>QLOH01000057.1:0-2479025 GCA_026901365.1 Sesbania bispinosa | reverse complement strand
GAGAGAGAGAGAGGACAAATGAGGAAGAAATATTTTATCCTATCCTATCACTCCCTAACCCAGCTTCCCCCTTAGGATAAGAATTATACTAGAGAAAATGATAGGATAAAAGTGTGTTGACTTGGCATTTTCAGCTAGCTGAAAGTTGAAAATAGTAGCTGAAACCATTTCAGTAGTGTTTGGGAAGGTAGCTTTTTTGGGTAGCTACAAGTTTTTCTTAAAAGCTTTTTGGGGTAGCTTTTTTAAAAAAGCTCCAATTTTCAGCTACTAGCTGAAAATTAATACAAGTTTAGCCCTTAACTACCCCCACTTATGATTATTTAATAATTAATGTCGTCCTTAAATGTCATTTACCATTTCAACTAGTTTTAACCAAACACAATTCAATAGCTTTCATCTTTCAGCTAGCTTTAAGCTTTCAGCGAACTTTTTCAGCTAGCTTTACCAAACACACTCTAAGCCACATGATAAGTTATCATATCCTATTGGTGCAACAAACACATGATATGTGATAGGATAGGATACAGTTATCATATCCCGTCTCTTATCCTGTCCACCAAACGGGTCATAAACGTGTAAGGATCCTCTACAGCTTCTAAAGCCTCTCCAGCCAAATTTAGCTGTGACATAATTATGGAATAATTACGAATTTTGATTTCCTAGTAATTTCGTAACTAAACTTGGCTGGAGAGACTGAAGGACTGGAAAGGATCGGAATCCAAAATAAACAGACCCTTAGCATGTTAAAATTTTCAAGTACATAATTGTCTATCCATATAAAGCTTATAGATAGTAAAATGGTCTAGCCCAATCGTGCCAGTCTGCAAAAGCCAACAAAATGTAGGGTCCGAACACTTATTTTAAAAGCTTGAATAACTTTCGCGTTTTTTAGTTCAACACGATAAAGCTCGCTACCCATAAAAAAAAATCAGGTAGTACACAAAACCGGCAAAGAAATTCGGACTACCCACAAAAATATAGCGTTCAAACACTTATTTTAAAAATCCAAATAAATTTTATGCTTTTTAACCTAACCCAATAAAATCCGATACCCTATCAAATTGGACTGAATAGCCCAAATTACCATCTATACTTATAGCAAGTATAGCTCATATCGAAGACCATTTATCATGACTCGATGCTTAATATAAATTGAATGTTTTGGTCTTTTATTATTTATTTTTATATATATATTGTATATCTCTTTCAATTTTTAAAATAAATTATCCTCTCCCTCTTCCTCTCCAAACCCTCAATACAAACACACTATACATAAATCATGCAAATAAATAAATACTATCCTATCGGTCTATCCCACAAAAGATAGGAAGCGCGAAGACCAAAATTTGACGTCATACTCTATCCATAAACACCATATGCTTATCAAAAGAGCAGAATTCCAGAAAATTTAACTTATTTTTCCTACTGAACAGAAATTCATCCAAGGATCATGAGCAAATCCTTCGCTCCTCAAAGATTCATAAGAGCTTACTCCAAAGTCCAAAGTGACCAAGCAACTTCATAATCCTTTTCATTTTGCTCATTATATGTATTCGCATTATTTCTCGTGTGCCAAAAAGAAAGATAGGTATATAATTTTTTTTATATTACTTTACAATATTTTAAAATTTTCCAGCAAAAATGGGTGTCATAGTTGTCCAGAAATTCGGACTATTACATTCACTTATGAATTAGTGTCCATTTGGTTTACAGTTGAGTAGAATTGATTCTAAAAATAAATGGTTGAGATGAATAATGCACACTTTACAAAATATGTTGAACGAAAATAATTTAAAATTAATTTTCAAAATCATGATTTTATTTAACTAGAATTTAAAAAAAAGGACTATTAGTAGTTCTTAATGAATTGGAATTATTAGTCTTATTTAGTGGTCGTGTTTTAATTTTTATTTTGGTCAGTAAATATATTTTTTTGTCGACAGGTCAATAAATTAAATATGATTTTTTTCTGTCTTTTAAATATGTTTGTGAATGAGACCGTGACAAGGCCCGTTCATACCTGCACAGAATGGCCCATCCCTCAATTTCCATGGCCAACATACCACATGAATTCTGGAACAAGTGGGCCCTAAGCTGAGGGAACATAGCATCAGCACTAAAAAATAAAATTTTACACTGTCCGTATCCCTACTCTCATACTAACACAGTAACACACCAACACCTATTCTTTAATTAGGTGTATGGCAAAATTAGCTGATAAGCTAGTTGCTAACTGATAGGGTGTGTTTGGCAAAACTAGCTGATAAGTTAACTGATAACTGTTAAGTTAGCTTCTAGCTGATAAGCTAGCTGTTAGCTGATAAGCTCCGAACTGATAAGCTAGCTTATTGAATTAGAAGTGTTTGGTAGAACTAGCTGATAAGCTTGTTGATAAATGTAAAATGACATAAAAGAACATAACTACATAAGTTTTATTGTATAATTCTATTTGTGTTTTTTTAGACGAAAATATATTATTATGTAATTATAATTTTAGATTTTTTAAAAATAATTAATTTTTTATTAAATTTTTTAGTGATAAAATATTTAATTAAAAATTAAAATAAATAGCATAATATAAAAATAATTTCATGAAATAGTAAAGAGAAAATAACAATTTAATTAATTCGTAATTTTTTAAATTACTTATTTTATTTATATATATATATATAAACTATGTATGTTTATGTTAATTTGTTATTTTAATAAATTAAAATTAATTTAGATATGATATATAATTAAAGTGATAATGTTATTATTTTATGTCTAAAGTATAGTTGTTAATATATTTTTCTTTAATTGTTTGTATAATTGTATTGTAATTGAAAATAGGTAATAATAGGTAAAAAGAAATTAAGGATAATAAGGAAAATGTATTAACATATAAAGGATAGTGGTGGAACAAATTAAATAAGCTAGAAGCTAGGTGAATAATGTATTTGGCAAAATTAGCTGATAAACTAGCTTATAGCTGATAAGCTAAAAGCTAACTGATAAGGAGTGTGTTTGGCAAGACCAATAAGCTAGCTACTAGCTTATTTGACTAGCTTATAAGCTAGTTTGACCACCATAAAAGTGTTTGGTAACGTACCTCAAAGTAGCTTATTTTATGAGCTTCTAGCTTATAAGCTACAAGCTACTTCACCTAGCTTCTAACTTCTAGCTTATTTAATTTTCTTCCATCATTATCCCTTATATTTTAATACATTTCCCTTATTATCCTTATTTTATTCTTACCTATTATTACCTATTTTCAATTTAGTGATAAAAACCTTTCAATTTCTTTTTAACTATTATTACCTATATAATAATTAATTTAAAAAATTACGAATTAATTAAATTGCTATTTTCTTTTCACTATTTTATGAAATTATTTTTATATTATACTATTTATTTTATCAATTTTAATATTTATTTTAATTAAATATTTTATCATTAAAAGGTTTAATAAGAATTTAATTATTTTTAAAAATCTAAAATTATAATTAAATAATAATATATTTTTGTCTTAAAATAAAAAGAGAATTTATATAATAAAACTTATGTAATTATGTCCCTTTATGTCATTTTACATTTACCAACTAGCTTATCAGCTAGTTCTACCAAACACTTCTAATTTAATAAGCTAGCTTATCAACTCGGAGCTTATAAGCTAGGAGCTTATCAGCTACCAGCTAGCTTATCAGCTAGTTTTGCCAAATATACCCAAGCTCCTAGCTTATAAGTCGTGAGCTGATAAGCTAGCTTATTGAATTAATTAGAAGTGTTTGGTAGAACTAGCTGATAAGCTAGTTGGTGAATGTAAAATGACATAAAAGAACCTAACTACATAAATTTTATTATATAAATTCAATTTGTGTTTTCTAGATGAAAATATATTATTATGTAATTATAATTTATATTATTTAAAAAATAATTAATTCTTATTAAACTCTTTAGAGATAAATTATTTAATTAAAAATTAAAATAAATAGTGAAATTGATAAAATAAATAGTATAATATAAAAATAATTTCATAAAATAGTAAAAGGAAAATAACAATTTAATTAATTCATAATTTTTAAATTACTTATTATATAGGTAATAATAGGTAAAAAGAAATTGAAAGGTTTTTGTCACTAAAATTGAAAATAGGTAATAATAGGTAAAAAGAAATTAAGGATAATAAGATAAATGTATTAAAATATAAGGGATGGTGATGGAAGAAAATTAAATAAGCTATAAGCTAGAAGCTAGCTAAAGTAGCTTATAGCTTATAAGCTAGAAGCTCCTAAAATAAGCTACTTTTAGGTACCTTACCAAACACTTTTGTGTTGGTCAAGCTAGCTTAATTATAAGCTAGCAGCTAGCTTATTGGCCTTGCCAAACACACTCGAAGTGGCTTGTATGTTATAAGCTAGAAGCTCCTAAAATAAGCTATTTTGAGAAATCTTACCAAACACTTTTGTGTTAGTCAAATTAGCTTATAAACTATTCAAATAAGCTAGTAGCTAGCATATTGACCTTGTCAAACACACTCATAATGGTCGTTGCGGACTTGCGGTGCTAAGCATTTGATTTCTGCAGTTGTCACTAGGGTCGACTTAGTGGTGGGAGTATGAGTAGTTTAGTATGGGATTTTAGATTCAAACCTCATTGTATTACACATGTAAACAAAAAAAAATATAACCATTATCCAGATTCTAGGATTAAACCCCACAACTATGCACAACTATGCATGTGGGAGATTCCTAATCAAAAAACCAAAAAACCAATAACACAATTTTTTTTTCAATAAAAGAACCAATTCTTTTTAATCTCCTATTGACTATTATCTAGACAGAGTACATGCTAACGCTCTATCTCTTGCAATTCCCTTCTAGTTCTCACTTGGTGTTTATTAATTTTGATAGTTATTCTATACTTCATGATTTTATGTGCAAGTATTTGGTTTTCTTTACATGGAACACTAAAAAAAAAAGTTGTTTAGGGTAGATAACATAATTAAATTGTGGCAATTTTTTAGCAATTTCACAATAATTTATAGTTAATCTTTAACTACGAATTTAGGTAATGTTTCACCACCCTTTTTAAATTTCTTTTATAAAATGGAGAAGTTGAGCTAATCATCATCTGAAATAAAATTATCCAGGTTTACAATATCCAAATGTAATTAATATTGCTCCCAGGGGATATATATGAGAAAAATACAAAGTTGTCTGGTAAAATATATGAACTATTCAACCATTCACCGAAAGTCCGAAACTCAAAGATATAAGAATATTGATACGAAGGCTTAATGAACTAGCAGATCATAGTCTCTGAGAGATTCCTGATCGTGCAGTTTAGTCCTTAAGAGATTCAAAATCCCAAAATAGTCCCTCAGAGATTGCTCCGTCATGCAAAATGATCATTGCAATGTAAAATTTAAGGACTAATTTGCATGATTTTTAGTGTCTCAGGGACTAATTTACTTGTTTTTCAGGGACCATTTTGCATGATGGAGCAATCTCTCAGTAACCATTTGGTATTTTGAATCTCGGTACTAAATTGCACAATCAGAAATCTTTCAGGGACTAATTTCCTAATTTAGTCTGAACAAGTTACTATGGCATGAGATGTTTCCTCCATCTAGCCACAACAAGGGCATATGGAATCAATTTTAAATCTATTTTAATCAAGTTTTTCTTCACAAGTATTCTATAGTTGTTTCTTAGTTATTCCATAATATTAATATTGTTGGAGAGGCAGCACACAAGAGATGATCCACCATACACCAGTACATCATGATCGGCTCTCCAAATTAATTCTTTGTAGTTATAACATTAATTTGTCTTTTAGATTTTCAATCAACTTAAAAGAAATCGTGGATGAGTGTGAAGATTTGGCTACTGCCTCTATAGATACTATTATATTGTACCAATGTTATTAAACTCGACTCAATTACTCATTCGGTCGAGGTACTGAGTCAATGGGTCATTGGTTCGACCAATAAATCACTGATTGAACCGGATATTATGTAAAACTAGATATAGACCCACGCAACGCGTGGGTACTATAATTTATAATTCCTTTTTAATAAAGGGGAAAAAGTATGAAATTATGATAATAAAAATAATTTCTAATTTCATACCATTTATTGATGATTTAAAGATTGGCGGTGATTTGATTTCTTTCATTGGGTTGTACATAAAGTAATAAATTTCATTTATAACTTACATTGACATAATGATGGGTAATGATAAAATAATGATTAAGAATGACAATTTTAGAATATTAAAAGAATATTAAGAATTGTAAGTGGGTATATTCACTACAAAAAACATGGGATTTAGTTGGGGTTAAATCTAACTTTTCCTGCGGTTTAAACCCCAACTAGATGATTTTCCCGCGGTTGGTTAAACCGCAGGAAATTCGAGCGTAGTAAATGGGTTACCTGCGGTTTGGGGAAACCGCTGGTATGAATGCGGATTTTAGCTGGGGTTAACTAACCGCAACTGATTACCCGGGGTTAGTAATCGCAGGTAAGTTCCTATTACGTACCTGGGGTTGTGTAACCACAGGGAATTACCTGGGGTTTATAACCGCAGGTAATACCAATTTTGTTTTAAAAAGAAATTGACAATTACATGGGGTTATAACCCCAGCTAATGCCACTTTTTTTTTTTAATGAACAATTTAACCACATTTTTTAATGAACATGAAAATCCACTATCTTAAAATGTTATTGTTCCACTATCTTATTTCAATAAGCTATAGGAGTTTACATGGCTTCAAAGTAGCCAAATATGAAATATGAGATGTCTCTAAACATCAGCAAACAAGTACTTATTCATATATGCTGAGACAGAAGTTCTTAATGAAGTCAGTGAAACCATGATTTATGAGCATCCTTAAAATTAAACATTGTCATGATATACACCAAGGATAGTGAAAAAGCAAGCAACCTTCAGCAGTAGAATATGTCGGATATACACCAAGAATAGCATGGATATGTGTGCCAGGTAACGATATCTTTAATATTTTTCCTAGAAAATGTGGTGATATTAATAGGTTCCTAGTTGCATCCAACATTTTATTTCCTCTCGAATAAATTGATCATGCACCAGAAGTCATGGCCCAATAGTAGTACTAGCAGCAGTAGTAAAACAAAATTTTGAAGTTAGACAAGGATAAAATACAAATTTGCGAAAAATATCTTTATTAATCTAATTAACTGCCAGCATCCAAGCAAAAGGAATGAGTCAGAGAATAAAGGATTTATAATAAAACACACCAGAAGAGAAGTCTCTCCCAATGGGACCTAAGAACCTAGTCAATAATCCTCCACTATCTCCAACAGGTTGGCCTTCGCCAGTCCATTCCAAGACAATCCTTTCATTAGAAGGAAGTTCCCAAACATCTTTAACAGTGATCTCTTGTCTTTATTGTGTCATGCTCATCTATGAATGAATACTAAGCACATGTAAATAAGAGCATCAAATTAAAATGCATTGTAATCTCATGACATGCTTACCAACTATGTCAACACGCCAAGTTCCCTTACGCCTTGCATTTTGAACTTGTGTTCTAATAACTTCATTATCTTCCTCTTCCTCTTCATCTTCATCCTCATCATCAATTGAAGGTTGAGTGGTAGGCTCAGGTGCAGGTGCACTTAGAGCTTGAGTTCCTGAAAAAATCAGAATAATCATCAATTTAAGAGATAATATAGACATAAACAATATAGACAAAAAGAAAACAAAGTTGTGAGGCTAGGTACTAGGCGCGGGTGTAGGTTCACCCTGAGTACTAGGCTCAGGTGCACGTGCACGTGGAGCTTGATTTCCTGGAAAAAGACATCAAAAAAATCATCAACTTAAGAGATAATATTGACAGAATAATCAATATACAAAAAAAGAAAACAAAGTTGTGAAGCTAGGTACTAGGCGCAGGTGTAGGTGCATGTTGATGATGAGTACTAGGCCCAAATGTTGGAGCATGTGGAGGATGAGTAGTATGAGTGTTAATGGTAGAAGGAACTCATATAGAAGAGCCACCTTGAATCCCTTGTGTTGCTGAGTTGGGATTCTTCCCATAAAATTGTTTTGCCTTGAGGGTACCTAGAAAAATATTAGAAGAATCACAATTTTCATACATAATATAGATAGAATCAGTATATACAATATTAAAACAAGATTGCTAGTGTAAGTACCAAACTGAGATGTTGGTGCATGTAGAGGGTGAGTACAATGAGTGCCAAGTGTGGCTGGGACTTGTATAACAGAGCCACCCTGAGTCCTTAGTGGTGCTGAGTTAGGTTTCTTGCTGGGAATCCGCTTCATCTTCAAGGTTCCTATAAGCAATAAAATTGTTATGCATCAAATAACTAATTTTGTATTTCATAAAAACAGATTTAACACATATGATATTAAAGCACAAATAACATATAAAATAATACTTAAAAATAACACCTTGCTAATGGTATATTGTCTTCCCCATCTGGAAATAAAGTTTCCATGTATAGATATTATATTATTAATTAACATTAAATCGTGGCTGTGTAACTAACTGTGCATTTAAAATGTCTTCATTTAAACCATTGTTATAAAAGTTGGCAATGCAAGTACGTAATTCAATCTAAATAAGTATAATATAATATAATATCTAATTAAATTAAAACTGTTGAGCTCATATTTATATCCAAATCAAATGATTCAATATATCATGTTATCATGTTCTGTCCAGCGTCTTTAATCATTGGCAAGAAAGAGTTTTTAATCAAACAGTGAAAGGCATTCCATACAATACAAGGACATGTCATGATAGCATGCATCAACTAACACACTTAATTTGCATCACATATATAATTAAAATAAACGTGACAAAGGAAGAAAACAAAGCATGTACTCATGGACAAATTAACGCTTAGAGAAATTAAATAAACAGATCATGAACTACTAGGAAGAATGATGGATAGATTTTTGTTCACTTGCAATAGCGAGCAAAGTTTTCTTGTGAACCTTTGTTAGTTGACATGCCAGGCCAGCTAAAGATTCCTCCCTGTTGTTCAGGTCTTAACCAATAATAGCATTAGCTATATACACTGCCACCATAAACATGGACAATTAAAACATAAATAAATAACCAAGTACTAGCTAGCATAAACTAGTGATGTTTCAAGACGATGCTGGACTCGAAGAGGGAAGCTGTCCTGCTAGCTTAGGACCATCTAAAAGCAATTTACAAGAGCATGAAATTATGTAGTGTGAAGTGCAACAATAAAAGAACAATGAATTAAATCAAGAATATCGAATTAGTTTGACACATAGCAGAAACAGAACTGGATATGGAAACTGGTTCTAAAGTATTTCTCTATATTAAACTGGTTCTAAACTAGTTCTCTATATTAAACTGGTTTTGAATTAGTTTTGAACCAGTTCTAAATTGGTTCTTAACCAATTCTCAAGTTATACCAGTTTTGGAAAATTGGTTCTGAACTAGTTCAAAACTGATTCTTAACCAAAATGGTTTTTGGATTTTGGATTTAGGGGTTAAAACTAAAGTAGGATACTATGAGTTATTCTTCAATTTAAAATAAATACTCTTTTTTAATTAGAAGTCTTCCAAGTAAGAGTGTCTCACTTGCAGTCAATAAAAGTTTACCTATTTCACATGCAGAGTAGAGTGCTTTCATTGCCATTATTACTTTATTGGAAAACCATGGTCATTTCCTTTCAATCCATTACTGCCTTCCCCAATGTTTGAAAAATTCCCACTTCTTTTAGTTGGGCTTACTGGTAGCCTCATAGCAATAGTTACTTCAGGGGAAATGAAGTTATGACTTGCACCACTGTCAATTAAAACAATCAAGGAAACTCCTTGCACCCTCTTTCCACCTTCATTATTTTTATGTCCATTAACATGTCACCAAGCCCCCAAAACAATCCCATTGCCTTACACTCCAGAGAAATGTCCTCTTCTTCCTAATCCATTTCTATGGCTACAATTTCTCCCTCATTCAAAGTCTCATTGTCACCTAGAACTAGCAATCTAATTTGTTTGCATTCTGTTTTCTCAATTATCTATTTTAGCACTTGAGGTTAAGAACCCTAGCAGGATTGTATTAAATATTCCTGACACACTTCTCAATTATCTATATCACCTCTCTTATAGTACTAGTATGCGAAAACCTTTCACTGTTCGATCTACTCTTCTATTTGTCTTTGTCTTTGTCTTTTTCTTTGTCTTAATTTCTCTTCAATTCAATTCAGCTGTTTTGTTCAGTGGGACATTTTGGAGTTAAGGGAAGAACCACTAACATTTTACAGTAAATACTCAAAGGTGTTTTTTTTTGTACCTGTAGGTGGAGTTACAAATTAGAGTTTGAGTATTAACATTTTAAAAAGATGCTAAACAGTAAATCCTCACACTACAGAGTTCCTGGCCTTATCTTTTACTCTTTCTGAGGCTTAACATTCTAAGATTTTGCTCTTTGAGCCGAAGCATAAGATACGGAAGGAAAGGGAAAGCACGAATTAATTAAGCCGAAGCATAAACAACTTGCTTCTTCATTCAAGTTCCTATACCTTATGAGTGGAATATAAATGCAAATTTAAATGTACCTTTTTCTTTCAAAGCGCTTGAAAATGCTTAGCCAACCAATGTGGAGAAGACGGAGGAACAACGTCGAGCTAACACCGCCTTGATGCCACCGCTCAATGCCATTGCCTGCTGCCACCGTTTCAATGCAGAACGACCGCCGACCGTTTCAATGCACAACGTCTACCGTTTCAATGCCTGCTACCAACGTCGAGCTAACACCGCCGCGTCGTGCAATTGCAGAACGACCGCGTCGTGCAATTGAGTGGAATATAAATTGCACTCAGAGCTAACCGCTTCGATTGCAGATTAGAAAGGTTATGGGGGGTTAGGTTTTGGGGGGCTAGGTTTTGGGGGGGGAGTTTCGGGACAGAGAGGTTTTGGGATTTCTTATTTTGGGGCTTAGTAAGTGCGAAACAAAGTGAGAATTTCGCGGTATAATTAATAATTAATTAATTTCACATTCCTGGGCTACAACCGCAGGGAACAACAAAAACTTTCCCGCGGTTAATAAACCGCAGGTAATCTTTGAACTTAATGACGGTTTCTACAACCCTAACTAACCCCCACTAAAATCTATTTAACTGGGGTTCAAGAAACCCCCGTTAAATAACCCCAGTAAAACATCATTTTTCTTGTAGATAATATATGGCAAGGAAAGTAAAAATGTAGAGGTGCCCCTCATATTATTATTGTTGTAACAAAATTAGACATAGATGGTGATTTCAGAGTTGATGTGGCAAATCTATAGCTCGCGATTCAACTTTAATATATATAATAGATAGATAGATAATAGATAATAATAGATAGATAGATAATAGATAGAATGTACATGAATTTATGCGGATGAATAAATAATATAAATATTTTTAAATAAAAATATAATATTAAACATATAAAATATAATGATAATATAATTGATGTTTTTATGTTAAGTTGAGTAAGAGCTTTTCAACTTCCCTTATTATAAGGGATAAAGGAAACTAAATGATAAATCATGTGAATTTTAATTACTATAAGAGAAGAGCAAGTGGAGAGATTATTGCAAGTTGAGAAAGTGAAAGGGTGCAAGATTGAATGGTGACACCTAGGATAAAATAGTAAGGTGACAACAATAGTGTATAAATAGCAACGCCATATTTCGTGGTTGGGCTTTAATATATGTAAAATATTTTAAAAAATTATATTAGAAACATTTAATTTTTTCATGTTCAATAAATAAATAACTATACATATAAAATATATAATATAATTATGCTAAAATTAACACACTAAATTATAATCAAGTAAAATATATAATAATATATTTGAGTTTTTTTAAGTCGATAATATACTTGAGTTTAAATATGTAATAAATTTAGAAATATATTTTATATAAAATGATAATTATTTTTATTCATAATAAAAGAAGTTTGTATTTCATAAATCGGAATATATTCTTATGATATATATATATATATATATATATATATATTAAAATGAGAACTATAATGTACAAGGAAATGTTTAGGGCAGTGGTCATTGTGCGTTGTTTCACGAAACAGGGCTGGATTCGACTACCAGCACTCACCAAAATGATTGTTTCTTAAAATGAAGGTAACACCATTTCAACAATACAACCAAGCCGGGATGATTCAATTCTGACCGATTTCTACCGGTTTACCGGTCGTTGATCGAGTCACTTGTATGTTCGATCTGTAGACTGGACCAAATCAGTCACTGGTCCAGATTACTGTTGAATCGGTTGGACCAGTCAGATCCAATTTGAGTTTCACAACGTTTCACAACACTGAATTGTACCTAAACTTTATTGTGTAAACTCCTTTTCCATTACGCTAGATCAAAGTGTCCTCTCTTATACGCATCCTAAAAGGTACTTGTATGATACACTTGGCTAGAAAATATTATAGATTCTCCATCTATTTGCATTTGTATTAATTAGGGTCAATAAGATTCACAACTAGGAGTTTTTCGGACTAATTTCACTTGTCTCTTATTTAGCCCTACTTTCTTTTATCAAGTCAATTCTTTATATCTGAATCTGCCTCCAAATTCAAAAAACCCAAAAATGTATAAGTTTAATTAAGATAGGGTTGAAGTGATACGAGATCAAGTTAACCCGTAATATAAACTAAATAAAATTATAAAAATGTCATTTTACAACAATTGAATCAAAATAGTTCATGTAATTAGTAAACATATCACATATATTACAATTTTCCTCAATACACTCAATATACTTTTTTTTCCTTTAACTTTAGGACATTATTTTAAGAGAATAATGTGAATATATTATTATACAATTTTACATGTAGAATGTAGCAAGTTAAACTCAAAAGCTCCTCAAGCAAAAGGAAACTCCCAACCTATATGAGGTTTGAACTTTGAAGTAAGCCAAATTTAATTTGGTATCCACTTATCCTCCCAAATTTTCATTCTGTTTTCATTGGCAATCCTCCAACATGAATCCTCCTCCACTACCCACTTAATAGAAGAAAAAAAATATGCTTCACCATGTAAAACTTGGTTCATATCCTCTGCAGTGAGTGAAAGATAGATTGTCTAGGAAAATATTTTGATTTCATCACTTGAGCCATCAAGGAATTAATCCAAATGATAGAAGATCCTCCACCATTGTTTTTGTTGATATAATGATTAGGCAAACAACATCTATCAATTCTAGTCACATAAATTCTTACCCATGTGGAGTATTGCAAAGAATATGTTCTGCTCTTATTCCTTGCTCTTATTCCTTTGCTTAAGGCGTTTAAAAGCTGATGAGTATAGAGGTGTACAGTGAGATTCCCTCTATAAATCCATTATGAATTTATGATGATATTACATAAACAAGCAATCCCAGCCACAGTTTAGACATTTTATTAATTCTTTAAGCATTTTTCCTTTCTACATACGCGGTCTCTGGTAACATATGGAGAGTTGCTCTTAACCTTTTCATATTGTCCTTTGCATTAATTATTTTTTGATAAAAATATCCTATTAGTGGAGATAGGTGAGTAATTAATGAATAGAGAGAGAATGACACTAATTAAATGGAGAAAGAAAAACAACGGGGGTTGGTTCAAGTGGATATTCCTGGCTAGAACAGGTTTACCTCCCGTGGAGGATACCTATGGTTAAATAAAAAAAAATGGAGAAAGAAAGATAATGAGTCTCAATAAATTCAAGAGTAACTATGTAAAGATTATATATATTCATGATAAATTTATTGTGATGAAAGGTTCTAATAATTATTACATAGTATACGATAAAAGGAACATAGCTCAGTGGTCAGTTTCATAACACCTTGTTTTCATCGCACTCACCTATCCCGATATCCATCGACAGCTGGTTGCTTTTATCCAGTTGGATACCAATAATTTCATTTTATTCTGAATTATATCCACGTGAGAGTTTTCTAAAAGGGAAAAGGTGCTAATTGATCACTAAAGTTACTCTTCCACTTTAAATCTCTCTCTGTACACTTTTTCAATATATCCACAATCGTATTGTTAATGTGTGTTTTAAGAACACTGATTAAAAAAAAAAATTATTAAAAATAACAGTTTTAATTATATTTGTGATATTAAATATCACATATTCCAATAAAATTTTTTATTTTTAATTTCTAAAAGCACTCGTTAGCATTTTTCTACCCACCAACAATGACTTAGACAATAAATAAGTTTGACTTCAATTATTAAAAAGTTTTAACTATTTTAATAATTCAAATTTGTAAAAACAATTATTTGTGAAAAGGGAGAATCTTGTTATTATGAAAAAAACAAAAAGTATTTTGTCTAATTAATCAAATTTTACAGTAATATTTTGCCAATTTTACAAAAAGGAAATTATAAACATCTTATTAACAATTGTATTAAGTGTATCATAAAATTAGATTTAAGTGTGAGATGTTTACAAAATAAAAAAATTATGTATATTTTCTTGAAAAGAAATTTTATATAAAAAGGCAAAATAAAAAAGAGGTTGGACATTGGAGTGTTAAATATTTTATGAAGTTCTACTTTTTCTATTGTTTTTTAAACCACCAGTGTCTTCAAGAAGAGGTAATCAAAACCCGTTTAATAGAATCAAACATGTATCATTTGAATAAACACTCGCTTTTTCGGTTTACTTTTTCTATTTTTAAAGCTCACATTTTAATACCAAACAAATTATAGAGGAGATTTGCATAGTATAATGATTGATAAATTATTGATAATGATACAATCAATATTTTTGATAAATTAATTAGCAAATTGATTTCTCACAAGAAATTTTTTTGGAGAGCAGGGTAAAAAAGAGCATGATGCCCCTGTCCTCCTCAGGTAGCTTAGCTAGTTGCATCCAATGTCAAAAGCTGCAGCTTTCACAAGCAAACCAAAGAGGACGAATGGGGTGGAGAAGAAGGGGCTATGGTCACTATCCAATTCATACACAGTAGATGGTGGCCACCTATTTATCATAGCTTCCTGTTGTTCTGGCTTCACCACCCTGTCATGCCTTGTCCTTATGTACACGCGTGGCACCTTCTCCACTTCACCATCCTCTCTAAATTGTGCATTGGACAATGCTAACAATGGCCCTGGCCTCAACAGCATTGCAGCTAAGGTCGAATCCTGTGTCATCATCAACATTTCTATGCGTGTCATTACACTATTCATTGCTAAATTTCATATGGTTAATTACAAACACTGGATAGTAGATAGAATATGTGCTAAAGTTGTTTTCACTTGAAAGAATTTTCTGTGTTTTTTCATCTTTTCCCCCAACAAAATTGCCATAAATGGTCCTACATTTGTCATGTGGGGTACCCTATGGCTAAATGGCACGAGAAAGGGACAAAAGGTTGTAATAGTTTTATATGGGCTGCATACATAGCAATAGCATGTCCTTTTTTTTATGGAGAGAAAAGAAATGTACCTCATGAGGGCTCAAGGGATAGATGATTTTGCGTTGAAATTCTTTCTTTACCAAACAACTTGTTGGAGGCTTATCTTGTCCTAATCCAAATCCAAGCTCATAGACATCTCCAAACTCAGATAAGTCAGGTACTGCCTGTTTGATACAAACCATAAACAATTTCTAAGTAGCTATTATTTATAGTGTGTTTAGCTTAGCTTAAAAACAAGTTTCAAACGTGGATCCAAGTTAATGCTATTCTCTGTAGCATTGGCCCGAATCCACGTTTAAAACGTGGTTTTGAGAAAACACACACTTACTATAGGCACAAAAAACTACCTAGCTACTCCACTGTCATGCAATTCTAGCCATTAGGCTCACTAATTGTTTGTTGCTTTTCAATCATTGGAGGTTAATTGAACACAAAGTTTGGTATGGTAGGACAAAATGGACCTGTGGGAAAGGACAGGGCTGTCGGATTGAACCCATTCTAGTTGAAGAAAAGCAAGAGATTTGGCAATTTCTTGTCTCCAAACAAGATAACATGGATTATCAAGGATGTTTATAATGATTAATACAAGGTCTAGTTTATAGGGGTTTCAATGGCACCCAATTATTGATGATAAACTAGAGTAGACACAGTTAGAAGGGAAAACAGGAAACTTTATTTGATTAAAGTTGCTATAATGATTATGAATAAAGACAATATGCTTTCTTCGTGCACATTCTAGTTCTAGGCTCTCAGGAGATTGGGTTAGTGTTAGATTCCTTTTCATCATTTTTCAGAATTAAAATCTAATTCTATTCTTCTATATAATATAAACCACATGCACAGATTGTCAGAATGCATACTCATTTTATAAACTATTATTAAATTACAACTAGTTTGTTGTCAAAGCCTGAAAAAGAGGTAAGCAAAGGCAATTGACTAAACTGAAAACTCTAATAATAATAAGCTAAAAAAATAAGAATTGTCTCCTAGACAAGGAAAGAAGAAAAGGGATCAAATAAAATAAAGAAAAGAAAGAAATCCCCAAACTATTTTTTCATAAAAAAATCTCCTTTGGATAAACAAACTCCCATATTGCGAAACAGCTACTGGTTTGTTTGTATATGGCGCTAACATTGGGAAAATTGTGAGAGTAGGTACATGCAATATGACTCTTGTGAGCCTCACCTCAGAGTTGCCTAAGAACTAATCAGTTTGTGAAAGACAGTTGGCATCCTTGCAGGAAACCTTGAAGATTCCAGACACTCACCAACAATGGAAGCCAATACACACCACTATCATATTCTCCCCCACCCCCAAAAAAGTTTATATGTATGTTAGTTTACTCTAAAATCACGTTCTAAACATGGATTTAGCTAACACTACATAGAGTATATTTTCTCTAGATTCACTTTTAAAATATGGTCTTAGTATAAATCAAACACACTATACCTTATACCAAAACCACGTCTCAAACTAATTTCTGTCTGGACGTTTAAAACATGGTTTTGGAATAAATCAAACACACACTAAATGTTTATCACAGTACTTACTCACCCTGTATGTATAAATATTACCCCAAGTTAAAAACAAAAGAATTAATTAAACATGCATGGCAGAATGATTAGAATTGAATTCAATCTTAACAAACTAATACTAGTAAATAAAGAAGAAGACATTTGGAAACAGAGAAAGAAAACAGAACAGAGTTTGTGAAAAGGACTCACAATTTTACGATCTTCATCAGTCCAAAATCCCAACTTAAGCATAGTTGCTGCCACATACACTGCTAAACGGATCTTATTTGCAAACTTGTGACAGGCCTGAGTAATACTCAACCCTCCTGCACTGTGCCCCACCAATATAACCTATAGCAAACACTCACTGATAAGGTTAATTTGTGTGTAGCAAGTTAATGATGCATATTATTAATATAAGCTCTGGAGAAAGAGACATATGGAGAGAGAGAGGGGGACCAATATGAATAAATACCTGTTCATTCTCCGGCAAATCAGACATGAAATCCAAAAGAGGTTTATTATAATCATCAAAAGATAGAACAGAATCAGCATCTGATTGATCAATTCCAGCACTTTTAAGGTCTATGCATGACACCTTGTAGCCTGAATTCTCCATAAGGCACCGGATTTTGTACCAGCACCAACTTCCTCCACCTATGCCATGTACCAGCACAAAGTGTTGTTGTTTCAAGGGAATAGTACTACTTCCTTTAGGATTAACATTAACCCCTTCTTCCTCACTTCTCAACGGCATGGCTTTCTCTGCTTTCACTAACATTTTGCTTTCTCAGCTTATTTTGTTTTCAACGTTGTTGTTGGTGGTGGTGGTGAGCATATATAAGATAGGAATAGTGTGTTGAGGGGTCATGAGTCATATGACGTTTTCCTTTTTATCTTTACTTGTTAATCATAACATTATTGGAATATTATTATTCAGGGGTTTATAGATATGTTTATTGCGTTGGGGTCATTTCCATCTATCATTCATCAGAACTTTGAAAATGTCAACATAACACCTTCCTTACATTTGTGGAAGATAACACTGGCGTAGGATGCACTCAGAGAAGACCTCTGCCATATATGACTCATCAAGTGGTTCATAAGGGATCCAAATTATATATACCAGTCTTTGTTCGGTAGAGTGGAGAGAAATTGAGTAGAGAAAAATAGGAAAGAGAATAAATGAGAGAGAGAAATAGGTGAGAAAGAGAGAAGAAATTGAGTTGTTTGTTAGGAAAGAAATAGAGATGAAATAAGGTGGAGAGAAATGATATTTTTGTTTGGTAGGAGAGAAATAAAAAAAAATTGGATTATAATATATAAAGACCAAAATACCCTTAAATAAGTATTGATAATTAAAATTTATTCTAAAAATATTTTATTTCTATTTATTTTTTAAACAATTCTAATAACTAATTTATATAAAATCTTAAAATTTAATATATATATATATATATATATAAACTATTTAAATTTACAATTTAATAAGTATAACTAATTAAAAATGATAGATGTATTATTTATTCATACCTGTACGTAGAAAATTCAAAAAAGGACCGTGATCAGTGTACCGCAAACAGTGGTACACTGATTGTACCTCTGTTTGCGGAGAAGGTAAAATCCACTGATTTTGCTTGCATTTTTTTTGTTTGTACTAAGTTTAGCATGTAGTAAAATTAAGGTAACCACTATCTGTGGTACAAATACAATTTCTGTTCAAAAAAGGAAGCATGGACATCGTCCTTGAAAAATTGAAGAAAGGATACAAAAGGTGTTACATAAGAGAAGAGTACGGTGGTCCAAAGTTTTGTAACTTATTCTCTCTCATGATGTCACTTAATTTCTTCGCAATTTCTCTGCTTTTTTGTGAAGAAATTAGTGCCATGGGGCCACTTCATTTCTTCTCTCTCTTCTGTCATTTCTATTCTATCAAAAACACATTTTTATTTCTCCTCCCTCTCCCTCAATTTCTCTTTAACCAAACTGAGTGATCAATACTTTTCAGGATTGTGAACAAAGTTTAAATTCAATTTATTTATTAAATAAAAGGATATTATTGTGTTAATCACAATTTATTAATATCAAAATTTTAACAATTTATAAATAATATATTAATACTCAAATCCTCTATTTTCCGTAATTTTTTAAGGAAATATTATTGAGTAAGTTTGGTTTGGGCACTAGTTATCGTTTTATGGAACTAGAAATAGAAATTGTTAATTGGAAATATGACATTTAATGGACAAATATAATTAATATATTGATTTTTAATAATTTTTTCTTTTTATTGATTTTTTAACCAAAGATAACAGGACTTATTTGTAGTAAAACAATGCAATTTGGTATTTTAACAAATACTAGTAGCAAAGAAGTTGAATGCTATATGAATAATATAAAAACTTTGTTATTATTATTACATTAAAAATAATTCTTATTAACAAAAAAAATATAAAAAAGACAGTTGTGCAAAGAAGATTTAAAAGTAAACTAGCATGTCCTGACTTTTATTTCACCAAACACTTTAGTATTTAACTTTTAAAAATCTCTTTTTAGTTTTTTACGTTGCTTTTCATATAATATTTTAATTTAAAATTCTAACTTTGTTAAGTTGGTGTTAATATGTTATGTTAAGTGACATATAAAGTCATAAACTGCTATCTCTGTTCCTATTTAACTGATCATTTTGACTAAAAACACACATATTCAGGAATGCAATTATTACTTTTGTTTTCATGGAAATAAATTTTAAACTTTCTATTTTACCTTTTATCTCTCTTATTACTATTGGCTTTCATTAGTTTTCAATAGTAAGTCATTTATTAACATAAGGATAAAATAGAGAAAAGTGTATTTATTAGTGCATTGAGTTTGTAAGTGGACAATTAAATAGGAACAGAGATGGTACTTAGTGTGATAAAAAAATGACACTGTTTTACCCATTTTTTAAGTGTAAAACGTTTAGTCCTAACGATCACGTTAAAAAATGGTGTTGGAGAAGATAAATGAAGGGAAAAAAAGAAGAAGAAAAAAATGAGGACTAGATGTTTCACATTAAAAAAAATGAAAAAAAAGGCATATTTTTATATGTATCACTTAACTTAGAAATTTGAACAGTTGACTAAAAAAATTTACTCCATCTGTCCCTATTTATAAGACTCCTTCTGGAAGGATTGAGTGTCCCTTAATATAAGATCATTTGCAGATTTTTAGATGAATTAATCATTTTTTTTCATATTTGCCCTTCATTAATGTTTAGCTCTTTTAATTCCCTATATATTGATTAGTGTGAATAGTTAATGGAGTTTTATCCACATGTTCAAATACACCAATAGAAATTCACTTTTGAAATCTTCCACTATATGATAATTAATGTCCCTAAAATATAGTGACCTTTAAATATGAGTACATTTGGAATATTATACTCCCTCCATTCCATTTTAATAGTCGTTTAAGGTTTCTACACACAAATTAAGAACAATAATAAATGACTTAAAAGACATAGTAATCTTACTAAATTACCCTTATTAATTTACTACACACTTTTTTATTTTACCTAAATATATTAATGAGCAGTGTTGTGCACAGTTTTTTAAGTTTCTTTTCCCATAAAAGTGGGAGGGTAAAAATGGAAAACTATAATATGAAATGGAGGGAAAAATTTCTTTTAAAAGATCAATGCATTAACTAACTTTTCTTAAATTGTGTGAAACCGTTGAAAAGGTCTTATAATAAGGGACCGGGAGAGTATTACAAATCAAATACTAAAATACATGATGCCTAAAAGTAAGGACCGACCTGCTAATTTAATGGAAGATTTAGCTTTGGAAATGCTGTTTCATGCTTCAACAGGACGGCAAGAATTTTTGTTTTTATTTAATGCATAATTATTAACTGCATTCGAATTGGTCGGTTGTATAGTGCGCATTAATCTGTTTTATATTAATCGGCCATGCATATAACTTTAAGATTTTATTATCATTTCAAAATAAAACTTTAAGATTTTATTATCGGTGATATTTCTATAACTATTTTTTTGTTAGAGAGATATAACTTTTGAATGACATTTTGAAAACACCAAAATCTTCAATAAAATCTTTTCACTTCTATATTAATAAAAGAATACTACATGATCAACTTACACTAATGTATATTACACCAAATATTACACCATTTATCGCATTAATTATATTACTCTAACTTACACTTGTGTAAGTTGAACCCTCCTCTCAATAAAACTTATATGTATATAATTTTTATTCTCTTTTTATGTAAGGCATTGCTTGGTTCAAAGGAAGGGAAGGAACACTACAAGAAATTTTGTTTTTAGCGACGACTTCTCAACGACGGCCCCGAGGCGTCGCTGCTAGCGACGGCCCGGCCGTCGCTAGGAATTGACAGTAGCGACGGTTTGGTCGTCGCTATAATTATAATTTATTTATTTTTTCTAAAAATAAATAAAAAAAAATGTAGCGACGCTTTAGAGACGACAGGTCGTCGCTACATTAAAAATAAATTTTTAATTTGTGCGCGCATTTTTAATTTGTAATTAATAGTTTATGTGCAATTAGTTTTTTATTAATTAATTTTTTTGTAATTAGGTTTATTTGTAAATAGTTTATTTATAATTAATAGTTTTAATTAATTTATTTGTATTTAGGTTTATTTGTTTTATTAATCTTTTAATGTAATATAGGAATAAGGTTTATTTGTAATTAATAGTTTATTTAATTTATTTGAAATTATTAGTTTATTTGTTTTATTAATTTATTAGTTTATTTGTTTTATAATGTCTATAGTAGTTATAATTAGTTTTATTGATTTTATTAGTAATTAGTATATTAGTAATTATTTTAGTAATTAGTATATTAGTAATATGTAATTAGTTTTTTTTAATTTATATAATTAATAGTTCTGTATATAATGTCTGTAGTCATTAGTGCCTAGGATGCGTGGTAGAGGTGGAGAGAAGATCCCATCTAGTAAAGGGAAGGTCCTCCATCCGGGCGAGCTACAACAACAAGCAGCTTGCGCGATACGGGAGGGGGCCAACCTCTCTCACTCACACGCTGTTCAGATGTCGGAGCATCCATCTACTTCAGCGTCGGCGGGCACCATGCAGACTTCTTCTTCTTCCTCCCTCCACCATCTGCTCCGGCGCAGTTCGATAGTATGAGGTTCATCCCGACATCGGGATTAGTTCAGATGCCTCCGATGCAGGAGGACGTTGTGCCCGAGATAGACCCTGATGATGCTCAAGATGACCTGGATAGGGATGCTAACCAGGAGTCTGATGAGGAGCCAGCTCGGTTCCAGGGTGTCGGGTCAAGTAGACCTCATGAGACACATGCTCGAGGTCGGGTTATTATCCGACCATTTGGATGGGGGTGAGTTTGTTTAATTTTATTTTCTTATTTAGAATTGATATTAATATTGAATCTTTAATTATTTTAACTGTTAATATTGAATATTTTATTTTGCAGGTGGGTGCCTAACGCCCCACCTGTTGCAGCCATTGGTCATGCGATCCGTTCGCAATTCCGGGGTCCTCACTACCTTTGGGAGGTCACCCCGAAGAATGTTAGGGACAGGTGGTGGCGGGAGTTCACGGTAATTAAAAACCCTATCCACTTTAATTTTTTTCTTAAAATATGTCAATTTGGCAGGACTTACCATATTTTTATTTTGCAGAGCCGAGTTACTTGGGACCTTTCTAATGAGGCCCAAATCAAGAAGGTGTACGAGCAGAGGGTTGCTCGTCACCTTTGAGATATGATGAGCAAGGCTCGGAAGGCTGGGAAGAGGCCCACATGGTGTGGTGAGGAGGCCTGGGAGGGTCTTTTGGCCTACTGGGACTCTGTGGAATTCAAGGAGAAGTCCGCTCTTAACAAGAGCAACTGGGCTTCTCAACGTGGGGGGCAGTCCACACCACGGGTCGCAGGGCCCACCATGAGGTGGCGTTGGATATGGTATGTATAAACAAACACTCTTTTGTATTATGTTTCTATTTGTTGTTAAATTAATTAATTTGTGTAATTTTCTGGTGTAGCAACAACAGCTTGGGCGGGAGGTCGAGTTGGAAGAGTTCTTTGCTGCCACCCACACCAAAAAGGGTGGTGGCTGGGTAGATGACGGGGCCCGGTCCACCTATGTAATTGTTTGTTTATAAGTGTTTTTTTATATAATTTCATATTTATGCAATTGAATATATAACTAATAACTAATTTTACTTTTACCTCAACGGAAAAATTACAAGGAGCGCCTGAGGGAGTTGGAGTCACAGATGGGGGACACCTCCATGACTGATGCCTCCACCAAGCTGGAGATCTGGAAGGATGTTGTGGGTGGCAAGACCCAAAGTCGTTGTTATGGCTTCGGGGACTTGGCCTCCAACATTCGTCCAGGTGTGACCAGCTTGACTCAGGAGTCTCGGGCTCACCCGGGCGAGAGTACTGACGGGTCCGAGTCACGACATTCTAGAGAGGAGGCGCTGCGTCAGGAAGTCGAAGTAGCAAAGGACCAGTCTCGAAAGGCCATGGCAAAGACTGCAGATTTGGAGGATCAGTTAGCATGACTCTGAGGACAGATGCAACAGATCCTGAATGCTCAGGCTGTAGGTCAGGCAGGTCGGCTCCCGCTCAGGCTCAGGCACAGCCGCACCCCAATTATGATCCCGCCATGGATGACCAATCGGTGGATGATGAGGACGAGCAGCCCACCCCACAGCCCCAGCACCGTCGTCGCCATTGATTTCTTTATATTTATGTTTTATTGTATTATTTTTTAACAGAGTTTGTGAATATATTTATATATATGCGCTTTTTATAGTATTGTTTTTATAATTTTAAATTTAATAAATAATAAAATAAATAATAATAAATTTAATTTAATAATAAAATAATTAATAAATTTAATAAATTATTAAAATAAAATATAATAATTTTAATTTTAATTTTAAAAAAATATATATACCTGTAGCGACGGCCGTGGCCGTCACTACAACCGTCTCTAGATTAAAAAAAAGAATTAATCTTAGCGACGACCATGTTTTTAGAGACGGTTTCAGCGACGACTGATGTCAGTCGTCGCTACTGTATTTACGACAAGCCACTTAGCGACGTCCACGTGGCCGTCTCTAAGCCGTCGGTCGCTACGCGGCCTGTAGTCTGTAGAGACGGTTTTTCCTTGTGTAGCGACCGCCATGGGCCGTCGCTAAAAACGAAATTTCTTGTAGTGGGAGGGGATGAATTTTAATGAAGGGGAGGACCGGAGGGGAGGGGAGGGGAGGTGACATTTTATTTTGTTTGGTTCAAAGAGGGAAGAGAATGAAAAATGACCTCTTACATGTTTGGTTCACAAGGGGAAGGGAGGGAAAATAAAGTTAATTTACTTATATACCTCTTTATTTTTATAACACACAGTTGTATTAATATGAGTGTAAGGGGTATTTAAGCCATTTTAATTATTTAATTCAAGCTCTCCCTCCCCTCCCTCCAGATCTCTCGTTATTTGGAGGGGAGCAAAAATAGTCTTTCGAGGGATTTTGGTCCCCTCTCCTCCCCTCCCCTCCAACCAAACATAGGCTAACTGTTTTGCACATCTTTTAATTTATATTTCATATACTATATTAAATTAATATAGTTTTTATTTAATTATTTAACTAAGCAATATTTTTATTTTTAAAAAATATTTATATTTCTATGATTAACATGGATTATAATAAAATATTTATAGATTATTAACAAAATAATGTTTATAAATTGAAATTTTTTAACATATATTTTATTTTATTTTATTATATTTTAATTATATTTTTATATTTTACGTGTGTTTAACAATACTGGTGAATTAATACTTCATATACTTGTTAATTGTATGTATTCTTGTAACTCATTGATTTTTTTTTATATTAATCATCCATCATGTTTATTTATTGGGATATTGCTGGGAATGCTGGCCGACAAGACAATATCCTTCTTTATTTTCTGTAATTTATTGGTTATATTATATAATATAATTTATAATGGGCACTTGTTAGCAGGCCATTTATATATGGATTGCCCTTTTATATCTTTCAATGCAACAAGATGACTCATATATGGAATATTTCCTGCTATCAAGAGTCGTCTGACTTAAGCCTTCAAGGAATGTATAGAAGTTTCCAATGAAGACAATATTTGGAAAACAGGAAAAGGCCACCCTTCATGAGAGCGACCCAAAACAAGCTCACTAGTCCACCATGAATGGCGGAGAGCTGAGCTAAGCTCCATGGAAAAGCCTACACCAACAAAACCCATAGACCTTTCGAACTCTCAATGATCCGATGTTTGACCTCTCTTGAAGGAACATAGGGCATTAATGGTATGGATCTATAATAATCCCTATAAAACGCATGGAACAAAACATATACAATAATTATTCATACACATTTTAAATGTCACCACTTATTTCATATTTATTTTTATTTTTATTTCTCTTCTTATCAAATTAAATCATTAATTTTATTATAATTAATAAGATCATTTATTACATTCATTTCTCTATCTCTCTAGATATATCTACATCCCAAAGAGTGTGGATCAAACATTTTTCAAACTCATAATCCATTCGGGAGTTGAGTTAGCTCTTTTTTACCTAGAGTAACATAATTATTAAAATTAATAGACAACACGTCGACACATTACATTGACAGAGTTGTGTTGAAGTTAACGGGCAAGTGTGATAAATTTGAACCTTTTTCGTTTTCATTTTAGGGTCACGTTGACAAAATATTTTTTCTTTTTTATTTTTTATTTTTTGATTTTTTTTCTTTGATCGAGAATCCCCCACAGACATAATTGTGGGTTTAACCCTAGGCCCGGTGTGGTGGTTAGGTAAAGTTCTCCCAAGAGTAGTGACTCCAAGATTCGAACACCAGACCTTGCAGGTAAAGTCATCCTACGACCACAGTCCACTTCCACTGCGACCCACCACTATTTGGTGATTTTTAGTTTTAATCACCAAAATGTTTTAATTTTGATTATAAAAAACACCATATGTTCCTGTTTCAAAGTTTTGTAAAGAAAAAATAGTGAAAATGACTTTATAATGGTTTCTCTATTTCTTGTACCAAACACTGATATATATATATGAAAAATGAAAAAAAAGTTGACATTGTTTGTAATTAAATATGTCAAAATGTTTTGATATTGTTTTCTGTTTTCAAAACTTAGTACAAGAAATAATGAGAATATTAGGGGTGTTTACGAGTTGGTTTGGTTCAATTCTGCAAGAAAAACAAATCTGAACCAAATAAACAGTTCTTGATCGGTTCAGTTCGGATTTTTCAATTTTTTGTAAGTGACTCGAACCAAACCGAATCAATCAAGAACGAGTTGGTTCGGTTCAATTCAATCAGATCATAAATTTATCATGTCAATATAGTCACAATTATTTTTCAATATTTTTTTAGCAAATAATAAAAAGATTCATTTAAGAAAAAGATAATATATGATAAAACCTCTTGTTGGTGTTCCTCTATGATAAAAATTCATGTTGATATTTAATCTCTCCTTTCTTCCAATATTTTAGTGTAGTTTCTTTATTTAGAGGTGGTTCGATTCAGTTTTGTTCGGGTAACGGGTCCAATGTCTTTAATCAGTTACCCAAACCAATCATTGACGGGTTTGATTGGTTCGGTTCGGTTCCAACCCGACTGAGCTAAAAAATCCAATCCAAACAGATTGGTTCGGTTCGGTTCATCGGATTGAATCGAACCAATAAACACCCCTAGAGAACATTATAAAGTTGTTTTTCTCTATTTCTTATATTAAGATTTAAAAATGGGAAATGAAAATAAGGTGTCATTTTTTTATTAAAACTGAAAATAGGAAATGGAAATTGTTCAAGGGTGAACTTTGAGATATCAAACTCAGATCCGGGCAATGAGCAAATCGGGTCCTTCAAAAAGCAAATTGAACTCGTCCTTGTGCAATCGTCACCATGTACGATGGTGGTTGTACTACCAAAGACACTCTGACACCCAGTTAGTTAGTTGGAACCCTAGCTAGCAGAACTGGTGTAATTAATTAATGAACAGTTCACAAACCTAATTGTGACATTAGTGCACACACACACATATATAAGGATTTAATTGTGGGTAACATTCAAGTGAGCCGCTAGGAACCTCGAGCTATGTTCCAGTGCATTAAGGGTGATCATATGTCTCTTGTTGACTCAAATGACCCGTATAGATGTCCCAATTTGGAGGAAAGATCCGTACAATCCAAGTTGGGTAACATGTTGAGTTTCTATATACCCGTACTTCCCGAACCGAATAGTATACTGACACCGTATACATAAATTAATAAAATATTGCTTTTGGAACTATCACTTTACTCTTACAAATCAATTTCAGATATAGTGGCATACAACACGTACACAAATAGAAAACTCAAATAGAGTCTATGAGAAACATTAAGGAAAAAGTCAAAAACCTAGCCTCCGCCATCGACCTAAAAACACAACACAGCGCCATCAACAAACTGCTCTTATGTGTCGTTGATTTGTTGCGCCATCGTGAGATTGTGTCGCACAAGTGTGGTCATGTCGTCACACCTCCACCTTCACATACTACGTCGCGCCTTCACCGTCGCACATTGCATCATCCTCCGCACTGCATCACCGCTCTGCCAGCCACCGTCGCACGCTTTGCCCAGGTCACGCTTTCTTTGTGCGCTTTGCCCACTGTACAATAGGGATGTAAAAAAAAATCAGTGCTCGTGGATACTCGCAGATATATCTGCAATGGGTACCCGCATATTTATTAAATCGGTGGGACGGATAATATACTACCCGCCCCGCGGGTACCCGTATATTCATTAAAAATAGTTTTATATTAGATATATTAAAATATTAGGACTTTTCATTATTTTATGATGAGAAAAAATATTTTTTTTATTATTTATAATGATATTTTTAATATATTAACACGTAATGATATTATATAATGTTAATTTATATTATATGATATCAATATAATATGATCTTATGATATATTATGACATTTTCTCTTTTTTATATAAATTTAGAATTTTTAAATATTAACATATACCCATGGATACTTGTAGATACCCGCTACCCGCATGGATACCCAATTTTAGCGGGTATGGATACAGGTAGTATATTACCCGCCCCGCCCCGTTGACATCCATACTGTCCAGGAGTTGTCATCGCGTGGCCTTTTTCCTTCCTCCCTATCGACGACGCTCGATAGTATTAAGGTCACCTCTGTTTCTCTCTTCATTCTTCTTCATTTTCTTGTGTTTCTCCACTCCCATGGTCTCCCTTTACCTTTGTGGCTCTGCTTTAAACCTTTTTCAAGATATAAGCAATACTAATTAGGGTTTATATTTGTTTTGCCCTAAATTTTTCGGTTTACCCTTAGGTAACCTGATACCCGACTCATGGGTTTTCAGTTCAGGTCTAGTCTGTCAACCCGTTTAAAAAAGGAACCAAACCATGTCTTCAATTTTTTGGTCGGTTTTAAAAATGGTCTAAACCCGACTCAAACTAACTCGTGAACAGGCCTTTAGTGCATCACAGATTCAAGGCCTTCAGTGCATCACGGATTCAACAATGATTTCCATGAACTTGGTTAGGGGCGGCAAAAAAGCTCGCACCCCGCGGATACCTGCAGGTAAAAGTCGTCGCGGGTCGGGTTCGATTAAAGAAATGGATACCCGTGCGTAAATATTAATAAGTTTTTTAAATAATCGCTTGTTAACAGGGCGGGGCGGTATTGTGGTATCGGTACCCGCGGATACCCATATATATGAATTTACTACCCTATATATATATATATATAAGTGATTTTAAACCCTACTTTTCTTGTTCCTTCATTACTCTTTCTGAAATTGAAATTGTGTACCCCTTATCTCTAGCGGCGCAACTGTGTCTGTGTGTGAGACTATGAGGCAGTTTCTCTGGCGACTACACCTTTCTCCGACTGCTATTTCTTCGGCGACTATTTTCCCTGCGCCTCTTCGCTCTTGCTTCTGATATCTTGCGTAGAGCCGACAAAATGGGCTAGCCCGACCGGGCCGGCCCACGAAAACCCACAAAAATGTAGGGTTTGGGCACCTAGTTTAGAAGCCCGAATTACTCCCTGGCTTTTTAGCCTAGCCCGATAAAACCCGCTACCCGCAAAAAACCATAAAAAAATTGGCTACCCGCAAAAGAGGTAGGGCTCGGGCACCTATTTTAGAAGCCCAAATAACTTTCGGGCTTTTTAGCCCAGCCCGATAAAGCCCGCTACCCGCATTGAGGCGGGCCGGGTAGCCCAAATTGACAGCTATAATCTTGCGCGAGAGAGCGATTGTTACTACTTCTTCTCTGATACGCGACTGCTACTCCTTCATCTCTGCGTGCGACTGCTCCTTCTCTGACACGTGACTGCTACTGCTCCCACCTGTTTGATCTTTCATGTTCATGTTTGTTGCGGTTCTATTTCAAGCATTCAAGGTATAGTTTCTACTTTTGTGGTTCTGTATAGTTTTTGAGATTTTGCATCTCTATTTGTGTTTTATAATTGGGTAAACTGACACCTTAGTTCGTGACTTTTATAGTGTCATGCAGTTTAGTCCCTGAGTTTAGGAAAACCTTTCATTAGTCCCTGACATTACTCTTCGTATTTCAATTAAGTCCATAACGTTAAACAATGTTACATTATGGACTAAAGTGCATTGTTTTTTTTTTAAGTTAGGGACTAATGTGAATTAAATTATCATGTGCAAAGGTTGATTCTATCATTAAAAGAGGTAATGTCACGTGCCCCACAGAGGTTTTGTGTGTGGCCTATATGGTAGAATTTTACAAAATTATGGAAAGACAAAGAGTCATAATTAAATACAATAGTATCCTAGTTAATTAAACCATTACACTATAAAAATTTCTAATTCTTCCACCAAAATACCAACATAAACCCCATCCTATATATAAAACTAATCATTACACAACACCAAAATTGCCCAACTTAATTTCCCAATTTCACAGTCTAATTTCTTTAGCTTCATTGTCACATTGTTCCTTCACTCTTCATCCTCACTTAGTACGAATGACATGCTTGATGTAGCTCCACTTATGCTTTCTTAAATAGTAAAATCATTCTCCACCAATTAGAAACATTATCATATGTCTACAACCTGAAAAATTTCAAGCATTTTACAATATTACACAACACAAAAGTTATTAAATTTTATATAAAAAATTATAAAACAAAAAAATGAGTAAAAATTATCCTCAGTTTGGGAAGTCCACAGAACAACCTCCCTGGATTTTTTTTAGTTTTGGAGACCCTAATAACTATTCTGAGATTGCAATAATATTTTGATCCACTTCACCCCCTTTGCAACATTTTACGACAATATCTCATGTATTATTAAAGCCTTTAAAAAGTTGTTTTATTCTTCTAGATACAAACTTTCATATATAAAATTTTCAATTTCTCCTTACCAAATGTTATTCATGCAATTTAAATTTCACTTTATCTTTAACATTTTTATTTAAAAATACATTGATAATTTTAATATGACAATCTCCACATCTTTGTGTTTGACATGTCAAATAACTTAGCTTGTAACTTGTTTGATTAGTTTATAAGTTTGTTTGAAGCTTATTTTATTAACTTATAGTTTGTAATTTAATTTTTTATTTTTTATTACTTCCTTTATACTTTAATACAATTTCTCTTTTATCCGCCTTTATATTAAAATTTAAGATAAAATATTTTATTAAAAATCAAATTGAATATTATAATAATTAACATAAATAGTATAATATAAAAACAAATTTCAAGAAATAGTGAATAGTTATTTTATATAGGGAAAAGAGTATAAAATCACATTGAACTTTTGCCCTTTTGCAAATAGATACCATGAACTTTTAATTTGTCCTAATTAACACTTAAACTCTTATTGTTATTACAATAGGTCCATTCATTAATATTAAGTTAAATAATTTCCATAACCAATTTCAATGTTTACATATTTTTGTTTCAAATATTAAAAAGATATAAAAGAGTAAAATTTATATTTTTTTATTCTTGAATTATGTCAAATTTCAAGCATATTTAAAATTTTAAAAGCAAAATATGACAATGTGTTCTTTTAATTTAGAATTATTTTCCTATTTTTTTAATTTTGGAAACTTTATTATATATAATTTTAATATTTTAAACACAATTTTGAAGGGTTGAGATTATATTTGTTAATTTTTTAACTTCATGCTAATGAAATGACATATTGCAACAATGATGAAAGTTTAAGGATTAATTAGGACAAAATAAAAGTCCATGGTGCCTATTTGCAAAGAGTAAAAGCTAAGGGTGCTTATATACTCTTTTCCCTTTTATATATTATAGAACTAGTACTAGGCAAGTTTGGATACAACTTTTGGAGAAGAACTTCTAGAGAAAAAAAAAAGAGAATAAATCAAAGAGTTCAAATGAATTTAACTTCTTCATAAGTAAAAACTAGTCTTTGTAGTCCACCCTCTCTATAAGCTCTCACATTTAGCTTCTCCACAAGTAATTAATTTCAACTTATGGAGAAGTTAAACTCATTTTATCTCATTGATTCATTCTATTTTTTTCTTTAGAAGTTATTCTGTAGAAGTTGTATCCAAACTATGCCCTAGTCCAGTTTGGATACATTTCTGTAGAATAACTTTTAGAAGAAAAAAATGGAATGAATCAAAGAGTTAAAATGAATTCAATTTCTTTCATAAGTTGAAATTGATTACTTTAAATGAGAGAGCTTGTGGGGAAGTTGAGTTGCAAAGATAATTTCAACTTTAGGAAGAAGTTAAATCCATTTTATCTTTTTTGATTCATTGTATTTTATACTCTTATATAAGTTCCTCTGGAGAAGTTTATCCAAACTGGATCATGTGTATTTTAATTATTGTGTTATTTGATTTCTTATAAAATATTTTATCTTTAAAAACTAAAAATAAATTAAAATTAATAAAAAAGCCTAAGACATTCCACCTTGAAATATATTTTCATCCATAAAATAAAATAGAACTTATATAAAAAATTATATAAATATGTTTTTTAAAGTCATTTTATATTTAACTTATATATAAACAATTATCTTTATCAACACTTATAATTTAATAAGTTAATAAGTTAGCTTATAAGCTTTCAATAATTTTTATTATCTAACCTATCAAATAGTTTTGTCAAAAATATCATAAATGTTCCATTATTATGTGAATACCTCATACTCAAGAATGAAACTCAAATTTAAAATTAATAAAGTAAAATAAATAAAATAGAAGTGATGGATTTACCATTGGGAGTCCTCCAAAATTATGTTTGAAGAAAGGTTAAAACTAATTCCGTTAGTTAGAATTACGTTAGAAACATTCTCAATCATAAAACAAATAGGCACTTAAGAAAAGAAAATTTTTCATACTTTCTTTTAAAAAAAATCCATCTAAATAACATATAAATTTATGTCATTTTTTTATTTTAAATCCTGATTTTCACACACTTTTTCATTTACAACTTTTTCTTTACTTTATTTTTATTTCTATCTTTTTCTTTTATTTTATATTAGTATATGTTTGGTTTACAATATTAAGTATAATTAATTCTATAATTAATTGTTAAAAATGAATTATATACATTTTATGAATCATGTAGGATGGAATTATTTTAAACTCAATTACGTGAAATTGATTTTATGTTATGCCTAATTGGTAACCAAAATGCACAAATCTATTTATTTTTTCTCTTACCTTCATGTTCCACCTTTACACCCCATTTTTAGAATAATTATTCATTAAGTTATTATTGTCTATTTCTTTCATCTTCTCCTTGCATCCAAACAAAATAAGAAACTATTGCCCTTAACTAAAATGCCGTATACGGTTTAAAAAAAAATGCCGTATACGGTATACGGTTCATCGTCAATAACTAAAATGCCCTTTTAATTTGCCCTTGAAGTCATTGTAAAAAAAATTGACCTTGACGTGTGGGGCATGGCAGTTGGCGGACCCAAACTGTTTGATGCCCGCGAACCAATTGTCTTGGCGGGAAAAAGAACAAATAGAACATAAAAATGTCGGGGTACCTATGAAAGCGGGTAATTATAGGGTGGATCTTTTGAGTTTGGGTCCACCATAAATCACTAACTTTTTTTATTATAAAAAATAATTTTAATTTTATAATATTTATTAATAAATTTTTTAATATTAAATTTATACTATTTATGGTAAAGGTCTATGGTGGACCCAAACTCAAAGGATCCACCCTATAATTACCCTATGAAAGTTGGCCCATAGTAATTGTCTTCTTTTAATTATCCTATAATTACCCTATAATTCCCACTTTGAAGCAAATTCGAATAAAATTATTGTCTTCCATAAAGGATAGTTTATAGAATGAAATTAACTTTTTAAATAATATTAAAAAAAATTAAATGAGAGTGGAATGTGAGTGACTTAGATGAGATTTGTCTCTCCTATGTAATAGGAGTGATATATGTGCGTCCCTTGATAAAGTTAGACTATAAAATGCATGTACATGAGGGTAAACATGAGATGTTTATTTTCTTGGGTATCAAGAAACATAAATTGAACTATACAAGGATGACACATTTTATGCCCTTATGTTCAATTTAACATCTGGACAAAGGGAAATTTATGTAGAATATTATCACAAAATAGGATATGTCAAATAATTGACATTCTTAATATTTGGACATTAGTAATGTATTGCTAGATACCACTCACTATCAGGGGCGGATCTTCTTTGTGACAGGGGGAGCCATGGCTCCCCGAAACTTTTTAATACATACACACACACACACACATATATGTATGTATAAATATTTAAAAATATTAATATTTTCAATGGATTTAATGGATATTATTAGTATAAAAAATTATACTCATTAAATGATGTGGCAATACATTATTAGATAATTGTGTAAAGTTTTTTTACACTATCAATGTATATTAATTAAACTCATTTTCAATTACTTGTAGTTGAATTTTTCATAAAATTTTAATTAGTATATAATGTTAGTGTAAAAAAAAGTTTTACACTGTTAGTTGTCACATCATTTAATTATTGAGTTTAATAACTATGAGGTGTCATATTCTTTAAGGGTATGTTCATTAAATTTATTCAATTGGAGATAATTTTATTTGTTTAAATATTAACATCTTTAGTCCTTTTTATTGGAGCTTTTAAGTACTTTGTTTTGGTCCATTTTATAAGATCTCATCCAAATTGTCTACTACATTAATTAATTTTTTTACAATTTTATTTTACAAAATTACACTTAATTATTCAACGTTTTTTTTGTAGTCATAAAAAAAATAGTTTTTTGTAGTCAACAAATAATAAATACCCCTTATGGTCCTATTCATGGGACAATGTTTGAAATTTCTATGGTTCTATTTATAAGATAAAACACACAAATTTAAAAGCATTAAATATTTTTCTCATCTTTACTCTTGTTAACCATTAAAGGTTTTAAATTGACTCAATTACGATGGTAGTGAAGTTTAATTTTAAATATGGATAAATTTAATTTGGAATGTTGTAGAGTTCTTTTAAAAATCAATGCATTAATTACTTGTGATATGTTTTCTTAATATGTGTGATCGGGTCTAGATTTCCTATAAATAGGACCTGAGCGGGTAATAAATTTGGTAGAAAGACAAAAAAATGAATCTCAATAATTATAAGAGTAATTATGAAAAAACAATATTAATTTATGAACTATATTAATTAAGTTTTTTATTTCACAAACTTTTTCAAGAGGATATATATAAAAGATCGGAGGTAGTATTTTTTATAATTTATGGTCTATATTTGTGTTAACATTATACTTTAAATTTTAGATATATAATACTACATATTTAATTTATATACATACTGAAATATTATTTTGGCTCCCCCAAATTTTTAGTTGAAGATCCGCCACTGCTCACTATGATAATAAATATAAATGAGATTTATTTAATATCACAGTCAAATATTAAGAAAACCTATTGGGTCACACGCATACAATAAGCACACTAGGACTGTTAGGAATTCTAATTGGATTAGAATACTGGAAGAATGGCCAGACTCATAAGATATGGTAAAAGTGTGATGCTTAAACCTAGCCACCACTCTATAAATACCACATAAGGTACACAACCCTAAATATATGTAACTGTCCTCTTTCTCTCCATCCACCATTAACATAAAGTGAAAAGAGTTTCCTAGTTCGCTTGTTAATGCAAAAGAGGAATCCAAATTGTTCCACATGTCCGTGCTTGATTCCCTTCAAGAGGGTGCTTTAAGTTGTACAATCAAAGAGAAAAACTTTTGAAGCTCTACAAACATGAGGTTGGCTGAAGCACAATCAGCTAACAAAAGAAATAAAATTTAACATCCCTATTTTTTTACTTATTCATTGTTACCATTAACACATTCTATTTTATTTCTAATATTATTATCACAATTAACACAATTACCCCCATTTGTAGAGAAAAGAAATTCAAGATATTTAAGATTCATTTGATTTATGTTTTTGTTCTCGACAAGGTCAAGATTTTTTAGACCCAAATATTCAGGTTTAATGACACTAGCCCAATACTTTGGGTGCATCACCTAGAAAACAAGTCGGACCCGACCTAGGTACCTTGATTGCACGAGATGACGAAATGACCCACAATGCAGTTAGGGAAACACCATGAAGCTTAAGGGTGTCAATGAGGCGAGGCGGGCACGGGTAGTAGTTACCCGCTACCCACGGGTGAATATTTTCCCTGCACCGCTCCGTACCCGCACGGGTACCCGTTATGCAGGTTTTAAACACGGTTTTATACCCACGGGTATCTACTAAAAAATGAAAAAAGGTGAAAAATATAAAAAAAAAGTTAAAACAACATTGAAAATTAAATTCAAACACACAAGTCTTAAAAATTTATAACATGAACCAATACATAATGTTAGTTATGACTTAGGAATGAGTTGGTTATTTCAGTTAGTTGTTATTTCAGTTAGGTTAGTTAGTCGTTGCTCTCTAAACTGCCTATATATAGTAGCTTGTTGTATAGGGAAAAAGAAGGGAAGGTAAGTGAGAATGATTGCGGAGAACCTTCTGAAGTACCTACTGAAGGTGTAACCCGTTGAAGGTAGTTGAACCTTCTAAAGCTAATTGTCTGAAATAAGAGAAACATTTTTCTCTTGTATATTCCTTCTCTTTTGTCGTGTTCTCTAATTCTTTTCTTTTCTAAGCTTTTATTTGCTTTTCATTACCCAACAAGTGGCGCCGTCTGTGGGAAATTGAAAAGAAAAGATAATCAAGAATGACAACGAAGTTTGATATTGAGAAGTTCTCTAGAGCCAATGACTTCGGGCTGTGGAAAATCAAGATGGAGGCTATCTTGATACAACAAGGATGTGAAGAAGTGTTAAAGGGGGAGATGCACATGCCATCATCTTTGACGCAGGCAGAGAAAAAGAATATGATGGACAAGGCAAGGAGTGCAATTGTTCTGTGTCTTGGTGATAAGGCACTCAGAGAGGTGGTGAAGGAGAAAACAACTGCAGGTATGTGGACGAAGCTGGAATCTTTGTACATGACAAAGTCTTTGGCCCACAGACTTTGTTTGAAGCAACAATTTTATTCATTCAAGATGGTGGAATCAAGAATGATTGAAGAGCAGTTGGCAGTCTTTAACAAGATTGTTGATGACCTCGAAAACATTGGTGTGAAGCTTGAAGATGAGGACAAGGTCGTGATCCTTCTTAATTCTTTACCTAAGACCTTTGAGCATTTCAGAGATGCTTTACTGTATGGGAAAGATCAGACATTACTCTAGAGGAGGTTGTTACCTTTATTCGAACCAAAGAATTGCAGAAACTTCAAGATTTGAAGGGTGTAGAGGAGGTTCCCTCTGGTCTAGTTACAGTTAAGGGCAAGGGAAAGAAGTCAGAGAACAAGGGGAAGAAGGCAAAGTCTGAAGGCAAGAAGCAGATCAAATGTTACAAGTGTCAGAAGATGTGTCAAATCTAGAAGCATTGTCCTAAGAAAGATGCCCAGGAGCCTAGGATACAGGAAACTGTAGGTGCTGTAGAGGCTTCTAAAGGATATGAATCTGCAGGTGTTTTGGTAGCTTCGTCTGAAGACTCTCTGAAGAGTTGGGTCATGGATTCAGGGTGTACCTATCACACGTGTCCTGTGAAAGATTACTTTGAGACCTTAGAACTGAAGGAGTATGGATCTGTACTTCTTGGGAACAATAAAGCTTGCAAGGTGCAGGGCATTGGGGCAATCAGACTGAGGATGTTTGATAACAGAGAGATGTTGTTGCAGGATGTGAGGTATGTTCCAGAGCTCAAAAGGAACCTTATGTCCATTAGCATGTTTGATGACATAGGGTATTCCACTAAGGTGGAGGGTGGAATGATGAAGGTGTTCAATGGAGCATCTATAGTTGCTAAGGGGAGAAGAAGTAATGGGTTGTACATTCTGGAAGGATCAACTGTCATTGCACATGCATCAGTTGCAAGTCAGTCAATAGTAGACAAGACTGAACTATGGCACCTTCGTTTGGGCCATGTTAGTGAGAAAGGTTTGGTAGAGTTGGAGAAGCAACAACTGTTGATGGAAGATAAGCTTCAGAAGTTGGATTTCTGTGACCAGTGTGTTTTGGGTAAGTCTTAGATAGTGCAGTTTGGGACAGGAAAACACACTTTCAGCAGACCCTTTGAATATGCACATGCTGATCTGTGGGGTCCATCTAGGACTCAGACGCATGGTGGAGGGTCTTATTTTCTGAGCATTATTGATGACTTCTTAAGGAGAGTTTGGACCTACATTCTGAAGAACAAGGTTGAGACATTTCAGAAGTTCAGAGAATGGTATGTTCAGACAGCTAATCAACAGGGGACCAAGCTGAAGGTACTAAGAACAGACAATGGGTTGGAATTTGTTTCAGATGAGTTTACAAGTTTTTGCAGGGACCAGGGAATCAAAAGGCATAAAACTGTGGCATGGACTCCTCAACAAAATGGACTTGCTGAAAGGAAGAACTGGACCATTCTGGAGAGAGTCAGATGCATGCTTTTAGGAGCAGAGATGCCTAAGAACTTCTGGGGAGAAGCTGTTAACACTGCTGCGTATCTGATTAACAGGTGCCCTTCGTCTGCTTTGGGGTACAAGACACCTATGGAAGTTTGGAGTGGAAAACCAACTGATTACTCTAATCTGAGGGTGTTTGGGGCTTTGGCATATGCATATGTCAAGCAAGATAAGCTGGAGGCACGAGCTGAGAAGTGTATCTTCCTTGGATACGCTGAAGGAGTCAAGGGATATAGGCTATGGAGGTTAGAACCTAAACCTTCAAAGCTTATTATCAGCAGGGATGTAACATTTGATGAGACGAGAATGGGAATGCTTGGTGGAGACTCTGAAAATGGGAAGGAAAAAGCTCACATTGAGATGGAGGCATCTACGAGCAAACTCAGGGAGGATCTTCTGAAGACTTCAGAAGGTGCTACTTCAGATGATACTTCAGCAGGTACATCAGATGATACTTCAGCAGGTTCAGACTTCAGAAGGTCTGAAGACTTCAGAAGGTCAGAACGTGTTGGGAATGACTATCAGCTAGTTCGTGATAGAGAAAGGAGGGTTCTAAAACCTACCAAAAGGTTTGGACAAGCTGACCTTATCTGTTATGCTCTTAGTATGGCTGAAAAGATAAAGGGTTCAGATGAACCAAGAAACTTCAGAGAGGCACATGAGAGTTCAGAGAGGCAGCAATGACAACGTGCCATGGAGGAGGAACTTGATTCGCTGATGAAGAACAACACATGGAGACTTGTAGATTTACCTGAGGCACATAAGGTAATCAGATGCAAGTGGGTCTTTAAGAAGAAAGACGAGATCCCTGGTGTTGAGAAAGCGAGGTTCAAGGCAAGGCTTATGGCTAAGGGATTTACATAGGTTGAGGGTGTGGATTATAATGAGATATTCTCACCAGTTGTAAAGCACTGTTCCATCAGGATTTTGATGTCAATTGTAAACCAGTTTGATTTGCACCTGGAGCAATTGGATGTCAAGACAGCCTTTCTGCACGGAGATCTGGATGAAACCATTTATATGGAACAACCAGAAGGGTTTGTTGAGGATCAGAGAGTGTGTCTACTTCAAAAATCATTGTATGGTCTGAAACAGAGCCCAAGGCAGTGGTATAAGAAATTTGATGATTTTCTGATGAGAATGGACTTCAGCAGGTGTAGTTATGACAGTTGTGTCTACATTTTAAGAGAAGAACAAGACATTTTGTACCTACTCTTGTATGTAGATGATATCTTAGTGGCTAGCCGTAACAAGCACATGATCAATCAGCTCAAGACAAGGTTAAACTCAGAATTTGAGATGAAGGATGTTGGGGTGGCCAAACGCATACTTGGCGTTGATATAGTAAGAGACGAGTCAAAGGGTGTACTGCTCCTAAATCAGCAGGTCTATCTGAAGAAGACTGTGGAGAGGTTTAGGATGCATCAATCTAAACCTGTGGGCACACCCTTGGGACACTACATGAAGCTCTCAAGGAGTCAAGCTCCTGATTCAGAGGATGAAAGGAGGAAAATGGATGTTGTTCCCTATGCTAGTGGGGTTGGAAGCATCATGTATGGTATGGTTTGTACAAGACCAGACTTGGCTCATGTTGTGAGTGTTGTCGGCAGGTTCATGGGAGACCCTGGACAAGCACATTGGGAGTCTCTGAAGTGGATTCTTAGGTACCTGAATGGAACTCTGGATTCAGGATTACTATATCAGAAACGGTACCCTCTCAGAAGGTGGAGCTGCAATTGAAGGGTTCGTTGATGCAGACTATGCAGGGTGTGTGGATACACGAAAATCCTTATCAGGGTATGTGTTTACTCTATTTGGAACTGCAGTGAGTTGGAAGGCAAACCTTCAATCAGTGGTAGCATTGTCTACAACAAAGGCTGAGTATATTGTGTTATCTGAAGGTGTGAAGGAAGGTCTATGGTTGAAAGGCATGCTGAATGAGTTGGGAATTGAACAAGAGCGTGTTTAGATTCATTGTGATAGTCAGAGTGCTATTCACTTGGCCAATCATCAGATGTACCATGAAAGGACCAAGCACATTGATGTGAAATTTCACTTTATCAGAGAAGTGGTTGAAATAGGGGCAGTGAAGATTGTGAAGATTGCGTCTGAAGATAATCCTGCTGATATGTTGACCAAAACACTACCAAGATGCAAGTTTGAGAGATGCTTAAACTTGGTGGGCTTCGTCTGAATGCTGTCATTCCAAAGTCAAGGTGGAGATTGTTAGTTATGACTTAGGAATGAGTTGGTTATTTCAGTTAGGTTGTTATTTCAGTTAGGTTAGTTAGTCGTTGCTCTCTATACTGCCTATATATAGTAGCTTGCTGTATAGGGAAAAGAAGGGAAGGTAAGTGAGAACGATTGCGGAGAACCTTCTGAAGTACCTACTGAAGGTGTAACCTGCTGAAGGTGGTTGAACCTTCTGAAACTGATTGTCTGAAATAAGAGAAGCATTTTTCTCTTGTATATTCCTTCTCTTTCGTCGTGTTCTCTAATTCTTTTCTTTTGTAAGCTTTTATTTGCTTGTCATTACCCAACACATAATTAAAAGGTTAAATTAAATACACAATTGAAAAATTATAAGAAATTTTCAAACTACGTTAAAGAAATAATATATGAACTAGACTTTTATATAGGATCAAAATAAAAAATCTATTTGGTTTTATAATGGGAGCTTAAACATTAGTTGGACAACAAACTTTAAATGGTACAAGCACCAGTTTGCTATTTTTGGAGGGGTCAGTGACAATAGTTTAGCAACAACTAGTGCAAGTAATTTGCTAAGAAATAAGCAATGAAATTTGTTTTTATACCACTAAGAATGTTTTAGCTTGACATAGATATGTGCCAGTCACCCTATAAGCATGGCATTGGTTTCCTTGCCACTACCTGCTGCACAAATAAGATCTTGTGGACAATTTACCATCTCATTGATATATCTTGGATTTCTTCAGGCTAGATCAATCACTCATTCAAATTTCATAGAGCAACTTGAGCCATAGACTGAAGAACTCAGTAATAAAATCAATTTACAGATAAATGTTTTGTTACGTGATTCAATATTAAAATATGAAATCCCAACAGGCCATGGCTGTAATATAAATCAATTTATATTTACATCAAGCTGTTGAATTTTACATTAACTTATTTTATTGTGGATAATACCCTTTATAGAAAATTTCATGCCCATATTTATCCTAAATAAAAATTATCATGTAGCCACCAATTTGCTCCACTCCAGAGCCAGAAGCCATTTAAGTGTTGCATTCCCACCATCAGCGTCATTTTTCTAAAGTTCCTTCAAGTATTGCACACCCATCTGCCAAGTTATATTCCCGTATTGCTGCAAGTATTGCCTTTCCACCTTCAAAGTCAATCGACAAAGCTCCTACAAAGAAATGGCACATAGTTCTGTGGATTCTCCAATATCACTTCATAAGCATCACTATTCCATGAGAAAGAACCACAATCCAACTCCAGCACCAACTTACCCAATCCATGCTCCTACTTACAACCATCTAGATAGAAAAGAACACAATTTATTCACATAGCAAATTTAGCTAACAAAATACACAAATTATAAAGAGTAAACTAGCACTTCAATCCCTGACTTTTATAGCGTCATGCAATTTAGTGATGAAGTCCGTCCGTTAGTCCTTGACGTTACAGTCCGTCTAGCTTGCAATTAAGTCCAAACCGTTAAAAGACGTTAATTGTGTGATGAAGTGTCAGATTAAGTGACACATTGTATGCTACAATGGACAGAAACAACATAGTTTTAGGTGTTTTTTAAGAGTGTAACACACTATATGATAACATACTATTAAATAATGATCTAAGTTTTTTTATACTGACAATGTGGAATAATTAAACTTGAGAATATTCAAATAAAAGAAACTTGAATTTCAGCTCAAAGAAGCTGAAATTGAGGGCCATCCAACGGTCTGTAATTCAAATTTCATCGATTTTCGTTTGGCTCTCTTATTTATTTTTTAAATCATCAAACCACTTTGTTTTTATAATTTTTTTTTTCATTGTGCCACGCTGACGGGATATAGTCCGACAACTCTATCATATATCCATGTTTGGTGGAGGTTAAGGGAAACTTGTGTACCGATACACAAGGAAGGTAACCTGTTGTAGCAGGTTTCCATGAATTTTTATATTTTGTAAGTAAACCCTTCAATTATTATAATTATAAAATAGACTATTCTTTTGTATTATAAATTTTTATATTTTAATTAATATTCAATTTGTCCTATTATACACTGATTTTTTTAATTTGGTGTCATTTTTTTAATCTCTCCTTAAAATGAATTTTTACAAAATTTTTCATACTTTTTAAATTGAATTTTCATAGGAAGAAGTTTATAATAATTACAATTTAAGAACAAAAACCACCAAATGACCACAAAAAAGCCAACCTTTCATTTGGGACATCTCAAAGTGGGTGAGGCACCGTGTACCCAATTTTGGTAATTTTTCAACTTATAATGTATTTATTGTGAATTATTTGGTGAAAAAATAGAGAAAAATCACAAAATATAGCTGCTAGTTCCAAAAAAATTCCAGAAAAATCATTTCACGGTCCATTTGGGATGGTGGTCAAGTGTTAATAATGCCTTGGCCAATGGAGGTCATTTAGGGACAACTCTTGATGAGGAAAAATGCCTTGTGTCTGTCAAATGTTCGGTGTCAAAATACCATTCACAGAACACCATATCCCCAACATTACTTGAGAAGGACGTGGAGGGTCACGCTAGGTGTCTCAAAACCAATTTTGGTGATTTTTGGAATAAAAATGGATTTACTATGAATTATTTGGTTAAAATAGATAAAAAAATAACTAAAAATAGCTAAGATATTTTTAAAATTCCAAAAAAATCAGTTCACACTCCTTTTATAGTGGTACACATATGGATGGAAGGGCTGGGCCTAACGGGGTGAACTAGGTATCAAGATTTTCCAAGCATGTGGTTTGCCTTGAACGTCCTTGTGTTAACTTTGTTAGATTCGAGTCCACAATAGTGTAAGGAGGTGTGTGAGGCACCGTGTACCCAATTTTTGTGATTAACTATAACTCATGATTCCACGCATGGGTGTGCCTTGAACGTCCTTGTGTTAACTTTGTTAGATTCGAGTCCACAATAGTGTAAGGAGGTGTGTGAGGCACCGTGTACCCAATTTTTGTGATTTTTCAACTTATAATGTATTTATTGTGAATTATTTGGTGAAAAAATAGAGAAAAATCACAAAATATAGCTGCTAGTTCCCAAAAATTCCAGAAAAAATCATTTCATGGTACATTTGGGATGGTGGTCAAGTGTTAATAATGCCTTGACTAATGGAGGTCATTTGGGGACAACTCTTGAGGAGGAAAAATGCCTTGTGCCTGTCAAATGTTCGGTGTAAAATACCATTCCACAATACCATATCCTCAACATTACTTGAGAAGGACGTGGAGGGTCATGTTAGGTGTCTCAAAACCAATTTTGGTGATTTTTGGAATAAAAATGGATTTACTATGAATTATTTGGTTAAAATAGATTAAAAAATAACTAAAAATAGCTAGGATTTTTTTAAAATTCCAAAAAAATCAATTCACACTCCTTTTATAGTGGTACACATATGGATGGAAGGGCTTGGCCTAACGGGGTGAACTAGGTATCAAAATTTTCCAAGTATGTGGTTTGCGTTAAGGTTCAAGTTAACTATATGAAACCATAACTCATGATTCCACGCATGGGTGTGCCTCGATCGTCCTTGTGTTGACTTTATTAGATTTGAGTCCACAATAGTGTAAGGGGGTGTGTGAGGCACCGTGTACCCAATTTTGGTGATTTTTCAACTTATAATGTATTTTTTTGTGAATTATTTGGTGAAAAAATAGAGAAAAATCACAAAATATAGCTGCTAGTTCCCAAAATTTCCATAAAAATCATTTCACGGCCCATTTGGGATGGTGATCAAGTGTTAATAATGCCTTGGCCAATGGAGGTCATTTGATGAGTAGATTGTTGTAGTATACAAACCCTAACCTTAAGTACACTTTCCATGGATAGTAGGGGACTTGCATGGTTGACGAATGAATTTTGACGTGAAATTTTGCATGCATGACTTGGGTGTTACCTTGGCTCCCGTGGTGAATTTTCATGTTTTTTTTTATATTTGTGGTAATTACTATAAATTAATTACATTAAAAAGAAGATAATTAAATAAAAAATATTGGGTGAGAAAATTATGGGAAAATATTGTAGGTGTCCCATTGAGCATGTTGAAGTACGTGGGGGAAGGTTGAGGTGAAACGAAGTGTTTGATTAGTTGACCCTGGTGAGTAGATGGTGGTAGTATACAAATCCTAACCCTAAGTACACTTTCCATGGATAGTGGGGGGCGTGCATGGTTGACGTATAAATTTTGACATGAAATTTTCCATGCATGACTTGGGTGTTACCTTGGCTCCCTTGGTGAATTTTCGTGTTTTTTGATACTTTTGGTAATTACTATGAATTATTACATTAAAAAGAAGATAATTAAACCAAAAATATTGGGTAATGAGAAAAAATTCTGAAAAATATTGTTGGTGTCCCATTGAGCATGTTGAAGTATGTGGGGGAAGGTTGAGGTGAAACGAAGTGTTTGGTTAGTTGACCCTGGTGAGTAGATGGTGGTAGTATACAAACCCTAACCCTAAGTACACTTTCCATGGATAGTGGGGGGCTTGCATGGTTGACATATGAATTTTGTCTTGAAATTTTGCATGCATGACTTGAGTGTTACCTTGGCTCCCGTGGTGAATTTTCGTGTTTTTTTTCTATATTTTGTGGTAATTACTATGAATTAATTACATTTAAAAGAAGATAATTAAATTAAAAATAGTGGGTAATGAGAAAAAAATTATGGAAAAATTATTTTGGCGCCCCTTTGAGCATTGTGAAGTAGGTGGTGGAGGGATGAGGTAATATGAAGATAATTAAATTTTAATGATTTTCTGCTATATTGCCACTAAAAATGAAGGAAAATGATTTAAAAATAGTTTTACTAGTAAATTGAAATGCGCATGTGCAATTTTTGCCTTGCAAAATGCGCATGCGCATTTTGGTGAACTAACAATTATTTACGCAACGTTTAAGAATGTTTAAATGAAGAGGCGGTGAGATGTTTGGGATGGTGAGAGGACATTATGGATGAAAAATAATAACGAAAGTGTGATTAAAAAATAATAACGAAAGTGTGAAATTAAAAAAAGAGAAAAAATAGTGAAAAAAATAAAAAAGGAAAACCATTTAATCTTTACGCAAAGAGAGGGAGGAGAGAGGAGAAAGAGGGGAACAAGAGAGGGGAGAGAGAGGAGAGGGGGGGAACAAGAGAGAGAGGAGAGAGATGAGAGAGAGAGAGATTGAAAGAGGGAGGAAAGAGAGAGGAGAGAGGGAGGAGAGAGAGAGAGGGAGGAGAGAGATGGAGGGGAGAGAGGCAAGAGAGGGAAAGAGAGAGAGAGGAGAGAGAAAGAGATGACAAATGAGGAAGAATTTTTTTTATCATATCCTATCCTATCACTCCCCCTTATGATAAGAATTACACTAGGAGCAAAGGATAGGGTAAGCAACATGATAAAGTTATCATATCCTATTGGTGCAACAAACACATGATAAGTGACAAGATATGATAAAGTTATCGTATCTTGTCTTTTATTCCGTGCACCAAACGAGCCTTTAAATACAAGTTATTCTCCCACATTACTTCAAAGGACCTGTTAGCAATTACCAAAAAACTATATAACATCTTTATGTGAAGGACTTAACCGATTCATCCTAGCCTTCAAATATCCCATACCATTAATCAACGGACCATGTCATTTGTGTGCCGGTACACAAGTTTACCAACTTGTGTATCTTAACCTCCACCATCCATGCTAATCATCTTTATCTCTAATCTTATTGTGATTAATTATACGAATTCCCTCTCTTCATATACTAATTTCTTTATATTTTTAATTTTTTTTTCAAATTTCAAAACATATAATCTTTTATATTTGATCATATCTAATACTAGTTTTTTTTATCTCTTTTGCTATATATAAAATATAAAAAGATAAAAATATGGTATTAATTTTAGTTGCATTAATTATTAAATATTGGGTTAAATATATTTTCAGTCCCTTTATTTTGACTCAAATTTAATTTTAGTACCTAAACTTTAAAACCGTTGATTTTGGTCTCTCATGTTCTGAAATCATGTAATTTTAGTTCCCTGTGATCTGAAATCATGTAACTTAAGTCTCTCCCTTTAACACTGTTAACTTTGGCGCTGACATGACAAACGGATTTCTGTGTCAGTTTGTCCAGCCAGTTCAATGACCATGTTGTGGCAATTGAATTATACCTCAGCTCATCTAGTCAGATTTTATTTAGGGTTTTAATAAATTTAACTTCACATTTTTCATGAACAGGGAAGGCCATAAAACTGACTGAATAAGCTGAGTTGTAATTCAATTGCTACATCATTGTCATTGAAAGTGACTGAACAAACTGATGCGAAAATTAGTTTGTCACGTCAACGTTGAAGTTAACGGTGTTAAGGGAGGAACTAAAGTTACGTGATTTCAGAATATGAGGGACTCAAACCAATAATTTTAAAGTTTAGGGACTAAAATCAAATTTGGGTCAAACTTTAGGGACTAAAAACATATTTAACCCTTAAATATTTTATACATCTTTAATTTATGGTAAGTAGATAATGAAATATTTACTCATTTATTCATTTAATATTAATGATATTTTTAAAATAAAAATTTAATTTATAATAATATTAATTACTATGATTTCAATGTTTTTTTATATACAAGACTGAAGTACAACATGATGATTTGAAATTAATAGAAGTATGACTTGAAGTAGCATCTAACTGATATTTGTTAATTTTGGAAACACTGGAAATATTGAATTGAATTTTGAGGTGAGAACTAAGAATACAATTAGTTATCTAAATTGACATCCACCCACTTTTCATTTGGTCCTCTTCTGTATCATTCTCTATCATTTAAATCAATATAATTATGTTGAATTGTTAAAATTATAAATTAATAATATTTTTATTTAAAAATATTTTTTTTAAAGGGAACTCCAACCCATACACATTACAAATCCAAGCAAAGATAATTAAATTAAAAATATTTCATTTAATTGTATAATTAAATGACTTTTTTGTTGCAAAAGGCCAAATGGTAAAAAAACTAACTTAAAATATTGCATTCGAAAATCTGATATTCAGTTTTGAAAACGTTTTATAATAACTAATTAATAACTCGTGTAATGCATAATTTTTAATAATATTTTAATATATTTAATAATAAAAATTTAGATAATTAATTCTATTAATTTTGAAATTTTTTTTACGATAATTTTGAAAAATTAATAAATAATTAAATAGTTATTATAAGAGTAAAATAATTATTATTTTGAGACTATAGTTAATAGATCATGAAAAAAAGATAAGAATGAGATGAAAAAACAATTAAAAAAGATAGAAGAAAATTAAAATTTTAGTACGTTGAATATCACAAATCAAAATTGAAATAAATTTACAAAAATTAATTCATTTTTTTTATTAATTTTGAATAAGATAACATATATATACTAAAAGAATACATGTGTTAGGTGATAGTCATAAGGAACACATGTTTTATTGTTTGCCACAAGAATACATAAGTTTTACTATATAATAATTAATTTCTTTTTCTTTGTACCACATATTAAAAATTAAAAACAAAAAGTATTTCAAACATTATGAAAGGATTTGAGAGAATATTTAAAAAAATTATTTGTAAGTGATGTGTGTAGAAGACATACTCAGGAGAAGACAAAACCATGTGAATTAATGTGAGAGTTTCATTGAAAAATACGTATTCAAATTTACTCCCTCCAAATTTACTCTTTCATGTTATTTAAAGTTTCATAAAAATTATCAATTAATTTTCTATTATATTCCTTACCTCTCATATTAAAAATACACTAATTAAAAAATACACATTAATTAATTAAAAAGAATAAAATTTTAAAAAAATTAATAATTTATTAGTATTATAAAATGACAATTAAAATGGATAAAAAATACTAAAATGTCTAATAAAACGGGATAGTGGGAATAATATATAAATAAAAATAAATATAATAACACAAGTGAATAGAACACTGAAATGAAAAATAATATATTTATATTTAATGATTTTTATCTCATTTCAAAGGGATAATGGATATATATATATATATAAATTTATAATTTTATATTAATTTTTATCTTTATCTTTTTTTTTTCATAGAAGAAGAGAGAGTCTTTATTATATTTTTTTCTTCCCCTATTTTTCTATGTAACTAAATGATACTCCCTCCGGTCCTATTTATAAGATAATTCAGACAAAAACACACATATTAAGAAAAGTAATTAATGCGTTGGTTTTCAAGAAATTACTCTATAAAATTACAAGCTTACCCATATTTAAAATTAAGACGCATTCTAAGCTACACAAGTAAAAACTTGTGTAGCTATACACAAGTTGTATAAAACCAGTAGATATAATAATTAAAAATGTAACGGTTGAGATTTAAAGTTGTTATTCGGTTTTCCTGTTTTGTTTCAATAAGTTTCATATTTGCATTATGGTCCCTTAATTGTATGTTATTTGATATACTTTTTTTTTTGTTTTTCTTTTTTTTTTTGTCAGAACCTATTTTGTGTTTTTCAAATTGAAGGTAATATGGCTTGCTTGGTCCAGGATATGAGAAGGTTAAATACGACTTTATGTAATATCATGTAATCTAGTTGTAACAGTGGGATTGTGTTGTATATCAATTTAATCAAGTGTGTAACTTCTCTTCCCTTCCGTCCACCGTGGGTTGTTGTCATCGTTTTTTTGTAGTAGAGTTATTTTGCATTGTGGTGGCTTTGCGGTCTTTGGCGGCGCCTTCACAGGTTTCTCATTTGGAGTTTGAGTTATTGCGCAGTTGTCTTCACAGGTTTCTCATTTGGAGTTTGAGTTATTGCACAATTGTCTTCTTTTGTAGTTCGAGTTATGGCGGCTCCTGCAATGGTTATTTTGGTTGAACCAGTTCGGTGGGTTGATGGTGAGTGGTTGTAAGTGTGTGTGTGTTTTTTTTTATTATTATTGGGCTAGTTGGAGTTCATAACTTTTTGGCATTAGTTGTAATGGGCTAAGTTAGATAAGGACATTAGTCTAACTACAAAAAAAAAAAAGATAAGGACATTAGTTAAATTCCCCCTAACAAACCATCAGTAATTTAGATAAGGACATTAGTTCCAATTTCAAGACATCACAACCAATAAACTACATCAAACACGGGATGAGACCAATTAAAAAGACCCCTGCACCTTTGAATAGTATATGCACATAGCAAGCAAGCTTAAATTACAGCCACCACAATAGCTACTCTCAAAATTAACAACGTACACTCATAATTCCTACCCTTTAAGTTACACATACAGAAAATTTACAAAACGAAAAAAAAACCAACCTATTCATCATCATTTCACTAGTTTCATCACTAATTCCCAACGCTAAACAATTAGAGAAACTAACAGAATCGGTACTCCCACATATGGCAGCAGACCCACTGATTCTACTAAATAACCCAGCCCTCTTTCGTACTAAGGGGGATAAATAACATTACTAACCTTTCCGCTTCATCTGCAACAGAACCTAACCCTCCTTTTTCCGATAGAATGCCGCTGGACCAATTAATTTTTCAGCAAAAGGTGAAATGAAAAGCCACCTAACAATCGCAATACTTCGAACCCCCAATTTATATTCGCGAGCCGTGTTAAAATCTTCAAGATTTTTCACTCATCAATCTCTTTCACCAACGTAAACTTTATTCTTACCCAATTGCGTTCAATGACTGCCACAGGTTGCGTTGTTGCTGGAAAAATTTCATAGATCTCATTTCCACTCTCGTCCTATCTCTCTAGTCTCTATACCCTCGCGTTATTTCCCCTTTTCAATAGCCTGGTTCTTTAGGGTTATATTATTAAAGAGGTTTCATTATAATATTTCTCTTAAATGGAGGGACCAAAAAGTAATATAATTAACTTGGGTCTGTCTAGGGTGAAGTACTAGAATGGGTGTTTCACCGATAATTCACCATTCTATACCATTAGATATACTAATAATTTAATGAACGGTTGAGATTTGAGAATGGAAACCTGCTGAACCGGTAATAATTTAACACCATTCTCAAGGTCTATTTTTGCAGAGAGACTTGACACCGTGCACTTGTTCTGATATTTTATTTTTTAGCTTTTATCATTAGAGCACCTATCAGTAATAAAAAATGAAAATGCTTAAAGATCGAAATATATAACAAAGAACTCATTGAAGAAAAAATTATAATTTGAAAAGATGTCTTGTACTAACTATGCAAGACAATTTAAATATCATCAGATATCGATAATTAATAAATAGGATCGAAAATGTGCGCGGTCCCATATTCGAAATATTTGATTAGTAAAAATATTATAATATATGTTATAATAATTTTAAATAGTACGTGTAACTAAAAGTTTTTTTTTAATAAAGGTGTAACTAAAAGTTTTGAAAAATGGCTAAATGACTTGATTTCTAATTTTTTTATGAGTTTAATATATATACACTGTCAGTGTAAAGAAATTTTACACAGATATCCAATGACGTGCTGCCACATCATTTATTGAATTTAATAACATATGAGGTGTCACATTCATTAAATGATGTGGCGGCACACCATTAGATGTCTGTGTAAAATTTCTTGACACTAACAGTGTATACTAATTAAATCCATTTTTTATTTTAATAACACATTAATTGTCATATTCATTACATGATGTGGCGGTACACCATTGAATATCTGTGTAAAACTTCTTTACACTGACAGTGTATATAAATTAAATCCTTAATGTGTGTATATATATATATATTTATAAAAAAAATATATACATTGTCAGTGTAAAAAAATTTTACATAGACATTCAATAATATGTTGACACACCATTTATTAAATTTAATAATACATGAGGTGTCATATTCATTACATGATGTGGTGGCACACCATTAGTGTTAAATTGATTTTTTTTTTTAAAATCTTAAATAATTATATTGTTATAAATGTAAGGCATAATTCTATTCATTGATGAAATGGAATTTAATTTGTATTAATGATAGTAACAATTATTTATTTTGTCATATTATACTAGTAATTTTGTTAGTTATTAAATATTAAATGATTGCAATTAAAATATTTAATTAAAAAATAGTAGGGGATATTGTTAATTTTTACTACCAATAAGGAAGATGAAATTGTAATTTTAAATATATTATAAATTTTGAATGTAATACTGAGACCCTTATATATTAAAGTATATCCAGAAACTCTCTTCCTTTTTTTTTACGGCAGAAACTCTCTTCCTTGAAGCAACAATTATTGAGATTATCAAGAAAGATTTTATTAAATTTGATTAAATTGTTATGGTTAAAAACAATTTTTTATTAAATTTTCACCTTCTAATGAACTTAATATCTAAACAGTAAATAAATATTTGAACAGTAAAAATATCAAAAAAATATACTGTCTAAATTGAATAATGTACTTTAAAATATAATTTCTTAATTAATTTTGTATAAAAGGCGATGCATATGAAATTATGAATGTTTAAAAGATAACGAATTTGATTAATTCTTTTCTTAAATGTTTTCAAGCGGTGGCGTGATCATTTCTTTTTTTCTTAAATATGATTTTTTTATCAATTAAATATGAATTTCTTGTGTACGCACTTACCAGGTAATTGTACTGCTGTAGTAGCTATATGACTTCAGCGCGTGTCAGTATGAATAGTATTATCAGTTTCCATTTGTTTTTTAATCAGGTTAAATAACCTATTATCACAGGTTAAAAAGTGTTGTCTCACCGGGGTGCTTCACCTAAGACGCACCCAATTAATTTTAAAAAAAAAAAAACCGGCAAACTGGCTGGAACCGGGAAAAACCACTTGTATAAAGCTACACAAGTAAAATTAAACTCTACTATCATGATAATTGTGTCATCTTAAAATTTTTAATGATCAACAAGGACAAATATGAAAAAAAAAATAATAAATGCCTCTAGATATATGTACTTTGTCTTATAAATAAGACCATGAAAAAGTTTTAAACTTTATCTTATAAATAGGACCGGAGGAAGTAAAAGATAATATATTTCTCTTATTAATTTTCTATTTAACTTTTCTTTTCTCATATTTTATTCATTACATCAAACACCGGGTAAAATTTATTTTTTAGAGACCATATATAAAAAGAAAATTACTCTGATTATTTTTTTTTCGTTTAAAAAGAAGGAAAATGAAGAAAGAAAAGTTACTTGAGAGTGTATATGTGGAATAATAAAACAGCCTCTTAAAAATCATATTGAATTCTATTTAAATTGGTAGAATTATAAATTAATTATATTTCTATTTTAAAAATTATTTAATTTAATACTATAATTAAATTATTGCAAGTTTAGACGTTTAGTCAATTTAAAATATTAAAAAAGATTGAAATTAAATTGAATTTTGAGTTGAGAAAATGGCGGGATAAATGGTTACGCGATATTGAGGGGCCACATATCTCTCTGTCACTCGGACCTTTCTGTTTGGCTCTCTTATTTATTTTTCAAATCAACTCAACAACTTTGCTTTTATCATTGCTTATCACTTTCTCGTGCCTATCCCTAAAAATAATCACCATTTTCTCTTACTAGTACTTTTTTTTCCTCCATCCTTCGTTGCGCCGTATTGATCAGGTCAGTGGAATCCATACCATATATCTATGATAAGCATCTTCATTTCTTACGTTTTTGTGTGCTTTTTACGATTTCCTTCTTGATTGAAAGTATTTGGGATTAGGGATTCACTCGAGCTCCCTCAGTTTTATTTTTCCTTCTTGAAATTGCTGCTGTTTTCTATCTGGAGATTCCCTTAATTTGGTTCACCAAGGTGGTTTAATCTGGATTGATCCTTTTTTTATGTTTTAAGGTGTCATCATTAGCAAATTGAGCTTGGGTTTAAGTTTTGGTTAGGATCTTAATCTCAGATTTATTGATTTGTTGTGGAACTTCAGGTTTGGTTCACCCATGGAGCAAAGATCATGTTTGGTATTTGTAATTGTAAATAAATATACAGTAATATATGTACTAGTATACATAAACAAGCTTGTAAATTATATTATGGGAAACATCACCAGCAATTTACTGCTCATAACTAACAAGGGCTGAAAACTAGAGTGGGTTGATGTGTGTGTTCTATGTATGATTACCAAATGACTTTACTTTACTACTAATGCTTATAAATTTAAGTAGCAGACACTCACTCACACAGGGCTAATAATAATCTGTAAATCTAAAACTTTATTCGCTTTCACAAATGAGTTGTAGGCTCAAATTTGAAAGTTTTTTATGGCCATAAATTTCATGTGTGGATGCGCGTGCTTGTAAATGTAATCTTGCAGGAGACTTGAGTTTATAGAATTTAAGATGCCATCTCCTTCAAAGGAGTACTTTTGAGTTTTGAGCTATAAAACTGTGGGTTTGAGAGTTGAGATTCAAAATATGCTAATTGATATGTCAGATATTTTGCTTTTGCTATCTATCTTGATTGTAAAATTGTTTGCAATTGTTTGCTTAAGTAAAATAGTTTTATGACACTATTTTATACTTCATATTAATGGGAAAAACTGATGACTGGTCACCAAGTGGTTTTACAATCCGGATTTATTATTCTAGTTATTTCTATTTCTTTTTAAATTTCTGTAATTTGAACTACTTGTTCCTTGCTGATTGGAATGGAAAAGTTGTACCATTTAGGATTTTTATTTTTTTTCTTGTGCAGATTTCTTATCATACACTTTGTCTTCAGATGGAGAACTCTGGCAATTCTGAAGTAGGCTCTGACCAAGGGACTCCATTGGCTACTCCATATTACACTCCATATCCGAAGCATATGGTGCAGAAGTCTGGCCTTCAACCTGTCAATATGGATTTGTCTCCTAGTTCGGACGGTGATAGCTCTGTGCCTTCTATAAAGGAGCCTGAGTCTGGATCATCTTCCTCAGATTCAGAACATGAATCTTCTTGGTCTGTAGTCCATTACCATGACACGCCAGGAAAGATTGATGGGGAAGAACACCGTGAAGTTATTATGGTGAAAGGAGACTTTACTGATCCGGAGAAACAGATTGGAGATGAAAAAATAGATAATATATTGTTGGAGGAAGAGAATAGAAGTTATGATGAGTTGCTGGAAAAATTCATTAAAAATGAAGAAGAGCTGAGAGCTGCCAACTTTAAACTTCATGTCTCACAAGAAGAGATTAACAAGTTGAAGATTCAGATTGAGAAAAGTGAGGGTGAAATTGATGATGCACGGAAAGAATTAAAGATAAAAGAGAGTGATCTTGAAATTGAAAAAGGACAGGTATTGGAGTTACAAAACCAGATGGAGACTCATGTTCCAGATTGTTGTTACAAGATAGCAAAGTTGGTGGAACAACTAGAGGCAGTCAATGAACAGCTCAAGATATCAATTAATGAAACTCATCGGTTGCAAGGTCAGCTTGAAATGGCACATGAAAATATGGCCAAATTAGAATGCCAACTTGAATTAGGGAGAAAGCAAATCCAAGATCTAGAAGACAGAATTACATTGGACAAAGCTAATGAAATTAACCATGAACATGAAGTGCAAGATTTGAAGGCTGAAATTCTGGATGTGCAGGCACAATTCTCTTTGGAAAAAAATAAGCTGTGTTGTGATATTGAAGGTTTGATAAAGGAGAAAGAACAACTGAGCTCTAGACTGAAGGATTGTGAGTCTACAAATCATGCATTTGAAATCAAGTTAAAGCAATATGAAACAGAGAAAATGAAACATGTAATTGAACAAAGTATTTTGCAAGATGAAATAAATCGTTTGAAGCAAGAACTTGGTCAGAGAAGACACGATTTAGAATCTGTGAATAAGGAGTTTGATTGTCATAAGCACAAAGTTGACATGCTGATGACTGAAAGAGATGAAGCCAATGCTAAGATAGATAAACTTATGGCTGAGTTAAGCTTCCGAGATGATAAAATTGCAAATATGGAGAGAGAGCTTTTCCAGTTACATGCACAACAGGCAGAGTTGATCTCAGTATCTGAAACTAGAACGAATCTAGTAAATGAGCTGAAACTGAAGGTGGAAGAACTTGAAAAGGAGGTGACTAGACAGAATGTCCTGATTTCAGATAGGGCTGAGGAGAAGAGGGAGGCAATCCGACAACTATGCTTTTCCCTTGAGCATTACAGGAGTGGATATCAAGAACTTCTTCGAGCATTTAGTGGACATGGACATCGACATCATGCTGTTATAGCCGCTTAAAAGTTACATTAAGCTGTCTCAATGTTTTATTTTGTCTAGTAGATCTTTGCAAATTAATTTTGCATGTGTTTCATTTATTCTGCTTTTCATCAAAACATTAGATCACCTTGTCAATTGACTTGAAGTCTCATTGTTTTATTTTGTCTTGTAGATTTTGCAAATTAATTTTGCATGTGTTTCATTTATTCCTACTTTTCATCTACCCAATAGATAATATTGTCTTTTTCAATATTGAGTCAGATTAAACAGTCACCTTATCAATTGACTTGAAGTCTATGTTCATTTCTCATAGGTTTGATTTCTGTTTGTTTATATGATAATTGATTTTCGTTTCATATTATGGGAAATATGTGCACCAGTGCAGTGAGGTTCTTCAGTCCGGGTCTAACTTGAAAAGTCCTCTTAATTCCCGCTAGAAATTCAATCGTTTTGCAAGCATTGATTGAACAGTCTGCGTGGTCCATGGCCCATAATTTAAGGGCAGTTTTCCCCCTTTAAAACGATAACTTTAAGGTCAATTTAATTAATTATTAATGAACCATATATGTATTGGATCATCAAATCATCCCTATTGGTTTGGTTTGTTAGTTTGTTTAAATGGAAAGAGAAGATGAGAGAATGAAAAATTGATTGCGAAAATGAAAGGAAATAAAAATTGAGATAATTTTATAATTGAAAAAAGTGTGAAAATCTATTTTTTTTATTAATTAGAATCAGATAACTGACAAGAAAGAAAAATATCCTTATATTAAATAAATAGTTATGTAAATTTGTTATTTCACACTATTTTTTTCTCATTTTTCTCAGATAAAAGAAGAAAAAACATTTTTTGTGAGTCTTATTTGTTGTAAAAATACTATAAGCTAAAACTAGAGAATACAAGGAAGAGAATTCGTATAGTTTTTTTATTCATACTGAGTGTGTATATCTGTTTAAAAACATTTTATTCTTTTTAAGTGGGTTATGTCTTTCAAATTTAGTCATCTTTCTTCTTCTTTTTTTTTTTTTTTTGAGCTATAGGACTCTAAGGTTAGGTGGTTGACATTTTGATGTTGTTGGCAGCTTCTGGACCTTTTGTTTACTTCTTCGGTGTACAAAGGAAAACAACGAGGTTTGAACCCAGAATGTTATGTTAAACTACCTAAATCTCCCACCACTAGGCCGACCCCAGTGGTTCCAATTATTTGGGTTTTTGTATTTATTACTCTGCAATGGTTGAAATACTTGCGGTACACCTTTTAATTAATTTTTTTTAACAAAAAAAAGTGTATATATATAAATTGAGAATCTCATTATTGAATGTGAGATACTCTTATACCAAATTACCAATGAAGTTCCCAACTGTCTTTCTAAGAAACTATAATGAAGTTCCCGAGGGCATAGTGGAAATATTGACATTTAGGTGTAGGTAGTTTAGATTTTGCTTATATTTTAAATTAATAAAATAATTTTGAGTTGTTTAATCATATTTGAAATAAGAGGGAGTATTTTTTTTTTATCGAAGGAGGGAGTTCCTTAATATCAGGAACTTCAAATATTTTTTGACTATCTTATCCAAAAATCTAAACTAATTTTATTTGAATTAACCATCTTCTTGAAAATAAATACAAAAAGTGTGAATAAGGGAAAAGAATTTGTGTGTGTGGGTAAATTAATATAAACTACGTGAATGATACATATAAAATATAGAGTTAAAACACATAAAAAATATTCATATATAACTTTTTTTATGCCCAGTTCTTATATATATTTATAACCTTAATTATTTTGTTTATCTATATTTATACATATACTATATTTTATTGGAATATAAAAATTTTTATCATTAAATGAAGGAACAAATTTACATAAATTCATCTAAAAATATTTTTTAAAAATTTATTAAAGATTAAAAAAACAAATGAGGCAGAACCTAATGGCTAATACAATCTCAATGTTTTTGTATTTTATTTCCCCTTTATATAAAAAAAATTCAATTTTAAAATATAAAATATGAGTTTAAATTTCATAAAGATAAAAGTATAAATTTATTCACTATTTTTGAGTTAACTTCAATTTAATAAAAAAAACTCAATATTATAATATATAGTTAAAATAAACTCTATTTATAATTTCTAAAATTTAAACACTATTTGATTCTAAGTATTAAATGCGTACACATAATTAAAACAAATAAAAATAAAAAGTTTAAAATAAACTCTATTTATAATTTCTAATTTTTTGAAAAATACTTGTTTCGAAGTAACGAAAACTCAGCGCGACTTACTTGCCAAATTATGAGTCTAATATTGATAGGGGAAGGGGAAAACCCTAAAGTTCGTGTAATGATAGTCTTTTTTTTTATTTTTATGAAACCGGATACTGATGGTAATAGAGGCTTTTTAATAATTTTAAATTTTCACACCTACGAATTATAAAAGTGTACGTGTATGAGGTACAAAGAAGACCTAAAAAAGAGATACCCTACTATTTTTTCACAAATATGATAACCCGTATGTGGTTGGGTGTAAAGCTAAGCCCAAACACCTCCTTCAGTGCATTACCCTACTCTGTAAATTTGGCTAACTCTCCCGATCCATGTTATTTTATTTATCAACGAACTATGGGATGTGACTAGACAATCCCGCTACTAGTGTTCAGAAAATCATATCACCCATGGATAATTCTCAAAATCATTTTTATTTTACTATGCATTTGTTTTATTGATATAGAGAACCCTTAAACAATAAAGGTTATCATGATATATGGGGAGGTTAATATTGGTATTCTTTCTATTTCTCTCTAACAAGAAGACATTTGTCTTATTGTGAACTAATAGAGTTCTCTGGTTGTGTTTATCCTTCCTGACATTATCATATTTACTTGAAATATTGATTATTTTCTAATTATTTTGAGGAAGACTAATGAATCAACTAACTTTTGCACAAATGGAAGAGAGTATCCAGTTAAGCATGACAATGGTTCTTAGAATATGTACATATATTTTCCCCTCAATGAATTAGGGCTTTTAATACATTTTTCGTTTATTCTACTTTTATTACCTTATAATTGTACTTTTTAATAAAATATTATTGCAATTTATACTTTCTATTTTACACTGTAGATGTTGTTAGAACCACAAGAAACACTAGAAGGGGATTGAATAGTGTTTTATAATTCTATATAGATTTTTCTGAAATCCTTTTAACAAGCAAACTGATTTGGAAATGTTTAAGCAACCTTTCGAAACTGGAGGTTCAGCAACTTGTTGATGCAACCCAAAAGGTTGAATAAAAAACTTTTGAAATGCTTTTGCGCAAAGAAAAGATTGCTTTCTGCGTGATTTATAAAATAACTTTTCTAAAACCCTCATTGGTTAGTTTAAAACAGAATATAAAGAGTTAAGGGTTGAGAGAACTTGACTACAAAAATTTATCCTCGTTCACCCACTAACTCAGTGAGCTACGTCCAGTCCCAGGGCAAACACTCCACTGGATTTTCTAATACTATCCGATCAGATACAGGTATTCTTTGAACCCAGCCTCTTCAGGCTAAAACTACCCAAGTATTCTTTGAACACACAACCTCTCCAGACCAGGCTAAAATCCCAAGTATTCTTTGAATACAGCTTCTTCATGCCAACCCAGTAAAAACTGTTTGAAAGAAAATGCTCAAACTCTGAAACTACACAAGTTTAGAGCTCGAACTGGGAAACTTATACAAATAACTGAGTAAGACTCAAAATATAAAAATGTTGTACATTGAAGAAATAATGAAACAAATGAGTATGAAATTTTGCAGCGTTTCAGCAAGTCGATTTCTCTGTATTCAGTTTTCTTCTTTTAGTTTCTGCATGGAGTTTGGTATTTATAGTAAGGAAAGCTTCCATCCGTTGATCTCCAATCGAATTCCCGTCAAGAGATAACATTTAATGCAAATTCTCCCGTTGTGACACATAGTCTGAACCCTAAGCAGTAGCAGGTAGTAGAGTCAGCTGCACAAGCTTCACTTTTTCTGAGCAGCGTGTACTTTATTGCAGACTTTGCCTTTTTGGTGAGAGAAATTTGAAATATGCCAAAAAGCACTTTATGAGAGGCACAAGTAATCTGAGGCAGCTACGGTTGACTTGAGTCTTCAAAGAGAATAACAGAGAATATTATATTGAAGACGAATAGGCGTTAATACGACGTCTCACAACTTCAGGAGGTTCTCCACCTTCAGTAGATTGTGATCTCTCAGCAGGTTTCTTTTCTTCAGAAGGTTCCATTATTTCAGAGGATAAGATTTCTTCAGTTAACACCTTCTGAAATATTGAACAGACACCTTCAGCAGAAAAACTGTTCTTTCCGATAAGAACAATAACCAAATTTGTTATTCATTAAAACTTGGGATTATGAGACTCAAAACATTATTAGGCGCCTTTTAATAATATTTTGAGACTCAACAGATGTTTCCACTAATCTAAGTTAGATACAAGTTGGTATGCATAAGTTTTGGGCCTGTACAGGAAAGATACTAATAGGTTTAATTCTTTTCGTTGTTATTGTTTTGGTTTTTCAAATTAGTATTTAATTTACTGTTATTATTTATGTATTTATTTTATTTAAATCTACTGATAAGGAAAAGTTTGGTAGTCATTGGAGCAAATCCTTTATTGATAAATCATAGAGCCGAGCTAAGCATCAGAAGTAGTTGCATTTGGAGACTCAAATGTCACTGACAGTGGTAATTACCCATTCTTTAAAGGGTTTTGATCAATTTAAATATTATATTGCCACATCCTTACAATGCTATTGAAGAAAATGTTATGAAGTATGTTAATATTTAAAAAATAGATTCAGTTACTTTGTAATGACTAAGAAAGCATTAGATTTTTTATGTTGATTTTCTAAAGACTCAGTGTGATGCTTCTCCAAACGGTTTTAGTTTGACATAAGTCTTCAACAAAAGCTTTTAATTTGACGGATCTGGATTCTCTGCAGCGCTGCAGGAGCCTGTAGCAGGATTAGCTACCGAATAGCTAGGGAACAGTTACGGAAACATTCCGTAGTTAAAATCGGTAGTTATTCCCTAGCTATTCCGTAGCTAAACTGCTGCAGGCTCTTGCAACACTGCAGAGGATCCGCATACTTAATTTGACACACAGTGTAATGCTCCTCGAGAGAGTTTTATTAGTTGGCCAGCTCTTCACATGCATCCTTTCTGTTTTATGCTTATCTTATAAAATTCTTCAGTTTTTAGGCGTCTTTAAATATAAAATTATTTTTTCAGTTTGGCCTACAACAATTATATATGTACATATATCTTTATTGTTGCATCTACTTTTTCATATGTCAAGAAAGTCCATTGCATATTTGGCTTATTGGCTCTATAATTTTGTTTTGACATTTAATTAGTATTTTAGTATTTGAATTTGCTGAAGGTTGTTAAATGCATGACAATTGTATTTTATATCAAGAGTACACTGTTGGGTATCAGAGTAATAAAATAATATTCCACAGCTAAAATAGAGATGAGAGAAATTGGAACTGACACACAATATTTTACGTGGAAAACCCTCAATTGATAAAGGAAAAATCATGGGCAAGGCTAGAAAAATATTTTACTAAGGGTGTGTTTGTGAGTTTAGAGAGGAGGGAAATGAAAGGATTGGAGGGAGAAGGGAGGGGGAGAAGAGGAGGGAAAGACTTTGTAAAATACCCAAACTCACAAACACAAAGGGGGGAAAGGCTTCCAATAAATCTTTCCCTTTCCTCCCTTCCCCTCCAAAATTCAACTCACAAACATACCCTAAGTGGAAGGTGGTTACAACTTTTCTCTCTAAATACAAGGAAAGAACAATTACATTCTTTCTTGAAATAGGAGAAACAACTCTCTCTAAAAATAGGAGAAACACTCACTGGAGACACTCTAGGAATGCTTCACTTTGTAGTGAATGTGTTGTGTTTAACACTGGATGATGAAGAACGATGCGAGAAGTCGCTATTTATAAGCGAGCAACCTCTCGATGTATGAGTATCTTCCATTCACTTTGTCCAAGTGAAATCTGAAAGTGAGTTCAATTATTGCATTCTATTAGCTACATGAATTTTCTTTATCTTATAAATTAAATAAGGTTAACTAACTTTTTCAATTAATGTTAATCAATATTTTTGCTTATATTCGAGTTAGTTTTTTTATTATATTTGATTCGGAAAAAGTATGTAAATTCTTTTAAATTCACATATTTTTTGTATGTTGATAAAATTTTTAAATGCAAGAAATGTATTATTCTAAAGTTTCCGCTTTAGCTATCTAAAATAAATAAATAATTAAAATTTTCAAATATAAGATTCATGTGCATTTTGCAGTACACAAGTGAAAACTTTCATATTTCAATTATTAAGATTTAGTATATTATTGTGATTATTTTTTTTAGGTATTATTTTTATTTTATTGACTAGTATTAATAAAGCTATATTTGAATTTGAAGAAGGGTTACCATAATGTCTCTATGATCATTATTGTATTATAATGAAATTAACCAAAACTTTAATTTGATTAACCATTATTACATTGATAGTTAATCACCTCTCACTCACAATAATTCCTTTAAGGATTAACATAAGTTGCATGTGATCAATTTTGTATTATGGCGTCATTAACCACAATTACCATAGCATTCACAATTATTGAACTCACAATTAACCATATGTTCAGATAATCTGGTTATGCCATCATATGTGATACTGTTGAACTTAAGAATTTGGGCTTTTCGATTTTAATTTGTTAAAATTTGATATTTTTATAGCTGAATTTTAAACTTAAGAAGATTTAAAACTATTTCATCAACACAATTTGTAGAGATGTTAAATAGAAAGTGAGAATTTGGGAGTTTTATGTAGAATACAATCGAGAAAAAGACCAAATTTACTTAATATTTTTGAAAGTAAAGGAATTTAATTTGTTTAAAAAAAAACTTGAGGGACCAAAATTACACATAATTCAAATTAGTGGAATAAAAGTACAATTGAGCCTATTCAAAAGAAGAAGAAATCAGGAGAGGTGTGCCTTGTTTTAATAGGTCTTGTTCTAAGTTTATGCTAATTAATTACACTAAACTTTTATTTTATCCTAATTACTTCTTAAATTTTTATTATTGTTACAATTCTTTTATTTACATGAAATTAAATAATTAACGAAATCAATCTCAGCTATTCAAGATTTTATATTTAAAATATTAAAATCATGTAGAATAAACTTTAAAAAAATAGAAAAAAAAACTCTAAATTATAAAAAACAACGCAACATTATATTTCTCTTTTAAAATTTAAAAATTACTTAAAATTTGATAGAATTCAAGAATAAAAAATATAAAATTTACTCTTTTATGTGCTTTTAATATTTGAAACACAAAATCTTGAAATATTGAGATTGTTTAACTTCATATTAATAAAATGACATATTGCAATAATGATAATAGTTTAAGAATTAATTGGGACAAATTGAAAGTCTATGATACTAAATTGCAAAAGGACAAAATGTAGGATAATTATATTTTTTTTTTTCAAAAAATAAAATAGTAAGGGGAGAGATTTTAATCTTCACTCAGAGGTAGTTAACTTTCAAAAAAAAAAAAGAATTTGGATTTTGGAGGCAAAATCCCTCCCATTTACTTGATTCAACCAAACAATACTCGCTAGTGTTGCGTTTCATGTCATATGACAGATAGTGATTGACCCATTCAAACACGTTCTCCCTCTACTAGGTAAGCTGACTTTATCCCCAAATCAATTTTCTTGGAAGCTTCTATTAATTTGCTTGTAGTCTTTAACGGTTTCATCTTTTCCATATTTTTAGTTTCTCAATCTAACTATCTAAATATAAGAATGTCGTCAAACTAATTACTTAAAAAAATTAATTTAAAATAAAAATCTTTAAAAAAATAAATATAATTAAAACCCTAATTCAAAGTTGAGATTTTATTCTCTTTTGATGGGGGATGGCGTCCCAATTCAAGGTAGGGAAGGCCTCCGAACTCAAAAAACACTTACAAGAGTACTTATATTTACCTCACTCCAAGGGATAAATGAGGGTTCAAAAAGTGGGAGTCCAAACTTATGACCAGTAAAATGCGAGATCCAATTTTGCTTCACTCCTACCTCAGATTATAATATGTCTTACTCTTTAATATACTCCCTCCGTCCCTATTTATAAGACTCCTTCTAGAAGAATTAGATGTCCCTTAATATAAGATCTTTTGCAGATCTTTAGGTAAATTAATTATTTTTTTCATAGTTGCCCTTCATTAATATTCAACTCTTTTTATTCCCTATATATTGATGAGTGTGAATAATTAATGAAGTTTTACCCATATACTCAACTACCTCATTGGAAAGCGAATTTTGGAGTATTTCACCATCTCATCATTAATGTTACTAAAATATAGTGACTTTTAAATAGGGGTATATTTGAAATGCTATTTTTTTTTAAGACCAATACATTAACCAACTTTTCTTAAGTTGTGTGAAACGGTTGAGAGGATCTTATAATAAGGGACGGAGGGAGGGAGTATCACTTTTTTCACATTTGTGTTTTTGCCTTACAAGTAAACTGTAATGACCACCATCGTCTTCCCACAAGTTACAGGCTATCTGGTTCTCGCACTCAGAAAGCATGCACTGATTTTGATAGTAAATCAGAATATTCTGATCATTGGCAAACACCATTAAAATACTTCTGAGTTCTGACTTCATTTGAGTTTGGTCAAGCAAATTATGTACCAAATATTCAAAGAAAATAGAGATTTTTTTTTTTAAAATATGTTAATGTGGAATCAAACACCTATATGTCCTTATTTTCAATTTAGTTTTAATAACATGCATCTGGGTTTAAATTTGTTATATTATGCATTAATAGAATGTTATTATTTTCTTTAAAAAAATACTTGTCACCTCCTAATATAGTAGTTATTTATAAATTTGTTTAACAAAAAACAATAAATAGAAAACACAGGATCAACGAGACGGGACCCATATACTGTTTTGTGGCGTTGACTTTAATCACACACAAAACACAAACACGGTGTGGGAGAGAAATTCACACACAGTGAACAAAAGCAAATCGAAAGAATTCAAATCGAAGACAAGACTAGGAGAGAGTAAAGATGTCGTGTGTTTTGGTCAGAGTTGACTACAAATACAAACCCTTGTAAACACGAAATGGAAGACTCTGTCATATGTTACTATTCCACGCAGCAAGAACATTCACAGACCAATCTATGTCTTAAATTAATCAATTAATTTCAGGTCGTAAACTTTGCCCCAAAGAAAAGGTCCTTATTCATTTCTCAACACCTTCCTCTTCCCCTCTCTTCAATAACACAAGGTCCTTTTCTCTTCATAAAGGTTTTGCTCTTTCTTCCCTTCCACTTTCTGCTGTTCAAATGTTTCCTCAGATTTTGTCAGTTGCAACCACCTCTCCGATCTAACCTGCGAACCAAGGTACATTCACTCTGCATGTCCATGGCTTCTCCTTCTTGTTCATCAATCTTTTCCACTTTCTGGTATATTCTTTTTTTCCCTCCGTGGCACTGGCACACATTGTGAATTTTTATTTTCTGTTTGAATGTTGAAAAAATGGAAGTATGAGTATGTAGTTTGGCTTCTCTGTTTTCTTTTATTTGAAATTCTGGCAACGCTAGATGCAATTAATTTATCTTACTTTAAAATCAGCATATTTTATTTGTAGGGTTATTTAAAATATTTGATATATATGTGCTTACCACCTGTAAAACATGATTTTGCTTTTATGTTTTTGTATGTGAGACTAAACTTCTTGTTATATGTGCATATCCGCTTTCTTTGTTTGTCGTTTTTCCATTTGTCTTGCAGCACACTTGTTTATCCTTTATCACAAAGATTAGAATATAAAAAAGTGGTAGGCTTAGCTACGATGCCTTTAGTTTTATTGCCTATGGAGTACGGAACTACCGTAGAAGAGGATGAAATGGATAAATTTGAAAACTATAAGTTATAATAAGGCATGTTAAAGCTGTTTTGCGGTTTCCAGAAATTGGAATATCTATAGTAGCAATGTTTAATTTATACTAAATTGTAATTGGTATAAGTAGCTGATTCAAGACTCAAAATGGTTCACTTTTTATCCCAACTTACTTATAGCATGTTTAAATAACACCATAACCATAACCATATTACAAATGTGAATGTGAAAACAGTCGAACGCTACTGAATTTTTTTTTATTATAAATAGTTATGTAGGATTTGCTGCATCTTGCAGTGTTTAGTACAATTCTCATATATTTGAATGTCATACTGTTCTCCTTTGCATAATTAGCTTATTTTTTTTTATAATAATTCAAGCTAAACTTTATTTATTTACTTTTATGCAGATAGAGAGAGTATTGGGAATTTGGGAGAGCCTGCTTTGTTGAATTTGGAATTTGCTTTGACATATACATCTGTGCAAACTTTGTTGCCAAGACCCAACCCTGGGACTATAATTAATTTCATATTTGGAGTAATATGTCTGGTGAAGTGGTTCCTGAAATTCGGGTGGTTAGATGTCCTAAATGCAAGCTACTTCTTCCAGAGCCTCAAGGATGTGATTTGTACAAGTGTGGTGGATGTGGCATAACCCTTAAAGGTGAAAAATCTAATTTCTGATCTACCATTGTACTTTTCAAATTTTATTTTTTTAATACACTACAGAAAAGAAAAAAAATAGCTGTAAAGCTTGTGGTTGTTAGTTTACACTATTTGAACTCTTATATAATGTGCTTGGGTTAACCATAATCTTCAGTATCTTATTCAATTGTGAACATTTTCAAGCCAAATTAAGTTTTGCTCATCTGGTTTATTCTCCTTGCTTATTTGACATAAATGTCTCATGCTCACTCTTGTGTACATAGATTTTTGCAATTATGTTTTCAATTGAGGATGCTAATTCTATTCTAAATATCTACCTCTTATAGTTCTGAATCAGTGAAATCCTTTTATTTTCTTTTCATGCAGCTAAAAGGGTGGCTGTGAAATCAAAATCCAGTATACAAGTAACTGATTCAGCTCCTAGAAACACATTGGATCTTGTTTCTAAGGATAACCAATTTGGCGATAGAAAGCATCTGGTTCCTCCCAGGGAAGATGATTTGAAGGCAAAAGCAACTACTTCTTCAGGAGAATGTTATTTGGATGAAAATGTTGGAAAGGGTCAAAATGAAAATGGTGAATACAATGGCAGTCAGCTTGTGCCTTGTAATGTATCAGATGAAGAACTGGAAAGTGAGTTGGACATCTATAAATTGTCACTCAGAAGGCATAGAGGGTTCAATAAAGGTTCTTCAAATAAGACTACTCACTGTGAGATTGAGGAGATAAATGATGAAGATTTGTTATTTGAAGGATCAAAAGAGGAGTTAATTTGTGCATCGGATGAAAATGGCAATAATGACAAATCATCTCTAATAGGGGTAACGTCTGAAATGGAAATTACTGGAAGTGATTTAGAAGGAGCAGAAGAGTTAAGTAATGGTAACTCATTACCAGAGGGAGCAGAAGAGGAGATAATTTCTGGATCAGATGGAGAAGATGCCAATAAAGACAAGCCAGCTCTAGCAGGTGCTAACCCTGAAGTGGAAATTATTAGAAGTGATTTAGGAGTTGAAGACTTAAATAATGGAAACTTGTTACCAGAGGGTACAGAAGAGGAGTTACTATCTGGATTGGATGGAGAAGATGCCAACAATCACAAATCAGGTCTAGTTGGTGGAAACCTTGAAGTGGAAATTACTGGAAGCAATATTTCAGGAGGGAAGTTAAATAATGGAAAATTGTTACTAGAGGGAGCAGAACAAGCAGAACAGGAGTTAAATTTATGTGCACCAGATGGAGAAGATCCTAACAATGACCAATCAGCTATAGAGGATGCAAAATCCGAAGTGGACAGTACAGAAAGTGCTTCTACTACTGAAAGGTCAAGCACTGAGAAGGGAAGCATTTTACAAGTTACTCCTGATAATCTTGAAGAAGGTACATCTGGAAATCCTGTATCTTCTAATAAACAACAGAAGCAAGCTAAGAAATACATTCACCATAGCTCAGACCGTGTAAGTTCTCTGGATACATTAGATGCCACAGAAGTAGTTGATCCCAGTTCAGAGCTTAGTGGCGTTCTTGGAAAATTGTCTAAATTCCCAACCACCAGAAGCTCTTATGCTTATGATGGCAGCCGCTCTTCTTATGATGGAATGGATAAGCGGTTCCCCAACCAACACTTAGATTCTTTGAAGAACTCTTACACTGTTGCTGAGGGAAGGACCAGAAAGGGTAAAGGCCTTGTTAATGGCTTGTTATATGGAGATCTTGGAACACAACACCAATCACATATGCCCAATGAAAGGCATCATGTCATGAAAGACAGCAGAAGGAATAAGAAAAAAGTCTTGGAGAACACGAGACATGGTAATCCACATTGGATGAGAGATGAGTTTCCATCCAGAATGCCTTTCCATCTAAGCAGTTCCCAATCTCTCTATGAAAGTGGCAGCCCATCAAATCGAATGAATGATAAGCCCCACCACAGCTCAAGCTTTGTTTCACCTGATTCCCTTGAGGACACTGACCAGGAAAAGATGAAACTGTACAGAATGATTTACAAGTTGCAGGATCAACTTAACAGGACACGCTATATGAGTGGGGACACAAATGGAAGACTTTCCACAGGTGTTTCTTACAAGGGAAATCATATTTCTGCATATCACAGGAGCCGTGACCTTCATGAGGGAATGTTTTCTCATGCTCTAGATCACCCTAGGTGTAATGGAAGATGTAATCATGGAATCTGGCGCCAAAGGCATAATAAATACTCAAGGATACCTTATTCAGATGAGGCAACAAGCAATGCACACAATGTTGATCATTCTTGTTTCCACTGTTTTCCCCATTTCTCAGCAGATCTGCCTCCACATGCTCATTTCCAGCATGAAGATTTATGTAGGTCCTATCCAGGGCAAGATTGTTGCTCTTCTCACCACTCTTATCCTTCAAATCCACAATGGTTCACAGCCTCTAAACTCCCAGTATTTGGCAGTGAAAACAAATCTGATGATCAAAGGCATAGGGCTCCGGAGGTGAGGAAATATTTAAGGGAGAAAATAAACTTGGCTAAGCGACATCAAAGACCAGTAGCAGGTGGAGCTCCTTTTGTCACTTGTCCTAAATGTTTAATGTTGCTACAGCTGCCAGCTGATTTTCTTCTTTTCAAAAGGGCATGTCATCAGTTGAAATGCGGTGAATGTTCAGAGATACTCAAGTTTTCTCTGCAGAATGGAAGCCATATAGTTTCTTTTTCATCAAATGCTACAGACCCTCCATCAAGTGAACTTAATGACCAAAGCGAGGTGATTGGTGGCAGCTTTCTACCTTCTGCATCTCATGCCAACTATTACCAATATTCATATACAGATCCCATTTCATATTATGATGATTATGGGGTTTCTGTCTCTAAAAGCTACTCCTCAGAAGGAGATCCTGTTTCTGTGACACAGTTTCATCCATTGCATGGCAGTGAATATGATAACCCAAGTGTCTCTCGTGGTACATTTGAGTCTCTAACAGAGAAGGAGAAGATTGCTTCAAGATATTCTAGTACAAACAAGGCTTCATTGGAGACAGATGAATCAACTGATCTTTCCTCCAGTATTTTTGGATCTAGGAAATTGTCAACAGCAATGGAGGCAAGGCTACCCCCAAAAAAGCCATCACTTCATAGACTGATGGGTTATTCTTCACCAAGTCAAGTAATAAGAGGCACTCGGCCATATATTGAAGGTAAAGGAGCTCATACTCCACTGAGAAAATGATCTGAGTGAAGAAAGAGATTCATAATTCTCAACAGACTGAAGCTGGAAAGATCAAGAATGAGGGAGTTCTCTATCATAATTTTTGATTTAGTGATAAAGCATCCACATGATAATTTGATGTAACTTATTTCTTATTTGCTACCTTGAACTAGGCAATAGGGGTATCAGAAGCAGTTTAGCTCCACTATTCAATTTTACATACTAGTCCAAAAATATTTCACTCGCATCACCTTTTTTCCACACTTATACATTATCTCCCCCCCCCCCCCCCCCAACTTGTACTCCTATACTTCTTTGTATAGTCAAAAGTGATGTGAAGAAATAAAGCTTCAGTTTCAAAACAAGTGCTGTGCAGGTGGCATGCTTAGAAATTAAGATAATTAATGTAAAAATATGATTTTGGCGTATAATTTATTTAATGTCGGTATTTTAAAGTATTCTTAAGAGTTATTTTCACCAACATGTGTACTAAGAAAGAAAAGAAAGATAACTTAATCTGATATCTGTTATCAACGGTTTCGATCAATTATTCATAAAAAGGAAAAAAAAAAGTTTCTCTCTGAACTTTGTTAGTGAAGTCTTACCAGTTACCATATGATCTATTAAGTGAAATTAAATGGTGCTTCTTTATAAAATTTTTGGTAACCCTTCTCAATGAGATTGAATTTTTTCGGTCTTTGAATTTTGGTCCGCAAAGGTTAAATAATCCTTGTTAGTACTCCTTACCATTAATTTAACCCCACTGCAACCCCAAACAAAACTTTAGAGGCATTTGATAGGTTAATGCAAAACTCAATTCCCTTTCTTTCGTTCAGAGTTGAAACATCTAAATATTAAGTAGGATTAGCACATGGAGATAGGACAACGGCATTTTTCACATACATTGTCGGTTGAACTTGAATAGGAACCTAACTACATGATTCATTCAATCATCTGTATCTGAATTGGATTCTGAATCTTCATCAGCTTGCGACTCAAAAGGTCTCATCCTGTTTGTATTGGCTTCCAATGGAGGTAGTCCATCATCATCACTCGTGTCCAACTCATCCACTTGTTGGGTGCTGGTTCTTTCATTTGAATCATCTACCATCCCAGATTTAAAAATTTCAGGCCTACACAAAAGGGGAAAAAAGATATTGAAAAAGTGATTATATGATACCTTGGAATGTGGATGCCATCAGATGCAATGAGTATATAAAGTCCAAGTTTGATATAGGGAGTGAGTATGTGATTATTCATCAAGGAAATGCAATGCAAGTAAAACTATATACATCAAAGCTAGAAACAAGGGCACACCATTCTGGAGATTGCTGTAGTGCTCGAACTTGTTCATAGAAAAGAACTTGAGAAACAAGACATGCAACCTTGCTACCTGATTCAAGGGCCTTTTCCTTTCCACTTTCATCAACAACAACAAAGCTCCCTGCACATTGAGAAAGCAGCTTGGGTTGGTTGATCAATTAAGTCAAGGCAGACCAAGAAAGAAAATAGTTTTCAAAACCAATACATGGTTCAATTTTTAGATCTCTGGTTTGAAGTTTGAACAGCAAATTCTTTGGCTGATATTTTGGAGTTACATAAAATGTAGATGAATCAATAGTTCACTTAGGCTCTTGGTCAACTCTCCAGACAGATCATGTAAATAGCCCACAATAAATGTTTTAAGTACTATCCACTATGAATAAGTTTGAAGACTACAGATTGTTCGACAAAATGGGTTGGTGGATTGGAGTTGACATGGCTTTTAAATAGTTCTATAACCTATGGGGATAAATTCATAATTAGCTTAGAATAATTTTCAAAATTCTTGAAGAATGAATCAGTAAAGGTTTGAGTAAGAATTAGTTAGGAGCATTTGAAAAGAGAGACACTATACATTCCACCATCGAGCATATGGCCAATGATGCTTTCACTAAAGTCCAGAGCTTTAGAAAATCAACAATTATAACAAAATCATTGGTTCACCTAGACAAAGACATGAAACTATCGGTAAAGCAGTTAAATTTTTGTTTTTAAAAAGAAAGTAATTAACATATTGAGTAGTTTTTATATTAGGACAATAAGTATTAAATTGCTTCTTAAATAGGACAAACCTCGTTTTATCCACATGCTTTTCTGAAATTTTGCAGGAAATAGAGCTAGTGATTTCTCACCACGCGCATCCATTACCTTGAGACAAATCAAAATGAAACGATGAATAAGAACTATATACATAAATAAACAATGATATATGGTGTTTATTTGAAAACATAAAACATCATAATAAAGATACCTAGAAACTAACACAGTCATGCACATGTGTTAGCACACACCCTGTTGCCAAAAGGAATGAGTTCCTTATGTAATATATCTTAATTATTTTTCTTGTTTTCCTTTTCCCATCGCTATTTTTTCCTTTCCTGCTCTTAAAAAAAAATTAACTATATTTTTCTTCAATTTTTCTCTCCATACATTTCTTTTGTTTAGCCAGTAAAAAACACTGCGGCAATCCCAAATTTTCATTAGAAACTATTTGCCTATGAATTTCAAGTACTCAATGAAATACCAAATTTTTGGTTTACTACTAGTGTAGAACCTACAACCATTATATTGGTTAATAACTACAATATTTTTTCTTGTTACTTTTTCCATAAATTATGTATTTTTTCCTCTTCTTTTTGTAGATGCAAACTTTCATAGAATAATCATTTATTTATTTTTCTGCTAAAGTTTGCCACTTTCACCTCAGTTATTGTATCATTTTCCCCAGCACAAAAACAAACAGAAAATGGGGAAATTTGGAAGATTCAAAACCTCAATGAGATTGGAGCCTCGAAGAGACACCACTTGCATGATGCTTTGCCCATCTTGAAGGGTTACATGTTTTTCCTCTGACGCCCTCTTCAAATTCTTCCTTCCACCTCTCATGGCCACCTAAAACCCTAATTTTCTTGTTGCCAGGGTTTCTCACAAAACTCTGCATATCACAAATTGCAGCTAAACAAACTAAGCCAAAAATGAAATTATGCCTGTGAAATACTGCTAAGTGAATTGTTATAAATTATGTAAAATAATTGCAGTTATAGTACTATATATGCCATTCAATCATGCATGTTTAGAAACACCAATAAGCTATGGTTTCAAACAGCACTACATCATTTCAATCACTAAATGGGATAAGAAATTTAAAGCATAATCCCCAATGGTAAAATAAAATATATTATCATTCTACCCCTACCCCAACATCTTAACCGGCACATAGAAATATCTACTTTGAAATCCAAAATTACTTCGCAGCGATAAGCATTTGCTAATTATCATTTTACCTTTCCACAATTGAGAGGGAAAAGCAAGAAGAGTGTTGAGTTGTCGGCAGCCACAAGTTTGGATGCGACCAGCGCCAAAAACAGAGACAAGGATTGACAGTCTGTCGAAAAGAGCAGCGAGTAGGGTTTTGTTCCTTAGCAACGACTCGGTCGGAGATGTGAAAAGTGAGGTATGGTATGGGTTGGTGGTGGGTTAGCGTTTTCTTCCCTCAAAATATAATGGAAAAAAAAAAAAAAAAAAAACCAACCGTATTCTCTATTGACTTAAAAAAATATAAATAAACTAGTATATTAACAATTACGGAAATAAATGTATATGTTTTTTTAAATAAAATTAAATTTATAATAAATTAATGTTTTTAAAATTTTTAAAAATAAAAATAGAATAAATTTGGATAAATTTTTAAAATTTATCTACACCGACTATCTTTGAAATGTGAAAAAAAGTTAAAGCATGATCAATGTAAGGTTTGGTAGTAAAAAAGAATGGTGGGGCAATCTTAATGGAGGTCTTGACAAATGTGCTAAAAAAACCAAGGTCAAGAGATGTACATATATGTATCACATTTATGTTGTACTAAATTGTGACCCATGTGATATATTAAGTGTTTTATATTTAATAATAATATAATGAATATTGTTATGTTAAATGTTACTAAAATAATATTTTAATCAATTATATTAATTTAATGCATTGAAATTTCACATTGCTTGTAAATTGAGCTACAAATAGAAGTTTTTGTTAAAAGCTTTATTCATTTTTAAAATTTTGTTCATTTGTGAGTAACATTTTTTAAATAATGTAACTTTTTTGAAATAAGTTTCATACTTAGACACACAACAAAAATGAAGAAATTAAAATTTATAATGTGAAATACAAAAGACAATAACATAATTTGATAATTATTATTTTTCTCACTATCATTAACATTTGATTAATATATTAACATTTTTACATTTTATTATTGCCGATTTCATATTCCTTCTTCTTCAAGATATACAATACAACGGTACAAATCGAGATGTTTAATTTCAAGAAAAAAGGTTAGAAGGAAAAAAAAATTATTGAATTTTCTAAGAAACATTACTTTTGCATCAATTTTAGGTTTATATTATTGTAGATTGTAAAATGTAAGTGAGTGAGTTTATCTTTCCATATTGAAACTGATATTTATATTAAATTTTGTGGAAGTGGTGGATCCATGGGTAAAGAATTTTGTTATGTCCTCAAGTATGAGATAAAAATGAAAGATTAATAAATGGAAAGAGAATTGTTCTTGATGAGTATAAGCATCAATGGTGAGCACGTGGAAGAGGAGACGTTAAATGGCGTCAACAATATATAACAAAGGCGGTGGTTATGTGTGCGAACTAGTATTCTTGATCTGAACCCCTCACTCTTTGTCCATGGTAGTCCCAAACATGAAGGCTATGAGGTTATATGCAATTGCCACATTGCGAATGTTGTTGATCTCCATCTCTATCCAATAATGGCAGTGCTAGTGGCGTGAACGCAAGGTTGGGAGGTGTATCTTTGCACTTCCATTAAAGGGGTCAACAATAAAGAATGGATTATTTAGCAATTACAGAAATATATCTAAATATACCTATAATTTCTAAGATTCTGGTTATTGTGGAATATACTTTTGCTCTATCAATACACCAAATTTACTTGGGTCTGATGTAAATAAAGCCCAATTGAAGGGCATTTTTGTAGAAACACACAGGAAAACACTAGAAGGGGGTTGAATAGTGGTTTTATAAACTTAACGTTTTTATGGAAACCTTTCGTAAAACTAAGTTTAAAAGGGATTTCAGACTTTGACTCAGACGTTGTCTGAAGCGTTGTTCTGCGTCTGAAGATTTCACATAGAGTTTTGCAACATGCTTTTCATAAAGATATTTTCACAAAACAATTTATAAAAACTTAGTTTAGATTCCCTATTCTTGTTAGAATAAACTGAATATACAAAGATAAGAGATAGAAAAGCACTTAGCCAATAATCCTAGTTCACTCACACCACCCGTGAGCTACTTACAGTCCCAGTGCCAACAAGCTACTGGATTTTCTCTTAATCTTAAAAGATTACAAGTATTCTTTTGTTCACCAAGCCTCTTCAGGCTCTACACAACAAGTATTCTTCGCCACTTCTGGCTCTAACAACAAGTATTCTTTGTCCTACCTAGCCACTCCTAGCTCTAACAACAAGTGTTCTTTGTCCTACCAAGCCATTCCTGGCTTTAACAACAAGTATATGTTTACAGAGAAATTTTGAACTTAGAACACAAGTTCTTCGTTCTGGGTGTACAAGAAATAACAAAGATTTAACAGTGGATATGAAAGTTGATTGTGCACAAATTTTTACAACAAGTAAATCCTAAAAGGATTTTTATAGAGTTTTACGAAGCTTGGGATTGTAAAATATTTTCTTGTTTGTCAGTTGTCTATCTACATACATAGCTTCAAGAGACTTTTGTTACTTATAGGCTTCATTCAGCTTGAAGAACGTTGTTGAAAAGTCCGTTGTGAGATAGCATTAAATGCATTTTATCCTGTTAAGACACAACCATTATCACCGTACTAGGTTGCAACACTGTTCTGACTTCTGCAACTACTACAGAGCATCTTTTCTCCTTTTGTGCTTCCATTTGGAATCGCAGCCAAAAGGTTGCCATTTATCTTGCTTTTTTATGTATTGAGGTTGCATGTAGTTCTGGCACTGGCTTTGACTTTCCACGTCAGATGCCTTTGTATTTCATACAGACTTCGTCTTCACATAGGAACCATCGTTTGAACCATCCTCACTTCAGTCAGATCCTTGATCTTCAGAACTTGAGTCTTCAAAACTTTGACCAACTTCAAATCTTAGCTTGACTTCAGACAGACTTTCTTCAAAAGGTCTCTGAAATAACAGAACTTTGAAATTTTTGATTAAGCATAAAGTTCTGAGTTTAATTAAGTTTATAATCATCACAACTAAGTGTTGGGGTGTCTTAGACTTTTAGGTCTTGAGACAACCTTTTTTACGGTACACCAAACTAGTTTTGGTCTACCAAAAGACAAGAATTTTAAGCGAACAAAAAAGTTTAAGATACTTGTTGAGTCTCAAGAAATTATTAATAATTTCTAAAGAGAACTAATTCATCTTCTATGTTTTAATGATTACAAATTTAGTTATTAACACTATGAAAAACTGCTTATGCTACTAATAGTTTATTCTGATTTCAGTAAAGTTGGCCTTCTAAAGTTATAAAGCTTTATAAAATGGCAAATTGTCTGAGAAGTGAAGCCATCTGAAGAGTCAAGCTTTCTGAAGAAGGAGCTATCTGAAGACATCAAATTGTCTGAAGACTGAAGCTATCTGAAGAGTGAAGCCCTCTGAAGATATCTGACGTGGACTTAAGACCTTTTCTGCTCCTTCTCCAGCACGCTTTCAGAATTCCATTTCAAGTCAAGCAGAACAGAAGCTTTAAGCATGTTTGAATTACATACACAAATGAGGAAAGTTCTGCAGTGCAATTTTTTGTAGAGGTCAAAGCAGTACTGCAACCTTGTACTGTGTCAGAAGACATTTCACAACAGATTTAATAGCTTTTAATGCTATCTCACAACGAATGTCTTTCAACGGACCTCATATGATGCTTATAAATAGAGCATCGCTGAAGATTCAAAGTTGACAAACAAGAATTATTTTCAGAAGCTCTTATGCTGCCAAGTTTTACTTAGAAAAATAAAAACTTTGATTATTTCTTTGATTTGTACATAACTTTCATTTTCTGAGTTCTACTCAGTTATTTGTACAAACTTTGTGTTTAAGCTAAGAACTAGATTGTAGTTCCTAAGCTTAAATCTTTTCTTTTTAAACACTGGTTGTGTTTGAGTCTGGAGAGGTTTGTCTGTAAAACAATACTTGGGTTTGAGCCTGGAGAGGCTTGTCTGTAAAACAATATTTGGATTTGAGCCTGGAGAGGCTTGTCTGTAAAAGAATACTTGTAATCTGTTGAGATTAGTGGAGAAATCCAGCTGCTAGTTGGCACTGGGACTGGACGTAGCTCACTAAGGTTGTAAGTGAACCAGGATCAATTCTGGCTAAGTATTTATATCCCTTAACTTGTTCAATTAAGTTTTAAACTAATGTTAAAAGGAATTGAATTTGTCTTTATAAAAACTGAATGTAAAAATATCTTTTAGAGAACTCATTTTTACACCATCTGAAAATACTTCAGACAACCGCCAAACTTCAGATAACACCTCAGTTATCTGAAATTTTTAGAAAACTCAATTTTTCATAAAAAGATTTCCAGAAAACGTTAAGGTTTTATAAAAACACTTTCCAACCCACTTCTAGTGTTTTCCTGTGTTTCTACAATACTTTTATTATTTTGCTAGTTGGCCTATAGAATATTTTTGCGAATTGATCCTAGTTAAGTAAAAAATTAGTAAAAATGGTTATATGTTTAAATGGCCCGTTAATGAATTAGCCCATTTCTTTTGGATTGTTTTTTTTAAAAGAAAATTAAAGAAATGCTAAAAAATCTATAAAATTTTGAATAGGCCCAAAAAAAATTAGGCCCAATATAAGTCCATATCCGCCTGCTTAACTCGTACCCGTGACCCGTTCAACCCACACTATCCGATAGTCTAAATGGTAAAAAATGGGCCTATTATTAATTTGGGTGGTTTGTGCGGATTGGGAATATCGGGCCCGAATCCGACCAAACCCACCAAATGCACACCTGTAATTAATTGTATTAGCAATAGTTTACACACTTTTCCTTCTTCATCTGAAGAATTATATATAGCACATGAACACAAAAAATGGTGACCGATTGAAAGAAGAAGCTAACGAGGGTGACATAAACCTTATTTACACACTAATTCAAGAGGATTCATACGTTTTAGAGCATATAGATTACATACCATTTGTCCACACTCCATTGCATGCTGCTTCACTTGGACATGTCCAGCTTGCCACCGAGGTTATGAGGTTGAAACCTTCATTTTCCTGGAAGCTAAATCAGCAAAGATTCAGCCCCATCCACATTGCTATACAACACGTCCAGAAGAGAACGGTGTTTCGCTCTGTAAGCATTAACAATAGGGATGGGCAAGATAACTGGAGCCATCTGAACCCAACAAACCCATTTGCAAACTAAGTCATTCCAAGCAAACGTTAGGAGATCGGTCATCTCTAGAGATAATTTCTTTGTCTTGTGATTCTCAAATATGATTTCCCTTTTGGAATCGATTTGGACAATAAGTATTCTTATTCCAAGTGGGTTATAGGGAGGTTTATTTTGTGGACCTTATTCCCCTTGTTCTATTTCGTGATTTATTTTCGATTTGTTGCAAACTACTTCAAACATCATTCTGGTAAGATCAGTGAAAGGTTTGATGTTTAAATAGCCCGTTAGTCAATTAGCCCATTTCTTTTGGATTGTTTTTTTAAAGAAAATAAAAGAAATGCTAAAAAATCTATAAAAATTTGATTAGACCCCAAAAAAATCTGGCCCAATATAAATCCATAAAAATTTGATTAACCCGTGACTCGTTCAGCCCACACTATCCGACAGTCTGAATGGTCAGAGATGGGCCTATTATTACTTTGGGCGGTTTGTGCGGGTTGGGCATTTCGGGCCCGAATAAGACCAAACCCACCCAATGCCAACCCCTAATTAATTGTCTTTAAAATAGTTTACACACTTCTCCTTCTTCATCCTGAAGAATTATATATACCACATGAACACAACAAATGGTGACCGATTGAAAGAAGAAGCTAACGAGGGTGACATAAACCTTATTTACACATTAATTCAAGAGGATCCATACGTTTTAGAGGATATAGATTCCATACCATTTGTTGACACTCCATTGCGTGTCATTGTTTCACTTGGATATGACTAGTTTTCCACCGAGGTTATGAGGTTGAAACCTTCATTTTCCTCGAAGCTAAATTAGCAAGGATTATGACCCATCTACATTGTTATGAAACACGGCCAAAAGAGAACGGTGCTTCGCTTTGTAAGCATGAACAATAGGGGTGGGCAAGATAATCGGCGTCGTACGAACCCAACGAACATGTTTGCAAAATAAGCTTTTCCAAGTATTAGGATTTAGTTTGTTACAACTGTTAGTTGTTAATGAGTTAACATTTTTTAGTTAGTTACTCTTGTTAGTTAGATCCTTTGTGATGTATATATACTTCCCTGTATTGTGTTCCTGTGAACAAGATCGAAATTTTCTTTCTCTGAGTTTTTTCTTTGTTTCTCTAACAATCGTTCCACTCACATGGTGCGGTGAGCGTGGACAAAAGGTCTGTTTCTCAGTTTGATCTACCATGGCGAGCCAAGACTCAGAATCCACTTCGGACGGAAGTTCTATTCAATATGCAGATCACCTTATGAATCCATCGAATCCGTTGTTTCTTCATCCTAACGAAAATCCTGCTCTTGTTCTTGTTTCCCCTTTGTTGACGGAGCAAATTTTTCATGGATGGTCACGGAATATGATCGTTGCTCTTCAATCCAAGAATAAGGAGCAGTTCATTGATGGAACGTTACCAACTCCTCCACTCACAGATCCTCTTCGCATTGCTTGGCAGAGGTGTAACACAACCGTTATGTCTTGGTTGATTCGTTCCATGTCCCCTTCAATTGCACAATTTGTGCTTTATATGGATACTGCCGCTGAAATTTGGAAGGATCTTGGTGATCGCTTCTCTCACAGGAACAAATTTCGCATTGCTGATTTACAAGCTGAAATCAAGCATGCAAACAAGGTGATTCTAATGTTTCTCAATATTACACTAGATTGAAAACTCTTTGGAAGCAGCTTGAAATGTACAGATCTGTTTTAATTTGCACATGTTCCCACCATTTTTTCCAGAGCGGCCACCTCCACGACTATTATTGTTTCCTCCTCTATTGAAAAAAAAAAGGTTTGATGTTCTCATCATGAGAAACAGGTGGCTGAGAAGTGCCTCCAAACTCCCTTTCTTGCTGAAGAATTAGGGAAAAAGTCTTGGTGATGGAAGGCATTGGCTCCATCATCATAATTTGTGAGTGGACTTGAGAATATTCCTCATTGAGGCCTCGCAAAAGTTTGATCACACAATCATCTTCACGTTCTTTCTTGATGGTAAGCAATATACCATAAGACTTGGGACCTGGTTACTCTTCCTACATGGAACGAACCTGTGGGTTGTAAATGGGTTTACAAAGTCAAATACAAAGCTGATGGAAGTATATAAAGACATAAGGCTCGGTTGGTGGCTAAGGGCTTTACTCAAACAGAGGGGGTTGATTATTTTGAGACATTTTCTCCCGTCATCAAGCTTACCACGATCAGATTTCTCCTTTCTTTAGCTGCTGCTAACAATTGGTTCTTTCATCAGTTGGATGTTGATAATGCCTTTTTACATGGAGAGTGTCTGAGGACGTATACATGAAGCCTCGACCTGGTTTGACTTTGCCTATACCAAATCTTGTCTGTAAATTGAAAAAGTCTCTTTATGGATTAAAACAGGCTAGTCACCAATGGAACCAGAAGCTTACTACAACTCTCACTTCTCTTGGATATATCCAAAGTTATGCAGATCACTCCCTCTTTGTTAAGAAGTTCAATTCTTCCCTTACGGCCCTTTTGATATATGTGGATGATGTCATTCTTATAGGCAATGACATTGAAGAAATTCAGTTTGTTAAGACCTAACTCCATAATCAATTTCGCATCAAGGACTTAGGTCCCCTAAAGTTTTTTCTTGGTTTAGAGGTTGCACGGTCCAAATCTGGCATCATTCTTAATCAAGGGAAATATTGTTTAGAGTTGATATCCGAACATGGTTAACGGATTGTAAGCCTGCAAGTACTCCTGTTGATGCTTCCATTAAATTACACATTGAAGAAGGAAATCTCTTAGAGGATCCTACATTCTTTAGAAGACTCATTGGTCGTTTGCTTTATCTCACACATACTCGTCCTGATATCAGCTTTGCAGTACAACAGCTAAGTCAAATTGTTGAGCTTCCACGGACTTCACATTTGCAAGCAGCCATGAGGATCATAAAATACTTGAAAGGTTCTCCCGCTCTTGGTTTGTTCTATCCCTCAAAGAATGATCATCAAATTCAAGCTTTTTCAGATTCTGATTGGGCTACATGCCCCAATACACGTAGGTCTATTATCGGCTTCTATGTTTTCTATGGAAGTTCGCTTATTTCGTGGAAATCCAAGAAACAATCTACCGTTTCCAGGTCTTCGTCAAAAGCGGGGTATAGAGCATTAGCCTCTGTTACATGCGAGCTGTAATGGATCCAATATTTGTGCAACGATCTGTATATAGATATTCCGCTTCCTTTCTCAACTTTTTGCGATAGCCAATCTGCCATACATATAGCTAAAAATCCAACGTTCTACGAGCGCACTAAGCACATTAAGGTGGATTGTCACCTTACTCGTCTCAAACTACAGGAAGGCCTCATTCACTTATTTCATGTTCCCTCTCACTGCCAACTAGCAGATGTGTTAACCAAAGCATTATATCCACGTTACTTTAAGGTTGCCATCTCCAAGTTGAGCCTTGTTGACATCCACAGCCCAACTTGAGAGGGGGTATTAGGATTTAGTTTGTTACAGCTGTTAGTTGTTAATGAGTTAACATTTTTTAGTTAGTTACTCTTGTTAGTTAGATCCTTTGTGATGTATATATACTTCCCTGTATTGTGTTCATGTGAATAAGATCAAGATTTTCTTCCTTGTTAGTTTTTTCTTTGTTTCTCTAAGAATCGTTCCACTCACACCAAGCAAACGCAAGGAAATCGGTCATCTCTGGAGATAATTTCTTTGTCTTGTCATTCTTAAATATGATTTCCCTTTTGGTGTCGATTTTAACAATAAGTATTCTTACTCCAAGTGGGTTACTGGGAGAGTTATGTCCTCTTGTTGTATTTTTTGGTTTATTTTCGATTTGTTGCAAACTACTTCAGACCTCATTTTGTTAAGATTAGTGAAAGGTTAGATGTTTAAATGGCCCGTTAATGAATTAGCCCATTTATTTTAGATTATTTTTTAAAGAAAATTAAATAAATGCTAAAAAATCTATAGAAATTATATTAAGCCTTAAAAAATCTGGCCCAATATAAATACATATCTGCCTGCTTAACCCGTACTCGTGATCCGTTCAACCCGCATTATCCGGTAGTCTGAATGGTCACAAATGAGCCTATTATACTTTGGGCGGTTTGTGCGTATTTAGCATTTCGGGCCCGAATACGACCAAATCCGCCCAATGTCAACCCCTAATTAATTGTATGTGAAATAGTTTACACACTTTTCCTTCTTTATCCTGTAGAATTATATATATACCACATGAACACAACAACAAATGGCGACCGATTAAAAGAAGAAGCTAACGAGGGTGACATAAACCTTGTTTACACACTAATTCAAGAGGATCCATACATTTTAAAGCATATAGATTCTATACCATTTATTGAAACTCCATTGCATGCTGCTTCACTTGGACATGTTCATTATGAGGTTGAAACCTCCATTTGCCTGGAAGCTAAATCAGCAAGGATTCAACCCCATCCACATTGTTATGTAATACGACCAGAAGAGAACGGTGCTTCGCTTTGTAAGCAATAACAATAGGGATGGGCAAGTTAACCGAAGCCATCCAAACCCAACAAACTCGTTTGCAAATTAAGTTGTTCCAAGGTCATATCTAGAGATAATTTCTTTGTCTTGACATTCTCAAATACGATTTCCCTTTTGGTATCGATTTTGAGAATAAGTATTCTTACTCCAAGTGGGTTACTGGGAGGTTTATTTTGTCGGACTTATTCCCTTTGTTGTACTTGGTGGTTTATTATCGATTTGTTGCAAACAACTTGAGACATCATTCTGGTAAGATCAGTGAAAGGTTTGATGTTTAAATGGCCCGTTAATCAATTAGTCCATTTCTTTTGGATTGTTTTTTAAAGAAAATTAAAGAAATGCTAAAAAATCTATAAAAGTTTGATTAGGCCCTAAAAAAATCTGGTCCAATATAAATCCATATCCCCCTGCTTAACTTGTACTCGTGACCCGTTCAACCTGCATTATCCGATAGTCTGAATGGTCAGAAATAGGCCTATTATTACTTTGGGCGGTTTGTGCGGATTGGGCGTTTCGGGCCCGAATTCGACCAAACCCGCCCAGTGCCAACCCCTAATTAATTGTATTAGCAATAATTTACACACTTTTCCATCTTCATCCTGAAGAATTACATATATATATAGCATGTGAACACAACAAATGGTGACTAATTGAAAAAGAAGCTAACGAGGGTGACATAAACCTTATTTACACACTAATTCAAGAGAATTCATACGTTATAGAGTATATAGATTCCATACCATTTGTTGACACTCCATTGCATGCTGCTTCACTTGGATATGTCCAGTTTGCCACCGAGGTTATGAGGTTGAAACCTTCATTTGCCTGGAAGCTAAATTAAGCAAGCATTCTGCCCCATCCATATTGCTATGCAACACGACCAGAAGAGAATGGTGCTTCGCTTTATAAGCATGATCAATAGGGGTGGGAAAGATAACCGGCGCCGTACGAACCCAACAAACTCGTTTGCAAAGTAAGCTTTTCCAAGCAAACGATGGGAAATCAGTCATCTCTAGAGATAATTTATTTGTCTTGTCATTCTCAAATACGATTTCCCTTTTGATATCGAATTTGACAATAAGTATTCTTACTCCAAGTGGGTTATAGGGAGGTTTATTTTGTTGACCTTATTCCTCTTGTTGTATTCGTGATTTCTTTTCGATTTGTTGCAAACTACTTTAGACATCATTTTGGTAAGATCAGTAAAAGGTTTGATGTTTAAATAGCCCGTTAAATAATTAGCCCATTTCTTTTAGATTGTTTTTTAAAAGAAAATTAAAGAAATGCTAAAAAAATTATAAGAATTTGATTATGCCCAAAAAAATATGGCCCAATATAAATCCGTATCCATCTGATTAACTCGTATCTGTGACCCATTCAATCCGCACTATCCGATAGTCTGAATGGTCAGAAATGAGCCTATTATTACTTTGGGCATTTCAGGCCTAAATCCGACCAAACTCGCCCAATGCCAACCCCTAATTAATTGTATTAGCAATAGTTTACACACTTTTCCTTCTTCGTCCTGAAGAATTATATATATAGCACATGAACAAAACAAATGGAGACCGATTGAAAGAAGAAGCTAACGAGGGTGACATAATCCTTATTTACACTCTAATTCAAGAGAATCCATATGTTTTAGAGCATATAGATTCCATACCATTTATTGACACTTCATTGCATGTTGTTTCACTTGGACATGTCAGGTTTGTCACCGATGTTATGAGGTTGAAACCTTCATTTACCTGGAAACTAGATCAGCAAGCATTCTGCCTCATCCACATTGCTATGCAACACGTCTAGAAGAGAACGGTGTTTCGCTTTATAAGCATTAACAATAGGCAAGATAATCGGATCCCTCCGAACCCCACAAACCCATCTGCAAACTAAGTTATTCCAAGAAAACGTTGGGGAATTGGTCATCTCTAGAGATAATTTCTTTGTCTTGTCATTCTCAAATACGATTTCCCTTTTGGTATCTATTTGGTCAATAAGTATTCTTACTCCAAGTGGGTTATAGGGAGGTTTATTTTGTGGACCTTATTCCCCTCGTTGTATTTCGTGATTTATTTTAGATTTTTTGCAAACTACTTCAGACATCATTTTGGTAATATCAGTGAAAGGTTTGATGTTTAAATAGCTCGTTAATCAATTAGCCCTTTTCTTTTGGATTGTTTTTTAAAGAAAATTAAAGAAATGCTAAAAATTCTATAACAATTTGATTAGGCCCAAAAAAATAATCTGGCCCAATATAAATCCATATCCGTCTTAACTCGTACTCGTGACCCACTATCCGATAGTCTGAATGGTTAGAAATTGGCCTATTATTACTTTGGGCGGTTTGTGCGGATTGGGAATTTCGGGCTCGAATCCGACCAAACCCGCCCAATGCCAACCCCTAATTAATTGTATTAACAATAGTTTACACACTTTTCCTTCTTCGTCCTGAAGAATTATATATATAGCACATGAACAAAATAAATGGTGACCGATTGAAAGAAGAAGCTAACGAGGGTGACATAAACCTTATTTACACTCTAATTCAAGAGGATCCATATGTTTTAGAGCATATAGATTCCATACCATTTATTGACACTCCATTGCATGTTGTTTCAGTTGGACATGTCAAGTTTGTCACCGAGGTTATGAGGTTGAAACCTTTATTTACCTGGAAGCTAAATCAACAAGCATTCTGCCCCATCCATATTGCTATGCAACGCGGCTAGAAGAGAACGGTGCTTCGCTTTGTAAGCATGAACAATAGGGGTGGGCAAGATAACCGACGCCGTACGAACCCAACAAACCCGTTTGCAAAATAAGCTTTTCAAAGCAAACATTGGGAATTGGTCATCTTTGGAGATAATTTCTTTGCCTTGTCAATCTCAAATACGATTTCCCTTTTGGAATCAATTTTCACAATAAGTATTCTTACTCCAAGTGTGTTATTGGGAGGTTTATTTTGTCGACCTTATTCCCACTATTGTTGTATTTCGTGGTTTATTTTCGATTTGTTGCAAACTATTTCAAACATCATTTTGGTAAGATAAGTGAAAGGTTAGATGTTTAATTGGCCCGTTAATAAATTAGTCCATTTCTTTTGGATTGTTTTTTTAAAGAAAATTAAAAAAATGCTAAAAAATCTATAAAAATTTGATTAGGCCCAAAAAAATCTGACCCAATATAGATCCATATCCGCATGTATTCGCCTGTTTCGGGCCCGAATCCAACAAAACCAGCCCAATGTCCACCCCTAATTAATTGTATTAGAAATACTTTACACAGTTTTCCTTCTTCATCCTAAAGAATTATATATAGCACATGAACACAAACAATGGTGACCGAATGAAAGAAGCTAAGGAGGGTGACATAAACCTTATTTACACACTAATTCAAGAGGATCCATACGTTTTAGAGCATATAGATTCCATACCATTTGTTGACACTCCATTGCACATTGCTGTTTCACTTGGACATGGCCAGTTTGCCACCAGGTTATGAGGTTGAAACCATCATTTGCCTGCATTCTGCCCCATTCTCATTGCTATGCAACTCAACCAGAAGAGAACGGTGCTTCGCTTTATAAGCATGAACAATAGGGGTGGGCAAGATAATCGGCGTCGTACGAACCCAACAAACCCGTTTGCAAAATAAGCTTTTCCAAGCAAACGCAGGGCAATCGGTCATCTCTGGAGATAATTTCTTTGTCTTGTTATTGTCAAATATGATTTCCCTTTTGTTATCGATTTCGACAATAAGTATTCTTACTCAAAGTGGGTTATTTTGTCGACCTTATTCCCCTTGTTGTATTTCGTGGTTTATTTTTGATTTGTTGCAAACTACTTCAAACATCATTTTGGTAAGATCAGTGAAAGGTTTGATGTTTAAATGGCCCGTTAATCAATTAGCCCATTTCTTTTGGATTGTTTTTTGAAGGAAATTATAGAAATGCTAAAATATCTGTAAAAATTATATTAGGCCCCAAAAAAAGTCTGGCCCAATATAAATCCATTTCCACCTACTTATCCCGCATTCGTGACCCGTTCAACCCGCACTATCGGATAGTCTGAATGGTAAAAAATGGGTCTATTATTACTTTGGGCGGTTTGTGCGGATTGGGCATTTCGGGTTTAGTTTACACACTTTTCCTTCTTCATATAAATTCTATACCATTTGTTGACACTCCATTGCATGCTGCTTCACTTGGACATGTCCAGTTTGCCACCGAGGTTATGAGGTTGAAACCTTCATTTTCCTCGAAGCTAGATCAGCAAGGATTCAACCCCATCCACATTGCTATGCAACACGGCTAGAAGAGAACGCTGCTTCGCTTTGTAAGCATTAACAATGGGGGTGGGCAAGATAACCGGAGTCATCCGAACCCAACAAACCCATTTGCAAATTAAGTTGTTCCAAGCAAACGTTGGGAAATTGTTTATATCTGGAGATAATTTCTTTGTCTTCTCATTCTCAAATACGATTTCCCTTTTGGTTTCAATTTTGATAATAAGCATTCTTACTCCAAGTGGGTTACTGGGAGGCTTATTTTGTCGACCTTATTCCCCTTGTTGTATTACATGGTTTATTTCCGATTTGTTGCAAACTACTTCAGATATCATTTTGGTGAGATCAAGTGAAAGGTTTGATGTTTAAATGGCCAGTCAATTAGCCCATTTCTTTTGGATTGTTTTTTTTAAAGAAAATTAAAGAAATGCTAAAAAATCTATAAAAATAATTTTAGGTCCCAAAAAAAATTTGGCCCAATATAAATTCATATCTTCCTGCTTAACCCGTACTTGTGACCCGTTCAACCCGCACTATCTGATTGTCTGAATGGTCAGAAATGGGCCTATTATTACTTTGGGCGGTTTGTGCGGATTGGGCATTTCAGGCCCGAATACAACCAAACTCACTCAATGCAACCACGGAATATGGGAAGGTCACACTCAATATCTTACTATGTGATCCTTTTATAGATCAAAATCATAATTAATTTCAAATAAAAGAATAAATTAATGAAATATGAATTGTGTCAATCTTATTTAAAGATACAACAAAGAATCAAACTATAAATATAAAATTAATAAATTATTATACATGTAATTTATGTGAGCCTCATTCCAAAGGGGTTACCTTTGGATTAATGAAATTCAAATGAATGAGAAATAAATTAAAAAAAGAAACTAAAAATTTAATATACTACTAGTTGTAAGCTTTAAATATTTGAACAATATAATATATGAACTAAAAATCAAATCATATTTTACTTAAAGGTAGTCAAAGCCTCTCTCAACTTTCGTATATTTCATCAGATCTTACTAATTAATTTGAATGACTAATTACTTTGATATTATTAATAAATAAAATATTAAATTAGATGTAATGTCACATCAATCTTCGAAGTATAAAATGAAACTTTACTCTAAAATGTTACTCTAATTCTCCATAAGGTTGAATTTTATGGTTATTTTGTGATGTGTATACTCCTGTTGAATTTAATTTCTCCCATTTTCTTAAAAAAAAAAAAGACTTGTGGACATTATAATTTTTAGGAAAGATGTTAAACACAATTTTTTTAAAAAAATATGTATTAATTTGTTATTAATTTATCAAAATAATATATTTTTAGATTAAATTTAGCAAAATAATAGAAACGGGTTGTCTGGAATGGGAAACACAGTCCCTAGCTAGAGTAGGCTGACCCACTTATGGCCTATCTAGTTAGTTTTAAAAAATGTAAATTTTTCCAAAAAATAAGGCCCATGGGCCAGCCCTAGCCCACAGGGCTTTGTGGGCTTTTTAGTGAATGGGCTTTTGGCATTATGGGTTGTTTTGGCCCTGACCCACGTGGGCTGGGGGTAGAAGGGGTCGAATAGGCTGTTTTGACAGCTCTACTACTCAACCATGTAAATTAACATCTATAATCAGGGGTGTAGCCAAGGGGCTGGCAGAGGCCACGCCCCCCCTCCCCCCTAAATTTCAATTTTTTGTTAACTATATAGGTCTTGTATATATCTCATGAACTATTATTTCGACTCCCTTAAAAATTTTGTAAATTATGTAGTATTAAGTACTTCTTTATTTCGTAAAAAAGTACTTCTTTATGACTCTTGCTATTTATATTTATTTTGTCAAAAAAAAGTTTTCACTTTATATTATTTCCTTTTTTATATTGATTATTTTTTTTCTTATTCAGAGATGATAAGATAATATTTGAAATTATAGATAAGATTTGATTAGAAATATTGCTTATAAAAAATATTTAAGGCTTAAAAATGTTTTTTGTCCCTCTAAATTACACGCGTTTTCATTTTAGTCCCCCTAAATTTTTTTTTTATCTTTTAGTCCCCCTAAAAGGTTTCCTTTTCAAAATGGTCCTTGCCGTTAAAAAAGTTAACGGTGTGCTGATGTGTCGGTTAACATCTATGGTGACCCGTCTTTCTCACTCATACATGGCATCCATTGTGTCAAAATTATTGTTTTTATCAATTTTTATTACTTAAAATGATTTTAAAAAATAAATTCATAACAATTAAAATTAAAAGAAAAGCTCTCTTGAAGAACATTGAGGTTCTGTTGTTCGAGACTTCCTCTCCAGAAAATCCTTCTTCTTCCTTCTTCAACCATTTCTGCATGGACCATATGCAGCGCGGGATGTGTTGCAGCAAATAGCTAGGAAATAATTAGGAATAGCTACCGATTTCAATTATGGAATGTTTCTATAACTGTTCTCTAGCTATTCGGTAGCTAATGTTACTGCAGACACATCCCAAGCTGCAGAGGATTTGGATCCCAACAGGAGCCGTTTTTTGTTGTTCAAAAAATGCAGAAGAAAAAAAATATCCAAGATGGTATGTTTGTGTTCAAAATTTATTCAAGAAATTGAAGTTAAATGCGACAAATTTCTTTGATTGTATAGTGTAATAAGAGACTCTACGTTCACACCAAGAATTGGAACTAGCCTTCACTGACGGAACTGAATGTCCCCATTTCTTGTTACTTGTTAGTCACCATTTCTATTTACATGTCAGCCTTACATCAGATTTATAAAAAGATTTTCATGATTTTTTTTCAAATAAAAAAAGACTGATTTCAAATTTATGCTGGCATTGTGTTGCTCTCTCTCTCTTTTACCTTTTCACAGTTTTTTTTAATTACACTTTTATTTTTTTTATCATTATATTAAAATACTTTATTTTATTATTTGTTTTGTTCCTGTTAATTTGTTTCTTTACATAAAAATATAGATTAAAAAATATAATAAATGTGTTTGATTTATATTGAATTTAAAATGTTTTTTATAATATATCATTTATTTATCTTTCTATTCTATTTATTAATGTTTTCACTTATTATTCCTCTTATCTATTATATTTATCTATTTATTCTTTATCATAAAATTATTTTTCCAGTACACGTGTCACGTTTTCTCACTTACTTTTTTTAGTTTTTTTATTTTCACTTCAATAAAGTGATTATTTTTTATGAACCACATATATTTTCCATGAGAGGCCGTATTAAAATATTTTCTCTCCTTATTTGTTCTTATTTATATGTTTCTTTACATAAAAACACAGATTAATGAATACAACAAATGTGTTGATTTATATTAAATTTAAAATTTTTTTAATATATTATTTATCTATCTATTTCGTTAATTGATATTTTCACTTATAATCTCTCTTTTCTATTCTATTTATCTATTTATTTTATATCTTAAAATTGTTCTAGAACATGTGTTACGCTTTTTTTTGTCTTTTTATCCTCAATTCAGTAGAGTTTTTTTTAATGATAGATATCTTCCTACGTACAAACCGCTAAAAGCTGGGTCCAATGTACAAATACACAGTTTACCAAAAAAAAACTACAAATACACACGGGTCCAATGAATAAATACAAAACATGACACAAATGTAATATCAACATTTTATGTTGCAACTTCACAAATAAAAGTTGACCTGTTAGCAACCTATAATCTAAACCGTTCAATATTATAACATTAAACCTAATGGTGAAATTTGTTTCCTTAACCTTTACACCATCTCACCGAGAGAGGTTGATGCCATCAAGTACTGCAGTGACTAACAAGTGGAAACGGATCTCTACAGTTTTCCAAAAACTGCAAGAGATCCTAGCCTTAATATATAATTTTAGTGCATGTTTGGTTTTATTTATGGAAAGTCCAAAACCATATGTTTTGACAAAAGCTTGAAGATTTGAAATTTTGCCAACACCATGACTTTAAACCTTCCAAAAGTAAAACCAAACATGGTCTTAGCGAGTAATGTAGCCAGATCAATAACTGCACCCTTACAGTTCGTAATCCCTGACGAGTACAACATGAGAAAAACATTGGTGCAATTTTATAAGAGATGAAATTACAAATTAATAAAGACTACAGTAAAGCGAAAACTCAGTTGAAACTTAAAAAGAATAAAAAGTACATTTTTGCCTAAACAATTTCTAAATGTAACAGTCTGAGCAGAAAATTCTGGCGCTACTGCAGTGCGGAACCATAATGACACTCGCACCTTCATACCCTAAACCTGACTGTAACAAACGACACAGAGACTCACCAATCACTGGACTAACAGAACTTCCACCTGTTATTGCAAACAACACAAGTGACATAGGTTGTCATAGGTTCATCGGCACTGCGGGTCTGCATTTGATAATAGGTGCACTTCCTTTGGCCACACCGACCACACTTAAATTGATCAGTTGTAGCTTTTGGTTGAGCTCCACGCTCACATTCAAACAAAGCTTTCTTTTCGATTTTCTCAATCTGCTGTTTCCTTTGCTCACTAGCCATTTCTGCTGTGCTCATGTTGACTAGCCGCTGTGGTTCAACAATACCAAGTAGAACTTTTCTCCGGAAATCTGGGTTATTTTGATCCTTAAGGTTGAACATTAAGGATCTATACTTAACCTTTTGGGCCCCATTTGAAGGACCCCACTTTTCAAATAATACAGACTCCACTGTCACAGCAACCCGAATAGGGTCGCATGCATTAACTTCATCCATGACATCTTCATCTGCCTCTCCAGATACCTTAGATAAAGCCTCATGGAGAAGTTCCCTTATTTTGTCTCGCACTGAATCATTAGATTTAATCATAGTCTTTAGCTTTGGAGGAGTGGCAGAGCTGGATGACATTTTCTTCGCCCCAGAAACTGGCTTTTCATCCTTGGCTATCTTTTCCACTTTGACACTTGCTGTACGATCAGTTTTCTCAGTTTTGACATCCACATTTTGTACCTTCTTTATATTTTCTGAGCTTGACCTTGATGTACCATTCCTATCAATTTCTCAACCTTGACAGTTTCACCTTTCTCAACCTAACTGAAGGACTCTTTTGCATCTTCCCAGCTTTAGATCTCTCTCCATTTGCTGACTCAACCTTATTATCAGAGCCCCCGTTCTTATTTTTGCTTGTTCCTTGATAATTATGCCTTTCCATATCTCAATTAGGTCAGCAGCAAAAGCCCGAATTTTCTGCCTGGGATGCTTAGTGAGAACTTTGAGATGTTTTCCCACCTGAAAGATTACATTGAAAAAAGAAAATAAATATAACAAATCTTTAAGTTATACAGGCAAAGCCATGTAATCCATACAGATTTGACATCAATTTGGTTTCCCCATTTGGGGAGAGGGGCAGGGGGGTGTTGTTAAGCACTGGGATTGAATGTTATATGAAAATATGTTTGATACACCCATCCCTAAATTTTTTTCTCCCCAACCTAGGGGCATACCAAACTGACCCTTGAAACCCATGATTATACCAGCAACCCATCACATGACATGGACACAACATTGTTCACATTCACAAACACAAAAGCTTGCAACTTAAACTATCCATTAGTATTGCAACTTTGCGTTATATATTTCCATAAAATTTTCTTTGATCTTGGTAACAAAAATATTTGAAGTTTTTGTACTTTCTTTTCTCCCCTATTTCATTTTGGATCACCTCTTTAATTTTTTCTTCAACTTCTTTTTATTTTCCCATTTTATCTCTGAGACTGTCAACCATAGACAGACCAATAACTTTTTCATTTAAAAAATAAAATATAAAATATAAAATACCAAGAGCCTTTCGAAATTTGATAGCATTCTTCTGTTATGATCATTAAAGAAAACAACTTATTAACTAAGCAAGGATACACAAAGATTCACCAGCATTATAGCAACATGAAAGTAAAGATTTATACAAAAGGGAGCCAGAATCAAGCTCCATGATTTGGAGCAACAGCCCAAAAGACCAAAACAACAGTAGAGGAGTGACAGACAGAAACAGAACATTCTATTACCAATGCACTAAATTACTCCCTATCCTAAAATAGTCTGATTATTACATGCAAACAATATTCTACAGCTGCAAACCCATCCTAGTTGTAAACTTCAATTGTTTGGTAGAAAAAGGAAATTCATCAACGTAAAAAGAAGTGAAGTACAACAAAGAGGAGCTGCAATATCCTTCAAAATAGAAAAAATAAGGAGGAATGCTGGAAGAAGATGAATGAATGAAAATATATAGTTGACTGAAAAAAATAGGATTTGATCATTTGAAAATCAAATCTTGAATCTAGATTTTAGAATCAAGGTTGTTAAAATCGAGATCCTTACTATCATGAACCAACTAACCCACAAGCTCAAGCTTTTGGGTGAAAACACATTAATGGTTTTATAATATATTTGTGTAACACACCCCCCTCACGCAAGATCCCTTTGGGCTTGAAGGGTACACTGCTCAGTCCACCTACCTTATTATACTGAAATTAAACTTTTATTAAGATAATGGGGGTGGAAACAATTGAACTCTAGACCACTTGGTCATAGAGTATCAAATACTATGTCATGAACCAATAATTTCAAAAACTTAAGCTATTAAGTGAAGACACAAATGTTTTTTATACTATATTTCAAACACTTCCCCAGATTGGTAGGAGAGGAGAACATTAAGATCTTACCTATAATAACAACAAAACAAGTCAACAACTGTCATTTGATTATAATCCAATTTAAAATACATATAGAGGTCACAATTCAAACAAAAAACTATAATTTATATTTCATAATATAAAAGACAATCAAAAGTTTTCTAAAACACAGAACTAACCAACAACAAAACACAGCCAAATCCCAAACGTTCTCCCAAGGATGAATACTGTATTTATTTGGTCTGTCTGTGCCTTGGCCTATGAACTTTAAAATTTTAATGAATTCAAACACAACTAATGTTGTTTTCCACCCATGAACCCCATAACAAATTTTGTCAAAGGTCATAAAATCCAAATTATGAAACAGTGGCAGCATTTCATTTTGCCTGGAAACAAAGAAAAAGGGAACCACTATTTTGACATCCACTGTATCAGGATAAAAAAAAAATGAACAAGTAATGAAGTTTTCATCTTCCTCATGCTCTAGTGGCACTATGCTGTCTATGCACAACAAGAATGGATTCCGATCCTCTGTTTCTACGTTAAATCATGACAGTTTGTGATATGAAAGAAAAAGGACACAACAAATTTAGGGTAGAGCCAACCATTACTTGGTCAAGGTCTACAGATCCTACCCAGAAGTAGGTTGTCTTTCTCTCTCATAACATTAAACTGTCATATTTTGAAGGAAAGGGAAAGGACCCACATCCAATAGAAATTGCATAACCAGCACCACCAAATAACACATCCCAGCTACAAGGACAACCTCAGGAAGCTATAAAATTAGAATTACATGAGCACTACCATGGAACATTCTGTAACATCAACTTCATTCTAACATGCAAATTAGCACTAAAATTATTCAGTTCAGAAGTTAGTTGAGGAAACACTTGCAAATCTTTTGTCAACAAACATGATCAAAACTTCAACAAAAATCTCTATTAAAATTTAAACATGTTTCACCACACCCATAACTGCATGACCCAATTTCTCTAAGGCATAAAAAATTACCCCCAAGTATCCTCCATAACATAAAATGAGTGAACCGCATCCTTAGAAAAAGTACTATCTGATCCCATGGAACCTTTTGAATTATGTTTGATCAGACAACACCCCTCAAAAAAAACAAGGCATTCTTCATTTTGCCCCAAGCTATTCACAGAACCTAAAATAAACATCACAGCTCATCCAAAAATACAATTAATTCACAAGACAGACAAAAATAAACAACGTTACGACGCAAACACTATCCTCATCACAGTTTTCAAACCGGCCAAGCTGTTTTTGTTTTCAATTGAACCCTAACCGTTATAAGACGCAAATCATATCACCAAATAACTTAACCCGGCATTGTCTTAACGCTTCAAATCAACAATTTATTACAAGAAATTCTCTTCTAAAAATTAATTTAAAAAATTCAAAACAGCTTTATAACCAAAAAAATCAACCAAAGAACCAACAAAAACCTCATTAAAAAAGAAACTTGGGAATAAAATTACAAACAAAAACAAAAAATAACCTGGGTGTTGACGAGAATCTTGTAATTAACGGGGAAATTCTTGAGCTGCTCGAGCGCATCAATACATCGGCTTTCTTCGTGTTCGCTATCGGTGGAGCTGGACGCATCCGCCGCTTTCTTCGCAGCTTCATACAATTCCACCAACTCCTTCTCCATCGAACCCAACCAACTCCTCCTAAACGAAACTCAATCAGATCAAAAATCAAAATAAAAGATAAATTGCAAAATAACAAGAAATAAAATTGTTTTACGGGTTTCAAAGTGAAGAACGAGGCATTAAGGGAGAGAGGTAAGAACTCACCAGAATGGTGCCTGGGGTCTCCTGCGGCTGCGGTTGTGTTGCCAGTGAAGGGAAAAGAAGAAAATCGATGTTTACCACCAAGTGTAACATATAAACGGAGGATCATCAAGATCAACCACATCGGACGGTTGGTTGTTGCGTGTTGTGTCAAAGGGATGGAATGGAACATTCTCGATCAGTAATAAATAATAATTCAGATAATGTTTTACTTATAATCTTATATGAAAATAAATAAAAAAACTCATTTTATTTTACTACTAATTTCAATATTACACTGTTGATAATATTAGTTTTAAAACTGAAAATAAGAACATTTAAAATAAAATATTTTATTTTAAATGTAAGTGTTTATTATCATAAATAATATAAAGATTAAAAGTATAATAAAAACCCTTTTTTTTTAAAAAATAAACTTTCATTTATATATTCTTATTCTTAATCCTTATCAAAACGCAAATCTAATACTATTTGAATACAAATTTTATTGTTTATATATGTTAAAATTTATGTGTGATTAGTGATTACTATGTAACGTTAGTTTAAAAATATGTTCTCGAATCATTTAACAAATCTAATAACATTGGAATGTCATATTCATTAAACGATATAGCAATATATCATTAAATGACAGTATAAATATTTTTACTTAAATAGTGTATAGTTATTAAATTCTTAAAATTTTTATATACAAATTTTGTCTTTTACATAAAATTCATTTGCATTAATTAATTTTCTAAAATTACTAATTTAGCATTTTAAGCATTATGAAAAGATTATCTTCTAAAAATGACAATTATAGAAATTATAAAAATACATATTATTTAAAATTAAAATTCTTTAAAGAGTTGTTATTTTTTTGGGTGGAATTAAAGAGTTTTTAAATTTGAGAATATTATTTAAAAGTCTGTAAAAATTAAATAAATGAACACCTGTTTCGATATTTTGCAATAATTTTTTTTCTAGTTGAAACTTGGAATTGGAACTAGTCATTAGGTCTGCGTATACGTGAGGTGGACAATTATATTTTATTTCAATTTTATTATCCTATTTTTAGCGTTTAGGGGTATAGAGGCGTTTAGGGGTATAGTAATACCCTCGGATGAGAAAGGGTTTTGATACCTTTTTTGATCATTTAATTAATTTTTCTCAACTTTTTAAATGGTCTTAGTCTTTTTACAGTTACTGAATAATATTTAATTATTAGAATTTGTATTTTTAATTTTTGAAAAGACGTGTATTCCCCCATTTTTCACATTCTCAATTGCAATACATATGTGTCTTATTTAAAATCTACTTTATGTCTTAAAAATAATTTAAAACCGAGTACACGACTTCATAAAATAATTTAGAACCGAGTACACGACTTGTTCCTATGTAATTTTGATCTTTATGTCTCCATTTAATAAAAAAATAACAAGAAGATACCAAACTCACTCTAACGAGAGGGTACTAAATTGCGACCCCTTTTTTTTTCCCGCAAAAAATGAAGCAAAGAATTTATTTTTTAATTTCCGGTTTTTAGTCACTAGGAAACTCGGGTAGGTAGACGCAGTTGTGGTTTTTTTCAGTTATGCTATCTGCTTTTTTGGTGGGAACTCGAAAGATACTTGGCGTCCGTCAAGTGTCAAGAGTTCAAAGCAACAACTTATAAAAAGCGAATCGTCAGCGTTGCGGGAAGGCGCTAACCCCAAACTTGAAAGAGAAAATGTTTCGGACTTTCGGTCACTCCTATTTTCACGACAAAAGAAGCATACTTGACTTTGAAAGGGGAATTAAAAACCTATTATTGTAACAATAATGAAAATTTGTTACATCAATCAAGTAAATGTTTAGTGATTATATTTTAAAAACGTTTCTCCGAAAAATCATGCAACTAAAATACAATACGGAACCAAAATATTAAAATAATGCCAAATAAAATTTCTTCTTCAAAATTATCAAGTAAGGAAGCATGATCAGACAACAGCCAAGTCGTCTGCTTAACTTAATCCTTCTGCTTTTGTCTATGTTTAGCTTATGTCTGGATACACATTCTTGCCCTCATCCAGACACAACTAATAGTAACTTGAGAGTAAACCTAGATTTTGAATCTAGATTTTGAATGTAGAGAAATGTTAATTTAAACATACACTTAGAACATGAAATGTGATAAACTCACGTTTCCAACTCTGGAAATAGTTACGTTGGGGAATCTAAACTTGAGTTTAACTCGTTTCAACGCTAAAGCAAAACGTTGAAATGGGTCAAATTCAAGTTTAGATTCCTCGACACAACTATTTATCACTGAAAACATGAGTTTATCACACGTTTCAACGTTAAACCAAACATGACAATGTGTGTTGGTTTCAATCAAAATACTGTTAACCTGGATCCATGTTGGATCCAATGTAAACCAAGCATACCCTATGGATCCAAACACACCCTTGGTTTCAATCAAAATCACATTTTAAACATGGATCCAAACCAACGTTACTGAGAGACCGGATCCATGTTTGAAACGTGGATCCAGTATAAACCAAACAACATTAATTGTTTATCAATCGTCTTTCGAACTGTAAATTTGTGGTCAACATTAGAAATTCCAGATATCTCTGTGCATTATCATACTAGGGAAAGGATGCTAATTGCCACAAAATCTATGGTTGGCTGGTTCAACGTGGAGGAGGATGAAGGAAGATAAATTATAACAGAAAATCTCCCGGTAAAAATAACCAGCAGAGCATTAAATTTTATATCCAAATCCACCAGATAATATCAGAAACAGTTGTATTTCAGCATTAAACAACATTATTCGACTGTTATTCAGCTACCCATCCTTAACAAAATCAAAAAATCAAACCATTCTTCTCAGATCCCAACTCATTTTTGCTCAGGCTCTGGCTTCTCCAAGAAAGTCTTCTTCAACCAGCCCCATGGCTGTAAATGATTTAAACAAAAATGCATTAGAATTGCACTACGATTTAACAAGAAACCAAATATGAATACACAAGTAGAAGCAAAATGACACACATTGACACATTAACAAAATAAAAATAAAATAGAACTAATGGAAGGATGTTTAAACCAACTTCTAGCAACATCCTATAAACAAACGTAATGGAAGTTCTCCAAGAGCACCGAAGATACTTAAAAGAATTAATGAAACAAAGCCTGAGTGTAGAGCTCTAGCAACTTGCCTCATGAATACTTATATTTGAAGACTGAACATATCCAACCTAGAGTATATTTGGTAACCGCTAACTATGAATAGCTTTTTCCTTGTGTGAGGTTGTACAAATATAAAAAATTAGGTGATACACCTTATTACCGAGGAATATGCTACAAGGGATGGGAAGTAGAAGGATAAACACATCAGGGTGAGGAGGACAAAATAGAAAATAAAGGGAATATTCATGCTGTTATGTTAAGTCTGGAGTATAACCACATGTCCACCTCAAAAGGAATAGTGGGAGGTGGGAATTTGGATGGGGAGAAATGAGAATAAAGAGGGAAGAGTAGGTAGCGCAGGGTAGACATTAGTTCAGAGGAAAAGGGGCACATTTTTTTTTATCAGGGTAGTTGCAGAACTCTAATTTTATTTTTTAATTTCTGCATTTTTCTGTTCTTGTAAGGAGCTAGTCTACATTGTTTTTATCAGTTAAAGTCAATTCCTATCATAAGGTCTATGACAAACAATAATTCCATTGAAATCAAGATCTATATCAAAGATCTGGGGTCATTTAATTTCTAAACCCTATCAACCACAGTCACACTCTTCAGTCTCGTATTTGAAGCAGGGGAACAGGTAATGAGAACAAAGATCATTTTTGGAATGTCTATTTGTGAGACAGCATCCCTTTTTTATACTGTGATGACAAGAGAATGTCAAATTCAACAATGTACTCAACAAGACGCCCAATCACCCCATCAGAAGATCACATATTCACATGAACCAATTTTTTTTGGACCTTGTGGTAAAACTTGTAACAGAAGAATTCCATCACCATCATAAACAAAAAGCTTGCAATTGAACATCCATGCCAAACATGCGTGATCCACCATAAAGCAAAAGAACGTTGAAATTTATGAAATAAAATTGTATATGAAACTGGTAAAAAAATATCAAAGGTACACCAATGAATCTTAAATAAAGTAAATATTTGAAAGGTTTTTGCCTCCTTTTAGCAAGGCTTCATTATTATGATACTTTTGACTTTTAAGAGCATAATAAACTGAAATTCATATGAAAAAACCCACCCCTAAAATATTTTCCACACATAGTTTTAAGGGTGTAACAAGATAACTCAAAGTCCAGAGTAAACTATAGCGATATGCACCCAGAGATCCATGTGTTGGTGCAATTTATGACATGATTGCAACCAAGAAGCCATTAAGCCAATCTCCAACACGTGATTTTAGATTCAACTAATAAGACAGCTCCATTGATGATTAGTGGGAAATGGAGAACGTTCCAATATGCAAAAATTAAAAAAAGAGTTTAGAATATGAATTTATACGAGGCCGTTCGAATATGATCTTAGTTTAGAACATACAGAAACATATGACCGAGAAAGAAATTTCAGATCAGTATGGAACGTCACCAAATGTGAAGAGGCAAACAAGGTATAGTGTATAAATCCTTAACATTAGACATAATCTTCCAATCTATAGGCAACTTGAAAAGCCATAAAAATTTAAAGAAAAAATTGGAAAAAAATCTGAATTGTGGACGGAAAAAGGGTGGTCACCTGGATGAGATAGAGAGCGCCGGTGGTGGCAGCAACGCCCCACATGGCGGCGGCTTTGACATCGGTGGGTTGGAGACGAAACCTCGCAGGTAAACCGGCCATTTTCTCAAATCTCAGATCACGAGTGCTAAAGGGAACCCTAGGAGTACAACTTCAATTAATTCTAAAAGGTCGGAGAATTTTTATTATAATTTTTAGATTTTTAGATTAGATATATAACGTCCGAGAATATCATTTCAATAATCTAATATTCTTTTTTTTTTAAAGGCAATTAAGACTCGTCAACTCACCTCTCCCGAAGAGTATGTTTAGTGGGAATCGAACCCTTCTATAATATCTGTATTACCAACTGAACCATAATCATTTAGTAATAATCTAATATTCTAATATTCTCTTAAAAATGCTTAATCACTTAAAGATAACTTACCAAAAAAACATAAAGATAAAATATTAAATATTTTTAAATTATGGGCTCGAGCTGACTCTAGTGAAGGACTGTGCCTGCCAAAAAAATTAAATTGTTAATTCTCTTTTTATTTAAATAAGTCATTAAGTTCATATAATGTACCTTTTTCAAATTTTTAAAATAGTTTTCAATATAAAGTAAATTGTTAATTTTTGCACATTTTAATTATGGAAATCACTCTTATTTAATAGATTTGAATCTTAATTTTTTTAGACCGAGATAATAATTTTAGGTGATTTTATTTTCATGTAATTACATGACAGACACAAACACACATGACACAAATAAATCTATATTGAAACAGGGAAATCCCTTATTCGGACTTTTCCTGCGAGGACAGGAATTCGAATACTGGAATCGCTACTTTTGGGAGTACTTTACCAAATCATTACCTCGGTCCTAGAGTTAAACCCATAGCTATAGCTGTGGGGATTCTCGGTCAAAGATAAAAAAAATATTAATTATTCTCGATTTGAAATTGATGTTGAACTTTTGGGATCTAACTATTTATTTGAAAAATGTATTTTTATTTAAAATATTTGTTTTGACCATGCTGATAAAAGGCTCTTTTAGCTTTTTTAGCTTAATCAGTGGTCTCGAATTTGAGCCCGAATTCGAGTCTTAGATATACACACATAAGGTTTTGCAAAAAATGATTTTTAAAAAATAAAAAATAATTAGGTTTTCTTGAAAAGATATCTTTTAAAAAGCTATTTTAATACTTTTCACATAAATTAAAATAATAGCTTCTTAAAAAGTTTAATAATTTAATTTAATTTTTTTAAAAAATTGAGAGTTTGTTACTAAAATACAAATAAATTTATTAAAAATAAGATAAACAACACTCAACAATTTAATTCGAAAGTGTTTTTGGCAAAATATTAGAAAATTATACGGTAGTCTAATTTGTCGAATAAAATTCGGCCCATCCATTTTGAATTTAGATGGTTCGGTTTTGACTTTTGACCCTCACAGTTTGTTTCATTCTTTGTTTGTTGATTTTTTTAGTAAAAAGTGTTTTAGTAATGTAAAATTAGTAAGTTTTACTTTTGGTTTTTATATAATTTTTTTTAATAAAAGTGCCCTCCTAATTTTTTTTTTATAATTAGTCTTTTCCCTCAAATGGTATGTGTTTATGCTAATATGGCATCATCTCTTTCTTGGTCACCTAAATTATTTTTCTGATGTGTAATATGAAATGAAAATTAAAAACTTAAGTAAAATAAATAAACAACTTAATTAAGAAAAAGGAACACGGGACAAGCTCAGCGGCTTTAGATAAAGGGAAAAGGGGAAGAAACCCGAGAGCAAGAAAGATGGAGAGGAAGAAAGAGAGGCACGATGGTCATAGCCCATGTTTTTCATACCCAGTCTTATCCTCTCTCACACTCTTCTCTCTTATTTGAATAGTGTGGTTTACAAATGGATCGTAAGAGTGTGCTCTCTCTCGCATTGATCTGCACTACAATCGCCAAAGTCGGTTACTTCTCCCAAATCAACTCCTCCGGCTTTCTCTTATTTCTCAATAATGTGGTTTACTGAAATATTTTGTGTATTGAAGATATTGGTTTTTGTTATTTGTAACTCAATGTTGCCCAAAAAAATGATGATGAAAAAAATGAAAAGGATTACATGTGTACATTTCATAAATTTTTTTCCCGAAATTAAACTTTTCAAAATAAACAATCATGATTTGAGATGAAGTTTGGTCATGTTTCTCTATCCTAAAAAAATTAAAATTATCCATTGTCACCCACTTTGAGCCTAACAGAAATTATTTCTTTCATTCATAACATCGGACAAGGTTCACCCTTATCTGGGAGGGAGCTAGCACGATGTTTGCATTTGAGATGTCGTCATTCCTACACTGGCGTGTGGCGCCTTGTTGGTATCAGCTTTGATGTTATCACACCCTCGCACTGGGGGCTAATGCCATTTTTTATTTTGGCTCTATTAGAAATTATGTGTTGATCTTGGTTTAAATATCATTGAGAAATGTGATTTCCTTTCTACACTAGAAAAAAGGAGAAAAGAAAAAAGAAAAAAGAAAAAATATAGAAATGAAGTATATTTGAGAGCCAAACAAAAAGGGTGTAGAAAAAATATTTTAAGAACGTATCAAGCTCAGTACAGCGAACTGTTGTGCTAGAGATCCTTCGTCCCGATTAACCTTTAAACACTTGTTTGAGCCTTTTAATACCCTTTTTCTTCATCATCCTTTTAACCATTGCCACGTTACTAGCTTAATAAAGTTCATTCTTATCAACGGATGTTTAAAATTATTTTCTTAAGCATTAATTTTGGAAGAAGTTTATTTGAGATTGTAGTACATTTTTCCTAAAAAAAAGAAAAGAAAGAAAGAAAGGAAAAGAAAAGAAAAAGAAAAAAAAAAAAATATTGAGAAAAGAAAAGATAAAAAAGAACTACAAATTGAAAATCCTCATGAATTCAGCTGCCACTCTTTGTTGATTGAAGCTAATAATAAGTTTGCGCACTAGAATCCAAAGTAAGAGACTATTGAAAGTAATGGATTGATATAGAGTTGGAATTTCTATAAGACAAAGTTGATTGTTATCCCTCTAATTGAAAGTTTACGAGCACTTGGTACTTAACTTGGGGGCTTACGTTATGTATAATTTTTCTTATTAAGATACCTTTTAGCCCTTTGACTTGAAGCTTCCCTCTTCATCCTTGAGCAAAAAAAAAAAGTGTCGTGGTACGATGGGGAATTTTTATTTTAACAAAAAAAATGGAAATGTTCCATCTCCAAATTTATCTCAAATTTGAAATAAAATAATGCTAAAGAAAAAGAACATAACCATACAATCATCATCATTTTTACATTGCATTTTGTTTAAGGGTATTGTGACGCCCACTAGGCATTGTGGCGCCTAGTTTCTCTTCATTTAGGGTATTGAGACGCTCGTTGTGTATTGTGACGCTTAGTTTTTTCATTTAGGGTATTGTGACGCCCGTTAGACACTGTAACGTCATGGTTTCTCTTCATTTAGGGTATTGAGATGTCTGTTGCGTATTGTGACGCCTAGTTTCTATTCATTTAGGGTATTGTGACGCCTAGTTTCCAGCATTTAGGGTATTATGACGCTCACTATATATTGTGATGCCTATTTCCTGCATTTAGGGTATTGTGACGCCCGCTATGTAGTGACGCCTAGTTTCTTTTCATTTAGGGTATTGTGATAACTGCTATGCATTGTGACGCCTAGTTTCCAGCATTTAGGGTATTATGACGCTCACTATACACTGTGACGCCTAGTTTCCTACATTTAGGGTAGTGTGACGTCTGCTAGGTATTGTGGCGCATAGTTTCCCGCATTTAGGGTATTGAGACATCCGCTATGTATTGTGACGCTAGTTTCTTTTCATTTAGGGTATTGTGACATCCGCTAGGTATTGTGACACCTAATTTCTTTTTATTTAGGGCATTTGTGCGCGACGCCTAATTTCCTACATTTAGGGTGTTGATACGCATTGTGACGACTAGTTTCTTTTCATTTAGGGTATCATGATGCCTAGTTTCCCACATTTAGGGCATTAAGCCTATATAGCACATATGTAAACAAATGGTGGAACTTTCTGAATATAAAAAAATATGATAAGAAATTGTTACACCTACTAGGTATTGTGACGTCTAGTTATTGTGACGCTCTGTGACATCTAGTTTCTTTTTCATTTAGAGTATTGTGCGTCCGCTAGGTATTGTGACACCTAGTTTCGTACATTTAGGCATTGTAACGTCTGCTAGGTATTGTGACGCCTAGTTTCCTCCATTTAGGGTATTGTGACGCCATCTAGGTATTATGACTCATATTTTCTTTTCATTTAGGGTATTGTGACCCCGGTATTGCGACGCCTAATCTCCTGCATTTAGGGTATTTGGACGCCCGCTAGGTATTGTGACGCCTAGTCTTTTTTCATTTAGGATATTGAGACGCGCGCTAGGTATTGTGACGACTAGTTTCCCACATTTAGGTATTAAGACACCCGCTATGTATTGTGACACCTGGTTTCTCTTCATTCAGGGTATTGTGACGCCTAGCTTTTCTTTATTTAGGGTATTGAAATACTCGCTGGGTATTGTGACGCCTAGTTTCTTGCATTTAGGGTATTGCAAAATTCACTAGGTATTGAGAAGCCTAATTTCTCTTGCACCTAGGGTATTGTGACGCCCGCTAGGTATGGGTCTTTTTTTAGAGATTGAGAAGCCTCTTAATTTGACAAGAATTTGAATCAAAATTTTATTTGGTGTCATTATCATTTTACTTTGAATTTACATTAATTTTTCTAAGGAAATTCTATGTCAAAATTGATTGCTTCTTAGGGTTTGCTTATTCTTTCTAATTGAAAAAAAAGGTAAACGGAGGCTAACTGTCAACATCCAATTTTGACTGAGTTATTTTAAATAATTTAGGAAAATTAAATAATTGAGAACAATTAGAAAATAAGAAAAGAAAAGTAATAAAAAAATTAATATATAATTAAAATTAAAAAAATCTGTTTTAATTAAAAGGATAAGAGGGAATGAAGATATTGCATTAAAGTCTGGATTCTTTATTTTTTTTAAAGTAGATTTTTATCACGAATACGTAAGGGATTAAATTTTGATTAAAAATCTTTCTCATAAACGTGACTAGTTCTTTTTAATAATTTCCCTCTCAATTAATATGGATGGTGGAATTTGATTTTTATTATGATTATTTTATTCATGAATGTGATTCTTAAATATTCTGATCAAGTAATTAATGCAATTAATGATTAGTTTTGAGAAAATTGGGAAGAAATCGGGAATTTAATTTGAAGATTGAGTGTGATTTTGGAGAATAAAAAAATCAAAAAAAATTAATTACAAAGATTGGGAAAAATAAGAATCAAATCTTGATAGGATTATCAGATAAAATAAAACACCCAACATTTCAAGTCCCACATTAGATAGTGCACACTCTTCCAACCTCTCCTTCCCTATAAAAGGAGTGCACTACCAAATGTTAGGGGAATCGAAAAAAGAGGGGATTTTTTTGGACCTATGCAAGACGTAGAAATTGTTTTTTTATTATTTTTTTTGGTGGGACATAAAAAGGTTTTCTTTGAGGTAAGTTTGTCCAACTCTTTCCTTTTTATTTAAATAGTTTTTTATGTTGCATCATTTTCTTGAACTTTTAGGAAGTTTGCTTTAGGATTTTTAATAAAATGTAAAAAATATTTTTAATTTAATATTAAGAAAAGTAAAAAAATAAAAAATTTAACTCAACCAACCCACAATTATTTTCTAGAAGAACTACCTGGATTTTTGAGTTCTACATTGCACCAGAGGATATGTAGGAGCGGGTTCTACGCGTCAAGTCAAAATTAAAATTTTTAAAATTTTTGTTTTACTTCTTTTTATTTAATTTATTTATTTGCTTAATTTATTAAAAAGGACTAAAATAAATAGTTTTAATTTACATAGTCAATTTAGGGTAACCATTTTAAGACCGGTTTTGTTAGGGTGCTGTGGGGTTTAGTCTCCACCATTCCCTAACTGTAATCAATTCCTAAACCCAATTTTTTTTTAAGATTAAATGTTTTTTTATGGTTTCCAATTTTTCCTAATTTAATAAAATTGGTGGCGACTCCCACCATTAAATTCTCTTTATTTTTTTGGGACGTTACACTTAGGATTTTTATAAGTCCGATCAGATAAAGCTTGCTACTCTCAAAAGCCCGCAAAAACACAAAAAAATTGGGCTACCTGAAAAAAATGTAGGGTTCAGATCTTTATTTTAGAAGTCTGAATAACCAATGAGTTTCTTATCTTGCCCCGCAAAAACTCGCTGCTCGCATCGGGTCGGGTAGGGTAGCCTGATTTGACTGTTCTAAGCTGAACATAACAACATATAATAAAAGATTTAACTCCTCTAAAATGAACGATACATTTTATAGAATGCAAAATTATAATTGTTAATAGAAAAAGTAATACTTAAGATTTTAATAATTTCATAACTTATCATATATGTACATATTTTTATCACAATTTTGATCATTTCACTACAAGAAAATCGCAATTTAACGGCAGCCAAAACCGTCCCTACAGGCCAAAAGTCGTCGCTATAATCCACTTAGCGATGACCTCATGGAAGTCGCTAAAATGCTCGTCATTAATAGTAATACAGTAGCGACGAGCAAAATAAGTCGTCGCTACGTAGTGTCTACCAACCGTCGCTAAGCTAAAGGTCGTCGCTAAGTGAAGGGATCAATGATCGTTGCTCTGTTGTCACAACCTAGCGACAGCCATGCTGTCGCAACAAATATTATATTTTTTAATATTTTTTTACTAGTGACGGCCATGGTCGTCGCTAGTGATAATATTTTTAAATTAAGTTTATTATTATTTATTTTTATTTTAATATTTATTAATTTTAAAATTATAAAGAAAAATACTAAATACTATATAAACACACGGATAGAGAAAAAATATATAAAAATTATATATACAAAGAATGTTCAAACATAATACAATAAATGTATAAAAAATATAATAAAAAAGAAAAATCATGAGTGGCGGTGACGACGCTGCTGTGGTGGACCGATCCTCATCCTCACTCAATGACTGGTTATCCAGGGTGCGGCTAAGCCGGAGCCTGGGACTGACTGAAGCTGGTAGAACCACCTGCACTTTGGGCCTCCAGCAACATCTGCATCTGTTGTCAGAGTCGTGCGAAGTCCTTCTCCAATCGTGCAGCCTTCTCTTTTGCCTCAGCGCCTCCTCAGACGAATGACGCGACCGTTCGCTCCCATTGGTATTGGCCCGGGACTCCTGAATGAGGCTAATCATACCAGGATGAATGTTGGTTGACAAGTCCCCGGTACCATAACAGCGGCCTTGGGTCTTGCCACTCTCAACCTTCCAGATCTTTAGCTTGGTGACCCATCAAAGCTGGAGTTGTCCCCCATCTATGACTCCACCTCTCTCAGGTGGTCCTCGCAATTTGTCTGTTGAGTACAGGTAAACGTATAATTAGTTAGTTATATATTCAATTGCAAATATATGAAACAATGTAAAAAAAAAAACAATGATAAGCACAATGTTGGACTTACATATGTGGACCACACGCGGTCATCTACCCAGCCACCACCCCTTTTTTGTGGGTGGCGACAAAGAACTCATCGGGCTCTACCTCCCACCCCAGCTACCGAGACTACATAGAATAATTACACAAATCAATCATTTTAATAACAAATACAAAAATAATACAAAAAAGTGCTTGTTTATACATACCATATCCAATGCCACCTCAAGGTGGGTCTTGCGGCCCGTGGTGTGGACGGCTCCCCCGCGAAGAGAAGTCCGATTGCTGTTGTTACGAGCGAACTTCCCCTTGAACTCATTAGAGGCCCAGTAGGCCAAAAGACCCTCCCAGGTCTCCTCACCACACCAAGTGGGCCTCCTCCCAGCCCTCTGGGCCTTGTTCATCATATCTCGAAAGGGACGGGCAATCCTCTGCTCGTATACCTTCTTAATTTGGGCCTCATCGGAAGGGTCCCAAGTAACTTTGCCCTGCAAAAATAATTAGGGTAACTGAAGAAAAAAAAATATAAAGTGAAGGCATTTTATTTACCGTAAACTCGGTCCACCACTTGTCCCTTACTCTTGCGGGGTGACCTCCCACAAGTAGTGAGGACCCCGGAACTGCGATCGAATCGCATGACCAATGGCTGAGATGGGTGGGGTTGTTAGGCACCCAACTGCAAAATAAACAAATTCAATATTAATCTTAAAACAAATAAAGAGCAAATATTATTAGGGGTGGCAATAAGGGCTGGCCCGTCCCGACCCATCCCAGCCCGTGATCAGCTCGTCAAAAAATGGGACGGGACGGGCTAGCCCAAAATTTGAAAATGGATAAAAATCCTAGCCCAACCCATATATTAGACGGGCTGCACGGGCCAACCCATATAATGAATAAATATTTTGAAAAATGCTAAAAGTAAATATCGCACTTAGTGATAGACTTTGTAAAAAAAATAATAGTGCTTCAGATTCGGCTGAGAATGTTGGATATCAGTTGCTTCCATTGTTAAATTTGATTTTTTCTTTTCATTATTATTGTGTGCCTGGTTGAAAACAGAACCAGAAATCAGAAAGGGCGAAAACATAGGGACTGTAAGAGGAGAAGGGAGGAGCACAGCCGCGGTGACCACCGCATAACTCTCGCACCATGGCCATCCCTGTCCAGCCACTGTCTCCCCTTTGCCATCATCCCTGTCGCACCACTCGCACCATCTCCCCAACCGTAATTCCTCAAACAACCACTTGTCCAAAATCAAAACGGAAAGCGCTCAGAAAATACAGAGATAGAGAGAAGGAGAGAGGGTGAACCAGCCGCGGCCACCGTCGCGGCGCCTCGTCCACCGCCGCGGTGCCCAGTCTCTATAGCAGAACAGTCGTTGATGGTTGCCACGGTTAATCGACCAGCCTCAAGCTTCACGAACCCCTTCGCGCGTTCTCCAAACTGTCACCATTGCGCGCGACCACCCCTCTTCTCCGCCGCGTTGTGCCACCAACCAAGAATACTCCTCACCGGCACCGACACAATGACGAGGGAACCGGTAGTGGTTGTCCAATAAACAAACGACAAGAAGTCGAAGAGGAAGAAAGGCGTCAACATGAAGAATGCTTGTTGGTGGCTGCGAAACTTTTTTTCCTGAAGATGAAAGAAGTGTGAACCACTAAAGTGAACCCTGGTTTTATTAAAACAACCTTAAAATATTTTTTTTTTGTCAGCCCGATAGGTTGGCCTGGCCCTAAAACAACTTTAGCCCGTTTTTACAAGGGCCCAAACGGGATGGGCTATATAAACTAATGGGTTTGAGTCCCTCAACCCAGCCCGATAAAAATGACGGGATTGGACGGGCTGGCCCAACGGGCCAAGCCTGTTTTGCCATCCCTAAATATTATCAATTCAAAAGAAGTAAAAATAAATAAACAAACTCACCATCTGCCAAAAGGTCGGATAATAACCTTATCGTGAGGGTCAACCTCATGAGGTCTACTGGAGCTGGCACCCTGGAAACAAACAGACTTCTCATCAGACTCGGGGTCAGCCTCCTCATCAATCTCAACCTGAGCGTCCACCTCGGGCTCAGATATATGTGGAAGCTCCTGTTGCACCTTTGAAGGGATCTCATGATATCCTGGTGTAGGGATGAACCTCATTCCGTCGAATGCTGGCTGGTCAGATGCAGCAGCTTGGCCAGCAGGTGGAGGGGGAGAAGAAAACTGGACGAATGCCGCCAAAGGCGCTGAAGTGGATGGCTGCTCTGCCAATTGATTAGGGTGAGAGAGGTTGGTTCTCTCCCGAGCTGCACGTAAGCGAGTTGCTTGTGCAGCAAGCTCGCCCGGAGGGATGGATCTCCCTCTAATAAGTGGGACCTTCTGTCCACCCCTACCACGCATACGAGGCATATTTACCTAAATTTAATAGTATTAATTAAATATTAAACAACAACCTATAATTACTAATTAATTACTACTAATAATTACTAATAATTTTTAATAAATAACTACCTATATAATTACTAATACTACTAAATAACTACCTATATAATTACTAATAATAACTACTAATAATTACTAAATATTACTAATCTAAATATCTACCTATATATCACTACTAATAATTACTAAATATTACTACTAATTAAGACTGTAAACTTACATGCAGATGGCAAAGAGGACGCTGGAGGAGGAAGAAGAAAGGAAGTGCACAGGGAGCTAGGGGCAACTATTTCATATTCCGATCGGTTCAAAATGAACCTATAAAGGACGGCTAGTGTTTAATCGTTGAGATTTTTAAAATGAAAGAGAGAGAGGATAGAAACAAGGATGGCCGGAGAGGGGGAACGGAGTGGAACCTGTCTTCCTTCTTCCTCTGTCTTCTTCCTTCCGTCCTTCCCCTTCCTCCTCCCCTCCTCGCTTCCTCCTCGCTTAAGAAGCAAGAAGAAGAAGGAGAAGGAGACGGAGGGGAATTTTTTGCGCTCATGTTTTCTCTTTCGCTCGCCCTGCCGTCACTATGTTAAAAAATTTGGCGCGTCAACCCTAATTAAAAACGTAGCGACGACTGTTTATGTTTTAAATCTTCAGAAAAAAATTAATTTGTTAGTGTAGCGACGGTGAGACTGTCATAGAGTATTAATTGCCATAATTGCGTGTTGAGCTGCGCATTTAATGCTGTGTAGCGACGCCTCTTAGCGACGTCTCATGGCCGTCGCTACGCTTTCGCGTCTAATTCAGCTCATTCTTGTAGTGATTGTGCACCAATGAACTCTCATTTTAAATAATCAAACCATATTATTAATTCTTTGACACATATATTTATGTCATTATTTTCCTTGGATTAATTAATTATATGTGGGATGATAACATCTTTTGGTTGGAAACGTGTGGATGTAAAACCAAGAGGTGGAATCCACCTTTAAATAAGGAAGGGTAATAAAGAAACATGTGATGTGATTGAATGATATGATAGAAAAGGAAGAGATAAAAAGGAAAAAATGAGTGTGAAGAAGGAGGAAGAGTAAAAAATGAGTGTTGTGAATATTACCCCCGTCCTATTTATAAGAACCATATACTAAATCATCAAGACTAAGGGGAATATCTTGAAACTAGTTAGTTGTAATTAATAATGTCAATACTTTTAAATTTTATTCAAGAAATATCCTTAATATTAAATAACTAAAATTATTTAAAAATTACTCGTAATTAAAGCTACCATTAAAGTAGTAACTCCTGTTCCAATAGTTGGCAATTAAAAATAGCGTACCTCATCGGACTATTATGGGAATAGGTGAGTAGAGTACACTAAATTAAGGGTAAAAAAACTTCTTAATTAATATAATTCAAAATAATACTATATTTCTTATATTTAAGATAAAAAAACATCTTTTTATTTCTATAAATAGAACCGGGAGATATTACTCTTTTTTTATCATCTTGTTGTAATTTTTTTATTCATTTGGTTATAATTTTTTTTTTATGAATCCGTTGTGATTGAAGATTTTTTATTTAGTAATTTTTTATTAATCTGGTTATAATTTATGACTGAAGATTTATTTTTCTCAACTGATTTGGGTTATAACTACGCGAAATCTGTTATTTTTATTCTATTTATTGACTAAGAACTCTCTAAGCATAGCTGCTTTTACAAGCATCCGCTTTCTTAAATTAAGCACTCCCCCTACCACGTCATTCCCCTCCCATGGGTGTAGAGTTACTTTCCAGAGTTCTTATAATTAAGAAACCCGATAAGCACTCACCATTGGAGATACTCTTATTTAATATAACATACTCTTAGATTTACTAGTTGATGGTTTGATATTTTAATATGCATAACTATGTCCTCGTTTGACAACAAGTAAAAATTTGTTGAAATATCAACCACTGTATCATCACCATCATTAATTTGGACGCATCCGTGAAGGACAACAAAGGAAATAAGGAATGGGATTTGAGTTGTTCCAATTCTTCCCTGATGGGATGGACCCAAAGAGTTAATAAATTCATACAATAAAATCATACAACAATTCATACAACATATTTTTTCTCTCTATATCTTTCCATCATATCACCTATCATATCCTACATTTCTCTCTCTCCCTCTCCCTTATCTCTTATCTCTCTTTGATGTATGTTGGTATGGATGTATAAATAGGATTTCTCGACCCAAAATGTGCACAAGCAAAATGTGTGTCGGGGGCAATGTATATCCGACACGACCAACTCACATTCAGGTTGGGTCAAAATTGCGAAAAAGAACTCACCAAAACTGACTCAACCCATTTAATCTGCTCGGCTTGACTCCAAAAACACGAGTTCGTGATCACGCCTAATATTTATAATATAGATTTTATTTAAAACATTAAAAAAATTTATGGGTTTTATGGGTTAAATATATTTTTAGTCGTTCAAAATATAGTGAAGTTTGGTTTTGGTTTTTCATTTATTTTTTATTGGTTTTGGTTCTCCATTTTTTTAAAATCACATTATTTTAGTCCTCATCGTTAGTATATTCTGCTACAGATTTCTCAATAGATTTTCCTCAATTTCCCTACTGATTTCAAAATTGAAAGAAATTTTGTTTAGACCCTAAAATTTGCGCAAAATTTACTATAGATCTTTTTACAACAAATAAAGAAATTTTATAACAGCATTTTTATTTAAAAAATTTGTAATTTCTTTTTGGAACATAAATTTTTAGAGAAAAAGTCACAAGAAATTTCCTGTAAATTTTTATCCGGAAAAGCCGTAGTGATTTTTTAAAAGGCATTAATTAACAAGGAAGAATAAAAACATGCGATTTTAAAAAATGAAGGAATAAATCAATGAAAAAATAAATGAGAGACCAAAATCAAATTTCATTATATTTTCAAGCACCAAAAACATATTTAACGCTAAATTTTTTATTACTTTCTCTATATTCCTTCAAGGTGAAGTCCCAAGAAGCCGAAAGCCATTTTTCAATTGCAATCATATGGCCGGTAGGCCCTGCCAAATCCCATTCTGCAAATGCAAATTGCGACTTGCCTCTGGCAGTGGTCACTGGTCATATGAACCTCAACCATAAAACAATTCTCCTATTCATGTATCATTGTTAGTTATTGCCTTATTGGCCTATTGCCCTTTATCAACAACCCATGCAAAGGTAGCAGCTGGCTAGCTGCACAGGTAGCTCGTACGTAGTACCAATCTACCAATGCCTCATCCAATTTATATCTTCTGAATGGTATGCCTCAATCGGTACAGCAATAATTGATGATACTTCTATCGGTTTGTCTCGGTGAAATGTATCTTTGGATTTGCTTCATATTTTTTATTTTTATAATAAATTTAACATAGTAACTATAACAATAAATTTAACACATATATTGATGGAGTGAAAGCGGTTTAGGTCAATTAAACATATAGTTGTAAATTGTTTCATTCTTATATGCAAATGTGGGTGCATGCGTGTTTTCATCACTTCATTAGGTGTTTTTAGGGACCACATTATTTTTTATATTTGTAGGAATTAAAAACAAAAAAATTATAAAGGGACTAATTCCAAATAACATTATATTTTTAAAAATTAAAAAACATTTTTAAACATGTATATATTATTTTTCTTAATACTACCAGATTTAGTCAATCACATTAAAATTTTATCATTAAAATCAAAACTTTCATAAATTTTATCACACTATACCAAATCAAATTAATATACAAAAGCAATAGTATATTTTTATTTATGTATTTATTTTCATTATTTCAAAAATAATTTCATAATTTATTTACGATTTTCTTTTAATTTTAAATGTTTTATTTCTTAAATTTTAACACCATTTTTAAATGTGATACACTACACATATACTAACAACTCATTAAGTATAAGGTCTAAGAGAATCAAAATTTTGGTAACCATGGGCGTTATATTTTATCCGCTTACCTTTATACTTTCGCAGCATTTGTAACATGTTGTAGATGGGTTGGGGAAGGGCTTCTCCCTAGAACGGGAAGCATCCACTATTAGAGAGAAAAAAAAATATGCATATGTGTGGGCCCCACAACACTTTGGGCACACATATGTGTATATTTCTTTCTCTCGCATACTGCCTATTTACGATGATTGGAGATGATTATTTACAAAATTACATGTATCTTTTATGGGGATAATCATGTTCTAGTTGAATAGGACCTATATATATATAGGTGGTCAATGTTTCCCTCCGAATATTTAACACGATTGTATATTCAGACCTGTACCGTATTGGTCACAGAAGAGCCTATATGCACCGTATTGGTCACAAAAGGGCCTATATAACTAAAAGGGTTTACTTGCTTAATGGGCCTTTTCAATAAATAAAGATCAGATTAATCTAATCCACGTTCAAATTTAAAAGATAATTCTGCTCAACATCCTTAGGGATAAGATTGTAACAAACAAGTAACTAACTAAGGATAAGGAGGAAAACTAACAAAAGATAAGGATATTAAGCACTATAAATAGACCCCTACTGGTAGGGAAAAACAACTTCACTGAACAATAAATCCCTAGTGTGGCCCTCGGATCGGCCTCCAGAGCCTGGGGACTCCAGGGAACGCGACGTGAACATTGGCGCTCACTGTGGGGCGATGGTAAAACGTCTCCCCGATCACAAGAAATATGATGTTGTTTTCCTCCTACAGGAGTTTTCGGGTTATAGAACCAAAACCAACAGCAGCTCGCTACTTTGTAACAACAAGGTCGAGTATTTGCGCCCACCGTGGGGCAACGGTTAAAACGTCTCCCCAATCACAAGAAATATGACGTTGTTTTCCTCCTACGGGAGCTTCGGGTTATAGAACCAAAACCAACAGCAGTTCGCTACAACAACTCGGTCGAGTCAAACTCGCTCCAAGTTGAGACACTCAAGACCCTGGAATGGGGCTCCATATGCAAGCAACTCTCAACATTCACCTCTCCACCTCCATGGGCTATTTCGCTCTTGGCATTCAGCTCTCTCAGATAAGGTAAGTTCCTTCCATAAAGTAGGCATAGGATTTGAATATTTTTTCTCAAAGAAAAAAAAGAAATGGAAAGAAACAAAATCATATAAGTGAAGATATATGAAGTTAATGATTATGATTAATAATAAAATTTTATGCCATAAGTTGAGATATGCAATTCGTTAAGTGTTGTACCAATCTTTTTATTTTGTTAGTTTCTTAATTCTTGCATTGTTCGCTTAAAATTCATAGATAAATTGCATAAATAAAGATACTCCAATAGATGGAGCGCATTATTGTAATATAAGGAATAAATTGTTTCAATCAACAAACCAAACAAATCCGAAGTGACTTACCTTTTTCTTAACAAAGAGAAGCTTAAAATTGTATGTGCTTTACTTTCAATATATATATATTACACACACACACAAATATATTTATAATTTAAAAATGACTAGTTGACACTAAATAAAGAGATTAGAAAAATCTAAGTAAAGAAAATGTTAGAGGTTCTATTTTATTTAAGAACGGTGGTTCAATTTTTAATAGCATTTCAATTTTTAATTAGCATGTGATTAGAAATCTGTTCGTGTAGCCAACAATATGCTTTATAGTAGTTTTTTTTAATACATTATTATTATAGTTGATGTTTCTACTTGATTGAAAAATAATAATAATAATAATAATAATAATAATAATAATAATAAAGGAAAATGATTGACGTGTTAAGAATGTTATATAGTAGGAAATTGTTTTAAAATATTAATTATAGTATAAATGTAACATAATAGAACATGAAACAATATGTGTATAAATTCTAATTTGACTACTCGAGATTTATTAGTCTTTATTATCTTTTTTATTTATATTTCTACATGTTTGGTAATTTATTTTTGTTCCTATAAATAGCATGACTGTACTTTGATTAATTTAATTCATTTTTTATTTATTGTATGATAATAGCATTTTTTTATTATTTATTTAATGCGGTTTAGTACATCAAAGTGAAATTTTCCTCGTATAAATCTTGATGGTGTAATCAACCAAAATAATAACTTTAATTATCTAATATCCCAAAGAACAGTTGGGGAAAAATGAAAATGACGACTCTTTGAAGTCAGACTACGAGTATCCCAACGATCCAGTTGGAGAAAAATGAAAATGACGACTCTTTGAAGTCAGAGTACGAGTATCCTAACGATCCAGTTGGAGAAAAATGAAAATGACGACTCTTTGAAGTCAGACTAAGAATATCCCAACGAACCAGTTGGAGAAAAATGAAAATGACAACTCCTTAAAGTCGGATTATGAGTATCCCAATGATCCAGTTGGAGAAAAATGAAAATGACGACTCTTTGAAGTCGGACTACGAATATCCCAACGATCCTGCTGGAGAAAAATGAGAATGATGACTCCTGAAGTCGGATTATGATTAAACTCGACTCACAAAGTTACCAACTCACGAAGATAGAGCTCGACTCACTAGATCGGCAAGAGAGAAAAATAATTCACTAGAGCTCGACTCACTAAGTCGACAAGAAGGAAAAATAATTCACAAAGTTAAAACTCGATTTGTGAAGTCGGCAAGAAACAGAAGTAATTTACGAAGATAGAGCTCGACTTACTAAGTCGGCAAGAAGGAAAATAATTCGCAAAGTTAGAGCTCGACTCACTAAGTTGGTAAGGAGGAAAAGTCAATTCACAAAGCTGGAATCTGATGAGTAATCTCAATCACGTTAGTAAAAGTATCAAAACTAGCGAATCAAAATAGAGATTGACATTTTTGAGATTTGGATTGAAAGAAATAAAAGAATTTGCGGTACGGTCAACGCGATATCAAAATATTCACACAAAGGATCGAACGAAAGCCCAGCTGTTTGGGTGAAGTTAGGAAGGTGCCACATTCAAGTTCCTAGGAACATTAAATTCGAAACGACTAAAGGGTAGGGTAATTCCCAGTTTTGGAGAAAAAGGTATCATACAAGAAAACAAAATCAGCCTCAAAAGGTCGTTTGTGATGGCAAAGTCACTTCACGGCAAGGCTTAATTATTGGTCACATAATGGCCTATATGTCTAAAAGGCTTAATTGCTTAATGGGCCTATCAACAAACAGACGGTGGACCCTTTACAAGCATTAGATAACTTAACTTTTAAGTTATCATGCTTGGGGGGCTATACTGTATTGGTCACAGAAGGGCCTATATGCACCGTATTGGTCACAAAAGGGCCTATATAACTAAAAGGGCTTACTTGCTTAATGGGCCTTTCAATAAATAAAGATCAGATTAATCTAATCCACACTCAATTTAAAGATAATTCTGCTCAATATCCTTAGGGATAAGATGTAACAAACAATAACTAACTAAGGATAAGGAGGAAAACAACAAAAGATAAGGATATTAAGCACTATAAATAAACCCTCTATAGGGAAAAACAACTTCACTAAACACTAAATTCCTAGTGTGGCCCTCGGATCTGCCTCCAGAGCCTTGGGACTCCAGGGGAACGTGACGTGAACATACCTCATATTAAAGACTATTGGTTAAGCTGGAACAACCCTTTGTAAAGGCAATCCACGCGCTTCGTAATTTGATTTTGTTTATATTTATCATTTGAGGCCGTTTTAAACAGTTTGATTTTAGAAATATTTTTTTGTTTTCATTTCAATTTTTTAGTCTTAATTATATAAATATCACATTTTTTATTTTGTTTCTTGTCTTGAAATTTTTGCACATAAAATAATGAAAACATGCACAGTTTACTTTCAGAAAACATTTCTGTTTTTATATTTTATTTTTTAATTTTAATTACAAACAATGTCAATATGTTCTTTTTCATTTATTTCATGTTTAAAAGTTTTGTACATAACAACTTAGAAACCAATACAAAGTTGTTTTTATTATTTTTTGTAAAAAAAAAACTTTAAAAGTAGGAAATTGAATGATTTTTTTATAATAAAATTTGAAATATTGGTAATTAATACTAAAAAATAGTAAATGAAAACATAAAATGTTTTTCACAAAGTAAATGACTTTTATTTTTGCATACAAACTCTAAAGTATAAAATAAAATGAAACAAACAAATTGGTATTTTTTTGTAATCAAACTAGAAAATAAAAAATGAAAATGAAAAATGTTTCCGAGAGGTAAATGACCCTTTAATTAAGTACTTAGGATTAGTTTTTTTTTTTTTTTACACTAAAGGGTAGTTGTGACTCAATCGATAAAATAGCCCGACATTATGAAAAAAACATTAAACACACTTTTAGGTCATCAATCTTAAGTCTTATGATTAACATGAGTATAGACATCGACTGAGCTCCCTTGATTAATTAGAGCTCATTTAACTTTTGCAGCCTTCAATATTAACTGTTACTACCATAGGATCATCTTGATCGATGTCCACCATCCCCTGAAAATCTTTGTCAAAAAAGTAACGATTGGAGAAGTTTTTGGGAGATTATGGTTACCATTCATGTTAACCGAACATATAGTTTGAAGGTGTCTTCTTCTTGCCGAGCTTGAAGACCCTCCTCCTGTGAAACCAACCGAAATGGTATGGATAGATCTTGCTCGTCTTCTAGGGGTGCTTGGTCCGAGATCTGCTCATCATTGTCTTCCTTTGCTCTTCTTCTGTAATTATCCACCCGAGTAGCATCTCTCTTTTTCTCTTGTTTGTCTTCCATCATACACATATCGGCTAAGATGTCCCAGTTTAATCAACTATTCGATTGATTCTTGAGAGTCCAACAATCCTCTGTGTCATGTCCAAAGGCTCTATGGAAATCACACTCTTTGTTTTGTCCACCCCTTCAGGAATATGTTTTGGAGGTTGAGGTAACTCTATTATTCTAGAGTTGAAAACCTCTCTTAGTAGTTGTTCTCTCCGGACATTAAGTGGTTGTAAGGCTGCTGAAGGTCGGTCTAGGCCGTGGGGGTCTCATTGTCCTTCCTCTTTTTCTTCCATGATTAATTCTTGCGAACCGGAAAAGTTGTTTGTTGATTTGCGAAAGAGTTAGGAATGTTTTTATAGGAAGTACCCTTAACCGTTTTTAGACAACATGGCTCTGAGACGCCTCTTGGCTACTGGTGTTTCTTCAGCATTAATCTGTCCAGATGCTTTTTTCTTAAATAAGCTAAGTCGATAGGTTCGACTTTGCTAATTCATCAGCAAATTGTCCTTCTTTGAGGCCACTCATGAGGGCTTAAGATGAATTCTTGGGTCTAATTCTTTTACTTCCATTGCTTCTTTATTGAACCTGTTTATATAGTCCTTAAGTGGTTCTTCGTCTCCCTAGAAAATGCCGAAGAGACTGTCTTTGGTTTTCTGAACGGGAAAATCAACGAAAATTGGTTTTAAAAAAAGTACTGAATTCACCGAAATCATGGACCGACTTTGGTGCTAATGTTAAATACCACTGTTGTGTCGGTCCTGTGAATGTTCCTGGAAATATCTTATACAGAATTGGGTCAGTAGCACCTGCCGTTAACGTGACAATATGGAACCTACTTAGATGAGAATTAGGATAAGAGGTTCCATCATACTTCGGCAATTCAGGATATTTAAAGTGCTTACGTAAAGAAACTGACATAATGAATCAGAGAAAGGATGAAAATATTTATCCGAATGTTGTGTGTTCTGCACTGATTGTGGTTGTTCATGGTTTACTGTTTACTGAGTATCTGAAGAACTGGAACCTCCTCCATTTGTATCCTCCGTTTCTTCAGTTCTAGCATTTTGTAATTCGGCTATTTTCTCTTGCATTCTTCTATTTTGTTCATGTACCCTTTTATTTCCTATGTGCAATTGTTCCATTTGTTGAACGAGTTCCTGCAGAGTAGGAGTTCTAGCATCATTGTTGCTTGATCTAGTCCTTGTCATTTTGCTGAGAAAGCTTGTGGTTCTCTAGGAAAGTTTTACCAGAGCCCCACGATGGGCGCCAAATGTTCTATAAAGACCAAAAACTAACTCTATACAAGAGATCTACAATTGAACAGAGTTCTTAGTCTTGTCTTTGATGGGGGTCTAAGAACATGTCTGCTTCTGTCCAGAGCAACTCCTTTTATAGGCTCTGTGGTTGGTCCTGTTAGGTGAGTGATTATCTCTCCATCAGCGTAATTCTGCCTTTAGCTCTTAAAGACCCTTCCTTTTTTAGGTTTTGTTTGTCTCTTGTGATTGATTTGATTGGTCTGGAGGATCTCTGGTTATGGTATGTTGTAAATGCATGCTTGTTCAATGAATTGGACTTTGGCGGGGAACGAGGACTCAGAAAGTTATTGGTTGATCTTGGGTACGAGATAACATCGGCCTGATGAGGCCGGCCTAGTACGGTATGTACAATAACAAATGATTTTCATACGCCTCATTTCTGTTACATCTCTTTTTCTGTCGTTTTATCTATCATCATATCTTATCACATAATCTATTATTATCATAGTTTAGGATCCGTTTTATGTTATTCAACCTCCGGGTTCATAATCTCATATTCACGATCTCCTTCACTTTCTCTTCATTTTTTTGAGTTGCATTCTCCAAGAGAATGGGTGGCTTATAGGAGGGACAATAGGATTTTCCTTTCCCGACCCTTCATCGACAAAGAATGCACCATTATTTTGGTAAGGAAGAAAAGTTTTGCTGACTCATCCTAGTAATTTTCTAATTATGGATCTCGGCCTCGTAAAGCCCTTTCTTCCAATGGAAAAGTCCTTCCTTTCTGCCTTAAGCTTCACGGCTTTCCCTTGGCCCAATTCTTCTTCGGGTTGGTGATCTCGACTACCAGCTGACCCCTTTCAGAAGACAAGGACTTCACTTTCTCAAGCACCTCGGTGATCTTTTCCCCACCTTCCATCATCTTTGCGTAGAAAAGCGACTAGAAACCTTTTCTACCCTTGAGCTCACCATGGGACCAAAAATTGCCAGACCGCGACACGTGTCCCGCTCAGAGATACGAATCGTACGTCACTGAGATTTCTTAGGCACATAAAGCATCACCCCACTTGAACCGACTTCAGCGCCTAGTAAGTTGCATGCATTCTAACAAGTGCATCCAACTTGGGAGGCAACTGTCCTGGACCTACTTCTGGCCTGTTTGAGCTGACATTATTCTGGGCCCGGTCCCGTGATCAGACCTATTAGGACTGACGTGTGCCGACGTCCCAGGATTAATCACACTTAGGCGCGTGTGAAACTATTGTAGATGTCAATTACAACTGACCAACTGTAGGTTTTGCCTTATTGGCCTATTATCAATCTCAATATGACCAACTGAATTTCCCTCCAAAACTTACTATATAAGTCAGACAAGTGTGAATTCCAGGTACGTTTTCATTTTATGCAAACACTCTGATTAGAATCTTTTCTAACTTTGGATCAAAGTCCTTGCAGGTACACCCTGCCCCGCCGTGAACCCCTCGTGATCTACCGTGGACTTTGGATCAGATCCGACATCTTCAGTTGAAATCCATCGTTTGAGAAATTTTACAGAAACATTGGCATGTCTATGGAAATGACTTTTGTTCATCCCTTTTTCTTTTCAACGTTTGTTCGTGTAACTTCTTCTCCAAAAATCATGGTGGACTCTAGAAGTAATGCTACCGCTAGCACTGCTCGCGATCGCCCTATTGACGCTGCACCACCGCTTCTCCGATGGTCAATCGCCAAGTGTCTCCTGTACGCTAACAACTTGTCGTCGTTATCACTTCTACTATGGGGCTTTCGTTGTTTATAAACATAATGAAATAGTCTGCAATTCATTTTAATAAAATCCCTTAATTTTAGTCGAAGTCAAAGCATGACACATCTATTGTGATTCACCTAGCATTTCAAAGACAGGTAATTGGGTGTGTGTCATCCTTCCTTTAGTCGTTTTTCAATTGTAAATAATAGGAGGTCGTCCCTTCCAGTGGCGGAACTTGAATCAAATATTAGGGAGAGCCCGAAATAAAATTTAATGTATAAATAAATTTATAATATGTTGGCTAAATTGTACTTTTTTATATAATCTAGTTTAGATTATTTGTAATTTTGTTTTTTAACTTTCTTTTAGTAAATTATCTCCATCAATTTTTTAAATTAAGCACATATGAAATGTGTTTAATAAAGTATTTCTGCAAGGCTAAAATTGGTAGCTGAAATCATTTCTCCAGTATTTGGTAAGATAATTTTCTAAGATAGCCACAATATTTTGTTGAGAATTTTTACAATTTTATCACCTAACAACTCTCTCTCATCATTATTTAATATTAGTGATGTCCTATATGTCACTTTACCATTTTCAGTTAGTTCAACAACTAATTTTACCAAACACTATCAATTAAATCAACTACCTTTTCAGCTTTCAGGTTTCAGCTTTCATCTAGCTGTCAGTTAATTTTACCAAATTAAACACACTCTTGGTCCCCCATCAATGTCTTCTATATAAAAATCTCAAGTTCTCATTTTCAATCCAAATATTTTTGTAGTTATGAAAAATTGTGGTATGAAATAACTTAAAGGTTCACAAATAAAAATTTCAATTAAAATTTAATAAAATTTGAAAGATTTCGTAGGAGGTGAAATTATAGTTTAAAGAGGGCACAAATTTGGGTTTTTTTTTTGTTTTAGATGAATTTTGAGGTTTTGATAGTTAGTTTACAAAATAATATCAAAATAATTTAATCAATTCAATTTGTGGAAATATTAAGTATAAGGTAATAATTGAGGATTTTAGATAAAAAATGTCAGAGAAACCAAATTTGCTTAATTGTGAAAGTAGAGGAACTTAATTTACTCAAAATACTTGAGGGACAAAAATTACACATGATCTAAACTAAAGGGATCAAAATTCTAATTATGCCTAATAGGATAATATTAAATAAAATTAATCATTGAAATAATATTTAGATAGATAAAATTATCCCGAATTTAAATAAATATTAAAGAATAACTTTGAAAATTATATTAAATATTTATGATAAATTTCATTATAGATAATAAGAATATAAGTATTTTTTATAATTATATAAACAGTTTTTCTAACATGTGCAATGTTGCACAAGTTAATAAATCAAATTAAAAGTGGAAAGAAATTATTGGAAATTACAACTATCACAACACTCAGTGCATTAGTAATATGAAATGTTACATTTTCTATAAAACATTTCTACTTTTGATTTATTATTGTTGGGTAAGAACAAGCAATTGAAAGAATAGAAGAATAATAGAATCAAAGAACACGAAGAAAAGAGAAGAAATATGCAAGAAGAAAACGTTTCTTCTTATTTTAGACAATCAGCCACCTCGGACAGTACACTCACTGAGGGTTACTTCAGGCGGTTCTCAACAATCGTTTCTCACTTACATTCTACCTTCCCTATACAGCAAGATTACTATATATAAGCAGTTTAGAGAGCAACGACTAACCACCTAACTGAAATAACAAACTCATTCCTAAGTCATAACTAACAATCTCCACCTGACTTTGGAATGACAGCATTCAGACGAAGCCCACCAAGTTTAAGCAATCTCTCAAACTTGCATCTTGGTAGTGTTTTGGTCAACATATCAGCCAGGATTGTCTTCAGACGCAATCTTCACAATCCTCACTGCCCCTGTTTCAACCACTTCTCTGATAAAGTGAAACTCACATCAATGTGCTTGGTCCTTTCATGGCTACATCTGATGATTGGCCAAGTGAATAGCACTATGACTATCACAATGAATCTGAACACACTTTTGTTCAATTCCCAACTCATTCATCATGCCTTTCAACCATAGAGCTTCCTTCACTCCTTCAGACAACGCAATATACTCAGCCTCTGTTGTAGACAATGCTACCACTGATTGAAGGTTTGCCTTCCAACTCACTGCAGTTCCCAAATAGAGTAAAACCATACCCTGATTAAGGATTTTCGTTGTATCCACACACCCTGCATAGTCTGCATCAACGAAACCTTCAATTGCAGCTCCACCTTCTAAGAGGTACCGTTTCTTCTGATATAGTAATCCTGAATCCAGAGTTCATTAGGTACCTGAGAAATCCACTTCAGAGACTCCCAATGTGCTATTGTCCAGGGTCTCCCATGAATCCTGCTAACAACACTCATAGCATGAGCCAAGTCTGGTCTAGTACAGACCATCCCATACATGATGCTTCCAACTCCACTAGAATAGGGAACAACATTCATCTTCCTCCTTTTCATCTTCTGAATCAGGAGCTTGACTCCTTGAGAGCTTCATTGTGGTGACCCAAGGGTGTGCCCACAGGTTAGATTGATGCATCCTAAACCTCTCCACAACCTTCTTCAGATAGACCTGCAGAGTTAGTTGCAGAACACCCTTTGACTCATCTCTTACTATATCAATGCCAAGTATGCGTTTGGCCGCCCAAGATCCTTCATCTCAAATTCTGAATTTAACCTTGTCTTGAGCTGATTGATCATGTGCTTGTTACAGCTAGCCACCAGGATATCATCTACAACAAGAGCAGGTACAAAATGTCTTGTTCTTCTCTTAAAATGTAGACACAACTGTCATAACTACACCTGCTGAAGTCCATTCTCATCAGAAAATCATCAAACTTCTTATACCACTGCCTCAGACTCGTGTTTCAGACCATACAATGATTTTTGAAGTAAGGTAGACACACTCTCTGATCCTCAGCAAACCCCTCTGGTTGTTCCATGTAAATGGTTTCATCCAGATCTTCGTGCAGGAAGGCTGTCTTGACATCCAATTGCTCCAGGTGCAAATCAAACTGGTTTACAATTGACATCAAAATCCTGATGGAACATGTTTTACAACTGGTGAGAATATCTCATTATAATCCAACACCCTCAACCTGTGTAAATCCCTTAGCCACAAGCCTTGCCTTGAACCTCGCTTTCTCAACACCAGGAATCTCGTCTTTCCTTTTAAAGACCCACTTGCATCTGATTACCTTATGTGCCTCAGGTAAGTCTACAAGTCTCCATGTGTTGTTCTTCTTCAGCGAATCAAGTTCCTCCTCCATGGCACGTTGCCATTGTTGCCTCTCTGAACTCTCCTGTGCCTCTCTGAAGTTTCTTGGTTCATCTAAACTCTGTATCTCTTCAGCCATACTAAGAGCATAACAGATAAGGTCAGTATGTCCAGACCTTTTGGTAGGTTTTGGAACCCTCCTTTCTCTATCACAAACTAGCTGATAGTCATTCACAGTGTGTTCTGACCTTCTGAAGTCTTCTAACCTTCTGAAGCCTTCAAACCTTCTGAAGTATGAACCTTCTGAAGTATCATCTGATGTACCTGCTGAAGTATCATCTGAAGTACTACCTTCTGAAGTCTTCAGATGATCCTCCCTGAGTTTGCTCATAGATGCCTCCATCTCAATGTGAGTTTTTTCCCTCCCATTTTCAGAGTCTCCACCAAACATTCCCATTCTCGTCTCATCAAATGTTACATCCCTGCTGATAATAAGCTTTGAAGGTTTAGGTTTTAACCTCCATAGCCTATATCCCTTGACTCCTTCAGCGTATCCAAGGAAGATACACTTCTCAGCTTGTGCCTCCAGCTTATCCTGCTTGACATGTGCAAATGCCAAAGCCCCAAACACCCTCAGCTTAGAGTAATCAGCTGGTTTTCCACTCCAAACTTCCATAGGTGTCTTGTACCCCAAAGCAGACGAAGGGCACCTGTTAATCAGATATGCAGCAGTATTAACAGCTTCTCCCCAGAAGTCTTAGGCATCCCTGCTCCCAAAAGCATGCATCTGACTCTCTCCAGAATGGTCCTGTTCATCCTTTCAGCAAGTCCATTTTGTTGAGGAGTCCCTGCTACAGTTTTATGCCTTTTGATTCCCTGGTCCCTGCAAAAACTGTTAAACTCATCTGAAACAAATTCCAACCATTGTCTGTTCTCAGTACCTTCAGCTTGGTCCCCCTGTTGATTAGTTGTCTGAACATACCATTCTCTAAACTTCTGAAATGTCTCAGCCTTGTTCTTCAGAATGTAGGTCCAAATTCTCCTTGAGAAGTCGTCAATAATGCTCAGAAAATAAGACCCTCCACCATGCGTCTGAGTCCTGGATGTAGGGATGTCAACGGGGCGGGGCGGGTGCGGGTAGTACCTACCCGTATAGGTACCTGCTAAAATTAACAGGTATCCATTCGGGTAATGGGTATCCGCGGGTATTCATGGGTACCATTAATGTTTAAGAATTTACATTTTATTAAAAAAAATAGAGGAGATGTTATATAATAAATTATAATATCATATTATATATATAAACAATCATTATATAATACCATTACATGTTAATATATTAAAAGTATTATCAAAAATTAATATAAAATAAATTATATCTCATCATTAAAATAATAAAGAATCATAATATTCAAATATATTTAATATGAAAAATATGTTTTAGTGAGTATGCGAGTACCCGCGGGGCGGGTAGTATAATATCCGTCCCCACCCATTTAATAAATATACGGGTACCCATTGCGGGTATATCCGCGGGTGCGGGTTTTTTTGACATCCCTACCTGGATGGACCCCCACAAATCTGCATGAGCATATTCAAAAGGTCTGTTGGAAGTGTGTTTACCTGTCCCAAACTGCACTCTATGAGACTTACCCAAAACACACTGGTCACAGAAATCCAGCTTATTGAAGCTTATAACCCATCAGCAGTTGTTGCTTCTCCAACTCTACCAAGCCTTTCTCACTAACATGGCCCAAACGAAGGTGCCATAGTTTAGTCTTGTCTACCCATTGACTGACTTGCAACTGATGCATGTGCAATAACAGTTGATCCTTCCAGAATGTACAACCCATTACTTCTTCTCCCCTTAGCAACTATAGATGCCTCCATTGGACACCTTCATCATTCCACCCTCCACCTTGATGGAATACCCTATAGCATCAAACATACTAATAGACATAAGGTTCCTCTTGAGCTCTGGAACATACCTCACATCCTGCAGCAACATCTCTCGTTATCAAACATCCTCAGTTTGATTGCCCCAATGCCCTATACCTTGCAAGCTTTGTTGTTCCCAAGAAGTACAGATCCATACTCCTTTAGTTCTAAGGTCTCAAAGTAATCTTTCACAGGACACATGTGATAGGTGCACCCTGAATCCATGACCCAACTCTTCAGGGAGTCTTGTGATGAAGCAACCAGCACCCCAGCAGATTCATATCCTTCAGAAGCCTCTGCAACATCTGCAGTTTCCTGTATCCTAGGCTCATTTCCATTCTTTTCAGGACAATGCTTCCTGATATGACCAACCTTCTGACACTTGTAACATTTGATCTGCTTCTTGCCTTCAGACTTTGCCTTCTTCCCTTTATTCTCTGACTTCTTTCCCTTGCCTTTCACTATAACTAGACCAGACGGAACCTCCTCTACACCCTTCGAATCTTGACAGTTTCTGCAATTCTTTGGTTCGAACTGAGGTCACAACCTCCTCCAGAGTAATTATCTGATCTTTTCCGTACAACAACGCATTTCTGAAATGCTCAAAGGTCTTAGGTAAAGAGTTGAGAAGGATAACGACCTTGTTCTCATCTTCAAGCTTCACACCAATGTTTTCAAGGTCATCAACAATCTTGTTAAAGACTGCCAACTGCTCTTTAATCGTTCTTGATTCCACCATCTGAACGAGTAAAGTTGTTGCTTCAGACCGAGTCTATGAGCCAAAGACTTTGTCATGTACAAAGATTCCAGCTTCGCCCACATGCCTGCAGTTGTTTTCTCCTTTGCCACCTCTCTGAGTGCCTTATCACCAAGACACAAAACGATTGCACTCCTTGCCTTGTCTACCATATTCTTTTTTCTCTGCCTGCGTTAAAGATGGTGACATGTTCATCTCCCCCTTCAACGCTTCCTCGCACCCTTGCTGTATCAAGATAGCCTCCATCTTGATCTTCCACAGCCCAAAGTCATTTGCTCCAGAGAACTTCTCAATATCAAACTTCGTTGCCATTCTTGATTATCTTTCCTTTCAATCTTCCCACAGACGGCGCCACTTGTTGGGTAAGAACAAGCAATTGAAAGAATAGAAGAATAATAGAATCAAAGAACACGAAGAAAAGAGAAGAAATATGCAAGAAGAAAACGCTTCTTCTTATTTCAGACAATACACTCACTGAGGGTTACTTCAGACGGTTCTCACCAATCGTTTCTCATTTACATTCTACTTTTCCCTATACAGCAAGATACTATATATATAGGTAGTTTAGAGAGCAACGACTAACCACCTAAATGAAATAACAAACTCATTCCTAAGTTATAACTAACAATTATTATGTATAACATTGCACATGTTAAAAAAATAATTATATAAATATGTATATATATAAAAAAGAATTGAAAAAAGTTTGAGGGAGCCATGACTCCCCTGTCTATATGAAGTTCCGCCCCTGGTCCCTTCCGTGGGTCATCCGTTGAAGAGCAAGGGGCTTCTCGCCAGTGCTGATGTGGTGTTTACAATTGGCATCCTTGCTGAGTTCGAGCTTGTCGATGCAGTGTCGCCCCTTGTAGTAGAGGTCGTCCATTCCGTTCTTCAACCTAAACATTCTTGTCACTTAATTGGTTTCTAGACTCACGGTAAAGGCAGGCCTCAAGGTGTGCAAGGGACTTAGCGGTGGAGATTCCATCGATGGCTCTAGTTTTATCAATGCAGAGAATCTAGACCTTGTTGGCAACATGTTTAACATTTGAACTCTTTGTTCCTCTTCCAAAAGCATCATGTTATTATATTATCCTCTCAAATTCCTAATTCATGGGTTGTTAATCAAAAGACACTAATTTTTCCTTTTGCAAATATAAATTAAACAAAATTACAACACTAATATAATATCTCGCTCGTGTTATTAAGTCAAACTTAAAAAATAGAATCAACTTTAACCATCACCCACTACTGTCACATATGAAAATTAATTTATACTATCAGTCATGTTATAAATGAATCTAACTGCGTTTCTAAGTAGCTGTTAACTTTTTATTAGCTTTGTTTGAAAAATTAAATTACATGAGATAACTTTTTAAAAGTGCTCATTGTTTTATCTACTAGCTGATTTATTTTTTTTTTACAATTTTAGCACTCAACAACTCTCATTCACCTCCCAGGGCTTTCTTTTTCAATCTCCCTTATTTGTTCCTACTCTCTCATGTTTTTTTTCTAATCTTTTGTTCAGATTTCTTGCTAGAGATTACAAAATGTTGTTCAGAGTATATGGATTTTTTAATGTTTTATAATTATATTGTAATTTTTTTTAGTTGTATAAAATTGTAAATTTCAATTTTATTATTAAATTAAGTTTTAACCGAGCTGCCCGCACAAATCCGCTACTCATATAGGATTGGACTTGAGCTTTAATTTTACAGGAGTGAATTTTTATTAGGGTTTTTAACCTATCCCATAAAGCCCGTTAGCCTGTTTTATCAGCTCTAATCACATAATTTCAACAAAATCATTTAATTTATCATCTAATTTTTAATTTTTAATTAACTTTTCAACTTCAAACTTTCCTTTCAATTAATTTTACTAAATATAAAAAAATCCCATCGAAAGAGTTTGCCTCGTGTAAAATATACCTATATTCTATATAATAAAAATAAATATACAAATAAAAAGGGCAAAGTGGTTTAGCGCAACAAATTATTGTAGCATTTCCATCCATTTGTAATATAGAAAAAGAAAAAATAGTTGTCACCTTGACAAATATCTCATTTTAGAAAAAAAAAAGGAATTAGTAAACGTCAGCATTGCATAAGAAAGGCAACGTCATGGTTGCTTTGTAAGCCAAGTTAAAGTGATTATTATCTGTGGAAAATTTTCATCTTCTTCCACATTTCAACATCATCCCTTCCTTCCCAACATTTTCCATTGACTTGTATCTCTCCTTCCGAGCAAAAGCCTTCCCCTTTCTCTCTTTGTCATTCTTCCCCCAACCCATCTTCTACGCCATCTATTTAGCAAATCCACACACCAAAATTTCCAAGAAATTAAAATACAGATCCCGAACGAGCAAAATGAGTATTCTTTTCCCTGAAAGTGTCTCAGAGAAGAGAAAGCGAGTCATTAGAGAGCTGGTTCAGGGGCAGGAGTATGCTACTCAGCTCAAGTTTCTGCTTCAGAAGCCTATTGACTCTGATGGGTCTCCTTCAGCTAAAGAATTGGTGGCCAATGTGTTGAGATCTTTCACTGAGACTCTTTCTGTTATGACTTCTTCTTCTGAAGCTGCTGGTGATGAGGTTGCTGATCAGAATATTGCCAATTCTGGTGAAGATGGGACTTCAAGCAATGATATTCCTCTGAGGTCTGAAGATTCAACCGAAAGTAGGAAGAGGTTGTTACCATCAGAAACCAACAAGGATCGCAGAGGTTCCTATAAAAGAAGGTCTTTCTCTTTTCCATTCTCTGATTTATTCTTTGCAGTGATTTTGTCTAAGATTTGGGATGGTGGGAGGGTTTGGTGATTTGGGATATGTACGGACAATGTCATAGTCATGACTCATATAAGAGAGTAAAGATATAATCTTTTTTGGATGGGGAAAAATTAAAGCTTTTAGGTTAAATTGGACTTTTAATGGTTTGAATTCTCATGTGCAAGAAATTTTTGAGGGTTCTGAATCAAGTGGGGTTACTTTTTCTAGCCTTAGAAGGAAGAAAGATAGTTGCTGTGAATGTGTGAATGAAACAATTTTGAGTCAGATATTTGTGAATATCATGTATTACATAAAATGACATGCATGTCCTAAATTGTTGCACAGGAAGACTGAACAGACTGTATCCATAGTCTCCCAAACAACTGATGATAATCATGCCTGGAGAAAGTACGGACAGAAGGAAATCCTTAATTCTCAATTCCCCAGGTAATCATTATTTTCCTGTTCATTTTTTTTACTAAATTTCCATGGAAAGATATTTACTCATTCAAATTGCATCATTCATTGTCCTTTTCCATTTTTAGTTTCTTTCCTTTTCAAAAAAAAAAAAAAAAATTGAGCTACCATCTTAAAAAAAAATTTTAATTGTCTTTGCTAGTATTAATTATTTTGTTTCTTAGTATGTTTTGGGTGCATGAACACTTCCTTTTTTTATCATACCAAAAAAAAAAAGAAATTAAACTCAAACCACTCCAGCTGGAAACTAATTAATGCTGAAGCCAGACTTGGGAAACTTGCTGAACATTGAGACTGTCAATTATTTCAATTTATTTGGTTCTTAATTTGTACATTAATTTGACACTCAAATTACTAGTATTGTACAATAAGTAATAACTCACATTTCTAATGCTAATTTGCAGGAGTTACTTCAGGTGCACTCGGAAGTATGACCAAGGTTGCCGGGCAACCAAACAGGTGCAAAGGGTACAAGAGAATCCAAACATGTACCAAATTACATATATTGGATTTCACACATGCAAAGACACTCTAAAGGCTCCACAAATGGTCACATATTCTGATACATGGGATTCATTTCTTGTGAATTCCTCCCATCCTGGTGATGAGTCAAAGGTGCCAAATCTACAAGAGCCCCCTATTAGCCCAACTGTAAAACAAGAATATCCCAACGGTGATACAGACAACCTGTGGTCTGATTTGAAGGATTTTGAACTATCCAAGCCTGCCATTGTACCTTCTGATAATGTAGATACTGTGTATTCATGTACTGGATCTCAAAATCTGGACATGGATTTTGGGGTATTTTCTTCTCATCATTTTACCACCGATTTCCACTTTGATGATGAAAGTCATTTGCTTTATAGTTAGCTTAGCTTCATAATCTAGACTATTAAGATTGAAAGTTTAGATTTTTCTCTTGGTTTTGCATTTTCCAAGCTTCATGTACAATGAAAGAATCACTTTGATTCTACAGTATGCATGTGCAATTCAGAAAATTGTGATTAAATAACATGGAATAAACCGGCTATTTGTAAGTTTTAATTATCTGTTATATATACACATTTTTTTTTTTTTGTTTAAATCACGTATAGGAGACAATCTTGAACTCTATTCATGGTGGGGTTAACTCGCTCTCATGAACCAACTATCTTAAAAGCAGATGAAGTCACATTAATGATTTTATATTATATATTTCTAACACGCTCCTTATGTAAGAGCCCTTTGGGCTTGAAGTGTGGACAATGTACAGACCCACCTACTTGTGCTGAAATTGATCCTTTTGTTGGAATAATGGGGGCGACAAGGATCAAACTCTTGACCACTTAATCATAGAAGCTCTGATACCATATGATGAACCAACTATCACAAAAGCTTAAACTATACATTAATAATTTTATATTATATATTTCTAACAAACTCTTGATCCAAAGATCTTTTTCATCCATGGATTTGAACCGACTTTACTTATAAAAATCAAACATGTATATATCATTTGAGTTAAACCAGCACATGACATAAGTTGATTGCATCTATAAAACATGATGGCACTGTTACAAAAGGTTTGTGGGACATGTACTACAGATCCAAACATGGAAGCCAAGTTTTGATGGTGGTGTGGAACATGGTTGTGATAAGCATGAAATTGAACAGAGGATTTGGCGAACCAAACTTGCACACTGTCTTTATTGTGCCACATAGACGTTTAGCAAAAAGACAAAAGGTGATTTGAGCAAGTGGGATAGAAATGTCTGCCAGATAAGTGTGCAAGGACATATGCCTATAAAGAGGGTAATTTAATGGGTGCAAGATAATCATAGAACAAGGACGAGGTGCAGCTGCAAGCTAGCTAATGAACAAAATTGGTCTTTTTCCAAAATTCAGTACAACTTAGTGTGCGTTTGATTTACAATTTAAGGAGAATTGATTTTAGAAATGAATGGTTGAGATGAATGATACACATTTTACAAAGTACATTGGACAGAATTGATTTAAAATCAAATCAATTCTACATAACCATGATTTTGTTCGGTTAGAATTTAAAATAAACGAGCTATAAAGCCCCTTGTTAATGTTTGTTGTTTGATAATCTCACTCCTCATAATGTAACTCATCCCCTCACTAAATTATTAGAATTGTAATATAAAATTTACGTGTATTCACCCCATAACTGAAATGTTTAACTTAAACGTTTAATTAATACAGCTGGTTCATGACATGATATGGGCTTCCATGACATTATATATTGGTTATTTTTGTAAAATAAAATAATGGTCCTACTGCGAGAGCGAGTTACATAATTTATATACAAGAACTATTTAACTTCTAGAATAAATATATTTTTCTTTGCACACTTGGATATATTATTATTATATACTCAATTATATATGTAGGTAGATGAGAAATAATCACAGAAAGCACATTAAAACGTAATAAATAAAGTCAAATAAGGAAACTATAATTATTTGTGTATTCTAATGTCTAAAGTTGGCTATTGTGGCTGAGGACCTGACAAGAGAGGAAAGGGATAGACATGTAAATGATAGAGAAATGAAGAGGACTCAGACATAGAAAGGAATCAAATCTTATCCACATGAAGTGACTGACACCCATAGTTTGCATAATCCAGGAACCAATGAATAATACAAGAAACAGTTTTGGAAATTAACAAATATTTGAAAAAAAAAAACTAAAAGTAGAAAAACTTGATTGATTTCCTCTTTTTCATTTGCACATTTTAAAAATAACAATGAATTTTTCACACTTAATTTTATACACCCATCTCTATATTTAAATATTTTTTATTCATTTCTTCCTTTTTATTGTATCAAATATCAATGATCACATTTTTTATTTTTTCTTTCTTCAATTTTTTTTTTTCTTTTTATCTCTCTTTTCTCCATACTTTTAACACTCAAGGAAATAAGATTTTCCTTTTAAAAACGTAATCTGTAAAATCAGTTTTTTCAAAAAATAATTAAGAATTTATTTTACTTTCTAACTTATTTTCATATTTTTTTCGCTTTTTAAAATTTAAACCATCATCATTATTATCAGCTATATGTCATTACTGCCACCACTATCTTAGTAATATCACCTTTGTCACTATTATCATTGCAACCATCTCCATTGCTAACAACACCGCGCGCCTCTTGGCGACCATCACCCCAGTATTATCACCATTACAATTACCATCATTGTAACCATTAACATCACTAGCTACTATTTCTATAATGTTTTCAAACTTTTGAATCTTATTCCCACATCAAACAACTTTTTGATATTTTTATTTACTACAATATTTTTTTAAAAAATATTATAATTTTTAATAATATATTATTTTATGAAAGCATTTTTATTACTTATAATGCATTAAAATTAATTTAATAAACTAATATGCTTGAAATTAATTGTAGTCAATTTTAAGAAAATAAATAAACATTTTAAAAATATTAGGCTTTCTCAACCCTTTATTGGGTTAATTCAAGAGTACAAGCTTAATTATATATTAGTATTTAATCCCAAGTAATATTGTATAGAAAATAAATATATTTTTATATAATTAAATTATTTAAATATATTTTATAATATATATATATATCTAGTTTTAAAAATAAATATATTAACCAACGGAGGTTGGTTCAAGTGGTACATGCTTGATTCCCCTTAAGCAAGATCTTGAGTTCGAGTCTTGTGGATAGAAAAAATCACTGCAGGGAGAGTTAGCCCCACCATGATATGGATGTCCAGTGGAGGATACCTGTGGTTAAACAAAAAAAAATAGATATATTAAATGTGAAGTGTATGTTGGATTTAAAATAAATAATTTAAATTTAATATGTAAATATTATAGTATGATTAATTTGTATAATTAGGGGTTTAATATGACTGTTTATAATTAAAAGATAAATACTTTGAATTTGAATTATAAATTTCATAAAAATCAATTATTTCAAATCATACTATTTAATCAATAATAATATTTTATATAAATTTAAAATTAACATATCATATAGTTTAAATTTTAATTAAGATACTAATGAATTATCATATTATTCTAATTTTTAAATTTAATCATTTGTTGCTATAATTATTTATTAAAAATATATATTATTAAATGATAATGATAAGAATTCAAATTTAAATTAAAAAAAGATTCGATACAAAAAGGTTAATAATTAGATTCATAAATATTTGAATTTCATAATATCAATTTTTTATATAATCTAGAAAGATTTGAGGAAATATTTAAAAAGTTTATAAAAAATGATGTTAAAGAATACTCAAGAAAATAGTAAAAAAATACAAAAAATAACACGTGACTTTTTAATTGAGAAAATAGAAAGAGTGAGTATCTCACACTTTAAGGTGAGATATCAAAATTAATATATAAAAAATTGAATTTTTCATAGACAATTGATTTTTTTTTTTTGTGTCAACTACATGCATCCTCCATGGGAGGTTTCGATCCACAAAACTTAAATCCGAGACATCGTTTATAGAAATAAGAATATATCACTTGAATAAATCTTCATTGGTTAGCTAGACATTGGTTTTGAAATATTCAACCAAATCACTTTACTTATGTTTTTTCGTTAACACAAGTAATCCCGTGTATATATATAGTGTCCGTTTGGTTTACAGTTGAGTATAATTGATTTTAGAAATTAATTATTAAGATGAGTGATGCATATTTTATGAAACACATTAAACAAAAATAATTTAAATAATCAATTCTACAAAATCATGATTTTACAATATAACAATGATAAAACAAACTTAGGGAATAATCTGGGCAGCCTTGATTGAATCCAAAGCTCCTTCCACTCTCCGTTGTCAATTGAGCCCAACCTTTCATACTTGTGATTTATTTTATTTTATAATTAACCATTAATATCCGACTTCATTTTTTGTTTCAGAGCATGGTTGTAAGAACCGGACCGGACCGGCCGGTTCAACCGGTCGGACCAGGAACCGGTGGTAGGAACGGTCCAGGAGGCCCTGAAAATCGGAGGGGGATAAAACCGGTGGAGAATCGGTAAAATCGGTCTCAAACCGGGGAACCGGTGCAAAACCGGTGGGTCAACGGTTTTGACTGGTTTGGATGATAATGCCAAAAACGTCGTCGTTTTTATTTAAAAAAAAAATTACCAATTTTTTTTCCCGCAAACGTGCAAGCTGACTTTCACAGTTCACTTAACCAATTGAGTAAACCAAACCCTATCAGAGACAGTATCAGTATCAAATTAGAAACCCTTTCTTTCTCCCTTGATCCGCCGCCGACCTGCTGCCTATCTTGTTGCCGTCCGCCGCGACGCCGTCCGCCACCGCTGCCGTTTGAAGCATCGTCACTGTTCGCGACTTCATTGCTGATGTCGTTTTCTGCAACACTCTTGTTCAAATTTCATACCTCGCATGTCACTGCGTAAGCTGCGAGCCTCACAGTGTCGTTCTCTGCCTGTGCATGCCCATGACCAATGTTTTTAAAACCGGACCGGTCATTGAACCGGCCTGGCCACCGGTTCAAGGTTCAATGGTCGGACCGGTAATAATTAAATAATACATTTTTTATATTTTATATAATATATTATGTAATATTAATAAATATAATATTCATAAATAAAAATAAATAAATGAAAAAATTAATATATATATATACATATATTATAATACAAAATAGAAGAAAATAATAAAGAAACATAAAATAAGAAATAAAAAATAAAATTTAAAATAAGAAAATAAGAAAAAAAATTAAATACAACAAAAGTGGTTGCCAGCTCGTTTCTTGGGACATGCACCCAATTTCCCACCACTCTTTCTATTTTACATTTGATAACTTTTCACATCCGGTCCAGATTCTTTTTCTTTGCAATTCTTCTACAACAAAAAATAAAACTAGACTTAATTTTTTTAACAATAAGCAATTAATTAATTATTCATTAATTGTATAATTGGATCAATAGCGAGTCTAGTTCCTACTCTATAATTTTTTTTTACCAAATGTATCCCTATGACCAAAGAGTTGGGGTTCAGTTACAACGCATACTGAGATTGTGGGAAGAGTTACCGGTTTCGATCCTAACTAAACATATTGGTGAGGAGCTTTAATTGTAACTAAATCCCCGAATAGGATTGCCCCTGATAATAGGGGATACTTATAAGAAAAAAATTTCACCAAAAAAATGTATCCCCTATCAGGGACAATCCTGTTCGGGACTTAATGTGTTTAATGGACATCAAAGTCAAGAGATGTTTCCACAATCTCAACTTGCGTTGCGGGCTAATTCACAACTCCTTGGTTCCTACTCTATTATTTTAATTCTTTTTAGGTACCAAATCAATTATTAATATTAATAATCTTCAGTTTTTCTTCTCCTTGGGTTCCCATTTATCTTCAGCAGTAGTGGGGAAGAGGGATTCCATACTGTTACCACTGCTGCTACCTGCAGAGTTGAACATAACATCGGCCATATCCACCACAGGATAATCAGCAACATATCTTGAACTGGTAGTGGAGGCTCCACCACTCCCACAACTGCCACCACCGCCATCAGCATGGAGGCTGAGGTTCACCGTCGACGACAGCCACCGGCCGGAATTACCTGAAGATGAGGAAATGCCACTTTCCAAAAGTAGTTGCAGTGGTTGAACTGATGATGAAGGTGTTGTGGAGGACATGTGGCAAGTGTGGTTCCCTCTGTATGTTACCTCGAATATGTTATGATTGTGATCATGTCTCTGCACTTGCTTCTTGGCTTTGCATTCATATAATTTCTGGTATGTGCACCTGTAGTAACTCCTGGGAAGAAATTAACCATTTCAAATCAAGAAGCAGATCAAGGAATAATAATAATAATAATAATAATAATAATAATAATAATAATAATAATAATAATAATAATAATAATAATAATAATCAATTAATCAATTATAATTTTGAGATATCATCTTGGAAAGTGAGACACCCACTCACTCTACTCTCACTCTCAATGATTTTTGACATTATTCTCTCCCTTATTCCCGTCGGATGATGAATTTCACTCATACTTGTGAGAGTGAGATTCTCATTCTCAATCTCAATCATTAATACTACGTCCGGTTCTAATTATAAGAACCTTTTAATCACTTCACAGAAAGTTGGTTACTCCCTCCGAACTTGATTATAAGTAAAAAAAATTCATATTTGATGGACTAAAATATAAGCAAATCTTAATTAATTTTACCCTATTTAATGAGATAAACCTAAAATGTCTTTTATTTAATTCAAATTTTATTTTTCAACCACTCTATTTAATGAATCATGTGCTAATAGAAAGAGAGTATGTCCCCTTGAAACAATTTTCAATAAAATTGAATGTAGGGTAATTTAGGCGATGCAAGTACTTTTTACATGATATCAAGAAAATTTAATGAGTTTAACTAACTTTCTTAATACGTGTGAATTTAGTTATTTTTGCTTATATTCAAGTCCGGAGTAGTACTAATTTAGTTGATCACAATAAATTTGTCATGAATATATATCATCTTTACATAACTACCCTTGAATTTATTGAGACTCATTAGCTTTCTCTCTCCATTTAATTACTTCACTGTGTCATTATCTCTCTATTCATTAATTACTCACCTATCTCCACTAGTGGGGTATTTTTGTCAAAAAATAATTAATGCAAGAGGCAATCTGAAAAGGTTCTTATGAGATAAGGATCAAGAGCAACTCTCCAAAAGGTTTTTATAAATAGGACCGGAGGTAGTATTAATTTTCTCTCTATTCCTATTTGAATTAATTTTTAAATGTTACTCCCTCCGGTTCTATTTATAAGAACCTTTTAACTACTTCACACGGATTAAGGAAGTTGGTTAATTTAGTTGATTACAATAAATTTGTCATGAATGTGAATTATATTTACTAGACTACCCTTGAATTTATTGAGACCCTTTATCTTTCTCTTTCTATTTAACCACTCAATTATGTCATACTCTCTCTACTAATTAATTACTCACCTACCTCTACTAATAGGGTATTTTTGTCAAATAATAATTAATGCATGAGACAACCTGAAAATTTTTTTATAAAAAGGACCAATGTCCACATTCAAAAGGTTCTTATAAATAGGACTGAAGGGAGTAATAAATATTAATCTTAAATTTTGAAATTTATTAAGATTTAAAATCTTATCCTATTTTTTCTATTTCAATCTTTCTTAGTATATAAATCTTTATTCTTATCTTTATGAATTTAATTTTTTTATCATATTTTATTATCAAATAATAATGTAAATTAGATTTTAATAGTAAAATATAAAATATTATTAAAATTTAAAATTGAAAAATTGTTCAAAACTATTTTTTATTTATAAAAATATCAATTTATTATAAATTTAATTTTAACTAAATAAAAAATATATTTATCTGTGTACTACGGGGTTAATATACTAGTTAGTTAATTATTACTTTCTTCAGTCATATTTATAAGACAATGTTAATATATAAATCTAGAAGCATTTAATATTTTTTTTCTCACATTTGTCCTTGTTGACTACTAAAGATTTTAAATTGACATAATTATCATGATAATGAAATTTAATTTTAAATAGAGATAAACTTGTAATCTTATAAAAAAAGATTAAAAATCAATGTATTAATTATTATTTTTTAATATATGTGCTTTGATCTGAATTGTCTTATAAATAAGACGGTAGGAAATAATCAATATTGCAATATTTAATTTTTAAATGTGATTTTTCTTTATGAAAATGGTGCGTGTAATTAATTGTAAAAAGGGGATGTTTGTCTTATTCGATCAATTTGCTAATCAAGTTGGTTATCGCATGCATGGGATGAATTATATGGCGTGCCAACTACTTGGGCTTGTGGGGAGGAGTGATTTACTGGGGCATTGGTTGCTGACTTTTTGGACTTGAGAGTATGAAGGCAAAGGGGTGTGGCATTGAAAAAGATAAATCTAAGACAATTGTTGTATGCTATGCTTTGCATTAATTGAATCTGTCCATATCTGTATGAAACCACATCAATTGCTTGAGGTTTTGTTTATGGACAATTGGGAGTTGGTGTCATTAAGGAAAAAATGATAAAAAAAACTTTGACTACATTAAAAAATAGATGTAATATATATATAGGTGTAGAGAAAGAGAAGGGAGATGGAAAGTTGAAGAAAGAAAAAAAAGATTAAAAAAAGTGAAAAATATGATATGATAGGAAAAAGAGAGGAAGAGAGAAAGGAAAACAAAGTGTAGTATGAGAGGACAGAGTTGAAAAAAAATCAAAGTTGTTAAAAATAAAAGTTTATATTAAAAACTAGTATATAAAACATATTTATAAGATAAAGTGCACAAATAATCTAGAAACATTTATTATTTTTTCTCATATTTGTCCTTATTAACCATTAAAGGTTTTAAGATGACACAATTATCATGGTAATGGACAGGGGCGTAGCCAAGGAGGGGCTTGCCCAAAAAAATTTCAAATTTTTTATGAACTATATAAGTCCCGTATAATATATTTCATGAACTATTACTTCGGACCCCCTAAAAATTTCGTAGATTATGTAGTATTAAGTACTTCTTTACGACTCATGCTATTTATCTATCTTTATTTTGTCAAAAAAAGTTTTAACTTTTTATTCTTTCATTTTTTATATTGGTTATTTTTTCTTATTCAGAGAAGATAAGATAATATTCAAAATTATAGATAAGATTTTATTAGAAATATTAGTCTATAAAAAGTAAAAAGATAAGAAGGGGAAACATACGGGCATTTCAAAGAATAGGAAAGAAGAGAGAAAATATCATTAGGTAACATAATGTAACATTAAAAAAGATTTTGTTTGATTTGAATATGTTTTTTAGAATTACGTGATAATAAAAACTAAAATTTGATTTGCAATTATCTGAATTAAATAAAAGATTTAACGAAAAGGCTGTTGAACTTCTTATACCCGGTTCAACTTTAGATCCCAAAAACTCTTTAAAATCATTTGATATTGAACAAATTTGTCAACTTGTTGAGAAATTTCATGCAGATGAAGGAATGAAGAGTTTCATTTAAATAAAATTTACTATTCTTAACTGAAATTATTTAATATTTTTATCATAATTTTTTAATATGGTTAAATATGTTTTTAGTCCCTTAAAATATAGTAAAATTTGGTTTTGGTCCCTCATTTATTTCTTTATTGGTTTTGGTCTTCCATTTTTCAAAATCACATGATTTTAGTCCTCGTCGTTAGTTATAGTTCGCTAAGTGATGGCGTATTAATATTTCTTGTAGATTTTTCTATGTATTTTATTTCGAAATTTCCTACAGATTTCAAAATTCAAAGGAAATTTCGTTTAGATTCTAAAATTTGCGGGAAATTTACTATATATTTTTTTATGAGAAAACAAAGAAATTTTATAGTAATATTTTTATGTAAAAAAATTTGTAGTTTTTTTTTTAAATTTACTACACATTAATTTTATAGAGAAAAAATTGCAAGAAATTCCTTTAAATTTGTACTCGGGAAAAATCATAGTGAAACTGCGAAAGTGATTTAACAAAGTACAGTTAATAAGGAAGACTAAAAAAGCATGTGATTTTAAAAAATGGAGGACCAAAACCAATGAAAAAATAAATGATGGACCAAAACTAAATTTCATCATATTTTGAGGGATCAAAAACATATTTAACCCTTTTTAATATTTTATTCCGGCCCCCCATAGAAAAATTCCTGGCTACGTCCTTGGTAGTGGAGTTTAATTTTAAATAGGGGTAAACTTGTAATTTTATAGAACAATTTCTTAAAAATCAACACATTAATTAATTTTCTTAATATGTGTGTTTTTGTCTGAATTGTCTTATAAATAGCTAGGACCGGAGGGAGTAATATGAAATGTTAATAATGTGTTAAATGTTACTATTGCGTTTCTATTTAACTGTCCACTTTGACTAAAAACACACATATTAAGGAATGCAATCATTACTCTTGTTTTCATGGAAATAAATTTTAAACTTTCTATTTTACCCTTTTATCTCTCTTAGTACTGGCTCTCATTAGTTTTCAATAGTGAGTCATTTATTAACATAAGGGCAAAATGAAAAAAAATGTAATTATTAGTGCATTGGGTTTGTAAGTGGACAGTTAAATAACAATGTTTTTCTTTGAAAGTTGACAGTTAAATAGGAACGAAGGTAGTATTTGTTTGATAATATTTTTGTTTATCCTAGCAAAATCCTTATATATATATATATTGTTAATAATTATTACTTTTTTAATTATTATTATTTTTTCAACAATTTTATATTTTCCTTTTTATCTGTACATTTTGATGAAGAGTACAAACATTAAGAAAACAATTGATATTCTTTTTTTTTTTTTAAATATTTTTAAAATTTTTGTCTCTTCTTTTATATACCTCTCTAATTAATTATGGGAGGAGGTTAGTCGATATAGAGGTATAATTAATTGAGAAAAGAGAATTTCTCTTGAATTTTTAAAGTGAACAAATAAAAAAGCATGTATCAAAACTTATAAAATAGCAAAAAAAAAAAGGACAATTAACACATGCAACATTTATAAGTGGCATTGATGAATTGAGTTGATTAAGTTGCGTACGTATATAGATTAATTAACGATACCTTGGGTACTTGGAGCCAAGTATCTGTTTCTGGCCATATTTTCTCCAAGTGAAGCCATCCTCTCGCGGCATCTCTTTGTTGCCAAACTGAGGTGCAGGAACCATCATTTTATTTTTCTCCAGGTCAATGTTTCTGCTGCATATATATAATATTAATGTATGGTATATATTAATTAAGAGATATAAGATAAGAATTAATTAAAGTAGCTATGTGACTTGCTGCCTAATTACTAAGAAAGATCTGGGAAGGTTTCGTTCTACTTTTTTGAATAATAAAGTAAAGGCTAGCTAGTAGGGGTGTTCGCGGATTGGATTGGATTGGTTATGAGGGAAAAATCATCCAATCCAATGATTTCGGTTTTCTCATTTAATCATCCAATCGGTTTTGATTTTTTTTTCCGAATCCAATCCAATCCAATCCAATTTTAATCGGTTTGGATTGGATTGAATTTCGGTTTCTCAAATAAACTAAAAATGAAATTATGAAAATAAAATTATGACATCATTACTAGTTTCCAAGATCGTTAATCTTTTACAAATTAAAAGCCAAAAAGTCATGTTTTGCCAAATTGTTAATGTTTCTTGAACAAATAAGTTGTAACTTTAAATACTTATTAAAAAAAAGTTGTAACTTTAAATACTTAATTAGATATGAGAGTGGATCTCAATTCCATTGCCCATATAACAATATTCGCTTATGGTAAACCTAATATGATAAAAAAACATGCAATTATCTTATCATATCCTATAATATACAAATTATTTGATGACTTCTAATCCCATAATTGAATGTTATTCGTTAAATATAGTTGCACAATAATAATTTTTTTCATCATCACAGAAAAATAATATCAATAATGGTAATATACCAAAATGTTTAGAAAACTTTGGATCGGTTTGGATTGGATTGGTTCTCACGGGCAGAACCGAAATCCAATCCAATCCAATAAAAAATTTCGGTTTTTTGTGGTTTGCGGTTTTTCGGTTTGCGGTTATTTTGGTTTGCGGTTTTTTGGATCGGTTGTTGCGGTTTCAATTGGATTGGATTGGATTTGAACACCCCTACTAGCTAGCTACCCAAAAGCCTAGTGAACTTTTGTTTTGATTTTCTTCTTTCTTTCAAAGTTTCAATTATTGAGGGTGGATGAAGTCTCCTTGTATTTTTTTTTATACTAAAATCATGTTTTAAATATGAATTAGGATGAACGCTATTAATTCACATTTAAAACGTGATTTTCGTGTAAACCAAATACGTTATAAGGATCTTTAATTCCTATAAGGAGAGACGTAAAAGGGGCAAACTCTTCCGCATTTCACGACTACGCGTATATATTCCATATTTTGGGAATTTATTTTACCGCAGCTGTTAAAATTTGTTGATACTTGTAGATAGAAAATTAAGGGGTTAATATGTTTTTAGTCCATGAAATATAGTTAAGATTTGGTTTTAGTTTCAATAATTTAAAATTGATTGTTTAGGTCCTTTAAAAATTAAAAATACACAAATTTAGTTCTTATTACATAATTTTACTACAAATTTTGCTACGGATTGACTATGAATTTTTTTTATAGGGACTAAATTCATGTGTTTTCAATTTTTGAAAAACCAAAACCACTGATTTTAAATTACATGGGCTAAAACTAAATCTTAAATATATTTCAGAGACTAAAAACATAACCCAAAATTAAATTTAGCAGGTATATACTTCTTATATATAAAAAATTGTCACCCAATAATACCACATCATCATTTAATAAATATGATGTCAAATTTATTATTAAATTTAATAAATAATATGATAATATATCCTTAATTATAATGTAAAATTATTTAGATTTATAGTGCATATTTACTAATTTTAAAAAATGATTTATATAACATTTATGGAAGAAAATACTTTTAATTTTTATTTTTTATACCACGTGTTACCACTTTTGGAAAATGATTGTTGTACACTCACAATATATGACAATGGTGTAGTAAAGAGAGATATATAAATGTAAGAAAATAAAAAGAGGAAGAGAAGTGATGTGATGATCATAAAAATAAAAATAAAAATAAAAACAAAGAACGAGGTATAAAAAAAAAGTGAATAAAGAGAAAAAAAATTGTGAAAAAGTTAAGAGTGCAGGCTACATCTTGATTCTTGATACTTGCTTATGTTATCGCATCTCCTCCATTTGCATTAATAACCTAAACCCTAGCTAAATTTTCTTTCTGTTTGCTCGTTCGCACTCTCTATCACCACGATCTCATCTAGCTCTCCTCCAAGATCTTCTCTCAAACATATATCTTATCATTTCTATTTTTTAATTAATTTCTTTTTAGTTGAAATACCTCAATTTCTAGTTCTGGGAATAGTAATTAACTAGTACTAGTTTCAATCACATGTATGCATAAGTGGAACAATAATCAAGTGATCAAAATCATCCAAATGAAATTAAGGGTAGTTTGGAGGATGTCTTTCTTAAAAAAAAAAAATTAAATAAAAAAAATTAAAGAGTACAAATGAATTTAACTTTTTTTCATAAGTAAAAATTAATCTTAATTAATTTTTTTAATCACTTTCTTTAAATACTATCTTATTTAACTTCTCTATTCAACAATTTGGTTTTTTCTTTTCTAGAAATTGCTTTGCATCCAAATTGAGGCTAATTCTATGATCAAAAGATGGATGTATATGTACCTTAATCTTCGTGGTCGTGAGGGTGATGCTTCAAGATCAATCACCAGCACCCGTCCTTCAGATCCTTTCAATCTCTCAGAATCCACCACATTTCTCCCTCCCATTTCACCAATCCGCACATCATCCGATGTGGTACCCCTCACTACTTGAATTAGCTGCTGCATTTGAGACAACTGACCCACGTAACCACACCCGAGCCATCCCCGCATTAGACTCGTTGCATCCATCTCAGCAAATGATGAAGATGCTGATTTCTGGTCCTGTCGGTAGATTTTTAATAACCTTCCTTTTGCACCACTCAGTGTCTCAACTATCTCATCAATGGATAGGGACAGCATAGAAGACTGGTTAGCCAAGTTGGGTAAGTCTGATTCAAGGTTTTGAGCTAATTCACAAGCTCGGCGAATACAATTAATTACCTCTTCCATTGTTTCTGCGTGTTTGTTGTGCTGTGTCATGGACTTCAACACTATATATATAGTAGTGAAGAAAATGTAGAAGGGTCATAAACTCATAATTAATTATACTATTGCTGAAATTGGCTAAATTTAAATTTAAATTTTTAACACAATTATTTCTATTATCTATTTCAATGCTAAATTAAACTTGCTAAATTATAGTAATTTCTTATATAAATGGAAATTGAAGTAAATATGTTTCCATTTACACAGTACCCAAAAAGTTAAAGAAAGAGGGTATGGGAACGTGTGTGGAAACGAGGACTTGGTCATGGGTCGTAAAAACTCGTTGCTACTAGAAATTCCAAACTTGATAGTTTGTTTGTTTTTGTCTAGAGAAGACCCCCTTTGCCCCATTGAAACGATTTCTTTTTGGACCTTCTTTGATGAATTTCTAGATTTGGACCCCAACTTGGAAATTTTCTTCTGGTAAACGTGCATTTTAAGCGATTAGTCCTAACTTCTTTGAATGATCCAATTCATTCCACTACTTCTTAGTATTTCTCTCGGCGCAATAGAACAAATTAATTGGAGACTAGCTAGCTAGGTTGGATCAATATTCCATGGTCCCATGACATGCATACAAACAAAGAAGTAACATGAGTCATGAACAGAACAATATTAACACCTTTGTCTTGTGAATCCAAAATATTTTGTTCACACCCCAAATTAATTAATTAGGATGTGAGAGGGGATGAAAAAGAAGAGAAAAACGGTTTATAATTAGTTTGGCATTGAAAAAGTGAAGAATTTCTCAATTAACCCAACTAATTTATACTAGTGTTGAAAACTTGAATTTAAACATACTCAAAGAAAATGGAGGTAGTAATAAATTAATTAAGGGGTCTATAAATATGAATCCTTTATTGAAAATGAGGAAGAAATTATTCATTATATTTATAACGTTAAATGGTATAATTTTTAATAAAGAAATTATTTTAATTTCTTACTCTAGTTAACATTTCCTTATATATATTTAATAGAAGTTCTTTTATAAAATATTCAATAATTTTTACCGAGATTTGATATATTTACTGCAAACTTTTAGGTATCATTTGTCAAATAAATATAACGAGACAAAATAGAACGGAATAAAACATATGAAACAGAACAGAATGTAACGTGACAAAAAATGTTTTATATGCATGTTGTGTTTGGTAACTACATAACAGAACATGATGATATGTTCAATTATATATATATATATATCTTTATCCCATTTTTTATTTAATCAAGTATTGAAAAATTGAATATAGGGTGTTGAGCGGTGATAGTAGGGGGTGTAGGGCAGTGGCGGTGATGGTGCTAGCAACGGTGGTGGTGGTGGCGACGATGGTGGTCGTGACGACATTGACGGGGTAGGGTGTCGAGCAACAATATGGTGGTGGTAAAAAGTGTTAAGAGTGGTGGCAGCGGCGACAGAGGTGGGGTTGTGGCAACGATGACGATGACAGTTGTGGTGGCGGTGGCGATGACAATGGCGGTGTAAGGTGTCAAGCGACAATGGTGGTGGTAAAAGGTGTTAGGTGGTGATGGCAACAACAACGAAAGAGGTGGTGGCGGCAGTGTCAGTTGTGATGGTGGCGACAACGGTGGCAGTTGAATATACTTCGACTCTTAAAAGGAGCTCAAATAAAAGAGATGTAGGAAAATAAATAGAATGATTTTGAGACATTATTTATTTTGCAACGAAGTTGTGCTTGACTCTAATTATATGTCTGTTTGGTTTACAATTAATAAAAATTGATTCTAGAATTAATGGTTAAAAAAATAATAATGTATGTTTTATGAAAATACATTTGATGAAAATGATTTAAAATTAATTATGTGAAATTGATTCTATATTGTTCAGAATCTAAACCAAACTCTTAGTTTAGGGTAGGGTCAGTCGGTCAATCTAATATGCACTCGTGAAAAACGGGTGTAACCTTACACCTGTTTTTTTAACCAATTATAGGTAGTTATTTAACAATCCCATATTTTATGATTAATATTTGATGTAAGCTAAGAAATCTTTTATTTTGTAAGTCAATTTTTATCCACCTAACCAAAATTTCTACATTTGGGGCCTTGTTCAACCTATACTTGTCAAGGAAGAAACCCTTTATAAAAAGAAAAAAGTTCTCTTTACACAAAAAATAATAACAAATAATCTAGAGCAACATCGATAAAAAATTGAAGTAGAGATACCATGAACTCATGTTCCTTTCTTTACGTTGTTTTACATTGTAGTCAGTCTCATTGACAACTCAACTGCTTCTCTCATACCAAAGTGTTTCTTTTAAAAACTTGTTACAAATGAGAAACTAATTACTTATTATTTTATTAATTAACCCCCTTAAAAAAACACTTTGGTCTAAGGGGAGCAGTTGAGTTGCCAATGAAGCTAGCTGACTGCAACATAGAGAATGAAACATGAGCTTATTATATCTCTGCTCCAAATTTTTTGTCGATGTTGCTCAAAATTATTTATTATTATTTTGGTGTATATAAATTTTTTTCTCTTTATAACGGGTTTTTTTTTTCAACAAATATAAGTTAAACAAAGTCCCAAAGGTGGAAATTTGGTTACGTAAGGTAACATGCACGAGCTTGTAAAATAAAAGATTTCTTACTTATATAAATTATTAATCCTAAAATATGAATTATTTGATTAAATAACCGTTAATAAAAGTTAGGTGTAAGATTACACCTGTTTTTTATTGTTGCATTTTTTACGGGCCATTGTTTATACTAAAATGTACCTAAACCCTAAATCTTAAACCCATCAAAATCATCCCGTGTAACACATTTTTTTTTTTCAATGAAACTTTGCATTAAAGACCCGTGTAAACACATGAGTATAACAAGCTCAAGGCAACCTATTTTTTTTTTGTCAAAAGCTCAAGGCAATCTTTTTTTTTTGGTCAACAGGTCAAGGCAACCTTTGAATTTATAAACCAGGATACCCTTGGCCAGGCCACTTAAGATGGGCCTACTTAATATATCCCCCATGGGCCCCAAAAAAACCTTACTAATATCCCCCAGAACAAACTTAGAAGTTAGGATCATTATCGCGCTTTTGACCAAAAACAAAAATCATTATCGCGCTGATACTTTTGCTACTTCTCGGTTTGTTTGTTTAAACATTTTAAAAAAATAATCCTAAGGTTTTATAGAAAGATATTTTATAATCGACCAAAAAAAGGTTTTATGAAAAAATATTTTATTTTCTAGAGATTTATAAAAGCGAAAGCTTTATTTTTATTTGGTAATAATTACAAAAAGTAACTTTTATTTTAAAAGGGATAAAATAACATTTTAGTCCCTATAAAATATCTGTGTTTTGATTTTCGTCCCTGGAAATTTTTGTTTCATTCTTATAAAATATTTAAGCTATTTTTTAGTCTTTGTTGTTGATTTTACTTTTAAATGCAGATGTGTCTAATGTCCATCACAGTCAATAATCATATGTGCAACATCCTGAAACATTATATAACATTGCTAGCATCTGTAAACTCATTCAGAGATTGTTTATGATATATAGGAAGGAGGAAATGTACAAATAATTTTAGTTTAAGTCGAGTATGAAATTTGACTCTTTGAATGAGTTTAAAGATGGTAACACTCTTATAAATGTGTCAGGGTACTTAATTCTCCAGTATTGGTCACTATTATAGATGTTCAACACATCCACAATTAACACTAAAATCAATATCGGGGACTAAAAAAATAGCTTAAATATTTTAAAAGGATGAAATAAAAAATAAAAATTTTCTAGAGACGAAAATCAAAATTCAGATATTTTATAGGGATTAAAAAGTTATTTTACCCTTTTAAAAGATAGTTCTAAGGTGCATAAGTTTTTAATTTATCTAATGGTACATGAATATTATTTACATGCTATTAGAGGTTTTTTTTGGTCAAAATGCTATTAGAGGTTATATCGGTTGTATTTTTTTTATTTGAAAGATTTGTAACATGTTTGGCACTCCATTTATAAAGATGCAGATGTACATCTACTCAAAAGTAACATTTTGTTGCTTTGATATTTTGTGCTTTAGGATTTAAATTGTGCATAGGAATTTGAAAATTTACTTTAATCTAAACAGGTCGGCCTAACATATTTTGAGACCTAAATAAAGTTTTTAAGTTGGGCCTTTTCAAAATTAATAACAATAATTTATTATAATTTAATTTAAAATTTATTTGTTGAGCTTTTTGGATGCAAAATCACTTAATAAATTATTTTAATTAATTTCATTTAATATTTTTTTTTAATTGATAATAAAGCCAATCCATTTAATCTTTATTGAGACAATGTTAATATTTGATAAGATTTTATTAATTTTAGTTTTGAACTGAGATTGTTAACATTATTCTATAAGCAATATATGTTTTTGGAAAAGAATCAATTTTTTTTTTAAGTAATTGAGGATGTCAATTAATTGGTGTATCATTTTCAACTTGTATAATTTCTTTTAAAATTTTCAGATATGTAAATAAATTTAATCCATCAATATCGGAGTGATCATTATGTTTTAATGAAAGTTCAAGGTTAAGACAATATTTTTTTTTTAAATTATCACCATCTAATGACTTTAATTTCTTAATACTAAATAAAAAACTAAAAATATCTTCATAAATATTAAATTGTTCAAATCTAGTTTGAAGTGTAATAATTGCTTGATCTATTATGTAAAAAAGTAATCAATTCTAAATGATTCTTTAGGAGTTTTTACAACTTCATTATCGATAATCTCATCAAATTGTTTCTTTCTAAGAATGGAGCGTTTTTCACGAAACTTAGGTTCTATATCCATTTCATTAGCAATTTCTTTGGCAAAAATCATAGTATTTTCAAACCCTTCTTCCCTATATTTTTTTAAAAAAGAAATAATACCTTTCAATTGGTCTATATTAACATCAATATGCATATTTTTTTTATTGTAAAGTTTTACTAACTGAATTAACTGCAAACAATATCTCATACCAAATAGTCATTTTATAAATGTGTCAATATATTTTTATATTTTTGTGTACATTAAAATCGTGTAAAATTATTTTTGTGTGTATTCCAACTTCTAATAGGTTGAATGGATCAACAACAATTTCTTTTTGGTAGGAGCAACACGTGAAGAAGCTTTTATTTGAAATAATCTATTGTCAAACATGTTTTATTGTTCTAACCTTCTCTCTTTATTTATAATATTTTGATTTAATATTTTACATCTTGATATATTCTAATATCATTGTTTTTATTTTGAAATATATAAATGTGAAAATGTCAACTAGGAAATATGAATCAGGTTATTCAAAGCTAAAAAAAAAAAAAGAAGAGTTGAAGCTTTAATTGAATCTCAAAGGGGAGCTATAGATAAAGTTTTCAAAACAAGTAATGTTGAAAACATAGATGATTGCTCTTTGAATGAACAAGTTAACCTGATTCATATTTTCTAGTTGACATTTTCACATTTATATATTTCAAAATAAAAAACAATGATATTAGAATATATCAAGATGTAAAATATTAAATCAAAATATTATAAATAAAGAGAGAAGGTTAGAACAATAAAACATGTTTTGACATTAGATTATTTCAAATAAAAGCTTCTCCATATTAATATATTATATATATATAGTAATATATATGTAATTAAATAAAACTTCAATAACAATTTGTAAAACTTACAGATTTCAAACTTGAAATCTAATCTAATTATCTAAATTAAACGTAACGTAAGATATAAAGACAACATAATGATTCTAATAAACTGTAAAATTAATTCAAAGATTGCTGCTCTAGAAACTTGCCTCTTACACTCTCCTGACAAATGTTTAAAGATTCAAACGCAAGTTAACCCAGAATGATAAATGTGCTATATGTGGTTTAGAACCAGAAACTTCCCTTCATCTTTTTAGGGACTGTGTGGAAATAAAACTGTTGTGGAAGGACCTACTCACCTCTCAGGTTTTTGCAAATTTCTTTGACAACCAAAATCTTCATCATTGGATGCTAGATAATATAAAGCAACACAGGCATAAGGAGGGTAATCCTAGTCACTTTGATCTTCAGAATTGCCCTAGACACTAACTATCTGGAATCACATAAATAGTATTATTTTTCAGAATTCTAGGGTTTCAACTAATCTTCTGAGTAATCGTATTTCTGCTGAAGCCAAAATAATCAAAGAGTCTATTTCCAATCAGAGTATTCATGGGACTGTAAATAGAGGAACTACTTACCTTCTGAAGTGGAATCTGCCACCTACACAGTAGATCAAGTTTAATTGCGATGGAGTTGCGTCGTTGAGGAATAGCAGAGCGGCCTATGGGGGAGTGCTCGCGATGAATGGGAAACCTTCGTGCTAGGGTTTAGTGAATTTATGGGCTCTGTCTCCGTGGTTGAAGCTGAACTTAGGGGAATCCTTCGTGCTGTGAGTTTGGCGAAGAAGAAAGGCTTCGAAAGGTTGATTATTGAGTCGGATTCCTCTCTTGCAGTGAATTACCTCAGGCTTGGTTACCCTGCTACTCTTGCCTTGGGCGGTTTGATTGCCCAGATTCTCAGCCATGTGAAGTATTTTCAGGAGATTATCTGGCAACATATTCTCAGAGAAGGTAATTCGGTAGCGGATTGCTTTGCCAAAGCTAGTTTAGGATCGGAAGCCTCTTTGTAAGTTTTCTACTCAGTACCGAGCTTTTCCATTTTGCCCTTTCTTTATGACTCTTCAGGTTCTCTCTATGAGAGAGTAGATTAGATTTTTTAGCTTTCCTTTTTTGCCCTTTCTTGGTCTTGTTTTGACCACCCAATTCATTTAAAAAAATTGTAAAATTAATTCTAATAATTTAAATAAACAATTGAAATGATAAAAAAATAAAATAGTACTCCCTCCGTCCCTATTTATAAAACCAATTTTTAGAATTGGATGTCCCTTAATATAAGACCCTTTGCAGATTTTTAGGTAAATTAATTATTTTTTTCATAGTTGCCCTTCATTAAAATTCAACTATTTTTATTCCCCATATATTGATGAGTGTGAATAATTAATGAAGTTTTACCCATATGTTCAACCACCCCATTGGAAAGTGAATTTTGGAATCTTCCACCATATCACTATTAATGTTTCTAAAATATAATGACTTTTAAATAGAGGTATATTTGGAATGCTATTATTTTTTTTTAAAGATCAATACATTAACCAACTTTTCTTAAACTGTGTGAGGGTCTTAGAATAAGGGATAAGGGACGGAGGGAGTAAAATATTTGAATACCTTTTGCAGTTTCGGAAATTCCCCTGCTATTTCTGTGTTATAATATTGTAGAAATGTTTGATGTTGGCCTGTTGGTGAATAACAATTTTAGTCTTTGTATTTGATTCTTGAACTTGAGAGTGCAAACAAATATTTTACAATTTCACTCTTTAAAATAGTGAGTAATTGAGGTAATGGGAACGGATGAAATTATCAATAGATTGAGAAAAGACAAAGGGAAGGAGGCAGAGAGAGAAGATGGAGAGTTCAGTAAGTCAGTAACGTTGAAAATTTGGGGCTTAATTTAGTGTGGGGGGGGGGGGGGGAGGAAGAATTAATTTATAGGAGAGTGGGTAAGTAACGTTGAAAATTTGGGGCCTAATTTAGTGGGGGAAGAGGAATTAATAGAAAAGTGGGTCTGGTTTAAAAAGGAGAGAGTGTGGTAAGAAAATCAACAGTCACTCATAAAAAATGGAACTTTCAACAAAAAATTTACAATACTGGGATCAAACCCCAATCCTTACAATACTAGGCTTAGACAACAACCAACAAACCAAAGCCGGTATTGAAACACCTAGTTCATTAAGTTTTATAAGTAAAAAATATTGAGGGCTAAAGCTAGGGCTTGGGCTGCCTTATGCTTGGTCGGTCCTGAATCCAAATATACACTTGAATATTCACAAAAGTTTGTAGTTATTGGTCTATTGGCTTAATTTCGTTTAACCATGTCCATGTGAAAGAGGGAGAACCTGTAAAATAGACCAACACAACCACACGGCCCATCGGGAGCTACTGTATTAAGCTGCATGTTTGTTTCATTGCGCGTTATTATTTTTCAAAGTCTCTAATGTAAGCGGGCAGCTCGAAACCTGCCTGGGCTACTCGGCCAAAACCTACTTTCTTTGCTGGCTCAATTTTTTTTGGCTAAAAAACCCAATAAAAATTAACAAATTAAGTACCTAAGCCTTATAAAATTGCGGGTTCGAGCAGATTGACTCGGTTAAGTTAGCCCATTTTATCGGCTCTACTTATCCACATAATACGCATATTAATTTACTAGTGTGTGTAGTATAAAATGATACATATTGGTGAACAATATCCAAATAGTAAGAAATGAAGTTCCCATTTATAATATTTATAAATAGATTCTATGTAAGTAATATTATTAAGAAATGAAAAATAATAAAATCCCAATAAAGTGACACATGAGGGTGAATAATATCCAAATAGTAATTAACAACGAATGTTGGTTCAAGTGGTGCATACTTGATTCCCCTTAAGCAAGGTCTTGGGTTCGAGTCTTGTGAATGGAAAAAACACCGCTGGGAGAGCTAACCCCACTATAACTTTAACCTTGGGCGGACTTTACCTGCAAGTTCAGGAGTTATTATTCTAATAGTATGCTCATGTTCAAATAAGAACTCCATTTAATAATTTTTTTCTTTATACATGGATCCTATGATCACATCCTTCTATATTACATGTTTAAAAAAATTAATTAAGCTCTATTCAAATCAATATATATTGGTAACATTATTCTAAGGATAATATTAGATGTCTTAATTAATAATTAAAAAAATTGTACCAAAATATGTGTAAGGCAAAATTAGTATTATAATATTATGAATTCAGTTAGACGGATTTCAAAAATAAATAAATAAGTTACAGGCTGAAAATAAGAAACGCATAGTAAATTAAAATGATTATTTTCTTGTTATAGTCATAATTATAATTTGTTTATCTTAATATAATAGCCAGCGCACAAACTTTACAGATATAATCGCTTCTCCTAGTAAAATAAATCAAAATGATGCTAATGATACTAGTTTGAGGTTACCAAAAGGCAAATCCATTTTTCACAGACAGAAGTAATAATAATATTACTAGTTTGAGGTCACAAAATAATAACTACTTTTTTTTGAGACAGAAGTAATAATATTATGTGACATAAATAATTTTCAGTAATTTTTGAAGTGGCGTTATTTTTATCATTATTATATTATGTTTATAAATGACTAAATAAAATTTATTCTAATTTTCATATTTTTCTTTAAGTTAGGAAATAACAGTTATGGTGGGGGACAGTCATCATCTAACTTTTTTGTCATGCCGCAATGCATACAATGAATGTTGTATTTTTTTTTCCCCCTCATGACATTGGATTTACGTATTGTAATAGTATACCTTGATTTGAAAAAGCAATCCTCACTATGTCAGTTTTTTGCTGTCATGTCCAATTTTTATACGGAAATTGAGACTTTGATACAAATGACAATGAGAATCCGAAAAGAGGAACTTACTCATAAGGAACAACTTAGCATCTAAATTTCAATAATATTAGCATAAATTTAAACCATTAATATATATGAAAGTAAAAAGAAAAAATGATACTCGCAGACAGAAATACCCTTTTCCAAAGTCTAAATTACTTTATTACCACTATCCCAAATAAGTTTGATAATTGATGTGAATTGAAAATTTTCCTAGTTTGCAATTGTGGCCACTTTTGAGAGAGCTTGTTATTTGGTAAACAAATCCAGTTTTCCCACCCACCGGCCTTTATGGCTTTATCCATTCTGAAGTGCATTCATCCAGCTTTTTTTTATAGGACCAAATCATGCCAAGAACCCTTTATAAAATTTACTATTTACTTTACCATGGTAAGTAAAAAGTTAAAGATATGATATAGAATATTTTTATGTGTTTTTTACACTCATCCCCATAAAAGAAAGAGAGAATCCCCACCTACTAATTATGATTTAACCCAATTGGGTGCTACACTATTTACCCCCCAAAATATTATATACCGTGGACCTTTTAGAAGTCTTTGGGATTGGGTTCACAGCACACTCATGAAATTTGGAGGCGGAGAAACAATGGGCCGATTTGGAAGAAAAGAGCAATCAAAATTTGCAATGATTTCGGCTACTTGATGAATTGAGGAAAATAAATAAAATATTGGAATTCAACAAATAAATAGCAGAGTTAATAATTTTGATTATAGCCAAATTAAATGACATAATAATTATAATCAATGAGCTTGATTGCAACTTTAAAGATGAAATCAATAATTAAAGCAACCTTAGTGAAGATCTAAATAACCAAGAATAAGAAAATGTGAGGAAAGCAGTAAAAAAGCACGAGGGAAAAAATTGGCATGTAAAACAGAAGACTCAGTGTATGTGTACGTGTCTGTTTGATTCTAGAAATCAAATCAAATGGTGGAGATTAGTGATGCATGTTTTACGAAACATGTTGGACGAAAGTGATTTAAAATCAATTCTGCGAAACCATGACTTTAAACTGTTCAATGCCAAACCAAACAGGTTATCAAATGCGTGGAAAGGATGAGTAGAGGGTTTTTCTAACTTAACAAGTGATCTCGAGTTCGAGTATGTAATTAAAAGAGTTTTTGTCATTCAGAGAGGTCCTATCTGATTAAAACCTTATTAATGTGTGTGGTTTATCTCAAAATCATGTTTTAAATATGGATCGAGTCAATGCTATTATAAGTAACATCTGGCGGGATCTACGATTTTAATATAAACCAAACACATGCTACACCTTTAACAAAGAAAACGCGTGACAAGGGAGTTAGGTTAACGTTAGGCTGGAGTTGCAGCTCTCAATTAGGCCACAATTCAATAAACCTACCGATATGCTTTGCTTTGCCACCTCACTCAGTAGTAGCCTCTCAAAACGAATATTCTTTACTTAAATATTCATTTTTTTTCTCAGAATCAGTCTTTTTCTTTCTCCAACAGCCACTGCATCAGATGCTGTTTCCCTCATTTTGACTGCAATTTTCTGGTGCTTAGCTTGTGGCCATCACCAAAATTTCACGGTAATGAGCAAAGAAAGAAAAAAGATCAGATATCACATTAATTGTGTCATATTTACATCGATTCAAAGTTTTTTCCTTTTGGTTCTAATGCTGATTATAATTTCTGGATTTCTGCTGATTGAGTTCCTCAGGGTTAAAATTGTTAATTATGAGCCAACAAAATGAGCAGCAAAAGCGTAGCAATGAGATGAAGAGGAAAAGTATATCGAAGAAGCGCAACAAGTTAAGAATATACTGTTGTTGTCCTTGTCGTGCGACATCATGCATGTTCAGAGGTATTGGGAGGTGCATGTTTGTCACTTGCTACCCTGTTGTGAGGTGCTTGGGTTTGGATGAAAATAGACATCGCCACCATCATCACCATGGCAAGCACTTTGATTGGTGAATAATTCAACATAAACCAGATTGGTTTAAGGAATCAATACTCATAATCAATGAATTTATATTTATATTCATATTCATACCTTGCTTTAAACTTTTATTTTTCTCTTATTTAGGGATTTAGGGAAGGTTGAGAGGAATGAATAAATGGTTCTCAATTTGGTTCTTTGGTTTATCTTTCCTGTTGTTGTAAATAGCTATAGATCATTCTTTGCATGATGTATAGACTATTTGGAATTTTGCAAGAGTTGTTTAAACTATTGTTGCTTTGATGCTGTCTTTTCAGCAATTAGGTCATCTCTGTTTTCGGTATTGGAAAATTGGAAACAAATTATTCATGGATAATGGAGGTGTAATGCTTGCTTGAATTTCAGTTTTAGTAAATTGTCATAAACCTTTCCCTAGTCCCTTCCTCTAGCATCAGAGAATGTCTCTATGAACCACAGTTCTATGCAGCTAGAGTGAATCTGGGTGTTTTTTATTTGTTATTTTAGTAACTTCTTCCATCATCAAAATGACCAAAGATTAAGAAAAAAAAATGAATTATATTCTAGGAAAATAAATTGGTATATATAAATTAGTACAAGAAAAGAGGGGAAGAGACTAGAGTCCAGTGTTTTCAAAACAATAATGACATTCATTCACCCCTTCACTCCTACTCCTAAACTATTACAATTAGACAGTAGACAGCCATGACTAGAACTGGTTTATGGAGTGCTGCCCACATTGCAAAATCTCACTCATCTTACATTTTTGCTTTCTTGCTTAATTTCTCTTAAAAGTTAAATTTCACCTTCCTAAGTTCTTTAACTGACAGGTCAGTTTTTTTACATCAGATTGTTTGAGGGGCTTTAACATGAACATCTGAGCTCCTTCTTCCAGACACCTGTTTTAAGCAAAACAATGATTTAGTAGATTGAACATCAAAATGTAAGTAGATGTAAGACTAATCAAGTTAAAAAATGAGATAGTTAATGCTAGAAATTACTTGTTAATCCGTGTTGGTATGTTCTCAGATGACATGATCACTACCGGAACTTCCTTCATTACAGATGATTCCTGTTTATGAAAGAATAAATTTTTTGGGGTTAATATTATATCACTGAATGCTAATGTATCCATGTGGAAAAAGATTCTACCAGACCAACATTAAGTACCTTGATTTTCTTGAGTAACTCATAGCCTGTCATCCCTGGCATGCAATAGTCTGTGATAACTAAATTTACTTTGGATCTCTGCAAAGCAGAAAAAGTCTATCTAGTTAGAACATAACCAAAATGTGTATACAAGTATAACCATAAAACTTTGATTAATAATATTTTTGGTTTAGTGTTAAAACTGTAAACTCTAGCTTTTAATACTAGAAATAGTATAATTAATTGGTCAGTTTTCAATGTCAAATCAAACATACACTAGATACACTAGATTTGGCGTTGAAAACTGATGAAACTCAAGTTTGGACTTCTCAATATAACTATTTTTATCATTGGAAACTGAAAAGATTATCACGTTCAAATGCTAAACCAAATATGTTATAATGTGTTTTTTTTGTGAAAATATATGTTCTAATGTGAAAATAGAAGACTTACAGCATTATTCTGTTCACCACTTGTTAAGCCCAAGAACTCCAATGCCCTTGGCCCATTTTCTGCAGTTGTAACTGCAGTCAATAGCATTAGCAAATCAACCCCAGAACAACCAAAAAGCCCATTTAAAAGTTAAAACCTTTTTTCCCAAACAGAGACACCAAAATGAAAGCATCAAAACATAATGAGCCATTGAGGTGTTACATTACAAAACACATTCTTTCCTCAAGAAGAGAAAACGTGCAAAACAAGTCTGTTTGAAAAGGGTAAAAAAACGTGATAAAAAGAAAGTGTACCTTTGCAAGAAGAATTCCTGAGGAGTTTCTCAACAAGTTTGCGGTCAATGAGGTTGTCATCAACAGCCAAAACATGAGGAACATCACCACTTTCCATGACCCAATTTGAAGATGACCAAGAAGAAGACCCTGCAGCAGAGGCAGAAGCCATGCGTTCCGGGTGATGTTAATAAACACAGGAATGAAATGAATAAATAACACTGTCCTCGTTTTCCTCTCTCGTGCGTTTTCCCCACCACTAGTAATGGCGAAGAAGGGTTACATAAGGTAATAAACACAGTTGCAATAAAGGAGGTTGCAACAATATTAATTGTAAGAGAAGAAGAGGACGAAAAGAAAAACAAAAACGCTTATTGTGACAAGACCTGTGTATATAAATGAAGAGAGAAATTAAAGAAGAAAAAGAAACAAACTTTGAAAGTCACAAGAGATGTATGAAGGTAAGGATATGCTATCCTATATATAAAAACAGAGGAAATGGAAATGAATTCGAAGGTGGTGTGGTTGGTGGGCGAGGAATTTTAGAAAACCATATAGAGAGAGAGAAAGAATCAGACTTTATATCAGAGAGATATTATCAAGTCACAGATATTTCGTGATCCTTTTCGGGTATCTAAGGATTTGATTCAGTCCCCACCCATTGTATTCAAAACCAAATCCCACACACTCGTCATCAATTCATATCTCTATCTCTCTGTCTCATTTCATTTATAGTTTCTTTCTTTTCTGTCTCTCTTGACGAGATTTCAGCATCACTGTCTGCACTCTGCTCTCAGCATTCATGCATGTCTGTGAGATGCTCACCCGGTCTCTTCTCCTAAGCTGCACGCTTCATTATCCAAATGGGAGAAGGGAAGTTAGTTTTTGTGTTTAATCACAAATATTCCCCGCACAATTCAGAATTTAGCCACAATTAAGATTTTTTACCTCTTTCTAAGTCTTTAGTGGTGATCGAATTCAACAATTTTCCTACAAATTTAGTCTGAGAGTCTGGATTACCAACAGAACCGCAACTCTTTTTGGTGGAGCGAAGTTAGTTTAGTTGTGGGAAAAAAAAAGCTGAAAAAATTGGACTAACTTATTAATTTTAGGAGTTTTTCAAGTGAAACAATTACTTGATTCTTGAATGAAAAAGTCTTTATATAAAGAAGTTAGATTAGGATGGTGTATTGTTTAATTTCAACTTGGTTATTATTTAGAAAACCCCTATATTAGTCTATTACAAAGATCATTTAAACTTTTCTTCTATATCCAAACTTACTCATATCCTTTATTAAATGAAGAGTTATGACTTAAATTACGGTCACAGTTGCGATTATGTCACTATGCATTTTCTTCATATTTCATAATCATAATGTACAAAAGTGAGAATAAATGAAGTTGATGCAATTGTAATTACAATCGTGGATATTTCAAAAATCATGATTTTGTGGTCACAAATAGAATTGGAGGCAATGATTTAAAATCATGGATCCACTTAATTCTTTTCTTTTAATTTGTGGGATATAAAACATAATATTAATTATAAACTTTCTTTCTTTTCATTTTTTTCATTTGATTATACAAGTAGAGAGAATTTTCTCTTTTTTTCTCTTTCGATTTAAACAATATAAAAATTCATCCATTTTTCTTTATTTTATTTTCACTCATCTCCTCATCAATGAAACTAAAAACCAAAAATATATTACAATTCTATATGCAACAAATCTAATTTTTTTTTATTTTTTTACAATAGTATATTAGATACGAATTTTTTTTTTTTGATATTTCACTAGAGCTTTTATCGCCATTAATTCTTATCTCTCTTTATTTTTTTTTTATAATATTTCATAGACACAGGATTTCTAAACCTAAAAAGATATGAATAAAAAAGAGATAATGATGTGATGTGACAAGATAAAAAAAGATAGAGAGAGGTAAAAGACATTAAATGGGTGTATAGAATTAATATATAGATGTAATCCACGTATCGTTGTTTTTTGAAAAATGAAATTCATACATCATACAACAATATAATCAAGATAGATAAAAAGAGAAAAGAAAAAGAAAAGAGAGAAATGTGGGATGTGATAGGTGATGTGATGAAAAGATATAGAGAAAAAAAGTGTGTTGTATGAATTGTTGTATGTTTATTATTGTATGAATAAGTAATCTCTTATTTTTTTTTCTTCTCTTTTAACCTAAACCATTGTAGTTTTATCTTTATTTAGACATTGTGCTTATCTAATTGCATTTAGCATTTTTGTATACATTATTATCTTAGTTATTAATTTTTTTCTTTTTAAGCAACAATGATTTTATAATAATGATTTTATAGTTGTTGATTAATTATTATTGCATTATTAGAAGACTCGGACCTGTCAAATAATTTACAAATTTATAAGTTAATTAATTATACAACTATATATATATATATATAAATATATATATATATATATATATATATCTTTTGATGAGGGGTTGGAATTAAGAAGTCGCCACTTTATGGTTATGTTTATTTATAAAATAAAATAATTGAACTAAAAAATAATATAATTAAAATAAATAATAAATTATAAAAGTTTAAAATTAACTAAAGAATAAAATTTTAATTACCAAAAATTCATTTTTATGTATAAAATGAAATTAAAATTTATGTAAAAAATATTATATAATATATCAAGTTATGTCATTTTATATTTGTCAATTATTTTAACCGTTAATTTTACTAGACATTCCTAATACAATAAACTACTTTAGACTAATAATTAAAGTTTCAATTGTAAACCAATTTTTTAACTTTTATCAAATATCCTCCGTCCGTATTACTCTCCAAGGCCCTCTCAAAATTGAAAATTCATTCTGTGATGTGAACAAAAACTTGGTTCACCAAAACACGATTTCTTCAAAGTGCTGGATTCAACTCTTCAGGAAAACAGCAATCATGGTGCTATGAGGTTTATTTGAAATCAAAAAACTTTTTGAAAAAGTCAACTCAAAATAACAAGAAAAAGGCACAAATGAATCCATAAGTTGGGGAAACAAACAAAATTGGAATCTGGGAAGAAAGTTTCTGATATGAAATAATAAGTGAGGAGATATGATATGATATTGATTACTACTCCAAAGCGTACATATAAAAGATAAAATGGCATGTGCGCTTTTTTTCTTTTTCTTTAGATAGAAATGACTTGTGCCACTTGATATGATTGGATTGCACTCATCCGTACCTTCAGTATCTCTATTTCAAACTGTTTCGGGACATAGCTACCACATAGCCACATATATATTTGATGTTTTCAATTTTTCCTCTATCTCATCTCATGTGATCTGGCCATCACAAAAATGATCGTATCTCCAGTTGCTTCCGCCAACTGGATAAAATCTACACATATCAAGTTCGATTTTGAGACTTAGTTTATACTATATTATATAAAATAATAAATATTAAAATTTTCTGAGAATCTGTGGGTCAGAATCTCTAATTTGTTTCCTCTTCTTAGTTTTTTTTTTTTTTCTGGATTGATTATGACTCTGCCTTATTCTATCTACTGACTGTTTAACTGTACGGAGTCCAACTAAGGCTGCAGAAGACACAAATGAAATTGAATGTGAACGTGTGATTGTGTCATGAACATGCTATTTACAGAATGGAAAGTGGGGAGAGAGATTCGGTCCAGAATCTAAAATCAAATCCGTGTCCAAGTCTTCTTTCTGCGTCAAAAAGAGGCATTGAACATCCTACCCGAATATGATAGGATACGAATAACAGGATCTGCATGCTTAATAAAATATATATTATGATTACAATAATAATAATAGAGTAAACCCACAAATTAGTCTCTGATTTTTTTTTGCGTCGAGCAGTTTAGTCCATGACTTTTAAAAATGAGCACATTAATCCCTGACATTCTTCACTGTCTATCAGTTTAGTCCAACGTCACATTTTCCATTAACGAAGAGCTGAGTTGTCACGTTAGGTGACACATAGGATCCAAAAAACCTGCAAATTAGTCCCTAACTTATTTCAAAATCAGGCAGTTAAGTCCTCGACATTTAAAAATGACTTTATTAAGGATTAAATGTTGTAGAAACATGTGACTCTCTTAAGAACTCTAAAAAACCTCTCAAAATACATTTATTTCCATTCAAAAAGTGACCAATTATTCTATCAAGGATCAAATATATTCATATTAAATCTCTCTCTTTTAACTTCTAGTTGCGTTCTTTTCTTCCTTAATTTTGATTTATGTTTTTATTTTAATTAACATATTTATTAAATAAAATGAACTCTCTTAAAAATTAGATTCTATCATCAGATTGTTCATTAGAATCTTATTTGCATTATAAATCCATGTGAATAAAGTCAGGAGAGCAATCCCACAAGGCAATAAATAATTAGACACTATCAATACAAAGAACCCTCTTAAAGATTAAGTTTCTTATTCTTATATTATTCTTCCCTTGTTTTTGTGTTAATCATTTTCACATGGAGAAGTACAAGTGCAAGCTTTACTTCATAAGCTTTTCATGAAAGAGATTTGGGGTACGCTCTTATGAGGAAAGTTCATCAAGTGGAATTTTGTTCAATGAATTTATAATCTATTATAATAAATTAAAACTGAGTCAGCGCAATTTCAGACTACCACTTTACATTCACATTAGCCACCTCAACCTATTTTTGCCACCTCATTAAAATTCTCATGTGGCACTCTTCTCCTAGCAACTTATGGAACCAGCAAACATACAAACCATCCTTAATTTCCCTTTTTTTTTACCCCTCTTTTTACATTACAATCTTATAAATGTATGCACAATTAACACCATATATTTATTCTGAATAGCTTAAATTCTTTTCACATTCCAATGTTTCAATTGTATAGACATTAACACCATTTATTTTTGATCTATTTATAATCTTCAAAATTTTAGTAACACCAACTACATTTATTCTTAGCTTTTTACAACCAAATAAATTAATGACATTAAAAAATTAAAAACACAAATTGCAACGACTTTAGCCAAAAAAATTACATATATTATTGCTATATATAATACTCATATTTCATTTCGGTCAATGAAACATAACTTTCATTTCCAATCATGTGGAATTATTTACCTTATACACACTAAAAATTCTTATAACCACCGTAACTAACACTTATAAATTATTTCATTACCTTAAATCCTATTCAAACAAAACACTATAAACTGATAAACTATTATAATTTTCTTCAATCATTTTTATGCATCATAATAATTACACCTCATCATTCAGTTCTCATACCCAATTTATATAAATATACATGCACGTTCTAAACAACAAACTCACCTTCACCACCAAGTTTTTTTTTCATCTTACTCCTTCACTTCATGTAACCATTCAACAAATACCATGAATTACCAATTCATTGATGAAGTCCATACAAAAAGGGATGATTGGTTTCTGAAGGTCCGTGTGGTTTAATTGTGGAATGCCTTGACTACATAGAATGACAAAGAACCCATTTTTATGGAAATGATTGTATTGGATGAAAAGGTACGCATTATCAATTTAGCACATTTGTATATTATAACTCTTTTCTTACTTATAATATTATCAACCATATTATAATGAAAAAAATTATATTATAAAACATAATTATAAAATAAGTAATTAATACATTAAGTTTAAAAAAACATAGATATAAAAAAACACATTTTTTCTATATAGTTTAAATCTTTAATAATTAAAACACTCAAACTTTGTTCACTTTTAATTTATGTATGTGTCTTCATTTTGTTCTGTGTTGTTTATTTTATAGTAAAAAAAAGTTACAAATTACGTCAAAGTTCAATTTCATATTTTATAATTTTAAAATATTAAATTTTTACTATATTTTTACGTTTCAATATATCCATATTTAACTCATTACTCATCATTCTCATTTTAATTTCAATAGGAAAAATCACTTCATGTAGCAGTGAACCAAAATTTAATTCCTCATTTCAAGCACATTTTGCAAGAGGGAACCATATACAACATTCAAAATTTGAAAGTTAAGGAGGAAAATGACACCTATAAACTGATCAAAGGGACAATAAAGGGATGGTTTTTGCTGACTACTACTTTGACAAAAATAAATGACCCCAATGTCATCATTCCAACACATTAGTTTGACTTTTGTCCTTTCCATAATCTCAAGGATAAGATAGGAGACAAATCTTTGCTAACCGGTAAGCAAATATTATTATATTTTACATATTACTAAATACTCACATTAATTTTTTTAGATATTATCGGAACACTTCATGCACTTGGACAAGCGAAGAAGAGATAGAAGTGAAGGGAAGCAAACAAAAATACGTAGACTACAATTGATACTCCAGGAGTAAGATTTTTCCATTTTATATGTTTATGCACAACTTAAATTTATTCATAACCTTAACATATTTAAATTATACGATTTATTACTCAGGAATGAAATTGTCAAAGTATATAATATATAATTTCTGAAGTGCACATTGTTAGATCGACACTTCGGCAATTGGCTGAGTTTTGTTTATTGTGCCACATCAAACATTTTGCTTAGTTACGTTGTCCATCCTTGGTCCACTCCACAGAATACTAGAAGGTTGTTGGTTCAAGCTTATTAATACTATGCATTTCCAAATTGTAACCCACACAGTTAATTCTGCATTGATCCCCAAATTGTAACATTGACTGCTGACTTGTAACATGTTTTCCTCATTAATTCCTAAATCATAACGTTGATTCCCCACTTGTAACGTGTTTTCTCCATTAATCCCTAAATCATGTGAAACAAATTAACCACTATGTACCTAGCTATGATATTGGAGTCATCTTTTCCCACCCTCTTCGTCTTCCCTCATTCTCTCTATATAAGGCTCCCTTCGAATAGATGAAGTATGAGAACCCACACCGAATCCCCAATCAACACTTCAGGACAATGGGGGTTAGTAGCTTAACGAACAATGCAACAAGAAGGACAAGTTGAAGGTGCGTCCAACAGTGAATTAATTTGAGTGGCGGAGATTGTGTTGGTTTTGTCAATGATGGCGAAGATGTGAGGAGGAAGGAAATCTGACCATAAGCTAGGCTCAAATGGTGGTTTCCCAACTTTGTTCTCGCTCTTTGTTGAACACTTCACAAAATCCCTTTTCATGTGGTTCCAAAATAGGCCACATTAGTTCTAACTGTATGTTCTTACTCTGAATCATATATAATGAAATATTTTGGGCAGAGAGCATAAGCACTTGAAGATCTCTTGGAATTATCTACAAAGTTTCTCTGCACCAAAATAATTGAAGGAACTTCAAGGTATTTTGGTTAGCAAAGAGTCTTGGACTTGAAGGATGTTCAAGGAAAGTGGGGGATGATGTCATTTTTCCCTTTTCAAAATCCCTTTTTAAATTTTATTTCTGTTGGGATTTTCATTTTTGTAAACATCTTTGAAAGGATTTGTGATGCAAATAGGATGTATATCTTTTTTCTCTCTTTTTCCTATTTTTATTTTTGACTCCTATGAGCTTCTTTATTTCATTGGTATATACTCTATATTTTTCATCCCAATAGTGTTGGTGGAGAATTAAATTTAAAACTTTCAAAAGGAAATTAAAGCAACTCAATGATAATAATTTTCGTCCCATTTTTTTATATTTTCATTGGTATTTTCATTTGTTATATATTATTTTTCCGTATATAAATAAAATTTACATTGATTCTATGTATGTAAAAAGGAAAAAAAAAATTTAATTGTATTATTGCAAATTTACCTTATAATAAATGAAAAAAATATCCATCTTCTATTGGAATTTTTCTTCCATATATATTATGATGTAATAATATAAGCTATATTATTTTAAAATATTATAAAAAAAATTGACACATATATACAATCCAACCCGCGCGTTGCGCGAGTATTTAATCTAGTGCAAATAAGATTCTAATGAAAATTTGATCATAGAATTTAATTCTTAAGAGGGTTCATTTCCTTTAATAAATATGTTAATTGAAATAAAAACATAAATCAAAACAAGTAAGAGAAGAACGTAACCAGAAGTTAAAAGAAAGAGATTTAATATGAACATATTTGATCCTTGACAGAATAATTGGTCACTTTTTGAATGGAAATAAATGTATTTTGAGAGGATTTAGAGTTCTTAAGAGAGTCACGCGTGTTTCTACAACATGTAATCCCTAATAAAGTCATTTTTAAAAGTCAAGGACTAAACTGCCTGATTTTGAAAGAAGTTAGGGATTAATTTGCAGGTTTTTTGGATCCTACGTGTCACCTAATGTGACAACTCAGCTCTCCGTTAACGAAAAATGTGACGTTGGACTAAACTGATGGACGGTGAAGAATGTCAGGGACTAATGTGCTCATTTTTAAAAGTCAGGGACTAAACTGCCCGACGCAAAAAAAGTTAGGGACCAATTTGTGGGCTTACTCAATAATAATAATATATCACATAAATTAATATAAATTTAACCATAATGGGTTCATCGAATACCAAAGGGTTGTAACTCAGTTGATAATGTAGGCTGAGATTATGGGAAGAGCTCCCAGGTTCAATCCCCACTAAACACACTCTTTGGGAGGGGTAAGGAGCCTTAAATGTGATTAAGCCCCGAACAGAATTGTCCCCGGTAATAGGGGATACTTGTGATTAACACCAAAAAAAAATAATGGGTTGATCCAGTCGTGTTGAGTAAAATAGGGTGTCACATGTCACTTGTTCGAGTCTCATTAATCTCTTTGTAGTAAGTTAATTGTAACTTTTTTTTAGTACTCTTTGAATTGGGAGATTTATCCGTGTTTGATTTACTTTAAATCCACGTTTCAAACGTATATCTTACCTCGGATCCATGTTTAAAATGTGGTTTTTGGATAAACCAAACACACTATTTCTCTATCTTGAACTGGGTCACTATCCTCTCACCCTAATTTTTTTTTATAACTATAGAAATTATCATAAATTTCAAATAAAAGGAGTAATTAATATTTTAAACTGAGGTGTTATGCTTGTTTGGTGAAAAAGGATAAAATAAAGAGATATCAAATTAATACAATAAAAAATATACAACAACTCATAAAACACATTTTTCTCTTTATCTTTTTCTATCGTATCTCACATCTCTATTTTCTTTCTCTATGTTGTACGTTACACATGTTGTATAACTAACGTTACTCTAGAATAAATACATGAGATTGAAGTGGGAGGAAGTGCATTTATTTTCTCCTTTGATAAGGCGAGAAATAGGAAAATTGTATATATATATATATATATATATATATGTATATCCACAATAAAAAAATTTGAGTGTGAAAATTGTATAGAAGAGAGATGGAAAAAAATGAAATGAAGGGTGAGAAAGTGAGAGATGTGATTGTTGATGTGATGAGAAAGGAAAAGAGATAAAAAGAAATAAGTGAGAATATGAGAATGAACATGGAAAAATTAAAGTTGCGAGAAATGACTTGAGAAATGAGAACAGTTGAAGAGCAAGTGGATCTTCAAAATCAATTCTATGGAATTGATTTTAAATCGTTTCCGTCCAACATACTTCATAAATCGTGCACATATAATGCATCTCTGCCATTGATTCTATAAATCTATCAAAATCAATTATATCCAACTGTAAACCCAACGGACCGAAGAAATTGTGGAAGTGAAAGTGTGAAGTGAAGTGCTTTATTTTTCTCCTACCACTTCTATCAAACCAAACAACTAAACTTTTTACTTCTCCTTTATTTCTTATATATTTCTCTTAATCAAATAACCTTAATCATTTCCATATTTTTTTTTATTTCTCTCTTTTTTATTTCTTTCTTACTACCGAACATCAAAATTACAAATGATGTGGTAATATATATATATATATATATATAATCCAAAAATAGTATAAGACTTTTTTACGTTAATATATAGTGTACATTCATTAAATCATTTTAAAAATATTACGAGTAAATTTATATGTAAAAAATAATTATAATTATTTAATTATTATGATATTTTAATTTATATTTTATATAAAATTTACAAAATAAAAATATTTTGATTAAAATATATAATTAAAATATAAATTTAGTACATTATTACGCTCTATTCTATATATTATCATATTATTTAATAAATATAATAACTAATATATTATTAAATTTAATAGTAATATGACAATATATCATTAAATTCAATATAAAATATATTTATTAAATTTTTAAAAATATATTCAACCCAAATATTATGAGCAATAATAATATATAAATACACAAAAAAATCATACATATATTTGACATTTCTTATATTACATAATCATTTTTCTCTGTTTTTTTTCTATTTATCTTATTCTAGACACCCAGTCAGTGTCCATAAAACATTACCCATACCATAAGAGACAACAAATATTTTAAAATGCCCATGTTACTTGTTGCTACGCTATACAACAGTAAAAAACAGTCATCGAAAACGTAGTTTAATTTGACTTGGAATAACAACACTTTTTATAAAGGGAAGAAGTCACGGTCCTATCTTATCATGGTAGAGCCGTGGAGTGCAAGTACTGATCTTTTTCTCACGTCAGGTGTGTATACTGGTATACATACTCTCACAGTTTGCTTATATAAGCTATATATGTTTGGTTTTTAGTAGAAAAAAAAATATTCATAATCAATTTAATACGGATGAGGAGGCATATATGGAATTGATTTTACATTATTCAACTATCAATCAAATAAATGGGAGGAAAATAAAGATGAGAGAAATAAAAAAAAAATATGGTGATAAAGTTGATTTATAATATGAGAAAAATAAAAAAGTAATAGAGAAATATAGAATTGAGTTGGTTGATTCAATAAAACTTCAACAAATCTCTTTATATTTGTGGAGAAATGCAAACAGTGTAAAACCCTTAGGGCATGTTTGTTTGCATTTTTATTTCTTATTTCCATTTCCTGTTTTTTGGAATTTTATAAAGGAAAAATTGTAAATGCTTGAAACGACGATTTTTTTTTCCAACATTTCCAATTTTTCCTTTGTAAAATTGCAGAAAACAGAAAACAGGAAATGAAAACAGGAAATAAAAATGTAAACCAAACATATATACCCTTATTTCTCTATCATTTAATTTGTTGTCTAACCAAACCGGGAAATTACAACAACTCGCCTCATTTCTTTTTTTCCTCTCTCATTTCTCTTATAATTGGACGCTTAGCTTCTCACCAAAAAACATACACTTAGATGTTGTTTGGAAGAGCTTATTTGAGTTTATCTTATGACATAAGAACTTATGTAACTGTTTGGGTAAACTTATGAAAAGAGCTTATGACATGCTTATAAGCTGTTTTCAACTTATTTCAATAAGCTCCTGAAAATTACTTATAGAATAACTTAGGGAGAATTTAGGTACAGTACACCCTCTTCAATTTTCATTAATTTTTTTAAGAGCTTATTCATTAAGTGCTTATTAAATAAAAGCTTATATTATAAGCACTTAAATAAGTTGTATTTTCAAACGGGGCCTTAATTATTTGTGTAGGGTTTATAAATGTACTTTTACCCCCAATGTATGGAGATGCCAGATAGAAAACCAAAGGAACTACTCTTTCCAAATGATAATAGAATATATGACCATATGTACCTAATAAATATAAGAGTAGTGATTATTATACATTTTTATCTTTTACATTTATCTTTCATTTATCTTTTTTAATCTCTTTATTATTTTTTTAATTACATCATTCATCACCTCTATCACTTTCTATTTTTCTTTTCTTCATATCTTTCTCCTTTCATTAGAGGTATATATATATACCTCCAAGATGTACATCAATTATTATTTTAAATATAAATATAAACATTAACGATTTTGATAACATGATCGGAACTAAGACTTTGACATATAAAAAATATTTATGTTTATTTATACTTATGATATAATTAATATATACATTCTATTTTAATAAAAAAAATTAATTTTTAAAAGTTTTATCCTTAACTCAAAGATTTATATTATCAAAATTGAAAGAAAAATACTATTTCTACATCAAATAAATATATATATATATATATATATATATCATCCACAAGTATCCTTTACGAAAGATAATGCTGCTCGAGCCGGGAAAATTCATATCATGGTGGGGTGCCTAACTCTTTTAGTGGAGTTTTTTTTTCCATCCACAAGACTCGAACCCAATATCTTGCATAAGGAAAATTAAACATGTACATACCACTTGAATTAAGGGTATGAAATATGTGATATGATTGATATAGATAAAAAGAAAAATGTGTTATATTAATTGAATGTGTTATATAAATAACACTCAAATTGAAATACTAACAGGAAATACGTACCTGTACGGGTAAGATAACCATTTAAAATTCACATGCTTCGTAATCAACATTATTATGCATTTATGCTAATAAACACTCCGTACACTATGAGGTGAATAGTGGTTGGTTCTTGTTATCATCACAACAATATGGTTGATTTTATCATGCTAATAAACCCTTCAAATTCCGTACTCTAGATAACATTTGTTCCTTAGTTGGTATCATCACAATATGGTCGATTTTATTTCTATATCTGAAAAGACAGAACCAGATAACAAATCAAAGTGTAAGTAGACGAAATGTGAAGGGTTGGTTGGAGTGACATTTTTATGACATGATCAAGACACGGTCAAGCTGCAAGTAAGCTGACCCTTATAATCCAAGCTGCAGTTGCACAGGAATATATATGACAGAGATTCGCCATACTCCTCTGAAAGAAATGTCATTCATTCACAATCACAAACTTCACAGTTTTTCCCCCTGCATCACAATGTCAAGACCAGTACCAGATATTCCACAGAGGGCCTGATTTTTCAGTTTTTATTTTTTAAAACAAAAAATCATGTGCCAAAAAACAAAGATTATTATTTTAATAATATATAAAATCATTGTTTTCTTATCTGTTAAAAGCAATCTTATCAATGCATATATGACAAACTACAAATTGAATTTTTAATTTAAAAGTCCACTGGTGTAAAGTTTAGCTTGTGCATGTGCTGCGGCTAATGTATAACTGTTAGTGTATGAGATTTTTTTTTTGTTTAGTTCATTCTACTCATGATTTACATCCATTTTTAGTGAGAGGATTTCAACTTTGGGTCTCCAATTCAAAGAAAAAAATTGGTTTAGATTTTGAATATTTTGGTTTTTAAAATCACAAATAAGTGGAAATGTCCCATTATATTTATATAATATACAGTGTGTTTGGTTTATCACAAAATCACATTATAAGCATGGATGCAGGTAAATGCTACTTTCACTAGTGGTGGCGCAGATCTATTATTCATGTTTGTAACATGATTTTAAGGTAAATCAAACACGTTAAAAAGAGTAAAATTTAACAAACTAAGACAGAAGTATAACAAACTGAAGTAAGATGAAAAATAATAGAATAAAATTCTTATTTTTTATAATGGGATAAAAATCCATTGCAAACCTTTAAATTGGTAAGAATGAAAAAAGTAAAGAAGAACCGGTTAGAATAAAATACATTTTTATCATATTTCATTCTATTCTATCATATTTTAAATAATATAAATTAAGTGTAGAAGCAACATTTTCCATTCCCTTATTCTATTCTAATCTATTTCATCTCATCACAACAATCCAAACATTTTAACAACCCTTGTTTGGTTAATTGCGTAATTTTGAGCAGCCTTTCATCCTTCGGACAATAAGTAAGTTTGGTAAAATTATCTGAATAGTTAGTTGAAAGCTAGTTGAAAGCTGAAAATGTAGCTAAAGGCTAAAAAACTAGCTGATTTAATTGAATGTGTTTGATAAAACTAGCTGAAAATCGTAAAATGACATATAAGGACATCATTAATTATTGGCTTAAATATGTTCCAGGTCCCTACATTTATGCGAGTTTTTTATTTTAGTCCCTGCCATCTTTTTTTTTTGCATTAGGTCCCTACCCAATAATTCCGTTTATTATGTTAGTCCCTACCGTTACTCCTCTGTTAGTCTTGCTTATGTGGACAAACTCAATGCCATATCAGATCCTTATTTGTTATTGAGTATAGATTTAGGGTTTAGGTGAAAATCAACATTTACCCCATTTCACTTCTCTGTGTCGAAACTCTCGTTCCTCTTCACGCTCCGACCACCACCGTTCACTACACACTCGGTGAAGGGAGGCTTGCTTCTGCTTCGGAGAGTGACATTAAGGAACGACATCTCGTAGGGTTTAGTCCGTGAGAAGAAATCTCGTGTTGGTGGAAATAACTTGCTTCGGTGCGTACGCGTTTCACCGGTGCAACTAGAGTTTGATAGGTAAGATTTCTGACTATCTTCAACTATGTGGTTAACATTCATATGTTTCTAGGTGGTGGGGGGACCGATTACAGTAAATATCTGACATGGGATTAATTTATTAGGGTTTTAAATGTTCTATGTGGGTGGTGGGGACCGATTGTCTTTTGTTCAATATTTGTCTTCTATTGACTATTATGTGTATGGGGTTTGGGTATTTTAATGGATTATGTGGGGCTAAACACATGATTACAGTAGTTATCGGTTTTGTTAATAATTGATTAAGTGATTAAAATATGTGTTTAATGCAGGCATGAATTTTAATTTAGTCATACACCATAATGGTTATTTTAGGACGGATTATACACCAATTTACCAGAAGGGGTTTATTGCTGAGTTCCCTAACTATGACATAGACAAGTGGTCTTTTTTTGAAGCCCGTGACTTAGTCAAAGAGCTAGGTTGTGATTCTGACTTTAAGCTATGGTAGAACTTAAATGGTGTGAGTGACCTAGCTAGTATGAAGCCTATGTTAGAAAATGAGCATGCTATTGAGTTCTGTAGTTCTGCAATTGAACATAAGGTTGTTGGACATCTTTATGTTGAGCATCTGGGTGGGGTTGGTAGTGAAGTTCAGGATGGGGTTGGTAGTGAAGTTCAGGTTGGGGTTGGTAGTGGAGTTGGACCAGATGGGGTTGGTAGTGTGGTTGAAGTTGGGGTTGGCAGTGCAGTTGGGCAAGATGGGGTTGGACAAGTTGGGGTTGGCAGTGCAGTTGGGGAAGAGGTTGCAGCTGATGAGGGTGATGGGGAAGATGGTGAAGGGAATGAGAGTGATGATAGTGTGGCTGGTGTGCACTTCAATGACAGTGAAGAGGAGAGGACAGTGGGCCTTGATGATGGATTTGGGGGTGAGGGTACCAGTGCAGGGGGAAGAAGGATGAGGAAAAAGACAGTTGTTAGGAGAAGACAAGCTCCAAGGGTAAATCCAAATGTGAATTTTTTAGAGGGTGCTCAAATAGAAGCCTTTGTACCTCCAGACAATGATGACATGTTTCACATGGAAAATGAGTATTTAAGTGAGGAGTTGGATAGTGCTAATGAGGACTCTGAATCTGATTCGGGAAGGATAATATATCCAAAGTTTAGGAAAGAGGATCTTAATAAAGATTTCAAATTCAAAGTGGGAATGGAGTTTAGATCCTTGGCTGAATTTAAGGAAGCCATACTAGAACATGTTGTGTTAAATGGGAGAGAATTGACCTATGTGAAGAATGATTCACTCAGAGTTAGGATGAAATGTAAGGAAAACTGTTCTTTTAAGATTCTTGTGAGCAGGGTTGGTAAGAGTCACACTTTTAGAGTCAAGACTCTAGTGGATAATCATACTTGTGGTAGAGTCTTTCAGAATAAGAATGTTGGGTCTAAATGGGTGGCAAAGGTTATGATTGACAAGCTAAAATCAAGTAATAACATGAAGCTTAATGAGATCATGGATGACATAAGGAGAAATTACAGTGCTGGTATCTCCTTGTTCACAGCATGGAAGGCCAAGCAAATTGCTATAAAGAAAGTGGATGGGGATGCTGTGAACCAGTATACCCTTTTGTGGAGTTATAGTGCTGAGTTGAAACGGGCATGTCCAGGCAATACTTGTAAACTGGAGTTGGTGAGGCCTAGTCTTGATGTGTTGCCACAGTTTGGTAGTTATTACATTTGTTTGGATGGATGCAAGAAAGGGTTTTTGGCTGGTTGTAGACCCTTTATTGGCGTGGATGGGTGCCATTTGAAGCCTAAATACGGTGGTCAACTACTAATTGTTGTTGGGAGGGATGCAAATGACCAGTACTTCCCTTTGGCATTTGTTGTGGTTGAAAATGAAACAAGGGATACCTGGAGATGGTTCCTGAAGTTGCTGTTAGAAGACATTGGTGACGTGTCCAGCCGCAGATGGGTGTTTATGTCTGACCAGCAGAAGGTTTGACACAATTTATACACACCTATTTTATTAATTGTTAATAAATTCTTTTAACTAATGAATTTGGTTCATGTGTTTTTCTTTCCCTACAGGGTCTGATGCAAGTATTTGATGAGTTGTTTGAGGGAGTTGAACATCGTTTGCGTCTTAGGCATTTATATGCCAATTTCAAGAAAAGGTTTGGTGGGGGTACTCTCATGAGGGATATCATGATGGCTGCTGCTAAGGCCACATACTTTGAGGCTTGGAAGGAAAAAATGGAAGAGTTAAAGAAGGTGGATGTAAGGGCACATGATTGGTTGGCTGCTATCCCCACAAAGGCTTGGTGTAAGTATGCATTTTCTTTTTATCCCCGTTGTGATGTACTTATGAATAACCTGTCTGAGGCATTTAATAGCACAATATTAGTTGCTAGGGATAAACTAATCATTACAATGATTGAATGGATTAGGACATACTTGATGAGTAGGTTTCCTAAATCATATGAGAAATTAGAAAAGTATGCTGGGGAGGTAATGCCTAAGCCATTAAAAAGGCTAGACAAAGAGGTGGAAAGGAGTGGCAATTGGTTTCCTACATGGGCAGGGCAACTGAAATTTGAAGTCACTCATAGCTTGTTTATTGATAAGTTTGTGGTTGATCTTAGCAAAAGGAGTTGCTCATGTAACTTTTGGGAGCTGGTTGGTATCCCCTGTAGACATGCAGTAGCAGCCATCTGTTATAGGAGGAGAAACCAGAGGCTTATGTTCACCAATGCTATAGGAAAGAAGCATACAAGCTATGTTATGAACAGGTGATAAGTCCAATCAATGGAGTAAATAAGTGGCCAGCAACTGACTTTGTTGAGATCCTACCACCAACTTACAAGAGAGGAGCTAGTAGGCCTAGGAAGCTTAGGAGGAGGGAACCGGATGAGGATCAAAATCCAACAAGACTGAGGAGATCACACACAACTAACAGATGTAATAGATGCCATCAGTTTGGACACAACATAAGAGGTTGTGTCAATCCACCAGTTATTTTAACACCTGAAGAGATGCAAAGAAGAAGAAGGAAGGTGTGTGAACATAATTTGTGTCTTGATGTTAATCCCATAACTATGAATACATTTAAATTGTTTATGTCTTTTGTATTTCAGAGAAAAAATAATGATGGACAAAGCAGTAATGCCACCACAGAGGATACTGATGTGAATGCTAAAGAACCTTCCCAACCTGCTGTGAATGCTCATCCAACATCCCAACCTGCTGTGAATGCTCAACAACCATCCCAACCTGCTGTGAATGCTCAACCAACATCACAACCGGCTGCAAATCAAAAAAAGAAAAGGAAGGTATGCATTTCTGAATTAAACAAGGATAGAACTAATCATAATCTACTCAGACAAGGTGTATTTCTGAATTTAACAAGGACAAAACTAATCATAATATGTCACAGACAAGGTGTACTGGAAATTCTGCTCAGACTGGTGTTGGTACTTCAGTTGCTGGAAATGTACCAGTTACTGCACCTGGAAATGTAGCTGCTCCTGCTGGAAATGTAGAACCTTCTGTTGTTGGTAATTCTGCAGGAAATGTAGTTGCTGATGGATTAACTGCTAAAAATGTTGCATCTAACCTTTCCAACATTGCAAATAGACTTCAAGAGGTATTTAAATTATACTTGTCAATTTCATTCATGCATGCTCAACAGAATATAACTTATGAATTTTCCATTTCTTGGCTAGGCGCGAGTTGCTGGAACTATAGAAGGATTGCTACCCATTCTTGGAGATGCTATGGTTGTGTATAGATCCTTGATGGATCAAGAGCCAGCAGATAATTGAAGATTCAAATCTGATCATAGGAGACAATATATGTAAATTCAAGGCTTACAAGCCTTTTTTGGTAGTAGTAAATAGGTGCAAACTTTTAGACACCACTTTGATTTCCTTTAGGTGGATTGGCTGATCTTTTGTTATTGATTTATGAGTAAATCAGAGAATGCATCCCATCTGATTTATAAGTAAATCAGTTATTCTATACTTATTTTATGGATATTTTCCTCCAAGTTGTTACAACATTATTATGAAATGTTTTATGTGAAGTTGGACATATTTAGCTTCAAACATTATAGCTCTCTTGGCTTCAGAGTTTTGTTTTAACTTTCAGAACTTTATGTTCTAATTATAAAGGATAGTGTGGCGGCAATCTGGTATTTACATTAGCTGGCAGGCCATTTCTTTGCAATTTATTTACGCAACAGCTTTGCAAAAATCACCCCCAAATCAGCAACAATTTTCCCTTTGACTCGTGGATCATCCGTGCTGCCACTGCTTGGCATTCACCTCTCACGACCTTTGTTACATCATTGTTTAGGCAACTACCAATCAACTTTCTGAGGTTAATCAATTAATCATCACTAAAGAATAGTATGGTTCTGTTGCAGGGGCCCCAGTAGAATTCCTTCATTCAATTACTAGCTCATGGACTGTTGGCACAAGGAACCAATACTGATGCTTTGCTCTAATCACGTTCCAAGTACTTCACATAGTCAAATTGACATATATGTCATGCACAAGGAACCAATAGTTCTTTGCTCTGCTTAGACAAATTGCAATTTAATCAAATGGACAACAACCAAATTATATTTCATTCAAAATCAAAATGCATTACATCAGCTCATCATCCATAAAATACAGTTGCACTTGGCTTTAAGTTCCTAAACAAAGGAGTTAACTTAGTCAAATTCTCCAACTACTCAACTCAAATATGAAAACCAAATGACAAACCATTGACACATTTTCCCATTAAAAATCCTATGCACATCACCATCCAAGACAATACAAGCAAAATTGTCAAAAACAAATTCATCTTCTTTGTCTCGTATGCAAGCTTCTTCTGCATGTCCTTCACTTTCAAGTTCGAAGCTTCAACAACATCAGCACACCTATCACACTGATTGGGGGAGGGATTTGATTCAAAGATTCATTGCTATATATCTCTTCATCCACCCACTGGAAGAATCTACAACTGTGAGTAGTCTGCAGTTATGAAAACCAAATTCAAAAACAGTTTTGCAAACCAGAGAATCGAAACCAAAATAAAAGAACAAATCGAAACCCAAAAATATGATCAAATCGAAACCCCCAAACCTTCCAATTAGGGCACCGAAAGAACCTCCTTCCAGGATTCTTCAAGCTGTTAGAGGTTAGCACCAACACATCTTGGCCGCAACGACAAACACGCGAAGAGGACGACGAACTGTCCATGGTCTTACTTCCACTCATCTTCAGTTGAGTCCCTACCGTCTTCCTAGGCTCCGGTTTCATGTGCGATGAGAAGAGAGGAGAAGAGTGATGGAAACTTGAGAGAATAAACTTCAGTGTTGGAGAGAACAAAAAATTTAAGTGAGTTTTTTTTACCCAAATAAATTCTGACTCTGACGTGGCACTGACTTGGCTGACATGGCACTGACTTGGACGTCCACATAAGCAAGACTAACAGAGGAGTAACGGTAAGGACTAACATAATAAACAGAATTATTAAGTAGGGACCTAACGCAAAAAAAAATGATGGCAGGGACTAAAATCAAAAACTCGCATAAATGTAGGGACCTGAAACATATTTAAGCCTTAATTATTAAATAATGACAAGTGGATGTTGTTGAGGGATAAACTTGTAATTAATTTTCTGCCAGTAGCTAAAAATTGGAGCTTTTTAAAAAAGTTATTTCAAGTACCTTTTCAAGAAAACTTAGAGAGTGTTTGGTAAAACTAGCTGAAAAGCTAGCTAAAAGCTGAAAAACTCGCTGAAAGCTTAAAGCTAGCTAAAAGCTGAAAAGCTATTGAATGTGTTTGGTAAATCTAGTTGAAAATGGTAAAATGACATTTAAGGATAACATTAATTATTAAATAATTATAAGTGGGGGTGGTTGAGGGTTAAACTTGTAATTAATTTTCAGCTAGTAGCTGAAAATTGGAGTTTTTTTTAAAAAAGCTACCCCAAGTAGCTTTTTAAGAAAAGCTTGTAGCACTGCTGAAATGATTTCAGCTACTATTTTCAACTTTCAGCTAGCTGAAATGGCAAGCCAAACACACTTAGTAGCTACCCAAAAAAGCTACCTTACCAAACACAGTTGAAATGGTTTAAATAATTATAAGTGGGGGTGGTTGATGGTTAAACTTGTAATTAATTTTCAGCTAGTAGCTGAAAATTGGAGCTTTTTTAAAAAAGCTACTCCAAGTAGCTTTTTTAAAAAAGCTACCCCAAGTAGCTTTTTAAGAAAAGCTTGTAGCACTGCTGAAATGATTTCAGCTACTATTTTCAACTTTCAGCTAGCTGAAATGGCAAGCTAAACACACTTAGTAGCTACCCAAAAAAGCTATTTTCAACTTTCAGCTAGCTGAAATGGCAAGTCAAACACACTTAGTAGCTACCCAAAAAAGCTACCTTACCAAACACAGTTGAAATGGTTTCAATTACTAATTTCAGCTTTCAACTGCTTACCAAACATACTCAATGTATAAAGTTATTAATAGTACTCTATCCATTTCTATTTATTTGTCCACTCTCGTAAGCAACACATTAAGAAAAAAATTAATACCCTTATTTTCACAATATTTTTACATTTACTATATATATATTATACCCCCTACTGTCTTAATTATAAAAACCTTTTAAAAGGGTTAGTTTTGTTGCTATTTATAAAAACATTTTTAAATTCTCTTATATTAATTATTTTTTTAACAAAAATACCCTCATTAGTGGAATAATTAGATAGAGAAAAATAATGGATCTATAAAAATTCAACAATAATTCTAAAAAAAATACACATTCTCGATAAATTTATTATGACAAACTAAATTAACTAACTTTATAATATGGTAAAAAGATTCTTATAATTAAAATCACGGAGTACTAGTAAATAAATAGGTAATAGATACAATAGTATAATGGAAAAAAGTGTAACAAATATTTCTTGAACTTCTAAAATGAAAAGATAAAAGAATAACAAAACTTTTCTCCAAAATTGAACAAGGAAATAAGAGGAGGGGAAGTACTAACTCGAGTCCTTGGATTTCGAGAATATAATTTGTAGCATTTAAGACCATGTAACGTTGGTTGGTTCATTGGCTGTATAATTTTAAAGTCTTTGGTTCTTTTTACAATGTCAAAAGTTATTGTAGTTTTGACTCGAGTCATTGGATTCAAGATTTGTTTATATTTGTAGCATTTATGACCATGTAACAGCAACTGCAACATAATATAAGTAGTTACGTTTAATTCATTCACGTAGTTCAAAACTTCAAAATATTTTGTGGTACAAACAATCTGATGGGTCAACAACAATGAATGGACCATATCTTTCATCATTTTATAGTTGCTCTGGAAATGGATGATGTGCATGGTCCACCAGACGTCATAAATGGTATTCCCTTGAATGTGGCCACACCTTTGTCATCAGTGAAAAGATGCTGCATGGACAAAAAAAAAATACCCATGAGCTTCTGAACATCATAACTTCCAAGTAAAAACATCCAAACCAAGGGTGCAAGGAAAATACCGGCGTAATCTTCTCCAGCTGTTTCTTTTTTGGGTTAAGTACATCTTCTGGCTTTCCATCAATCCTAATTATAAATGGCAAAGTAAATTATATCCAAAGAACAATAAGACAAACTAAAATTTGAATGATATGCAATTTCTAGTAAGGGCTATACTGTCAGTTGTGATAATAATGAAAATACATTCGTCAATCAAGGATTTCATATACGTTAGAATGGGACCACTATATATCCTTCTATGTTTTGATATTTCAGTTTGCCTGATGGCTAGGTGATCCTTACACTCAAGTGATGTCTTCCCCGGACCCAATGTCAGGCATGTAGGTGTATTACAAAGTGATGTGGTATTTAGCAAACTACAAAGAGAATATATCAAAACAAAATGGGTTCCTATATGTTTTGTTTGACATTGAGAAGTGACCAAACTCAAGTTTTGACCTCTCAACACAACTATTTGTAGCGTTGAAAACGCGAGTTTATCATGTTTAACGCTAAACCAAACATACCAATAATGTCTCCTCTTTCCTACTGTGCTAGTAACACAATTTAATGTAATTGCTTCAGTTAGTGTGTAGGCCACTAAACCACACCAGCCTTCTAAGTGCTAACCAATTACACATTTATTTTTTAAAAAATTATATATTTTCGACCAATTTTTTAAAATAATACTTAATGATAAAAGTATCATGCCTAAATGGCTTCAACAGCCCAAATGTATATAATAGGAACAAGGACTAAAAAATTATTTTAACAAATAAACTAACAAGCAAAAAAAAAGATATTGCCACGCTCCTAACCAATGAGCTAACATGGGACAAACCCACTCCAAGCTGTTTAATATCAACCCATTTTCAGGTTGGGCTGGTCCAGACTGGGTTAGCTTGTTACCCACTTCTAAGTGAAAGTAGCCATGTTTAGACTTTAGAAGCACTTTGAAGACATTGGCTAGCTATGAACTTCCGATCTACCAGCTAACTAGCTAAGACAAAGTTGAATGAAATAGTAATGTTTGCGTGAAATACTTTATCTAGAGGATTAAACAAGTCACTCAAGTTGGAAATATGTATCTGACTGCCTGCCACAAAAGATTTTGAACAGCATACCCTGAAAAGGAAACACGTTCCCCAATTTTAGCTCCTTCTGGAGGGAGCAAGGGCTCCACAATGGTGGGACCTTCATTTGAAGCGCATAAGACCTGGAAAGAGGAGCCAAATACATACACAGCCCTTAAGATTACTTGACCATCACACTATACAGACTGCAAAACAATGTAACTCATGTAACAAGTATGAGCATGATAAAATTAATCAAATACCAGTCCTTCAGACATCACATCCCGTAGTTTTCCAGGTTTGACATTAGTAATGAGTACAACACGACGATTCTGTGCAGTGAAATCAAACAGTAGGACCATATGGAATAGTTAGTTATGAATCAAAATGAATACAACAAATCATCACACTTGGTTAGGTAACTACATTACCGTCAACTCTTCAGGACTCAAGTACTTTGCCAACCCACTGACAACCTGCCGCAATTTTGCTTCCCCAACATCTATCTCCTCAACTAGCAAACTGCATCATTTAGGTTCATTAATATCAATATTTATCTAAATTGGTGTCACAACATATCAAAACACAGAAGCGTCAATTCTATTGCTGCCAGTTCAAAATTCTGTTTGATTATAAAAGGTTTATCTGGTAAGTTTGCCAAAGGACCTGTCTGCAGATGGATGTTTCCACGCTTTGCGAATTACTCCTACTTGAATATTAAGCAAACTGACACTAACTTCATTATCTTTCTGAGCCACTTCTTTTTCAGCAGGTTTTGCCTTGGCTTTTGTAGGTTCGGCCTTGGCTTTTGTAGGTTCTTTGTCTCCTGATGACTTTCCCTTAATGTTACAAAAATAAATAAAATGAAATACAAAGCCAGAGTGAAAAAAACTGTATTAAGACGCAGTTACAAAAGTATAATGAGTTCATAAGACACATTGGCAATTGTAACACTCAATCTTCTCTAGTAAAACATATCTGACTATCCAAATAAATATCAGCCTTCAGGGAAATTCATATCACAGAATGAAAATGTTACCATTTATCAGCATTTCCAATCTTCTACCTCAAGATCTCAGTCTGGAAGTATATCAGTATTTTAAATCAATTTACCATCCCTAGTTTCTTACTGTCAGTTTTTTTTATAAAATTACTCGTCAGATTTTGAGTAAGAAGATCAATTTTAAAATTTAAGAAATATAAAATTATTATTTATTATTACATATTGTTCAACATGGATGTATATGTAACATTTATCTACCCAACATGCACAACACCGATTAACCTACAATTTTTTCTACAGAACAGGCTTTTTATCATTATCATATACCGACACAAATCCCATTATATGTCCTCTTGTGGAGAAAAATAAAAGTATTATATAAATTGAATTAACACTGGTGTCATTGTGAAAAAGAAAGAGATTGACTTACCTCAGCTCTGTTTTTGTCCTTGCTTGTGTCTGCTTCTGACTTGTTTACACTCTTTATGCTTTGCTCGGTCTTGTTTAATTTCAAATCAGCTTCCACAGCTCCAACAGATTTTGTTACCTGTAAAAAATGAAAAATGGAAAACTCCTCCTATTGAACTTGACAAATCCCCATATGCATGTCTTTAGGTGCATATTTTGAAAACATGTCAACAGACATGTAAACATTATTCATTCTAAATGGCATTTGCAATACTCAAAGGATACCCTCATTCTCCTATAAAGTAGAGGCCCTTAAGTTTGAAATGAACATTCAAGGTTTTCTACTTAAACTGTTTTCAGATTTCATAGCAGTAAACAGCAGCATTTGCATGCCAAAAGACAAAGGCTATACTTTGGGAAACTAATTCATGTACAAGATGGAGATTGACTGCCACATCAGCAAATCGATGACTAACATGTCAACATTGTGAAAATTCTTTATGAATTGGACCCAATAAGCTATAAAAAATATTAAAGGAATATTTTCAAGGACCTAAATGGTAATTTAACCTATTTTTGTTTTAGATATTTGATATTAACACCGTTAACAAATTGTTGGAATCTGAAAAACAAACAAATGAGACTGTGAAAAGTAACATTGGCTAATTCTACTGTAGTTTTGAAACATGTTCACAAAACAATGCCTAAAATGATTAGAGCTGTATACCTTAAGGCATGGTTTTAAATTGCGGCTGCATCAGCTGCATTTGTTTGTAATTTTCCTCAATTTCAAGGATCGCAATGAAACCGTAACTGTGACGGCAGCTACAATTTAAAACCTTGCCTTCCAGCTTATCTTTAAGTCTATGAAGAAAACATAAGAAGTAATAAGGGAATGATTTCTCACCGGAGGCCCAAATTCAGGCTTCTGCAACAATATTTTCTCAAATAACCCTACAAATTCCTGCTTGTGCTGATGAAAGAGTAACACTAGTCAACTTGGTAATCCACTTATACAGCTTATGTAATTGCAAAGAAATGAACTTAGACTTGATGTAAGAATCTCAACACTTTAGAACTGCAGGCTAGAGGTCCTAGATGACTAGTCTCACCCCAAAAACAAAGTTGTATGTTTGAAAATGCAAACACTTCCATTTATACAGTGGAGAAGGTATCTCCTCAGTAAAAACAGAGTACTCAATAATCAGATTATCTTAACCTCATACCAAAGAAAAATGTAAAAGGCTCCAGGCAATAATATTTAGATGGACTAAGGTACATGCATATGGTGCCCATTGTGGAATTAAATAAGTACAAATTAAGACTTAGACTGCAGAAAACATAATCTTTCACCTTTTTCCCATCACATCACAAGAAGGAATCACCCAGTTTCTATTATCAACTATAAAGGTCCAACAATGTACCTTCTGTACTATTTAAAGAGATAGTTAGCTTTTAATCTTAGCCATTTGTTGTAGAAATGAAAATATGAAAATAAAACAAACAGCCTTCATCTAAACCAACTGCAGCATATTTATTATGATTCACATATTTTTCAAGATGCCAAAAATTTACGGTGGATGTAGCACAATTACCCGAAATATCAATGTATGACTTAGTGACAATGTAATGTAATCTCTTAAACAAAAACATCTATGAACAATAAACATACTTAAGGTGTAGCATTACCTGGATGTAGTCCATCCATCTTAGCACATGTGGCAGTTTTTCTTTGGTTGCATCTGGAAGGTTGATCTGGCAATAAGCAACCAAATATATCTTGTTAAAATTTGAAAGTTGAATATTGGTAAACTCGCCAATTAAATTTATTCTGTTCTGTTACTAAAATTATATCAGCACCTTCTCTTTAGTACAAAGGAAGATTAAGATCACATTAATCTAACACAATAGCAAGATATATCCTCAACGCTAATCAAAAGTGTTATTAATATTGGTATATGTTAGATGCACAAATCTTGACATTACAAGAAATAAAGAACTCTTAAAGATTAAAAAAAAAAACTAACTCCTGCCTGACCAACTATTTTAGTTTAGGGGGATGGGAGGAATTCTAAAAGCATGTTAAGTATGATGTATATGACAGTGAGCATACCAGGGAAGAATGAATTACTGAAAACACTATAGCATCAGCTTCAGAGGGTTTCAATCCATTGCCCAGGAGCACAGACTTTCCAGACAGTTCATCATTTAATCTTTTAAGATTCTCAAAGCATGCATCAAGGGCCACAGGGAAGGTTTCTGCAAATTCTGCCCACTTCAACACCTAAATATGCAGAATATACAACTCAGAACTATTAACAGAAAAAGTGCAAAACATGGTACCATATCAATTTCGCTATGAAATATTCAATTTAGATTCCAAAGTAAACATTTGATATTAATGCTAAAAACCCATAATCAATTTCTTATGGATCAAGAGCCTTTAACCACATACACAAATATACTGTATAAATCTAAAGAAAGAAAAAAGCAATGAGAGGCAGAGGAAATAAGCAAGGAAACAGAAGCATGTAACCCCAATGATATCGATGGCCTAATCAATGCATATAATGGTTATTCCAAATCAGTGTTGTTAAATGGCGGTTATGGCGGCGCCATAACGGCGTGGCGGCGGCCGCCGCAATACATCATGGCCGTTTGGCCTCTGAATGGCGCGCGTCCGCCATATTGAAGATTGCGGCCGTTATGGCGGGTAACGGCGTGGCGGTGGATGGCGGCCGTGGCGGCCATGGCAGGAATTTGGGCTTTTTCCCCATTTTTTTCCGGGTTTGGGCCCGGGTCGACCTGGTTTCATCCCTTTTCCCCTTTCATTTACGATCCCTAATCAGCTGCCTCTTCAGTTCTTCTTCACCCAAATATCCTGCGACCACTTCGTTCTTCTTCTCCGACCAGATCTGTTGGCGCCGCCGCCGCCTCCGCCGGTTCAGGCTCTGTTTCTCTTTTCCGCGCGATTCAGGCTCTGTTTCTCTTCTCCGCGCGGTTCAGACTCTATTTCTCTTTTCCGCGCGTTCTGCACGTTGCTACGGCCCCCAAGCTGCTTCTTCTCTTCTGCGCACGTATTGCTCTCTGCAGCAGCCCCTAAGGTACTTCTTTTTCTCTTCTGCGCATGTTTTGCTCTCTGCAGCAGCCCCTAAGGTCCTTGTTCTTCTATTCTGCAACTTCTCCTGCTCAAGCATAGGCTGCACAAAAAAGCCACAATGTCAGGGGAGGGAGAATCAAACACCCAGTCAAACACCCAACCATTAACAGGAACCTCCTCCAATTCCATTCATTCTAAGAGGACTGATGTTGCTTGGAAGCATTGTACACCAGTGAGAGAGAATGATACAAATGAGATTTTTTGTAATTATTGCCGGAAGGTTATGAAAGGAGGTATTACAAGGGGGAAACAACATTTGATTGGAAAGGCGGGCAATGTTACAGCTTGTTTGTTGGCTGCCGAAGCTGTCAAGGTTGAGATAAGGTCAGCTATAGATGGTAAGAAGCTGAAGCAGAATGAAGCATTTAAGAAGGCAATACAAGACATTGAAGCTTTGAATGAAGAAGGATGTATGGAAATTGGAAGTTCTGGTGATTTCAGTTTGAAGGATACTAGGAAGGGACCTATGGACCTTTACACTCAACCTCAATCTACAGCTGCAAAAAATAGGAAAGCCAAGGTGGTGCAAGCGGGCATAAGAGAGCTTTGTGATAAAAAAGCTACAGAAAGGGTGTACCAATCTATAGCCCGGTTTTGGTACCAAGCCGGCATACCTTTCAACTTAATAAAGTTAGAAAGTTTTCATGACATGCTTCGTGATGTTGGACATTTTGGGAAGCAACTGAAACCTCCTTCCTACCATGACATTAGAGTACCACTCCTTCAAAAAGAGGTGAAGTACACTAATGAATTAATGAAGCCATTAAAGGATCAGTGGGCAAGTTTTGGGTGTTCCCTAATGTCAGATGGTTGGACTGATAGGAAACAAAGAAGCATAATCAACTTTTTGGTGAACTCCTCTTCTGGGACAATGTTCTTAAAGTCGGTTGATGCATCTGACTATGTAAAGACCGGTGAGAAGATATTTGAGTTGCTGGATTCTGTTGTGGAGGAGATTGGAGAGGAAAAGGTTGTCCAAGTTATAACGGACAACGGAAGTAACTTTGTTCTTGCTGGTAGGTTGCTAGAGGAAAAAAGACCAAAAATTTATTGGACCCCTTGTGCTGCACATTGTATAGACTTGATGCTAGAAGACATTGGTAAGATGCCCAATATAAAGAAGACCATTCAGCGAGCTATCTCTCTTGTTGGCTTCATTTATAACCATTCAAGCACTTTGAGCATGTTGAGGTTCTTTACCGGTGGGAGGGAGTTAGTGAGGCATGCAATCACTCGATTTGCAACATCTTATCTTTCCTTGGAGAGGATTCATCAAGAGAAAACTAATCTTCGAAAGATGTTTGTGTCAGAAGAGTGGAATGAAAATAAGCTATCAAAGGAGGCCAAGGGTAAGGAAGCCACTAAAACTGTCTTGATGCCTAGTTTCTGGAAGAATGTAGTATTCATTTTGAAAGTGATGGCTCCTCTTGTGAAAGTGCTTAGGCTTGTGGATAGTGAGAAAAAACCAGCCATGGGCTACATATATGAGGCAATGGACAAGGCGAAGGAAACCATTATGAAATCTTTTAAAAATGAAAGCAAATACAAGGATGTATTTGCAATTATTGATAAAAGATGGGATATTCAGCTTCATCGCCCTTTACATGCTGCTGGTCACTTTTTGAACCCGGAGTTCTTTTATGCCAACCCACAGATGGAGTTTAATGGTGAGATTATTAGGGGTTTGTATGATTGTATCAATAAATTGTTGGGAGATTCGGAGATGGAGAAGATTGTTCATAAGGAGTTGGCTCAGTACAAAGCTGCGAGTGGTATGTTTGGGTCCACAACTGCTAAGGCAATGAGGGGTGAAGTTGCACCGGGTAAGAGACAAAACATTTCAACAATTGAACTTTTATTCTTCTAGTCATTTGCTGAAGTGTTTGTGTTTAACATATTTTGTTTGCATTTGTAGCTCAATGTTGGCGGATGTATGGTTCAGATACTCCCTATTTGCAACAACTTGCAATAAGGATCCTTAGCTTGACATGTAGTGCTTCGGGTTGTGAACGTAATTGGAGCGTCTTTGAGCAAGTAATTAATTTCCTATTTAAAGTCAACAATCAAGGTCTTGCTTATAATTATTGCTTAAGTAAATAGTATTTATTTAATTGTTTTAGGTTCATGCTAAGAAAAGGAATAGACTCGAGCATAAAAGACTACATGACTTGGTATTTGTCAAGTATAATCAAACACTTCATCGAAGGTATAACCTTAAGGATGAAATTGATCCAATTAGTCTTGATGGGATTGATGATTGCAATGAGTGGCTAACTGGAGAGATGGATGGGGATGAGGAAGAAGGTGAAGATGAGAGGGTTCATGAAGGAGGTGATGACCTTACTTGGAGAACAGTTTATCAAGCTTCGGGACTTGATGAGCCTAGACAATACACTAGGCGTCACAAAAGGAAACAAGTTGGAAGTGGAGAGGGGCAAGTAGGAACATCTACTAATCTTTCTAAAAGAGCCAAAGGAGTAGCTGCAAAGAACAAGGGGAAAAGGGTTGGAGTTGTTGAAGAAGCTGAGGCATCAGAAGATTCTAGCAGTGAGGAGGATGAATTAGTGCCAAATGCTGATTTCATACATTCAGATGGAGAAGAAGCTGAAGGATTTTTAAATGAGCAGAATCACCATGTGGAAATTAATTATGCAGACATTGATGATGAAGAGGAAGATTAAACAAAACAGTTTTAGGACTTGTCTTTGTGTTTTGCTGTTTTTTAACATTGTTTCTTTGTTTGGATGGCAATTTAATCCTTTTGTTGGTTAGGAATTTATGACTTTTTATGATGACAATCACTAGATTATGAATGCCATGAATTTTAGATTGTTATATTGTTGGTTTTCATATTTCTGTTTATTATTTTGCTGTTTTTGCATCATATTTTATATAAATATATATATATATATATATATATATATATATTTTTTGTCCGCCATGATGTCCGCCATAGACCGCCATGGCATCCGCCATAGACCGCCATGGCATCCGCCATGGCAGTATGGCGCTTAAAGGTCCCGGCCACCATCCGCCGTATAACCTTATTGACAACACTGTTCCAAATAGAGTTAAAGCCAGTTACCTCATCAGAGTGATTAACCCCATGTCCAGATGCCGCTGTGATTTTTAAGTAAAGACTCTTAATATCGCTGTCTAAACTATCCGCTGGAATAACACTCTGCAAGCAAAGATAGAGCAAGAGAATTTGCATGAGATACATGTATATCACATTGAAGTTGAGAACTCAGCTAATATATTTACTAATTACTATCTATCTAGATTTCTAGTTCCCATAACGAAGACACTATTCTGATGTTCTCTGAGATCATATTATGACTCAAGGTTTTACTAAGTAGCGAAATGTGGCCTCACAGACAATTCAAACCAATGATAATGCAGACTAACACGAACTCAAAATGCAATCCCAACCCAATTGAGTGGCACTGATGCCATGAAATGAAATCGTTCTGCCCATCGAAGATAACCCGCATGGGATTTGAAGTAATCAATGAAAACCTGATTATCGGAATCTGGAAAGAGAAGAATGGGGCATGGAATGCACTTACAGGATCCAATGAAAGGTGCTTGCAGAGAGCCAAAACCACCACTTTCTTTCTGCTGTCAACGGCAGCCATCTCTGATGAGTGATTAATGATGATTTTGTGCTGTTAGTATTGTCCTTTCAACTTCAAATTCTCTCTGTCTCTCTCTTTACACACTACAATATTCCTAATTATGCTTCAACCTTTGCAGGGTTTTAGCCTTTTAGGTTTAGGTTTCTGTCTGATTTCTCTTGTCATCTGTGTTGTTCTTGGATTTTTGTTTGCTTCGAAAACGGCGTCGCATTCACTTCCGTTAGATTTCATTACTGGGTTCTACTCAATATGGTTAGGGCCTAGGGGCCCAATAACTAATTCTTGGGCCGAAGACTCTGCTTCAAACAAATGATCAACACAAACAAATTTCGACCAAAAAAAAAAAAGATCAACACAAACAAATTACGACAAAAAAAACACACAAAATTAAAAATTTGTTTATTGACCAAAAAAAAATTTTACAAATTTGTTTGGCTATGATAAAAAAAAGTTGACAAAAAAAAGCCTATGCCAATAAAATTACCAACTCTAGCTTGTAAGTACTCAAGTAAAAGTTAGTTCATGCTCAGAACTCAGTGGTGGCATGAGTTAGTTGCATGTTTTAAAAGAAATAATAAGTAATTTCTTTTTTTTTTTTCAAAAGCTCTATTCAATAAGAAAAAAGTATTTCCCAACTATGGATAACTGAACAAGTGAGCTGTTTAGAATACTCTTAGTTTACCCATGAAATATTTTAAACTATGTTTCTTATCTCACAAGTGAGGGGAAAAAACTAATGCCATTTATATCAATAAAAAGGTGAAAATCAATCCAGTAATTAATAGAAAATGTTTGTTGTCATGAGAACATTTTCTTCTAAGAAATTATAAGGATGACATGACATCTTGAATTTTTAGCATTTGGTAACAGTTGATTTGGCTGTGTGGTTTAGTTGTGAATGAGGTAGTTGTATTTTTTCTAGGCTCGCAATTTGGTAACTTTCAGTTATAGAGAGTTTTGGTATTTTTTTTATTATTTTTTTATTGAATGGAGGTATAAAGGCCAAAATTACATAGGAATAAGTTGTGTACCCCGTCTTAAATTATTTCGAAGACATAAAGTAGATTTTAAATGAGCCACATGTGTATTAAAAAATGGGGAAATACAATAAAAAAATACAGGATAATGGTTATAGGGATCAAAAAGTCTTTTCAAAAATTAAAAATATAAATTCTAATAATTAAATATTGTCTCGTAACTGTAAAAATACTAAGACCATTTAAGAAAGTTGAGAGGAATTGATTAAATAATCAAAGAAGGTACCAAAACCCTCTCTCACTAGAGGATACAGTAGAATTTCTCTCTTTTTTTTCTAACCCTTACTATTCAGAAATTAGATTTTTTTTTTTGGTTGAAACCTCAAATAAATTGAGTTGAGACAATAGATTCATTTAAGTGGACATTATAAAACTCTCTCATTATTTAGTTTTTCATGTACAAAAATTAAACTTGATACCTCATTCAAGGAAAATCAAGCGTAGTATACCATTTAACTCAATAAGCATTGATCATTAAAGAAGTGGTAAATTTATTGTGGCATGTGTTTTTTTATAACTAATTCATAGATTTTTTTCATTAAAAAATGTTCTCTTAGCCGTAGGATACATCATCACTAGGTGTATAGCTGACAATTCGAACTATCTAGACCGATCTGATGCTGGTAGTGAGCTTTATCAGGCTGAACTAAAAAGCCCGTGAGTTATTCATGCTTCTAATATAAGTATTCGAACTCTACATTTTTACGGACTTTTGTGGACCCACCTGATCGAGCTAGCCCATTTTGTCAGCTCTAACTAGGTGATTAATACAAAAATACCAAGTCTCTCTCTTTTAATTGAATTAAAATATCCTCTTATACATTATTAAGAGTAATAGATAATTATTTAGGAATTGACTTCTTCAAAGTGTAACAGTGTGTGTTTGGTTTTTTAGTATTGAAGTTGGTTAAATTTAAGTTTGCATTTTCCAACACAATTATTTTCAATGTTGGAAATGTGAGTTTATCACATTTCAATACTAAACCAAATATGTTCGTAGTCTACATGCACTAATTGAGGAAAAGGCGTGCACATATGTTGGATACCAATAGGTGTATAGAGATTATTACTACCTGCATTCTTTTTTTCAATGTCAGTTTAGAAAAAATGTTTATATTTATCTGTCATTAATTAGAAGTCTAAGTTAACATCAATTATTAGTTTGATAATTATACTCTTATTTTCATAACATTCCATTTTATTCTTCCTCTTTACCCAACATCTAAGTGTCTGTCTGGTTTAAATTGTGAACCATCCAAAATCAATTTTGCAGAATTGATTTTAAATCACTTCTGTCAAACGTGTTTCGTAAAGCGTGCACACTCATTTCAACCATTGATTTCTAGAATCAATTTTACTCAACTGTAAACCAAACAGACGCTAAGGTGATTAATGCACCTATCAATTGTAAGCTATAAATAGTCTATTCATGACAAGAAAAGGCGAGGCAGGGCACAAAAATATGCAAGAAGAGAAGGCCTTGAAGGTTTTACACTTTGTTTGGTTGTAGGGTAGAAATAGAGAAGAGAGAAGAGAGAAGTAGGAAAGAGAGAAATAGAGAAGAGATAAAGATGATTTATGGGTTGTTTGGTATGAGAGAAATAGTGAGAAATAAAAGAGAAATGTGATTTTGAACTGTTTGGTTTGATTGAAGAGATAAAAGAGAAATAATATAATAAAATAATTTTTCTTTTCTTCCCGCCAAGAATAATGTTTAAAATCGATTATCAATTTCATTAATCGATTATTTGAATATTTTTTAAAAAAAATGTATTGATAATCGATTATCAATCACATAATCGATTATTGCACCACCTAGAACCTGTTGTGTTGCTCATCATCACTCATTAGTTCGCATTTCTTCGCCAAATCTTGGGTCTTCAGAGGAGAAGTGCGCTCCTACCCCATTATTTCTCCAACACTTCTCACACACCAAACAAAGTGACATGCTCTGAAATGCTTAAGAGAGTTCTCTTTATTTTTTTCTCATTTTTGTACTAATTTACATAATTAAAAATATATAAAAAGTACTATCATATGAAATGTATGTCCCGTACTAGTTATTATACAATTTCTGGAAAGTGATGAAAATGAAAATGATGATCCTAGTATAAATTACTTTGATTTTGTTATCAGTATTTGTATGGGTTTTTGTAATGAACGAATCAACAGTAAAATGACCCTTTTTCATTTGAAAGAACATCAAATAATTTTTAAGCGGTCCTTTCTTTTTGAGAAAGTGACCATAAACAAACATGTGGATTTGTCACCGCCTACCTGGAATTCAAGTACAGAACTATCAACCTTGATGGCTGATCAACGTTTTTGTTACCTTCAATTCCGTTTTGCTTACATAGCTTTGTTTCCCTTTAAGATAAGAAGCGAGACCAGTTAGGACAAAAACTATGAAAAAAAATATTAAAAAAATCTAGCACTAATTACATTATAACATAAGAGATTTAAAATAATGGTGATTGGTTCAAGTAGTATATGTTTAATTTTATTGCATATTTTTGACTCAATTAATATTACCTCCTGTTACGTACCAATGGAGCTCGTACTCTCTATTTGAACAAATCGGTCAGGAGGAGCTCGGGGGAGGTTGACTTAACACACCCTAGCAGGATCCCTGGCTTGACTAAAGGAGGGAATCGGACAAATAAGGAAAGGACTGGAGTTATGCAGCCTGACAGCAGGATCAACGCATGTTGTCTCCTAATCAGCAAATCATACCATAAACGGAAGATACCCCCAACACCTATAAAAGGAGGGACACAGGCAGCGTTAGAACACGCTAGCTTCTTCACTTAGTTTTCTTATACTGTACGAGTAGAAATTAGGCTTTGTAAGAACATTTGGCGCCCACCGTGGGGCTCTGGTAAAACTTTCCCAGAGAACCACAAGTTTTTCAAAAATGGTAAAGACGAGGTCTAACGTCGATGATGACGATGGACCAACATTACAAGAGCTTACTCAACAACTCGAGCAACTCAGACAAGAGAACCAGAGGGTTTTGGAGGAAAATAGGGTCATGTGAGAACAACTGAACGAGACTCGTGAGGAAGAGGAGGAGGACGACACCTACTCTTCAGGAACTCCAGCTCCTCCAGAACGCTCTGAACCACAAGCCAATTTAAATAATCAAACAGATACACGATTTCATCCTTTTTCTGATTATATTACGTCTATTTCTTTACCTAGATATTTTAAATTTCCTGATTTACCTATTTATGATGGAACAACCGATCCAAACTCACATCTCACCAGATTCCACACTGTAATGCTTACTACAAGTGCTACTGACCCTATTCTATGTAAGATTTTCCAGGAACTTTGACAGGACCTGCCTTGCAGTGGTACTCAACTCTGACTCACGGATCTATAAGAGGATTTGATGAGTTTAGTATGGCGTTCAAAAATTAATTCTCTTCAAGTTGTCCTTTTAAGAAAACGGAGGACAGTTTGTTCAGCATATTATAGGGAGATGACGAACCACTCAAAGATTACATCAACCGCTTCAACAAGGAAGCAATGCAAGTCAAGGAGCTAGACCCCAAAATTCATCTCAGGGCAATCATCAACGAAGTGAAGGAAGGACGGTTCGCATATGAGTTGGCCAAATCCAAACCAACTGACATAGCCGATTTTAGACGAAAAGCTTCAGGACAAATAGATGCGGAGGAGGCAGCGATGGACAAAAAACACTTAAGAGCTATGTTAACAAAACCCCTAGAAAAAGAGAATTCATCACATAACCAGCAAAATAACAAGGGAACTTTCAGCTTCAATGCGGGAAAGAAAAATGGGAGACCTGCCAAACCCCCCGATCAGCACCTGTTTTTTATCACTTCACCCCTCTAAACGCTAGAAGGAGTCAAATTCTACGTGAAGTTTACAACTCAAGAATCATTGAACTCCCTCCACCTAAGGACATCCGTGAAGGGGTTGATCGTACAAAAAGATGCGACTTCCACCGAGCGTACGGACACAACACAAATGATTGCCAGACTCTGAAAAATCAAATTGAACAACTCATCAGGTTGGGACACCTCGGGAGATATGTGTAAGACGGAAGGCACATAAATAAGAAGGAAACAACTCGGGTAGACTACGATCGTAGAAGAAACCGAGAGGAGTCCCCTGACCGGAATCCTGGACCTAGCACTCCAAGACGAAGAGTTGGATCCATACATACCATTTCAGGAGGATTTGCGGGAGGGAGACCTGCCTCCTCATCCATAAAAATACATCTCAGGATGATTTGCTCAATCAACAAAACAGAACATACTCGAATAGATAGATCTCACCCTGTCATTTCTTTTTCTGACAGAGACTTTGCAGGTTTAAAAGATGTAAACCAAGACGACCATATGGTGGTTCGAATAAGCATCGAAGGGTGCTCGGTCAGAAGAGTCTTAATCGACTGATAAGTGAAAATCATATCATAAATTATAGCACTTTTTAGTTCACTTATCAAGGATAAAATGGTATTTTTGCCCCAGTTTAATCCCTTTTTATTTAATATTAGATAAATTGTATTTATTAATTTTAGATTTGAATTTGATGCTATTTTGATAGAAATATTGCTGATTTTTGCAGAATATTGCAAGGATTTGATTTGAAGGAAAGATAGCATTAAATAAGGGAGATATCTGCAAGATTTGAAGTATATTTGAAGGCAATTAATGAAGATTGGAAGATTATTTGTGAGCAATAATGAAGATTTGAAGATTATTTAAGAGCAATTAATGGAGATATCACTGCCAATTAAACAAGGATTCTGCAGACAACCTTCCCAATTAAATCCAAGATGCTCAATAAATGCAAGATTTCATCAAGAAAAGGGAAACAAGGAAAGACAAATCAACCAAAACCAGTCTCGGGGAGAGATCGAGTTAAAAAGAGAAAGATTGAAGTTGTAGGACGCGTTGCATGCTTCAACCTGCGCTGTAGCGCAGGGTGAAGCGCAGATCACACTGATTCTCGCCCTGTTGCCGTTTTTAGATAGATTTCTCCCCAATTTTCTTTGTCTTTCCTTAGCCTATAAATAGGAACCTCTTGCACCATATCAAGTGTGCATGATTATTGTAATCAGTCATATTTCAGTGATAATGCACCAGAGCTAATTTTAGAGTAGGAGAGGAGGAGCGCTTCACAAGGATTGAAGATGGTGACAACATCTTCGGTGGTTTGTATGGCTACCTTGTGTAGTTAACTCTCCATTAGGATTGGATGTAATTGATTCTATCCCCAAGTGTATGTAAACTCTATATTATTATTTCCTGAGCTCTCTGTCTATAATATTGGTAATCTTATTCTATGCTTAATTCCTAACTTTCGCGCTTGCGCCGGAGTTATAGGCTAGTTTCGACTAGGATTGGGGATGGGGGAGCGGATTCTGAAGAAACCCATTCTCTGAGTGAATAAGAGGACTCGGTAGCCAGTGAACCGAAACATGGGTGTTGCTAGTGATTGATGGGTAGTGTGAGTACTCTAATGAAGGGCGTCTACAGGATAGGCATGGTTATTAAATTACCGATAGCAAAGGATTAGTTGATTGTCAATCTAGGAAGCGAAACGTGGATGTATTCTAATGAGTGATGGGTAGTGACAGTACTCTAGTGAAGGTGCGTCCAGAGTAGTAGGCTTCGTTTATCAACTAGTTCTTTTACAAACGGAATAAAAGAAAGCAAAATAAGCCGAGGGTAAGTCTGTCGCCTGGGAGAGCCCGCATGGATTACCTTTGAGTCTGTGAAGCCGCTAGTAACTCGGGGTCTTAGCAATATAGTTTGTCTACAGTATTATAGAGTAAACCTAAAATAATAGATAGTTTTTACATGCACAAAGGGTGTGATGATATGAAGTCCAATCCTAATCCAAGAAAAGTGTCTCTAACTCTTCCTTTTTATTTTTATTACTTATTAATTTGCAATTTATAATTTCCACGCATAATATCCTCACAAATCTGTTATTTGTCTCTTGATAAATAGACCACGAATATACGCGAGTTGACCGTTCCCTGTGGATGCGATAACTCTTCTTACTATTATACTACTGGATTTTTGGTTCGCTTGCCAGAAACCCATCATTGACCAAGGAAGCTTGGCTGATGTCTTGTTTTGGAATACATATGAGGACCTCTCACTTCCAACAGACACCATTCACCCTTTTGAAGGAAACTTGGTAGGTTTTGCTAGGGAGCATGTCGAGGTAAGAGGTTTTGTTAATCTCAGAACGACTTTTGCGTTTGATGGAATTTACAAAACTGTGAATGTTAAATACTTACTTGTTAATGCCATTACTTCTTACAATATTATTATCGGGAGACCAACCCTAAATGCATTAGGGGCAGTCGTCTCCACCCCACACTTAACAATGAAATTCCCCGTTGATGATCAAAAGATAGGAGTAATGAGAGCCGAGCAAGATGAAGCTTGGCGCTGTTATGTGAAAAGTCTGGAGACAAGAAGATCTTCCAATAAGAAGTTTGGCACTCAGCTCAGAATCCATTCAACCGAGCTGAATCCTAGAGTCGATTTCTCAGAAAAAAGACCTCAACCTACTGAGGAGCTGAAGACCATCCAAATAGGCAATAGCCCAACATAAACAACTCGGATAAGAACAAGTCTCCAACCTAAAGAGGAACAATTCCAAAACATGAAACGCTAAGCACTTGAGATTTTATTTCAGTTAATCAAATTGAATGATGACAGTCAGGTTAGGTACTCTTTTTCCTATCTTAGTTTTTTGTCCCTAAGGAGGGTTTTGGACGAAACAGGTTTTAATGAGGCTTAACCTAGACTATAAACCAAATAAGAAATTTTCATATTACACTGTCTCCATCTTCATCTCTGCAAGTTATGCTCTAAAAACTGAGGATCTCCTCGGGGTAACGAGCTCATACTCTAAAAACCAAGTCCAATACTTGGGGTAATGAGTTAATTTTTCTCCAAAGGAAGATCTGTTTCGCCAAAGTTATGCTCTAAAAACTGAGGATCACCTCAGGTAACGAGCTCACACTCTAAAAACCAAGTTCAATACTTGGGGTAACGAGTTAATTTTTCTCCAAAGGAAGATCTGTTTCGCCACGAGTTAATTTTTCTCCAGAGTAAGATTTTTTTCACCACGAGTTAATTTTTCTCCAAAGGAAGATCTGTTTCACCAAAGTTATGCTCTAAAAACTGAGGATCACCTCAGGGTAACGAGCTCATACTCTAAAAACCAAGTCCAAATACTTGGGGTAACGAGTTAATTTTTCTCCAAAGGAACATCTGTTTCGCCAAAGTTATGCTCTAACTGAGGATCACCTCAGGGTAACGAGCTCATACTCTAAAAACCAAATCCAATACTTGGGGTAACAGGTTAATTTTTCTCCAAAGGAAGATTTGTTTCGCCAAAGTTATGTAGAAACACAGGGAAACACTAGAAGGGGGGTTGAATAGTTTTTCTTAATATTTTATGAAAGCTTTTCGCAAACAACAAGTTTGAAACAGAAGCTTGTTGAGAGAAAGAACTCCTCAGCTTTTCTCACACAATTTCTCTGTGGCAAGAACACCTCAGCAAAATGGGGTTGTTGAGAGAAAGAACAGAAGCTTGCAAGAAATGGGTAGAACCATGCTCAACTCATGCAACCTACCAAGATCCTTCTGGGCAGAAGCTATTGACACAGCTTGCTACCTTGAAAACAGAATATTGGTAAGACAAATCCTGAAAAAGACTCCTTATGAATTGTGGAAAGGAAGGAAACCCAACATATCATATTTCCATCCCTTTGAATGTGAGTGTTTCATACTCAACACCAAGGATGATCTTGGAAAATTTGATGCAAAGTCTGACAAAGGATTTTTCATAGGTTATTCTGAAACATCTTAAGCCTATAGAGTTTATAACTCTAGAACTTTAATTGTAGAGGAATCAATTCACGTTAAATTCAATGACATGAAAGAGACTGATAGGGAACTATCAGATCTAGAAGATGATTTTGCAGGTATGGAGCTGAATGATCATAATAGCTTGAAGGATGAACAGGTGTCTGAAGCACCATCTGTCACTGAACCTCTTCAGACAAATGTTGAGTCTCAGACAGATCAAACAGTACCTCAAAAAACTAACTGGAGATACAAGTCACATCATCCTAAGGTGCAAATCATTGGTAGCACTTCAGAAGGAGTTAAGACAAGATCAAAATTCAAGAATCTGAATTCCCTTACTTTCCTGTCTGAAATTGAGCCAAAGAACATTGATGAAGCTCTGCATGATGAAGGGTGGATCCTAGCCATGCAAGAAGAGCTAAATCAATTTGCTAGGAGTGATGTCTGGACCCTTGTTCCTAAACCCCATGGGAAAAATATTATTGGAACCAAATGGGTGTTCAGAAACAAGTTGTCTGAAGAAGGAAAAGTGGTCAGAAATAAGGCAAGATTGGTGGCTCAAGGGTACAATCAACAAGAAGGTATTGACTTCACTGAAACCTTTGCCCCTGTTGTCAGGTTAGAAGCAATTAGAATTCTTCTCTCTTATGATGTAAATAATGGCATCAAACTATATCAAATGGATGTCAAAAGTGCTTTTCTCAATGGATTCATTGAAGAAGAGGTTTTTGTTAGACAACCCCCTGGTTTTGAAGATATAGCTTTTCCTGATCATGTTTTCAAACTGAAAAAGGCTCTTTATGGTCTGAAACAAGCCCCAAGAGCTTGGTATGACAGATTGAGCAGTTTTCTTATCAAAAATGGTTTTGAAAGAGGAAAAGTAGATACAACTCTTTTTAAAAAATAGTCTAACAAAGATCTTATACTTATCCAGATATATGTTGATGACATTATTTTTGGTTCAACTAATTCTTCTCTGTGCAAGGAGTTTTCTGAGTTGATGCAATCAGAGTTTGAAATGAGTTTAATGGGAGAACTAAAATTTTTCTTAGGACTTCAGATTAAGCAAGATTCTGATTGTATATGGATCCATCAAGAAAAATATACAAAAGAAATGCTCAAGAAGTTTAACTTAAATGATTGCAAACCCATGTCAACTCCTATGCATCCCTCTTCATCTTTAAGCAAGGATGAAAATGAAGAACCAGTGAATCAAACTTTGTATAGAGGAATGATTGGCTCTTTATTGTATATAACAACAAGGAGACCTGACATAATGTTCAGTGTGTGTCTTTGTGCTAGATTTCAATCAGATCCAAGAACTACTCATTACAAAGCTGTTAAGAGAATTTTTAGATATCTTAAAGGCACTACTAATCTTTGTCTATGCTATAAGAGGAGCAAAGATTGCAGGTTAATAGGATATTGTGATGCTGACTTTGCTGGAGATAGAATAGAAAGAAAAAGCACCTGTGAAGGATGTCATTTCTTTGGAAGTAACATGATCAGCTGGTCAAGCAAAAGGCAAAGCACCATTGCATTATCAATAGCAGAAGCAGAATACATCTCAGTAGCCAGTTGTTGTTCACAACTGCTATGGGTGAAGTATCAGCTTGAGGATTTTAATATTCCTATTTCTTCTATACCTGTTCTTTGTGATAATACCAGTGCAATCAATTTGTCTAAAAATCCTATCCAACATTCTAGGGCTAAGCATATAGAAATCAAGCATCATTTTATTAGAGACTATGTTCAGAAAGGTGTTTTTGATATTCATTTCATTGGAACAGAGCATCAATGGGCAGATATATTCACAAAACCCCTGGCTGAAGATAGATTTAAGTTCATACGCAATAATTTGAACATACATGCATTTTCTAATAATTGATTGTGTATGATACTATCTGATATGTTAAGACCGTCTGAAATTCTAGGGTGTCTGAAATTGTGACATGTCTGAAATTTTAGGGTTTCTGAAATTTTATATGTGTGTCTGAAATTTCTCACTTGTCTGAAATGACTTGCTGACGTGGCTATCTGAGACGGTTTAATTCCATTTATTTTGTCTCTTCCACTTCGCACGTTACCCAATATCTGCGCAGCCGGTACAGGCCATCATAGCATCGTGGGTCTATAAATGCAAGAGTAAGTGTGTCGAGGAAGCCTTACACTTTCTCTCAGCATACTGTTTGAACTTCTTCTCTCAAGCAACCGTTTCCTCTCAAGTTTCTCTGCAACTTATCAATGGCACCAAAGAAGTCTTCCAGTTCCGGTGGAAATGTGGTCAGATCAAAAGGTGTGGACCTTGAGGAGCTTCGAAATCTTGGTATGGATTTGGTTGAGGAATTTGATGCTGCTGGATGGACTCCTTTCTTTGACCATATTTACTGTTCATGGCATGAGCAGAGTGTGATAGATTTCTGGTCTTCAGCTCGAGGAATACCTAACTCCAAGGGAGTGTATGAAAGCATCAAGGCTACTGTTCTAGGAGTCCCTATTTTTGTTGATGTAGGGATTCTTTCCACTATCACCAATGTCAAGGCTGAAGGTGAAACCTTCACTCCTGGATGGGAGTTGAGGAATGGTGGGCAAAAGAAGTACACAAAGATGCTGTATGGTACAGAAGAACCAAAGACTCCTGATTCTGAGTTCTTGCTGGATAAGGTCAGAGTACTTCACTCCATCTTAGGGTGCTCCATAATCCCTAAGAGTGGAAGCAGAAACCATGTGTTTGAATTGGAAAGATTCTGCATGATTCACTTACTGCAGAAGAAGAAGGTCAATCTTCCTAGCATCATCATGTTCCACATGCAGAAGAAGATTAGAGACTCTGGTGCAAATCTACCTCATAACACTCTCATTACAAAGGTACTCTTGCACTTTAAAGTACCTATTGAAAGACTGTTTGATCACAAGTCACCTGCATTCTTTGGTGAGGCTAATCTGAAGAGCATGAATCTCATTCTCACCCCAAGACCTTCATCTCCTACTCTGAAAGAGAGTGTTCTCATGGAGAATGCCTCAAGAAGAGGAAGCACAATAGAGATTCTTGAACAAGAGCTTCTAGGGGACATCAGAAAAGGAGAGTTCAAGGCCTCCAAACCATCCCCTCAACCTAAACTGAAGAAGCTCCCTGTGAGGAGTGCAGCAAAGGTATCTTCAGAAGCTTCAAGTTTACATGCTCAGACATCTGAACCTGTTCATAAGGCTTTGCCAAAGCCATCTGAAATTGTGGGTTAGTGCTCTGAAAAATGTGAACACTCTTGCTGCTAAGCCTACTTCTGACATAGAAGGAAAGGCTCATGAGGAAGACATTGCTAACCTTGCTGATCCTGAAGCTGTAGCAGCTCCACCTCTGGCAGCTTGCCCCTCTGATCCAGAGTTGATTCAAGTAGCAGCCATAGCTACTGCCTTAGAGCAAGAAGAATTGGATAAGAAGGCTGAGCAAGAGAAGACAGACTATGCTATTGCTGTGGCCTCTCAGCTAGCCTTGGCTGAAGATGAAAGGCAAGCTACCTTGGCTCAAGGTAATAAGAAGAGAAAAAGGTCTAGTGCTCAGCAAAGGAGGAGAACCAAGAGCAAGATTCTTGAGACAGCTCCTGAACCTACTACTAGGGTTACAATGAGCATTGCTAGCCAAATGGAAGCTATGGATGAAGCTAGTAAGTACCAGAACTTTGTAAAGGCCAATCTCTATTTCAAGAAGAGAAGAGAAGAAAAACAAGTTGAAAGGGAGAAGGTGTCTGAACCTGAGAAGGTCAAACCCCCTGTGAAAAGACCAAGGGTGAGGTTTGACAATGTGACTCCATCACCTCCTTCCTCACCTGAAAAGAAACAAGAGGAGAAAGAAGAAGAAGAAAGGCAACCTATAGAGAAAGAAGAAGAAGCAGCACCATCATCACCATCATCACCTCCATCATCACCACCATCTTCACCATCATCATCATCTTCAAAGTCAACACAATCTGGAGATCCCATTGTTGAGATTCAGCAAGGAGGAAGCTCAAGAGTTTGGAAAGGAAGTATGCTGCCTGAGCACATAAGGCTAGGACCTAAAAGTAGGGATTTCTTCACAGAACCCACTTTTGATCCTTATGCATTCCCTTCCACTCAGCATCAGTATGATGAAGAAGCTGAAGTGCCCCACAAGAGGTATGAGGGACCATTCTTTGAAAGGGAAAGAGTTTCCAAGTTTCCCAACCTCTATGAAGAGCTTCAATATTTCAGAAATGCCCCCCCCCCCCATTTCTCTGCACCATGGGCTTGTCAAGCACACCTCAGAAGTTGAAAGGGAGAAGTATCAAGGAAGTTCAGATAAACAGTACTCAGGGCAGATTGAGAAGATCAGAAAGGGTGTGGTACCACGTGCTCACAAGTGGGCTCCACTTGACCCCTTTTCTGATGCTGATTGTCTGAAAATGAGTAATGAAGACTGGTGTTTTGTCAGGCATCTATGCACAGATGGTGAACTCTTTGAAAGGGATTATCTGAAGTCTGTAGGCATGAGACGCTACAGGCCCCCTAGAACATTTTCCATCAGTCCAACCACCAAGATTCTAGTGCAACCTGATAGAATTGTTCCTAGGTACCCTCTGAAGGAAGGCCCTGCTGATAAGTTCAAGGAACCTAAGGCCTATCCTGTTCCCTTCAAGCCTCTGACTCCAAGAGAATGGAATGAGCTACCAGCAAAGGTCAAGAGACAAGGTGGAGGCATGGATCACAGTTTCAGAGACAGAGTTTGGTCATCTTACTGGAAAATCAGAGAGGATGTTGGATCCTATTCTGGGTCAACTGGACCAGATGCTGATTCTATCATAGGGCATGGGAAATTCATGAATGTGAAGTATCATTACATCAGAGGCCATTTCCCACCTCTGTCTGAACCATTTCATGAAGACTGGGAGATTATGTGTCCCATTGGAACATTCTTCTTTCCAGTGTATCATCCATAGGAGTATGGTTTGCTTCCAGGTTTTGATGTGCTGAGATTTGTGTGCAGACACATCCAAATTATTCTTTATGAAGCACCACCTGATCCTGAAGAAGAGAACAGAAAGCTCAGGCTGAAGATAGAGAAGCTAGAGAAGAAGAATGCTGATCTCATTGCTAAACAAGATAAGATTCTTCAAGAGCAACAACAGATTAGAAGTGGCCAAGAAGACATGAAAACTGCTCTCATCTCTCAGATTGACAAGGCCAAGGATGAGCTGATTTCCTTCATGAAAGAAGCTTTGCTAAAGAAGGATGGGTAGTCAATGATGTGTAGCCATGTCTCATGTTTATTTCTGCTAAATGATTAATTTTTTGAACAGTTTGATTAATACTATCAGTGTTTCACATCATGTTGTGTTTGTGTTTGTTTGTTTGTGCTGAGTTTGCTGTTTTCTTTCATACTTCATGATTTTGCTATGATTGCTGTTGTTGTTATGCTCTGGAATTCCCTTTTGATTGATAACAAAAGGGGGAGTATTAAAAACTAACAAAATCTGAATCTGAAGTGATCACAGGACTCAGGGGGAGTAAATAAGAAACTGATAAGTATTTTTGATCAAATCAGTTTAAGAGATCACCATCTGAGGGGGAGCTATCTATTCTTTTATCTTTAAAACTCCTTTCAGATTTATGTATTTTAAAAAAATTTGTCATCATTAAAACTTAGGGATTGAGCTGTCTTAAATCATCATAATCTTCCTTATGATATTTTTGAGACTCAACAAGTTATGCTCTAAAAACTGAGGATCACCTCAGGGTAACGAGCTCATACTCTAAAAACCAAGTTCAATACTTGGGGTAACGAGTTAATTTTTCTCCAAAGGAAGATCTGTTTCGCCACGAGTTAATTTTTCTCCAAAGGAAGATCTGTTTCACCAAAGTTATGCTCTAAAAACTGAGGATCACCTTAGGGTAACGAGCTCATACTCTAAAAACCAAGTTCAATACTTGGGGTAACGAGTTAATTTTTCTCCAAAGGAAGATCTGTTACGCCACGAGTTAATTTTTCTCCAGAGGAAGATTCGTTTCGCCAAGAACATGCTGAGGATCACCTCAGGGTAACGAGCTCATACTCTAAAAACCAAGTTCAATACTTGGGGTAACGAGTTAATTTTTCTCCAAAGAAAGATCTGTTTCGCCTACTTAACGAGCCTTCATTTTCAGTTTCTGAGCTTATACCAGGTATGTTTTTATAGTTTTCTTTCTTTTTAACCGATTGAAATTTTGATTTTGATTTTATTTGAGCATAACCTTAGGATAGGAATCTTAGGACTCTAGGAACCTTTAGGAAAGAGATAATTGTTCATAGTGCTTTAAATTAGATTGCATGCGGTTAGGATTCTTTGTGAGTTATTCATGTTTGCTTAGGTGGTAGTTTTTGAGTGCTCAGTGATTCCCACAAATTATTTTGTTGGTGCATGTATGCTTAATTAATTGCTCTAATATTTTTGCATGCCCATACATAAATGATTGTACAATATTGCATGTTACTGATGACATGATTTTTGAGCATGAGTTTGGTTCTCACTTTGCCTGTTTAGAATTATTTAGGATTTTCTTTAACTGATCACTTTAGCATGTCTTAATTAATTAATTGGCATTTATTGGGTAATATTTAAAATCAAAATTTTTATGCACATTTGTTTGGTTAATTGATTGCTCTAAGTATTGAAATTTATTGGCCATTTATTTCATAATTATGAGCAATTAAATATTATGATGCATAAATAATTTTGAGTTGCTTTTGCTCTGCAAATGGTTCGCACGAAGAATGTCAGTGGTGCTAGTTCCTCTGGGAGAGGCACAGGGGGTGCCAAGAGGAAGGCCCTCCCAGAGGGAACCTGAGTTCGACCCTCATCGCTTCAAGGACCTCAAGTCCTTCGAAGCATACACTGACATTGCTGATTGCAAGTTCATCCTGGAGCGACCAGTCATCCTCCAGGAGGGGGAATATGAGGAGTTCTCTGCTGAGATTCACAGGAGGCGTTGGAACCGCCTCAACCGGCCTGACAACTACTTCGATCCAGACATTGTCAGGGAATTCTATGCTAACGCTATTGGAGACCACGGCGTTAATTGCAGGAGGGAGTCCTATGTTCGAGGACAGGTTATCAGATTTGATTGCGATGCAATCAATGCACTTTTAGGACATCCCATAGAGGAGGACAGAGACCTCGTAGTGTGCCAATACCACGGGAGGATGAATGTTGTGGGGCTTCATGGCATTGATCCCCTTGACATTGAGACTGCTCAGCTGCTATGCTTACCAGGGCGTTCCTTTGAAAGGAATGCGTATCAGGAGGCTGCTAGGATCTACAGGAAAGATATGAGGAGCATAGCTCAGATGTGGACGGTACTGATATTGGCCAACATTCATCCTATCGGGTATGTTTCTGATGTAGTTATGCCCATGGCCCACCTCATCTACACTATCCTCACCGCCGCCGTTATTGATGTCTCACGAGTCATCACCCAGAAGATATCAGACTTTGCATCTTCTGTGGGGCGCCGGACCCCTAACTCCAAGATCAGGCTTGGTTTCCCTTCTCTCATCACCTCACTCTGCAGATCTAGGGGTGTAGAGGTGAACCCCAGGATTCGCATCGCACTTCCCATGACCAGAGCATACATTGAATCCAACTGTATCCCGGCTGAGGAGTTACAGGTTGAGGAAGAGCAGCAGCAGGCACCACCATCACCACCAGCAGACATGGACGCTCTTGTCTGGGCCCAGCAACTTGAGGCACAAAACACTCATTTGATGGCTCAGATGTCCATTATTCACCGAGCAGCTGTTCATTTTCAAAGTAGACATTATCAGGCTCATGTGGACCCCATGACCCCTGGACAGTTTCATGATTACTTACAGTGGCCTGGGGACATGCCTATTTTCCCAAGGGGGGATGGAGCAACTTATATGGATCAGGACCAGGATGAGGACTGATTGTTTTCTTTCCTATTTGGTGCTTTTCCTTCTTTTTATTTTTCTTTTTCATTTTTATTTTCTTATTTTGCTTTTTATTTTCTTATTTTCTTATTTTCTTTTGATATGTAGTGTATATTATTGCCACTGATACATTATCTATATTAGGCAGTACTTATTTTGTTATTTTCTGTTAAATTTTTAGGACTTTTTAGGACCTTAGGAAATTAGGATTTAAGGTAACTTTTTCAAAATTCTTTGTAATTAAGTAGTTTAACCAACCAGATTAGGAAAGATGATAGGGTTTTGTGATTAACTCCATAATCAGTTAGGATTAGGATACTTCTCAAGAGAATCTATCAGGATAGTTAATTAAAACCAGTAAGTGCTTTATCAAGGAATTTTAGCCAATAATCGGTGGGCTGAGAGCCCAAACACTAAAATTGAGAGTTTTTCACCGCTGCTTGTCAACTGTTATTGCTTGAGTTTCTGAATTTTGTCTTGCTAGTAGAAGGTATGGAAGTGACAAAGGCATACTTTGTGATTATAATATTTTGCTCAGTGCCAAATAGCCAACATTGATTAAATTTTTCCAATTTTTGATTGCCCATTTGAGCCTTAATATTTCTTTTGATGCACCCCAGCCATGATTAATGATCATACCATGTCTCTTCACACTTGGGATAGAGAGCAAGGTGCAACACAACAAAATGGGACAAGAGGTTGGTGAATTAAAAGGTCAAAGAGATTCAAAGAGCAGGCACAAGAAATCACAAAGAAGGATAATCCCCACAAATAAATTCTCTATGTTATTATTTATGTAAAAAAAATCTGCACAAAAGTGTGGAATTGAATAAGTTGGGGGGAGTATTTCTTCAAACAAAGAGGCCAACTGAAAAAGGGTGACAATTCAAGAATGACATAGTAGATGGAGAGAAGTCCCAAACACAATCACAAGATGCTCTCTATTCAAAGTGTTCATTGCATATCCAGAAAAACCATAATTTCTTGATAGCCTAGCCTCATTACAACCAAAGGAAAGACCTTTTGATCCATATTAATTGCTTGCAGCTTCAGATGATGGAAACAACTATCGATTCTAGTTGTTCAACGGTGGTGAAAAAGATTGAGGGAAACACTTACCCGTGAGAATGAGAGATTTCCTTGGTTTATCACTTACTCCTTTAATTTCTATTTTTGAGAAGTTTGACTGATGTTTGTGTTCTATACTGATTGAGGATTGGTAACATCTCTTAAACATGATTTTTTCTTATGTTTGGAAAGTGACTGCTGCTTAACAAGGAGATGATGAATAGTTCCTTGAATTTGTTTTTGAATTGTTTTTAATTACACATGGAATAGAATAGATTTCTTGATTGCAAAGAGGTCTCTTGCTTGAGGACAAGCAAGAAGTTAAGTTGGGGGGTATTTTGATAAGTGAAAATTATATGATAAATTAGAGCACTTTTTAGTTCACTTATCAAGTATAAAAATGGTATTTTTGCCCCAGTTTAATCCCTTTTTATTAAATATTAGATAAATTGTATTTATTAATCTTAGATTTGAATTTGATACTATTTTGATAGAAATATTGCTGATTTTTGTAGGATATTGCAAAGATTTGATTTGAAGGAAAGATAACATTAAATGAGGGAGATATCTGCAAGATTTGAGTTTGATTGAAGATATTTAATAAAGATTTGAAGAAGATTTGAGGCAATTAATGAGGAGATCACTGCCAATCAAACAAGGATTCTGCAGACAACCTTCCCAAATAAATCAAAGATGCTCAATAAATGCAAGGATCTCATCAAGAAAAGGGAAACAAGGAAAGACAAATCAGCCAAAACCAGTCTCGGGGAGAGATCAAAATTAAAAAGAGAAAGTTGGAGCTGCAGGACGCGTTGCGCGCTTCAACCTGCGCTGTAGCGCAGGGTGAAGCGCAGCCCTTTGGTTCCTGCGTTGTAACGCAGGGTGAAGCACAGATCACGCTGATTCTTGCCCTGTTGCCATTTTTAGATAGATTTCTCCCCAATTTTCTTTGTCTTTCCTTAGCCTATAAATAGGACCTCATTGCTCCAGATCAAAGTGTGCACGGTTATTGTAATTCAGTTATATTCCAGTGATAATGCACCAGTTCTAATTTTAGAGTAGGAGAGGAGGAGCGCTTCACAAGGATTGAAGATGGTGACAACATCTTCGGTGGTTTGTATGGCTACCTTGTGTAGTTAACTCTCCATTATGATTGAATGTAATCGATTCCATTTCCAAGTGTATGTTGAACTCGATCTATTTATTTATGCAGTTCCCTAGCTATAATATTGGTAATCTTGTTCTGTGCTTAATTGTTAACTTCCTCGCTTGCGCCGGAGTTATAGGCTAGTTTGTAATTAACGTTACGACTAGGATTGAGTTTGGGGGAGCCTAGACATAGGAAACTCAACCTCTGAGTGAATGAGAATACCCGGTAGCCAGTGAACCGACACATGGGCGTTGCTAGTGATTGATGGGTAGTGTGAGTACTCTAATGAAGGGCGTCTACAGGATAGGCATGATTATTAAATTACCGATAGCAAAGGATTAATTGATTGTCAATCCAGGAAGCGAAACGTGGACGTATTCTAATGAGTGATGGGTAGTGACAGTACTCTAGCGAAGGTGCGTCCAGAGTAGTAGGCCTCGTTTATCAATTAATTCTTTTACAAACGGAATAATGAAAGCATAACAAGTCGAGAGTAAGTCTGTCGCTTGGGAGAACCCGCATGGATTATCTTTGAGTGTGAGTGGCGCCTGGTAACTCGGGGTCTTAGCAATATAGTTTGTCTACAGTGTTATAGTTCAAAGCCTATAAATAATAGGTAGTCTCGACATACATGAGGGGTGTGATGAGATGAAGTTCAATCCTAATCCAAGTAAAGTGTCTCTAACTCTTCCTTTCTAATTCATTAATTATTGATTTTAGTTTATAATTTCCGCAACAATATTCTCAAAAACCGTTGTTTTCCCTTGACAAATAGATCACGAGTATATGTGAATTGACCGTTCCCTGTGGATACGATATCTTTCTTACTATTATACTACTGGATTTTTGGTTCGCTTGCCAAAAACCCATCACTCACTACACCGAGCTCACACCTTAAAGATCCAAGTCCGGTACTTGGATAATATTTTCATTAAATCAGTTTGATCCAACTTCATCAAGAAGAAAGTTCCAATATTAATTAATCTGTTGATCCAATCTATGCTAAAAACCGGATCAAACAAATTAACTGATACCAGAAGATTCTTCAATGCTTCAGTCAGCTCGGATATGACAAACGCTTACGGAACTTGATTCCTTATGCTAAGTATGGGGGTGTAAAGCCCCATTTATGGTACAGGAACAATGAAAGAGTAACGAAAGAAGCAATAAATGCTGAACAGATAACAAGGATAACAACACTAATTCCTACGCATGGGAAATGACAAAGTCAAGGATGACGAAGGGTGCAAAATTCAAAATAACAGTTACGAGTCTATACACTTAATGAAAAAGTTTGTACATAGCCAAAATAAAATGAGGAAAACAGATAAAATCAGATTAATTTGGGCTGCTCGAAAGTCACCAGCTCGGATCCATCAGCTCCACCACTTTCTTTGTCAACTCTTTCACCTTCATCACCCTCAGCACCAACTCTTCCACTTTCAGCATTGGAGACCCCTTGTGCGATCAGATCGTCGTCATCTTTGTTTGTTCCACCTCCTTCTTCTAGCACCATTTCTATCAAAGTACCACTCACAACTTCTTTCAACACGTCACAACTTGAAACATCCAGGTCGGGGTACAAGGCCTTAATCTGTTCCAATGCTTGCGAAAAACCTTGATCATAAGTGTTGGCAGCTCCAGCCTCAATCCTGTCACGATCTTCTTCAACTTTCTTCTTAGCATTAAAGGCGTCAGTCAGCAACTTCTCAGCATTTTCTTTGGCAGTCCTCTACACACTCACCTCGGTGGTTAATGTCTCTTTGTCCTCTTTCAAACTTGCATTTTCTTGAGACAACAAGACAACTCGACCTTCCAGACCAGCAACCTTAGTCTTCATCTCTTCATATGCAACACATTGCTTTTGCAAGTCATCCACGAATTTCAGAAGCTCGGTATACCTATCTGAACTTGAGGAATTTTGCCTTTCCAGATACCGACCAAGAGCTGCTGTTCTAATTCCTATGTATTGAAGCATTAAATGAGTTGAACGAGGTCCCCAATTATCTAATCTTTTCACATCACTCTTGAGGAGAAGGTTAGAATCAATAACTTTATGAACGTCAAAACGATTATCCCATAAAAAGTGATGATAGAACCTGACCCGGTGAAATCTTGAAAGACTTGAACGCCTCCTTCAGTAGACAGGTCCGGACCCACTTTCTTCTCAACATCCAGACGTGGTCCTGATTCCCGAGCTCGTTTTCAGGAGACCTCCTTTAAAGACGATGAAGAAGGAGCTTTCTCAGAACATGTCACCTGAGGATTCGGTGGAAGATCCGAAGCCTTAGAACCTTGCCCTACTTCGGCCCTGGCCTTCTCAACCCTTTGAGCCGCAAGTCTACGAGCCAAAGTCTTCTTGTCTAAAGCAGTAGCCATTTGTTCTGCAAAGACAAGAACAAGACATTAATATCCCATAATTTAGAACCAAGCAGAAGAATTATGCAGGTCATACCAATATATCTCTTAAGGTCAGCTAGTTTGTCTTCTAACTTAATCAGAGTAGCACACTTCAATCCAGTAGCATATTTTAAGAAAGTTACTTCAATAAACTCCTCGGAAGAAAGGAAGTCCGAATCAAAGGAAAGGATAGTCCGAGGACAAGGTAACCAATAGATTGGAAAAGTAAAATCCCGGTTGTCATCAAGAAAAAATTCATTGCATGCGTCAGTAAATAGGCAAAAGAAATGATCTTTAAACAGTTTAAGAGAAGAAGTGTATGCTCGCATTATTTTCTGACCTGTATGACTGTTGATGTGTATGAGACCTAAAGGACGAATAAATTTCACTTGGAAGAAATAGAAAAACTTGGGACAGGTCGGGGTAATCCCAAAGAACTCACACATAATCTGAAAACCTTTTATAAAACCCCAAGAATTGGGGTGAAGTTGTGTGGGAGCAACATTAAGAATCCGAATGAGAGAACACTCAAAATCGGTGAAGGGCACCCGAACTTTGTACTGACTGAACAACTTATCAAACATGTAGACTATATCATGTGTTGAATTGCCTATACGCCTATGACAAATCCTGTCATCAGGAACACATCAACTATAGTTTATAACCCCGTTTGTACTAGGTCGGGTAAAGTCAACTCGGTTAATGAATTTCTGAAGTGACTTTTCATCAACATACACAGAAGGAGTATCCCCAACTTCTTCCTCCACCCAGGGATAGTTTTCGAAATCATACTCATATTCTTCCTTCCCCTCCTCATCAATTTTCAAAACATAACCCGCTAGTTCACCCTCTCCTAAATATTTCTGAATCTTCTTTCTCTTTCTCCGCCCAGAAATCACACCAAAACACTCCCTTTCTCCATCCTAAACCCTACCTTCAACAGGACCAACCGGAATACAACAGGAAAACCCAGCAACAGCAACCCCACTCACCAAGTCCTTATTGAAGGAATCGCTCTCTGTACTATCTGAAGAACTCACCACAGTCATGGATTCCTTCATAACAGGATCATCCATGCCCTCAGAACTTCTACTATAACTTTCCCCAGAGGAAGACATAGCGAATAAAGCAAAGAAAAAAATGAAGCAAAAGAAGGTTGAAAGAGGAATGTACCTGAAAGAAGAAAGGAAGAGTGAGCGAAACACACAAGGAAAGCACAAGGTTTTAAAGTCTCTGCAGAAAAAAATTAAAACTTTCGCCGGGTAAATATAATAGAGCTATGAAATGGCAGGAAAAGAAAAGGCGCAAGATGAAGAGACATGAAACCCAAAAGGTGCGTCAATTGCAGGAATAAACGGTAGTGATCAAATTGATCTGACAATCCAAAGTTAATGGCAACGGCTGACAATGCTACAAATCAGTCAGGTTGAGCTCGGGTCAATACCAATCAGAAGTATCACAACAGAAATAGTTAAGCTACTTCACTGTATAACACTTCGTAGCTTGGGAGGCTTATGTTACGTACCAGCTGAGCTCGTACTTTCTATCTGAACAAATCAGTCAGGTTGAGCTCGGGTCAATACCAATCAGAAGTATCACAACAGAAGCAATTAAGCTACTTCACTGTATAACACTTTGTAGCTTGGGAGGCTTATGTTACGTACCAGCTGAGCTCGTACTCTCTATCTGAATAAATCGGTCAGGAGGAGCTCGGAGGAGGTTGACTTAACACACCCTAGCAGGATCCCTGACTTGACTAAAGGAGAGAATCAGACAAATAAGGAAAGGACTGGAGTTATGCAGCCTGACAGCGGGATCAACGTATGTTGTCTCCTAATTAGCAAATCATACCATAAACGGAAGATACCCCCAACACCTATAAAAGGAGGGACACAGGCAGCGTTAGAACACACACTAGCTTCTTCACTTAGCCGTCTTACACTGTACGAGTAGAAATTAGGCTTTGTAAGAACACATCCCATAAGAAATATATGTGATTCACACAAATAAAAATAACATAGTAGAGACCTAAAAGCAATTGTAAATTTAAGTATCATTAAACTCAGATTAATTATAATCAATATAAGATAGACTCATTAAAGAGTTTTTTTCCTAACTCTCTCCATTATATCTCACTTTTCTCATTTTTTATTTCTATATCTCTCTTAATTATATTATACTCCTTTCATCCCTTATTATAAGACCCTCTCAACCGTTTCACACAGTTTAAGAAAAGTTAGTTAATGTATTGGTCTTTTAAAAAAAATAATAGCATTCCAAATATACCCCTATTTAAAAGTCACTATATTTTAGAAACATTAATGGTGACATGGTGGAAGACTCCAAAATTCACTTTCCAATGGGGTAGTTGAGCATATGGGTAAAACTTCATTAATTATTCACACTTATCAATATATGGGGAATAAAAAGCGTTGAATATTAATGAAGGGCAAATATGAAAAAAAATAATTAATTTACCTAAAAATTTGCAAAGGGTCTTATATTAAGGGACATCTAATTCTTCTAGAATGGGTCTTATAAATAGGGACGGAGGGAGTATAAAATATTATACAGAATAATTCTGCAATTATCGTTTCTATTTATTTAAATGAACAAAACTTTGTCAACACTTTTTTTATTTATAAAACTAAAATTTGAGACCCTACAATTATCGGTTGACATACTATTAGTATTCTCCATATATTTTAAATAAGAAACAAAAGTGATAAAAGATACAAAAAATAATATATATATATATATATATATATATATATATAAAGAGAGAGAGGGTTCAAATTACACCTGTGTAAGTTACACCAAGTATTACACCGCTGAATAATTTTTTAATGGATCACTGTATTAAGTAATGCACCGTTGGATTGAAAGGTACTATCATATAGATCATACACATAAAATTTTACATTAATCCAAATTATTTGATATGTCATTGAGATGTCTCAAGATTAACGTTATATATGCATTCAAAATATATGGAAAAACATAACTATTTGATTATCAAGTTATTAGTCTCAAAATTTTATGAAATTTGACACATATAATCATGATGATGAATAAACATAATTCAACGATTGGATTACTAAAAAACACATTTGATTTGTAGTTATCAGCGGTGTAATACTTGGTGTAATTTACACTGGTGTAATTTGAACCCTCCTTTTATATATATATGTGTGTGTGTGTATAAGCATCTAGATCGGTGTAGTGTAGGAACGTGTGTTATTCAAACAAGAAGTTAATTGGATTTTTTAAAAATGCTACTTTAAATTTAATTTTGATATTTATTTATTTAAAACAATATCAACACATAATTAACCATATATTTTATCGGGTGGAGTTGAGTGCATAGATCATGTGATAGTGTTATACTATTTTTCTAAGGAGTGCTTAACAAAGGAGAAATAATGAAAAGAAAAAAAAAGGAAAAAATGTCATTTTCTTTTTTTTTTTTGAGTATCCTCCCATCCGGTAGATGAGAGACTAATCTCTCGAGTATTATCAGGCGCAAAGCGAGGATTTCTCTCAACAATATTTTTTTTTCATATACATATATCTAAGTATTGAACTTAGGACCACATGTTTAAGGGACCAAAGCCTCTTTCATTTTGGACCAATACATGTTGGTAAAGAAAAAATGATATTCAACGGCTCGTTAAGTCTTCTAACTGATATTCTTAGAGATCTTCTCTCTTTAATGTTATATAACGAATGATTTATGCTTTAATGTCCGACACTTCCAAAGAGTTAAGAGATAATTTTTTTCATACAACAACTTATGCAACACATTTTTTCTCTTTATCTCTTTTCCTTACATCACCCATCATATCCCACATTTATATTTTTTTTCCCTTTTCTCTCTTTCTCTCTCTCTTTCTATGTTGTATATGTTGTACATGTACAAACAATATTTTCTCACGAGTTAATAATAATCTCTTACATTTTAAATGGGAATATTATCATAAAGACATAAACTAAAAACTAAAAAGGCAAAATAAAATTGTGGTCCAAGTAAAGCAAAGCAGTGAAGTAAATAAAAACGGTTCATTTTGATAATGATAGATAGATAGGCAGCAAAGATTGACGAGAAGCTGCATTGCTGTAAAGCCTGCAAGTGCAAGAATTGACCAATAACACAATCACCAAAGCTGTGAGATTCTCTTCTTTGATTTTGGAAGGCGCAAATGCTTTATATTTAAAGTGACCAAACGGCGCCAGGGTTTTGGCGTTTACTGCTTGGCCTTTTCATGACCATCTCTCTTGCCATTGACATTCTTCCAATTTTGTCTCCCTCAACTTTTTCACATACGACATTTATTACACTGTTCCTGATAGTTACTTACTAGTATATAGTATGAATCAATTAACCAGACTCTTCTTCATTCAATTACAAGTTGCTGTGTTGATTACCTGTTATTGTTAATCAAAATTGTTATGGCCTTACACGTGCTTAACTCAGTAATTTAATTGAGCATAATGTTGGTTGTAATACTAATTTCTTTTATTTATTGATCCTTCTAGTTGTGATTACCTGACATATGAAATTAAAGAGGAGGGACATTTGTTGGAACCAAAAATCCACAGGATGGGTACCTGCTACTATGGCAGAAGCAATAATAGTAAACAAATTAACTCGATGAAAATATATATAGAATTCAGTTGAGTGTCTTATTCTGTTGGTTGCAGAATAAGCCCTGAATTAAGGGTTTGAGATAGGTAGGATATAGGAGTGGGACATAGGAGTCAACCATAACTAGCGCCACAAAATAGTGACATGGTACAAGCATAAATACAAACAGAAGGGTGCTTTAGCTGCCTCTAATTGGAACTCACGGGCTTCTTCTCTTCCTATCCAAATGACTGCCCCTGCCTATAAGGCTCTGCACAGTGCAAACCAAACATGGTTGGACACATCCCAGCTATGTTTACACTAATTACTAAGCATGCATATTCATGTGCCAGCAAAAGGGCCTGATCCTTTTTTAAAAAATCAATTTTTATTTAAGAAAATTGTTTATTAATTAGGTGAAAATCATAGCCAAATTTGATTTCTTTTCTTTTGATTTTCAGTACCCAGCATTTTGCCATTTTATTGTGAAAAAGCATGTAAAGTTAATTAATGTAATCATAGAGAACATTACACACAAATTTGGGATATATGGCAGGGCAGCTGCCCGGCCCGTTGACTCGCTCCCAGAATACAAGCCTACTTATCATTACCGATAGTTTGATTGATTTAATTTTGATAATTTTATTATCACTATTATGCAATACATCGCTTGATAATAATATAAACACACTTTCAAAACCAAATATAAAGAGACTTTGTAGTATATCAAATTTCAACTCTAATAAAATAACTTTAAGAAGTGATAGGCTTATGCATCCTAACACCTAACAAGACAGCCAATTAATATATATTACTTTTTGAATTTATTTTTGATAAATCTTAAGTAATTTTGTAGACGATTATTGAACCACGTCATTGATACCATTTTATTATCTTTCACCGGAAATTCATAGAAGTATAACTGTAGGTTTAATCTGACTTTATAGGTCAAGTCGGTCATAATCTATTTTCACGGTAATTAACTACTGTTTGGTGTCATTGATACCATCTAATTATGATATTTACAAAAAAAAAAACATTTTCATTTTTCAGACAAAAAGATTAGTTGTATTCGGTAAAACTAGCTGAAAATGGTAAAATGACATACAAGAACATCATTAATTATTAAATAATGATGAATGAGGGTGATTGAGAGATAAACATGTAATAAATTTTCAGCCAGTAGCTGAAAATTTGAACTTTTTAAAAAAGTTATCTCAAGTAGTTTTTTAAGAAAAGCTAGTAGCTACCCAAAAAAACTACCTTACCAAATACAGCTGAAATGGTTTCAACTACTAATTTCAGCTTCCAACTAGCTGAAATGACTTACCAAACACACTGCTAACTTTTTAGCTTTTATCTAATTTTTCAACTAGTTTTACCAAACATACTCTAAGCATTTGTTATTTGCTTAACAACGTGCATAGGCATGAGGGATGCGGATTCAAATCCTCACCAGTTATACACTTGTCTCCAACCAATTTAACCACCAAATAGCTGCGGAATAGTTATAGAAATATTTGGTACCTACATTTGATAGCTATGTTGCCTGTTTGTTTTAAATTATGACAGGACAAAACCATAATTTTGTAGAATTGATTTTAAATCATTTCCGTCCAACGTACTTCGTAAAACGTGTATCATCCATCTCAACAATTCATTTCTAGAATCAATTCTACCCAACTGTAAACCAAACGAACATCTTATCTATTTTGTAGCTAACGTTGTTGGAGAGATAGCACGACCAGAGAGGATTCAAACTCTGAGGATGTCAAATGCTTAGGTTGATTTCGTGTTGTGATTGTGTGATTTTTTGAAGTGTATTTTTAAAATTCAACTAGATGCAATGATAACAGTATAGTTTTTTACATGAAATTTTGGGTTAAATATGTTTTTAGTTCTTAAAAATATAATGAAATTTGGTCTTAGTCTCTCATTTATTTTTTCTTTGGTTTTGGTCCTCCACTTTTAAAACCACATACTTTATGGTCCTCCTTGTTAACTATACGCCATTTAGCCACATTTATATCTTCACTATAACTTTTCCGCATTAAAAATTCACGGGAAATCTCTTATAATTTTTTTTCTATAGAAAAATCATTTATAGTAAATTTCCAAAAAAACTAAAAAAATAAAAATAAAAATGTTATGAAATTTCTCTGCTTAGTTGTAGAAAAATCAATAGAAATTTTTTAGAAAATTTTAGAAGCTAAATAAATTTTTCTATGAATTTTGAAATTCACAATAAAATTCAAAAGAAAATCCATAGAAAAATCTATACGAAATATTGCTACGTTATGACTTAGCAGAATATAACTAATGACGAAGACTAAAATCACGTGATTTTAAAAAACATAAGACCAAATTTACAGAAATGGGTCCAAAACCAAATTTCACTGTAACATGAGAAAAAATATTTAGCACTGTTTTTTTAAATGTACACAATTTTTATCAACTAATGTGGTTTGTCAAATAAGGAATGACTCTCACGAAAGGAACAAAATTCACATGTTTTAGTAAAATTTAGGTGAATATCAATCAATAAAAAATGCATTAAAAATGTGTTGTTAGATATTTTTAAGGTTATCAAAATCGGATCAGACCGACTGGTCCAACCGATAACCATCTAGTTCGACCGGTCCAACTGAGAACCGTCTACTACTTGATTCATATATCACTAAAAAAAATTCGGTTGGTTTCAAAAGCGGTCAAACCAGTAAATAATCGGTATCAGAAAATCGGTTGGATCAGTCAGATTCAAAATTTTAGCTTTTTATTTTTTATTTAATCTAAAATATTTTTTAGATAAACAAAGATAAACTTTTAAGGATCAAACATAAATATTTATTATTTAGTCAATTATTATTAATTTTTTATAATATAATACATATAATAAGGTTCATTATATTAATTTATTATATGATATATCTTGTTTTCTTATGTTTTAGAGTTAATATACGATTTAGTCCCTGAAAGTGTTACATTTACTTTTAGTCCGTGAAAGTTCTTATGTATACAAATTAGTCATCAAAAGCCTAAAATTGCTTACTTATTAGTCCCTCCATTAACCTTTATTACATGAGTGAAACTGAATTGCTGACCTGGATTGTTAAATTAATGCACAATTGGTTTGTTAAGTGATGTCTACATGGAAGCTCAGTTGTTTAGTCTTTAATGTTGGACAAATTTCTAACTCATTTCCCAAATTTATATCCTTCATCGATCTTCATTCTTTTCCCCGTTCTTCACCCCTTACGAGAATATATCTGTCAACCCTAATCTCCACTGTTTAGGACCATAGCTGGATTGTTTTACAACTCAAATCTCCATTCTTCTATCCCCAATTTTATAACCACAATCTCTATTATTGTCTCTAATCTTATCTCTCAAACCCTAAATCAAACAAACCCAAGAGAGACAATGAGAACTGTAATGAATCAGGCAGCATGTAGAAGTGTCTCTGGTGATGAAAGTGGCGTGATGAACCTATGTGCATTAGGGGTGTTCATATCCAATCCAATCTAATGCAAACCACATAAACCGAACCGAAAAATCGAAAACCGATTTTTTTTATGGGATTGGATTGGTTTTCGGATCCTATGTTGAAAACCGATCCAATCCAAACCGAACTTATATATACATATATTATTACTTATAAAATAATCATATATTTATACTTGTATACATATATGTTTATGAAATTACTTGTGCTAATATATTTTTATGATTTTATTATCTAATATCATGTTAATATTTTTATAAATATATCAATTTAAAACTATAATTAAATTAGTTTCATATCTCGTGTCCTTCTTTTTAATATAATTTTATATTTATTTTAATAAGTATAAGTACCAATAAAAAATATTTACTATTATTTCATAATTTATCTAATATTTATTGTCTTTTTTAAAAATCGAAATCGATCCAACCCAATCCAATTTAAACTGGATCGGATTTGAAAAAAATATTACAAACCGATCAGATGATGAAATAATGAAACCACAGTGATTAATAGATCAGATAATTTTTGTCTCAAAACCGATCTAAACTGAACTGCGAACACACCTAATGTGCATGTTGCAAAAGGTTGTGGTTAATGGAGTGCAAGAAAGGAAATAAGAAAGGAAGGTGGTTCTTGAGGTGTCCTTTCTTTGGGATAAACTTTTTTTTGTATAAGTTGGGTTTTAAAAGGGGTTTCTTACCCTTTTCTGTGTATTTTGTGTAGAGAGATGATCTTGATTGTGGATACTTTGAATGAAAGTTTGCAGTGAGAAATTAAATGAGAGGTTGATTCAGAGTAATTTTGTAAGAGTTTGAGTGAAAGGATGAAATAAAAAAAAATTAGAGTTTTATTCTGGGGGGAATTTTATAGCCCTAATTTTATTCCAGTAAGCATCTTATGTGTCACATAACAGTACAACTATGCAGTTAACTTGCCAACTCAGCACTTTTGTTCCACTTACTAATAAAGGTTAACAGAGGGACTAATAAGTAAGTAATTTTAGACTGTCGGGGACTAATTTATATACGGATGAACGCTTTCAATTATCTCTTAAAATCTTTTAGATAAAAGTGTAGTAATACTTTCTCTATTCCTATTTATAAGATACAGTTGACCAAATTACATGAATAATAAAAGTGGTTAAAACTAGTTAATTTTATTGGGGTTTTAAAAAATAATTTAACTTTCTATTTGTACCTTTATTTAATATCATTAACTAACTTCACTATCATTTGATAATGGGAAAAACATTACAAATAATAAGGATATATATGAAAAATAGTAATAAATGTTTTTGGAAATTGTCAATTTTTTTTAATGATGCAGTATAAATAGGAATGAAGAGAGTATATTCTTTATATTAATATTTTCTTATTTAAAGATAATAAGTGAGATTTAAGACTAAAGAAGATTTTGTTTCATTTGAATGTGACTTTTAAAATTGTGTGATAAAAAAATAAAAAAAACTGAAAAGAATAAAAATGAAATTTTTTTATTTAATTTGAATTTAATTTTCAGAATTATATAATTAAATTTAAAAAAATTATGTTTATTTTACTTTATTTTAAGGATTATTTGAAAAGATAAAAAGACTAATTTTTTTATTTAAATTTAAAATTATTTTTAGGATTAGGCAATAATAGAGAAAAATAAATTCTTATCTTAATTTCATTTAAATTATTATAGTATAATATTATCTTTTTAAGTGTTGTTGATGTTTGATTGAGATATTGGTTTATCATATTGAATAATGATATCATTCATGCAAAGGGAAAATTATTGAAAAGTTGAGTATTAATATATAAATAGAAAAATTTACAACTAGGAAACAACAAAGAGTTTTATTTTAATAAATTTATTTTTCTTAATTAAAAACATCTAATATTTTTATTATAATTTTTATTACAACCATCCAAGTTGACCTATAATTTAAGTCAAACTCTATTTTATTCCCCATGTTAACCAATCTAAAAATTATAATTATTAATAATTATGAGAAGTAAAAATAAAAAAATAATAAATATTTTTAAAATTTTATAAAGGATTTTAGAGAAATGATCAAATATAATTATCAAGAGTCCTTTAGAAAGTATTGGAGGAAGTGTTTTATTTCGGTCACTCAATGATATAATCTGACTGCACCTCTGCCTATATGGTATACATGGGTTAATGGGTTATTTATACAAAAATTACATTACTTTAAAATTAATTTTACACAAAATTAATTTTATATAATCAATTTAATCCTAAATCAATTTTACCATCGCCAAACCAAACGCACTTCATTTCCCACTCCAATTATTCATGTTGCTTTTTCATTGATTATTCATTTTCTTTTCTACAAAGCAACCCTCTTATTTTATACGTTTTGTCTGTGCGTGTATGATATAATACATTGCCCTTGCAAAAAATTGTTGATCGCTCGGATTTCATTTGTGGGTTAACTTATGAAGGGTGCATGAACTAATCATAACACCCTTTCTAATCAAGTTCGCCTTGAAAGTAAAATTGATAATGGCAATTCAAATTTTCTTAGTATTCAATTAAACTATGTGAAGCGCCCACAATAAACAACAGAAATTTGGAACATATATATGAACTGCGCAGTTGGTGGATGACATATGATATGATATCCTTCTGAACAGTGCTACTAGCAAGGGTCAAATTAAACACCACTTTTGCAATGTTGGGGGTAATTTAGGCATTATTATTCACATAAATAGGATACTCAGAAACTACAGTGGAGAAAGAAGGGGACCCTGCGTATGCTAAAATGAAATTTAAGAAAGCATGAAAAGATCTGTTCCCTTAGATTTTTGCGCACTCCTGCACACCATTCATTCATTCATCCTCCACCATCTTCTGCACATCTTTCTCCCTTTTCTTTAATTGCCACCCACCATAGCCACCTACTTGCCTTTATTGCTTTTCTTTTCTTCCAGCACGTATTGCAGCCAACTAACTTTCACTCTAAAGTCTCAAAAGTATAAATGCCCTTTCTCATTATTTTACCTGAGAAAAGCGCACCATTTCCCATTTAAAATCAAATTGGATTTCATTTTCTCGTTTTTTTAATTCCACGATATACTACTCGCTCCATTTTTTTTATAAGGTATTACTCACGGAATTACGCATACCAATAAAAATGGTTAAAGTTAATTAATTTTATTGGAGATTTAAAAAATAATTTAACTTTCTAATTTTACCTTTATTTAATATCATTGATTAACTCCACTACCATTTGATAGTTGAAAAGATAATAAGGGTAAATATGAGAAATGATAATAATGTTGTCTTGAAATTGTAAAGTGCAACCACAAAAGTTTATAAAAATGCCTTATAAAAAGGACCAAAGGGAGTACTATAATTAAAGAAAAGAAGAAAAAAACACATATTAAAGGGTCATGCTCAGTGTCCTAAATACACTCATTAGTATTTTTTAATATTTAAAAACAACAACTCATTGATCCTATAATTATTTATAGCAGATTCTTATATGATCAAAATTATATCATCCCCGCTCTAACAATATTATATCAATTATTATTAGGAAGACACAAGAGAATGTATTTGGATCATTTTAAAATGAAAATTTTATATGACCATATAATGTAAAAATTTATATTTTTCTTTCTCCTCATAAATATTCATTTCTTCTTCGCTCATAAATGAACATTTATGAGGAGAAAGATAAATACTCTCTATCCGTTTCTTTTTATCTGTCGTTTAAGGTTTTTGCATATAGATTAAAAAATACAATAAGTGTGTCATTTTAGCTCCATTGCTTACAAATATACCCTTTCTCTATCTCATTAAAGCATTTAAAGTTCTCCACCATTTCTAGTCATATGCAATAAATACTCCAACCATTTAATAAATTTGGAAGAGGGTAAAAATGGAAAATTAACATTTATTGTTGCCTTGATATATGAAAACAACACTTACTTAGAAACAAATTTTATACTCTAAAATGACTATTAAAAAGAAACGGAGGGAGTAAATCCCAAGAGAATACCCATCACAAACAATCAAACTCACATGTCATCGACGACACAAGTTTTGGTTAAATGTATCACTATAAAGACCCATTAAATAATACTCCCCTCCATTTCAATTTGTTAGTCATTTTAGGAAAATAAATTTTTTCATAATATTAGTCGTTTTCTAGTTTTATGTGAGTATTAATGCTAGCTTTCCATTTTTACCCTCCTACTTTTATGGGAAAATAAACTTAAAAAACTATGCACCACACTACTCATTAATGTATTTAGATAAAATGAGAAAAAATGTGTAGTAAATTAATAAGGGCAATTTAGTAAGATTATTATGTCTTTAAGTCATTTATTGTTGTTCTTAATTTGTGTGTAGAAACCTTAAACGACATATAAAATGAAATGGAGGGAGTACTATCTCCGATGCTATTTATAAGACAATTCAGATAAAAACACAAATTAAAAAAGTAAATTAATTAATGCATTTATTTTCAAAAAATTACTCTACAATGCTATATCAATTATTATTAAGAAGACACAAGAGAATGTATTTGGATCATTTTAAATGAAACTTTTATATGACCATATAATGTAAAAAATTTATATTTATTTTTCTCTTCATAAATATTCATCTCTCTGCTCATAAATGAACATTTATGAGGAGAAAGATAAATAAATCCCAAGAGAATACCCAACACAAACAATCAAACTCACATGTCATTGACCACATAAGTTTTGGTTAAATGTATCACTATAAAGACCCATTAAATAATACTATCTCTGGTGCTATTTATAAGACAATTCAGATAAAATACAATTAAAAAAAATAATTAATTAATGCATTGATTTTCAATAAATTACTTTACAGAGATTATAAGTTGGCCCCTCTTTAAAAATAAACTCTACATTGTGTCACCTTAAAACCTTTAATGGTCAACAAGGGCAAAAATGAGAAAAAACAATAAATATTTCTAAATTTGTATACTTTATCTTATAAATAGGTCGACTATGGAAAAACTTGAAACATTGTCCTATAAATATGAAACGGAGGGAGTACAAGTACCGACAACATCTTATTTGAAAATGTAACATTTCATATTATCAATGCATTAAATGTTTGTGACAGTCCGTAATTTCCAATAAAATATTTCCACTTTGATTTATTAACTTGAGCAACAATATTGCACATGTTAAAAAAATCAATATAACTATATAAGGATAGAGATGTAATTAATATTGCATTGGATTTGTAAGTGGATAATTAAATAGAAACACATTTTTTCTTTAAAAGTTGACAGTTAAATAGGAACGGATGAATTAACTCTCCGTTCCTATTTAAATGTCCATTTTGAGAGAAAAATTGTGTTCCTATTTAATTGTTTATTTTCAAATCCAATGCAATAATAATTAAATCTTTCTCTATTTTATTATCGGTTTTTCTATAATGTGCCCCATGGCACACTTTAACAATCATTAGAAGTTGGTTTCCAATGCCACTTTTAGTGTATTTATTAGGTGAGAGAATAACTAGTATTTAAAGAGCATTAAGTCTAGTTTTTAAAACTAATTTGCTTCCATTTTTAACCCTACTATTTTCACTTCTATCATTTTTTATTTCTTTCAAAACACAACCAACTATTACACTGTAGCACTATTATATTGCTTAATGCAATTTGGTTTAAACGGCAGTATTGCAGACTTCAAACTGTAGCACTATTATATTGCTTAATGCAATTTGGTTTAAACGACACTATTGCAGACTTTTCAAATTAAAATTGTTTTTATCCCTTTAGCACTATTTTATCCCTTTAATTAGCACTGTTATATTTCACCATTTATTTCTAGCTGCAACTCTAATTTTTTGAAGATTTCCTCTCTTCTAACTTATCCCTTTAGTAGCATGTTTGCTTCTTTTATTAGCTCAGGGGCTACTTTATCAAGTTAATCACAATATTTAAAAGAAGCGAATAATAATATAAAAAATTGCAAGAGTAAAAAATTAGAATTTAGTACCTTACAATTTCCGAAGTGAAAATATAAAAAATACTATACAATGTAAGTTTATTGTGTTTTGGAAGAAAATAATAAAGATGAAGTAAAAATGATAGGTTAAAAATGGAAGCAAGTTAGTTTTAAAAACTAGAGTTAATGCTCTTTAAATACTAACTATTCTCTCACATAATAAATACATTAAAAGTGGCATTGGAAACCAACTTTTAATGATTGTTAAAGTGTGTCCTGGGGCACATTATAGAAAAACTGATTTATTATTATGTTAATAAATGACCCACTGTTAAAAATTAATGAGACCCAATAGTACTGAGAGAGATGAAAGGTAAAATTGAAAGTTTAAAATTTATTTATATGAAAATAAGAGTAATAATTGTATTTCTTAATATGTGTATTTTTTTATCCAAATAGACAATTAAATAGGAACGAGGTGTAATATTTTAGTATTTTTACACACAAAGTAATGTGATAATTATTTTTTTAAAAAAAATATAATTTTTCACCTAATGTTTTTATATAAAAATACCAATATACTATGGTCTATATGAGTTTTCTAGTTAGTTAAAGAGGAGCTTTCTCACCAATTGAAAAATCTTGGTTTCCGTTAACACATATCTTAAATCTGCAGCGAAGTTCAATCAATATATACTCACCCAATTGAAAGCATGCCCATCTAATATCAGTCAACCAGTAGTTTTTAGAGCTGTTTGAATAAAACGCAATGCCATTGGCATTTAGTAAATCTAGTAAGTAAATTCATTTAAATTTAAATGTGAAAAAATAATTTTAACAGGAATAGTATTGATTTTAAGAAGAATAATAGCATTTTGCAAATAAAATTAATTTTAGTATGATACACAAAACTCTTCATATTTTATATTTAAAATGAAGAGGTAATGTTTTTTAATCTAGTTCTTTCAAAATTTATTTTAACATTAATATTTAAAAATTAGTTTTACCAAAATTAAAAATAAATATATATACCCTTGATTATATATTTCTTTTTTTAATCAAAATTATTAGGTAGCTGAATCAGCCTTTATCACCATCCATGTATATAAATTTCACTGTGATTTACGTCTTTCAATTTTGACAAATCATGCAGTGTGGTAGCTAGTGTTCAAGACCCTGAAGGTGGGACTTTGTTTCGTATTAGGAGCCACACTATTAGAAGTGTTCTAATTAATAACACATCCCATAGACTTTTTCCATGTCATCTTCATTAATAACCAGGTATGATGTATGAAGTTGTCGTTTTTACAAAAGAAAAAAAAAAGGGAATGAAGAAATTAATTAAGACTCCCGCTCAAAAAGCAAACAAAATTGAATTAGAATGAAACTCTTTTTATTAGACAAAATTTGAGGTTTATATATATGGTAATAGTTTTTTTTTTGTCAAAAAAATAGAAGTATATGCTCCGTATATGTGGATAAATGTTGTTTTTAAGATTTTAAATTACTATAATATAAAATTATTACAGTATATATATGGGAGAACATATATATATTTTTAAAACCCATACACAAAAAAAGTATAATAAATGGTTACATTTAAGTAAATTAATAAATTAAATGCTTCTAAAAGAGTCTCGACCATGCAATCACATGGAGGGTAGTTTTTAAAGAACTGAAAGATAAAGATTGTGTATACAATTAACAAAATTCTATTCCGCGCAGAAAGAGCTAAAGAAAAAAACAAAGAAATATCTCTGTTTTCCACCACAAATTTCTAATTTACCAAGTGGTAATCATAGGCATTTTGTCGGCTTGATTAAAAACATTTAATTTAATTAAGAAAAAAATTAGAAATTGAAAGGGGGTGCCGTGGGGCAGTCTTGGAAGTTGAAGTGCCAAGTAAGCCATCCACGTTAAAAGCATAACTGACCATGATGACGTGTAATACACGTAGGACCCCCACCCCCCATGACTAATGCCACGTGGCATTGTTCTATTTATTTTCCCATCTACCAAGGGGGCCCTTTTTGCCGTTAATAAAACTGAATATTACTTCCGTGTGTGTGCTTCCTCACACAGCACACAAGAGAGAGACATTAAGAGAAGAAGAGAGAGAGGACGTTGCTTTTCAGCGCCGGCGAGGAAATTCCGGTCAGCATTGTAGGAAAGCCTCTCAGTTTTTCCCCATTTCCGTTAAATAGCGGTGGGTTCGCCGTGCGGTTACTTTTCCGGCAAGCTCCAAGTGTTCTGTTGCTGCATTTGATGGTTTCTGGATCGAGTCTTATACTAAACTCTTGGTGCTGTTTTCTTCAACTTTTCTACTTGTTTCACTTTGAAGCTCTTCAAGAAAAAAAAGAACCTACCTTGCTTGCCGAGTGGTTTCTACTTTCTAGGGTTTGGTGTACACTTCACCTTCTCTGAGCACACTTCTCATTTTGGTCACTTTTGGGTATTGTGTACCTTTCCTTCATCTGCTGCTGCCACCGTTACGTCTTGTTCCGCACTCTCTTCTTTGAGCCCATTCCTTTCTTTCACATACCCACTTTCAAATCTAACCGTTACAAAAGAAAAAAGAAAGCTTGTCCTTTATTTTGTTTTGTTTTGGTTAGAGCTTACTCTGAAGTTGGGTTTTGCTTTCCTTGTCCAAATTCGGGGCCTTTGATGCTCTTGTGTTGTTTCTCTGAGCTCAATTTCACATGGGTGCCTAGAGTTTTGAAAATGCGAGCGTTATCCAAAATGAGAGCTCTCCTTATTGTTTGCTTGTTCTCGCTGCTTCTTGTGGCTGTGGCCGCCGTGAACCCCTCTCTAAACGACGACGTTCTGGGGTTGATTGTGTTCAAAGCTGACATTCAAGATCCGAAGGGAAAGTTGGCATCTTGGAACGAAGACGATGAGAGTGCGTGTGGGGGTAGTTGGGTGGGAGTGAAATGCAACCCTAGATCCAACAGGGTAGTGGAGCTTACACTTGATGGTTCTCTCTCTCTGGGAAAATTGGTCGAGGCCTTCAAAAATTGCAATTCTCCGCAAGCTTTCTCTGGCGAACAATAACCTCACAGGGGGCATAAGCCCCAACATTGCTCGTATTGATAACCTTCGGGTCCTTGACTTGAGTGACAACAATCTCTCAGGAGAGGTTCCTGATGATTTTTTCAAACAATGTGGGTCTCTCAGGACTGTTTCTTTGGCGAGGAACAAGTTCTCTGGTAGTGTTCCTTCTAGTTTGGGCTCATGCTCAGCTCTTGCTTCTCTTGACATATCTTTTACCAGTTTTCAGGTTCTGTTCCTCCTGGGGTTTGGACTTTGAGTGGACTCAGGTCTCTGGATTTGTCTGCTAACATGTTGGAGGGTGAGATTCCAAAAGGGGTTGAGGCGTTGAAGAATTTGAGGAGCATTAGCTTGGCGAGAAATCGGTTTTCTGGGAAGATTCCAGATGGGTTTGGAAGTTGCTTGCTTTTGAGGTCTATTGATTTCAGTGAGAATGCTTTCTCTGGTAGCATCCCTGGAGATTTGAAGGAACTGGTGCTGTGTAGTTACTTTAGTTTGCGTGGAAACGCTTTCTCAGGAGGGTTCCTGAGTGGATTGGAGAGATGAAGGCCTTGAGACATTGGACCTCTCGTGGAATAGATTTCTGGTGAGGTACCAAACTCTATAGGAAATCTTCAGTCATTGAAGATGTTGAACTTTTCTGCAAATGGTTTCACTGGTAATCTGCCAGAGTCTATGGTGAACTGCACTAACCTTGTGGCCTTGGATGTCAGCCGGAATTCAATGTCCGGAGGCCTTCCATCGTGGATTTTCAAGTCAGATTTGGCACCATCAACAGAATGAGTGGTAGCGTGAAGAGCCCTTTGTATTCCTTGGCTGAAACTGCGGTTCAAAGTCTTCAAGTTTTGGATTTATCTCACAATGCATTTTCTGGTGAAATCACGTCTGCTATTGCAGGTTTAAGCAGCTTGCAGATTTTGAATTTATCAAATAACTCTCTAGGAGGACCTATACCAGCTGCAATTGGTGAACTGAAAACATGTTCTAGTCTTGATTTGAGTTATAATAAGCTAAACGGAAGCATACCTTGGGAAATAGGAGGAGCTCTTCCTTAAAAGTACTAAAATTGGAACATAACTTCCTAGCTGGGAAAATTCCAACCTCAATTGAGAACTGTTCGTCATTAACAACCTTGTAAGTTCCTTTTCCCTGTCCTATTTTTCAGTTTGGCGTTCTATAGATATGATTCTGTGGTTACAGTAGGTAATTTAAGGTTGCCCCTTATAATTGTTTTTGTGTAAGTTTTCATCAGGCTGATTTAGCTAATATCATGCAATATATTGGTTAAAAAGTGCTTAACTTAGCTTAATTTACTTAAGATTCATTTAAACTGAAGCCAGCATGTTTGTGCATGATTGATATGCCCTTGATGGAGACTTCTCTTTGCTTTCTTTTATTCCATGTTCTAATAAGACCAGTTGTTTATCATAATACGATAAAAGACCCCTGAAAGTCTTTTGACTTTGATTCAGTCTGATATGCAGTTGTGTTATTTTCTGGCATGAACATGCACAATGTAATGCTTATGTATTATTACTTCAGCAGTATATATCCCTACCATATAGAAAAAGCAAAAAGATTGAAGAAAAGATGTCCCCAGTACATCTGGGTGGAACAGATGGTGACATTGACATGAATTACCAACCAATATCTGCTCTTTTTTTCTTACCACATAAATATCTGTTATCAATGTGTAGCCTTAAATTTTATGCACTTGCAGTTTCATGCATTGTTACATTTTTCTTAATAGGTCCTACTAGGTAGCTGTTTAGTCCCGAGTTAAATTTTTAAATATCATACAAGTAAGATCCTTTCTGCTCTTATTTTTTTATGGCTCTGACTTCCCTGGTTTTTGCTTCTTCTTTTTCTTTCCCCTTTTCTTCTTTCTTTTTTTTGCTTATTTTGTAGGATTCTGTCCCAGAACAGGCTGAGTGGGTGGATACCTGCAGCAGTTGCAAAGCTTGCTAACCTGCAAATTGTGGACTTATCATTTAACAACCTTACTGGAGCCCTTCCTAAGCAATTGGCCAACCTCCCCAATCTTCTGTCCTTCAATTTATCTCACAACAACCTTCAGGGTGAACTGCCAGCTGGTGGTTTTTTCAACACCATTTCACCTTCTTCTGTTTCTGGCAATCCATTGCTTTGTGGCTCTGCTGTGAACAAATCATGCCCTGCTGTCCTCCCAAAGCCTATTGTTTTGAATCCCAACACTACTACTGACTCTGGCTCAGGTTCACTGCCTCCAACTTTGGGTCACAAAAGAATCATTCTCAGCATTTCTGCACTCATTGCCATTGGTGCAGCTGCTGTCATTGTAATTGGTGTCATTGGCATCACTGTTCTCAACCTCCGTGTTCGGTCCTCCACAGCTCGATCAGCAGCTGCCCTCACATTTTCCGCTGGGGATGAATTCAGCCATTCCCCAACCACAGATGCCAACTCTGGCAAGCTTGTCATGTTTTCAGGTGAGCCTGATTTCAGCTCTGGAGCACATGCCTTGCTTAATAAGGATTGCGAGCTTGGGCGTGGAGGGTTTGGGCTGTATACCAAACAGTTCTCGGAGATGGGCGTTCAGTTGCTATAAAGAAACTCACTGTATCAAGCCTCGTCAAGTCCTCAGAAGATTTTGAAAGGAAGTGAAGAATTAGGAAAGGTTAGACACCAGAATCTAGTGGAACTTGAAGGTTATTATTGGACTTCATCACTGCAGCTCCTCATATACGAGTATGTCTCTGGTGGTAGTCTGTATAAGCATCTCCATGAAGGTTCAGTGGAAACCTTCCCTCTCATGGAATGAGAGGTTTAATGTGATTCTCGGCACAGCAAAGGCCTTGGACTCACTTGCACCACTCCAACATCATTCACTACAACATTAAGTCAACCAATGTCCTTCTTGATAGCTATGGTGAACCTAAAGTAGGCGATTCGGGCTAGCAAGGCTGTTAACCAATGCTCGATCGATATGTTTTGAGCAGCAAAATCCAGAGCGCACTTGGCTACATGGCACCAGAGTTTGCCTGCAAAACGGTGAAAATTACTGAGAAATGTGATGTTTATGGGTTTTGGAGTATTGGTTTTGGAGATTGTTACAGGAAGAGGCCTGTAGAGTATATGGAGGATGATGTGGTGGTACTTTGTGACATGGTAAGAGGGGCATTGGAAGAAGGGAGAGTAGAGGAATGTGTTGATGAGAGGCTACAAGGGAAGTTCCCAGCAGAGGAAGCAATTCCTGTGATGAAATTAGGCTTAATATGTACTTCTCAAGTGCCATCTAATAGACCAGACATGGGAGAGGTAGTTACATTCTGGAGCTAATAAGATGCCCTTCAGAAGGACAAGAGGAGTTGGGATGAATTTAAAAACTTGCAATTAGGAGGATAGAAAAAATGGGTTATCCGGCGAAGAAGAATCCGGTTTTATTTATTACAGAGAGGAAGAAAAAAGGGTTTAATTGTGGGAAATGTTTGTTTACTTTTTCATTGTAATTTTTTTCTTGTTAGTGGTTCTCATTCTCTAGCCTGTTGTAAGATTTTCTCTGTTATGGTACAATTAGGATGCCGGATTCCTTTTCACCGGGTTCCGTTTTGGACCCCTCTTGGAAAATTGTTACTGATCTTCATATTCCAGTTTGTTGTTTGGTGTCGCAATCTTTAGTGTTTTGGACAGCTTTTCGCTTTTGCATGTCTAGGAATGGCAATATTTGTTTGTACGCTTTTTTGTATGAGGCGTGGCGTATGCAAGAGCTATTATTTGTGCTGTCTTTTTTATGTTCTCTTTTTCGTCTCTGGTTTGTTGGAGAATTCTCGTGGGACATGTTGGAAAAAGTTAAGTCTTAATATTTAAAAATTGAGAGTAAATTATAGTTATTATTATTTAGGTTGAGTAAATTGAAGAGTTCAACTTGCTAAGAGCTCCTATACTGATTCTTTGTATGATAGTACATGAGATCAACTTGGTAAGAGTCCAACTTGAAGTATTAACAAATTTAAATTAATGTTTTGTTATGTTAAAATTATTTTATGAATTAATTAAATATACATATAAAACAAATTAACAATTGATATTAATTAAATTTTAATTAATAAAACAGATAAATAATAAATATAAATAAATTTCTTTTAAACATTTAAAAACAAACGGAAAGATTACTTCGATGTAGCATTTGATTTCGTGCTTGAATGGTCTGGTTGTTAGACGAAATGAATTTAACGATACATCTGACTAGATGTTTCCATTTATTAAAATCTGATGTAATACTGTAAAAATGCTAAGTCAAAGTGATTTCCTAGATTCTTTAGCACCCATTTTAATAATAATTTTTTTAAAGGGTCTTGCTAACGAGTGTCCTAAGTGCACTTGTTAAGGAACCAAAAAGAGAATGTTTTTATTGGAAATCACAATTGCATATGTGAGATTAAATGTCACACATATCCAACAAAAACCTTCTCTTTTTAGTTCTTTATACCAGTGCCCTTAGGGCACTCGTTACATTTCCCTTTTTTAAAAGATTTTGTTACCGACCAAGACTAGTTAAATCATTAAGAAATAAATAAATAATGTTTAACTTATTGAAATTTAAAAAGTTTATTTTTTTTCAAAATAAATTTATTAACAAATGTTTTATGAATACTTATTATAGAATTTATCACTTTATTAAAATATACTAATCTGTACGGCATATAATAATGGATGGGGAAGAAAAGAACTGCAAGCATGGAGAAGAAAGGTGGGCAATAAGAGAGAGAGAGAGCAAGCACGCCTTGGTCACTATGAAAAATGGGGAATCTCGGTTATTGGATTATAGAATATTACCCGATATGATGCTGTCGGAACAGAAGCTTTCTTTTCCGTTATATTGCTTCCCATGTTCCTTGCTTTCTTTTCCCGAGTTTCCCACTCGGGTGGACTGAACCAATTTACAGAGTGATTAAGCCTCTCGCATGTATTATATTTTATGATATAAACTTAGTCTGTTATTTATTATAGGCAATTTTTTAGGTTTAATCTCTGACTTGTTTAAAAGTATGGTTTAACTCATAGTCTGTTTAAAATCTATTTCATACATTTAAATAGATCAATAAATCTATCTCTAAATAATCAATGCATTTATAAAATAATATGCTTAATTTTTTTATAATGTAAATATGTCACTGACATATACCTTTACATAGGCTAATAAACCTACCTCTGAATAGGCCAATATGAGAAATTAAAAAATTATATATTATTATACTATTTATTATATAATATATTTATATGTTTGTTAAAAATAATATTATATATAAATAAGCTAGTCTGCTAAGTCTAATAGACTTTTTAAAAAGCCTAAACTTTGACCTATTTAATTCAAAAGATTTTTTCAAAAGCCTGAGCCTAAATTTTTATTAAACGAGTGAAGCAAAATTAGGCTTTTAAGTGGGCTACCCTGTTCTCCACCTCACCTACATTTTTTTTCATTTCTTTTCACTCTATTAAATACACATTTTTTAATAGTTTTTATATTTTTTAATGATGAAATAAAACTTAAAAATATATCTCACTAACCTCTCATCATTAGCAGTAAAATTTATAAAAGAGTTTAATTAATGCAATTTATATTTTGTTATATCTTTGAGATTAAAATTATACTTCATTTACACTGTGTTTGTTTCAATTAGAGAAATACAAGAGAGAAAAATAGTGTGATTTGGAATAAAGTAGTCAAATTTTTATTTAACAAGGATATACATATATAGAAATAAATTATTGGAATAAGGTAGTTAAAAATATTTACTAAGAGATCATTTTGGTCATATAATAATATTAGGTATGACAATGTCTAACTGAGTTTGGGGATATCCGTGGGGACTGCCCCATTTGGGGACATGAGAATGGGGAATTTTTCCCCGCGAGGATGGGGACGGGGAATAAAAATTCCCCCGAACATATTTGGGGATGGGGGTGGGGATCATTCCCCTCGCCCCGTGGGGTCCCTGCCACGCCTCTAACATGTGTAGAATAATTAATATATGTGTGTAAGATTGACAATTACCCCTGTGATTTTAGGATTGTTATATGACCTACCACATTTAGAACTTTGTATTTGGAGATTTTCCCACTATAGGGATAGTGCTAAGTATGGAAAATCGCTCTAAGTATATTTGGAGATAGAATGAGATCATCCTCTTTGCCTCACGAGATCCATAAAGAATAAAATAACAAAATTATCTTTAATTATATACATGTATTAATTAATTTATGATTTTTTTTCATAATTAATCTAACTATGGGGATCCCCGTGGGGACCTGTGGGATATGGAATGGGGAGATAATTGAGAGGTGGGGACGGGGAGTGGGGAGGTACTCCCCGCCCCCGCCCGGGCGGGTGCCATCCCTAAATAATATCAACAAGATTTTTTTCATGTGATTCCTTATTGAAAATCAAGTTGACAAATATAAGTAGTTAAAGATACTTCTTTAAGATTTAATAACTATATATTGTCAGTGTAAAATAGTTTTACATTATTATCCAATAATATGTTGCTATATCATTTAATGAGTTTAATTATATATGATGTGTCATATTCATTGAATTATGTCATATCATGTGACTCTTTATTAAAAGTTAGGTTTACAAATATCAATTGTTAAAAATAGTTTCTATAATAATATAATAACCATACACTGCTAGTGTAAATTATTCCATATCGTTATCCAGTAATGTATTGACATGTTATTAAGGTATGGTTGGTGATGTTGAGGGAAGGGGAATAAAAGGGTAAATGGGAGAATGAAGGGGGAGAAGAGAATTTTTTTTGTAAGTTATCGGATATTTCCAAACACATAAGAGGAAGGACTTCTTACAACCAATGATATGAAAACCGGAGGATCTCAGAACCGGTCGAACCGGTCAAAAATCGATGTCAGAAAACCGGTTGAATCGGCCATTTTAAAAAAAAATCAATTTTTTTTTATTTTTTAATTAATCTAAATATTTTTAAAATAAATAAAGACATATTTAAGAATTACACATAAATATCTATTATTTTACTAATTATTATTAATTTCTTTTGTCTTATAAACCTTATAACAAGGTTATTTATACTGATTTACAACTTTATATATTTTAATTTCTTATAATGTTATGTTATTTTATTAATTAAAATGTTATATAATATTAAAAATATATTTAATTAAAATTGGTTCGACTACGGTTGAACCATTGAACCGTGAACCAATGTCTTCACCGGTTCAATTACCGGTCCGGTTTTTAAAACACCGCTTACAACCCTTCCCTTCCTTTCCTTTCTAAGCATATCCTAAATGAATATGACATCTCACACCTCATATAAACTCAATAGTAATATGATAATAAATTATTGAATGACAGTTGTAAAACTTTTTCTACACATAAGATGTATAATCATAAATTTAAAAAATATAGAAAAGTAATATATATATGAGAGGAAAACATGGAGTGAAAAAGCGAAAGAACCATTATATTATATATATGGAGTAGGGTAACCATGTGTGTATATTGGAAGCGGTGAGTTGTCCCTATTATATCCATAAAGCCCAGCTGTAAATTACATAAACGGTGTTGGGCCCAAGAGAACCTAATGCATTGGCTTTCTCATGGTCAACTAATAAGCACATGGACCAATCGTCCATTCCACTATTATAAGATGGAATATTGGAGTGAATTGACTATTAGAAAATATCTCTCTCCATGCTGTAGTTATAAAACTTATTCTCTCTTTATTCATATACACATATAAGATTCGTAATGTTATATGGAAAAATTTACAGTACACAACCATTACACAAATGTTGTTGACCATTGATTTATGGTGAGTGAAAATGAACGGTTGTAGATTTTGTTTTGATTAGTTTAAATGAATAGTTTGAAAAACTTGTCAATATTAAGTTGCAGTCCTCCATGTGTGTAGTTTGATATGTTGCAGAGAGGTCCTTTATTAATCTGGAAACTGATTTGTGTCCATGTAAATAAATAATTTATTTAAGTGTAATTTATTAACACTCTGTCCATTAGACCCTTAATGGATAATGGAAGAACATCCCCTCCATTGATGCATGTAGTGGAAGGGGACGGTTGTTTTCGAAATCTGAGAGAACAAATTGAAGGATCCGCGAGTAGAGTGCGAAGGGATAATTTATTTTTGGATGGATTGCTGCAATTAAGTTGATGGAATTTGTAAGCGAAATCCGAAGGCAGACATCATGTGTATCGTTGCGGTTGTTCTTCTACTATGAATGGGGCCGTGATTTTGCGGCTGTTGTTGCACCTCTAGCGCCGACGTGGAGGCGGATGATGAACGATGTTACATACATTCGACCTTGTGCCGCTTGTTTCCATCTCTAATCAGTCCCCGTAATAGGAACAGGAGTTCGACACTACCACCGTCTTCTTCGCCCAGCGGGTTATTCAGCAACTGCAAAAATTATATTTAACACGCACAGTTTCAAGCAGTTCCCACAGCAATACACATTCAGTTCACAGTCGGCTCTAGGTCCATACCTTCAACCAGAACAACTAATAGAATCGCAGCTCCTCCACAGTCGCAGCTACTCAGGGACCTCCTCCGGAAACTCGTCCTCCGTCGCAGCTACTCAGCCAACTCAGGCAACTACTCCGCAAACACCTCCGCCGTCGCAGCAACTCATGCAACTATCCGCAGTCGAAGCTAACACCGTCTAGCACGAATCATAGAGGAGGGGGTGTTCTAATGTTTGATGTGCGGCGCAACAAACGAGAACAAAACTTTTGAAGAAATTTGGGGTTTGGTAAAAAGAAAACCTAACAATAACTTAAGGACCTTTCTGAAACAAAAAAATTGAATGGCCCAACGGGTTGTTGCCTGTGCACATGGACTTACCACCGAAACGTGTCCTTTTCATAATTTGGGTACCGGTAAATTTGTGTACCGTAGAAAGCACCATGTTATATATATACAACATTACAACATACAACTTAGTGAGAGAAGAGAATAAAGAGAGAGAAATGTGAGATGTGATGAGTGATGTAATGAAAAGTGTAACATCCCACTATTAGAGACTTTAACTTATAGGAAATTCATAACATGAATAGGATGAAGTAAGGAATTGATAAGGAGAAGCTTAAGAGGCAAAAATCAGGGTTTCATGCATCAGGGTTTTCGCTCAAGCGAGTAGGTCTCGCTCAAGCGAATTATGTAGCAAAAACTTTAGGATTTTGGTTCTGCAAGTCTTGCTCAAGCGAGATACAGGACACAAAATGTGTTGCTCTCTGGATGATTTTCGCTCAAGCTAGCAGTTCTCGCTTAAGCGAAAATACTCCAGAGAGAGTGTATTTTTGTGGGCATTCTCGCTCAAGCTAAATGGTCTCACTTGAGCTAGAATGACCATCTCGCTCAAGCGAGATGAGAAGACAGTTACAACATTTTTTAAAACACGATTGTAGGCAGTTTCCCACTCAGTTTCTCTTCCCCTTTTCGTTCTTCCAGAGAGAGAAAGAGATGTTTTAGTGAGAGAATGCCCCGGTGAAGATCAAGAACGATTTCTACTCTCCAAGATCAAGTCCCCCACCAATATACTCACCTCCAACGCTTCCTCTCCTCCGTTCGTTCTTCGTTTTCTCGAACCTCAGGTGGGTGTGATTGTCTGTCTCTTTGCTGTTTGAATTTCAGAGCATGATCCCTTATTCTCCTTTCCCTTTATTTCATTGAATCATGATGTGTATTTAGTTAATGTAAATGTGATGGTTGTTTGGTATATGATTTATGTGAACCATAGGATAGAAGACTTAGAGGAGCATGTATAGAGATCTTTACGCATGTTTATATATGATCATGGGCCTTTGGCCATCACAGTTATGCATTATGAGTTAATAATCACAGGGCTTACAACCATTTCAGAGCCTCCAGGCTAATTTAGGGGTCTTCGGACTATCTCAAGCCTTCGGGCAATCATGTTTAAGCAAGACGAGGCGAACTCATCGACCTCTCGGCCAAGGGGAAGATGGGGGACCCTCAATCATGGTAATAAAACAAGTTATGTGTACATCATATTCAGATAAAAACTTAATCTCAGGTTTCCTTGGACGACAGTCCTTGGATTCATGGCCAAGTGCTCAATCACAGTCATGTTACAGTGAAAAGACCCCGGGGTGTCGGGTTACAACACTTCACAGACATGCATTTATCAACTTTATTATTATTTTGTGTTGTGTTTGATTGATGTGAAGTTGTTATTTGATTATAATGGTTGTTTGAGAAGCATGATAATTGCCTATATGTTCCCCTGGAGTGTCTTTGTTCATGCCCACTGGGACGTTGGTCTCACCTCATTCCGTGGAAACAATATTTCAGTTGTGCAGGATACTCCTCAGGATGGAGATGATCAGTAGGAGTTGTATGGCATGGATAGTTTAGTACTTTGTTATGTCCTATGCACTTAAATACTTGATATGTTATATTTATAACTTGTATTGACTGGAGCCTGTGTGGCGAACCTAGGTTATGGCTATCACTTTGTTTTATGTATGAAATGTTTGAAGCTTTAGTAAGTGTTGGATTACTTAAGCGAATTATGTTGTTTGACGATACACGAAATGAACGAAATGATTTCACGAATTTGGAAATAGTGCTCCCAACAGACATTATTTATGAGTTTAGAAATTAGGACGTTACAAAAAGAGATAAAAAATGTGTTGTATAAGTTGTTGTATAAATTTCATATCTCTTTACAAAAAGTCATTCATAGTACTTAGTTATAATTTTCACACGCACGAGGTGTATACACCTTAATGACCAGTATTAACTTGATGTAACTTATACTTGCGTAATTTCATCTCTCCTCAAATAAAAAAATATAAAAAATAATTAATGTGATGTAAAGAGTAAACATAGAGAGGAGTGTAATGTAATTTAAAAATTAAAGTGGGAAAACATATTAAATTATTGGCTATAATGCCTACATACGAGTTTCTATTTTTGAGAATGAAGACTTCTCTTAATCCACATTTATTCTTAATGTGGCGTGTAATTTTCTATCTCAAATATTTCACTTTTTTTTCATTAATTCCACCGTAACATGGACAGATTTATTTTAATATTATAATTAATATATTTTGTAAAATATAAATACATATTAACTATAAGATTAAATATAATTGATTTATTTAAAATTTAATGTACATGACCATTATGTAGATATCATATTATTTAATATATATATGCTAATTTAGTAAAAGGTGTATTAACCCTTTTTAGTAGACAATAGTTGTATGACCTTTTTCTTTGGCTTTAACCCTTTTTGTAGAAAAAATGGTAAATATAATCTGCCCGATAATGAAAAATGTACATAAAATGTACTAATACTTGAATTTAAATTATATGGGTAAAAATTTATATATTTTGGAATAAAGAATTTGCATGTAAGCAAATTAATATTTAGATAATAAAAGTAAAATTAAATATATGAGGACATAATAATTTAAAAGTAGAAATATACCACATGAGGATGACCGTTCTAGATGAAAACAGTGATTTATCATTAATTGCATATGATATGATGAAATGACATTGTTTCAATTTCAAATTAGATTAATTATTTTTTATTAGTGTTTTCTATTGTTGTTTCAATGACAATAAATAAAATTAGAGGACAATCATTTTAATTACAGGTTAAATATATGGAAAAAATCTTAATAATAATTAATTTATGAGGTTAATTATTACAATAAAACTTATTAATAACTGAATCATAGGGTAAAATATTTATTATATCTACTTATATTTTGTTGTTTTTAGTTGTAAAAATTTTAAAAACAATTAATCAATATGAGTAACTTCTTTAAATCAGATTATGATTATTTGATAGATATTTCATTTTTTTATACATCACGGTGGAATAAATCTTTACACAAAGTTTATTAATATATAATGTTAATTTAGTAAAAAGTGCACCAAAGATAAATATGATTTGTTAAAATATGTCTGCTTTCCGATTCAGTAAATAGTAGTTGTACAAGTTTTTTTGGGCTTTAACCCATTTTAATAAATAAAAGACAAATATAATTTTAAATTTTAAATTAGATTAATTATTTTTTATTATTGTTTCCTATTGTTGTTACATTTTCAATGACAATACATAAAATTTGAGGGCAATTATTTTGATTACAGGTTAAAGATATAGAAAAATCTTAATAATAATTCTTTTATGAGGTAAAACTGAATGAAATATTATAAAAAACTTATTAAAAATTGAATGATAGGGTAAAAATAAATTATACATAATGAAAAAAATTTATAAAAAATTTGAAGATGAAGAATTCAATTAGAAAGAATTACATAAAGATGAAATATTTACATAAAATAGAGCATACGTGCTATTTTCCCCCTTTAACATTTTAGATGTAATTTAGAATATAGATTGTAAGAGGTAAATATAAGTTGTGTAATAATGAAAAATTCACATAAATTTGATTAATATTTAAATTTAAATTATAGGGGTAAATACTTATTACATTTACTTATATTTTTTTCTTTTAGTTATAATTTTTTTTAAAAAAATAAGTATGAGTCACTTTTTAAATTGATTTACAATTTCATTGATAGAAATTTCATTTTTTATTTTTTTTATACATTATGGGGGAATAAAACTTTGCATAAAAAATAATTGGTATATAATGTTATATGTCTATTTTTCAGTTTAGTAGATAATAGTTGTATGAATTTTTCTTAGGACTTTAACCCCAAAAAAGGAAATATAATTTTCCCAACAATGAAAACTTCACATAAAATATATTATTATTTGAATTTAAATTATATGGGTAAAATTTTAAAATAATGTAAATAGGAATAAAATTTTTGCATGTAAAGATATTCATATTTAGATAACAAAAAAAAATGAAGACATAATAATTTAAAAGTTAAAATGCATGACAAGGGGATGACCGTCGAAGATAAAAATAATAGTTTACTATTAAGTGCATCTGATAAAATGACACCATTTGAATTTCAAATTAAATTAATAAAAGTGCGGGTAACGGGCGCGGGTACAGGCATATAGGTGCCTAGCGGGTATTAATATAAGAATAATTTTTTACAGATCTTGAAGAATTCTAACACATGATATCCAAGTTTATAAAATAGTGTGACGTGAAAGTATATTGTAATATTTAATAAAAATTTTAAACTTTAGATAATTTGTTGTGTTTTAAAACATTAACATATTGTGTTTCAGTGTAATTAAATTGTTGTATCACTTATATTTAAAATTTATGTTTGGACGATCTTTGAGTAACTTTTTCAATTGAGATATAGTTTTCTTAAATTAATATTTTTTTAATATGTTGTTAATTTTTTACTTAATAAAAGTGCGGGTAACGGGCGTGGGTAACAGGCATATAAGTGCTCAACGGGTATGAGACGGGCACTAAAGTTACTACCCATACGGGTACGGGCGCGAGTACAGACTTTTTTTTGAAAACGCGGGTATGGAGACGGGCACTGTGGTACCCTACCCAGAGGGTACCCATTGCCATCCCTATGACCATTATAGATGAAAACAATGGTAATTCAAGTGAATATGTGTATTTTGAAAGCATGATTCATATCAAAAAGCAATGTTGGAGAAAAAGTGTTAAAATGACGTTATTTAAATTTCAACGTACATTAATTATTTCTTATTATTGTTTCATTTGCAATAACAATAAATATAAATTATGGGGCAATCATTTATATTACAAGCTAAAACTACAGGAAAAAACTTAATTTTTTCCAAGGACTTGAATGGACTTACTTTTTTACTTTAATTTTAACACAAAACATGTCGAAATTTTTACAACGCTTTTTGTTATGCATTTAAAGGTCAAATAATTTTATTTTATGTTATTCTTTTTATTAATCATAATTAACATTAATATATGAAGATGATGATTGTGTTAATATTATTTAATTATTTATATATTTGTTATGAATTATATTTTATTTTGAAAAATCCAATTACACCCAACACACTATTATATTGATCCGTGCGAACGCTCCCACGGATACCTTACTAGTAGTATTAATGTATACCTGCGAACAAAACATTGTAAAAAAAATATAAAATTTGGGAACAAATTTGCAGGTCAATTCTAAGGTTCCCTAAGAAGAATAGTGAGGCACAGTGAAAACAGATAAATTAGTGGTTTTATATTTCACAAATTTGTAAGTAACTCCTTTCTACCCCTCATTGTCTTCATGCTACTATGGTCGCTCCCACCCCCTCTTTGCCTCATCGGTGTCACCGTATAAGGATTACCTGTGCCTTGCTAAAAGCGTAAGCCGTCCAGAAGCTGTTGCGGCTGTGTTGTTCCTGTCGCCCTTGAAGTTGGTCGTATCTCAAGAAAGGGGTACAATTGAGACTTAGAAATTCTTGAAATATAATTTCCCTTTCTATTTTTGATTCTCAAGTTTTTTAGACTTGGAATATTTCCAGAAAAATTTCTTAAATTAAATGTTATGACTTAGGTGCAGTTTATGGTACACAAGTGTGAAACTTGTGTACCGGTACACAAGTTAGGGTGACCTGCTATAGCAGGTTTCCATAAATTTTTATATTTTGCAAATAAGCCATTTAACTATTATAATTATAAAATAGAATATTCTTTTGTATTATAAATTTTTATATTTTAATTAACATTCAACGTGTCCTATTATACACTGATTTCTTTAATTTGGTGTCATTTTTTTAATCTCTCCTTAAAATGAATTTTTACAAAATTTTTCATACTTTTTTAATTGATTTTTCGTAGGAAAAAGTTTATAATAATCACAATTTAAGAACAAAAACCACCAAATGGCCACAAGAGAACCAACCTTTCATTTGGGACATCCCAAAGTGGGTGAGGCACCGTGTACCCAATTTTGGTGTTTTTTTCAACTTATAATGTATTTATTGTGAATTATTTGGTGAAAAAAATGGAGAAAAATCACAAATATAGTTGCTAGTTCCCAAAAATTCTAGAAAAATCATTTCACGGTCCATTTGGGATGGTGGTCAAGTGTTAATAATGTCTTGACCAATGGAGGTCATTTGATGAGTAGATGGTTGTAGTATACAAACCCTAACCCTATCTACACTTTCCATGGATAGTGGGGGAGCTTGCATGGTTGACGAATGAATTTTGTCTTGAAATTTTGCATGCATGACTTGGGTTTTACCTTCGCTCTCGTGGTGAATTTTCGTGTTTTTTTTTTATATTTGTGGTAATTACTGTGAATTAATTACATTTAAAAGAATATAATTAAATTAAAAATATTGGGTAATGAGAAAAAATTCTGGAAAAATATTGATGGTGTCCCATTGAGCATGTTGAAGTATGTGGTGGAAGGTTGAGGTGAAACGAAGTGTTTGACTAGTTGACCCTGGTGAGTAGATGGTGGTAGTATACAAACCCTAACCCTAAGTACACTTTCCATGGATAGTGGGGGGGGCTTGCATGGTTGAAGAATGAATTTTGACGTGAAATTTTGCATGCATGACTTGGGTTTTACCTTGACTCCCGTGGTGAATTTTCGTGTTTTTTTATATTCGTGGTAATTACTATGAATTAATTACATTGAAAAGAAGATAATTAAATTAAAAATATTGGGTAATGAGAAAAAATTCTGGAAAAATATTGATGGTGTCCCATTGAGCATGTTGAAGTATGTGGTGGAAGGTTGAGGTGAAACGAAGTGTTTGGCTAGTTGACCCTGGTGAGTAGATGGTGGTAGTATACAAACCCTAACCATAAGTACACTTTCTATGGATAGTGGGGGGATTGCATGGTTGACGAATGAATTTTGACGTGAAATTTTGCATGCATGACTTGGGTTTTACCTTGGCTCCCGTGGTGAATTTTCGTGTTTTTTTTTTTTTATATTTGTGGTAATTACTGTTGAAGTTATAGGGTTTTGGATAAAAAGGAAGAGAGGTAAAGAATAATATTGATAATTGATAGTTGATGATTGATGATTGATAATAGATGATTTATTAAAAAATACAACACACATATATATACATGCTATGACATAATCAAATCCCTAAAGTTTTGACATTAGGATCAACCCAAAAAAGGAAACTATACACTAAATCAAAGGAGAATAACTATCATATCTTTACAGATTAGGATCAACCTAAATAAGGAAACTATACACTAAATCAAAGGAGAATAATTATCATATCTTTACAGATTATACAAAATATTTCAACACATATCTCAACAATTACTATGAATCTATCACACTATAATGATGTCAAGCAATGTCACAAAAATCACTAAATTTAGATCTTGTTCAAAATATTGACAGAAATCGGCATAGAGGCTAACACCAAAATAACAAAGAAACATTTAATATGCATAATATCATATGCTAACACAAAATTAAACGAATTTGTGTGTCTAGTCAAAATAATAAGGTTTCCATTAACCAAAATTTCTTATTTATAATGATCCCGCCTAAGGGTCCTGAATCACAATAAATAAGAAATAACAAAGGTGATTGCTCTGGTACCTTGATAAATGGTTGATGGACGTTGTGTTTTTAGTGATTTAATAAGTAAAAAACATGGGAAAAATTAGTAAAAAATACCAAAAATTGGAGAAAAATTCAGAAAATTTGTTTTTGACGGCTCATTACGTATACAATTGTTTTCCTTGCAAAGCTTTTCTTCCGAATGAAAGCTTTGAAACCTACTATCACGAATGGCTGATTATTGGAAAAATTAGATCACGAAAGGCTTCTATCAGGAATTAGCAAACAGAGAGAAAATTTTGAAAATTTTAAATATTGGAAACTGAACCGTGTTTAAGTGGGGGTCAAAGGATAATTTTAAAAAGACAGGGGTCAAAGAATATTTTTAAAAAGAGAGGGGCACCTTTCAAAGATTAATACACATGTCATGCTTTGGTTCTTCCACATCATCAAGGTACTTGTACCGAAATTGTTTTTCAGGTACTGTAGAATCTACCAATAACAAATGATACAATATATAATTCTCATGTCTCAAAACAAAATTTTAATACCTATAAGGTACTAAAATAAAATTTTTGACATGAGTTAAACACCATGATATATTGCATAAAAACAAATCACATTAATAACAACACACCGATAAGGTATAATTATTATTAGTGCAATATAATTTAAAATAACTAATTTTTTTATAAAATTTTGCATAATTGTACCCACGATAGGCGAGCTCACAATTATACAAAATATAAAAATCATGCCAAATAAATTTAATTGAATAAATAAATTGCATGATTAACAAACTATATGTATTATAAATACATAACATACGATTTTAAAATGGCCAAAAAATAATTTCATAATATTTGGCCCACTACCAGGGAGAGTGGAATATACCAAAAACTCTCAAATAACATATGAAATATACACAAAAAATTTCAGCCCAAAATTTTGAGAGTAACATTTCCAAAATTATAATTACTCTCAAAATAATTAAAATAAAATACTTCGAGGTATCCAAAAATTACAAAAAAATATACCAAAAAAATTAGAAATTTAATTATTTAATTTTTAGTATAAAAAATAAAATTTTTCAGGCCAAAAATGTATACACACGCGCCTGGCCTCGCGAGTGGGCAGGCCCGTGTGTCACTGTTCATCTTCCTCACCCAGTTCCCTGCAAAACGGGTCTGTCGACCCGCGAGACTTTACTGGCTCTGCTGCTGGGGAAGGTAATGAGGTGTTGTTTGAGGGAGCAAGCAGTAACAGGGGCATTATCACTACCGAAATATTGCAAGCTAGGTGGTGCCTCAATAGCGTTGGCCAAGTTGGATCCGGTGTCATTTTGATCAGAACCGGAGGCAATGATGTTCAATTTCTGCAACATGAAGAGTTGGGATCAATGAGAACTCTGAAAATGAAAATATATTATGATTATGCATTGGAATATTGAATTCATGCATTCCCAGTGTGAAGGACCACATATTAAATAAACAGAAGTTGAATAAAATCCCCACAACCGGATAAGTGAGTTTCAATCCTATCCATCCAATATATTTAATATTATATCTATGTCTCAAAATGTTTGTATACCGGTACACAAGTTACTGCACCTATTACTTATTACTTATGAGTATTCCAACAACTAAATAATGAAATCAATATGTCATTTTGGGGAGGATTTTCGTCTAATTTAGGTACATGCTCTATCCTCCAAGCAGAGTTTTGGGGAATTTATCAAGGTCTTCAACTGGCTAAAAGGATACAGGTCCATAAAGTAATTCTGGAAACTGACTCATTGATGGCTCTACACTTCATAGAATCAGGTAGCCCTTCCACACATCTTTCTTACTTCATGGTTGAGCAAATAAAAAATTAGTTACTGAAATTCAAGAGGTTGTTTGGATTCATACCAAGGCAAATAGATTGGCTGGCTGTTTTGCTAAACATGGGTTAGAGAACTCTCATAGACTTCTAAATTTTGGGGTTGTTCTTAATTTTGCTATTTTGTTATATATTTTTTATCAGACTGGGACTTGGATCTTAGGGGAGGTTAATTTTGTATTTCTAGTTTTCTTTGGCTTTTAAAGCCTATTTATTTATAAAGAAAATCATAGAGAGGGATTATAGGGAGAGTAAGTGTCGAATCTCTAAGGTAAGATCTCAAAATTATAATAGAAAGTTAATAAAAATTGTATAGCCGATTTAAAAATATTTATAACTAGTGTGTTATCCTGCATAAAATATATTTATTTTTATATAATAATTTTTTTAAATATATTTTATATTTTTAATAAAAATAAACATATAAATACTAAGTATATGTTAATAATTTAAATTTAATATATAAATATCATTTTACGAATAGTTTGAATTATGCACTTGATTTGAATTTAGTATATAAATATTAAGAAATAATTAGTTTGAATTAAGGATTTAATTTAAATGCATATAATAAAATATAATTATTTTGCAAATTGATATATTAATTCATAAGCATAAATTATTTCAACTATACTATTAAACCAATAATGTTTCATTTAATTTTAAAATGGGTTAAATATGTTTTTGATCCCTTAAAATATGATGAAATTTAGTTTTGGTCTCTCATTTATTTTTTTCATTGGTTTTGGTCCTTCTTTTTTTAAAATCACATGCTTTTAGTCATCCTTATTAATTGTACTTTGTTAAGTCACTTTAGCAGTTCCACTATGACGTTCCCAGGTAAAAATTTACATTAAATTTCTTGTGATTTTTTCTCTAGAAAATTCATGTGTAGTAAATTTCCAAAAAAAAACTCATTTTTTTACATAAAAATGCTACTATAAAATTTCTTTACTTTGTTGTAAAAAAATTTATAGTAAATTTCCCGCAAATTTTAGAATCTAAACAGAATTTCCTTTGAAATTTGAAATCTGCAGGAAAATTCGAATGTAAATCCATAGAAAAATCTACAATAAATATTATTACGTTATCACTTAGCGGAATATAACTAACGAGAAGGACTAAAATCATGTGATTTTGAAAAATGGAGGACCAAACCAATGAAAAAATAAATGAGGGACCAAAACCAAATTTCGCTATATTTTGAGGGATTAAAAACATACTTAACCCTTTTAAAATTATCAAATCCTTTCACATATTTCAAATTTTGGGATACTAATCAATTATTATATTATTCAATATAAATTCGATTTATTTCTTGTTATAATTATTAATTAAAGATTATTAAATGATAATAGTAAGAATTTGGATTTAAACTAAAAAAATGGAATATGAAATTAGAATAATAAATATTTAGATTTCGATCTCATAATATCAATTTTTAATAGATTGAGAAAGATTTGAGGGAATGTTAAATGATCTTTACAAGGAATGTGTGTGAAAGATACATTGTAAAAAGATAGTGAAAAAATATAAAAATGACACTTGACTTTTTTAATCACTGAGAGAGTATAGATTCCATAATAATGAGGTCTTAAAATTAGTATATAGTTAAAGAATTGATTTTATTTTATTTTATTTTTAATTTAATCAACAATTTTGAAAATAAAAAATTAACAATTATGTAATCACATGATTTGAAATAAAAAAACTTACCCTCTTTTATATATAAAAGTAATGAGCAATAAATATTAAATTTAATTAATATATTATCTTATTCTATTTCCAAATAATGTTTTTTATTGCAACAATGAGATAAAATACGTATCATATTGTGTTATCTTATTCTTCTCTTCAATGTAATGTTTATCTTTAGGGGTATCAGTTAGAGATTAACATATAACTAGTATATTAACCCATGTAATATGTGGATATATATGTATATATATATTTTATATAATTAGATTTATATCTTTAAAATTAAAATATTTGAAAATTTGAAATTTAATGCATATTATTATTTGATGATATTTTATAATGATTTTGAATAATAATTAGTATATTAATCCGCGTAATACGTAAATAAATATATATTTTTATTTAAATAAAATTAAGTTTATAATAAATTAATATTTTTAAAATTAAAAAAATTAGAATAATTTTGCACAATTTTTAAATTTTAAATTCTAATAATACATTATATTTAATATTAAAATATAACTCCCATTATTATTTGATAATAAGATATAATAAAAAAAATTAAAATCATAAAAATAATAATAAAGAAGATTGAAATAGAAAATGATAGGGTAAGATTTTGAAACTTAATTAATAAATTTCAAAATTTAATATTAACATTTATTAGCATTTAAAAATTCAAATAGTAAGAGAGAGAAAATTAGTATATTAAGGGTTGAGAAAGAGAATCTCACTCTCACAAGTGTATGTGGAATTCACCATCCAATGAGAGAAAGAGAGAATATAAAAAATCATTGAGAGGGAGAGTAGGGTGAGTGAGTGTCTCACTCTCCAAAATAATGTCTCAAAATTATAATATAGAGTTGATTTATATATTATTATTTGATAATAAGATATAATGAAATTAATTAAACTGTTAATGATAGAAATAAATATTTATATTAAAAACAAGCATTGGAATTGAAAAAGATAGGATAAGATTTTGAATATTAATAAATTTTAAAATTTAGTATTAACTTTAAAACTCATGTTGGTCCATGAATGAATTTAGTCCCATCTAACAACACGAGTAACTTAATTAGTTTTAACGACGCCAATTCTCTGTGACCGTTTATTTGCGATGGCAATAAATAAGAGGCGTGACAAACACTATCACGTGTTGGTGTTTTCCTACTGAAACCCGTTTTCTCTCATGATCAACTATTTATATGTTGCTATTTCTCGTATTTCCTCTAAGGATGGTCTCAAAATCCTCATTTGTGATGATCAATTCAATCGCAACGATTGTACTAAAAATATCATCTACAAAGAAGTGTTTCAGAGAATATGAGTAGACATATTAACTTTTATTCTTCATTTTGTGCATAGAGTGTGTTGAGATCGCCAGAAATGCAACAATATAGATTCATCTATATCTATATCTATATTATATATAAAGAAAGTAGAGGAGTTTTGATTTCCACATTTCCATTCCCATTATACCTTATTTTATATCCCGATTTACTGATTTACGGTTCCCACTAATCAATAGTCACCCAATAAAAATAATAACAATCTAAAAAATGTAGAAAAATAAAGAAAAGACTTCATAATAGAAAGGTGGAGACAGAGAGAGAGAGATCGTAAAGAAATGCGGAAGGACAGGCATGACAGTGCCTGTCTTTCCGCTAGTGCAACATAATAAATGTAACTCTTAATGTGTCCCATGGTTGGCACGGGTGAAACCTAATTCATCTTAAATGGAAAAAAAAATGTAAATAAAACAAAAATTAATATTAAGATTTGCCTAACTTTCTGATGAAATTAAAGCTTAAGTTCCAAATCAACATTGGAAGATTCTACTTTGGAAGTTTCTTCCGGCATGGAATGACGTGGATCACTTGTTGTCATAGTTGGTTTGTTTATGACATGACGTAATGAATTGGTAGTAGCATTTGGGAAAAGTGGAGCATTACCATCTTCTTCGGGCCTTGTAATTGGAGTTGCATCTCTTCCCATAATTCCAAGCCCAGACCAACAATGACCATAACTAAATCCACTTGAGGTCCAAAGGTAGGAAGGCTTCCGTATCATTGAGTCATCAAGTGCCCTGTTAACGAAGGATCCTCCATAACGAGGAATGTTGGGTTGCTCAAAATCACCAATAGAATCAAGGAATTCAAGACGTTTTGCAAGTGCTCGCTCTTGTCTATGTGCGTTTTGGTGCCCTCCCAATGCTTGTGGACAAGAGAACTTTTTATTGCAAAAGTTGCAAGTGAAAGTCTTTCCCTTTGTGTTTGTGTTTTCATCAGGGTTGGAAAAATTAACTTCCTTACCATCTTTGGAATATTGTTTCATGTAATTATCCACCAGCACTCCAGAGTTAGAATTTGTAGCCTCTTCAAGTTCAGACTTGAGACCCTTCTCGCCCATATTGCAGCTTCTTTGATTTTGATTTTGGAGCGTGACTGAGATGCTATATATATAGGATTCACACCAATGCTGCCATTTAAGGACATGTTATTTAGTTAGGATCAAGACAATATCTACATTGATAAATATGGGAAGGAAATCTCGTTTTGCCGTTTTTATTTTGAATTAGTACAGTGCAGAAAGATTAAAAGATCAACTACTTCAATGGCCAAAACTTCCAATTGTAGCTGGGACGAGTGGTGATATCACATCTATTAGTCTATTACCTATTTGAAACATGATGTCAAGCGAAATTTGGTACATCTGAAATTTATTGTTCTAGTAAATTTACTCAGATAAAGAGAATGTAATTACATATTATGCTTAATTAAAATATGATATTTTAAGAAATACTTTCACACTTACTGAATTTGATACAAAATAATATAAGGGTTATTGTCATTAATAAAATTGCATATTAATTAGCAACATTATTTGATATGATTTTTTCATTCTTGAAACGTTAAATGACCAAAACACTCTTTGGTGGTAACAACTAACAAATGCGAACTAGGTAAAAGTTAATGATACACTATTAATTTAATCAATTCATTCATGTAACACACTTTCATACGATTAAACATTTAAATATTATAAAATACAATTAACACTTTCGAACGGTTAAACATGTCCCTATCATAAGCCGAGAGGGGTAGTGCGTACCTGTAGAAAAAATTACTCCAAGAAAAATATTCTAAGGTAATGTGTGTGTATATATATATATATATATATATATATATATATACCTGCAAAAATACCCCTTAAGAAATACTCACACTACGTTAGACTTTAGAACAAAAATACTTCAAAACCAGGATAGAAAGTAATAATTTCTCTAGGATCAGAGTTGTGTACCTAATGGATGAGTAGAGTAATCTTTCTTTTCTTTTCTTGACTTGAGAGTGACTCCTTTATATAGCGAAATAGTTGAGTAAAATAAGTGAGCAGGCTGCTTTATTTTCTAATATAGGAGATCTCTGAATTGTGTTAAGACTACTGAATATAACATGTATCATATGTGGGTATTTTTATAAAATATAAAAATTATTAAAGGATGAAGATCTACTTACTTAAAAACTAAAGTATTTCAAAATCTTTACTTCTTTAATAACATTTTCTAAACAATTAATTTCACCAATCTAATATATTATAGAATTTTGAAAGTTTTTATTAACAAGATCAAATACGCAAAAGTTTGTATAATTATACTTCATCACACAACTTCTTTCATGTCTAATATATTTTTTAAAATATAAGTAAATATTAACTTTAAAATTACACGCATATAATTGTCTAATTTATCTAAAAAGTGATATTTATTATTATCATATTAATATTACATGATCCAATATGATTAGGTTTGTTAATTTCATATTCCAAAAAAAAAAGAGTAAGATTGAGGAGACTTATTTCTATAGTTAGAGGTTTTTCCCACCCTTAATTAAAATATAAATATTTAAAATTTTGAATTTTGAAATTTGAAATATTTCAAAACTAATCTAATTAGTAGAAGATTAATTTAATGATACTTTAAAATATTTCATTTTATTTAAAACATTAAACTTATTTTATTTTTTCCAGATATACTCTTTATCTCTCTAATTCATTAACTTCTTCCACTTATTAATGATCTCTCTCATAAAGGTAAAAGTTAAAAAAAAACAATTAATACTCTTTTAGACTTTTAAAGAGGATATATAGATAAATAAAAATGAAAAAAATTCTCCAAATTGAGCAAATAAATAAGAACAAAGTATGTAGTAGTAATTACCATGTATATTTCACAACTAAGTTAATATTAAGTTTGTTTTTAAAAATCAAGTATATAAATAAAAAATATATTTAAAAAGAGTAAATTAAGTTACAAGAGATCAATGTGTGCAAAATAAATTCAATAGAATTTAAACTTAAAGTATAAAAAGAGAATGATTCTGTCACTTTTTAAAGGAGAATAGACAAAAACAGTTATCCTCAAAATAATATTCTTTAATTAAATATATAATAGTGTTTCGGTTGAGATTTAGGTAGCGTTTGGTAATAGAACGGGACAAAACGGGACGGAATGGAACAGAACAATATTGTATTTATAACCGTGTTTGGTAACAACAGAACAGAACGGAACCACGTGTTCTATTTTGCATTTGGTGCTTGTTGAACAGAATAGAACAGAACATCATGTTTAATTATATATATATATCCATATCCTGTTTAATGTTGGTTGAGTATAAAAAAACTAAACAGAACATAATATAACATTTTTTCACATTTGTTATTTTATGACTATTATTATATAATATTCCTAAACATTATTAATATTTATATTTTATAAAATATTTAATAATTATTTTCTAAATATGTAAATATGAAATATTTGATAAAATATAATTTATAAAATATAATTAACTTAAATATATTGTTATTACTATATAAAAAAAGTTTTAAATAAAAAAATTAATATTAAAAATTTCACTTGTAAAGTTTTAAATAAATGCATTCATCATAACAATAATGTGAAAAAAAACATATAAGACATTTTGGACATACCTACTAGTTGTCTCTCCCGACCTATAATATGTAACTTAATATCTCGATTTTTCTTATGATGGGCTAATATATAAAATCAATGTATATATATATATATATATATATATATATATAAAAGACGTTGATATATCAATGTTGATTAATCAACGTGTGTGTATATATATATATACCAACATTGATTTGAATGGTCTAACATTCTTTTTATTTGAATGGGGAAAAGAACAGTAATTCAAATGATGTAAATAGCAAAGTACAATAATTCAAATGATGCAAATAGCAAAGCAAAAGAGAAAAAAAAAGCTTTGTCCTTGTATGCAGCGGGAGCAGCGAACAGTGCAAGGAGAGTGAAAAAGGAACAACGAACAGTGCATGGAAAAAAAGGATTGCGGCATGGGTTTTATTTTTTAGTTGGGTGTACAGTGAAAGAATTATAAAGATAAGAAGTGGTAATTTTGTCATTAAAGAATATTTAATAAAATGTCTTGTTCCGTTCCAGTTGGTTCCACATTTTTTTAGGGAACAAAAGTGTTCCACTATTTTAATCATGTGTCTCGTTCTGTTCTCCCTTTTAATTTCATCAAACAGGAACAGAACTCATATGTCCCGTTTTGTTCCGTTCTGAAGTGTCTAACAAACACTACCCGGAAGAAAAAGTAAATTTTAATGCAACAAGAAACTTTTAAAAGAAATTAATTTTAAAGTATAAGCAACTGAGCTTTAGGATAGATTTTAATGATTGACTTTAATTTTAGAGGGTCCTCACACAAAATATGATTGTGTAAGTACCATGTCCACATATGCAACACATGTTGTTATGAAGAGTATGATTTATAATTCTTATGGTTAATGAACTGAATTGTTCTATTTGTTGATGGATTAATTGACATCATTATAAAGGCAATGTTTGCTTTCTATTATTTTGTATTATTCTCAATTGTCAGTGTATAGTAAAGAGAAACATTATAGTGTTGATTTATAAAATACTAGTATGTTAAAATATATATTTTTAATTAAAATTAAATTTATAATAAATTAATATTTTTAAATTAAAAAAAATTGAATAACTTTGGATAATTTTTCAATTTTAAATTCTAATAGTATATTATATTTTATTATTAAAATATAATTTATATTATTATTTGATAATAAGATATAATAAAAAAATTAAAATCATAAAGATGAGAATAAAGATTTATATATTAAAAAAAGTTTGAATTAGAAAATCGATAAGATTTTGGATCTTAATAAATTTAAAAATTTAAAATTAACATTTATTAATTAGCATTTATTAATTATCATTTAAAAATTTAAATGGGAAGAGATAGAAAATTAGTATTAATGATTGAGATGGAGAATCTCACTCTCACAAGTGCGAGTGGAATTCACCATCCAATAGGAGAAAGAGAGAGAATGTAAAAAATCATTGTGAGGGAGAGTAGGGTGAGTGAGTGCCTCACTTTCCGAGGTGATGTCTCAAAATTATAATATAGAAAGTTGATTGAATAATTAAAAGTGTTTAACAATCTATGTAGAAATAGTTAGGGGTGTTCGCGGATTGGATTGGATTGGTTTTGAGGGTAAAAATCATCCAATCCAATAATTTCGATTTTCTCATTTAATCATCCAATTGGTTTTGATTTTTTTTTCCAAATCCAATCCAATTTTAATCGGTTTGGATTGAATTGGATTTCGGTTTGTCAAACAAACTAAAAAATGGAATTATGAAAGCAAAATTATGACATCATTACTAGTTTCCAAAATTGTTAATTATTTACAAATTTAAAATCGAAAAGTTATGATTTGTCAAATTGTTAATGTTTATTGAACAAATAAGTTATAACTTTAAATATTTAATTAGATATGACAGTCGATCCCAATTCCATAGCCCATATAATAATATCCGCTTATGGTAAACCCAATATGATAAAAACATGTAATTATCTTATCTTATCCTATCCTATAACATACAAATTACTTGATGACTATCAATTCTATTATTGAATGTTATTTGTTAAATATAGTTGCACAATAATAATTTTTTTACATCATCACAGAAAAATAATATCAACAATAATAATATATCAAAAATGTTTAGAAAACTTTGGATCAGTTTGGATTGGATTGGTTCTCATAGATAAATCCGCAATCCAATCCGATCCAATTAAAAATTTTAATTTTTTGCGGTTTGCGATTTTTTCGTTTTGCGGTTATTTTGATTTGTGGTTTTTTAAATCGGTTGTTGCGGTTTCGATTGGATTGAATTGGATTTGAACACCCCTAGAAATAGTATGTATTTTGTTTAAACCACATATATCTCACACGGGAGGCAATCCTGTTTGGGCTAAGAACATCTACATCATAGTGAGACTAACTCTCTAGCTGCGATTTTTTCCATTCACAAGACTCGAATCTAAGACCTTCCTTAAGGGGAATTATGAAATAATATGTATTTTGATTTTATTCTCCTTATTACTTAGTTTCCTTATCTGTGCAATTTTCTTTTTCCATAGTTTCCTTGTTGACATAGTTTTTCTTATTACCTAGCTTTCTTATTTATATAATTTTATTTTTACTTAGATTTCTTATTTATGAAGCTTCTTATTATTAGAGAATATATATATATATATATATATGTCATTGATGCAATTGATTGTGTTAAGATAATTCCTCTAGCAATTGAATAATCCTTGTATATTTGAATATGACATTAAAGTTTGTAATTTTTTTTGGCTTTTATACTAATAAGAAAAATCCAAACCTTTAATAGTAAACCCTAAGATACAAAACCTATTATTTTCCTTATCACAACCATGGTAACTACTCTAGGAAGTTGAGGTAACAGACAATGTTATGGAGATTGCAAACGATCAGGACACATTCAAGAAATATTGTAACACCCCGGAAATTAGGATCTAAAAAGTATAATTGAAGCCTTAGGTTATGAATTTTATCAAGAGGAGGAAATTAGAAGTAGAATGAGAATTTAGGAGTCTAAGGGCAAATTAAGAGAGATAATGCGATAAATATAGACTATGGAGATGGAAATTAAGAGGGAGGGACTTTGGTCTAGGAGATTGGATTACTAAGGGTTTCGGAACGTGAGGAAGTCTTTATTATAATTGAGATTAGGGGTACAAGAGGGTATCACAAAAAGAACTAGGAGAAGGAGAGGTTTAAAAGTGAGAATTAGGACTTTAAGTCCTGATGTTCTCGCTCAAAGCAAGAACATTAGTAACAATTAGGAAAATTGGGATCTGGTATTATCGCTTGAGCGAGGAGGCTCTCGCTCAAGCGAGAATCAGGGGTAGAATGGTTTCCCTCTAGAAGATTTTCGCTTGAGCGAGAAAGGTCTAACTCAAATGAGAATCATACAGAGAGGGGGGTGCTCTCTGGAAGTTTCTCCTTCATGCGAGAAGTTTCTCTCTTGAGCGACAACATGAAAAGAGAGGAACTCTTGTATTCTCACTCAAGCGAGAAATCCTCGCTTGAGCGAGAATGCACAAATTTGTTTCTTTAAAACAGCGCGCTGAGGGCTTTACCCTCATTCTTTTCCCATTTCCTTCTTCTAGAGAGAGAAGTTAGAGAAAGGGGTTGTGCTAGGGCTTGGGCTTGAAGGAGGAGGAGAAGATGGGACCTCCACCACCGCCCTCCGAGGCCCTTTCCCCTTCCGTTTGCTCAACCTTAGGTGAGTGTTAACCCACCCACTCATTCTCATTTAGGTTAAGGCTCATGTATGACCCCTCCTCTGTATCTTTCCCCTTCCATATTGTTTTATGATAGATGTATGATCATGTTTCAAGTTTTCGCTAACCCTAGGTGTTGTGATTGTTTTGGATTGTTTGGGAAAATGGTTTTACCCTAGGGTTAGGGTTTAGGGCTTTTGGAATTGGGAGTTTGGTTTATGTAATATAGAGTATGGTAGATTCAAGCATTTCCCCCCAGGTATGATAAATATGTTCATTAATCACGGTAACCTAGGTTTAGCCTTAGGATTATACTAGCCTTTCCCTTGGGGGTTTTGGGAACATAATTGATGATTCATGTTGAGTGGTTCATGTGAGACATTGTATGCAGCGGGTGATGGGTTTCTGGCAAGCGAACCAAAATCCAGCAGTATAATAGTAAGAAAGGTATCGTATCCACAGGGAACGGTCAACTCGCGTATATTTGTGGTCTATTTATCAAGAGACAAATAATAGATTTGTGAGAATATTGTGCATGGAAATTATAAATTGCAAATTAATAAGCAATAAAAATAGAAAGGAAGAGTTAGAGACACTTTACTTGGATTAGGATTTAACTTCATCTCATCACACCCTTCGTGCATGTAAAAACTATCTATTATTTTAGGTTTACTCTATAATACTGTAGACAAACTATATTGCTAAGACCCCGAGTTACCAGCGGCCTCACACACTCAAAGGTAATCCATGCGGGCTCTCCCAGGCGACAGACTTACCCTTGGCTTATTTTCCTTTCTTTTATTCCGTTTGTAAAAGAACTAGTTGATAAACGAGGTCTACTACTCTGGACGCACCTTCGCTAGAGTACTGTCAGTACCCATCACTTATTAGAATACATCCATGTTTCGCTTCCTGGATTGACAACCAACTAATCCTTTGCTATCGGTAATTTAATAACCATGCATATCCTTTAGACGCCCTTCATTAGAGTACTCACACTACCCATCAATCACTAGCAACGCCCATGTTTCGGTTCACTGGCTACCGAGTCTTCTTATTCACTCAGAGAATGGGTTTCTTCAGAATCCGCTCCCCCATCCTCAATCCTAGTCGAAACTAGCCTATAACTCCGGCGCAAGCGCGGAAGTTAGGAATTAAGCACAGAATAAGATTACCAATATTATAGACAGAGAGCTCAGGAAATAATAATATAGAGTTTACATACACTTGGGGATAGAATCAATTACATCCAGTCCTAATGGAGAGTTAACTACATAAGGTAGCCATACAAACCACCGAAAATGCTGTCACCATCTTCAATCCTTGTGAAGCGCTCCTCCTCTCCTACTCTAAAATTAGCTCTGGTGTGTTATCACTGAAATATGACTGAATTACAATAATTGTGCACACTTGATCTGGTGCAAGAGGTTCCTATTTATAGGCTAAGGAAAGACAAAGGAAATTGGGGAGAAATTTATCTAAAATGAAACAGAGCAAGAATCTTCGTAACTTGCGCTTCACCCTGCGCTACAGCGCAGGATCCATAGAGCTGCGCTTCACCTTGCGCTACAGCGCAGGTTGAAGCGCAAAATGCGTCCTGCAGCTTCAATCTTTCTCTTTTTAACTTGATCTCTCCCCGAGACTGGTTTTGGTTGATTTATCTTTCCTTGTCTCCCTTTTCTTGATGAAATCTTGCATTTATTGAGCATCTTGGATTTAATTGGGAAGGTTGTCTGCAGAATCCTTGTTTAATTGGCAGTGATATCTTCATTAATTGCTCTCAAATAATCTTCAAATCTTCATTATTGCCTTAATTAAACTTCAAATCTTGCAGATATCTCCCTTATTTAATGCTATCTTTCCTTCAAATCAAATCCTTGCAAAATTCTGCAAAAATCAGCAATATTTCTATCAAAATAGCATCAAATTCAAATATAAGATTAATAAATACAATTTATCTAATATTTAATAAAAAGGGATTAAACTGGGGCAAAAATACCATTTTATCCTTGATAAGTGAACTAAAAAGTACTCTAATTTATCAACTAATTTTCACTTATCAGCGGGAAAGGTTAATATTTCAAGTAGAATTTCATGTATCATGTTACTAATAAATGTTCATGTTCATATGCATTTCATATTGCACGGAATTCAAGTAATCATGTAATAATTAATCAAGTTCGGCTTCAACCATCCGGGGTCTGCAGAACATCATGTTCAAGTAAATAAGATCGACTTCGGCCACCATGGGTTTAGGACCATTATGTTTCATGAGAATCTAAGACCAAGTCCCAATAGGTCTTGGGTTTGGGCCACGAAAGGTTCCCTTCGGGGAATAATCCATCTTAGTGGGGGTTGGAGAAGCTCGAGTAGTTAACGCTCCAGACCCAATCATGGGCCAAAGTTAAGGAATGTAGTCGGGGCTGGGGTGTTACACATAAAGGTGCCTTTTAGGACCATCATGTTAATTGTTTTAAAACGTGGCGACTTTATGTCCCTAAGGGAGATATCCCTTGTAGTCTGAGCTCAGGTCTAACTTCAGGAAAGTGATAAGACCCCATGAAGCTGGGTTAAGCACTCCAAGAAAAAACAAGATTAATCTTGTTTAGTTCATGTTTCAATTGGAAGAATCATCATGCATGAAAGTCATGTTTATTTCAAGTTCAGATGTTACATGTTTATGGTTGTTTTTTTAATGCTTACATTGTATTTGTCTGTTATTCCTACACTGTTTGGTTGCATTCATTGGGACGTTAATCTCACCACATGTTTTTGGAACCACTTTCAGCTTTATAGGGTCCACTTTTTGCTTGAGACTCCCAGTCGAGGATTTAGAAGCTTGAGGAAATTTATTGTCATGCTTAGAATGTATTAGAATGATCCCGCGATTCTGTCATGTATTATCATAGTTTAAAGTGGTATTTGTGTAATTGACAATGTTCATTAAGCCGTTGAAGGCATTTCTCTATTTAGACTTTGTTTATGTTTACGTGTTAAGCTTAAGCAACGTTTAATTGCCAAGCGTCGTTGAATTGTGAATGTAAAGATATCGGTAATGGTGCGAAGTAGTTTCTTGAATTTAGAAATTAGGACGTTACAGATATGTCATTCTTTTTTTTTCTTTGATTCCTTAAAGTGAAAAAACTTTTTTTCTAATTCTAAAGTCGAGGGAAAGAGAGCGAAGTTAATGGCTTATTGGAAGTCCTTTCCCTCTTTGTGTTACAGAGTTTTAGTATTTTACAAAGTTTCCCCCTCCTCTTCTCTCCCTCCCTCTCTCCTCTAACCCTTCCATTCCCCTCCCATCTAAACCCAAAGACACACTCTAAGAGTATCTTCAACTAAAGAATGCCAAACAAACTCAACCTATCATTACTATGATTATCATATAGGTAATTCTATGGTATGCATAAGATAATTATTTAACTTCTTAAATTCTTAATTTTGGGGGTAGCCACAGGCCGAGTTGGTTTAGGTTAAGGAGTTTTTTATGTTCAAACTAAGCTAACGAATATTGTTTAGGTCAATTTTATTTTAAAAAAAATGAGTATGAAACCCGAACCAAACCAACTCGATCACTCACATGTTGGTTTGAGTCGAGTTATTGGGCTTTACATATAAAAAAATAAAAAAGTCATAAAAATAGGAAAAATCATAATAAACTATTTAAAATAAGAAAGAAATCCTACTGCATGTTGAACCTTATGGATACAATGATTTTTTCCCCATCTATTAACACATAGATATGACGACCATTTTTGGGATATATATAATACCCATTAGACTCATTAAATTCATTTTTTACTTGCTTATAAGGTAGGAATATTTTGATAAACGTGCTTGAGAAAAGCAAATAGCCTTCCTCAAGAAATCCAATATTAAAAAAAGTAAACATTTTACATCTAAGAGTGTGTTTGGTAAAACTAGCTGAAAAGCTAGCTGAAAGTTTAAAGCTAGCTAAAAGCTGAAAAACTATTGAATGTGTTTGGTAAAACTAGTTGAAAATGGTAAAATGATATTCAAGGACAACATTAATTATTAAATAATGATAAGTGGGAGTGGTTGAGGGCTAAACTTGTAATTAATTTTCAGCTAGTAGCTGAAAATTGGAGCTTTTTTAAAAAAGCTACCCTAAGTAGCTTTGTAAGAAAAGCTTGTAGCTACCCAAAAAAGCTACCTTCCCAAACACTGCTGAAATGGTTTCAGCTACTATTTTCAACTTTCAGCTGGCTGAAATGGCAAATCAAACACACTCCAAATTCAACCAAAAACTCGAATCCCCATACCTTCAGTAGCAATTATGCAAGGTTTCAAATCAAACAAGTGTTATCATTGAAATCAAAGATAAATTATAGATGTGATGGACGAAAAATGAAAGAAGGAGAGAAACATTAATGCAAACATTTTAGAATGAAAACTACGAAGAGAGATTTCGATGTGGACTTTGTAGAGCTTAGACCAGTGATCATTGTAAACAAGGGAGGTTGGAGATCAAGGGAGCTTGGAGGGTGAACATCGACCGGAGATGATAGATGAGAAGGCTCTCATAAAATGGGTGAACAACATATGTGAACTCCAGAACCAAGGGAGCTCACAAAGTAAAATGATTATCTTAAGATTATTTTGATGCTAAAAAATATTATTTTGAGATTAAAAAAATAATGAAGACGCGGTATTGAAAATCAAACCTTTTTCTATCATCAATATTTTTGGCAATGAATAAAAAACATAAAATGTATACAATGATAGTTGAAATTACATATAGATTTGAGATTCTAAAAAGGTACTTATCATTGATGGACCTATGCAATCTTAGTAGTAATGCGATTCATAGTTGAGTTAGGAGAAAAAAACAAGGCCAAGACTATTAACCCTTCAATCTTTATGAAGTGTGTGTTTGGATTAGCGTTTGCAAACTTGAGTTTGAATGAACGTGGATTTAGTAAACGTGATTTATGATAAACTTGAGTATAAGTAAACATGATTTCATGTTTGGATATTCTGCTGCAAACGTGAGTTTAAGAAAGTAAATATTGAGGAAACTCAAGTTTCACACGCAGAAGCTACAAAAACCTGCGTTTTGCAAACTCTAGTTTCAGAACTCAAACGTGTGTTTTGATCAATGAATCCAAACAACATGAAAAATATGAAACGTGAGTTTACTCATAAGAACGTGAGTTTGGGATTGGTAAACGCCAATCCAAACAAGCTCGAAATGTTTCCAAGTGTGTGGAAACGATGGAACCATAACTAAGTACAAATAAAACTCTAAACCTTTTCCATAATCCTATTTCATTTTCCATTTTCCATTTTCTTGAGAGAATAATTGGATCAATCCGTTTATGTTTGATACCTCTTGAACCTTCACTCCTCCTTCGTTGTTTCAACCCTCACTTCCTTCTTTGGCAACCGTGATTGTCGTCGGTAGGATCATCAACATTGTTGGGATGATGACTTAAGCTATTTCTTCCTCTTCATTTTTTAACAATAGTTTGAATTCAAAATTTCAAATGGGAGACGTATAGAAGCTGTTAGATTGTTAGTGTATTTTATATTAAAGTAGTGTATCATATGTTAGACATGGGCTTGGGCCTATCACTATGTATATTTGTGAATCTACCTATGTGTGTGTGTATATATTATTTTACGCCGTGTATTATGAACACATGGATTCTATCACATGTCTCTCGCTATCTCTTAATCTCAATATGGTATCTAGATCCTAACGAGAGGTAACCCTTATCAGTGCCTACTCAGTGGTCCCACTGTCCATTGGTGCATTTTTTTTTCCGGAAACAGTGTCTCATTCTGGTTTTCAGCCACTTTTCCACCTTTTCCGTTGCTGTCGTCGTCTCCTGTCGTTGTTGCCGTCAACGACTCCAACCGACAACACCACCAACACACTCTCACTTTCCAGACGAATCCTCTGCTGTCGGAATCGCATCGATTGGAGCAGCAACGCGCTCTCGTGCGTCTATTCTTCACCGACGCATTTATCCTCCGTCCTCCGCGCGCGGCATTACGTCTTCCCTCTAAACTCGCCTTAGTGTCCCCTATCCATATCTGGTCTTTGTTTGTGTGTTTCAGATCTAGTACTCGTGGGTCCTTCCTATTTTGGACGTTTTCCTCTTTTCTGTTGCAGTTTCTCTCTCCTACAACTGACCCATGACTACTCCAGCTGCTAATAAGCTTGAGACTCCCATTTTTACTAATTATGTCAATGTCTCACTCTCTGTTGAAAAGTTAGATGGTAGTAATTATGATACTTAGGCCTTTGATATCAAGCTTTGGCTCAAGGGACAATATTATGTTGGTCATCTTACTCAACAAGTTGACTCCATCGATGAAAAAGATCGTTTTCACTAGTCCAAAGTTGATGATCAGATTTTCAATGTTCTTAAATCGACTATCCACCCTTCCCTGAAGTAGATATTACGAGCCCATGAGACATGTGTTGAGGTTTGGGAGCAGGCCAGGATGCTTTACACCAATGATACTCAATGCCTATATGGTGTTGTCCAAAATATCTTTAGTATTGTTACCCCTAGACATATTGATGGATCCATGGCTGAGTACTTGGCAAAGTTCATGGTGTTTTACATGACTTCAATGAACTCTTGTCCCCCGCTTCCACTCCTGCTCAGCAATTGGAGCAACGCCAAACTTTCTTTATGTTGATGGCATTGTATGGGCTCCCAGATGAGTATTCTTCAGTGTGAGATCATATTTTGGGGTCTCCAACTGTGCCCATTTTGACCTCCACTTGGTCAACCTTGTTGCGTGTGCCGGCCAAGTCATCCACCGATATACCTTCTCCTGTCACCCCTGTTGACTCTTCTGCCTTAGTATCTTAGCGTGATGACCGTGGTTGCTCTTGCAAGGCAAGAAAGGGTCGTTACAGGTGCGATCATTGCCACAAAATGGGCCACACTATTGACAGGTGTTTTGCATAACATCTTTTCCCTCCTCGATCTACTAATGTTGCACAGGCTAGGTTGCTCTCTCTATGCCTTCTGATTCTGATGCCACTCCATCTGATCATCCAATACCACCAGCTATCTTCAACGACTTCCTAAAATGGTATGATGATTGTCAGGTCTCCGGTTCCACTACTTCTGTTACGCACATAGGTAATTCCTTTGTTGGTCTCACTCACTCCACCTCTCTTTACCCTTGGGTTCTTGATTTTGGTGCCACCGATCATATTACCGGTAATAAGTCCCTTTTCTCTACCTTTTCCCCTTTTGGTTACTTATCGTCTGTGACTATGGCTAATTGCTCATAGGCCTCATCCCATGGTGTTGGTACTGTCCATCCTATTCCTTCTCTCTCCATTGACAATGTCCTTTATATCCCTAGGTCTCCGTTTAATTTATTATCCATTATTCATCTCAACCATTTTCTTGATTGTGTCATTTCTTTTACTAAAGACTGTTTTCTTACAGGACCGGAGTTTGAGACAAATGATTGGCGCCGGATATGAGTCCCATGGTCATTATCAGCTTCAGACTTCTGCTCATGTTGGCTCGATTGTAGATTATCCCCTTCTCACCCATGTACAATTGGGTCACCCTAGCCTTGCAAAGCTACAACAACTAGTACCGGGTCTGTCTAAGTTGTCAACTATGTCATGTGAGTCATGTTTATTAAGAAAACATAATCGTAGTTTATTTCGTAGGAGTGTCAGTAACAAAGCTTCGTCTCCTTTTGCTTTAGTTCACTATGATATTTGGGGTCCGAGTCGTATTAGGTCTACTTTAGGGTGTGCATTGATGATTGTTCTCGATGTACTTGGTTGTTTTTAATGAAAAATCATTCTGAGTTGTTTTCTTTATTTCAATCTTTTTATAATGAAGTCAAAAATCAATTTGATGTTTCTATTTGTGCTCTTCGTAGTGATAATGCTTAAGAGTATCTCTCCCATTCTTTTCAGACATTCATGGCTTCCTATGGTATTCTTCTTCAAAACTCTTGTGCATATTCCCCTCAACAAAATGGGGTTGCGGAGCGCAAGAATAGACACCTCATTGAAATAACTTGAACCCTTTTACTTCTAATAAGTGCCAATGATATGATATATTCTTGTATTTTTACTGCACTTATCAAGGGTAAAATAGTAATTTATGCCCCAAAATAATCCCTTTTTATTAATAATTGTAATAATTGTGTTTATTTAATTTGAATTTGAATTTGACGCTATTTTAATAGAAAATCTGTTGATTTTGCAGATTTATGAGAGAGATTTAAATGAGAAAAGAAGATAGCATTATTTGAGGATAGGATCTGCAGATTAGAAGTTTAAATGAGAGCAAATAAAGATAAGATCAGCAGCCATTTAAACAAGGATTCTGCGGATAACTTCCCCAATTTAAATTCAAAGGCAAAATAAACACAGAATCAAGCCAAAAAGAGGGAAACAAGGAAAGCCAAGCAAGCAAGGATAAGATCAGGAAGAAATCAAGCTGTTAAATGAGGAAACAAAGAAAACTATAGCGTGTTCTACGCTCCACCTGAGCTAAGCGCAGGTTGGAGCGCAGCATTCTGTAATTCACGCTTCACTTGCGCTGAGCGCAGGTGAAGCGCAGCAACACAGATTAGCTTTTTAGAATACAATTTCAAATAGATCTTTTCCAGATTTAGGATAGCTTTCATGTGTCTATAAATAGGACCTTTTGCAAAGATCAAAAAAGAGCTTAGCAGAGTGAGAGTTTAGGGCTCAAAGTTCAGAGGAGACCCCGATAGGCTACCGAGATAGCGACGCTAGGATTGAAGAAAAGGGTGACAGTTTCTTCATTGGTCTGTAATGGCTACCAAGCGTAGCTAAAATTTCCAATAGGATTGAATGTAGTTGATTCAATCCCCAAATGTATGTAAATTCTCTTTATTAATTATGAATCCCTATTCTATGATATCGGTACTTTTATACTTTACTTAATGCGTAGCTTCCGCCTGGGTGCCGGAGTTATAGGTTGTTTTAGTAAAATACATTGGTAAATGGTTTTGTAAATTCAACAGCGAGTTTGGGGGAGCCTAGGAATAGGAAACTTGAATTCTGATTGGTAAAAGTACTCATAGTAGTTACTATAGGAATATAGTGAGAATCGATGATTGAAGAAGAAGTGTGACAGTCTCTTCATAGTAGTCACTATAGGAATATAGGACGAATTGATAGTGTTAACGAACGGAAAAGTAGAGCAATCAAGCTGGGGTAATTTGTTGCTTGGAAGAACCCGCGTGAATTATTTCTGAGTATTTTATCACTATGGAGACCAGGATAAAATAACATAGTTTGGCTAGGATATCATAATTGTATATTCATAAATAATATTGGGGATCACATACGAAAGGAGTGCGATGATACGAAGTTCAATCCTAGTCCAAGTAACTGTTTCTATCTCTCTCTCACTTTATATTTTGTTTTTATTTACTTTCGCAATTCTCAACAAACAACCATCTGTTTTTACTTGATAGTTGTGACCACTAATCTTTATAAATTGAACCGTTCCCTGTGGATACGATACTCTTACTTACTATTATACTGCTGGAATTTCGGTACGCTTGCCTAAATCCCATCAAGTATTTTTGGCGCCATTGCCGGGGAACGGTGTATCAATTTGTAAATACTTGGGAGGTCAATTCTATCAAGTGTACATATTTTATTTTATTTTATATTTTTTTTAGGAATTTTAGGAAAAATTTTTGAATTTTTAAATTTTAAATTTCAAATTTCAAATTTTAATTTTTTTTTTAATTTTTAAAAATTCTCTTCCACACTTACCCTTTTCAAGTTTTCTTGATTTATGCTCTTGCGAGGTCAGGTGTCTCAAAATCAGTTGCAATTTGATCCAGATATAGAGAGGACATCTAGAAGGAATAAGAGTAGAAATAAGAGAAGGAGACAAAGGAGAGGTGAAGAAGAAAACAAAAATATGACTGAAGAACAACCAAGGAAAAGAGTCTTAGGAGACCATGTAATGCACCAAGGACCTTGTCATTACTCAAGCATAGCTCTATCAGCTACAACGAAGTCCTTGGAGATAAAGATTGCACATTTAAACCTCATCAGTGCCCACCAATTCACAGGATTGGATCACGAGGATCCACATACACATCTTTCTACTTTTTATAAATTGATTGGTGTTATGGGATTTGAGGAAGAAGATTTAGAATCAACCTACTTATGATTGTTTCCCTTTTCTTTAACAGGTAAGGCAAAGGAGTGGCTGAAATTGCATCCTAGCCAGAGTCTGAGCAATTGGAGCGTGGTAGAAGATAAATTTCTGAAAAGATTCTTTCCAATATCACGCTACATTCAAGCAAAGACAAACATCTCCACATTCAGGCAAAGAGAGGATGAACCATTATGTGAAGCCTGGGAGCGATTCAAGTCCTTGCTGCAAAAATGCCCAAATCATGGTTTTGACAATATTGCACAATTAAACATTTTCTGCAATGGACTCAAACACGATTCAAAGTCATACATAGATGCTGCAGCAGGAGGGACTATTCTGGCGGTGGATAAAGAGCGTTCTCTTACAATAATTGAGAATTTTGCAATGAATAACCAACAAGCTCAATATTGGGGGGAGCCGGTTCAGAAGAAGGAGTTGCTAGAGCTAAAAACCAATGCTGCACTATTAGCAGAAAACAAGCTCATCAAGCAACAACTAGAGGCACTCACTGAGCAATTAAAAGCACTTCCTCAACAACTGCAAACAGTGCAATCTCAACCTTGTCAAGCCCAACAGTTGATTTGTGACTTTTGCGGAGGCGACCACCCCAATGGTCACTGATCTTATGAGGATATTCAAGTGGAACAAGTCAACTATTTGGAAAATCAAGGGAGGCAAGATGACTTCTTCAACAACTTTGGAAGAAGCCAAGATAGAGGGTCCACACTGTATGACATAAATTCAAGAATTAAGGAGAAGCTTGATAGACTCATGCAAGATATGAATGCCAGTAAAAGAACCATAGAGACAACATTCAAAAACCTGGCAACTCAAGTGGAGCAAGTAAGGAAGCAATTTTCTACACAGCAGGAGTTTTGCAACTCAATATCTACCAGGAGTGGTAAGGAAATAGGAAAATGGATTGGTGATAATTTAATTGTGGAAAGAGAAGTCCTGAAGAGGAAAGAGCAAGAAAATATTGAAGAAGAAATTGCAACTGAGAAAAAAAGGGAACAAAAAGACACTCAGGTATCTCAAGATAAGTACCTGCCATTGTTGGAACCACAGGAAACACTAGAAGGGGGGTTGAATAGTGTTTTAAAACTTCACGTTAATTTTTGAAAACTTTTCGTGAAAGATAGAAGATGAACTTTTGCAAGTTATCGTGAAAAACTCAGATGAAATACAATCAAGATTATCAGAGATGTGCGGAAGCTATAAGCAATCGTTTTTCTGAAACTTGCTGACTTTGATAAAACAGTTAAGTGTTCTGTTAACACTTCAGAAGGTTTGGAAAACTATCTTTCGAAATTTTGTCTAAACTATATTCAAAACATAAACTATTAGTTCAATAATGTTTTTCATTGTTATCCTACTGACATGGTTACTTGCTGAAAATTAAGTTATTGAAGAACTTCCTGAATCACTTGAGAAGATTCAGTTAGTGATCTTTTCAAAATGATTTGTTTAAACATTTAAAGTTTTGGTTTGATAAAATAAGTTTACTAATAAAACCCTTCCTTGGTTAGTAATAAACAGAAGTAAACAGAAGGTAAAGAGTTCAGGTTAGAGAGAATAGCTTCTGAAAATATTCAGACGATGAGTTTCAGTCTGAAGTTTTGATTACCTTCTGAACTGGGTTCTGACTCAAACGAGTTTAATTCATAAGTAAAGTTCTCACTTAAATACTTTTCAATCCTCTTTGTTAGATGAAAACTGAATTGAAATAGTTTTAGGGATAAAGAAGACTCAGCCAAAAATTTATCCTGGTTCACCCACTAACCCATAGAGCTACATCCAGTCCCAGGGCAAACTCCCTGGATTTATCCACTATCTGAACACAGATACAAGTATTCTTTGTTTTCAACTGCCTCTTCAGGCAACTTAATGAGTATTCTTTGCTTATCAACTGCCTCTCCAGGCAACTTAATGAGTATTCTTTGCTTATCAACTGCCTCTCCAGGCAACTCAATGAGTATTCTTTTGCACGCAGCCTCTCCAGGCGCACAAGTATTCTTTGCTTTTCAACTGTCTCTCCAGGAAACTCATGCAGTATTCTTTTGCATGCAGCCTCTCCAGGCGCAACAAGTATTCTTTGGCATGCAGCCTCTTCAGGCGCAACAAGTATTCTTTTCTATCAAGCCTCTTCAGGCTCTCAGAGTATTATTTCTTCCACCAAGCCTCTCCAGGCTCTCAGGAGTATTCTTTCTTCCCAAGCCTCTTCAGGCTGTAGAAACACAGGGAAACACTAAAAGGGGGGTTGAATAGTGTTTCTTAATAATTTATGGAAGCTTTTCACAAACGGTTAAGTTCAAAGCGGTTTCAGACAGGTTTAGGAAGCTGTCTGAAGTTAAGAAGACTTCTGAAAGTAATCTTAAATAGATTTTCTTGCTTCTTTTAAAATTATTGAAACAATCTTCAATATCCTTGGGTTAGTATAAATAAATTGACAAGAGATAAGGGATAAAAAACTTAGCCAAGAAATTTATCCTAATTCACCCACTAACACAGTGAGCTACGTCCAGTCCCAATGGAAAACAACCACTAGATTTCCACTATATGAATATTCAGATTACAAACTCAAATATGAGTACAGTCTCTCCAGACACAACGAGTACAGTCTCTCCAGACACAACGAGTACAGTCTCTCCAGACACCACGAGTACAGTCTCTCCAGACACCATGAGTACAGTCTCTCCAGACACCACGAGTATAGTCTCTCCAGAAACCACGAGTATAGTCTCTCCAGACACCACGAGTACAGTCTCTCCAGACACCAACAAGCATTCTTTTTCAGTCTAGCCTCTCCAGGCTCTTCATCTAAGTATTCTTTTTCAGTCTAGCCTCTCCAGGCTCTTCAACTAAGTATTCTTTGTTTCAGACAAGCCTCTCCAGGCTCAATATGCAGTATTACAATGAAATGTGTCTAAGCTTTTGAACTACACAAGTTTCAAGCTTAAGCAGACACAGTGCACAATAATAACTGAGGTATACTCAAGATATACAAATGATGTGCAAAGAAGATGAATCAGAGGGTTTTTCAAAGTAAAGCTCGCAGCGGAATATCTCTTAGGCTTTCTTGCAATAATTTTTCTATATTCTTGATGGTCTTCATGGAGGGGTATTTATACCCAATCTTCAATCCGTTGAAATACCACCGTTTAGAGATAGCATTAAATGCTATTTAATCCGTTGTGAGACATGCTTCTGAGAGCTCTGATATTTCTGACACGGTACAAGGTTGCTCCTGCCATAAAGCTGCTACATATGTTGCTGCAGAGGCTGCGTTGCAGAGATTTCCTCACTGGTGTATGAAATTCAAAAATACCAGGAAAGGTCTCTGTGTTCCTTGCTATAAACGTGTTTGAAAAGGTACGTGCAGCAGAGGTTCAGAAAAGTCTTCACAAGCTTCAGCAAAGGGTGCCACGTCATTAATGAGACTTCAGACAGCTTCAACACTTCAGACGGGTTGTGCACTTCAGACGGCTTCAACGCTTCAGATGGGTTGAACCTTCAGAAGGCTTAACTCCTCAGACAGGTTGAAAGCACTTCACACAGTCTTTATATAAGCTTATAGTGGCTTGCTGAAATCATAGATAAATCATTAAAACATATATGTATCTATGATAAATATTTTAACTCAAATTTGTTAAGCATTAAAACTTGGGAATTGAGCTGTCTTAAACATCATATTTTCTCTTATGATATTTTTGAGACTCAACACAGGCTCTCAGAGTATTATGTCTTCCACCAAGCCTCTCCAGGCTCTCAGGAGTATTCATTCTTCCCAAGCCTCTCCAGGCTCTACATACACTCAGGGTGTTTACAATTAAGCCTATGTTTAAGTTTCCTTGAAACTTAAACTTACAATTTTCCTGTACTAAGGGTTTACTGAGTACTACTCAGGATACAAAGGTTACATTCTAAGTACAAGGAATGACAGAGATATGAGTGTATAGCTTAGGCTCTGTTTCATCTCTGTTTGGCTCAAAAGGTTGACTGTATATAATCTGATTTGAGCATGGCCAATCTCTTCTGTGGACTTGACGATTGCCATAGTTAAGGATGGAAGTTTGAGTATTCATGGCAGCCCTTCTTTGGTTGGATTTGTGTGAATGATACTATAGGAAACTTTGATCAACAGACCCACTAACCCGACCAATCACTTTGATCTTCAATTTAGCTTGTTGATCCAAAACAACGATGTTGTTTCTTCTTTGGCTGACTGGCTTCCTTGCCAATCCTTTTGTCAGCTCTCTAGTCCATATTGTGGCCAACATCTTTCTCACATTTTTCTCTTGGGCTCTTTGGTCAACCCTATGGCCAACATATTCAATGACTTTGTTGAGGCTATTTATATGTTCTGAAATATAGCCGTTGAAGATTGTTGATAATACCATTGAGAAGGAATGAGGATGCTCATAGAGCCATTGTGAAACAATCTTCTGCTAGCTTCTGACTTTTGAGCTTTGCAGGCGTTGCAGGTCTGAGCACACAATGCTTTATGACAGGTACAACAGAGTTGCAGAGTTTCCTTAAACATGCTAAACATTTGAACGAGGTTTAAAAGCGACTCTGACTCTTATGCTGAAATGAGTTAGACCATTGGGATGAACGTTCTTCTCAATCAGCAACGTTCTTCAAAGGGTCAAACTTTGATTCTGATATCTTCAACCTTCAGATGCACAAAATGCTTCAGATGAACTTCAAGTCTTCAGAAGATAACCGTTTTTTAGACGAAGTTGATCCTTCAGACGATCTGAAACCTTCAGATGATAACTTCTCAATCTTTCACGATCTGAAATACAATAGAATATTTGTGAAAGTATATTTGCTCAGTTGATGATGATTTTATCCGTTAGGCTTCTCTTTTATCCTTTTGTGAAATTTGTTTTTCATCTCGTTTGAGGTGCACTCCTCTGATAGCGTATTGCAGAGATGGTACAAGAGTAGATGTTGCAGCAGTGCTGACTATATCTCTGACCTCTATTTGCTTTTCTTTAGTAGGCTTCCTCTTTCGTGTATGATGTTCCTTAGATTGAGGAAAATAACTTTTGTTGCTATCTCCTTTGTATATGATGGCAAAAGACGTTTAGAACCCTTCAGGTCTTTGTGCAGAGAGTTTTTTCCTAATTTCAGCTTCACCACTCACGTTTGCTGAGACTTGAGTCTTTTAATATATTATTCACATTGACTCACAAGTCTTTGGAGAGTAGCATGACGTCTCTAGCTTCAGATGATATTTCACTTCAGACAAGATGTCTTCTTCAGATGAATGTTACGCTTCAGATGATAGACCATTTCAGATTGTTCTTCTGAGCTTCAGATGATCCTACTTCTACAGAGAGTAGGACACCTCAACCTTCTGATGACTTTAATCTTTAGACAGCTTGAATCTTAAGACGGCTTCACTTCTTCAGACAGATGATCATTTCAGATGGTCTAACTTCTTCAGACAGTTACCACGTCAGAAAGTCTTCATGACGTAAAGAGATCGACCTGCTGAATTCAAAGTATACGTTAATAGCATAGGCAGTTATTCTTGTAATTTAGTCAAATTTGTTGTTCATTAAAACTTGGAAATATGTGGCTCAATCATTATTAAATTCTTAATGATATATTGAGACTTAACATTCTCCCCCTTTTTAATGATGACAAATTTGCTTTAAACTAAACAAATCTGAAAGAGGTTTTTAATAAGATAAGAGTTTAGTAATTCCTCCCCCTCAATCAGATGACTCATATCATGAGTTATACTTAAGATAACTTAAGTTTTTCGTTGCTTCCCCTGAGTCAGGCACTTCCTTTTGTTTTCTGAAAAACACTAACACTTCAGATTTTTGGTTTGTTTAATACTCCCCCTTTTGTCATCAATCAAAAGGGTGATCAGAACATAACCAAACCGAATCAGTGCTTTTAAGGTGAAGTGCATCAGAGCAAAAGATTATAAACTTAGCTCATAAAATGATTACTGAATGTATCAGAGTAATGATAGAAAGCATATCAGAGCGCAAGTATTAGAGCTCATAAAATTCATGCATATAAGATAATCATGAACATATATTAATATACCACCTTTATGCATGGACATCAAGTAGATAATGCAAACATTTAGACAACTCATGTTATTATCTGAGCAAACACGGTCTTAGACACAATGTGGGTGGCAACACATCATGGACTATCAATCCTTTTCCAACAAGGCTTTTTCTTGATCATTGTAAAATAGATCTTCCTTGGCCTTGAGAATCTGGGATTTGACAGATGCATTAAACTCTTCTTGCCCAGTGTTGTTAAAAAAAATCTTCTAGCTTTTACTTTCTTTAGACTAGAGGTAGCTTGCTCCAACCTCTCATTTTCTAAGATTGCTTGCTGTACTGCAATAGCAAGTGAATGGTCTCGAGCTTCTTACTCCTTGTCTTTCTTAGCTTCTTTCAAGACATTTGCTCAGGCAGCCACTTGTTGAGGGTCAAGATCAGGGTGGCTTCAGACTGACTTAGAGCAGCATTTTCAGCAGGAATCTCCTTCAAAGCTTGTTCAGCTTCTGAACTTGGCTTCCTTACAGAGAATCACTTTTCAATGGAAAGCTTATGTTTGAAATGATGGATTGACAAATGTCTCAGATTGCCACTGCACCAGTGTGCTTCAGACTGAAGTCATGCTCAGACAATGCATGTTTTTACATAAAAGCATACTTAATTCAGATAATGCATGGTTCAGATGGAACATGAAAATGAATTCAGACAGAAAACTAGATCAGCTAATAATATTCAACAACTAATTTATGTTACCCATAGGGGCTATGAATAATAACTTGCTGTTGCGCTGAATATTGCTCTCGCTGAGACTCAACATTTCCTTCATCAGTGATCTTCCCTTTGCTAATCCTTGCCAAGGGTGGCCATTCGAATAACCTTGAATCTAAGGTTTTGGCACATACATCTTCCTTCCATCATTGGTTGCACGCATCCATCCCTCTGTGGTGATTCTTGTTTTCTTCTTTGAGTTATCTAAGACATCTGCAAGAGAAACAATAAAGTTCTTTGGTACCCATATTTTCTTGGGTCCACCTTTGTTAGTTTTGGGTTTCGCCTTCCTTTTGTGCTTACACTTAGACATATGATGTCCAGGTTTGTCACGATGGAAATATCCATTACCTTTCTTTGTTGCCTTTCTAGCCTTAACAAAATTTGAAGAGTTTGATGATTTGCTATCAGAGAGACCTAAGCCACTTTTGTCTTTAAATTTTTCTGAGTTCCTTATACTCTTTGAAAAGTTCCTTGAAACTTTCAAACAGATCATCAAATTGCTCTTGAAGAGTTAGAGGAATTACCTCAGATTCTGGACTTTTTGATGCTGAATGGTTTGCCATCAAGCAGAGGTCTGCTTCATCTGAATATTCTTCTTCCTCTTCTGATGTAGAGTCATCCAAATCTTCCCATGTTTCTATGAGACTTTTCTTTTTCTTCTTCTTTAATGACTTCTTTAGCTTGGGGCAATTAAATCTCATGTGCCCTTCGTTTAGATATAGTCTTGTTGCTTTTGTCCTTGGAAGTGATGCCTCAGTAGTATAGCCTTGATCCTCGTGCCGTAACAGCCACCTCAGCGATCCTGACCCACAATTTCAGCAAGTTCATTTGAGAACTTTCTGAACAGGTTCAGAAGCTAGGGGTGATGCCACGTCAGTCATCTATTATCGATGATCTGGCCTTCTGATGATTAATCTTGTAGATAGTTTTCTTTGAAAATCTGTTTGCTGAAACACAAACTAAACCATACCTTTTAGTAGCATCTGGGTTGATCAATTATTGTTAATCATCAAAGAAATAGTTATTGAGTTTAACAGATAGTACTATTACCTTATATTAGATACTTATAATTTTATCTTTGATTAGAGGTTTTGATTTTCTTTGAAAGAGGCTCCCCCTTAGTTTAATATTTCTTTTCAAAAAATCTTTGGTTTAGGAGTTTTGTTATTAACAAAAAAAATTACTTTTATTTCTTAAAGATGACAATATTCTTAAGACAAGAAAATGTATAACGTGACTTATATAGATAAAGACAAGAAAACACATGTTTGACATAGTCAATGAAATCAGAGAGTATATAACACATACATATAGGAAAACTATGAAATAGATGTTAATTAAACAATAGAAGCTGTAAGTTTTATAAAAAATATTTTTCTTAACAAATTGTTAAGTGAGTAAACATCAATGACAAGGCTCTTTGAATGAATTAAGAATCATCAGCAGGTAGGTCTCAGCAGCACTAGCACTTTCTTTTTCAGCTTTGAGCTTTCGTAACTCCTTTTGAGTTTCCTTCATCTTCCTTGCTAACTGATTCATGAGAACATGTAGCCTTTTCAAGTGATAAGACCCAAACACCTTTCTCATTCTTTCACGAGCACTGAGGGAACAATAGTTTCTTGTTCTCCTTGTTCTTACTTGAGGTGATGTAGGAGGATCTTCAGAAGGTCCAACTACAATTCCTTTTTCTTCAATCTCCTCTGATATTGTACTCTTCATTTTCTCATAATAAGCAGGAGTGAACAAGGAAGGGGGGGCTTGATTAAGAAGTCCACTCATAGGAAACCCCTCATGAATTAGGATCTTCATGATTAAGGCATTGTGAGGAAAGAAATTAACTACATCCAATTCTTTTCTGAACATCCTTTGATATAGGAGAACCCAAGGTAAGTTAATCTTTTTCTTCTTCATCAGATGACCCAGCACAAACTTTCAAGCTCTCTGATATTTTTACTTCCTTTCGGAAGGATATAGCAGTTTAGAACAGATAGAAGAACCCTAGGAATTTTTCAAAAGATGTGAAAGTTCAATTGGAGGGAAACGTCTTTCACCAAATAACAATAGGTCAAAAGGTAGAAATCCTCCTCCAAAACGTATTTCCCAATTTTGTCAGACAAGCTCTCCTCTGTTAGGAACACCAATTACTTCAGGTAGAAGCTTACTGTTATTTCAGTTAGTTTGTTATTTCAGTTAGGTGGTTAGTCGTTGCTCTCTAAACTGCCTATATATAGTATCTTGCTGTATAGGGAAAGAAAGAAGTAAGTGAAGAACGGATGCTGAGAACCGTCTGAAGTAACCTTCAGAGAGTGTACTGTCTGAGGTGCTGATTGTCTGAAATAAGAAGAAGCGTTTTCTTCTTGCATATTTCTGATGGGTTTCTGGCAAGCGAACCAAAAATCCAATAGTATAATAGTAAGAAAGATATTGTATCCACAGGGAACGGTCATTTCACGTATACTCGTGATCTAATTATCAAGGGAAATAACGGTTTTGAGAGTATTATTGCGTAAATTGTAAATAGCAAATAAATAATTAATTGAATTAGAAAGGAAGAGTTAGAGACACTTTACTTGGATTAGGATTGAACTTCATAAATCACACCCTTTGTGCATGTAAAAACTATCTATTATTTTAGGTTTACCCTATAATACTTTAGAAAAACTATATTGCTAAGACTCCGAGTTACCAACGGCCTCACACACTCAAAGATAATCCATGCGGGCTCTCCCAAGCGACAGACTTACCCTCGACTTATTTTATTTTCTTTATTCCATTTGTAAAAGAACTAATTGATAAACGAGGCCTAATCCTGTAGACGCACCTTCATTAGAGTACTCACACTACCCATCACTCATCAGGATACATCCATGTGTCGGTCCTGGATTGACAATCAACTAATCCTTTGCTATCGATACTAAGACCTAATCCTGTAAACGCCCTTCGCTTTAGTACTGTCACTACCCATCGCTCATTAGTAACGCTTATGTGTCAGTCACAGAGTATCGAGTCCTCTTATTTAATCAGAGTTTAGGTTTCTTCAGAATCCGCTCCCCCATCCTCAATCCTAATCGAAACTAGCCTATAACTTCGGCGCAAGCGCGAAAGTTAGGAATTAAGCACAGAATAAGATTACCAATATTATAGACAGAGATCTCAAAAATAATAAAATAGAATTTACATACACTTGGGGATAGAATCAATTACATTCAATCCTAATGGAGAGTTAACTACACAGGGTAGCCATACAAACCACCGAAGATGCTGTCACCATCTTCAATCCTTGTGAAGCGCTCCTCCTCTCCTACTCTAAAATTAGCTTTGGTGCATTATCACTGAAATAAGACTGAATTACAATAATCGTGCACACCTTGATCTGGTGCAATAAGGTCCTATTTATAGGCTAAGGAATGACAAAGAAAATTGGGGAGAAATCTATCTAAAAATGGCAACAGGGCAAGAATCAGCGTGACTTGCACTTCAAGCTGCGCTACAGCGCAGGTTCCAGAGAGATGCGCTTCACCCTGTGCTACAGTGTAGGTTGAAGCGCAGAATGCATCCTGCAGTTTCAATCTTTCTCTTTTTAACTTGATCTCTCCTCGAGACTGGTTTTGGTTGATTTGTCTTTCCTTGTTTCCATTTTCTTGATGAAATCCTTGCATTTATTGAGCATCTTTGATTTATTTGGGAAGGTTGTCTGCAGAATCCTTGTTTGATTGGCAGTGATCTCCTCATTGATTGCCTCAAGTCTTCTTCAAATCTTTCTTAAATGTCTTCAATCAAACTCAAATCTTGCAGATATCTCCCTCATTTAATGCTATCTTTCCTTCAAATCAAATCTTTGCAATATCCTGCAAAAATCAACAATATTTCTATTAAAATAACATCAAATTAAAATCCAAGATTAATAAATACAATTTATCTAATATTTAATAAAAAGGGATTAAACTGGGGCAAAAATACCATTTTATCCTTGATAAGTGAACTAAAAAGTGTTCTAATTTATCATATAATTTAATTTATCAATTTCTTCTATTTTTCTTCGTGTTCTTTGATTCGATTATTCTTCTATCCTTTAAATTGCTTGTTCTTACTCAACAAGTGGCTCCGTCTGTGGGGAGTGTTGAAGGGAAAAGATAATCAGGAATGGCAACGAAGTTTGATATTGAGAAGTTCTCTGGAACAAATGACTTTGGGCTGTGGAAGATCAAGATGGAGGCTATCTTGATACAACAAGGGTGTGAGGAAGCGTTGAAGGGGGAGATGAATATGTCATCATCTTTGACGCAGGCAGAGAAAAAGAATATGGTAGACAAGGCAAGGAGTGAAATCATTCTGTGTCTTGGTGATAAGGCACTCAGAGAGGTGGCAAAGGAGAAAACAGCTGCAGGTATGTGGGCAAAGCTGGAATCTTTGTACATGACAAAGTCTTTGGCTCACAGACTCTGTCTGAAGCAACAACTTTACTCGTTCAAGATGGTGGAATCAAGAACGATTGAAGATCAGTTGGCGGTCTTTAACAAGATTGTTGATGACCTTGAAAACATTGGTGTGAAGACTCGCTGAAGCATATTCCTGAGAAATATGCCAAGGAGCCTAAGATACAGGAAACTGCAGATGTTGTAGAGGCTTCTGAAGGATATGAATCTGTTGGGGTGCTGGTTGCTTCATCAGAAGACTCGCTGAAGAGCTGGGTCATGGATTCAGGGTGTACCTATCACATGTGCCCTGTGAAAGATTATTTTGAGACCTTAGAACTGAAGGAGTATGGGTCTGTACTTCTTGGCAACAACAAAGCTTGCAAGGTGCATGGCATTGGGGCAATCATACTAAGGATGTTTGATAACACAGAGTTGATACTGCAGGATGTGAGGTATGTTCCAGAGCTCAAGAGGAACCTTAAGTCCATTAACATGTTTGATGTTATGGGGTATTCCACCAAGGTGGAGGGTGGAATGATGAAGGTGTCCAATGGAGCATCTATAGTTGCTAAGGGGAGAAGAAGTAATGGGTTGTACATTCTGGAAGGTTCTACTGTCATTGCACATGCATCAGTTGCAAGTCAGTCAATGGTAGATAAGACTAAACTATGACACCTACGTTTGGGCCATGTTAGTGAGAAAGGCTTGGTGTAGTTGGAGAAGCAACAACTGTTGATGGGAGATAAGCTTCAGAAGCTGGATTTCTGTGACCAGTGTGTTTTGGGTAAGTCTCAGAGAGTGCAGTTTGGGACAGGTAAACACACTTCCAGCAGACCTTTTGAATATGCTCATGCAGATTTGTGGGGTCCATCCAGGACTCAGAGGCATGGTGGAGGGTCTTATTTTCTGAGCATTATTGATGACTTCTCAAGGAGAGTTTGGACCTACATTCTTAAGAACAAGGCTGAGACATTTCAGAAGTTCAGAGAATGGTATGTTCAGACAGCTAATCTACAGGGGACCAAGCTGAAGGTACTAAGAACAAACAATGGGTTGGAATTTGTTTCAGATGAGTTTAACAGTTTTTGTAGGGACCAGGGAATCAAAAGGCATAAAACTGTGGAAGGGACTCCTCAACAAAATGGACTTGCTGAAAGGATGAACAGGACCATTCTGGAGAGAGTCAGATGCATGCTTTTGGGAGCATGGATGCCTAAGAACTTCTGGGGAGAAGCTGTTAACACTGCTGCGTATTTGATTAACAGGTGCCCTTCGTCTGCTTTGGGGTACAAGACACCTATGGAAGTTTGGAGTGGAAAACCAGCTGACTACTCTAATCTGATGGTTTTTGGGGCTTTGGCATATGCACATGTCAAGTAGGATAAGCTGGAGGCATGAGCTGAGAAATGTATCTTCCTTGGATACGCTGAAGGAGTCAAGGGATATAGGCTATGGAGGTTAGAACCTAAACCTTCAAAGCTTATTATCAGCAGGGATGTAACATTTGATAAGACGAGAATGGGAATGCTTGGTGGAGACTCTGAAAATAGGAGGGAAAAAGCTCACATTAAGATGGAGGCATCTACGAGCAAACTCAGGGAGGATCATCTGAAGACATCAGAAGGTGCTACTTCAGATGATACTTCAGCAGGTACATCAGATGATACTTCAGAAGGTTCAGACTTCAGAAGGTCTGAAGGCTTCAGAAGGTTAGAAGACTTTAGAAGGTCAGAACGCGCTGGGAATGACTATTAGGTAGTTCGTGATAGAGAAAGGAGGGTTCCAAAACCTACCAAAAGGTTTGGACATGTTGACCTTATCTGTTATGCTCTTAGTATGGCTGAAAAGATACAGGGTTCAAATGAACCAAGAAACTTCAGAGAGGCCTATTAGAGTTCAGAGAGGCAGCAGTGGCAACATGCCATGGAGGAGGAACTTGATTCGTTGAAGAAGAACAACATATGGAGACTTGTAGACTTACCTGAGGCACAGAAGGTAATCAGATGCAAGTGGGTATTTAAGAAGAAAGACAAGATCCCTGGTGTTGAGAAAGCGAGGTTCAAGGTAAGGCTTGTGGCTAAGGGATTTACACAGGTTGAGGGTGTGGATTATAATGAGATATTCTCACCATTTGTAAAACACTGTTCTATCAGGATTTTGATGTCAATTGTAAACCAGTTTGATTTTCACCTGGAGCAATTGGATGTCAAGACATCCTTTCTGCACGGAGGTCTGGATGAAACCATTTACATGGAACAACCAGAGGGGTTTGCTGAGGATAAGAGAATGTGTCTACTTCAAAAATCATTGTATGGTCTAAAACAGAGCCCAAGGCAGTAGTATAAGAAGTTTGATGATTTTCTGATGAGAAAGGACTTCAGCAGGTGTAGTTATGACAGCTGTGTCTACATTTTAGGAGAAGAACAACACATTTTGTACCTGCTCTTGTATGTAGATGATATCCTGGTGGCTAGCCGTAACAAGCACATAATCAATCAGCTCAAGACAAGGTTAAATTCAGAATTTGAGATGAAGGATCTTGGGGTGGCAAAACGTATACTTGGCGTTGATATAGTAAGAGATAAGTCAAAGGGTGTACTGCGCCTAACTCAGCAGGTCTATCTGAAGAAGGTTGTGGAGAGGTTTAGGATGCATCAATCTAAACCTGTGGTCACACCCTTGGGACACCACATGAAACTCTTAAGGAGTCAAGCTCCTGATTCAGAAGATGAAAGGAGGAAGATGGATGCTATTCCCTATGCTACTGGGGTTGGAAGCATCATGTATGGGATGGTCTGTACTAGACCAGACTTGGCTCATGCTGTGAGTGTTGTCAGCAGGTTCATGGGAGACCCTGGACAAGCACATTGGGAGTCTCTGAAGTGGATTCTCATGTACCTGAATGGAACTCTGGATTCAGGATTACTATATCAGAAGAAACGATACCTCTCAGAAGGTGGAGTTGCAATTGAAGGGTTCGTTGATGCAGACTATGCAGGGTGTGTGGATACACGAAAATCCTTATCAGGGTATGTGTTTACTCTATTTGGAACTGCAGTGAGTTGGAAGGCAAACCTTCAATCAGTAGTAGCGTTGTCTACAATAGAGGCTGAGTATATTGCATTGTCTGAAGGAGTGAAGGAAGGTCTATGGTTGAAAGGCATGCTGAATGAGTTGGGAATTGAACAGGAGTGTGTTCAGATTCATTGTGATAGTCAGAGTGCTATTCACTTGGCCAATCATCAGATGTACCATGAAAGGACCAAGCACATTGATGTGAAGTTTCACTTAATTAGAGAAATGGTTGAAACAGGGGCAGTGAAGATTGCGTCTGAAGACAATCCTGCTGATATGTTGACCAAATCACTACCAAGATGCAAGTTCGAGAGATGCTTAAACTTGGTGGGCTTCGTCTGAATGCTGTCATTCCAAAGTCAAGGTGGAGATTGTTAGTTATGACTTAGGAAAGAGTTTGTTATTTCAGTTAGGTGGTTAGTCGTTGCTCTCTAAACTGCCTATATATAGTATCTTGCTGTATAGGGAAAGAAAGAAGTAAGTGAAGAACGATTACTGAGAATCGTCTGAAGTAACCTTCAAAGAATGATCTGTCTGAGGTGATGATTGTCTAAAATAAGAAGAAGCCAAGATAGAGGGTCCACACTGTATGACATAAATTCAAGAATTGAGGAGAATCTCGATAGACTCATGCAAGATATGAATGCTAGTCAAAGAACCATAGAGACAACATTCAGAAACCTGGCAACTCAAGTGGAGCAAGTACACAACAATTTTCTACAAGGAATGACAGAGATATGAGTGTATAGCTTCTGCTCTGTTTCATCTTTGTTTGGCTCAGAAGGTTGACTGTATATGATCTGATTTGAGCTTGGCCAATCTCTTTTGTGGACTTGACGATTGCCATGGTTAAGGATGGAAGTTTGAGTATTCATGGCAGCCCTTCTTTGGTTGGATTCGTGTGAATGATACTATAGGAAACTTTGATCAACAGACCAACTAACCCGACCAATCACTTTGATCTTCAATTTAGCTTGTTGATCCAAACCAACAATGTTGTTTCTTCTTTGGCTGACTGGCTTCCTTGCCAATCCTTTTGTCAGCTTTCTAGTCCATATTGTGGCCAACATCTTTCTCACATTTTTCTCTTGGGCTCTTTGGTCAACCCTATGGCCAACATCTTCAATGACTTTGTTGAGGTTATTTATATGTTCTGAAATATAGCAGTTGAAGATTGTTGATAATATCGTTGAGAAGGAATGAGCATGCTCATAGAGCCGTTGTGAAACAGTCTTCTGCTAGCTTCTGACTTTTGAGCTTTGCAGGCGTTGCAGGTATGCGCACACAATGCTTTATCACAGGTACACCAGAGTTGCAGAGTTTCCTTAAACATGCTAAACATTTGAACAAGGTTGAAAAGCAACTCTGACTCTTATGCTGAAATGAGTTAGACCATTGGGCTGAACGTTCTTCTCAATCAACAACGTTCTTCAAAGGGTCAAACTTTGATTCTGATATCTTCAGCCTTCAGATGAACAGAATGCTTCAGATGAACTTCAAGTCTTCAGATGATAACCATTCTTTAGATGAAGTTGATCCTTTAGACGATCTGAAACCTTCAGATGATAACTTCTCATTCTTTCACGATCTAAAATACAATAGAATATTTGTGAAAGTATATTTGCTCAGTTGATGATGATTTTATCCGTTGAGCTTCTCTTTTATCCTTTTGTGAAATTTGCTTTTCATCTCGTTTAAGGTGCACTCCTCTGATAGCGTATTGCAGAGATGGTACAAGAGTAGGTGTTGCAGCAGTGCTGACTCTATCTCTGACCTCTATTTGCTTTTCTTTAGTAGGCTTCCTCTTTCGTGTATGATGTTCCTTAGATTGAGGAAAATAACCTTTGTTGCTATCTCCTTTGTTTATGATGGCAAAAGACGTTTAGAACCCTTCAGGTCTTTGTGCAGAGAGTTTTTGCCTAATTTCAGCTTCACCACTCACGTTTGCTGAGACTTGAGTCTTTTAATATATTATTCACATTGACTCACAAGTCTTTGGAGAGTAGCATGACGTCTCTGGCTTCAGATGATATTCCACTTCAGACAAGACATCTTCTTCAGATGAATGTTACGCTTCAGATGATAGATCATTTCAAATTGTTTTTCTGAGCTTCAGATGATCCTACTTCTACAGACAGTAGGACACCTCAACCTTATGATGACTTTAATCTTTAGATAGCTTGAATCTTAAGACGGCTTCACTTCTTCAGACAGATGATCATTTCAGATGGTCTAACTTCTTCAGACAGTTACCACGTCAGAAAGTCTTCATGATGTAAAGAGATCAACCTGCTGAATTCAAAGTATACGTTAATAGCATAGGCAGTTATTCTTGTAATTTAGTCAAATTTGTTGTTCATTAAAACTTGGAAATATATGGCTCAATCATTATTAAATTATTAATGATATATTGAGACTCAATAGCCATATGCAAAGAATACCTCAAAGAAAGATCTAGACAGGCAAATTGCAAGATTCAAGGACATTCTCAAAACATTTAACATCCCATTTGAGGAAGATATGGAGCAAATGCAAACATATGCCAAATTCATGGAAGAGCCCTTTATCAAGAAGAAGACATTCACTGATGAAACAGTAGAACAGATAGCAGAAATAAGAGCCAACCAACAGTTAGAACAAATCTCAACAAATACACAACCCAACTCCGAGGAACTTTGTGATGATATTCCTACCATAAGTGGTCAACTGATAGGGGAAGGAACCAATGACAATCTGGATGATGAAGGAAAGGACATTGAAAAAGCAAAAGAAACTGAGGAAGAAGATGAAGAAGAGGAAAATGAAGAAGAAGAAGGTGAAGCAGAAGTAGAAGAAGAAAAAGAAGAGGACGTAGTCTCAAGATTGAAGTACTTGCCATATCCTGAAAGACCTCTGAAGGAAGATAAAGAAAGACAGTGTGCAGATGTTGAACCTTCCAAGCTCCACAAGAGAGAAACATGTGACTACACTGACCTGAGCAGAGCAAAGAGAAAAATCATGCTAAGCAAATCAAATTCAGGTCTTAAAGTCAGAATGAGGACAAAGTGGTCAGGCATATTCCATACCAAGGATCCTTGTGAAGCAAAAAGAGTAAGATCTAACAACTTTGAATTTTCCAAGCTTTAGAAGGAGAGGACCTATGCAACTCAGTAAAAGACTCCAAAGAAGAGAAAAGTCAGGCCAAAGGAGTTATCAACATGGTCTAACTCCAGACACAAGACAAAATGGGTAGATTCAAGTCACATTCAGAATTGGTCCAAGGCAAGAATATGGGTAGGGTCACTACCCAAAGGAGTCAAAGGTACAACACAACGGCTCACTAAAGGATTCCAATATCAGCCACCTTGAAAAACAGGCGTCAAGCTATATGACGTTAAACGAGCGCTTCCTGGGAGGCAACCCAGAGATTTTTAAGTTTGTAATTGTTTTCAATTTTGTTTGTTAATTAGGATTTTTTTTTTTTTTTAAGATTTAGGAAATTTTCAAAATTGATTGGAATAAGATTTTGGAAAATAAAATTTTTAAACAATAGGAAGCAACAGAAAACGTGACTGAAAATTGCAAAATTTCATTCAGTTTTCTGCGCTTCATCTACGCTGAGCGCAGGTAAAGTGCAGAATTGCAATTTTAGTCACTGTTTTTTGCTCTTCACCTGTTCTGAGTGCAGGAGAAGCGCAAGTACGCGTTGTTGTTTGAGTTGAACTAAAAATAGAGGGAGTCATTCGTCCCCTGTTTTCTCTGTACCAACTCTCTACTTCCTAAGCCCTTCTTTTCACTTTTTCCACTCGCAAAACTCCATCAATTTTGAAACTTTCAAGTTTCAGGTATGTTTTCTTTAGTTTTCACCAATTGAAATCTTTATTTACTCTGTCTTTATTAGGCTCTCAGACCATGCAACTTGTGTTAGAAAGACCAGTTGACCTCAAACCAATCAAGAGTTACCAGACCCATACTCACGCATGCTGCTTGAAGAGTTCCAGATATTCTTGCAGTGGCCTGGGGACAGGCCTATTCATCCGGGGAGAGGTAGAGCAGCAACAATTGGAGAGTAGGACAAGGACTTACAAAATACAGAGGATGAAGATTGACACTGGTGTTTTTCTTTCTTTTCGTTCTTTTATTTTCTATTTTCTTTTATTTTTTAGTTAAGTAGGTTTTTTTGTTTTATATTTCATTTTTTTAGGTTTTAGGAATAGGGATTTAAGGAATTAATTTAAAAATCTCAAAGTTAGGCAGTCTAACTAACCAAATTAGGAAAGAAATAGGAATTTTGTGATTGAATCCATAATCAGTTAGGATTAGGATATTGTACAGGAAAATATATCAGGATAGTTAACTAATTTCAGTAAGTGATTTCATCAAGGAAAATTAGCCAAAAAATCGGTGAATTGTGAGACCAAACACTGATATGAGAGTTTTCACCGCTGCTTGTCAACTGCTCTTGCTTGAGTTTTTGGACTTTATTCTGCACTTGGAAAATATGGAAGTGATAAAGGCAAAATTTTGTTGTTTAATTATTTGCTCAGTGCCAAAAAGTCAACCCATGAATTTTTTTTTCCAATTTTTTAGGTAACCCATTTGAGCTTTAATGTTTCTTTTCTTATGCACCTCAGCCAAAGTTAATGTTATATCCTGTCTCTACACACTTGGGATAGAGAGCAAAGGTGAAATTGGATAAAATGGGAAGATTGGTTGGTGACTTGAAAAGTGAATTGATTCACTTAAAGAATTATAAAGAGCAGGCACAAGAAAGCAAAAGAAAATCACTCCCCCAAAAATCAAAAAGAAAAAGTGAATAAAAGTAAACAAGTTGGGGGGAGTGAATCATCAAACAAGAGAAGAGGCCAGCCGAACATATGCAAGTCAAGAATTCAATGGAGAATTGAGAGAAGGCTCAAAGAACAAAGAAAAATTCAAAATTGCTCTCTATTCTAGTGTTTCTTTTCTTATCCAGAAAAACCCTGAATTCTTGATAGCCCAGCCTCATTACAACCAAACAAAGACCTTTGAAGTTGGCTGAATGTCTCTAGAAGGGGGGGGGGGGTTAAATAGAGACTCTTTAAAATTGTTCCTAAAAATTTATACACTGAAATTAAATGTTGAGACGTGATCTCAAGTCTGTTGACTTGGGGTCTCTGTTAAGATAGGATATAACCAATTTCAATTTCAGTTGTTTGATTTAAGCTTAGGTTGTCTTAGACTTTTAATTCAAACTCAGTTATATTCTAAGTTAATAACTTAATGGTTAGCAGTATTGAGGTGAGTCAACTATAAAGCAAAATGATGAGATAAGCAACAAAGATGGCACAAGGATCTTATCCTGGTTCACCCACACCTTGGGCTACGTCCAGTCCTCACAACACGTGAGATTTCCACTATTGACAACCCGTCAATTACAAGTATTCTTACAGCCTCTTCAGAACGTCTCTCACACCAAGCCTAGGCACTCCCTATCTTGGCTGAGTCACAAGTATTCTTACAGCCTCTTCAGGACGCTCTCAGCTCACTCTAAGACTAGGCACCTTCCTATCTTAGATGAGACAAGTTACAAGAATATGAAGTTGATGTGGGTCTAGCTTACAAACATACACTGTATGGATAGGTTGTAGGTTTTAGCTAGTAGTTCTTTCTTCTAACTGAAAATATTACAATTCAAATAGGAGAGAAGGATGGAGACTAATGAGATTCTCAAGTTGAGATCAGGTCTGAATATGAACTGCTTGAGACAAGCATTTGAGATGTCACTTGAGGTAAGTTGAGATGCAGTAGATGTTCACTGATTTCTGTAGTCTCTCATCATTCTACACTGTAGCTCTCCGGATTTATATCAAAGGGTAGTTAGCCGTTTCTGACCGTTTATAGCCGTTGAGAGCCGTTGGAACAGTGTCAGGCCTTACCTGCTGGATGAGTGTAGCTGTTGTTCAAGTACAAACGTCACTGTGTCAGTTGCACAATGTACTAGATCTCTTTTATTCTGACTTGATGACCTGTCCAGTTGAACTGTACTTGAGTCTCTTCTAAGTCTGTCTCTCTTCTCTTGCATCTCTCACTTGGATCTCTTCTTTTGCGTCTGACCATGAGATAGCGTCTCAAGCTGATCTCACATATCTTCTTAACTTGTGCTGATCTCTTGCTCAATTTAAAAACTTAGTCTCATCCTTTTTCTGTCTTGATCAATGAAGCTTATGATGCACTTCTGGATATGTCTCTTTCTCTTGAGATGATCTCTTGAATCTGCATCTGTTCTCGAGACGTCGTCTCAAGTTGTTTCTGAGTCTCTTCTCTTTCGATGCTTCATGCTTCTTGATGCTTCCTTATTTCATTGTTTTGACATATATGGATCTTTGAATTATGCAAAACATATTCTAACATTGTTCTGCCATATGCTTGAGCACACATTTAGTAATAACAAGATGCATCTCATATATTTAAACTTTAGTGGTTTGGCATATTAAAAACTCTTGGAGGTGAGTTTGTCTCAACAATCTCCCCCTTTTTTGATGATGGCAAACCATAGAGTTTAAATTTTAAACAATTTTAGTTTTAAGTTACAGATGCAGAAAATAACTCCCCCTGAGCTATGCAATTTTATTTCATTTAAGAAGATGAGCTCCCCCTGAGTTAGAGATCCACTCTGTTGTAAGACTTATTGCTAAAGAATCAACTCAGCCAATAGATGTGAACAGAATCATAGAGTCATTTCATTAATCATGAACAAAAGAAGTACATATTTAGCAAAAGATGCCATTGTATCTCATCATAGTCAAGGAGAAGATGCTATTACATCTTAAACATTTCCAAAACATCAAAATATCCTAAACAAACTACACAAAGCTGTAAACTTAAATAAACAAACTAAGACTCTCATCAGATGCTAAACATCTAACCAATTCTCCCCCCTTTTGCCATTATCAAACAAGGAGAACTAGCACAGCTAGGGAGAAGGAGAAGAGGATGAGTCAGAGTCTGGTGCAGGAGGGCGCACAACAGCTTGTGGAATGTCACGAAGAGGAGGCAGGTTGGACAGATGAAGGTTCATCTTATGGTGGAAATCGTTTGAAGTTCTAATGGCTTGAAGGACTGTGTCAAGTCCATCAAGAATGGCCTCTTGCCTCTGTTTGTCATGCTTAAGCTTCTTGAGGATCTTCTTCTGATTCTTCTCAAGTCTTGTGCTTAGATCCTATTGATGTTGCTAATTCTCTTATTGGAGCTGGTTAAGGAAGGTGTTGATGAATGTGGAGATGTGGGTAGGAATGGAGGGCTCAGAAGATGGAGCTGGCTGTTGCTGTGCTGTTGGAGGAGCTGATTGATCATATTTGGGCTGAGGAGAGTCAAACAACACATTGTCAGCAAAGAATTTTCCAGGTGTAGGAAATGAGGTCTGTTGGGAGTGAGATGGCTCATACCTTGGAGGAGTCTTTTGTGTGCCAGGAGCCTCAACAGTAGGCATTTCATCAGTGGGGGTATCATTTGCAGCCACCTGAGTATCCCGCATCTAAACATGAGTGGAAGTGGTATTTTCTTTCTCCAAGCTCACAAGGGTTTCAGCTATTATTTTGGTAGATGGTGAGGGTTCAGCTTGGGTAGTGATTTATGGTGGAGATTTAGGTGGAGGAGACTGAGGTGCTTTTGTGCTGAGTAGCTGAGGCTCTGGTTGAGTGAGGGCTGAAGAGACATGCTCAGATGTTGATGGCCGGTTGGGTGTAGGATCTAGAATTGAGCAAAACACACCGATTAGAATAAAAAACAAGCAAATAGAACTCGAAATATAGAGTTGGGCAGCAGCAAGAAAATGAAGGAAAATAAGAGAAAATGAGAGAAAGTAAAGGAAAAAGTGGAGAGGAAGAGATGATCCGGACGCCACTGAAGCAGGAATCCACCCACAGCAGATAAGTCCAATTGCCAGACACCACTAATTCGGGGGAATTAGATAAGTCTCAAAGTATGGTTTGAGCATCAACCACCAAGCCTCACTCAACTCACCAATGGAGGAGAAATTTGGGCATAATGCCTTTACTTAAAATTCAATTGTGTTGAATACATGGGTGAAGGCTCCTTTATATAGGAGAGGAGGGGGAGTGGGGCGGCCACTTATGTGGAATAAAGGGGGAAAATAAAAATGATGGCTGCAAACCCATCCTAAGTGGGATTTGAACCCATGCCCCTAATGGCTTTTAGCTAAGCTAAGCCTTAAGCCACTAAACCACCTAATTATGCGCCCAAAATACAAGATGAGTGAAATTCCTATCCTAGGTGGGATTAGAACCCATGACTCCCTAGACCTCCTAGTAAGGCAACCTACTAACCACTTAACCCATAGGTAAGTAGCGCCCTACCCATACAAATAAGGGAAATACAGGAGAGAGTCCTAAACAAGGGTAGTACATAGGACCATGGGTCCTATTCCAGGATCAAGAGTGTCCTTTTGTAGGGTAGTGGTGTCCTTCCGTAGGGTAGTGTCCTTGAAGATGTAGGCTACCAACTTTCCCATATCCTCCTTAATCTTCTTAGCCCTTCCTCTGGTCTTTGGTCCAGTGATATCCTTGACTGCTTCAATAGGAGGTTGTTGTATGTCATCAGATGTGTGCTTTTTCTTCTTCTTTTTCTGGGTCTCAGCCTCAGTTGAAACTGACTGATGAGATTTTCTCTTTCTCTCTTCTTTAGGGATCTCAGATCCTGCTTAAGATCCCTCTATTGTGTCCTTGACAGCCTTTTTCTTTTTTTCTTCTTATGGGTGTCTGACATCTTTGAGGAAGGGGAAGCTTGTGCAGTAACAGGGATAAGAAGAGGATTATCAAGAGGAAAGGTGGGAGAAGGAATTGACATACCATCTAGTCCAAGAGACTTCAGATTTATTCTTCCCACATAGCCAGGTTTCTCATCAGATTCTTCGCATCCACTCAAGTCCACTTTAAAGTGCTTCATTATCCTGGTAACCAGCATCCCAAAAGGAAGGGAGGCAGTGATCTTGGCATTATGAAATGCATGCTCCATATGCCTTAGGATGAGGAATGGCAGGTTGAGAGGGACTCCATGCTTGAGATGGTACATCACCATCAGATCTTGTGTATAAACCTTGTTGAAGGTCCCTGCTCTGGGCATGATGCACTTGGCAACTAGATGAAACAGAAATTTTCCAAAGAGATTGAGGGAAGAGGTTGAGTCTGAAATGACAACACCTTTGAATAAGGAGGTTCCCACGTTTGCTGAAGGAATGACAATGTGATTCCACCAATGCTTTTCATTGTAGAGCCTATTTCCATCTACTGGGGCTTGAATAATGGATCCAAGAGATTCCTCAGTCAGTTCAATATGAACTCCTTTGAGATTTGTAATGACATGAGGCAAACCTTGAGATGAGCCTTTGACTCTGTAGCACCCAGCATAGAAGGCTCTTGTCATCTTTGGAAAGACTGTCTCTGTCATTGACAGATAGTCTTCCCAGCCTTGTCTCTTCAGATAGGGACCAATATCCCAGTTTGCATCCCGTAGCTCTTGGGTAGAGATGACTCTTCCCACAATAATCTTCTAGTCAACGAACTTCTTTACGGACTTTTCTTCAGCTTCTTTGTTTTCAAATAAGTCTGACTGAAAAGAAAGCTTTTTCCCTTCAATAGCTTTTCCTTTTCCCTTTTTGGAGGGCTCAGGTTGAGTAAGGTCAATGTGCTCTGGAGACCTAAGAGGTTTTTGAGATGTGGTTTGGGCTACATTAGAAGCAATCCTCTAAGACTTCATTCTTGGAGGAAGAGGGGTGTTCTTCTTGGAAGAAGTGGACTTAGATGAAGGAGATTTTTGGGACTGGGTCTGAGAAGGTTCAGAATCAGTGCTTGGTTGAGGTGATGGAGAGCGGCTGAGACTCTCTTGGCTTGAGTGCACACTGATGGACTGAGATTGTTGATCATCAGAAGACATCTTGATTTCAGGGGATGAAGATGGGGATGATTTATCAGAGTAGGGAAGTTTGATTCCAATGACTTTGATATGCATTGAGATAGAAGGAAAGATGAGATGAGGAGTTGTGAGTTAGTTTAAATAGAGAGAAGTTTCAGGGAGAGAGAATGAGTGCGCAAATGACAAAGAGCAGTTAATGAAACGGTTAAGGGTGGTTGGCTCTCCTTTTAATATAGTAACGACTAGTTTACTAATGAGTGGGGAGTTACTAGCCGTTGGCTAACGACTCTTTTTACCCATAGTAACGTGTCAGTAAATAATGAGACATGAGTTGAGAATTATCATGAGACGCTTCTCGTCTAAAACTTTCCTGAGACATCATCTCGTCTCAGATGATACTTCAGTCTCATCTCTGTGAGACTCACAACTTGTCTCATCTTATAATTCTTAACTAAGAGAGCACATATTTAATAATTTTAAATTCTCAACAAATCTTTCTTCTACTAAAGGCTTAGTGAAGATATCAGCAAGTTGATTTTTGGTATCAACAAAGACGATTTCCACATTTCTCTTTTGCACATGGTCTCTTATAAAATGATGCTTAATATCTATATGTCTAGACCTTGAATGATGAATAGGATTTTTTGCAAGGTTTATAGCACTTGTATTGTCACAGTAAATGGAAATATTAGAGTACCTGAGTGCATAGTCTTGCATTTGAGACTTGATCCACAAAATCTGAGTGCAACATGCAGCTGCTGAAACATATTCAGCTTCAGTTGTGGACAAAGCTATTGTATTCTGTTTCTTGCAAGACCAGGATATAAGACATTTCCCAAGGAATTGACAAGTGCCACTGGTGCTTTTCCTATCCATTTTATCTCCAGCAAAGTCAGCATCATTGTATCCTATGAGTTTAAAACTTGAACCTTTCTCATACCAGAGACCAAGATTAGTGGTTCCTATTAAATATCTAAAAATTCTTTTGACTGCAGAAAGATGAGATTCCTTAGGATCTGACTGATACCTTGCACAGATCCCCACAACATACTAAATATCGAGTCTGTGATAAGTGAAAATCATATGATAAATTAGAGTACTTTTTAGTTCACTTATCAAGGATAAAATGGTATTTTTGCCCCAGTTTAAACCCTTTTTATTAAATATTAGATAAATTGTATTTATTAATCTGAGATTTGAATTTGATGCTTTTTTGATAGAAATATTGCTGATTTTTGAAGGATATTGCAAAGATTTGATTTGAAGGAAAGATAGCATTAAATGAGGGAGATATATGAAAGATTTGAGTTTGATTGAAGACATTTAATAAAGATTTGAAGAAGATTTGAGGCAATCAATAAGGAGATCACTGCCAATCAAACAAGGATTCTGCAGACAACCTTCCCAAATAAATCAAAGATGCTCAATAAATGCAAGGATTTCATAAAGAAAAGGGAAACAAGGAAAGACAAATCAGCCAAAACCAGTCTCGGGGAGATATCAAGATAAAAAGCGAAAGTTTGAAGCTGTAGGACGCATTCTGCGCTTCAACATGCGCTGTAGCGCAGGGTGAAGCGCAGTCCTCTGGAACCTGCGCTGCATCCTGCACTGTAGCGCAGGGTGAAGTGCAGATCACGCTGATTCTTGCCCTGTTGCTGTTTTTAGATAGATTTCTCCCCATTTTTCTTTGTCTTTCCTTTCGCCTATAAATAGGAACCTCTTGCACCAGATCAAAGTGTGCACAATTATTGTAATTCAGTCATATTTCAGTGATAATGCACCAGAGCTAATTTTAGAGTAGGAGAGGAGGAGCACTTCATAAGGATTGAAGATGGTGATAGCATCTTCGGTGGTTTGTATGGCTACCTTGTGTAGTTAACTCTCCATTAGGATTGGATGTAATTGATTCTATCCCCAAGTGTATGTAAACTCTATATTATTATTTCATGAGCTCTCTGTCTATAATATTGGTAATCTTATTTTGTGCTTAATTCCTAACTTCCGCGCTTGCGCCGGAGTTATAGGCTAGTTTTGACTAGGATTGAGGATGGGGGAGCGGATTCTGAAGAAACCCATTCTCTGAGTGAATAAGAGAACTCGGTAGCCAGTGAACCGAAACATGGGCGTTGCTAGTGATTGATGGGTAGTGTGAGTACTCTAATGAAGGGCGTCTACAAGATAGGCATGGTTATTAAATTATCGATAGCAAAGGATTAGTTGATTGTCAATCCAGGAAGCAATAACGTGGATGTATTCTAATGAGTGATGGGTAGTGACAGTACTCTAGCGAAGGTGCATCCGGAGGAGTAGGCCTCATTATCAATTAGTTCTTTTACAAACATAATAAAAGAAAGCAAAATAAGCCGAGGGTAAGTCTGTCACCTGGGAGAGCCCGCATGGATTACCTTTGAGTGTGTGAGGCTGCTGGTAACTCGGTGTCTTAGCAATATATTTTGTCTACAGTATTGTAGAGTAAACCTAAAATAATAGATAGTTTTTACATGGACGAAGGGTGTGATGATATGAAGTCCAATCCTAGTCCAAGTAAAGTGTCTCTAACTCTTCCTTTCTATTTCTATTGATTATTAATTTGCAATTTATATTTTCCGCACAAAATACTCTCATAAATCCGTTGTTTTCCCTTGATAAATAGATCACGACTATACGTGAATTGACTGTTCCCTGTAGATACGATAACTCTTCTTACTATTATACTACTGGATTTCTGGTTCGCTTGCCAGAAACCCATCAAGTATTTTTGGCGTCGTTGCCGGGGAACGGTTTCCAATTCGTGTAGACCTTAGCGGTTTAGATATCAAGTTTTTATTTTAGGATTTTGTTTATTTGTTTATTATTCTTATTATTTTTAGGATCTATTATTTGTAGAAACACAGGGAAACACTAGAAAGGGGGTTGAATAGTGTTTCTTAATATTTTATGAAAGCTTTTCGCAGACAACAGGTTTGAAACAGTTTCAGACAGGTTTAAAGTGGGCTATCTGAAGTTTCTTAAGACGGCTTCTGAAAAAGTATTTTAAAAGGTTTCTTTGCTTTTAAAATATCAGAACAACTTTTCAACACCCTTTGATTAGTATAAATAAATTGACAAGAGATAAGGGTAAGAAAACTTAGCCAAGGAATTTATCCTGGTTCACTCACTACCACTGTGAGCTACGTCCAGTCCCAATGCCAACTAGCACTTGGATTTTCTCTTAATCTTTACCAAGATTACAAGTATTCTTTTTTGTCAAGCCTCTTCAGGCTCTACAACAAGTATTCTTTTCTGTCAAGCCTCTTCAGGCTCTACAACAAGTATTCTTTTCTGTCAAGCCTCTTTAGGCTCTACAACAAGTATTCTTTTCTGTCAAGCCTCTTCAGTCTCTACAACAAGTATTCTTTTCTGTCAAGCCTCTTTAGGCTCTACAACAAGTATTCTTTTCTGTCAAGCCTCTTCAGGCTCTACCACAAGTATTCTTTCTTCCACCAAGCCTCTCCAGGCTCTCAGACACTTATCCAAGTGTAACCCAAGTATTCTTTTAACAAGCAAGCCTCTCCAGGCTCAATCCCAAATGTTTACAAGGAATAAGTTTAAGCTAAGCAACTATGAATAAGTTCAGAGCTTAAACTCAGAATTGTACAAGATAACTGAGTAGAACTCAGGATATGAAAATATGAGTACAACGAATTTTTTCAGAGAGTTTTTACAGCGTGATGTTTCTCTTGGCTTTCTTGTATATTGATTTTCTGTGTCACTTGATGGTCTTCATGGAGGGGTATTTATACCCAATCTTCAATCCGTTGAAATACCACCGTTTAGAGATAGCATTAAATGCTATTTGATCCGTTGTGAGACATGCTTCTGAGAGCTCTGATATTTCTGACATGGTACAAGGTTGCTCCTGCCATAAAGCTGCTACAAATGTTGCTGCAGAGGCTGCGTTGCAGAGATTTCCTCAGTGGTGTATGAAATTCAAAAATACTAGGAAAGGTCTCTGTGTTCCTTGCTATAAACGTGTTTGAAAAGGTACGTGTAGAAGAGGTTCAGAAAAGTCTTCACAAGCTTCAGCAAAGGGTGCCACGTCATTAATGAGGCTTCAGACAACTTCAACACTTCAGACGGGCTGTGCACTTCAGACGGCTTCAACGCTTCAGACGGGTTGAACCTTCAGAAGGCTTAACTCTTCAGACAGGTTGAAAGCACTTCACACAGTCTTTATATAAGCTTATAGTGGCTTTTTGAAATCATAGATAAATCGTTAAAACATATATGTATCTATGATAAATATTTTAACTCAAATTTGTTAAGCATTAAAACTTGGGAATTGAGCTGTCTTAAACATCATATTTTCTCTTATGATATTTTTGAGACTCAACATTCTCCCCATTTTTAATGATGACAAATTTGTTTAAAATACATAAATCTGAAAGGAGTTTTAATGATAAAAGAATAGATAGCTCCCCCTCTGATGGTGATCTCTTAAACAGATTTGATCAAAAATCAATTTCTTATTTACTCCCCCTGAGTCCTGTGATCACTTCAGATTCAGATTTTGTTAGTTTTTAATACCCCCTCTTTTGTCATCAATCAAAAGGGAATTCCAGAGCATAACAACAACAAAAATCATAGCAAAAACATGAAGTATGAAAGAAAACATCAAACATAAACACAACATGATGTGAAACACTGATAGTATTAATTAAAATGTTCAAAAAATTAATCACTTAGCAGAAATAAACATGAGACATGGCTACACATCACTGACTACCCATCCTTCTTCAGCAAGCTTCTTTCATGAAGGAAATCAGCTCATCCTTGGCCTTGTCAATTTCAGAGATGAGAGTAGTCTTCATGTCCTCTTGGCCACTTCTAATCTGCTGTTGCTCTTGAAGAATCTTTTCTTGTTTAGCAATGAGATCAACATTCTTCTTCTCTAGCTTCTCTATCTTTAGCCTGAGCTTTCTGTTCTCTTCTTTAGGATCAGGTGGTGCTTCAAAAAGAATAATCTGGATGTGTCTGCACACAAATCTCAGCACATCAAAACCTGGAAGCGAACCATACTCCTGTGGATGATACACTGGAGAGAAGAATGTTTCAATGGGACACATAATCTCCCAGTCTTCATGAAATGATTCAGACAGAGGTGGGAAATGGCCTCAGATGTAATGATATTTCACATTGATGAATTTCCCATGTCCGATGATAGAATCAGCATCTGGTCCTGTTGACCCGGAAGAGGATCCAACATCCTCTTTGATCTTCCAGTAAGATGACCAAACTCTGTCTCTGAAACTGTGATCCATGCCTCCACCTTGTCTCTTGATCGTTGCTGGTAACTCCTTCCATTCTCTTGGAGTTAGAGGCTTGAAGGGAACAGGATAGGCCTTAGGTTCCTTGATCGTATTAGCAGGGCCTTCCTTCAGAGGGTACCTAGGAACAATTCTATCAGGTTGCACTAGAATCTTGGTGGTTGGCCTGATGGAAAATGTTCTAGGGGGCCTGTATCCTCTCATGCCAACAGGCTTTAGATAATCCCTTTCAAAGAGTTCACCTTCTGTGCATAGATGCCTGACAAAACACCAGTTTTCATTACTCATCTTCAGACAATCAGCATCATAAAAGGGGTCAAGTGGAGCCCACTTGTGAGCAGGTGGTACCACACCCTTTCTGATCTTCTCAAGTTGCCCTAAGTACATCTGATCTAAGCTTCCTTGATACTTTACTCTTTCAGCATCTGAAGTATGTTTGACTAGCCCATGGTGCAGAGAGATAGGGGGTGTATCTCTGAAATATTGCAGTTCTTCATAGAGGTTTGGGAACTTGGGAACCCTTTCCCTCTCAAAGAAAGGTCCTTCATACCTCTTATGGGGCACTTCAGCTTCTTCATCATACTGATACTGAGTGAAAGGAAATGCTTAAGGATCAAAAGTGTGTTCTGTGAAGAAATCCCTACTTTTAGGTCCTAGCTTAATGTGTTCAGGCAGCATACTCCCTTTCCACACCTTTGAGCTTTCTCCTTACTGAATCTCAACAATGGGATCTTCAGATTGTGTTGACTCTGAAGATGATGATGATGGTGAAGATGGTGGTGATGATTGAGGTGATGATGGTGATGGTGGTGATGATTGAGGTGATGGTGGTGATGGTGGTGTTGCTTCTTCTTTCTCTATAGGTTGTCTTTCTTCTTCTTCTTTCTCCTCTTGTTTCTTTTCAGGTGAGGAAGGAGGTGATGGAGTCACATTGTCAAACCTCACCCTTGATCTTTTCACAGGGGGTTTGACCTTCTTAGGTTCAGACACCTTCTCCCTTTCAGCTTGTTTTTCTTCTCTTCTTGAAATAGAGATTGGCCTTTACAAAGTTCTGGTACTTGCTAGCTTCATCCATAGCTTCCATTTGGCTAGCGATGCTCCTTGTAACCCTAGTAATGGGTTCAGGAAGAATCTTGCTTTTGGTTCTCCTCCTTTGCTGAGCACTAGACCTCTTTCTCTTCTTATTACTTTGAGCCAAGGTAGCTTGCCTTTCATCTTCAGCCACGGCTAGCTGAGAGGCCACAACAATAGCATAGTCTGTCTTCTCTTGCTCAGCCTTCATATCCAATTCTTCTTTCTCTAAGGCAGTAGCTATGGCTGCCACTTGAATCAACTCTGGATCAGAGGGGCAAGCTGCCAGAGGTGAAGCTGCTACAGCTTCAGGTTCAGCAAGTTTAGCAATCTCTTCCTCATGAGCATTTCCTTCTATGTCAGAAGTAGGCTTAAGAGGTATTGCACCTTCAGAACCTTGACCCATTATTTCAGACGGCTTTTGCAAAGCCTTCTGAACAGATTCTGATGCCTGAGTATGTAGAGTACAAGCTGCTGAAGATACCTTTGCTGCACTCCTCACAGGGAGCTTCTTCAGCTTAGGTTGAGGGGATGGTTTGGAGGCCTTGAACTCTCCTTTTCTGATGTCCCCTTGAAGCTCTTGTTCAAGAATCTCTATTGTGCTTCCTCTTCTTGAGGCCTTCTCCATGAGGACACTCTCCTTCAGAGTAGGAGATGAAGGTCTTGGAGTGAGAGCATTCTTCAGATTCATGCTCTTCAGATTCGACTCACCAAAGAATGCAAGTGACTTGTGATCAAACAGTCTTTCAATAGGTACTTTAAAGTGCAGGAGTACCTTTGTAATGAGAGTGTTGTGAGGTAGATTTGCACCAGAGTCTCTAATCTTCTTCTGCATGTGGAACATGTTGATACTAGGAAGATTTACCTTCTTCTTCTGCAGCAAGTGAATCATGCAGAATCTTTCCAATTCAGACACGTGGTTTCTGCTTCCACTCTTAGGTATTATGGAGCACCCTAAGATGGAGTGAAGTATTCTGACCTTATCCAGCAAGAACTTAGAATCAGGAGTCTTGGGTTCTTCTGTACCATACAACATCTTTGTGTACTTCTTTTGCCCACCATTCCTCAACTCCCAACCAGGAGTGAAGGTTTCTCCTTCAGCCTTGACCTTGGTGATGGTGGAGAGAATCCCTTCATCAACAAAAACAGGGACTCCTAGAACAGTAGTCTTGATGCTTTCATACACTCCCTTGGAGTTAGGGATTCCTCTAGCTGAAGCCCAGAAATCTATGACACTCTGCTCATGCCATGAACAGTAGATGTTGTCAAAGAATGGAGTCCAGCCAACAACATCAAATTCCTCAACCAAATCCATACCAAGATTTCGAAGCTCCTCAAGGTCCACACCTTTCGATCTGACCACATTTCCACCGGAACTGGAAGACTTCTTTGGTGCCATTGATAAGTTGCAGAAAAACTTGAGAGGAAACGGTTGCTAGAGAGAAGAAGAAGTTCAAACAGTGCTGAGAGAAAGTGTAAGACTTCCTCGACACTCTTACTCCTGCATTTATAGACCCACGATGCAATGATGGCATGTACCGGCTGTGTAGACATGGGGTAACGTGCGAAGTGGAAGAGACAAAATAAATGGAATTCAACCGTCTCGGATAGCCATGTCAGCAAGTCATTTCAGACAAGTGAGAAATTTCAGACACACATATAAAATTTCAGAAACCCTAAAATTTCAGACATGTCACAATTTCAGACACCCTGGAATTTCAGATGCTCTTAACATATCAGACAATATCATACACAATCAATTATTAGAAAATGCATGTATGTTCAAATTATTGCGTATGAACTTAAATCTATCTTCAGCTAGGGGTTTTGTGAATATATCTGCCCATTGATGCTCTGTTTCAATGAACTGAATATCAAAAACACCTTTCTGAACATAGTCTCTAATAAAATGATGCTTGATTTCTATATGCTTAGCCTTAGAATGTTGGATAGGATTTTTAGACAAATTAATTGCACTTGTATTATCACACAAAACAGGTATAGCAGAGATAGGAATATTAAAATCCTCAAGCTGATACTTCACCCATAGCAGTTGTGAACAACAACTGGCTGCTGAGATGTATTCTGCTTCTGCCGTTGATAATGCAATGGTGCTTTGCCTTTTGCTTGACCAGCTGATCATGTTATTTCCAAAGAAATGACATCCTCCACTGGTGCTCTTTCTTTCTATTCTATCTCCAGCAAAGTCGGCATCACAGTATCCTATTAACCTGCAATCCTTGTCTTTCTTATAGCATATACCAAGATTAGTAGTGCTTTTAAGATATCTAAAAATTCTCTTAACAACTTTGTAATGAGTAGTTCTTAGGTCTGATTGAAATATAGCACAAAGACACACAACACAATAAAGAGCCAATCATTCCTCTATACAAAGTTTGATTTACTGGTTCTTCATTTTCATCCTTGCTTAACGATGAAGAGGGATGCATAGGAGTTGACATGGGTTTGCAATCATTTAAGTTAAACTTCTTGAGCATTTATTTTGTATATTTTTCTTGATGGATCCATATACAATCAGAATCTTGCTTAATCTGAAGCCCTAAGAAAAATTTTAGTTCTCCCATTAAACTCATTTCAAACTCTGATTGCATCAACTCAGAAAACTCCTTGCACAGAGAAGAATTAGTTGAACCAAAAATAATGTCATCAACATATATCTGGACAAGTATAAGATCTTTGTTAGACTGTTTTCTAAAAAGAGTTGTATCTACTTTTCCTATTTCAAAACCATTTTTGATAAGAAAACTGCTCAATCTGTCATACCAAGCTCTTGGGGCTTGTTTCAGACCATAAAGAGCCTTTTTCAGTTTGAAAACATGATCAGGAAAAGCTATATTTTCAAAACCATGGGGTTGTCTAACAAAAACCTCTTCTTCAATGAATCCATTGAGAATAGCACTTTTGACATCCATTTGATATAGTTTGATGCCATTATTTACAGCATAAGAGAGAAGAATTCTAATTGCTTCTAACCTGGCAACAGGGGCAAAGGTTTCAGTGAAGTCAATACCTTCTTGTTGATTGTACCCTTGAGCCACCAATCTTGCCTTGTTTCTGACCACTTTTCCTTCTTCAGACAGCTTATTTCTGAACACCCATTTGGTTCCAATAATAGTTTTCCCATGGGGTTTAGAAACAAGGGTCAAGACTTCACTCCTAGCAAATTGATTTAGCTCTTCTTGCATGGCTAGGATCCACCCTTCATCATGCAGAGCTTCATCAATGTTCTTTGGCTCAATTTCAGACAAGAAAGCAAGAGAATTCAGATTCTTGAATTTTGATCTTGTCTTAACTCCTTCTGAAGTGCTGCCAATGATTTTCTCCTTAGGATTATGTGACTTGTATCTCCAGTTAGTTTTCTGAGATACTGTCTGATCTGTCTGAGACTCAACATTTGTCTGAAGAGGTTCAGTGACAGATGGTGCTTCAGACACCTGTTCATCCTTCAAGCTATTATGATCATTCAGCTCCATACCTGCAAAATCATCTTCTAGATCTGATAGTTCCTTATCAGTCTCTTTCATGTCATTGAATTTAACATGAATTGATTCCTCTACAATTAAAGTTCTAGAGTTATAAACTCTATAGGCTTTAGATGTTTCAGAATAACCTATGAAAAATCCTTTGTCAGACTTTGCATCAAATTTTCCAAGATCATCCTTGGTGTTGAGTATGAAACACTCACATCCAAAGGGATGGAAATATGATATGTTGGGTTTCTTTCCTTTCCACAATTCATAAGGAGTCTTTTTCAGAATTGGTCTTACCAATATTCTGTTTTGAAGGTAGTGTTAATAGCTTCTACCCAGAAGGATCTTGGTAGGTTGCAAGAGTTGAGCATGGTTCTTCCCATTTCTTGCAAGCTTCTGTTCTTTCTCTCAACAACCCTATTTTGCTGAGGTGTTCTTGCCACAGAGAAATTGTGTGAGATCCCATTCTCATCACAGAACAGTTGAAAGTTTGCATTCTCAAACTCTCCACCATGATCACTTCTGATGACAGATATACAAAATCCTTTTTCGTTCTGTACCTTCTTGCAGAATATTGTGAAATTCTTGAAAGTCTCATCCTTGCTTCTTAGGAATAACACCCATGTAAATCTAGAGTAGTCATCAACAATGACCAAACCATATTTCTTACCACTAATGCTTTATGTTCTAATAGGACCAAACAAGTCAATATGTAGCAGTTCTAGTGGTCTGCTAGTAGAAACAACATCTTTACTCTTAAAAGAGTGTCTTGTTTGTTTCCCTTTCAGACATCTTTCACATAAAATGTCAGATTTGTAAGAAAGCTTAGGCAGTCCTTTAACAAAGTTGTACTTTGCTAACTTTGAGATTAATCTCAAGCTGGCATGCCCAAGTCTTTGATTCCAAATCTGTTTTTCATCTTCAACAGAGATAAAACATTTTACATTTTGACTTGCTAGCTCCTCTAGATCAATTTTGTACACATTACTGTGTCTTTTAGCAGTAAAAAGGATTTGATCAAGAGAGTCTTTGACTATACATCCTTGTTTAGTAAAGGAGACCACATATCCACCATCACATAATTGACTTATGCTCAGTAGATTGTGCTGAAGTCCCTCTACTAGAAGAACATTCTTAATAAGGGATAAAGGAGATATACCTACAGTCCCTATAGCAGTGATCTTCCCTTGCTGATTTCCACCAAAGGTGACCACACCTCCTGCTTTGGGTCTAAGGTTTTGGAACAAAGACCTTTCTCTTGTCATGTGTCGCGAGCACCCACTGTCCAGGTACCATTTGTGGGGTTTCCTTTGTCCTGTTAAACACATCTGCAACAGGAATGATCAAGTTTTTAGGTACCCTTATTCTTTTGGGGTCCTTTCTTGTTAGCTTTGGGCCTGGCTTTTCTCTTGTATTTGCACTGAGCCACATTGTGTCCAGGCTTGCCATAGTGAGAACACCCAATAACCTTATTTTGCCTTTAGTAAAATTTAAGACAGTAGGAGGTTCAGAGATGTTGTGATCACAAAAGCCTAAACCACTTTTGTCAAGGGAATGCCTTTGATTGCCAAGTAATCTGTTAAGATTATCTGTTCCTTTGACAAATTTAGCCAGGTCTTTTTTCAGTTCCTCAACTTGTTTCTGAAGTTTTTTATTTTCTTCAGATACAGTTTGTGAACTGCTGACTTCAGTCACAAGAATCTTTTCCTTGAGCATAATATTTTGTATCTCAAGAGCCTCATATTTACTACATATTTCTGTGTGGGCTTTGGACAGATTCTTCTACTCTTGAAAGAGTTCCTTGGAACTTTCCATCAGGTCATCATACATCTCTTGAAGAGTTAAGGGAAATACCTCAGCTTCAGAGCTGTATGATGAGGGCAGGCTGGCCATGAGACACAGGTTGGCCTCTTCTGAAGTGTCCTCCTCTTCTTCTGAGGTAGACTCATCAAGATCCTCCCATGTTGCCATCAGTCCCTTCTTCTTCTTGAAGAACTTCTTCTTATTGAAGGTGATCTTCTTTAGTGTTGGGCATTCTGTCTTCATGTGACCTGGTTGTTTGCACTCAAAACAAGTAATTTTGTCATTTTGTGAGTCTTTACCTAATTTACCTGCTTTAGATGTTGAAGGTTGGTTCTTTCTGAACTTTCCTCTATTTTGCAGCATTCTCTTGATCTTCCTACTTAGAAGAGCAAGATCATCATCTTCTGAGCTATGTCCTGAATCTTCATCTGCTTCTCAAGTTTCCTCAGCTTGTATAGCCTTCATGCTGCCATGCCTAGGCTGTTTGGCCTTGGTGTTTAATGCTAGAGACTTCTTCTTGTTGTCATCTTCTTCAAGCTCAAGCTCATGGACCTTGAGAGATCCCAACAGTTCTTCCATTCTAAGAGAGTTTAAGTCTCTTGCCTCTTGAATAGCAGTAACTTTGGGTCTCCAGGACTTAGGCAAACTTCTTAGAACCTTTCTATTGTTGTCTCCAGATTCATAAGTTCTACCTAAAGACCTGAGTCCATTAGTTATAGTCTGAAACCTTCCAAACATCTGGTCAATGGTTTCAGATTCCTCCATCTTGAACATCTCATATTGATTATGAGCATGCTGATCTTGGATTGCTTGACAGTTTCTGTCCCTTCATGGGCTGCTGCAAGAGTATCCCAGATTTCCTTGGCAGAAGTACATCCATGAACCTTCTCATACTCTGATTTATTCAAAGAACATATCAGATAGAGTTTGGCTTTGGCATTCATTTGTACTCTAGCCTTCTGCTCCAAGGTCTATTCAGCCTTAGGAATGGACACTCCATTATTCATAGGCATATAGTCTCCATCAGTGACCACATCCCAGACATCAATGTTGTTGCTCTCAATGAACAACTTCATACGATCCCTCCAGTAGTGGTAATCCACTCCATTGAATGCTGGGGGCCTTGTGATAGAGGCTCCTTCAGAGATGTATTGCCTGTTGTTGTTAGACAAGTGGCCTCACTAACTTAAGAGGGGGGTGAATTAAGTTATTCGATATTATCTATTCTTTTCTTTTAATGAATTATCTTTCCCTAATTATGCTTAAAAAACCCTTTTCAAAGATGAAGAATGAATGTTTTACTCTTAATAAAACGAAATTGTAAATGCAATAAGTAAACAAGAGTTAAGGGAAGAGAAATTGCAAACACGTTTTATACTGGTTCGGCCAATCCACTTGCCTACGTCCAGTCCCCAAGTATCCACTTGAGATTTCCACTATTTTGTAAAGTCTTTTACAAACAATCAATTCTCCAACACCTTGGAACCCTTCCCTGTGTTGAGAATCAATCCACACATCAAGAGAGGCACCCTCTCTTTAACCCAACGTACAAGTACATATAGAATCGATGAAAATAAATGGACTCTCCTTTAGAGTGGATATTACAAGTTGAAAGCCTATAAGAGATCTTAATGATTTGCAAGTGTTTGGCACAAGATGATTCAAAGTGATTTCAAAATATAATTGTTTCACATTGAGAAAATCTTGTTAAAATTCGAATCTGAGACATATATATAAGGATGAAGATGACACATTGTAATCCTTGATTAAAAGTCATGTCTCTTCAAGATTTTCAAAAACCGAACACTGGTAATCGATTACAAGGGTTTGGTAATCGATTACACAGTTCAGTTTTGCGAACAGTTGTGCCTGAAATTCAAAATTTGAATTTCCTGCACTCTGGTAATCGATTACACAGATCAAAATTTTTGAAATTTAAATTCTGGAACATCTGGTAATCGATTACCAGTTCAAAAATTTTAATCTTTGAACTGATTTTTACTTTATAAAAATATTTTCTTTAATTTTCTTTTTAGTGCCAAGTTCCTTGCAAATACTAAGATTTCTTTTGACATTTTAACTAACTAAAACAAGCTTAACCTAATAGACCTTGTTGCTTGTCTTGACTTGACTTTTGTTCTTGATCTTATATACTTGAATAAGTTCTTTCCTTTTGCTATTGTCAATCTTCCTCTTTGTCTTTCTTTCTCATTTGGCATCATCAAAACCTGCAATCCAGGCATCTACAATCTCCCCCTTTTTGATGATGACAACCATCAATTTAGGGAAGAATGAAAAATACAGATATTTCAAGTCAATAACGATCACTCCCCTCAGTCTCCCCCCTTTATGTTTATCTTTTAGAATGGTTGAGATACTTGGGAAATAGGATTTATCTTTTTGTAAAAAAATTGTAGAAAACCAAATAGATTTCAAAAAGATTTCCAAAATAAATTTCAAAACTTGTTCCAACACATAGAATTTATGAATTTCCAACATTTCATCAAAATTCCATTTTCCCTATTTCCAAAATTCCATTTTTATATTTACCTAATATCTCCCCCTTTGGCTTCATCAAAAGCAATATTAGGCATCCAAAATATATCAACTAACAGAATATCCCAAATAACCACAACAAAGTATGCAACATAGTACCAAACTAAACAGAGTATACTAAACAGAGTATGCAACATAGTACCAAACTAAAACATCAAACGGAAACAAAGTGGTCTAAATTAGCCAAACCAAAGTGGCGAAAAGCAATACTAAAACAAGTCTAAAGACAATGCCAAATACAAGTCAAGAGACAGAAATAGCTAAGGAGCATCAGAGGGTCGAGGACCAATGCCGGAAACATCCTCTAACCGGGTAAGGCGAGTCTCCAAAGCGTCAAAGCGCTCGTCCACATGCAACCTGAAGTTGCGAATCTCATCCAGAATGTCAGTAAGAATATCAGTAGAAGCATCCTGATGAGGGGGTGATGGAGTACGCTCATCCATATCCTGGGAATGACGTCTTTTAACCCAAATACCATCTAGACCCTTGGTATACCCAAATGAACCAACCACAGTAGCTCCAATGGCACCGGAGCGCTTGACTGGGGGCCAACTTTCATGGTTAAGTGGGACATTAAAGTGAGCAAAAAAGAGAGAAATCAGATGAGCATAAGGTAAAGGAGCGTTGGCACGCATAACTTTGTTCATCCGATAACGAACCAAATTAGCCCATTTGATTTGTCGTCCAGTCAGTAAAGCCCACATAAGAATAACATCCTCTTCAGTAGCTTGGGCCAAATTAGTAGAGCGAGGAAGCAAAATACGGACAATGATATAGTGCATGAGACGACTGTTAAAAGTGAATGACCCAGCAAGCAGACGGCCATCCAACTTAGCATTTTTAGTACAAATCATCCTACGAGCATTTTCAGGATTATAGTCCAACTCCCATTCTTCAGTCACAGTTCCCTCAAAAAATGCTCCATCACTACTTAATTTGGTCAGGGTATAAAATAAGGACTGATCAATAACAATTGGGATTCTCTTAACTTCACTACGAATTACCCCATATGTGATTTTCAGATTGCTATAAAATATCCTAACTAATTCACGATAAATTTGCGAACGCAGTTGCATAAAATCCAACAACCCACAAGTACGAAAAGTTTCGTAACAGTCAAAACCTCTGTTTTCAAAGAACTCTACACTAAGATACTTAGGTTCGATGATATCTCTAGTTGAAAATAGAGAATAATACCTCTCCCGTTGAGCATTGGTCGAAAATAGAGCGAGAGAGCGAGATGGATTGGGGGCCGCAGGAGGATCACCGGAGGTGTCTTGATGAGGTTGACGAGGGGCAGAGCGTTTTTGACGTTTCGATGATTCCGCCATTAAAGGAGACGATTCAAGAAATTGTTCGGTGGGTTTTGTAGGTAATGAGGAGAGGATTAATTTGCAAGAAACGAAATGTAATTCCGTTAAGAAATGAAGGAGTTATGAAAATTTGAAGAGGAAAAGAGGAGAGTTTGCGCGCACAGCAGAGAGAGAAGAGGAAACCGTTCGAGAGAGAGAGAGAGAAAGACGGTTTTATAGAGTTCTCAGTACGGTAATCGATTACGCCTTGTGGTAATCGATTACCACGTTTCCAGAAGTGAGAAAACTGTCGCATGTAATCGATTACAGCCATATGGTAATCGATTACAAGATAGAATGGTCTCAGGTAATCGATTACTGCACAGTGGTAATCGATTACACCAAATATGGCTCTCAGGTAATCGATTACTGCACAGTGGTAATCGATCACCAGGAACCCAGATGAGCATCTGAATGATTCCAAGCTCTCTGGTAATCGATTACACCTACTATGTAATCGATTACACACTTCCCAAAATTTTTATTTTAAGTTCTAAACCATTTTTATCCCTATAAACTTTTATGAATCTAAGTTGGAAACATCTAGAATACCTAATTCTCTCCTTATTGTAAAGAAATTGTCCTTAGGTAATGGCTTAGTAAAAATATCTGCAAGTTGTTGTTTAGTCTCAATGAATTCTAGAACACAGTCTCCATTTTGCACATGATCTCTAAGGAAATGATGTCTTATCTCAATATGTTTGGTTCTAGAATGTAACACAGGGTTTTTAGACAAATTAATGGCACTTGTATTATCACAACGAATTGGTATGTGATCTATATTTAACCCATAGTCTGATAATTGTTGTTTCATCCAAAGAATTTGAGCACAACAACTACCAGCAGCAATATACTCTGCTTCCGCAGTGGATAATGCAACACTATTTTGCTTTTTACTATGCCATGATACTAATGCAGACCCAATAAAATGACAAGTACCACTGGTACTTTTTCTATCAGTTTTGCATCCCGCAAAATCTGAATCAGAATATCCTACTAGACTAAAAGGCATATTTTTAGGATACCATAAACCTAAGTTAATAGTTCCAAACAAATATCGCATAATTCTTTTTACAGCACTCAAATGGGATTCTTTAGGGTTAGATTGATATCTAGCACACAAGCATACACTAAACATAATATCAGGTCTACTTGCTGATAAATAAAGAAGGGATCCAATCATACCTCGATATTGCTTTATATCTACAGACTTCCCATTTTCGTCTTTATCCAAGTAACAAGCAGTGCTCATAGGTTGAGCCATATGTTTAGCGTTTTCCATTCCAAATTTCTTGAGAAGTTCTTTGCAATACTTGCTTTGGTTGATGAAGATACCATTTTTGGTTTGCTTAATTTGCAACCCAAGGAAGAAATTTAACTCCCCCATCATAGACATTTCAAACTCACTTTGCATGTCATTAGAAAAATCCTTGCACAAATTTTCATTAGTAGCACCAAAAATTATATCATCAACATATATTTGAACTAACAGAATGTCATGCATTTTTCTTTTAATAAAAAGTGTTGTATCAACCTTCCCTCTTGAAAATTCTTTTTCTAAAAGAAATTTGCTTAATCTTTCATACCAAGCCCTAGGTGCTTGTTTCAATCCATATAGGGCCCTTTTTAATTTAAAAACATGATTAGGCAATTTTTCATTTTCAAAACCAAGAGGTTGTTCTACATACACTTCTTCTTTAATAAAACGATTGAGAAATGCACGTTTAACATCCATTTAATATAATTTGAAATCCATTATGGAAGCATATTCAAGCAACATTCTTATAGCTTCTAATCTAGCTACAGGTGCATAGGTTTCTTCATAATCTATTCCTTCTTCTTGATTATATCCTTTGGCCACTAACCTAGCTTTGTTTCTCACAACTATACCATGTTCATCTAACTTGTTTCTGAAAACCCATTTCGTTCCTATAATAGGATGATTACTTGGTCTATCAACTAGATCCCAAACTTGGTTTCTTTCAAATTGGTTTAATTCTTCTTGCATAGCAACAATCCAATGTTCATCTTTTAAGGCTTCATCTATATTTTTAACTTCAATTTTAGAAACAAAAGCCATATTATTGCATATGTCTTTAAGAGAATGTCTAGTTGTTACCCCTTTTGATATATCTCCTATGATGTTATCTATAGGATGATCTTTTTAGAGTTCTCCACTCTTTTGGAAGATCCACGTTTGTTTGGTTTTCTTCTATTATAGGATTTTCTAAATTTTCTATATCTTTATCTTTGTGAACTTCTTCATTTATGTGGGTATTTTCTAGATTTTCTACAATATCATCAATTATTTCTTTTCTAGGATAAGATGTGCTAGACTCATCAAAAGCTACATGTATAGATTGTTCTATTGTCATAGTTCTCTTGTTATATACTCTATATGTTTTACTATTCAATGAGTATCCAAGAAATATCCCTTCATCTGATTTAGCATCAAATTTACCTAAATCTTCTTTTCCATTATTTAGAATAAAACATTTGCATCCAAAAATATGAAGATGAGAGATATTTGGTTTTCTACCATTGAATAATTCATAGGGTGTTTTCTTTAAGATTGGTCTAATGAGAGCCCTATTCATTGTGTAACAAGCAGTACTTACTGCTTCTGCCCAAAAATATTTTGGAATATTAGAATCATTAAGCATTGTTCATGCTAGTTCTTCTTGTGATCTATTTTTCTTTTCAACTACTCCATTTTGTTGTGGAGTTCTAGGGGCAGAAAAATTATGTTCTATTCCATTTTCATCACAGAACTGGTCAAAGATTTTATTTTCAAATTCCCCTCCATGGTCACTCCTAATGGAAGCTATTTTAATATTTTTCTTATTTGGAATCATTTTTGCAAATTTTCTAAAGGTATGAAATGCATCACTCTTATTTGCAAGAAATAAAGTCCATGTAAATCTAGAAAAATCATCTACTATTACAAGAGCATAATAACTACCACCAAAATTCATAGTTCTAGATGGACCAAAGAGATCCATATGTAAAAGCTGTAAAGGCCTAGTGGTTGATACTATGTTCTTAGATTTAAAAGAGACTCTTACTTGTTTACCTTTTTGACAAACATCACAAAGTTTGTCTTTTTCAAATTTTATTTTAGGTAAACCAATAACTAAGTCTTTTGAAACCAATTTATTTAAATGATCCATGTTTATATGAGCAATTCTTTTATGCCACAACCAAGATTCATCATTTTTACTAATAAGGTACTGGTTATGATTTGTAGTATTATCTAATTTTATCTTATATACATTATTTATTCTATATCCTATATACTTAATGTTTTTGTCATGTTTAGATTCAATAAAGCAACATTGTGAATCAAATGATACTAAGAATCCTTTATCACATAATTGACTAACACTAAGTAAGTTATGCTTAAGGCCATCAACAAGTAAGACATTTTCTATGGAGGTTGAATGATTTGTACCTATTTTTCCAATTCCCAAGATTTTCCCCTTGTTGTTATCTCCATAGGTAACATGTCCACTGTTCTTTGGAGTGATGTCCATAAGCTTTGAGATATCCCCGGTCATGTGCTTGGAGCATCCACTGTCGATGTACCAAGTATGTTTCATGGAATCCTACAAGTCACAACATTGTTTAATTTAGGTACCCAAACTTTCTTTGGGTCCTTAGAGTTAGTGCTAATTAAAGATCCTTTTGGGATCCACATCATATTTTTGAGATTTGTAGAATTCTTTCTAAAATAACAGTTTGATGCATTATGACCCTTCTTTCCACAATAAAATCATGTTAAGAATGGAGAACTGGTGGATTGAGCATTTACAAAGAAATTTTTATAACTATTTTGTTGAGTTTGAGGATTGTATCCTAATCCTGCTTTGTCAAATACACACCTTTGATTTCCTAAAATAACATCTAAATTATTTTTACCAAAGGTGAATTTTGCAAGAGTAGTGTTTAATTTATTAATTTCCTCTTTATGCTTTAGACATGATGTGCATGGATGAATTTCTTTGTTGTTTTCTAAATTAATGATAGAACTCAAATTTTCATTTTTAGAGTTTACTAATTTAAATTCATTTCTTAGATTATCTAGTTCTTTATTTAATTTAGAAATTTCTTCCTCAAGCTTTGTAGTGGTTTTCTTATATGATGAAACTAGTTTTGCTAATTTAAATGATTCTTTATGTAAATCATTAAATGCTTCTTGTAATTCATCAAATGAGATGGATGTATCATTGTTAGAAGATGTTACCTCTTCTTCACTTTCGTAGTCTTTGGCCATAAGTCCTAGGTTGACAGTTTCATTTTCTGAGTCACTAGAACTTATGTCATTGTCATCCCATGTGATGTAAGCTTTCTCTGTTTTCTTGTCTTTGAATGTCTTCTTGTTTGATTTTTCCATTCTTTTCTTGTAAATTGGACATTCTAGTCTGAGATGCCCTGGTTGGTTGCATTCGAAGCATTTTTGGATTGATTGAGAGTCTTCTCCTTTCTTCTTTATGTTGGGTGTAGGTCTTCTTCTATTTCCTCTGTTTCTTAGAAATTTGTTGAACCTTTTAACAAAAAGACTGAATTCTTCGTCATCGTCCAAGTCCTCATCTTCGTTAATATCTTCTTCTTCATGGACTGTTGATGATGAAGCTTTGAGAGCAATACTTTTCTTACTTCTGTCATTTTCTTCATTTTGATTTAGTCTTGTCAACTCTAACTCATGTTCTTGAAGTTTCCCAAAGAGTGAATGAAGAGACATAATTGTAAGATCTTTTGATTTTGTAATCGCGGTCACCTTTGGCTGCCATTGCCTATTCAAACACCTTAGAACTTTGTTAATTAAATCTTCATTTGGAAAACTTTTTCCTAATGATGCAAGATGATTAACAATATGAGTGAATCTCTTTTGCATTTCTTGTATACTTTCTTTTTGATTCATTCTAAATAGTTCATATTCATGTGTGAGGGTGTTTATTCTAGATCTTTTGACATCACTAGTTCCCTCATGAGTCACTTCCAAAGCATCCCACATCTCTTTGGCACTCTTACAATTGGAGACTCTAAAATATTCATCAATGCCTAATGCAGATGTGATTATGTTTTTGGCCTTTAGGTTATATTGTACTTTTCTTTTATCCTCCTCACTCCATTGATCCCTAGGTGTTATCTTAATTTCATCTCCTAGTTGCATTGAAGGAACAAAAGGTCCATTTTCTATAGCATCCCAAATGTTTAGATCAATTGATTCTATAAAGATTTACATCCTAGATTTCCAATAGTGAAATCCTTCTCCATTGAACACACGTGGTCTATTAAAGGAGTTTCCTTCACCAAAAAGAGAGTTGGATGAGGTCATAGTTGATCTTGAGGCTTCTAATCCTTAAACAAGATACAAGCTCTGATACCATTTGTTAGACAAGTGGCCTCACTAACTTAAGAGGGGGGGTGAATTAAGTTATTCGATATTATCTATTCTTTTCTTTTAATGAATTATCTTTCCCTAATTATGCTTAAAAAACCCTTTTCAAAGATGAAGAATGAATGTTTTACTCTTAATAAAACGAAATTGTAAATGCAATAAGTAAACAAGAGTTAAGGGAAGAGAAATTGCAAACACGATTTATACTGGTTCGGCCAATCCACTTGCCTACGTCCAGTCCCCAAGTATCCACTTGAGATTTCCACTATTTTGTAAAGTCTTTTACAAACAATCAATTCTCCAACACCTTGGAACCCTTCCTTGTGTTGAGAATCAATCCACACATCAAGAAAGGAACCATCTCTTTAACCCAACGTACAAGTACATATAGAATCGATGAAAACAAATGGACTCTCCTTTAGAGCGGATATTACAAGTTGAAAGCCTATAAGAGATCTTAATGATTTGCAAGTGTTTGGCACAAGATGATTCAAAGTGATTTCAAAATAAATTGTTTCACATTGAGAAAATCTTGTTAAAATTCGAATCTGAGACATATATATATATAAGGATGAAGATGAAACATTGTAATCCTTGATTAAAAGTCATGTCTCTTAAAGATTTTCAAAAACAGAACACTGGTAATCGATTACAAGGGTTTGGTAATCGATTACACAGTTCAGTTTTGCGAACAGTTGTGCCTGAAATTCAAAATTTGAATTTCCTGCACTCTGGTAATCGATTACAAGAATTGGTAATCGATTACACAGATCAAAATTTTTGAAATTAAATTCTGGAACATCTGGTAATCTATTACACATGTTGGTAATCGATTACCAGTTCAAAAATTTTAATCTTTGAACTGATTTTTACTTTATAAAAATATTTTCTTTAATTTTCTTTTTAGTGCCAAGTTCCTTGCAAATACTAAGATTTCTTTTGACATTTTTAACTAACTAAAACAAGCTTAACCTAATAGACCTCGTTGCTTGTCTTGACTTGACTTTTGTTCTTGATCTTCTTGACTTGAATAAGTTCTTTCCTTTTGCTATTGTCAATCTTCCTCTTTTTCTTTCTTTCTCATTTGGCATCATCAAAACCTGTAATCCAGGCATCTACAGTTGTTGTTGGAAGCTTCCATCTGGATCTTTAGTCCTCAACACTTGTTAGGTGCTCAACCCTGAGTTGAGCTCTGATACCAACTGTAGAAACACAGGGAAACACTAGAAGGGGGGCTAAATACTGTTTCTTAATATTTTATGAAAGCTTTTCGCATACCACAGGTTTGAAACAGTTTCAGACAGGTTTAAAGGGGGCTGTCTGAAGTTTCTTAAGACGGCTTCTGAAAAAGTATTTTAAAAGGTTTCTTTGCTTTTAAAATATCAGAACAACTTTTCAACACCCTTTGATTAGTATAAATAAATTGACAAGAGATAAGGGTAAGAAAACTTAGCCAAGGAATTTATCCTGGTTCACTCACTACCACTGTGAGCTACGTCCAGTCCCAATGCCAACTAGCACTTGGATTTTCTCTTAATCTTTACCAAGATTACAAGTATTCTTTTCTGTCAAGCCTCTTCAGGCTCTACAACAAGTATTCTTTTCTGTCAAGCCTCTTCATGCTCTACAACAAATATTCTTTTCTGTCAAGCCTCTTCATGCTCTACAACAAGTATTCTTTTCTGTCAAGCCTCTTCAGGCTCTACCACAAGTATTCTTTCTTCCACCAAGCCTCTCCAGGCTCTCAGACACTTATCCAAGTGTAACCCAAGTATTCTTTTAACAAGCAAGCCTCTCCAGGCTCAATCCCAAATGTTTACAAGGAATAAGTTTAAGCAAAGCAATTATAATAAGTTCAGAGCTTAAACTCAGAATTGTACAAGATAACTGAGTAGAACTCAGGATATGAAAATATGAGTACAGCGAATTTTTTCAGAGAGTTTTTACTGCGTGATGTTTCTCTTGGCTTTCTTGTATATTGATTTTCTGTGTCACTTGATGGTTTTCATGGAGGGGTATTTATACCCAATCTTCAATCCGTTGAAATACCACCGTTTAGAGATAGCATTAAATGCTATTTAATCGGTTGTGAGACATGCTTCTGAGAGCTCTGATATTTCTGACACGGTACAAGGTTGCTCCAGCCATAAAGCTGCTACAAATGTTGCTGCAGAGGCTGCGTTGCAGAGATTTCCTCAGTGGTGTATGAAATTCAAAAATACCAGGAAAGGTCTCCGTGTTCCTTGCTATAAACGTGTTTGAAAAGGTACGTGTAGCAGAGGTTCAGAAAAGTCTTCACAAGCTTCAGCAAAGGGTGTCACGTCATTAATGAGACTTCAGACAGCTTCAACACTTCAGACGGGTTGTGCACTTCAGACGGCTTCAACGCTTCAGATGGGTTGAACCTTCAGAAGGCTTAACTCTTCAGACAGGTTGAAAGCACTTCACACAGTCTTTATATAAGCTTATAGTGGCTTGTTGAAATCATAGATAAATCGTTAAAACATATATGTATCTATGATAAATATTTTAACTCAAATTTGTTAAGCATTAAAACTTGGGAATTGAGTTGTCTTAAACATCATATTTTCTCTTATGATATTTTTGAGACTCAACATTATTTTCTTAGGAAATTTCTTGTTTTTTCTAATTCTCTTCAACACTTACCTTTTTCAAAGTTTCTTGTTTATGCTTCTGAGAGGTCAGGCGTCTCCCAATCAATTACAGTTCGACCCAGAAATAGAAAGGACGTCACGAAGGAATAGAGGTAGAAACTCGAGAAGGAGAAGAAGGATAATTGTTGAGGAACCCAAAAACATGGCAGCGGAACGTCCAAGAAAAACGCTAGGAGATTATATCTCCCATCAAGGACCACGTCACTTCTCAAGCATTTTGTTACCACCAAATGCCAGAGCTTTAGAGTTGAAGACTGCACACCTCAACCTCATCAGTGCACATCAATTCGCTGGATTGGATCATGAAAATCCAAATGCTCATCTCTCTAATTTTTATGAATTGATTGGTACTATGGGATTCGAGGAAGGTAATTTTGAATCTGTTTACTTACGCTTGTTTCTTTTCTCTTTGATAGGTGAAGCTAAGGAATGGCTGCAATCACACCCAAATCAAAGTCTCACTAATTGGGGTGTGGTTGAAGAGAAATTCTTGACAAGATTCTTCCCACCAGGCAAGCAGATTGAAGCCAAGGCAGATATTTCCACATTCAGACAAGGGATTGATGAGCCACTATGTGAAGCTGGGGAAAGATTCAAGTCTATGTTGCGCAATTGTCCCAACCATGGCTGTGAGTATATAGCCCAACTCAACATATTTTTCACGGGACTTCGTTCAGATTCAAGGTCATTCATAGATGAGGTAGCAGCTGGATCTATCTTATCCGCAGAAGTTGATCGAGCGCTAGAAATTATCAACCACTTTGCACAGAACGATTAACAAGCTCAAAGTTGAAGACAACCCGTGCAATTACCAAAGAAATGTGTGCTGGAACTCAATCAAAGTGATGCTCTGTTAGTTGAGAACAAGCTCATTAAACATCAACTAGAAGCACTCACTAAGACGTTGAAGGCACTCCCTCCACAACTCAAAGCTGTCCACTCACAACCCATCCAAGCCCAACCATTGATTTGTGATTTCTATGGAGGTGACCATCTAAATGGCCAATGTGCTAGCCAAGGAACACAACAAGAACAAGTCAACTTCATGGGTAACAAGGGAAGGCAAGGGAATTACTCCAACAATAACAACAATCAATATTCACAAGGTTGGAGAAATAACCAAACCAACTCAGGTTGGAGTCAGAATGGAGGACCACGACAACCACCTTACCAACAGCAGCCCTCAACATATGATAAACTGAACACTTTGGAAGGTAAAATTGATGACCTTGTGCAAAGATTTAGTGGATTCAAGACAACTACTGAGGCATCAATCAAGACTCTAGAGAGTCAAGTGGGTCAGTTAGCAACTGAGATGGCAGAGCACAGGTAACAACACTTCTCAGCTGTGACCCAAACCAATCCAAAGGAACAATGCAACTTGATTGCTACTGATGGCAACAAGTCAGAGGAGGAGGAACATGATGAGGAAGAAGAAATCATCTTTGAAGAACAATTACTTCAAGAGGAAGTTGTTCAACAAGATGAAGAAGTAGCACAAGAGGAAGAATATCATGAAGAAAAGGTCTATATCACAAGTAAGTCACTTGACCAAGGTAAGTTTACTATACCTATCTCTATTAGTAATCTACCTCCTACTCATGCTTTATCAGATCTTGGAGCGAGCATCAATTTGATGTCGCTATCGTATTTTAAAAAGTTAAGTAACGTGAAGGTCAAGCCTGCAAATGTGAGGTTACTACTTCCAAATAAATCTGCTCAATGCCTTCATGGGATATTAGAGGATATTCAAATCAAAGTGGATAAATTTGCATATGTTGTAGATTTCTACATTGCAGAGATAGAAGAGGAGGATACTGAAGTCCCCCTAATTTTAGGAAGACCCTTCATGAAAGCTGCTAAGATGATCATTGATGTTGATCGAGGAAAATATGAATTGAGCTCAAAAGATGAAAGTATTACGTTTCATAGAGGTAAGCCCAAGTTACAACAAACTGATGCTATTTTCAAAAGTCAAACAAAGCTGCCAGGCTCCGAATTTCTGAGGAAGCCTAGAATGAAAGCAAAGCATCGAGAGTCAATATGGGAGTTCAAATTTAAGAGGAGAAGGAGATCAACATCTGATATTGAGGAAGACAGTGATAGTGATGAAAGAGTCAAAAATTGGCATGGAGGATATTAGCTCAAAGGAAGAACTGGTATGGTGTCAAACATCATCCTCCACTTGAGGCCACTATAAAAGGGTTGAGTAACCAGGCGTCGAGCTAAAAGACGTTAAACAAGCGCTTCCTGGGAGGCAACCCAGTCTTTGTAAGTATTAAATTTTCATTTAATTTTCATTTTGGTAATTTTTAGTTTTAGGATTTACCTGTTTAAATAGGAGATTGTTAAAATGAAGGATCTAAATTTTAAGGGAATGCATGGAACCAGTTAGGAATAGCAGAAGCAGAAGCATAAAAATACTGCAGATCTGCGCTTCAACCTGCGCTGTAGCGTAGGTGAAGCGCATAATTAAAATTAAAAAAGTGACTCTCTGACTTTTGCGCCTCACTCTGCGCTGTAGCGCAGGGTGAAGCGGAGCGGAACGCTTCAACTTCCGAAGCAGTACGCGCTCCACTCTGCGCTGTAGCGCAGGGTGTAGCGCAGGAAGCGGGATATTTATATCCCCATTTTGAACGAAGGAGTTCATTTCGAACTTCCTTTCGTTCTCTCCCTTGCCTTTTCTCTGATATTCCTAACCTTTGCTTTGCCTTTTCTCACTCATATAGCCTTCATTTTCAGTTTCTGAGCTTATACCAGGTATGTTTTTATAGTTTTCTTTCTTTTTAACCGATTGAAATCTTGATTTTGATTTTATTTGAGCATAACCTTAGGATTGGAATCTTAGGACTCTAGGAACCTTTAGGAAAGAAATAATTGTTCATAGTGCTTTAAATTAGATTGCATGTGGGTAGGATTCTTTGTGAGTTATTCATGTTTGTTTAGGTGGTAGTTTTTGAGTGCTCAGTGATTTCTGCAAATTATTTTGTTGGTGCATGTATGCTTAAGTAATTGCTCTAATATTTTTGCATGCCCATACATAAATGATTGTGCAATATTGCATGTTACTGATAACATGATTTTTTAGCATGAGTTTGGTTCTCACTTTGCCTGTTTAGAATTGTTTAGGACCTGCTTTAATTGATCACTTTAACATGTCTTAATTAATTAATTGGCATTTATTGGGTAATATCTAAAATCAAAATTTTTATGCACATTTGTTTGGTTAATTGACTGCTCTAAGTATTGAAATTTATTGGCCATTTATAATTATGAGCAATTAAATATTATGATGCATAAATAATTTTGAGTTGCTTTTGCTTTGCAGATGGTTCGCACGAAAAATGTCAGTGGTGCTAGTTCCTCTGGGAGGGGCACATGGGGTGCCAAGAGGAAGGCCCCCCAGAGGGAACCTGAGTTCGACCCTCATCGCTTCAAGGACCTCAAGTCTTTTGAAGCATACACTGACATTGCTGATTGCAAGTTCATCCTGGAGCGACCAGTCATCCTCCAGGAGGGGGAATATGAGGAGTTCTCTGCTGAGATTCACAGGAGGCGATGGGACTGCCTCATTCGTCTTGAGAACTATTTTGATCCAGACATTGTCAGAGAATTCTATGCTAACGCCATTGGAGACCACGACGTTAACTGCAGGAGGGAGTCCTATGTTCGAGGACAGGTTATCAGATTTGATTGCGATGCAATCAATGCAATTCTAGGATATCCCATAGAGGTGGATAGAGACCTTTTGGTGTGCCAATACCACGAGAGGATGAATGCTGTGGGGCTTCATGGAAATGATCCCCTTGACATTGAGACTACTCAGATGCTATGCTTACCAGGGCGTTCCTTTGAAAGGAATGCATATCAGGAGGCTGCTAGGATCTATAGGAAAGATATGAGGAGCATAGCTCAGATGTGGACAGTGCTGATACTGGCAAACATTTATCCTACCGGGCATGTTTCTGATGTAGTTATGGCCATGGGCCACCTCATCTACACTATCCTCACTGCCGCCGTTATCGATGTCTCACTAGTCATCACCCAGAAGATATCAGACTTTGCATCTTCTGTGGGGTGCCAGACCCCTAACTCCAAGATCAGGCTTGGCTTCCCTTCTCTCATCACCTCACTCTGCAGATCCAGGGGTGTAGAGGTGAACCCCAGGGTTCGCATCGCACTTCCCTTGACCAGAGCATACATTGAAGCCAACTGTATCCCGACTGAGGAGTTACAGGTTGAGGAGCAGCAGCGGCAGCAGGCACCACCACCAGCAGCAACAGACATGGACACTCCAGTCTGGGCCCAGCGACTTGAGGCACAAAACACTCATTTGATGGCTCGGATGTCCACTATTCACCAAGCAGGATGAGGACTGATTATTTTCTTTCCTATTTGGTGCTTTTCCTTCTTTTTCTTTTTTTTCATTTTCTTTTCTTATTTTGCTTTTTATTTTCTTAGTTTCTTTTGATATGTACTGTATACTACTGTACATCATCTATATTAGGCAGTACTTATTTTGTTTTTTTTTTGTTTTTCTGTTAAATTTTTAGGACTTTTTAGGACCTTAGGAAATTAGGATTTAAGGTAACTTTTTCAAAATTCTCTGTAATTAAGTAGTTTAACTAACCCGACTAGGAAAGATGATAGGGTTTTGTGATTAACTCCATAATCAGTTAGGATTAGGATACTTCTCAGGAGAATCTATCAGGATAGTTAATTAAAACTAGTAAGTGTTTTATCAAGGAATTTTAGCCAATAACCGGTGAGCTGAGAGCCCAAACACTAAAATTGTGAGTTTTGCACTACTGCTTGTCAACTGTTATTGCTTGAGTTTCTGAATTTTGTCATGCTAGTGGAAGATATGGAAGTGACAAAGGCATATTTTGTGATTATAATATTTTGCTTAGTGCCAAATAACCAACCTTGATTAAAATTTTCCAATTTATGATTGCCCATTTGAGCCTTAATATTTCTTTTGATGCACCCCAGCCATGATTAATGATCATACCATGTCCCTTCACACTTGGGATAGAGAGCAAGGTGCAACACAACAAAATGGGACAAAAGGTTGGTGAATTAAAAGGTCAAAGAGATTCAAAGAGCAGGCACAAGAAATCACAAAGAAGGATACTCCCCACAAATAAATTCTCTATGTTATTATTTATATATAAAAAAAATATGCACAAAAGTGTGCAATTGAATTAGTTGGGGGGAGTATTTCTTCAAACAAAGAGGCTACCTAAAAAAGGGTGACAATTCAAAAATGACTTGGTGAATTGAGAGAAGTTCCAAAGCACAACCACAAGATGCTCTCTATTCCTAGTGTTCTTTGTTGAGTCTCAAAAATATCATAAGGAAGATTATGATGATTTAAGACAGCTCAATCCCTAAGTTTTAATGTTTAACAAATTTGGTTAAAAGAATTATCATGGATACATATGTTTTAATGTTTTATCTATGATTTGAGCAAGCCACTTTAATCTTAATAAAGACTGTCTGAAGGTTCACCCTATCTGAAGTGTTGAAGCCGTATGAAGTCGTATTTTATGACGTGGCACATCTTGCTGAAGTTGTGAGAAGACTTGTCTGAAGTTCTGAAGAGTCAAATCTCTCTCTGCTGCACGCAACTTTTCAAGGCTTATTTTGGCAAAGACACAGAGACCTTTCCTGGGTTGTTTGAATTTCATACACCATTTGGGAAATCTCTGCAGCGCAGTTTTTGCAGCAACAGTTGTGGCAGCTTTTGTCAGCAGCAACCTTGGACGTTGTCAGAAAAGTTTCAGAGTGCACAGAATGCTCAGGAGCATGTCTCACAACGGATTAAAAAGCATTAAATGCTATCTCTAAACGGTGAATTTTCAACGGATTGAAGACTGGGTATAAATACCCTTCATCTGAAGATCATTTACAACAACAACGAAGAACAACGAGAACAATACAAGAAAAAGAGATTACATTTTCAAGAGAAACAAAACGCTGCTAGTTTTACTCTGTAAAGCATACTCTGATAAAATTCTTTGTACACCATTTCATATATTCTGAGTATACCTCAATTATTTGTACATTGTGACTATTTAATCTTCAAACTGGTTTAGTTTTAGAGCTTAAACAATCTTTTCTTTGTAAAACTATTTTAGAGCCTGGAGAGCCTTGTTGTCTAAAGAATACTTGTTTGTTTGAGCCTGGAGAGGCTTGTTGTCTAAAGAATACTTGTTTGTAAGAGCCTGGAGAGGCTTAACTGAAAAAGAATACTTGGTTGTAGAGCCTGAAGAGGCTTGACTGTAAAAGAATACTTGTAATCTGGTTGAGATTAAGAGAAAATCCAAGTGCTTGTTGGCATTAGGACTGGACGTAGCTCACAATGGTAGTGAGTGAACCAGGATAAATTCTGTGGCTAAGTTTTCTTACCCTTATCTCTTGTCAATTCGTTTATTCTAATCAAAGGGTGTTGAAAAACTGTTCTGATAATTTATAAAAGCAAGAAACATTTTTAAAATATATTTTCAGAACCTGTCTTAAGAAACTTCAGACAGCCCCTTTAACCTGTCTGAAATTTCATTATAAAAGTTGTTTGCGAAAAGCTTTCATAAGTTATTTAAGAAACACTATTCAACCCCCCTTCTAGTGTTTCCCTGTGTTTCTATAGTTGGTACCAGAGCTTAACTCAGGGTTGAGCACCTAACAAGTGTTGAGGTTTAAAGATCCAGATGGAAGCACAACCAAACAGCAGCCACTACATCACAGAAGGAGCCTCTGTGACAAGGCCTCCAGCTTTTAATGGTGTAGACTACCATTACTGGAGAGATCGCTTGAAGTTGTTCATTGAAAGCAGCAACATCAGTCTCTGGGATATAGTAACTGAAGGTGACTATATTCCCAGGCGTGGTAATGAACCCATTCCTAGGTCTGAATGGTCCATGGAGCAGAGAGCTCAGGTTCAATTAAATGCTAAGGCAAAACTCTACCTGGTATGTTCATTGAACAAAGTAGAGTATGAGAAAGTTCATGGATGCTCCTCTGCCATGGAAATCTGGGATACATTGGCATCAGCCCATGAGGGAACTGATAATGTCAAACAATCCAAGATAAGCATGCTTGTTCATCAATATGAGATGTTCAAGATGCACGAGTCTGAAACTATTGATCAAATGTTTGGTAGGCTTCAGACAATAACAAATGGACTGAGATCTTTGGGAAGATCTTATGAATCTGGAGATAATAATCGAAAGATTCTGAGAAGCCTTCCCAAGGCTTGGAGACCCAAGGTTACTGCCATTCAAGAGGCTAAAGATTTAAACACCTTGAAAATGGAGGAACTATTGGGCTCTCTCAAAGTCCATGAGATAGAACTTGGAGAGGATGAATCCAAAACTAAATCTCTAGCATTGAACACCAGGACCAGACAGACTAGGCATGGGAACATAAAAGCCATGCACGCTGAGGAAACTTCAGAAGCAGATGAAGACTCTGAAGATAGCTCAGAAGAAGATGATGATCTTGCTCTTCTCAGCAGAAAGATCAAGAGGATGTTGCAGAATAAAGGAAAGTTCATAAAGAACCAATCCTCTACCTATAAATCAGGTAAATCAGGTAAGGATTTACACAATGACAAAATTATATGTTTTGAGTGTAAACTACCAGGTCACATGAAGGCAGAATGCCCAAGACTAAAGAAGAATAACTTCAAGAAGAAGAAGTTCTTAAAAAGGAAGAAGGGTCTGATGGCAACATGGGAGGATCTTGATGAGTCTACCTCAGAAGAAGAGGAAGACACTTCAGAAGAGGCCAATCTATGTCTTATGGCCAGCCTGCCCTCATCAGACAGCTCAAAATCTGAGGTATTTCCTTTAACCTTTCAAGAGATGTGTGATGACCTGAAGGAAAGTTCCAAGGAACTCTTCAAAGAGTATAAGAATCTGTCCAAAGCCCACACAGAAATATGTAGTAAATATGAGGCTCTTGAGATAGAAAATATTATGCTCAAGGAGAAGATCCTTGTATCTGAAAACAGTAGTTCACAAACTGTGTCTGAAGAAAATCAAAAACTTTAGAAACAGGTTGAGGAACTAACAAGAGACTTAGCCAAATTTGTCAAAGGAACAAAAAATCTTAATATAATGCTTGGAAATCAAAGGCATTCCCTTGACAAAAGTGGTTTAGGCTTTTGTGATCACAACATCTCTGAACCTCCTACTGTCTTATATTTTACTAAAGGCAAAAAGAAGGTTATTGGATGTTTTCACTGTGGCAAGCCTGGACACAATGTGGCTCAGTGCAAAAACAAGAGAAAAGCAAGGCCCAAAGCTAACAAGAAAGGACCCAAAAGAAGGATTCTGCAGACAACCTTCCCAAATAAATCAAAGATGCTTAATAAATGCAAGGATTTCATCAAGAAAAGGGAAACAAGGAAAGACAAATCAACCAAAACCAGTCCCGGGGAGAGATCAAGATAAAAAGAGAAAGTTTGAAGCTGCAGGACACATTCTGCGCTTCAACCTGCGCTGTAGCGCAGGGTGAAGCGCAGCCCTCTGGATCCTGTGCTGTAGCGCAGGGTGAAGCGCAGATCACGCTAATTCTTGCCCTGTTGCTGTTTTTAGATAGATTTCTCCCCATTTTTCTTTGTCTTTCCTTAGCCTATAAATAGGAACCTCTTGCACCAGATCAAAGTGTGCACGATTATTGTAATTCAGTCATATTTCAGTGATAATGCACCAGAGCTAATTTTAGAGTAGGAGAGGAGGAGCGCTTCACAAGGATTGAAGATGGTGACAACATCTTCGGTGGTTTGTATGGCTACCTTGTGTAGTTAACTCTCCATTAGGATTGGATGTAATTGATTCTATCCCCAAGTGTATGTAAACTCCATATTATTATTTCATGAGCTCTCTGTCTATAATATTGGTAATCTTATTCTGTGCTTAATTCCTAACTTCCGCGTTTGCGCCTGAGTTATAGGCTAGTTTCGACTAGGATTGAGGATGTGGGAGGGGATTCTGAAGAAACCCATTCTCTGAGTGATGATATGAAGTCCAATCCTAATCCAAGTAAAGTGTCTCTAACTCTTCCTTTCTATTTCTATTGATTATTAATTTGCAATTTATATTTTTCGCACAAAATACTCTCATAAATCCGTTGTTTTCCCTTGATAAATAGATCACGACTATACGCGAATTGACTGTTCCCTGTGGATACAATAACTCTTCTTACTATTATACTACTGGATTTCTGGTTCGCTTGCCAGAAACCCATCAGTCTGCTGGCAGTTAGGTACATAAGAGATCCAATCATACCTCTGTAGAGCTTTTTTGAGAAAACTTTACCAGTCTCATATCTTTGTCAAGCTGAGTTGAGGGTTCATTGGAGTCTTCATTGGCTTGGCATCACTAATTTTGAATTTTGTCAGCAGATCTCTTGCATATTTCTCTTGACAGATCAAGATGCCTTCTTACAGTTGCTTTATTTGCAGCCCAAGGAAGAATCTTAGTTCACCCATCATGCTCATTTCAAATTCTCCCTGCATGAGACTTGAGAATTCTTGACAAAGAAGCTCATTAGTGGATCCAAAAATAATGTCATCAACATAAATTTGAACAATCAATAAATCTCTGTTAACTTCCCTTTTAAACAATGTGGTATCAATCTGTCCTCTAGTGAATCCATCTTTAAGTAAAAATGAACTCAACCTGTCATACCAAGCTCTTGGAGCTTGCTTGAGGCCATTCAAGGCCTTTTTAAGTCTGAGGACATACTTTGGATGATGGGGATCTTCAAAACCTGGTGGTTACCTTACATTGACTTCCTCTTCAATAATTCCATTTAGGAATGCACTCTTTACATCCACTTGGTAGAGCTTGAAATCCTTGTGTGCAGCAAAAGCCAATAAGATTCTGATTGCTTTAAGTCTGGAAACAGGAGCAAAGGTTTCATCATAGTCAATTCCTTCCTGTTGGTTGTATCCTTGAGCCACAAGTCTTGCTTTGTTTCTCATGACTTTTCCTTTCTCATTCAGCTTGTTTTTGAATACCCATCTGGTTCCAATAATGGATTGATAAGAGGGAGGTGGAACCAGATCCTAGACTTTGCTCTTTTTAAATTGGCTCAGCTCTTCTTCCATAGCTTTAATCAATGATTCATCATTAAGAGCTTCATGTATGTCTTTTGGTTCTATCTCAGATAGAAGGGCTATCAAGTTCTCAGTATCTCTGAAGGGAGATCTAGTCCTGACTCTATCTGAGGTTTCTCAATTATTTGTTCTCTGAGATGAGATCTCACTAGTCTCCAGCTTCTGGGAAGTTGAGATGCATGCTCATTCTGGATCTCTAGACTTTCTTGTCTTGGTTCCCTGATCTCAGGATGTCCATCTGGTTTATCTTCTTCTTGGGGTACATGAGATGAGTCAGGATAAATGCTTCTGTGAGATATCATCTCAGATTGGGCTTCTCTTCTATGTTCAGGCTGAGATGATCTCATCAGTTTCGGTTCAGGTGAGGATCTATCTTCAGCTTCCTGAGTTGAGATTCTTAATTCTCCCATCTTCTCTTCTATTTCTTCATCTACTCCTTTCTGAGAGCTGCCATGTATCTCATTAAAGACTACATGCATAGATTCTTTAGTAGTTTTAGTTTTTAGATTGTATACTCTATAAGCTTTTGAAGTTTGTGAATATCCTAAGAAAATTCCTTTATCAGATTTTGTATCAAACTTGCCTAGTTGATCTTTAGTGTTTAGGATGTAACAATCACAACCAAATATATGAAAATATGAAATTGAGGGTTTTCTCCCTTTCCATAGCTCATATGAGTTTTGTTTAAGATCTTTCTTATAGTGACTCTGTTTATAATATAGCAGGAAGTATTAACTGCTTCTGCCCAAAAATATTTTTCAATTCCAGAGTCACATAACAAAGTTCTTGCCATCTCTTGAAGGGTCCTATTCTTTCTCTCAACTACTCCATTCTGTTGAGGAGTTCTTGGACATGAGAAGTTATGAGTAATGCCATTTTTGTCAAAAAATCTTTGAAACTTAGCATTCTCAAACTCTCCTCCATGATCACTCCTCACAGCACCAATTCCATACCCTTTCCCAAACTGAATCTTTTTGCAAAAAGTTTTGAAGGAATCATAAGATTCATCCTTCTGAAAAAGGAATAGAACCTAGGTGAACCTAGAGAAATCATCCACTATTATAAAACCATACTTTTTACCACTAAGGCTTGCAGTTTTAGTTGGTCCAAATAGATCAATGTGGAGAATTTCAAGAGGTCTGGTGGTTGAGACATGAGACTTGGACTTGAAACTTGATTTGCTGTGCTTGCTTTTCACACAGGACTCACATATCATGTCTTTGTCAAATTTTACATTAGGTAATTCCTTTGACAAGAGACTGACTTGCCAGCTGACTTATGGTCCTCATGTTAATATGTCCAACTCTCTCATGCCAAAGCCACTTCTCATGATCATGAGACATGAGACATGTGAGATCAGATAGGCTCTCAAGTGAGACTGAGTAGAGATTTTTGTTTCTTTTTCCAGAAAAGGATGTTTTCCCAATTTTAGAGTCTATGATCTCACAATAAGTGGGTTGGAAATTAACATGATAACCATTGTCACACAACTGACTTATACTCAGCAAATTATGTTTCAACCCTTCAACAAAGTAGACATTTTCAATTTGAGTTGAGTTTGTCTTACCAATTTTACCTATGTCCTTGATTTGGGCCTTGCTGTTGTCTCTAAAGGAGACAACTCCTGTTGCTTTCTCTTCAAGTGACAGGAACTTGCTTTTGTCCCCTGTCATGTGCCTTGAACATCCACTGTCTAACACCCACATTTTCTTTGACTTTGTTGCTGCTAGGCACATATGTTACAACACAAGATTTAGCTTTAGGTACCCACTTATATTTGGGTCCTTCATGGTTAGTTATCCTTCTCTTGGATGGTATATGTCTCAAGTAGCATTCAGTGGCCTTGTGGCCAAATTTGCTACAGCAAGAGCATATTTCCTTCTTCCTTTTTCTTGCAAGAATAAAGAAATCTTTGTACCAGATCTCACTCGAGGATTTTTATAGCCTAATCCAGCTTTGTCAAAAATTTCTTTTTGAGACCCAATGAGTCTCTCAAGGTTTTTTGTACCTTTTACAAATTTTGCTGGATCATCTATGAGAATTCTGTTTTGCCTTTTGAGCTTCTGGTTTTCTTCAGAAAGATTTTTTAGCTCTTGCTCATCATGAGCTTGAGTCTTTGCTTTCATAAGTTCAGACAGTCTCATGTGAGACAGCATGGGACAACTGTTTTTATGATTCAACCTTTCATTATGTTTTTCAAGAAATTTTACCTTTTCAAGAGCTGTGTCTAATTCTGATTTTAATAAGGAGCTCTTTGAGACAAGAAGGTTTGAATCATATAGAAGATTTTCAAAAGCATACTTAAGCTCACTAAAGGAGTGTTCTAAGTCAGATTCATATACCTCTTCATCAGATGAGTCACCATTTGCCATGAGACACAGATTAGCAGATTCTTTATCTTGACTCTCATCTCCTTCTGTGTCATCCCAAGTGGCCATCATTGCCTTCTTTCTAGGGCTCTTTTTCATCTCCTTTTTGAGTACTGGACATACAGACTTGATATGTCCAGGTTTTCTGCATTCAAAACAGATGAATTGTCCCTTTCTGTCAGATTTTACTTCTCCTCTTCTTGAGGGAAAACTTCTTCTTCCACTTCCTCTAGCTCTCCACATGCGTCTGATCTTTCTTGAGATGTAGGCTAGCTCATCATCCATCTCACTTTCATCATCTCCTTCAGTTTCTGTGTCATGAGATGAGTTTAGGGAAGTCTGTTGAGATGAGCTTACCTTTTTACCTTTGGAGCTGCTGGACGATGCCTTCAAGGTTATTGTCTTAGGGCGTCTGATGAGATCTTCCTCCATCAGCTCCTGCTCATGAACCTTCAAAGATCCAAGGAGTTCATGCAATCTAAGAGTGCTAAGATCCTTGGCTTCTTGAATAGCTGTGACTTTAGGTCTCCAAGGTCTGGGCAGGCTCCTTAGGATTTTTCTTACCATGTCATGATTTGAGTAGGTTCTTCCTAAGGACTTGAGGTCATTTGTAATGATAGTGAACCTTCTCACCATGTCCTCAATACCTTCATCTTCATTCATTTTGAAGAGCTCATACAGTCTGACCAGTATGTTGATTTTAGCTTCTTTTACTTGATTTGTCCCTTCATTATCTATCTCAAGAGCATTCCATATTTCTTTAGTTGTAGCACATCCAGCCACCTTGTCATATTCACTTCTGCTTAAGGCACAGGTGAGTAAGTATTTTGCTCTTGAATTCAGTACATATCTTGCTTTCTCAACATCTGTCCATGTCTCTCTAGGCTTAGCTGCCCTGAGCCCAAACTCATCTGTGATATGGGCATGTAAGGTCCCATCTCAATGATTTACCATAGATCAGCATGTTGAGATTCAATAAATAATCTCATCATGTCCTTCCAGTAGTAGTAGTCAGTTCCATCAAAGGCAGGTGGTTTGTTGGTAGATGCTCCTTCAGGAATAAACAGGCTTGCACTTGGTCCAGCCATTGGATCTTTTCCTCTTCACACGTAGGTGTGCTCAACCCCAAAGAGGCCGAGCTCTGATACCAACTAAAGTTGGCTGAATGTTTCTTGAGGGGGGGTTGAATAAAGACTCTTTAAAATTGTTCCTGAAAATTTATACACTGAAATTAAATGTTGAGACATGATCTCAAGTCTGCTGACTTGGGGTCTCTTTTAAGACAGGATATAACCAATTTCAATTTCAGTTGTTTGATTTAAGCTTAGGTTGTCTTAGACATTTAATTCAAACTTAGTTATATTATAAGTTAATAACTTAATAGTTAGCAGTATTGAGGTGAGTCAAGTATAAAGGAAAATGACGAGATAAGCAAGAGAGATGGCACAGGGATCTTATCCTGGTTCACCCACACCTTGGGCTACGTTCAGTCCTCACAACACGTGAGATTTACACTACTGATAACCCGTCAATTACAAGTATTCTTACAACCTCTTCAGGACGTCTCTCACACCAAGCCTAGGCACTCCCTATCTTGGCTGAGTCACAAGTATTCTTACAGCCTCTTCAGGACGCTCTCAGCTCACTCTAAGACTAGGAACCTTCCTATCTTAGATGAGACAAGTTACAAGAATATGAAGTTGATGTGGGTCTAGCTTACAAACATACACTGTATGGATAGGCAGTAGGTTTTAGCTAGTAGTTCTCTCTTCTAACTGAAAATATTACAATTCAAACAGGAGAGAAGGATGAAGACTAATGAGATTCTCAAGTTGAGATCAAGTCTGAATATGAACTGCTTGAGACGAGCACTTGAGATGTCACTTGAGATAAGTTGAGATGCAGTAGATGTTCAATGATTTCTGTAGTCTCTCGTCATTCTCCACTGTAGCTCTCAGGATTTATATAAAAGGGTAGTTAACTGTTTCTGACCGTTTATAGCCGTTGAGAGCCGTTGGAACAGTGTCAGGCCTTGCCTGCTGGATGAGTGTAGCTGTTGTTCAAGTACAAACGTCACTGTGTCAGTTGCACAGTGTACTGGATCTCTTTTATTCTGACTTGATGACCTGTCAAGTTGAACTGTACTTGAGTCTCTTCTGAGTCTGTCTCTCTTCTCTTGCATCTCTCACTTGGATCTCTTCTCTTGCGTCTGACCATGAGATAGTGTCTCAAGCTGATCTCACATCTCTTCTTAACTTGTGTTAATCTCTTGCTCAATTTAAAAACTTAGTCTCATCCTTTTACCGTCTTGATCAATGAAGCTTATGATGCACTTCTGGATCTGTCTCTTTCTCTTGAGATGATCTCTTGATTCTGCATCTGTTCTTGAGACGTCGTCTCAAGTTGTTTCTAAGTCTTTTCTCTTTTGATGCTTCATGCTTCTTGATGCTTCCTTGTTTCATTGTTTTGACATATATGGATCTTTGAATTCTGCAAAATAGATTCTAACATTGTTCTGCCACATGCTTGAGAACTTAGTTAGTAATAACAAGATGCATCTCATATATTTAAACTTTAGTGGTTTGTCATATTAAAAACTCTTGGAGGTGAGTTTGTCTCAACAACCTTTTGATCCATATTAACCATGTGCATGTCTAATGACCAGAAACGACTATCAATCTTAGTTGTTCACTACGGTGAGAAATTGAGGGAAACACTTACCCGTAAGCATGAGAGGATTCCTTGATTTTTTCTTCACTTATTGTTTTGGTTGCTATTTCTGAAAAGTTTGAATGTATTTTTATCCTATTTTTGTTGAGTTTTGGAAATATCACTTGATTCTGACTTTCAATGTAACATTTGGAAAGTGACAGCTGCCTAGCAAGAGGTGATAAATTTATTTCCCTAATCTTATTTTGAGAATCTTGACAGGGGAATTGAATCCATTTGATTGCAAAAGGTTTTCTTGCTTGAGGACAAGCAAGAAGCTAAGTTGGGGGGAATTTGATGAGTGAAAAATATATGATAATTTATTGTATAATTACTGCACTCATCAAGGGAAAAATAGTAAATTATTCCCCAAAAATACCTCTTTTTAGTAATAAATGCATAATTTGTGAATATTTGATTTGAATCTGAATATGATGCTATTTTAATAGAAAATCTGTTGATTTTGCAGATTTATGAGAGAGATTTAAATGAGAAAAGAAGATAGGCATTATTTAAGGATAGGATCTGCAGATTTGAAGTTTAAATGAGAGCAAATAAAGATAAGATCAGCATCCATTTAAACAAGGATTCTGCAGATAACTTCCCCAATTTAAATTTAAAGTCAAGATAAACACGGAATCAAGCCATAAAGAGGGAAACAAGGAAACCCAAACAAACAAGGGTATGATCAGGAAGAGATCAAGCTGAAAAAGGAGAGAATCAAGGCAAGTAGGAACGAAAAATACGCTCCACCTGCGCTGAGCGCAAGTGAACCGCAACTACTAGGATTGCTCTCTGTTTCCTGTGCTTCAGATGCGCTGAGCGCAGGTGAATCCCAAGAAAACGAGATTTTTTTTCAATTTGAATTCAAGTCAGATTTCTTCCAGATTTCAGATATCTTTCCTTCATCTATAAATAAGACCTTTTGCAAAGATCAAAGGAGCTTTTGGAGACCAGAGGCCGAGGAGATACGGTATAGCAGAGCAAGGGCTGGAGAAAGTGACAGTTTCTCCGTTGGTTTGTAATGGCTACCAAGCGTAGCTAAACTCTCCAATAGGATTAAATGTAGTTGATTCAATCCCCGATTGTATGTGAATTCTCTTTACTATTTATGAATCCCTATTTTTATGATATTAGTATTTTTATACTTTGCTTAATGCGTAGCTTCCGCCTGTGTGCTGGAGTTATAGGTTAGTTTTATAGGGCACATTCGAGAGGTGGTTCTATAAAATTAATAGCGAGTTTGGGGGAGCCTAGGAATAGGAAACTTGAATTCTGATTGGTAAAAGTACTCATAGTAGTTACTATAGGAATATAGTGAGAATTGATGATTGAAGAAGAAGTGTAACAGTCTCTTCATAATAGTCACTATAGGAATATAGGGCGAATTGATAGTGTTAACGAACGGAAAAGTAGAGAAATCAAGCCGGGGTAATTTGTCGCTTGGGAGAACTCGCGTGAATTATTTCTGAGTATTTTATCACTGTGGAGACCAGGGTAAAATAACATAGTTTGGCTAGGATATCATAATTGTATATTCATAAATAGTATTGGGGATCACATACGAAAGGAATGCGATGATACGAAGTTCAATCCTAGTCCAAGTAACTGTTTCTATCTCTATCTCAATTTATATTTTATTTTTATTTACTTTCATAATTCTCAACAAACAACCATATGTTTTTACTTGATAGTTGTGACTGACCACTAATCTTTATAAATTGAACCATTCCCTGTGGATACGATACTCTTACTATTATACTGCTGGAATTTCGGTACGCTTGCCTAAATCCCATCAACGCGATAGGATAAAAATAATATCTGACTGTTAATCATTGGGTTTTGACTTAACTAGGTATATACAATAGGATTGAAAAACCTATAGGCATTAAAGCGATCAAATCCCTCAAAGAAAATATTAAGTCATGTTTTGCCTTCCAATGAATGACACTCGTCAAGGCTAGAATCGATTAAGTGTGGGTCTGCCAAAGCAGGGTACCTTTATCTATTCTAGTGAGGCGCGATGGGATAAAAGTAATATCCAATTGTCAATCATTGGGTTTTGACTTAACTAGGTATATTCAATAGGATTGAAAAACCTAGAGGCACTAAGTTAGGCATTAATTCATAAGATGAATTAGAATAAGAGTTATTCACCTAACTATCCAAGAGTTGTATGAGATGTAATTGGAAATTGTGTTCCTACCTAAATAACCTTTTATTAAGTGACCAGCCAAAGCTGACTTAAAATTAGGTGAAATATGGATCTTGGCCCACTAGAAAATCTAGTGATGGGATTTTCTGATTCTTTATATTGAGGGTACTTATTTTGAATCAAAATAGTGGGATGCATATTCAATTAAAGACCTTATTAGATATGTTTGTTATATGATACTTACATGCAACGAACACAACAAGTAAACCTTTCATTGCAATTTGTCCTTGAGAAGGACAAACTGTCTGGAATTAATTTTCTAGACTAGTATATAAACCTAAGGATTGTCCTTAGGCATAAGAAAAGGTTGTATGTCCTGGAAGAGCCTGTTACTAAAACACCCGCTGCAAATACTTCGAAAGCTGACAAGGATGCTTTTAAGAAGCATCTGGATGATGCTCTCGATGTAGGTTGTATGATGCTTTCTACCATGAATGCTGAAAACAACATGAGAACATGGAGGCGTACGATATGATCGTACATTTAAAGAGACCTTATCAAGGCCAAGCTAGGCATTGACGACTTGAAGTCTCAAAGGCACTTTATCAATGTAGACTGGCAGAAGGAAGTCCTGTAAGTGCTCATGTACTCAAGATGATTGGGTATATTGAAAACCTAGAGAGGATTGGATTCCCATTAGGCCAAGAGTTGGCCATTGATCTTGTCCTGCAATCGTTTCCGGACAGCTATACTCAATTCGTCATGAACTACAACATGAATGAATTTGACAAACCACTGCCAGAATTGCTAAGCATGTTAAGAACAACTGAGCAAAACATTAATAAAGGTAAAGGGAAGGCCATATTGATTGTCCAACCTGGAAAAGGCAAGGGCAAGAAGAAATTCAAGAAGCCCTATTTCAAACTAAAGGACAAAGGCAATGATAATCCTAGTACCTCTGTTTTGAAGCCTGTGGGCAGGAAAACTAAGGAAGGAACATGTTTCCATTGTGGCCAGTCAGGACATTGGAAGAGAAACTGTACAAAGTACCTGGAGGAGATCAAGAAGAAGGGAAGTGAGACTTCTACTTCAGGTATTTATGTTATAGAAGTCAATTTGTCTACTTTTGCATCTTGGGTATTAATGGGTTTCTAGCAAGCGAACCAAAAATCCAGTAGTATAATACTAAGAAAGATATCGTATCCACAGGGAACGGTGAATTCACGTATACTCGTGATCTAATTATCAAGGGAAATAACGGTTTTGAGAGTATTGTTGCGAAAATTGTAAATAGCAAATTAATAATTAATTGAATTAGAAAGGAAGAGTTAGAGACACTTTACTTGGATTAGGATTGGACTTCATATCATCACACCCTTTGTGCATGTAAAAACTATCTATTATTTTAGGTTTACTCTATAATACTGTAGACAAACTATATTGCTAAAACCCCGAGTTACCAGCAGCCTCACACACTCAAAGGTAATCCATGCGGGCTCTCCCAAGCGACAGACTTACCCTCGGCTTATTTTGCTTTCTTTTATTTCGTTTGTAAAATAACTAATTGATAAACGAGGCCTACTACTCTAGACGCACCTTCGCTAGAATACATCCACGTTTCGCTTCCTGGATTGATAATCAACTAATCATTTGCTATCGGTAATTTAATAACCATGCCTATCTTGTAGACGACCTTCATTAGAGTACTCACACTACCCATCAATCACTAGCAATGCCCATGTTTCGGTTCACTGGCTACCGAGTCCTCTTATTCACTCAGAGAATGGGTTTCTTCAGAATCCGCTCCCCCATCCTCAATCCTAGTCGAAACTAGGCTATAACTCTGACGCAAGCGCGGAAGTTAGGAATTAAGCACAGAATAAGATTACCAATATTATAGACAGAGAGCTCAGAAAATAATAATATAGAGTTTACATACACTTGGGGATAGAATCAATTACATCCAATCCTAATGGAGAGTTAACTACACAAGGTAGCCATACAAACCACCGAAGATGCTGTCACCATCTTCATTCCTTGTGAAGCGTTCCTCCTCTCCTACTCTAAAATTAGCTCCGGTGCATTTTCACTGAAATATGACTGAATTACAATAATTGTGCACACTTGATCTGGTGCAAGAGGTTCCTATTTATAGGCTAAGGAAAGACAAAGAAAATTGGGGAGAAATCTATCTAAAAACGGCAACAGGGAGAGAATCAACGTGATCTGCGCTTCACCTTGCGCTACAGCGCAGGTTGAAGCATGCAACGCGTCCTGCAGCTCCAAACTTTCTCTTTTTAATTTGATCTCTCCCCGAGACTGGTTTTAGCTGATTTGTATTTCCTTGTTTCCCTTTATTTGCTGAAATCTTTGTATTTATTGAGCATATTTGATTTATTTGGGAAGGTTGTCTGCAGAATCCTTGTTTGATTGGCAGAGATATCTTCATTAATGGTTCTCAGATATTCTTCAAATCTTCATTATTGCTCACAAATAATCTTCCAATCTTCATTAATTGCCTTTAATCAAACTTCAAATCTTGCAGATATCTCCCTTATTTAATGTTATCTTTCCTTCAAATCAAATTTTTGCGATATCCTGCAAAATCAGCAATATTTCTATCAAAATAGCATCAAATTCAAATCTCAGATTAATAAATACAATTTATCTAATATTTAATAAAAATGGATTAAACTGGGGCAAAATTACCATTTTATCATTGATAAGTGAACTAAAAAGTGCTCTAATTTATCAACTAATTTTCACTTATCAAAATACCCCCTAACTTAACTTCTTGCTTGTCCTCAAGCAAGAGACCATTTTGCAATAAAAAATCAATTCTATTCCCTGTGTAATAAAAAACAATTCAAAAACAAATTCAAGGAACTCTTCATCATCTCCTTGTTAAACAACAATCACCTTCCAAACATAAGAAAAAAATCAGGATTAAGAGATGTTACCAATCCTCAATCAGAATAGAACACAAACATCAGTCAAACTTTTCAAAAATAGCAATTAAAGCAATAAGTGATAAACCCAGGAAATCTCTCATTCTCACGGGTAAGTGTTTCCCTAAATCTTTTTCACCACCATTGAACAACTAGAATTGATAGTCGTTTCCAACATCTAAACCTGCAAGTAGTTAACATGGATCAAAAGTTCTTTTCTTTGGTTGTAATGAGGTTGGGCTATCAAGAAATCATGGTTTTTCTAGATATGCAATGAACACTTTGAATAGAGAGCATATTGTGGTTGTGCTTTGGAACTTCTCTCAATTCACCACGTTATTCTTGAACTGTCACCCTTTTTCAACTGGCGTCTTTGTTTGAAGAAGTATTCCCCCCAACTTATTCAATTTCCACACCTTTGTGCAGATTTTTTTTATCATAAACAATAACATAGAGAATTTATTTGTGGGGGAGTATCTTTCTTTATGATTTCTTGTGCTTGCTCTTTGAATCTCTTTGACCTTTCAATTCACCAACCTCTTGTCCCATGTTGTTGTGGTGCACCTTGCTCTCTATCCCAAGTGTTGAGGGACAGGATATAATCATTGAGTATGGCTAGGGTGCATCAAAAGAAACATTAAAGGCTCAAAATGGGCAATCAATAAATGGAAACATTTAATCAAAGTTGGCTATTTGGCACTGAGCACAATATTATAATCACAAAATATGCCTTTGTCACTTCCATATCTACCACTAGCAAGACAAAATTCAGAAACTCAAGCAATAACAGTTGACAAGCAGCGGTGAAAAGCTCTCAATTTCAGTGTTTGGGCTCACAGCTCACCGGTTATTGGCTAAAATTCCTTGATAAAGCACTTAATGGTTTTAATTAACTATCCTGATAGGTTCTCTTGAGAAGCATCCTGATCCTAACTGATTATGGAATTAATCACAAAACCCTATCATCTTTCCTAGTCGGGTTAGTTAAACTACTTAATTACAGAGAATTTTGAAAAAGTTGCCTTAAATCCTAATTTCCTAAAGTCCTAAAAAGTCCTAAAAATTTAAAGATTTAGCAAAAAAAAAACAGAAAATAACAGAATAAGTACTGCATAATATAGATAATGTATCAGTGATAATAATATACGATACATATCAAAACGAAAATAAAAGAAAAATAAGAAAAATAATAAGAAAAAGAAGGAAAAGCACCAAATAGGAAAGAAATCAATCATCCTGGTCCATGTGAGCTGCTCCATTCTCAGCTCCGGCATCAGCTGCTCCATCCCCCTGGGAAAATAAGCCTGTCCCCAGGCCACTGCAAATAATCATGGAATTGCGCAGGGGTCATGGGGTCTACACGAGCCTGATAATGTCTACTCTGAAAATGAACAGCTGCTCGGTGAATAGTGGACATCTGAGCCATCAAATGAGTGTGTTGGGCCTCAAGACGCTGGGCCCATACAGGAGCGTCCATGTCTGCTGGTGGTGGTCGTGCCTGCTGCTGCTGCTGCTCCTCAACCTGTAACTCCTCAGCCGGGATACAGTTGGCTTCAATGTATGCTTTGGTCATGGGAAGTGCGATGCGAACCCTAGAGTGTACATCCACACCCATAGATTTGCAGAGTGTTGTGATAAGAGAGGGGAAGCCAAGCCTGATCTTAGAGTTAGGGGTCCTACGCCCCACAGCAGATGCAAAGTCTGATATCTTCTAGGTTATGACTCGTGAGACATTGATAACGGCGTCGGTGAGGATAGTGTAGATGAGGTGGGCCATGGGCATAACTACATCAAAAACATGCCCGGTAGGATGAATGTTGGCCAGTATCAGCACTGTCCACATCTAAGCTATGCTCCTCATATCTTTCCTGTAGATCCTAGCAGCATCCTGATATGCATTCCTTTCAAAGGAACGCCCCAGTAAACAAAGCAGCTGAGCAGTCTCGAGATCAAGGGGATCATTGCCATGAAGCCCCACAGCCTGCATCCTCTCGTGGTATTGGCACTCCACGAGGTCTATGTCCTCCTCTATAGGATATCCTAGAAGTGCACTGATTGCATCGCAATCAAATCTGATAATCTGTCCTCGAACATAGGACTCCCTTCTGCAGTTAACGTCGTGTTCTCCGATGGTGTTGGCATTGAATTCTCTGACGATGTCTGGATCAAAATAGTTGTCAGGGCGACTGAGGCGGTCCCATCGCCTCCTGTGAATCTCAGCAGAGAACTCCTCATATTCCCCCTCCTGGAGGATGACTGGTCGCTCCAGGATGAACTTGCAATCAACAATGTCAGTGTATGCTTCAAAGGACTTGAGGTCCTTGAACCGATGAGGATCGAACTCAGGTTCCCTCCGGGGCGGCCTTCCTCTTGGCACCCCCTGTGCCCCTCCTAGAGGAACTAGCACCACTAACATTCTTCGTGCGAACCATTTTCAAAACAAAAGCAACTCAAAATTATTTATGCATCATAATATTTAATTGCTCATAATTATAAAATAAATGGCCAATAAATTTCAATAATTAGAGCAATCAATTAACCAAACAAATGTGCATAAAAATTTTGATTTTAAATATTACCAAATAAATTCCAATTAATTAGTTAAGACATGCTAAAGTGATCAGTTAAAGCAAGTCCTAAACAATTCTAAACAGGCAAAGTGAGAACCAAACTCATGCTAAAAAATCATGTCATCAGTAACATGCAATATTGCACAATCATTTATGTATGGGCATGCAAAAATATCAGAGCAATTAATTAAGCATACATGCACCGACAAAATAATTTGCAGAAACTATTGAGCACTCAGAAACTACCACCTAAACAAACAGGAATTACTCACAAAGAATCCTATCAACATGCAATTTAGTTTAAAGCACTATGGATAATTATTTCTTTCCTAAAGATTCCTAAAATCCTAAGTTTCCTATCCTAAGGTCATGCTCAAATAAAAAAAATCAAAACCTCAATCGGTTAAAAAGAAAGAAAACTATAAAAACAAACCTGGTATAAGCTCAGAAACTGAAAATGAAGGCTATATGAGTGAGAAAAGGCAAAGCAAAGGTTAGGAATATCAGAGAAAAGGCAAGGGAGAGAACGAAAGGAAGTTCGAAATGAACTCCTACGTTCAAAATGGGGATATAAATATCCCGCTTCCTGCGCTACACCCTGCGCTACAGCGCAGAGTGGAGCGCGTACCATCTCAGAAGTTGAAGCGTTCCGCTGCGCTTCACCCTGCGCTACAGCGCAGAGTGAGGCACAAAAGTCAGAGAGTCACTTTATTTTATTTTAATTATGCGCTTCACTTGCGCTACAGCGCGGTTGAAGCGCAGATCTGCAGTATTTTTATGCTTCTGCTTCTGCTATTCCTAACTGGTTCCATGCATTCCCTTAAAATTTAGATCCTTCATTTTAACAATCTCCTATTTAAACAGGTAAATCCTAAAACTAAAAATTACCAAAATGAAAATTAAATGAAAATTAAAAGTTACAAAGACTGGGTTGCCTCCTAGGAAGCGCTTGTTTAACGTCTTTTAGCTCGACGCCTGGTTACTCAACCCTTTTATGGTGGCCTCAAGTGGAGGATGATGTTTGACTCCATACCAGTTCTTCCTTTGAGCTCCCATCCTCCATGCCAATTTTTGACTCTTCCATCACTGTCACTGTCTTCCTCAGTATCAGATGTTGATCTCCTTCTCTTCTTAAATTTGAACTCCCATATTGAATCTGGATGCTTTGCTCTCATTCTAGGCTTCCTCAGAAATTCGGAGCCTGGCATCTTTGTTTGATTTTTGAAAATAGCATCAACTTGTTGTAATTTGGGAATACCTCTGTCAATATGAAAAATAATACTTTCATCTTTTGAGCTCAATTCATATTTTCCTCGATCAACATCAATGATCATCTTAGCAGCTTTCATGAAGGGTCTTCCTAAATTTAGGGGGACTTCAGTATCCTCCTCTTCTGTCTCTGCAATGTAGAAATCTACAACATATGCAAATTTATCCACTTTGATTTGAATATCCTCTACTATCCCATGAAGGCATTGAGCGAATTTATTTGGAAGTAGTAACCTCACATTTGCAGGCTTGACCTTCACATTACTCAACTTGTTAAAATACGATAGCGGCATCAAATTGATGCTCGCTTCAAGATCTAATAAAGCATGAGTATGAGGTAGATTACCAATAGAGATGGGTATAGTAAACCTACCTGGGTCAAGTGACTTACTTGTGACTAAGACCTTTTCTTCATGATGTTCCTTTTGTGCTGCTTCTTCATCTTGTTGAACAACTTCCTCTTGAAGCAATTGTTCTTCAAAGATGATTTCTTCTTCCTCATCAAGTTCCTCCTCCTCTGACTTGTTGCCATCAGTAGCAATCAAGTTGCATTGTTCCTTTGGATTGGTTTGGGTCACAGCTGAGAAGTGGTGTTGCATGTGCTCTGCCATCTCAGTTGCTAACTGACCCACTTGACTCTCTAGAGTCTTGATTGATGCCTCAGTAGTTTTCTTGAATCCACTAAAGCCTTGCACAAGGTCATCAATCTTACCTTCCAAAGTGTTCAATTTATCATATGTTGAGGGCTGCTATTGGTAAGGTGGTTGTCTTGTTCCTCCATTCTGACTCCAACCTGAGTTGGTTTGGTTATTTCTCCAACCTTGTGAATATTGATTGTTGTTATTGTTGGAGTAATTCCCTTGCCTTCCCTGGTTACCCATGAAGTTGACTTGTTCTGGTTGTGTTCCTTGGTTAGCACATTGACCATTTAGATGGTCACCTCCACAGAAATCACAAATCAATGGTTGGGATTGGATGGGTTGTGAGTGGACAGCTTTGAGTTGTTGAGGGGGTGCCTTCAACGTCTCAGTGAGTGCTTCTAGTTGACGTTTAATGAGCTTGTTCTCAGCTAACAGAGCATCACTTTGATTGAGTTCCAGCATCCCTTTCTTTGGTAATTGCGCGGGCTGTCTTCCACTTTGAGCTTGTTGATCATTCTGTGCAAAGTGGTTGATAATTTCTAGCGCTCGATCAACTTCTGTGGATAAGATAGTTCCACCTGCTGCCGCATCTATGAATGACCTTGAATCTGAACGAAGTCCCTTGCAGAATATGTTGAGTTGGGCTATATCCTCATAGCCATGGTTGGGACAGTTGCGCGGCATAGACTTGTATTTTTCCCAAGCTTCATAAAGTGGCTTATCAATCCCTTGTCTGAAGGTAGAAATATCTGCTTCCCTGGTGGGAAGAATCTTGTCAAGAATTTCTCCTCAACCACACCCCAATTGGTTAGGCTTTGATTTGGGTGTGATTGCAGCCATTCCTTAGCTTTACCTATCAAAGAGAAAGGAAACAAGTGTAAGTAAACAAATTCTAAATTACCTTCCTCGAAACCCATAGTACCAATCAATTCATAAAAATTAATGAGATGAGCATTTGGATTTTCACGATCCAATCCAGCGAATTGATGTGCACTAATGAGGTTGAGATGTGCAGTCTTCAACTCCAAATCTCTTGCGTTTGGTGGTAACACAATGCTTGAGAAGTGACGTGGTCCTTGATGGGAGATATAATCTCCTAGCGTCCTTCTTGGACATTCCTCTGCCATGTTTTTGGGTTCCTCAACAATTGTCCTTCTTCTTCTTCTCCCATTCCTACCTCTGTTTTTTCGCGACATCCTTTCTATTTCCGGGTCGAACTGTAATTGATTAGGGGACGGCTGACCTCTCAAAAGCATAAACAAGAAACTTTGAAAAAGGTAAGTGTGGAAGAAAATAATAATAGAAAAACAATAAATTTCCTAAGATAATAATAGATCCTAAAAATAATAAGAGTAATAAATAGAAGAATTCCTAAGAAAACAAATAAAAAAAATCCTAAAATAAAAACTTGATAACTAGACCGCCAAGGTCTACACGAATTGGAAACCGTTCCCCGGCAACGCCGCCAAAAATACTTGATGGGTTTCTGGTAAGCGAACCAAAAATTCAGTAGTATAATAGTAAGAAAGATATCGTATCCACAAGGAACGGTCAATTCACGTATACTCGTGATCTAATTATCAAGGGAAATAACGGTTTTGATAGTATTGTTGCAGAAATTGTAAATAGCAAATTAATAATCAATTGTATTAGAAAGGAAGAGTTAGAGACACTTTACTTGGATTAGGATTGGACTTCATATCATCACACCCTTTGTGCATGTAAAAACTATCTATTATTTTAGGTTTACTCTATAATACTGTAGAAAAACTATATTGCTAAGACCCCGAGTTACCAGCAGCCTCACATACTCAAAGGTAATCCATGCGGGCTCTCCCAAGCGACAGACTTACCCTCGGCTTATTTTGCTTTCTTTTATTCCGTTTGTAAAAGAACTAATTGATAAACGAGGCCTACTACTCTGGACGCACCTTCGCTAGAGTACTGTCACTACCCATCACTCATTAGAATACATCCACGTTTCGCTTCCTGGATTGACAATCAACTAATCCTTTGTTATCGGTAATTTAATAACCATGCCTATCCTATAGACGCCCTTCATTAGAGTACTCACACTACCCATCAATCACTAGCAACGCCCATGTTTCGGTTCACTGGCTACCGAGTCCTCTTATTCACTCAGAGAATAGGTTTCTTCAGAATCCGCTCCCCCATCCTCAATCCTAGTTGAAACTAGCTTATAACTCCGGGGCAAGCGCGGAAGTTAGGAATTAAGCACAAAATAAGATTACCTATATTATAGACAGAGAGCTCAGGAAATAATAATATAGAGTTTACATACACTTGGGGATAGAATCAATTACATCCAATCCTAATGGAGAGTTAACTACACAAGGTAGTCATACAAACCACCGAAGATGCTGTCACCATCTTCAATCCTTGTGAAGCGCTCCTCCTCTCCTACTCTAAAATTAGCTCTGGTGCATTATCACTGAAATATGACTGAATTACAATAATTGTGCACACCTGATCTGGTGCAAAAGGTTCCTATTTATAGGCGAAGGAAAGACAAAGAAAATTGGGGAGAAATCTATCTAAAAACGGCAACAGGGCGAGAATCAACGTGATCTGCGCTTCACCCTGCGCTACAACGCAGGTTCCAGAGGGCTTGCGCTTCACCTTGCGCTACAACGCAGGTTGAAGTACGCAACGCATCCTCCAGCTCCAAACTTTCTCTTTTTAATTTGATCTCTCCCCGAGACTGGTTTTAGCTGATTTGTATTTCCTTGTTTCCCTTTATTTGCTGAAATCTTTGTATTTATTGAGCATCTTTGATTTATTTGGGAAGGTTGTTTGCAGAATTCTTGTTTGATTGGCAGAGATATCTTCATTAATGGTTCTCAGATATTCTTCAAATCTTCATTATTGCTCACAAATAATCTTCCAATCTTCATTAATTGCCTTCAATCAAACTTCAAATCTTGCAGATATCTCCCTTATTTAATGTTATCTTTCCTTCAAATCAAATCTTTGCAATATCCTGCAAAATCAACAATATTTCTATAAAAATAGCATCAAATTCAAATCTCAAATTAATAAATATAATTTATCTAATATTTAATAAAAAGGGATTCAACTGGGACAAAATTACCATTTTATCCTTGATAAGTGAACTAAAAAGTGCTTTAATTTATCAACAAATTTTCACTTATCAGGTATTGGATACCGGATGTGGATCTCACATTTGTGTGAATGTGCAGAGGAGTAGACCATTGACTAAAGGCGAAGTCGACCTGCGAGTCGGAAATGGAGCAAGAGTATCTGCTTTAGCCGTAGGAACTTATTATTTAACTTTGCCAACTGGGCTAGTTATTGAACTAAATAATTGTTATTTTGTGTCTGCCATTAATGGGAATATTATTTCCGTTTCTTGTTTAGACAAGAGTCGTTTTTCATTCATGATAAAGAACAATAGTTGTTCAATTTATTTGAATGATATGTTTTATGGTTGTGCAAAGTTGAACGATGGACTATATGTTCTTGACTTGGAAGTTCCTATCTATAACATAAGTGCTAAGAGGGTCAAAACAAATGATTTGAACCCGACTTGTCTTTGGCATTGTCGCTTAGGCCGCATAAATGAGAAACACATATTCAAACTCCACCAAGATGGTTATTTGGACTCATTTGATTTTGAATCAACTGAGACATGTGAATATTGTTTATTGGGGAAGATGACCAAAACCCAATTCACCGGAAACGGTGAAAAGGCCGGTGGTCTTCTTGGTCTCATACATAGTGATGTATGTGGGCCCATGGGTATGATAGCTAGAGGAGGTTTTTAATACTTCATCACTTTTACTGATGATTTCAGTAGATATGGATTTGTGTATCTGATGAAACACAAATCTGAGTCCTTTGAAGAGTTCAAGGAATTTAAGAATGAAGTACAAAACCAACTTGGCAAGACTATTAAAACACTTCGATGAGATCGAGGTGGAGAATACTTGAGCCAACAATTTGATGACTATCTAAGACAGTGTGGGATAACATCTCAACTCACTCCTCCTGGAACACCTCAATGGAATGAAGTTTCAGAAAGGAGAAATCGAACTCTATTAGATATGGTTCGATCTATGATGAGTCATACTGATCTCCACGACTCCTTTTGGGGTCATGCTTTGTTAATAGCATCCTTCACACTAAACTGTGTTCCATCTGAGGCTGTTATAAAGACACCATATGAGATATGGACTGGGAAACGACCTAGTAAGTCTTTTATGAAGATTTAGGGTTGTGAAGCTTATGTGAAACGCCAAGTTTCAGATAAGCCAGGACCCAAATCAGATAAGTGCTTATTTGTGGGACACCCAAGGGAAACTAAGGGTTACTACTTCTATAATCCTAGCAAAGGCAAAGTGTTTGTCACTGGGACTGCTGTATTCTTAGAGAAGGAATTTGTCTCTAAGAAAATAAGTGGGAGGAAAGTAGAACTTGGAGAAATTCAAGTACCACAGATTAGCAATGAGCCAATAATGGAACAAGAGCAGATACCACAAAGTGTTGAGGAACCACTTGCTCAAGTAGCGTAAGACTTGCGTATGTCAGATAGGGTAAGTCACCAACCTGAGAGATGTGGTTTCCTTGTGTCTCAGGAAGGGGATGTATTGCTAATGGATCAAGATGAGCCAGTGACTTACCAAGAAGCTCTTTTGAGTCCAGAATCTGAGAAATGGCTTGATGCCATGAGATCTGAAATGGATTCCATGTACACTAACAAGGTATGGACCTTGGTTGAGCCACTTGAAGGGATAAAACCCATAGGGTGCAAGTGGGTTTTCAAAAGAAAACTGACATGGATGGTAATGTAAGTACCTTTAAAGCACAGTTGGTGGCTAAGGGTTTCAAGCAAATTCATGGTGTAGACTTTGATGAAACCTTTTCCCCAGTTGCCATGCTTAAATCTGTTCGGGTCTTGCTTGCTATTGCAGCTTACCATGATTATGAAATCTGGAAAATTGATGTCAAGACAACTTTCCTAAACGGAAGCCTTCTTGAAGATGTGTGTTTAACACAACCTGAAGGTTTTGTAATACCTGAAAATGCTGGAAAGGTATGTGAGTTGCAATGATCCATTTATGGATTAAAGCGAGCTTCTAGAAGCTGGAATCTTCGTTTTGATGAAGCTGTTAAGTAGTTCGGTTTCATTAAAAATGAAGACGAACCTTGTGTCTACAAAATGGTTAGTGACAACATAGTGGTTTTTCTGGTTTTTTATGTAGATGACATACCCCTCATAGGAAATGACATTCCTACCCTTCAGTGTGTAAAGACTTGGTTAGGAAATTGTTTTTCTATGAAAGATTTGGGCGAAGCAACCTATGTGTTAGATATCAGGATCTATAGAGATAGATCACAAAGATTACTTGGCCTAAGTCAAAGTACATACATAGACGAGGTGTTAAAACGATTTAACATGCAAGATTCTAAGAAGGGATTTTGCCTATGTCACATAGTATAAACCTATCTAAGGCTCAATCTCCTTCCTGTAAAGAAGAAAGAGATCGCATGAGTAAGATTCCTTATGCATCTGCTATAGGGTCTATCATGTATGCCATGTTATGTACTCGACCAGACATATCATATGCTCTAAGCATGACTAGCAGATACCAGTATGATCCTGGTGAAGGTCACTGGACAACAATCAAGAACATCCTTAAGTACTTGAGAAGAACTAAGGGTTCATTCTTGATATATGGAAGTGAGGAAGAGCTACTGGTAAAGGGTTACACTGATGCTAGCTTCCAAACCGACAAAGATGATTCTAGATCGCAATCAGGTTATGTGTTATATTTGAATGGTGGCACTGTGACCTGAAAAGTTCAAAGCAGGAAACAGTCGCTGATTCTACCACATCAACAAAACCCCTTGTGCAGCAGAAGCATGAAGGGCACACTAGATCATTAGGCATAAGAGTTATGTCTGAATGTCTCTAGTGCAAGTGGGAGATTGTTAGGTATATGCACTAGAGACTTATATGTTTTTGAAACATCCATCACATGTATCATATTATTTTATAAAGGCAATTCATTCTTTTAAGAATACAATTAATGTCCTTAGAATAGTAAGCTCAAACTTCATAAGAAATCAAGTAGATGACTTGATCGTGAGATCTTATGAAGAACTATTCTTAAAATAGTTCCTGGTCAAGTATCATCTTAGGACAAAGATGCATTTAGACTAGTATGTGAGTTCATTAATGATCACATCTCACGGATCATGGATATGAGATATCATGTGCTCACGTAAGTACATATTAAAAGTAATAATGTACTGGACAGATCCACCTTAAGAACGTTGCATGGATTGTTACATAAGTGTCATGAACGTTTCTTAAATTGATAAATGTTATATGAAGTCCTTTGACCTGAAATCACTACGATTCCTACATAAGGAATTATATGTTTTAAATATCATCAAACGTTGCCTTTAACAAGGCGATCATAAAGTTGGTATTTGGACATATAATAAATTATGTGGTGGGATGTGAGTGACCTAGATGGGATTTGCCCTTCCTATGTAACAGGAGTTATATCTGTAGGTCTCTTGATAAAGTGAGACTGCAAAATGCATGGCCATGCTCAAGAGGATAAACATGAGATGTTTATTTTCTGTACAGTCTTCTTGGGGATCAAGAAAACATAAATTGAACTATACAAGGTTGACACATTTCATGCCCTTGTGTTCAATTAGATATTTGGACAAAGGGAGAGATCATATAAATTATCATAAAATAGGATTCGTCAAAGTTGTTGATAATCTCGATATTTAGGTAGTGATGTATTGCTAGATACCACTCACTATTTATGATATTAAATATTAAAGGGGTTTTATTTTAATATTATAACCAAATATTAAAAGCCTATTGGGTCACACACATACAACAAGCCGCTAGGAAAAGATAATAATTCTAATTTGATTAGAATTATAACATAATGGGTCAGACCCATATATGTTAGGGTTAATAGAGTGAGGGGTTAAACCCTAGCCACCACTCTATAAATATAGCATAAGATGCATTACCCTGTACAAGATAAGCAGTCGCTCTTACTCTCCAAACACTACTAGCAGAGTTGAGGAGTGTTTTCTAATTTGGCTGTTGGCGTGGACACCACTAGGGATTCTACTTGAAAACAAAGGCATTCAACTTGAACTAAATATACTAGAGAACGACATCATACTTTTTCCATAGCAGATTATGTAGCATCATACAAGGAGCTGATCAAATAATCAACGGATAATGCAAAGTAGGAACTTAAAAAAGATATGAAGTTCATAGAAAGCAAATTTATACTTTGTAATCAAAATGTGAGCTAGTATTTCTATAATTATGTATCAAAGAAAAGTACAAATATCTCGTCAAAAAAAGTAGAAAATATGGAAAACTAGCAATATTTGGATCCCATTCAACAAAACTTAGTTACGGAGTAGCTAAGAAATCACTAAGTAAATAAAATTTGTAGTTGATACCTAACTATTTCGTAGCTAAAATTTATTGGAGAGGCAAAATAACATGAGAGCCCTTCCTCACACATGTCATTCAAAACATGGAAATTAAAGTCCCCCATAAAAGACCAACGAGAATTGGTTCAAGTGGTACATGCTTGATTCCTTTTAAGTAAGATCTCGGGTTCGAGTCGATGGAAAAAATCACTGCGGGAAGAGATAGCCCTACCATGATGTGGATATTCCCGGTTCGAGCAGGGATTATCGTTAGCTACATACGAAACGTCGTTCTTGGATGAAATCCCGTCGATAATACATGTGGTTAAACCAAAAAAAGCCCCGTAAAAGCAACAAAACATCGGCGACTACGTCGGTCTTGGATGAAATCCGCAACAATTGTCGTTAGCTAAATACGACACGTCGTACAGTTCATCTCCCAGTGAAGCCCTCAGCATCTGGAAGAAAGAAAGGACTCGCTGGGATGGTGTGAGTGGGTGTCACACTTCTTATTCCCGCAAGACAGAGTGCACAGGAATGGTACCGTACAACGACGCCGTTTTGCAGCAAGCACTGTCTTCAAACCCTAGTTGATGCTCGAGGTCGCAGATTCTCTTCACGATTTCATAATTCGAGCCTCACCATGTCCTCCGAAGACATAGGTCTCGTTCCTGACCAGAGAATCGAAAACGGTCTCACTTCACCCCTCGTCTTCCGTGACGATCCCTTGCGCTTCAACTGCGGTGCCCCACAACGCCGGGTCGGGGACCCGGTTCCGAAAGCCGGGGAACTTGGCGGGTTCATCGACGACAAGATGTTCGCCATCGACCGCGACCGCTTTTTCACCGCCCAGGGCACCGAGTTCCGCCGGAACGTTTATGCCGATTGCTCCGGCCGCCGGGACCCGCCCGATGGCCGCAATTGGAGCGGGAACGGAAGCACCGCAACTCCCAGCGGCGATGAATCGGACGGCGACGACGATGAAGACGACGATGAAGATGACGATGACGACGACGATGACGATGGCGCTGAAGTAGAAGGTCTCGTTGGTGTTGGTGATGGGAGCAAGCGCAATTCTAATGCAATCGGTGACGTTAACAATAACAACGGTGGTGGTGGTGGTAATTTGCCTGGTGTTGCAAATGGAAAAGCCCAGCATCGTTCCCCCTATGGTATGAATGAAGAAAATTTTGTATCTTTAGCTTCAGATAACTGTTGCCAATCCGTTTTGAGTTTCAGAATGTAACAATTGTATGTTTTTATTGTTTGATCATTTTTGAATTGTAGTTTCTGGTAGAGAGCTATTGGGAAAGGATGGTGATATTGGGCAGTTGATGCATAATAATGCGAGTGGTACTACTGATGAAGATCATCAGCGAGAAAGATTAGGTAAATCCCAGAATTCTGTCACCGTTGCTGAAACTGACTGTGAGGAGTACTATTCTCACTATCTTCAAGGCGCGGAAGGGTCAGCTTCTGTGCAGAAAGTTATGGTGGATGACAATGGTTGTGGTTTTAGTGGAAGAAAGGATGTTATGTATTCAAGCGAGTCAGGGGAGTCATTAAGGGCAATTCTTTCAGATCCTGTTACGTAAGTCTCTTTTTTTTCAGTTCGGTTAACTCTCTTTACAGCCTGAGTTTGGAAAGAAATGGTCTTGGTGGGTAACAAGTCCTTTCTTTTATGTTATGATTGTTAAGCAATATTTGAGATAATGTAGGGAGTTATGCAAGTTTAATTTTCACAATATAGCTTTTGTTTTTTATTGCTAACATTCTCCTACCATCCTTTGTGTTTGATTAAATCAAATTGGACCTACAATGGCGTTTAGAATACATGTTTACAACTTAAAAGCAATAAAGCGTTGCGCCTATATTGCCATTTTCACCACCTTGTTCCTAGAAATCACATGCTTTCCTTTTAAACATCTCTCCCCTTTTCTACCAGTTCGGTGCTATTGTCATACAGAAAACTTGTGTACTGAGGAAAAATATGAAACTCCAGTTTAGATAATTTGCAAAACCATATGCTACAAAGTTCTTGAGATTATCTATTTACATCAGTTGATCGCCTCATGTAAAAAAAAAAACTGTGTTTAACTTGTTGAAAACAGTTCCTTGTGTATTTTATTCTTTTTTAATTAAGATCTTAAATCTGGTGATGCAGAATAAATCCAATTCAGTGTTTTAACATGCCTCTCCTTTTTGTAAGTATACAAGCACATATGTTTGGTCTGCTGATGTCCTGTTTGTTTCTTGAGTTGCTTATTCATGCTTATATCTAACTCATACTTTTTATATATAATTGATTTTATCTTCTGAAAATACAGGGGATCTCTTATGGATGATGCAATGATATTACCTTGTGGACATTCATTTGGTGGAGGTGGAATACAACATGTTATTAGAATGGTGGGTTCTAAGCCATCAAATGCCATAAATTTTCAGACTGACCTTTTATGTGACTAGTCTTCTGAAAATTGTTATTAGCTATGGAGCTGGTAATTTTCAATTTCTTTTTCTTATATATATATATGCCTCCACAAAGTAGAATGGCAGGGCTCTCAAAGCTACAATGACCATCTTGTTAATAAGTACTTGTTTACAACAGATTCACTATTTCCTTTATTTATTGAGAATACGGAAAATTACTGAATGTGTTTTGAAGATGGAAGCTGATTTCTTTTATCTAAGTTGATCAAAGTTCAAATGGAAGATCATATTTAAGTTCATAAAAAATTATTGAATGGGGATGGACATTGTATGCAGCTTCATTTCAAACTGTTCCTGCTTAAACGTATGAATCAAATTCTACTCATGGTTCGTGAGGATTAGTAGATTACCGAGAAAGTTGACGTTAGGAAATGCCCTGTATTCTTCTGTAATATTAATATACTAGAAATGTAGTAGTGAATGTTAATATGGTCCTTTCACTAATCTGTATATGTTTGGGTTGCTGATCAGCCCACGGTAGGCTGTAGAAGTCTTGAGATTTACACATGGCTCCCACCTGTTAAAATTTACTTTTGACTGTTTTGGTAAGCGGTTAGTGTCTACCTCGTTCCAACTTAGGTTTCTTATGATCAAGTTTCGATTTTCAAATAAGAATTCCTTTTCTGATTCAAGAGTTAACATGTTATCAACTAGCTAATTTAGTTTTTTGATGCATTTTCAGAAAGCTTGCTGCACTTGTTCTCAATCCACATCTGAGGAATCAATATCTCCAAACCTATGTAAGCAAATTATGTTCAAATTTAATTATTTGTATTCCAACAAGTTCTGTTCTCGTGAACATTATACTATCATTTCGAAGTTCAAATCTTGCTCTTCATTTTTTGAATTATTTTTGGTACTGTTTTATATATTGTTTGTTTTGTTTTCATGCTTATATTATATATCCCTTTTCCCTTCCAAACAAAATATGGCTAGCAAGAGGATTTCTCCTCCATCTTTTTCTTTTGAAGTGCTCCATACATATTCATTATGCTCCCCCCCTCCATCTACTGGGTTTTTGGGTCACTTAACAAATTAAGTAAAAATTATATGACCAATTCCTTGAAAATTTTGGCTGGTTTTGATGTTAAAAGTGCAATGACACTGCATAAAAGATACCTCAAAGTATTAGAGACTATAGAGAAGTATAGTAGTTGGTACTACCTCCGTTCCTATTTAACTGTCCATTTTGAGAGAAAAAATTTGTTCCTATTTAACTGTCTATTTACAAATCCAATGCAATAATTACCTCTTTCTCTATTTTACCCTTATCTTAATAAATGACCCATTATTGAAAATTAATGAGACTAAATAGTATTAAGATAGGTAAAAGGTAAAATAGAAAGTTCAAAATTTATTTCCATGAAAACAAGAGTAATTATTGCATTCCTTAATATGTGTTTTTTGTCCAAATGGACAGTTAAATGGATAGTTAAATAGGAACGGAGGTAGTAGTACTTTGCTGCACAATTCTGATTTTATTTCTGGCATTTTTTTTTTGTGGTGCTGGATGCCTTGATCAGCACTTCGAGCTGCTGTACAGGCATACCGTCGGGAAGAGGAGTCACATTTTTACCGGTCATTCAAAAGAAGAAGAGAAAGGTTTGATCAGGTATGTATCTCCATTCCCCAACCATGTTACATAGAGTGAGAAAGAAAGATGAAAAGGAAATCAGGAACCACCTAGGTTGGCCAAGTTACATATGTTTTGCCTTGACATTTTCCCTTATTTTTTTAATATGAATTATATTTTACATAGAACAGGGTGGTTTTGGGGATTCAGCTGTTATGGAACCACCAAGGAGTAGAGGTGTTCAATTTCCATTTGCTGTGATGGACCGAGTTATCATAAAGGTAGTATGTAAACATGCTTGAGTTTACTTGTAAAAGTGATTTTACCTTTTTTCGTATTTAAATCTATAAAAGCAAATAATTGGAGAGAAATGGATCAGGGGAACAAAAGGACACCACAACGCTTTGTTGGGCGCGAAGCTATTGTAACAACACAATGCCTGAACGGATGGTTAGTGACTTCATAATTTTTTTCTTCTAGCAGTTAATATCAAATTTTGGTTTGCTATGTTAAATATGTAGTAATATACTTACATGCAAATCTATGCATTGTCTCATAAAACTGACCTGATAGAATCTAGTGGAAGTGAACTTTGTTGTTATTACTTATTAGTGTTATAAATAATTTAGAATGAAATATTAAGTAATAATGCATACAATGCGGAAGATTTTTATAACCTTAATTTTTTAGGATTCCAATTGACAATTTTCTAGAGGTGTGCCCAAGCCTCTGTGAAATAGAAATATAACAAAATGTTTGCTCGGTACCCAGTATAGTGCTTGATTTGCAGAAGTTGAATCTCATCGTGTTGATAAATATTGTACCTCTTCTCGAACTTACCAGCACATTAGTGGGTTTGTTTAGACTTGGAAATGGAAACAGTTACATGCATTGTTGTAAAAATCTAACGCAATTAATAAATAATATCTACAAGGGAAGCATGGTAAGGTAGACAAGCGGGGTGGGGGGAGAACCAGACAGTTTCTGTCATATGTGTGCTTCTATGTCTGAAGATGTTGCCTTCAAGCAACTACTCAACTTCGTTAAACTTGCTTCTGTTGTTAATAGAAGACATGTGTAACAGGTATGTGGTGAAGACATTGGACAATGCAGAGAGTGTGAAATTGCAGTATCGCTCCCTTGCTAAGGTTTTGGATGATCCCTCAAAACCTGCCTCCAGCAAGATGGGACCTAATTGGCCTTAGATCTGCCTCACACAATCATCAAAAGTGGTTGATAATACTTCTACCTACTAGATTTTGAGCGTTTTGTCGCTAACATACCAAACAAAATTTCTTTGTAATTTACTGCTGTATTCTGTATTCCTGGCAGGAATACTGTGCTAGCAGAGTCTGTAAATATAGAAAGCCTTGTCATGCTTGTGTTAGATGAGATCTCAGTACCCAAGCAATCATTTTGTTATAGATACACTAACTGATTTATATGCAAATGGAAATTATTGTGAGTTGTGACCTTAAATATTAGGGAAATGCTAATAAATGAGATGATGTTTTAAGAAATCAAAATTAGAAAAATTTTACTAGATTGTTAGCATGTTTGGTTTATCAGAAAATCACGTTTCAAACTTGGATCTGAGAGTAGCGTTGGTCCGGATCCATGTTTAAAACATGATTTTCGGCAAAACCAAACACACTGTGTAGTATTTAGTGTTACAAATGCAATTAATGTGTGATTTGTAATAAAAACTATTCATGTATTGAGTTCTTAATCAATGTCTTTATCAGCGGAACTCTAAATACTAATAATAATACAGTAGAACCTTTATAAATTAATACTCGATAAATTAATAACTTTTTTAAAATAATAATTTTTCTCGGTCCCGACTTGGACCCAATGTTTAAATTAATAATTTTGATAAATTAATAAGATAATAATTTTCCGGAAGACTCTTATATAAATTTATGGTCCCTTCAATATTATAAATTAATAATTCTATAAAATTACAAATATAACTAGTACAACTTAGTAAAATATGTCATGGTTGCGAGTTTTCAGTTTTTTTAAAGAATTTGAATCATGATTTTATAACTCAACCAAAAACTGAAAACCACAAAGTGGTTTTCAATTGTTGGTTTTGAGTTATAAAAACTTAATTTAAAACTTTTAAAAATCAAAATCTGAAAACTCGCAACCACCCCGAATAGGCCTTTAGTTAATACAATGTACACGTTTTATTCATGAAAAATAATGTAGGTTCGTTGAATCGGAAAAGATCTCTTTAAATTAATAAATTATTAATTTACCGATTAATTAATACCTTTTTAAATTAATAAAATTACGTGGTTCCGACATTGTTAATTTATAGAGGTTTTATTTTATTATGTTTTATACCATGGAGAATTTTGATAAGTATTTCATATACGAGAAGTATTTATTATATTAAAAATATTAATATTATTTGATATTTCTGTTTTAAAATAATTAAACATATTTAATAAAATTCATTTAATGTTTCTTAGTAAGTGTTACAAGATAACACTTAAATCTCATTTAGTTATATTTTCTTTTGATTAGATGATAGTGACTTGTAACGTGTTCGTGAAAAGCAATTTATACTAAATAACATTTACATTTTGTTGTTCATATTGTCTTTTGAGTTTTGATTTGCTCTAATTAATTTTGAAGTATATTTTAACAACTACCTTGGGCAACAAGTACATTTTAACAATGAGTGTAATGGCTATACATGGTTAGGTAAAAAAAATTGGTACATCATTTAATGAATATGATATAAGAGATAGAAACATAAATGTTTTGGTGGCTTAACTTTCATTAAGATATATGAGGATTTATATATATATATATATATATATATATAAAGATTAACAACTTATCCTAGGATAAGAAAGATAACAAACAACTTGATCCTAGGATAAGAAAGATAACAAACAGATTATAATAGCTTATAACAACTTATCCAATTTGAATTTAAAATACAAACAACATTGGATAAGGATTGATAACTAATTAACAATTGGATAATATTCCAACACGCCCCCAAGATGGAGGTAGAATCAACGACTCCAATCTTGGTTTTGAGAAAATTATGACGTGGAGCAGACAACGACTTAGTCAAAAAGTCTGCAAGTTGATGACCGGAAGGAACATGGTAGACCTTGAGTTTGTTGTGAAGGAACATGCCTGTCCTATTAGTCAAAAAATAAGTTCAACACAACTAAGAAAGAGAATGTGTTAAATCATCAACGAACAAATGTTTTTGGAGGACAAAGACTATTTGCAAAATAATTTCGGGACAACGTTTTAGTCAAAAAAATTTAAATGCACCAAAATCAAAACTCACTAATTTTATAGGGTAAAAAAAACGTATTTTATCCTTTATATCTATTAAAATTCAAAATTATTATGATACACTTTAATTTTTTTGGATGGTGTTAAAATCAATAGTCATATATTGTCCCTTCTATGTCAATGTTAATTGTCATGTGTGTATGTACCTATTGTTATACTAGGTTTTGCACTTAGTGAGCTATGGGGTAAGACTTATCATGCATTGAAGATTTTATCAATGTGCTACTCCTTTCAATACATATTTCATCAAGTGAGAAAAGGTAACATCCAAAAGATTATATGGTGTGCACACTCATCTTATGAATATTGATGTTTGTTGTTGTGTCTTTAGAAATAGAAAAAGACGTAATTGAATGATGCATTTATAGAACTATCAAACTCGAACACATAACTTGGACCCTGGTGAGCATCTTAACTTACTCTAAACAATTTTATGAAGTACTTCTTAGCAATATATTAATTCCTTAATGTGTTAACTATATTGTGTATGGGTATTGAGTTTTAACCTCCTCATGTGAACTAGGAATGATATTTTGTGGATTGTGGGGTAAGAAGGCTTACAATCAATAAGGTTTTTTCTCTCATTGCACAACAAGAAACACAATTTTCGGCTGAGCATTTCGGAAATTCAAGAGTGATTAATGTTGCTGGAAACTCAGTTCAAGATTCAAGGCGGTACAACAATTATAAAGGAGTAAATAAAAAGAAATGTGAATAGAATGTGTGCATTTTCTATTTCTAAACTGTGTGCCTTTTCTTTTTCATTTAGATGTTATTGATGGTAGTGTGAACAAGTTCAACACAACTAAGAAACAAAATGTGTTAAATTATCGAGGAACAAATGTTTTTGGAGGAGAAAGACTATTTGCAAAATAATTTGGGGACAACGCTTTCATTAAAAAAAATTAAATGGACCAAAAGAAAAACTCACTAATTTTATAGGGTAAAAAAAAACGTATTTTATCCTTTATATCTATTAGAATTCAAAATTATTATGATACATTTTAATTTTTTTTTTGGATGGTGTTAAAATCAATAGTCACATATTGTCCCTTCTATGTCAGTGTTAATTGTCACGTGTCTATGTACCTATGGTTATAATCCTCTTGTGAACTTGGTTTTGCATTTAGTGGGTTATTGGGTAAGACTTATCATGCATTGAAGATTTTATTAATGTGCTAGTCCTTTCAATCCTTATTTCATCAGGTGAGAAGTTGCAACATCCAAAATATTATATGTTGTGCACACTCATCTTTTGTATATTTGTATTTGATGTTGTGTCTTCAGCAAATGGAAAAAGACGTAACTGGACGAAGCATTTACAGAACTATCAAACTAGTACACATAACGTGGACACTGGTGAGCATCTTAATTTACTCTAACAATTTTTACGAAGTATTTCTTAGCCATATATTAATTCCTTAATGTGTTAACTATATATGTCTGGGTATTGGGTTTTTGCCTCCTCTCGTGATCTAGAAGTGACATTTTTTGGATTGTGGGGTAAGGCTTGCAATCAATAAGGTGTTCTCTCTCATTGCACAACGAGAAAGACAATTTTTGGTTGAGCATTTCGGAAATTCAAGAGTGACTAATGTTGGAAACTCAGTTCAAGATTCAAGGAGGTACACCAATTATAAACGAGTAAATAAAAAGAAATGTGAATAGCATGTGTACCTTTTCTATTTCTAGACGGTGTGCTTTTTCTTTTTCATGTAGATCTTATTGATGGTAGTGTTAACAAGTTCAACACAACTAAGTAAGAGAATGTGTTAAATCATCAAGGAACAAATGTTTTTTGGAGGACAAAGACTATTTGCAAAATAATTTGGGGACAACGCTTTCGTTAAAAAAAATTAAATGGACCAAAAGTAAAACTCACTAATTTTATCCGTATTTTATCATTCATATCTATAAGAATTCAAAATCGTCATGATACATTTTAATTTTTTGGATGGGGTTAAAATCAATTGCCATCCCTTCTATGTCTATGTCCATGTTAATTGTCATGTGTGTATGTACCTATGGTTATAATCCTCTTGTGAATTAGGTTTTGCATTTAATGGGCTATGGGGTAAGACTTATCATGCATTGAAGATTTTATCAATGTGCTCGTCCTTTCAATCCTTATTTCATAAGGGGAGAAGTTGTAATATTCAAAAGATTATATGGTGTGCACACTCATCTTATGAATATTGGTGTTTGTTGTTGTGTCTTCAGTGTAACGTCCTAATTTCTAAATCCAAGAATAATGTCCGTTGGAAACACTATTCACGAATTTCTGAAATTATTTCACGCCATTTTCAATATCGGCACACATAATACAAAGATGCCTAAGCAATCCAACGTTTGCTTAGACTACTACAAAATTCATACATCACATTTTAAACACAAAATTCTAAACTGAGACGTGGGGCAAAAAACACCCTCAATTGTGAGAGTTCATAAACTCATACCGAAAATCCGACAGAGTTTACCCTGAAAACTGGACATTTCCCAATTTCCTGAATCACCTGAAAACCAGCAAAATCCCAGTACAATTCATAATGACAAGAGTACTAATCTAGTCCAAAGAAGAAATAGGCCTTCGTGGCCAATCTAAAGGTTTCTACGTCAATTACTAATTAATTAAAGACTACACTTAACCATATGATGAAATTTCTATTTAATTACAATGGATAATACTTCATAATTTCTATCTAGTCTCTAGAGGTGTAGATCTACTCCAAAAGCTCCTCTTCATCTCTGGACAAAGGCTAGAATATCCTGCATAAACTAAAATATATCTCCGAAACGTGGGGTGAGACTACGGTCTCAGTGAGCAAAGCATGCAGCAAGCAGTGTGGGGAGTCTCACTCAAATGCAATGCAACACACAACAGATACTCATAATTTAGTAGTCTGAATACATAATAATTCTGAAATAGGTATAATTAAACATCCTAACATACTCGTTAATTCTGTCATGCATCATAATTCTAAAATACATAATAATTCTAAAATACCTATAACTCTGAAATACATAATAATCTGAGAATCTCTGAAGCATATATGTATGATGCATGAACTGCTTTCCCGGCAATACGGGTTCTTTTCACTAATTCTGGGGCTAGACTTGAGCTAAGACTACAAGGAACGTCTTCCTTGGGGACGTATCCTACCATTATTTTGGGGACCGAAGTCCAAGTTTTACTCTGGGGACCGAAGTCCAATTACTCTGGGGCTCTAGAAGGCGTCAATGTGGCTAATACTCACATCCCGACTACAACCCCCTCGGTGGGCTATACCTGGATTAGAGTATTAACAACTTGACTTGTCCACCCCCCTAAGGTGAATCATTCTCCGAAGAAAACCTTCCATGCCTGACCCAAAAGCCTAGGGACTCGGCTCGTGGATCCTCTGATAATCTGTGGGTCTTAAGAGGCGTCAGTGAGGTCGATACTCAAATCCAAACTACGACCACTACCTCTTGGCCCTTGTCCGGATAGGAGTATCAACAACCTGAACTTCTCCACCCCCTAAGGTGGATTATTCTCTAAGGAGAACCTCATTTAACCGAATCCAAGACCTACTGGGACTTGGCCCTGGACCTATGTGGAATTAAATGGGTCTTTTAGATAATGCAAATGCATGGAGACATACTTCTAATAACCCATAATAATATAGTTCTCAAAACATAACATTATACGAGTTCCCTAATTAAAAGCCCTAAATCAATTCTCCATATGAACCCTAGTTTCATGTTCCTATACACATTCATGTCAAGACTACATATAAATTTACAAGATCAACAAGGAATATATATATAATTATCAAGAAATACATACAATAGCAACCAATCTCAAGAAATCCCAAAATCCCCAAATTATTCTAACCTAGGGTTTTCACATACAACCAATAGTCACCTTAAAGCATGTATATTTTCTAATTCAACCATAAATCAACACCCACAAACCAAAGGGAAGAGGAATAGAAGGTTAGGGTTCATATTAGAAATATACACAAGATGGGGTGGAAGTGTGTGAGCATTACTCACCTTAAATGGAGGAATAAAGAGAAGAAAATGGTGGAAGGAAGGATGAAATTAAGCCTTGGAAGAGGAAGATTTCTTCAATCAAGCTCTCTCTCAATCTCCCCCTCAATCCCTCTAACAAGCCCTAAATCTTCTCTCTGGATCTTCGTAAGAACGGGGAAAGAAAAATGAGAACAATTGAAATCGGGATGGAGTTTGGGTAATAAACCCATAAGTGTGCCCTGAGGCACACTTACAGGGGCTGGAGCGCACCACAAGGCTAATGAGCCTTATGCGCTGAAGCACAAAAATGGGGGCTGAAGCGCATAGCAACAAGGTTGGAGCACATAACATAAAGGCTAATAAGCCTTGCGCTGAAGCACAATATGGTGTGCTAAAGCGCACTAACAGGGGCTGCAGGCCCCCCCTTTTTCTTTTTACACCCTCCAAATTACTTTTGCCACCATATCTCTACCGAAAACCTTATTCCAACTTAGTTCTTCTCATCCAAACCCTTCCCCACTCTAATTCTAGGTAATTCAATTCCCTAATTTCTTGGCTACTATCATACTTTTCCAAATTAGTTCTCCTTCCTTTAATATTCTTTCCGCATTCTTAAATAGTTGTAATCTTCTTATATCATTTACCTAATTCCCATCTAAATTCTCATTCAAATCTTCAACATCTCATACCACTTGCCACTCTCTGTTACTTGGTGGGTACCACAACCTAAAACTCTCGCTATAGTTTCTAGGCCCTAATTTTTGGGATGTTACATTCAGCAAATAAAAAAAGACGTAACTGGATGATGCATTTATAGAACTAAAGTTTGTACTCATAACTTGGACCCTAGTGAGCATCTTAATTTACTCTAAACAATTTTTACAAAGTATTTCTTAGCCATTTATTAATTCCTTAATGTGTTAACTATATTGTGTCTGGTATTGAGTTTTAGCCTCATCTCGTGAACTAGTAGTGACATTTTGTGGATTGTGGGGTAAGGCTTACAATCAATAAGGTGTTCTCTCTCATTGCACAACATGTAAAAAAAAATTTTGGCTGAGCATTTTAGAAATTCAAGCGTGATTAATGTTGTTCGAAACTCAGTTCAAGATTCAAGGAGGTACAACAATAGAGTAAATAAAAATAAATATGAGTAGAATGTGTGCCTTTTCTATTTATAGGTTGTGATCCTTTTCTTTTTCATGTAGATCTTATTCAAGGTAGTGTTAACAAGTTCAACACAACTAAGAAAAAGAATGTGTTAAATCATCAAGGAACAAATGTTTTTGGAGGACAAAGACTATTTGCAAAATAATTTCGGGACAACGCTTTCGATAAAAAAATTAAATGGACAAAAAGCAAAACTCAATAATTTTATAGCGTAAAAACACGTATTTTATCATTTATATCTATTAGAATTCAAAGTCAATATGATACATTTTAATTTTTTTATGGTGTTAAAATCAATTGCCACATATTGCCCCTTCTATGTCCAAGCTAATTGTCATGTGTGTATGTACCTATGGTTATAATCATATTGTGAATTAGGTTTCACATTTAGTGGGTTGTGGGGTAAGACTTATCATGCATTGAAGATTTTATCAATGTGCTCGTCCTTTCAATCCTTATTTCATCAGGTGAGAAGTTGTAATATCCAAAAGATTATATGGTGTGCACACTCATCTTATGAATATTGGTGTTTGTTGTTGTGTCTTCAGCAAATAGAAAAAGACGTAACTGGATGATGCATTCACAGAACTATCAAACTTGTACACATAACTTGGACCCTAGTGAGCATCTTAATTTACTCTAAACAATTTTTACTAAGTATTTCTTAGCCATTTACTATTTCCTTAATGTGTTATCTATATTGTGTTGGGGTATTGTGTTTTAGCCTCCTCCGATGAACTAGGAATGATATTTTGTGGATTGTGGGGTAAGAAGGCTTACAATCAATAAGGTTTTTTCTCTCATTACACAACAAGAAACACAATTTTCGGCTGAGCATTTAGAAAATTCAAGGGTGACTAATGTTGCTGGAAACTCAGTTCAAGATTCAAGGCGGTACAACAATTATAAAGGAGTAAATAATTATAAATGTGAATAGACCAAAAGAAAAACTCATTAATTTTATAGGATAAAAAAAACGTATTTTGTCCTTTATATCTATTAGAATTCAAAATCATTATGGTACATTTTAATTTTTTGTATGGTGTTAAAATAAATTGCCACATATTGCCTTTTCTATGTCCATGTTAATTGTCATGTGTGTATGTACCTATGGTTATAATCCTTTTGTGAACTCCGTTTTGCATTTAGTGGGCTATGGGGTAAGACTTATCATGCATTGAAGATTTTATCAATGTGCTCGCCCTTTCCATCCTTATTTCATCATGTGAGAAGTTGTAATATACAATAGATTATATGGTGTGCACACTCATCTTATGAATATTGGTATTTGTTGTTGTGTTTTCAGCAAATAGAAAAAGACGATGATGCATTTATAGAACTTTCAAACTCGTACACATAACTTCCTGGTGAGCATCTTAATTTACTCTAAACAATGTTTATGAAGTATTTCTTAGCCATTTATTAACTCCTTAATGTGTTAACTATATTGTGTGTGGCTCTTGGGTTTTAGCCTCCTCTAGTGAACTACAAATGATTTTTTGTGGATTGTGTGGTAAGAAGGCTTACAATCAATAAGTTTTTTTCTCTCATTGCACAACAAGAAAGATAATTTTTGGCTGAACATTTTGGAAATTCAAATGTGATTAATGTTGCTGGAAACTCAGTTCAAGATTCAATGAGGTACACCAATTATGAAGGAGTAAATAAAAAGAAATATGAATAGAATGTGTACCTTTTCTCTTTCTTGACTGTGTGCCTTTTCTTTTTCATTTAGATGTTATTGATGGTAGTGTGAACAAGTTCAACACAACTATGAAACAAAATGTGTTAAATTATCGAGGAACAAATGTTTTTGGAGGAGAAAGACTATTTGCAAAATAATTTGGGGACAACGCTTTCATTAAAAAAAATTAAATGGACCAAAAGAAAAACTCACTAATTTAATAGGGTAAAAAAAACGTATTTTATCCTTTATATCTATTAGAATTCAAAATCATGATGATACATTTTAAATTTTTTTTTTGGATGGTGTTAAAATCAATAGTCACAAATTGTCCCTTCTATGTCAGTGTTAATTGTCACGTGTCTATGTACCTATGGTTATAATCCTCTTGTGAGCTTGGTTTTGCATTTAGTGGGTTATTGGGTAAGACTTATCATGCATTGAAGATTTTATTAATTTGCTAGTCCTTTCAATCCTTATTTCATCAGGTGAGAAGTTGCAACATCCAAAAGATTATATGTTGTGCACATTCATCTGTTGTATATTGGTATTTGATGTTGTGTCTTCAGCAAATGGAAAAAGACATAACGACGAAGCATTTACAGAACTATCAAACTCGTACACATAACGTGGACACTGGTGAGCATCTTAATTTACCCTAACAATTTTTACGAAGTATTTCTTAGCCATATATTAATTTCTTAATGTGTTAACTATATGTGTCTGAGTATTGGGTTTTTGCCTCCTCTCGTGATCTAGGAGTGACATTTTGTGGATTGTGGGGTAAGGCTTGCAATCAACAAGTGTTCTCTCTCATTGCACAACAAGAAAGACAATTTTTGGTTGAGCATTTCGGAAATTCAAGAGTGACTAATGTTGTTGGAAACTCAATTCAAGATTCAAGGAGGTACAACAATTATATACGAGTAAATAAAAAAAATGTGAATAGCATGTGTACCTTTTCTTTTTCTAGACTGTGTGCCTTTTCTTTTTCATGTAGATCTTATTGATGGTAGTGTTAATAAGTTCAACACAACTAAGAAAGAGAATGTGTTAAATCATCAAAGAACAGATGTTTTTGGAGGACAAAGTCTATTTGCAAAATAATTTGGGGACAATGCTTTCGTTAAAAAAAATTAAATGGACCAAAAGCAAAACTCACTAATTTTATCGGATAAAAAACACGTATTTTAATTTTTTTGGATGGGGTTAAAATCAATTGCCATCCTTTCTATATTCATGTTAATTCTCATGTGTGTATGTACCTATGGTTATAATCCTCTTGTGAATTAGGTTTTGCATTTAGTGGGCTATGGGGTAAGACTTATCATGCATTGATGATTTTATCAATGTGCTCGTCCTTTCAATCCTTATTTCATAAGGTGAGAAGTGTTAATATTCAAAAGATTATATGGTGTGCACACTCATTTTATGAATATTGGTGTTTGTTGTTATGCCTTCAGCAAATAGAAAAATACGTAACTGGATGATGCATTTATAGAACTAAAGCTTGTACTCATAACTTGGACCCTGGTTAGCATCTTAATTTACTCTAAACAATTTTTATGAAGTATTTCTTAGCCATTTATTAATTGCTTAATGTGTTAACTATATTGTGTCTGGGTCTTGAGTTTTAGCCTCCTCTCGTGAACTAGTAGTGACATTTTGTGGATTATGGGGTAAGACTTACAATCAATAAGGTGTTCTCTCTCATTGCACAACAAGTAAAAAAAATTTTGGCCTAGCATTTTAGAAATTCAAGCGTGATTAATGTTGCTGGAAACTCAGTTCAAGATTCAAGGAGGTACAACAATAGAGTAAATAAAAATAAATGTGAGTAGAATGTGTGGCTTTTCTATTTCTAGGCTGTGATCCTTTTCTTTTTCATGTGGATCTTATTAAAGGTAGTGTTAACAAGTTCAACACAACTAAGAAAAAGAATGTGTTAAATCATCAAGGAGCAAATATTTTTGGAGGACATAGACTATTTGTAATATAATTTGGGGACAACGCTTTTGATAAAAAAAATTAAATGGACAAAAAACAAAAGTCACTAATTTTATAGCGTAAAAACACGTATTTTATCATTTATATCTATTATAATTCAAAGTGAATATGATATATTTTAATTTTTTATGGTGTTAAAATCAATTACCACATCTGCCCCTTCTATGTCAATGCTAATTGTCACGTGTCTATGTACCTATGGTTATAATCCTCTTGTGAACTATGTTTTGCATTTAGTGGGCTATGGGGTAAAACTTATCATGCATTGAAGATTTTATCAATGTTCTCATCCTTTCAATCCATATTTCTTCAGGTGAGAAGTTGCAAAAACCGAAAGATTATATGGTGTGCACACTCATCTTATGAATATTGGTGTTTCATGTTGCGTCTTTAGCAAATAGAAAAAAACGTAATTGGATGATGCATTTGTAGAACTATCTAACTCGTACACATTACTTGGACATGGTGAGCATCTTTTCATACTCTAAACAATTTTTACGAAGTATTTCTTAGCCATATATTAATTCCTTAATGTGTTATCTATATTGTGTCTGGGTATTGGGTTTTAGCCTGTTTTCCTGAACTGGAGTGACATTTTGTGGATTGTGGGGTAAGGCTTATAATCAATAAGGTGTTCTCTCTCATTGCACACAAAGAAAGACAATTTTCGGCTGAGCATTTCGGAAATTCAAGAGTGACTAATGTTGCTGGAAACTCAGTTCTAGATTCAAGGAGGTGCAACAATTTTAAAAGAGTAAATAAAAAGAAATGTGAATAGCATGTGTGCCTTTTCTATTTCTAGACTGTGTGCCTTTTTTTTTTTCATGTAGATCTTATTGATGGTAGTGTTAACAAATTCAACACAACTAAGAAAAAGAATGTGTTAAATCATCAAGGAACAAATATTTTTGGAGAATAAAGACTATTTGCAAAATAATTTGAGGATAACGCTTTCATTAAAAAAAAATTAAATGGACCAAAAGCAAAACCCACTAATTTAATCGAGTAAAAAACATAAATTTTATCATTTATATCTATTAGAATTCAAAATCATTACGATACATTTTAATTTTTTTGGATGGGGTTAAAATCAATTGGCACATAATGTCCTTTCTATGTCCATGTTAATTGTCATGTGTGTATGTACCTATGGTTATAATCCTCTTGTGAATTAGGTTTTGCATTTAGTGGGCTATGGGGTAAGACTTATCATGCATTGAAAATTTTATCAATGTGCTCGTCCTTTCAATCCTTATTTCGTCAGGTCAGGTGAGAAGTTGTAATATCCAAAAGATTATATGGTATGCACACTCATCTTATGAATATTGGTGTTTGTTGTTGTGTCTTTAGCAAATAGAAAAAGACATAACTGGATGATGCATTCATAGAACTATCAAACTTGTACACATAACTTGGACTCTGGTGAGCATCTTAATTTACTCTAAACAATTTTTACCAAGTATTTCTTAGCCATTTATTATTTCCTTAATGTGTTAACTATATTGTGTTGGGGTATTGGGTTTTAGCCTCCTCCGATGAACTAGAATGATATTTTGTGGATTGTGGGGGGTAAGAAGGCTTACAATCAATAAGGTTTTTTCTTTCATTACACAACAAGAAACACAATTTTCGGCTGAGCATTTCGGAAATTCATGGGTGACTAATGTTGCTGGAAACTCAGTTCAAGATTCAAGGTGGTACAACAATTATAAAGGAGTAAATAAAAAAAATGTGAATAGAATGTCTGCATTTTCTATTTCTAGACTGTGTGCATTTTCTTTTTCATTTAGATGTTATTGATGGTAGTGTGAACAAGTTCAACACAACTATGAAACAAAATGTGTTAAATTATCGAGGAACAAATGTTTTTGGAGGAGAAAGACTATTTGCAAAATAATTTGGGGACAACGTTTTCATTAAAAAAAATTAAATGGACCAAAAGAAAAACTCACTAATTTAATAGGGTAAAAAAGACGTATTTTATCCTTTATATCTATTAGAATTCAAAATCATTATGATACATTTTAATTTTTTTTTTTTTTGGATGGTGTTAAAATCAATAGTCACATATTGTCCCTTCTATGTCAGTGTTAATTGTCATGTGTCTATGTGTTATAATCCTCTTGTTAACTAGGTTTTGCAATTAGTGGGCAATTGCGTAAGACTTATCATGCATTGAAGATTTTATCAATGTGCTCGTCCTTTCAATCCTTATTACACCAGGTGAGAAGTTGCAACATCCAAAAGATTATATGTTGTGCACACTCATCTTTTGTATATTAGTGTTTGATGTTGTGTCTTGAAAAAGACGTAACTGGATGAAGTATTTATAGAACTATCAAACTCGTACACATAATTTGGACCTGGTGGGCATCTTAATTTACTCTAAACAATTTTTACGAAGTATTTATTAACCATATATTAATTCTTTAATGCGTTAACTATATTGTGTATGGATATTGGGTTTTAGCCTCCTCTCGTGAACTATGAGTGACATTTTGTGGATTGTGGGGTAAGGCTTACAATCAATAAGGTGTTTTCTATCATTGCACAACAAGAAAAATAATTTTTGGCTGAGCATTTCGGAAATTCAAGAGTGACTAATGTTGCTGGAAACTCAGTTCAAGATTCAATGAGGTACAACAATTATAAAAGAGTAAATAAAAAGAAATGTGAATAACATGTGTGCCTTTTCTATTTCTAGACTGTGTGCCTTTTCTTTTTCGTGTAGATCTTATTGATAATAGTGTTAACAAGCTCAACACAACTAAGAAAGAGAATGTGTTAAATCATAAAGGAACAAATTATTTGGAGGACAAAGACTATTTGCAAAATAATTTGGGGACAACGCTTTCGTTAAAAAAAAATAAATTAAATGGACCAAAAACAAAACTCACTAATTTTATCGGATAATAAACACGTATTTTATCATTTATAGCTATTAGAATTCAAAATCATTATGATACATTTTAATTTTTTTGGATGGGGGTTAAAGTCAATTGCCACATATCGTCCCTTCTATGTCCATGTTAATTGTCATGGGTCTATGTACCTATGGTTATAATCCTTTTGTGAATTAGGTTTTGCATTTAATGGGCTATGGGGGAACACTTATCATGCATTGAAGATTTTATCAATGTGCTCATCCTTTCAATCCTTATTTCATCAGGTGAGAAGTTGTAATAATCAAAAGATTATATGGTGCGCACACTCATCTTATGAATACTGGTGTTTGTTGTTGTGTCTTCAGCAAATAGAAAAAGACGTAACTGGATGATGCATTTATAGAACGAAAGCTTGTACTCATAACTTGCACCCTGGTGAGCATCTTAATTTACTCTAAACAATTTTTACGAAGTATTTCTTAGCAATTTATTAATTCCTTAATGTGTTAACTATATTGTGTCTGGGTATTGAGTTTTAGCCTCCTCTCGTGAACTAGTAGTGACATTTTGTGGATTATGGGGTAAGGCTTACAATCAATAAGTTGTTCTCTCTCATTGCACAACAAGAAACACAAGTTTTGGCTGTGCTTTTTGGAATTTCAAGAGTGATTAATGTTGGTGGAAATTCAATTCAAGATTCAAGGAGGTACAACAATTATAAAAGAGTAAATAAAAATAAATGTGAATAGAATGTGTGCCTTTTCTATTTCTAGGTTGTGATCCTTTTCTTTTTCATGTAGATCTTATTGAAGGTAGTGTGAACAAGTTCAACACAACTAAGAAAGAGAATACGTTAAATCATCAAGGAACAAATGTTTTTGGAGGATAGATACTATTTGCAAAATAATTTGGGGAGAACGCTTTCGTTAAAAAAATTAAATAGACCAAAAGAAAAATCACTAATTTTATAGGGTAAAAAAAAACGTATTTTATCTTTTATATCTATTAGAATTCAAAATCATTATGGTACATTTTAATTTTTTCGTATGGTGTTAAAATAAATTCCCACATATTGCCTTTTCTATGTCCATGTCAATTGTCATGTGTGTATGTACCTATGGTTATAATCCTTTTGTGAACTAGGTTTTGCATTTAGTGGGCTATGGGGTAAGACTTATCATGCATTGAAGATTTATCAATGTGTTCGTCCTTTCAATCCTTATTTCATCAGGTAAGAAGTTGTAATATCCAAAAGATTACATGGTGTGCACACTCCTCTTATGAATATTGGTATTTGTCGTTGTGTTTTCAGGAAATAGAAAAAAGACGATGATGCATTTATAGAACTTTCAAACTCGTACACATAACACCCTGGTGAGCATCTTAATTTACTCTAAACAATGTTTATGAAGTATTTCTTAGCCATTTATTAACTCCTTAATGTTTTAACTATATTGTGTGTTGCTATTGGGTTTTAGCCTCCTACAGTGAAGTAGAAATGATTTTTTGTGGATTGTGGGGGTAAGAAGGCTTACGATCAATAAGTTTTTTTTTCTCTCATTGCACAACAAGAAAGACAATTTTTGGCTGAGCATTTTGGAAATTCAAGCGTGATTAATGTTGCTGGAAACTCAGTTCAAGATTCAATGAGCTACACCAATTATGAAGGAGTAAATAAAAAGAAATATGAATAGAATGTGTCCCTTTTCTCTTTCTAGACTGTGTGCCTTTTCTTTTTCATGTAGATCTTATTGATGGTAGTGTGAACAAGTTCAACACAACTAAGAAAGAGAATGTGTTAAATCATCAACGAACAAATGTTTTTGGAGGATAAAGACTATTTATAAAATAATTTGGGGACAACGCTTTCGTTAAAAAAAATTAAATGGATCAAAAGCAAAACTCACTAATTTTATAGGGTAAAAAAAACGTGTTTTATTCTTTACATCTATTAGAATTCAAATTATTATGATACACTTTAATTTTTTTGGATGGTGTTAAAATCAATAGTCACATATTGTCCCTCCTATGTTCATGTTAATTGTCAATGTGTCTATGTACCTATGGTTATAATCCTCTTATGATCTAGGTTTTGCGTTTAGTGGGCTACGAGGTAAGACTTATCATACATTGAAGATTTTATCAATGTGTTCGTCCTTTCAATCCTTATTTCATCACGTGAGAAGTTGTAACATCCAAAAGATTATATGGTGTGTACACCCATCCTATGAATATTGGTGTCTGTTGTTGTGTCTTTAGCAAATAGAAAAAGACGTAACTGGATGATGCATGTATAGAACTATCAAACTCATACACATAACTTGGACCCTGGTGAGCATCTTTATTTACTCTAAACAATGTTTATGAAATATTTCTTAGTCATGTATTAATTCCTTAATGTGTTAAGTATATTGTGTCTGGGTATTGTTGAGTTTTAGCCTCCTCTAGTGAACTAGGAATGATATTTTGTGGATTGTGGGGTAAGGCTTACCATCAATACAGATTTTTCTCTCATTGCACAACAAGAAAGACAATTTGTGGCTGAGCATTTCGGAAATTCAAGAGTGACTAATGTGGCTGGAAACTCAGTTCAAGATTCAAGGAGGTACAACAATTTTAAAAGAGTAAATAAAAAGAAATGTGAATAGCATGTGTGCCTTTTCTATTTCTAGACTGTGTGTCTTTTCTTTTTCATGTAGATCTTATTGATGGTAGTGTTAACAAGTTCAACACAACTAAGAAAGAGAATGTGTTAAATCATCAAGGAACAAATGTTTTTGGAGGACAGAGACTATTTGCAAAATAATTTGGGGACAACGTTTTCATTAAAAAAAATTAAATGGACCAAAAGAAAAACTAATTAATTTTATAGGATAAAAAAACGTATTTTATCCTTTATATCTATTATAATCCAAAATCATTATAATACACTTTAATTTTTTTAGATGGTGTTAAAATCAACACTTAGTTTGGATCTCTTTTTATGCTTTTGAATTAAATTTTGGTGTAAGAGCAAAATTAAAACACATTATTGTAATCTTGAGATTGTGAGAATTAGATTGGATATATATATATAATAAAAGAACACATATATGATATGTGATAGTCATTGAAAATGCATGTTTTATTGATAATAATAAAAGAATACAAACTTTGTTACGTTATTAGTTTGAGTATAAGCCGTATTAGTCATTGTTTAATTAGTAAACAAATTATTTGACTACACAAAAAGCTTAATAGAGGATTTATAGAACAAATTAAAACAATTTCTACTATACATATCCTGAACATATGTCTAATACTTCTTATCTTTCATGTTTAATATCTAGGAATGGAGAAGGTTTAAAAAAAATATCTATGAATGGATCACTGGTGAAATAGAAAATTAATCATTTTATACAAATTCTTCTTATGTTATAATAGTATAACTTACATATTATTACAATTTATATTATGGTAACTTATTTTATTTTGAATTTTATTTTTTTTAGTTTGCCTTTTTATGAACGGTTCTTTAATAATGTGCCCAAGGACACACTTTAACAATCATTAAAAATTTCTTTTCAATGTCAGCTTTGATGTATTTATCATGTGAGATGGTTACTAATATTTAAAGAACACTATAATTTGCTTCCATTTTTAACCCTACATTTTCACTTCTATCATATTTTATATTTTCATCCAAAACACCACAAACTTACGCTAATATTTAAACCCTTCCTTTCCACAAATAAGATTATATATATATATATATAAATAAGATATATAGGATGAGTTTATTTTGAAATTGAATATTTTCCAAATTTTTAAATTAGTACAATATCTGTAGAGAAAAAAATTATATCAAATTTAAAAAAAGAAAAATGTGATGTGAAGTTACAATTATTTTTATACATAAGGGTCATGATTTTTTTCATTTATCAGTATTACATATAGTTGTTTAACAAGCAAAAAAACAATTGGAATGAAAGACTAGCAAATACAGCATGCGTGAAATGAAAGACTAGCAATTGGAATTAAATATAATTAACATTAGTTACTCTAAAAATAAAATATAATTATTTTTACTATGCATGTGAGTGTGGCCCAAAGCAAGAGATGGCTAGTTGTCATTTAAATACAAGGAGATTATGACAATATTTTATTTTTAGAGGAAAAAATACATAAGTATCTCAAATAAAATGAATAGTACTATTGAAATTTGTCTCCAACAAAAACAATAATCACAATAAACATGAATATCAAAGATTCAACATGTGCTCAAAATAAGCTACAATAGTTTGGGGGATGATGATGCCAAGAGTATTTTCCTAGACATAGCTTGCTTCTTCAATTGTTTGGTGCTCTTCCACGTACCCTACTGCACCTAATTACAATTTGAAGCAACCACTAACAGCACACTAACTGAGTTAATGTGACACCCTTCTACCCCAAACTCTTATACGTTTAATAAATTGAAGTGTAGAAAAGGTAACATCCCACAATGGGTAAAAGGTTCACATAACTCCTCAATTAAAAACCTCATTGTTTCAAAAATAACTTAATTAAGATAAAATATAACTCAAAGGTATTCAAAAACTCAAGCAGCGGAATCTCCAAAAAATATAAAAGTAACTAACATCCTACTTGCCGTGTAAGGCATCCAAAACAGTTTATACAAAAACCTTCCTAACTAGAAACATAAAGAAGAACCCCCACAATTATGCCCTGATGTCACATATACCAGAACACACTCCCTTTAATCAAAACTCGACACCAGTCGTGTCATCATCAATACCTGTAAACATATCCACTGTATAACGGTGAGGAAAAGAATACTACTCATACATACACATAGGAGGCTACCATATCCTCACCCACATATAAATAACATCATCTTTCACCACGCCACATACCCCAAACATCACATAATTCATCAAATAGTAATCATCTATAAATCAACGTATAACCATTCATTCATATCATCACATAATTCTCATACCATCATTCACCAAAGGAACCACATACTCTATTTTCACACATAATGCTCAATCATCATTAATACTCACAACATCATTATTTACTCAGTTTCATCATCAAATATATCTCATATATACATTCATCTTATATGCACTAAAACTCATCATCATATTATAACTTAATTCATCATTAAGTATAACTCATCATCACATGCACCAAAACTCATCACCTCACCTACCCAAAGATCATGACTTGGAACTCCGCACAATGGGTGCACCTGGTCAATCACTCTAGTTAGTACCAAGATAGTCTACCGGTGTCACCACACACCATCCGATAGGTTGTACCCCCTCTATGGGCCAGTACAAATCATCCTTAGGTTGCACCCCCTCTATGGGCCCGTGCATCGAACGCCCCATCATGGTCCCCTGAGTTATACCCCTCCTCTATGGGCCCGCACAACGCAGTTCACCTCCCGAATTGTACCCCCTCTATGGGCCCGCACAATTCAGGTCTTATCACATATGCTCAAGGCATCTCTCCTAAGTTGTAACCCCCTCTATGGGCCCGCACAACTTAGGTAACGTCAACATCAAAAGGTGATATACACCATCATCATTATCATCATCATCATGCATTATTATGCTCATCATTAAACATCATCATCATAAAGTGATATACACTATCATCATTAACGGAGCAAGATCCTCTCCATTTCCCTAAGAAATGGATCTCTCCAGTCTCTGAAAGGTGCTCATGACACGTGTTACTAAATATCATCTAATGACTGAGATTGAATTTACCAATTCGATTTAAAATAATAAAACACTACAAGGTGAACGAAAATAATTGAAGAAGAGAACTCCTCTCTATGCGTCCAGACTTTATCGCCGTCCAGCCCCACTATGAGCGCCGCCCCTCCCCAGCTACCCTTCCTCATCGTTGTGCTGCCGCCGCACCACACCATTGTCCAGAGCAAAGAAACGGACCACCCGAGTGACCGTCGTGGGTCCTCCACAGTCGCCGTTCCCCTTCGCTTCGCACCACACCTCTGCCACCGCGCCTCTACAAATGTCTGAAAAGCTTGGTCTTCATCACACTCTACCCACTTCTGGTTTTGGTTACTCACACACACCCCACCCACAATTCCCTCTTTCACCATCACCGTGTCTTCCATTTTCTCTATGATTGTTACCATACAATAGTTCCAATTTTTACTCTCTGCTAGCGTTTCACACTCTGCCCTCAGAATTTGCTCTGTCTTTGTGACTCTAGAAGTGTTAGAGAAACATGTTATGATAATAGATTAATAGGTGCCCTGAGCTCTCTAAAAGATTTAGAAAATTTGTTCTTAAATATAGCTTATATCTATAACAATAAAGAATTGGATTTTGTTGCAATACATGTTTTCTCTTCCTTGGCTAAAGTTGATGTTGAGATTCCACTACAGAATGAAGCTAAAAGAACATCATTTTGATTACCCAAATAAAATTTATTAATTAGCTTTATATCATTTTTGGTATCCAGAATTTATTAATTAGCTTTGATGCGTCCCAAAATTGTCAAAGTGATCTCTCCATGAAAGGTTTCATTTTGATTAATCGACTTGATCAAGTTGCCATCTTCCAAAGGTTCCATAACACGCAACATTAGTTGAGAGAGAAGGGGAGAGAGTGGCGGCACAGCGGTGGGGAGGTTGGGGTGGGGCAACGGCGGTTAGGTCTGGAGGAGCCATGGAGAGTACGTGAGCTTCTCAGTTTTTTCTTTTCATTCTCATTTGTGTGAATGACTGATTCAGGCTGAATGACATCCGACATCAAGCCCGCTTCGTCTGCAATTTTATTCTTTTTGAAAAAATTAAACTGAATTAGACAAGTAAATCTCAACCGTTAATATTTTTTAAAGACACGCGTCATGCAGTGCTTAAATAGATTGGAGATGTCCATTTCCTATGCAAATGGAGAGAATCTGGACGCATCATTAACATCATCATCATAAAGTGATATACACTATCATCATTAACATCATCATAACATTCACCATCATCATTAATCACATTGCATATTATGCACACCAAAACATCATCAATCACATGGCATATTCACCAATCATTATGCACACCAAATCCTCATCAACATCATTAATCATCAACACCATAATCATAATAAAGCATTATCAAACAACATCAATCATCATCAAGCACTTAGGATCTCAAAATCCACTTTGGTAATCGATTACCAACCTCTAGTAATCGATTACCTGCAAACAAGGTCTCTGGTAATCGATTACAACCACCTTGTAATCGATTACCTGCAACCAAACACTCTGGTAATCAATTACAACATCCCTGTAATTGATTACCTGCAAGCAATCTCTCTGGTAATCGATTACCACAATCCTGTAATCGATTACCAGCGAACAAACAACACTTCTGGGTTGCCCAGAACACACTGGTAATCAATTACCACCCCTGGTAATCGATTACCCGCGACGCAGATCGCAGTTCGCACGATTTCTAACGCTTCTACATCACTCTAATCAATCTCTAATCACTCCTCTTTACTAAAACATCAATCATAGTCGATTATATTCATCAAAACTCATCATAAGCATCAATCCTTAACAGTTTACATGGTTTTCCCATCAAAACCCCAAATCATCAACCCTTTATTAACCCCTTTTCGCTATTCTCATTATTCTCAATCAATCCACTCGATATTCATCAAGAATTATAAAACTACTCATCAATCATAGGTTTTCATCATCTATATTCAATACATCATTTATCAATACAAATTCATACTCTTAGATTACTACCCAAGCACCCCTACATGCATATACAAGCAGCACCCTCTCCCCCACCGTACCTTAAGCGAAGATCGATTAACCGCAAGGAAGTCCCTTTCTTGGTTCTTGATGCTCACTCTGCAACAATCCCCTCTTGAGACTCGGTTTCTCCCCTCCTTCGCGTTTCGCTCTCTGAAGATTATAAGAATAAGGATTAGGGTGAACTGATAACCCCTCCTTACTAGAATGCCTAATTGGGCTTGGGCCCACTCTCAAACCCCTTATCTTCTTTTTAAAATGAAGTAGCTTTATAGATAAAACTAATAATAATATTAATCCTATTATTTATTCATTTATTTAATTAATTATTTCCTCTACTTATTTATTTAATTTAATTAATATTTTACTTAATAAAATTTAGGATGTTACAGTTAACATGGAAAGCATCCACCATAGTATCATTTCCTTCATTCGGGTATACCAACATCACTGTCAAATATAACCATGTTAAGTACGGAAATTCAAACTTAAAAATACAAACAGAAAATTAAATTCACAGATCTTCAAAAGAAAACATACATATTCATCAAATTCGTCTTCCTCAAGGATAGTATGGCTTGTGTTTTTCGAGCATGTGGCCTTGTTATGGCCAAGACCATGACATACCGAACACTTGTGTCTCCAGTTTCCTCTAAGGCCTATTTGTGATGAACTTGCAACCCCACTTCCTTTGATCCTTGCTCGATAGGGTCTCTCAATGTATCATTCATGACTGGAGTGGAAGAGGTGCCCTCACTATACTGTCTATTCTTATTGTTTCTGCTCTCGTCAATCTCTTTTATAACTTTCTCCTTCTCGGCATTAAATCCATCAGCTGTATCACATTTTAACCCACCTAAAATTATTTAATATCGCATCAACACATCTAATCCGACACTCTTCTATGAGTCCCAATAGTTGCTACCCACACCACCAAAGTTAATCACATGGTCCTTAGCCCCTTTTGTCCATCTATTTAACATAAGACTTGATGGAAACTCCTTCATATATAAATGGATCTTACAACAACAATATGTACACATGGTAAACCATATGACTCCATTTCAAACATTTGCATTTAAACTCATTGTTTGATGGATAAAATGACACATTCCATTGCTTTATCACTACTCGTCCAGCTGAAATTGTGTATATAAAATATCGCAGTGTTTGTGTGCAACCTGTGACACTCATTGTCCCTACAATTTTCAAAACATGTCTAAATTTGAAAAATACCCTCCTTGTTAGCTGTGTGGCAGATGACTTCTCAAGTGATGGAAGGTTTGTTTGAAGAACTGGCTCACCTTGGATAGAAGTTAAATCATCTTCTAACTCTTTGAAGCGCATGAGTGATACACTAATGAAAGTGTTGCAAAAAATCGATCAAATTATATCGGGAATGAACAAACTTCCCAAGCTTAGAGTGCAATTCCTCGCATCGGGAAGTTGTTCTAAAGCATGCAAAAAACTTACCATGAAAATAAGTCGTGGCCCACTGTGACCTCTTTTCATACATTCTATTCACCCATGAATTGTCTCCAACTCCAAAATTTGACACTATTTCAGCCCATTTTTGTTGAAATTCACTTATGTCATGCTCACCCAACATGCAATCCTCAAATTCTGCAGTGAAGGTTGGACTTCCAACATTTGCGGTAGCATTACGCAATAGGTTCCAAGCACACAAACAATGATGCGCATTCGGAAACACCAGCTAAATTCAATTTTTAATTGCCAGGTCTCCATCTATTATTTTGGACCTTGACTCTTTACCCTTCATTGCTTTTGCAAATTGGCGCAACACCCAAACATACGTCTCCTCAGTTTCATTCCCAACAAAAGCTACCACAAATTTTTTTAACCTATAGTGGTTATTCACACCAGAGAACACAATTAGAGGCGACAAATACTTGTTCTTCTTATATGTGGCTTCAAAAGCGCTAGGACATCACCATACACTTCATAGTTCAATTGACTTAAACCATCACTCCAAAATAAATATTGCAGTCTACCATCTGAATCAACAGTATGCTCACAAAACATCTCAGAGCCATTTCTTCCTATATCATGCAAATACTGCAATGCAGAACTAGCATCACTACGTTGCTTCTGCCTCTAACGAAGAATTTGGTTATAAATGTCTTTTTTTTTCTAACCCGATCTTTTCATATCCGCTGCATTGGTTTGCAAATGCCCCAAAAATATGAGGTGGGCGAATTCCAACCTTCATCATGTTATTGAGTTGACTAACATCCCTCACACTCATCTTCCTATATGCCGGTAACATTGAATAAAGAACATGATTTAACAGCTCATGAGAATGTTTATCAGTAAGGCAAGTAGCATACCAACGACCTGCTACTTTATCAATATGAACTCGTAATTTAGCTTGACAATTACATCTGGTATTAGCTTTTGGCTCACGTGCTTCTTGTCCTGAATATTTTCCTTTCGATCACCTTGTCTACAATAGATAAAATCTTTCCCCAATGCCTCACCAGTTTTTTACTTCTTAACATTATTCTTCCTCTTCAAATACTAAACCCGTTTGCTTTGGAATACCACTCATAAAAGCCATAAGCAACATCCAAAGAAGAAAAATCATACTTACAACTATCATAGGGGCTAAAGCTTTCCAAATCTATACCTATTATGTCTTCATAACCATCAATTCAGATTCCATGTTTAGAATTATGTCTTCATTCAATTCATCACAATTGACATCTGAACTAGCACCACTATCATCCACATTACACCTTCCTTCGTGCACAAAAAAAGTTTCCTCCCCTCCCTCATCCTCTAACAAGACTCCTCATTCTTCTTCAATAGACAAGAAATCAGACTCTTCTTCTTCAACAAAGACAAAGGAATCATCACTGTAACATCCTAATTCCCAGAATTTAGAAATTGCCTGTTGGAAGCATAGGTTCCAAATTAAGGGAATTATTTTCATAACATTAACGATATCAATAACTAAGCTACATACATGCTTAACTAAATCCAACGTTTATTTAAACATGACCTGTGGATTCTTACATACAATCACATCAAGGATTATACAATACATGTGTCTCGACCAGCGGAAGCATAAGAAACTACACATGTACTGAAAATCCTCCCAAAAATAATATACATATATACATTCATCCAAGAAAATACAATAAAAGAGAGGCTCCAAAGCCAACGGAAACTCCTAAACTGCAGCTGTGCCATGATCCTCATGACCTTCCTGGAAATCTAAAATGTAAACCCACAACGGGGTGAGACTAACGCCTCAGTGAGCAAAGCAGTGCATACAAGTACAACATACAATAGGTTAGGCATAACTAGATAAGGATGACATATAATAAAAATTTTAAATCTGAAAATCAATGATGCATGAGCATGGAAGTTGACATGATGCATTAATGACCTGATGTAATGCTGGACTCCAATGACCATGATAACTTGAAGTAATTTTAACATGAACTGCTAACCCAGCAGTAGGGGTCTTATCACTTGACATGAAGCTAGAGCTGAGCTCAGACTACAAGGGGTATCCCCCTTGGGGACATAACATCGCCGCCCATTACCTGAAGGCCGAAGCCCGCGTTTTAAAACAATTAACATGATGGCCCTAAAAGGCGTCACTGTTGTGAATACTCAAATCCTGACTACGACCACTACCTCTTAGCCCATGTCTGGATTGGAGTATTAACCACCTGAGCTTTTCCACCCCCTAATGTGGATTATTATCCAAAGAGAACCTTCCGTGACCAGACTCAAAGTCCTCTTGGGACTTGGCCTTTGAGTCTATCTGATCTTATTCTTGATTCATTAAACATGGTGGCCTTAAAAGGCGTCACTGTGGCGAATACTCAAATCCCGACTACGACCACTACCTCTCGGCCCATGTCTGGATTGGAGTATTAACCACTTGAGCTTTTCCACCCCCCTAAGGTGGATTATTCTCTGAAGAGAAACTTTCGTGACCGGACCCAAAGTCCTTTTGGGACTTGTCCTTTGAGTCCACATGAACATGATTTGATTACTTGATAACTTGAACGCATAGTTGATTTGTCTTGACAATAAACATGAATATGGGCATGAGCATGAGTCACTTAAACAATGAGCTATGACATAAGTTCCCAATCATGAAATGGAATTTCTCAACAACATTATGAGCATATATCATTCATCAATTCCTCTAACCTAGGGTTCACCATCAAATAGTCTCAATCATAATCCACACCTTACATACATGCATTATAATCATAATATTCAATAAAAACAAACCCAAGTTCCCAACCCTAAGAAATCCCATTTCAAACCCTAGGTAGGGGTTCTAACTCAATCTCCTTCAAAATACCCAAAACAACCACAATCAATCGGTAGATATTCATAAACATATACGTACAACCTCAAGAAAAAGGGAGGGAGATGTGGGTTCATGAGGAATGTCATATAAGAGGGGTGTGAAGTGTGTGAGCTCTACTCACTTCAAAGAAGACCAAAGAGAAGAGGAAAGAAGTTGGGGAAGGTTGGATGATGAAAATCCACGGCTCCCTCTTCTTCCTTCTAGCTCCATGGTCACTTTCTCTCACTAGAAACCCTCCCTCTCTCTAGAACCTCTCTGCTTCTCTTTAGAAAAAGAAAGGAAGGAAAAGAAATGAGGAAATCTCGAGCCCTAAATCACGTTTTAAGCTTGTAAGTGTATTCTCACTCAAGCGAGGGGTCCTCGATTGGGCGAGAGGAAATGGGATTTCTCAGCTTTCGCATTCTCACTCAAGCGAGAAGCTTCTCGCTTGTGCGAGAATACTCCAGAGAGTATCCCCCTCTCTGGAAGATTCTCGCTTGAGTGAGATCATTCTCACCCAGGCGAAATTCTTCCAGAGAGCACTCTAAAGTCTCCCCTGATTCTCGCTTGAGCGAGACCATTCTCGCTCAAGCGAAAGCTGCATAAACTAAAATCCTGATTTTGCTGCTAAACTCGCTCAAGCGAGTCCATTCTCGCTTGAGTAAGGATCCTAATACTTAAATTCCTAACTTTAACTCCTCATTAATTCTAACTCCAATCTCTCACATTCATTCTCAGTTCCTTTCTCCATAACCATCTCCTAACTTAGTTCTCCTTCTAAATTCCCCTTAACACTCATGAACTTACTAAACCTCATATCCTTTCTCGTAATCCATTCCCACACCCTCATGTTCTCAATTCTATCCTAACTCTCCTCTAGATTCTTTTTAGGTCCAATTTTTTAGATGTTACAATCACCATGTGCAACAACCACAAATGCATCGGTCCCATCTTCACAAACTAATAAGCACTACACATTTCTCTGTCTTCATTGCTAAATTCGCTTTCATCATCTACGTAAAAGTTAAGTTTTCCAATTCCTACAAACATTAAAGGCCAAACATTCTTATAATGACAACAGTGTTTTCAGCGGTGGACATTACAAATTGCACATTGTCATGGCAGAGTTGTAATTAAATTACACTAATAATCATAAATTACAAATCATATGCAACTAACTAATACCTTGAACAAGGTGTTTTCAGCGGTGATTGGTTGTTCATGCTCATCAATTTTTGTCAAATTCCAAATCTGGATAAATCACCTTCCTTATAACTACTACCAATAAAGACAAATACGAATTCAAGCAATTTCATACGTAATGGCTTCTAAAAAGTGATAGGTACATTTTATAGGATAAAAAATCCCAACTGTTCAAATATGAATCAGATAATGATATTGTGATATACATTTATAAGAACAATTACCGCTAGTTAAATTTACTAAGGAAATTAAAAGTATAAATAAATATTCATCTATACTAAACAAATAAAAATTCATAAATGAAAACAAAATCTCTCCAAAGATATGCAACTCAAGTAAAAAGAAGAAGCCTGGAACTTATTCTCGGAGGATGCGTCATATATAGATACACCATCATTCAGTAACAATATGGCAAAAAAAGTGCATGCTTATTTATAAATATAACAAATAATCAAAAGCATCCAAGTGGTTTCAATTCATACACCACAAATATGCTAACACATTCATTATGCAGTAAGAAAGCTTTTGCATAATGCCATGACAACACTTAGGTTGTGATTCTAAAAGGATAACAGTGTCATATACTTACTTATAACAGAGTTACACTAACTTTCTTTAGTTTCAGTAGTTGATTTTGCAGAAAGCACCTCCCTGCCAATTGCTATTGTTATGATAAGGGTGCCAAATTCCTAAGACTTAACACTTAACACTCAACCTACTAAAATTGACTTATAGCTCTAAGCTCTGTTATTAAGACACTTCTAGCTACCAACTATTGACAAAATCCTAACCTAAGTATCTAAAGAATCTACAAACACACCTACACAACACGCTGCCCTGCCTCCAAGTCTAAGGCAAAGTTAATCATGGGAAGCTTTGACCTTACTTGATGATGAAAAATGTCAAAGATGATTATTATACGGGGATCATGGTGGTGATGCGTCATTTTAATATTTAATATTGATTCTGCCTTTATGCCAAACACTACACCTATAGCTAGTTTTTCATTGGACTCCTAGACAAATTACATAATACTTTTGAACAGGAAAAAATTGAAAATTAAGAGAAAACTAAAAGCACATTGGCAAAAGGGTAATAGAGAAAACTTGTATTTATAATGAATTTTTAACTACAAGGAAGCTTCTCAGAAGTAAAATAACCATATAAGAAATTCCACGAAAAGTCTCTATGAAGCATACTTGCAGGATGATACTTTAACAGATTGCTAATAATGTTAAGTCAGATTCTCTCTAACATCAGGATCTTCAACTTTGCGCCCAGTCTCTCTCACAATATAATAATCATATAAATTTGTTAAGATTAAAATGTATTAATGAAACAGTGAAAACATATTAGACAATCAATGATCAGTGACATTGTTATTTCTTCACATGTTCGAGATGCTCTAAATCAAAGAGAAAAATATAGAACTGATATTGCAACCATATTTTTTTAATTGACTACCAATTTTGCAACAGGAAAAAAGGGTGTGTCTATTTCCATCAAGAGATACAAGAAGAAAAATGAATTCTGCAACCGAATAAAATTTTTCAAAGAAGCTAATATATCCTATCTATAAGTACAACATTAACTCCGAATTTTGAAAAGTATATGATATGATTTGCAGACGGATTAGAACATGAAGGTTCATCATGCATATACAAACACCGACAAGATTATTCTTTTTGTATGTTCACTTCAAATCAAGAATCAAACACCAACAAGATTATTCCTAATCAGAAAATCATAATAAAATCAGAAGAAAATAACTCACAACAATAGCTCCTATTGGATCAGTCCATCAATAGAACTTGACAGATAGCATGGCAGCATCTTGTCCAATGGAATTCGAAATAACAGGACATGAAGGGAGAAAGATTGTTAATAATAGATATGATACATGAAGAACTTAAATCACAACCTTCAAAAAATCCAGACAGTAGACGACGTCATGGTGAATGTAACGTCCTAATTTCTTAATTCAAGAATAATGCCCGTTGGAGACATCATTCTCAAATTTCTGAAATTATTTCACTTCATTATCGATATCGTAACAAACACACTTCCAAAATCTTAATGTAAATCCAACGTTTACATAAGCTGAGTACACTAATCGTTCAACATACATCTCAAAATCCCTATGCCACTTAGTGGCTCCAAATAACAATCACTCATAAATACATAATTTCTAGCCTAATACGGCATAATACAGTCCAAATACATCTAAAGCGCTCGTAGAGTGATCTCCATCCAAGCATTCAACCAGTCCGTCCTGCATAACTAAAATATGTTCCCACAACGTGGGGTGAGACTAGTGCCTCAGTGAGCATAACTATGCAAGCAAACAGTGTGGGGAGGCAGACATATGAAATGCAACATATATATATATATATATATATATATATATAATCCATAGTTCCATCCAGAGTACAAATATACATGAAGGTAAGTAGGGGGCCTGTAATCGATTACCAGAGAGATGAATGGCTGGTAATCGATTACAGGAGGCTTGTAATCGATTACTAGAGTGATTTTTGTGTCCCAGAGTTGCTGATAGTCGATTACAGCTGTGTGGTAATCGATTACCAGGTCAAATTGAGTATGAGAATGTTGTTTATGTAATGATTGTGATCCTTTTGTCTATTGAAGTTGTTTATACACATTATTTGTGGAATTAAGAGATTTAAGTGGATGTATATAGAGTATTGATTGTGGTATGAGTATGATGACATGAATATCTCCTGTGACGTTAGATGTTTATAATATTATGATGTATGATGATGATGTATTGATGTATTGAGCGCATGAGGTATGAGATGTGTGATGATGATATATTGATGTAATGAGCATATGAGGTATGAGATGTGTGATGATGATATATTGATGCATTGAGCATATGAGGTATGTTATGATGATGATGATATAATGATGCATTGAGCATATGAGGTGTGTTATGATGATGATGATTATGCATTGAGCATATGAGTTGTGGTGACTGAGATGCACGGGCCCATTGAGGGGGTGCAACTCAGGGAGTGAACTGCACGGGCCCATTGAGGGGGTGCAGAGACCATGATGGTGTCATTCGATGCACAAGCCCATTGAGGGGGTAAAACCTAGGGTTGAATGTCGTCGTGCGGGCCCATTGAGGGGGTACAACCTACCAGCCAAGAGAGGGCGTGAACGGTAGAGCCATCGTTGGTAACAACTAGGGAGATTGATGGGGTGCACCCATTGTGCGGAGTTCCTAGTCATGATCCTTTGGATGAGGTTTGGTGTACATGGTAATAGAGTGAGCCTGCATTGTATTTTATGATGAAATTGAAATATGATATGATGATATGAGTATTATGTGTTGAGTGTGGAGAATGTGTGTTCTTGATGATTTGCGAGTTTGACTTATAAACTGGTGATGAGATAATATATTTGCTAATAAGAGTATGAGATGATATGAGTATGATATTATTTGATGATGATGATGATTATATGTGGGTGAGGATATGGTAGCCTTCTGTGTGCATGTATGAGTTGGTATTCTTTTCCTCACCGTTTTCTCTATGGTTTATTTACAGGCGATGATGACGGCACATCAGGTGTCGAGTATTGAATTGAAGGGGTGTCGCTCTGATACTTGTGACATTAGGGCTTAGTAATAGGGGTTTTATTTTATGTTATTAAGAAGAGATTATGAAAACTATTTTAAGTGCCTTACATGACCAGTAAGGATGTTTTGATGTTGATATTTGATATTTTGATGTTTTAATTACTTTGAAAATAGTTGACCTTAATTTCTATTTAAATCGAGTGATTTTGAGTCAATGACGTTTTGTAGAAAGAGAATGTGAACCTTTTTGCCCGATGTGGCCCGTAACTTTTCCTAAATCTTTCTATTTGATGAATGTATAAGAGATTGGGGTAGAAGGGTGTCACATTAAGTGGTATCAGAGCAGGTCGGTTCACCGGCCTTGAGTTATGAGTTTACTGTGTTTCTGTGGTGCTAATGTGTTATGTTGATTGAGTGAATTGTGTTGCTTTGATTTAATTGTTTGTTTGATTTCTCTACTTTTCTGTGAATCAGAAGAGTAATGGCTGGAGGAGGTAGGAATGACCGAGTGATGGTTGAAGCCTTAATGGCTATGGCGCAAGCTGTTGGCAACCTGAACTAACATCATGAGGTGGATTGGCTTGCTCGGCTTCAGAGGAACCATCCACCTACCTTTCGTGGGGGTTATGATCCCGATGGGACTGGCGATTGGATATTTGAGATCGAGAAGATCTTTAGAGCGATGAACTGCCCGATGGTACAAAAGGTGACATTGGCTGCATTCATGTTATCAGGGGATGTCGGATTCTGGTGGCCGAGCACCTATCAGATGATGATCGATGAGGGCACCGCGTTGAGCTGGGATAACTTCAAAAGGTTGTTCCTTGAGAAGTACTTTCCTCTTGATGTTCGTAACAAGAAACAGATAGAGTTTCTTGAGTTAAAGCAAGGGGATGGCACCATGGCGGACTACGTATCCAAGTTTAAAGCGTTAGTTCGATTCTGTCCTACATATGAGGGAGCTGCTAATGAAGAGGCAAAGTGTGTAAAGTTTATTAGCGGTCTTCGTCCGGAGATCAAGCAAGTTTTCAACTACCAGGGGATGACGCGCTTTCACGAGTTGGTTAACAAATGTAGAATTTATGATGAAGACAGCAGGGCTAGAGCTGCGCATTACAAGAGTGGAGGGCCCTTGAGAAATCAGAGCAGGTCACAATCAACCAGCAAGGGTAAACCGTATTCACGTGCAACGGGAGGCTCCAAGTTCGGAGGTGGCAGTGAGGGTTCGGTGCAGAAGAGGAATTATGCCCCAGCTCTTAATCAAGCGTCCAAGGGTGGAAGCGTGGGTTCTACCGCTTCCAACACTTGTTTCAGATGCGGGAATGAGGGACATCGAGCAAACCAATGTGAAGATAAAGAGGTCACCTGCTACACATGTAGAGAGAAAGGACATATTTCTCGTGATTGTCCTCAAGGGAAGCAAGGAACTGCAACGGCGAGTGGAGGTGCTAGTGGAAGTGCCAGTAAACCTAAAGCTACTGGGAGAGTCTTTGCCTTGAGTGGTACTGAAGCTGCTCAATCCGAAGACTTGATCCAAGGTACTGGTTTCATTGCGGGTAATCCTTTAGTTGTTTTGTTTGATTCTGGTGCGACTCACTCTTTTATATCACATGCTTGTGCGTCTAAATTAAAACTTCCTGTTTCTTTTTTGCCTTTTGTGTTGAGTGTGGAAACGCCAGCTAGTGGATCAGTTTCTACTTCTGATGTGTGCTTAAATTGTTCTATTCATGTTGATGGTAGAGAATTCCTAGTTGATTTGATTTGTTTGCCTCTAAATCAACTAGATATTATTCTTGGTATGGACTGGTTATGTTCCAATCATGTCCTATTGAATTGTGTTGATATAACCATTGTATTTGGTCACCCTGTTGAGAGTAAGAATAAGGACTTTTTGACTGCCAATCAAGTGAAGGCGTCTCTAAGGGAAGATGCCCAGGTATACATGTTACTAGCTTCTTTGAATTCTGAGAGAAGTGCTATTGTGAGTGAGATTAGAAGTTTCCTTGGGTTGGCTGGGTACTATAGGAGATTTATAGAGGGGTTTTCTAAGTTAGCGTTACCTTTGACTGAGTTGACTAGGAAGGGAGTTTGTAACACCCGCAAATTTTCTTACTGGTGTATAAATAGAATAAAGAAAATTTTAAAATAGTAATAATCATTTAATTATAAAGTATTTAGTAGCTTTTAATAGACAGCCAAATTTATAATACCCAACCACAATTATGAGTAAATTTCTTTAGAGAGGTGTTTGAGAAAATAACCTAAGATACCTTTAGTAATTATACAGTTAAGGAAAATATAGATTTAATTATTAAAAATAGCTAAAACTCTAAGGTATCCATACCTTTATTCAAAATACTCTTAATATAATTAGTGATGAGTTTTAGAAAATAATTTAGAATTTTTCTAGCACTTCTGGGCAAAAAGATCAAAATGCCCCCAATTAACAGTATAACCATAGCCAGCATAAAAAAAAAATTGTAGAAAAATATGGAAAATATATTTTGAACCTTAAAAGATGATTTAAAATGATATTTATAATTCTATACAATCTTTGTAATTAAAACCTTAATTTTCTCTCTCCGTTTACTGTAACGCCCGCTTCTTACCGTTTTACCGCATTTCGTGTTTTATTGAATGGTTAAAATTATTTTTAATCACCAAAATTTATATTTTTGGATTTAGAATTTAATTTCCTATTTTTAGGGAATTTCTGGGAATTTTTGGGGTTTTTCTGTGAAAATGACCTTTTTGCCCCTCCTGTCCCTTGAACCGGGCCCGAATACTCTTGATCCGGGCCAGAAAAATTTGCACAACTCTTCCTTTCCTCCTTCTAGAAACCGTGCATGTGTGTGTGTGTTGCATGGGAGACACTTGTCTCATCCTTTCTTCCTTCCAAGACAAGTGTCTAGCTTATGATATTATGACATTAAAAGACTAAAACATTTATTTCTTTCTCCTTTCCTACATGCAAGGTTCCTTTTCATTCTCTCATTTCTCTTTTCTCTCCTCATTGAAGCCGTGAGTTCCCCTCTCCTTTCTCTCAAAATCTCCATTTTTCCTTCTCACACTTTCAAGCTTAAGGTTCCATCCTTGAACCCTAAGCTTAAACACTAAGCCTTCTAGCCTTGCAAATCCTTGTTGGTGACTAAAGGAGGCATCTTTGGGGGCTGTTTTGGGACCAGAATTCTGCACTCATTTTCTTGGGAATTTGAGTTAAAGGGGGGGAGAACTTGAACTCTAGTAGGATTGGTAACTAGAGTCAAGGATTTGCCCTTAAAATCCTTGTTTTTACTCTTGTTCTCCTTGAAAAAAATCACTTTTTGAGCTTTTCTTTGAGCAAACGTTTTGGATTCTTGGAGCTGGGTTGTTTACATGTTTTTTAAGTTTGTTTTGATGCTTGGAATGTGCTTGGATTGTGATTGTTGGTGCATGCAAGCCAAGAAACAATTTTGGAAAAATTTTCCCCTTTTTCCTTTAATAGCTCTCGGCCTTGAGGGATTTTGGGGCTGCATGTGTTTCAAAAATTTTTTGGTGCTTGGAATGTGTTTGTATGATGAATCTATGAACATGCATGAAGTTGGTTGAAGGTATACAATTGTTTTGGATGATTGATCTTTGAAAAATAGTGTTTATGAGCTTGAAAATGGAGTTATGAACTTTAATGTGTATTTTGATGATTTTGAGTGGATTGGTATGATATTTGGCATTTAGATTGTTTGTTGATGAATGTGTGAAGTTTTGGTGAAGATTGGATGTTGTGAAAAATTTGAAGTTTTGATGAACATTCAAGTTGTTCTTGATGTTCATGAGTTGTTCTTGATGAAACTCATCAAGAATACCTTTTTGATCTTAGAAAGGTCAAGGGTATGTTGAAAACATGTTTATGGGCTTTGGTGGTCTAAAAGGACTAAAGTGAAATTAAGAATAAGTCTTTAAAAATAAATAAAACAAATTCGGATTTCCAATTCCAACCAAGTAAAAGTCAACTTAAAGGTCAATATTTTAGGTTACCATGACTAAAAATAAGTTCCTAAGTGTTGTAAAACCTTTAGGCTTTTAATTGAAGTCTAAAAACCTTTAAGAAAAGGAGTTAAAGACTCATTAAAAGTCAATCAAGATTAGATTATGAAATTAAAAGTTAGATTGGAGTTGGACTTCAACTCTGATCCAAGTAATTAAAAGTTAAAACTTAGGATTAATTAGTGGGCTTAACTAATTCAATTACCTAGGTTAATCAACCTAATTCACTTAAGTCGATTAAGTAAAGAATGATTAATTAAGTCTAAAGTTAATTAACCTTAATGAAAGTATTAATTAAGTAATTAACCAATAATGATGATTAAGAACTAATTAATTATGATTAAACTTAATCAAACATAATTAAAAGTCCTAATCCAAGATTAAGGAAGAGATTAAGGGATGATTAAGAATTAATTAGGATCTTAAGTAAGGATTAAGACTTAATTAAAGGGGATTAAGATTAATTGTAATCCAGTTGATGAAGACCAGTTAAGATTAAAAGTTAAACCAAATCTTAATTAGTCATACAAGGAGAATTAAGATAAGTAATACCATCCATAAGATACAATCATAAGTTTTAGTAAATTATAGGACTTAAGTGGACATGATTATCAAGAACATTAGTACAAACTACCTTAAAAGACTATAACCATCACACTCTTTCTACATAAAACTTGAGAAGCTTGGCGAGAGAGTGCGGTTTGGCTTTCCTTGTGAAGGAAAGACGTTGAATGGGTTTTGTCTGTAAGGATGTGAATGTTGTGAGAATTGTTGTGTGACATGCATCATGAAGCGTCGTTGATGTTCGAGGTTTAAAACCTTACGACCTATATAGCAGTAACACTCGGTACGGTGTGAAACTGGTAGGGACTGGGCACTGGGTTTTGCAAAGAACGCCAGAGGGTCCTCGAGTGGGATGCCAGCCCTGAGGATAGTCAGGTCCCGAAATGGCACAAGTGACGTAGGCTCGCCCCCTACTGTCGTGTAAACGGGGTACAGGCTTGACTATCCTGTCGCTCTCAAGTTTTCATGGTCAGTTGAGATTGTCTGGAAGAACGCTTAAATTTATTTGGCCAAACTTTATGAGCAATGCTCTTTGTACCAATGCTAGTACAGACTCTAACTCCTGACGTGTTGTGTATATATGGTCGGGCAGCTGCTATGTGCTCTGCCTATGGTGATGTTTCCCTGGGCCCGCATGCATTAGATATTGCATTATAATAGTAAAAGTTGCGTTCATATGAGTACACTATGATGAGATGTCGTGATTGCTTATTGATTCGACTGTGTGGATTGCCTCTGTGTGTGTGCTCTAGTTTGCTGTATCCTACATGCTGTGAGTTCATGCGATGTTCTCACCCTTCTTTTCTATCTCTTCTTTCTATGTTCTTCTCGTCACATTGACAGTCGGTATCGAGGACTTCCGTCATGACGTCGATGTAGGAGCGAATCAGATGGTTGCCAAGGGGCACCCGGAAGGTGACGGGCATCCCGCGCATGTGTGAGTTCTATGGGGGGGGTTTGTGTCACCATCACGCACCCCAGACTTCCTCTTGTACCTGAAAAGGACTAGGTTGTGTTGAGTCTAGGTAGTACGCAGCTCTGATTTAGGAATCTCTTCTTTTGTATTCTGTTAGAGGTCTCATTTATTTTACTACCGGAACTCATGTTTTAAGGTGGTCATGTGGGTATTCGAGAGGTACATCGATGCTACTTAATATGTATGTATGTATTTATGTCACACTGTTTTATGTTCTCTCAAGGTCTTTAACCATGTGTATGTTGTGGATGCGCGTAAGGTGTTAATTCTTTCGACGCTTACGGAAAGATAAGTTTTTTTGAAAGTGAAGGAAAGGATATTTCATAAGTACTTAAAATAAAGCTAAGAGAGATAATAGGTCAATGACACCTAAACCCTTTAAAAAAAAAAAAAAAACTTCCGCAATTTTGACGTTCTACTTCGTTGGTCACGTGTAATGCATGTGGTACTTTTAGTGGTAACTAGGGGTATCACAGAGTTGCTTTTGTGTGGAATAGTAAGTGTGAGCTTAGCTTCCAAACCCTTAAGGAAAAGTTGACTAGTGCACCAGTGTTAGTCTTGCCTGATCTTAGTTAATCCTTTGTAGTATATATCGATGCTTCTAAGATGGTTTAGGCAGAGTGTTAATGAAAGAGGGTAAAGTAGTAGCTTATGCTTTTAGGAAATTGAAAATCCATGAGAGGAACTACCCTACCCATGATCTTGAGTTAGCAGCTGTGGTGTTTGTGTTGAAGATGTGGAGACATTACTTGTATGGTTCCAAATTTGAGGTTTTTAGTGACAATAAGAGCCTTAGGTATTTGTTTGATCAGAAAGAGCTGAACATGAGGCAAAGGAGGTGGTTAGAATTTCTTAAGGACTATGATTTTGAGTTGAGTTATCACCCTGGTAAGACTAACGTAGTAGCAGATGCTCTAAGTAGGAAATCTCTTCATGTTAGTTATTTGATGATTAAGGAAATTGATCTCTTGACTCAGTTTAGGGATTTGAGTTTAGCTTGTGAGGTGACTTCTGATAGTGTGAGGCTAGGGATGATTAGACTAAGCAATGAATTGTTGAAGGACATTAGAAAATCTCAATTAGAGGACCCATTTTTGGTGAGTAGGCGTGAGGCTATAGAAGGGGTTATGGTGGAGAGTTTGTTTTAGGTGTAGATGGGGTAGTGAGATTTGGAAACCGAGTGTGTGTACCTAGTGAACCTACCATTAAGCGCTTAGTACTTGAAGAGGGGCATGGGAGTAAGCTTAGTTTCCATCCGGGTTCAACTAAGATGTATCAAGATTTGAAAAAGGTATTTTGGTGGCCTAGGATGAAGAGGGATATAGAGGATTTTGTGAGTGCTTGTTTAGTTTGCCAAAAGTAACGTAGAACATCAAAAACCTTCAGGATTGTTGCAACCTTTAAGTATACCTGAGTGGAAGTGGGATAGAATTTCTATCGATTTTGTAGTTGCTTTGCCTAAGACTGTAAGGGGGCATGACTCTATTTGGGTTATTGTAGATAGGTTGACTAAGAGCGCTCATTTTCTTCCTATTAACATTAAGTACTCCTTAGAGAAACTAGCTCAGATTTACATCAGTGAGATTGTGAGGTTGCATGGCATACCATCTAGCATAGTTTCAGATAGAGATCCCAGGTTTACATCTAGATTTTGGGAGAGTTTGCAACAGCTTTGGGGACCCAACTTAGACTCAGTTCAGCTTATCACCCTCAAATCGATGGTCAGACTGAGAGAACCATTCAATCCTTAGAGGATTTGCTTAGGGCTTGTGTGTTAGACCAAGCGGGTAGTTGGGATAGTTTCCTACCTTTGATAGAGTTTATTTACAATAATAGTTTTCACTCTAGCATAGGTATGGCGCCTTATGAGGCATTGTATGGTAGGAGGTGTAGAACACCCTTATGTTGGTGTGAACCGAGAGAAAGCCTTGTGTTAGGACCGGAGGTAGTGCAGCAAACCACTGATAAGGTCAGGATAATTCAGGAAAGGATGAGGACAGCTCAGAGTAGGCAGAAGAGTTATGCTGATAAGAGAAGGAAGGAATTGGAATTCAAAGAAGGAGACCATGTGTTCCTGAAAGTCACTCCATGGACTGGGGTTGGTAGGGCATTAAAGTCTAGAAAGCTTACACCTCGTTTCATTGGTCCCTGCCGAATTCTCAAAAGAGTCGGCAGTGTTGCCTATCAGATTGCTTTACCTCCATATTTGTCAAACCTTCATAATGTTTTCCATGTTTCTCAACTCCGAAAATACATTCATGATCTTTCACATGTGATTGAGTCGGATCATCTTGAGATTAAGGAAAACCTGACAGTGGAAACCATACCGGTGAGAGTTGAGGATCGGAGGGTGAAACAACTTCGAGGTAAGGAAATTCCTTTAGTTAAGGTAATCTGGGGAGGAGCTACACCTGAGAGTGCTACTTGGGAGCTTGAAGAGAAGATGAAGGAATCCTATCTAAAGTTGTTCACTTCAGGTAAAATTCGAGGACGAATTTTCTTTTAGGAGGGGAGAGTTGTAACATCCCAAATGTTATTAAATAAAAAATTAATAAATAAGAGAAATAAATAAATAATAGTATTAGTAATATTAGTATTTTTATTAATAATGTTATTTATAATTAAAAGAGGATGAGTGGGTTTAGGTGGGCCCAGCCCAGTTAAGCATTTAAGTAAGGGGGGTTACCAATTCACCCTAATCCTTATTTTTCAAATCGTCAGAGAGCGAAACCATAAGGAGGGGAGAAACGACATCTCAGGAGGAGGTTGCTGCAGAGTGATCATCAAGAAAGAGTCAATCTTTGTTGTTCGACCTTCACCTTCAAGGTACGGCGGGGGAAAGGGTGTTGCTTGTACGTGTATGTGGGAGTGCTTAGGTAGTTAGGGCAACCATAAGACCCTCTAAGACCTTAAATTCGAATTTGATTTATATATATTCAGTGTTGTATGATGAAAATCTGTTGTTTGATGATTAAATGTATTAATCTTGGTGAATCTTTATTGAATTGAAGGAGGATGGCGAGAATAGCGAAAAGGGGTAAATAAGGGTTTAACGATTGGGGATTATGATGGAATAACTGTGAAAATCTGTGTAAAGATTGGTGTTCTTATTGATTTTGTTCGGTATAAACGTGTATGATTGATGTATTAACACTAAGGATTGATTAGAGGTTGAATAAAAGGGTTTAAAAGGGGTAAAAATTGCAAGAACTGTCATCTCGTGTCGCGGGTAATCGATTACAGAAGTCTGTAATCGATTACTGGGTGTTTTGGGCAGCAGGGGAGTGAGTCTGGCTTGCTGGTAATCGATTACAGGGGGTCTGTAATCGATTACCAGAGAGTTGGTTTGCTGGTAATCGATTACAGAGGGTTTGTAATCGATTACCAGAGGTTTTGCTTGCAGGTAATCGATTACAGGGGGCCTGTAATTGATTACCAGAGAGATGAATGGCTGGTAATCGATTACAGGAGGCTTGTAATCGATTACCAGAGTGATTTTTGTGTTCCAGAGTTGCTGATAGTCGATTACAGCTCTGTGGTAATCGATTACCAGGTCAAATTGAGTATGAGAATGTTGTTTATGTGATGATTGTGATCCTTTTGTCTATTGACTTTGTTTATACACATTATTTGTGGAATTAAGAGATTTAAGTGGATGTATATAGAGTATTGATTGTGGTATGAGTATGATGACATGAATATCTCCTGTGACGTTAGATGTTTATAATATTATGATGTATGATGATGTATTGATGTATTGAGCGCATGAGGTATGAGATGTGTGATGATGATATATTGATGTAATGAGCATATGAGGTATGAGATGTGTGATGATGATGATATATTGATGCATTGAGCATATGAGGTGTGTTATGATGATGATTATGCATTGAGCATATGAGTTGTGGTGACTGAGATGCACGGGCCCATTGAGGGGGTGTAGAGACCATGATGGTGTCATTCGATGCACGGGCCCATTGAGGGGGTGCAACCTAGGGGCGAATATCGATACACGGGCCCATTGAGGGGGTGCAACCTAGGGTTGAATGTCGTTGTGCGGGCCCATTGAGGGGGTACAACCTACCGGCCAAGAGAGGGCGTGAACGGTAGAGCCATCGTTGGTAACAACTAGGGAGATTGATGAGGTGCACCCATTGTGTGGAGTTCCGAGTCATGATCCTTTGGATGAGGTTTGGTGTACATGATAATAGAGTGAGCCTGCATTGTATTTTATGATGAAATTGAAATATGATATGATGATATGAGTATTATGTGTTGAGTGTGGAGAATGTGTGTTCTTGATGATTTGCGAGTGTGACTTATAAACTGGTGATGAGATAATATATTTGCTAATAAGAGTATGAGATGATATGAGTATGATATTATTTGATGATGATGATGATTATATGTGGGTGAGGATAGGGTAGCCTTCTGTGTGCATGTCTGAGTTGGTATTCTTTTCCTCACTGTTTTCTCTGTGGTTTATTTACAGGCGATGATGATGGCACATCAGGTGCCGAGTATTGAATTGAAGGGGTGTCGCTCTGATACTTGTGACATCAGGGCTTAGTAATAGGGGTTTTATTTTATGTTATTAAGAAGAGATTATGAAAACTATTTTAAGTGTCTTACATGGCCAATAAGGATGTTTTGATGTTGATATTTGAGATTTTGATGTTTTAATTACTTTGAAAAAAGTTGACCTTAATTTCTATTTAAATCGATTGATTTTGAATCAATGACATTTTGTAGAAAGAGAATGTGAACCTTTTTACCCGATGTGGCCCGTAACTTTTCCTAAATCTTTCTATTTGATGAATGTATAAGAGATTGGGGTAGAAGGGTGTCACGGGTGTGATTTCTTCTAAATTCAGCCTACAATTGTTTGACTTAACACTTGGTTATTCTCCCAAAATCTCTTAAAACTCGAGACTCTTGGTTTACTTACCTAATTCTTGTCTAAATTCACATTCTAACCCCCGATTTCTCTTCCTACCTCTAATCTTCCTCTCTTGGCTGGATTCATAGCCTAAGGATTTCACTATATTTTTTCTAGACCCTAATTCCCGGGATGTTACAGTGAAAGGTTAGAGAACTTCAATTTCAACCCTTAAAAAGATCATCTCTATCTGTGTCATCGTAAATATGTTGTGAGAAGGTCGGACAAGGTTGGACAGAGAAACTAAACCCTTAAAATCGTGCCATCGTGGATCTTCAATCGCAACTCTAAAAAACCACAATCTTCTGTGTGAGAGTTGGATCAGGGATCTTGAATCGCAACCCTCGAATTCACAACTTTCTTGTGAGAGTTGGGTCAAGTGTCTTAGGATTATGTGAGAGGTGGGTAGAGAACGTAGGACACAAATTGCAAGTGTCTTTAGGGATTTTCAATTTCATTATGAGTAAAGTGATGTATAGCCTTTACCTTGCATTGTATAAGGAAAAATAATTAAAACTTTTGTAATGATAAAACCTTTTCAAAATTTTTAAAATAAAATAACAAAATCATGTGAATTAATATGAAAGTTCTAAAAATAAGAATTCATATTCATATTTAATATGTATACATTGGAGTTTAATATATATATACACTATCAGTGTAAAGAAGTTTTACACAAATAGCGTTAAAATATTTTACATTATTATCCAATGATGTGTTAGCATATTATTTAATGAGTTTAATAACACATGAGGTATTATACTCATTAAATGATAAGAGCAGATATCAATTATAAAAAGAAATTCTATAAGAAAGTTATGTAAATTAGCGAATTCTTTAATTTTTGGCAGTCGTAGAATGAAATCACATGTGCCTATTATTATATATATTATATGTCTCTTTCCTTGTTTCTGTATAAAAGAATGACACTTCCGTAAAAAAATAAAATAAAAGAATGACACTTTACTGACTTTAGTTAAAAAAAACACCTCTCATATCCCTCTTTTTGTTATATAAAAAATAAAAGATTTATATTGTATAAATAAAATTTCTCTATTTTATATATTGGTTAGATACGTGCTCATGCATGATATTGGAAACCTTCTCACATTCAAGAATACAATATACCAATACAAACGATAATAACCAAATCGCCAACGGAAGAACATCACGTTTTAATAGTTTTAAAAAAATAAGTCAAATAATTAAATGGTTTAAATATATTTTTGGTCTTTACAATATAGTCTATTAATTATTATCCTATATATAGTTTTTTTACATATTTTCCTATTTATTTTCCTCAATATTTTTATTAATAAAGACTAAAAAATGGTATTTTACCTTTTAATAGAAATTTATAGAAAAAAATCTATAAGAAAATTTGTAGAAAAGCTATACAATAAGGATTAAATCAGTGTATTTTTAATTTTTAAGAGACTAAAATCATTAGCTTTGAATTATAGAAATAAAAAATAAAGCTCAATTATATTTCAGGGATCAATAACATATTTAGCCCTAATCAAATATATTAAAATTTAAATAATAAGACGCATACCAATGAATCAAAAAAAAAAATTTACTAAAAATATGTAATAGTAATTAGCAGCACTTTTAAATAAAAAGAACAAATATTTAATTAAAGAAAAAATCCCGTAGAAATGGGTACTATTTCATATTTTGATCACTTATCATATTCAGTTTGTAGTGAGTTCAAACCCGCAGAGATACTATCATTGGATCACGGTGGAACTTAGGAGTGTTCATGGGACGGGTTGGGAAGGGTTTTACCTGTCCCTAACCCAGTCCTATTTTTTGATCGGGTCAATTTTATGGATCCGAACCCGTTCATAGATCCGAAGAGACCCGATAATGTGCGGGTCTAAGTAAGACCGGGTCTTTGTAGGACAGGACCGAGTTGGCCCGATATATAAGCTAAATATAATCATGAAATGATCATATAACAATGTTCAAAAGAAAATAGTCCATACAATTAATAAATATATTGCGTACAATAAAATATCTCTTAATATATGCAATATTTTTTACTTTTTTAAAGTTTGGGACATTACTAAACCAAGAATAACATTACATCACTATATAATTTTATGTGTATAATGTATTTTTAAAGGTAAATAGAGAAAACTTAGACTCAAAAACCCCATCTAAAATGAAAAAAATAAGGTTAGGACTTTACGTAATAGAAAATCATAAGTAATAAAAATTATATTTATATATAAAGGACAGGCCGGGTAACCCGAAGGTTAACCTGAACTCGTCCTTAACCCAATGCCGGGTCAAAAAATGGGACCCGATGAGACCCAATTTAGTTCTATTCTTTCTTCCGGCTCGAGTAAAACGGGTTGGGACGGGTCAAAGAGACGGACAGACCGGGTCTTGAACACATGGTGGAACTACCTCACCTATTCAATCTTGAATTGGATCCCTTAATGTTGATTAGCCAAATGACAAAACAACAAATAATTCAATAATAAAGGAAAATCTCCTAGGAAAGTAGAAACGGATCCGATTTCCAAATAATGCTTACTGAGAACTATTTTCACAGTTGGATGATCCACTTAGCTAATCGCTCTGTACAGATCCACACCTTTGCTATAAATTGCAATAACTGTGAACAAAAAATTATTTATAAAACTGTACAGATTATATTGAATCTCTAATAAATCCATCACTGGCGATGCCAGTGGCTCTGCAAAAGCCAACAATTCTTCAGCTGCGACTGCGCGGTTTCCTTGAAGCTCTTCACTCTCACCAAACAAAAATGGGTCGAACAAATACCCATCCCTGGACCGGGTCCTGATCCGACCCGATTCGTCTTCAACAGATAACAAACCGGACCACACCCGACACCCTTTCCCTGAACCACGATTCCCCACACCTTCGTCGTCCTCTCCCCCCTCCCTCTCTCGCCGCCGTCCTCCGCCTCGTCTCCGCCTATCTCCTCCACAAAAATAACGCCCTCCGGCAACTGCGCCTCTCCTGCCTCCCACCTCTCCTTCACCGCCGCCCAATCCTCCACCACCACCTTCTTCTCCGTCGCCAACGTCGTCGTTTCACCCTTCCTCTTGGGATAAACCTGCACCAGCAGCGGCGCATCCTTTAAATTCTTCACAATCTCCACCACCGACTCTCTCATCCACTGGTCGAGCCTCTTCTGCGCGTCAATCGCGTCGTTCGCTCCTCCCTCACAATTCCCTATCGGTTCCAAGCTCATCCTGTTCTCCTGTCCCCTCGCCGCCGCGGCAGCGGCGGCCGATATCCTCCCCTTCCTCGCCGTGGAGCGGACGTGATCGCCGATCACGACAGAGGAAGGCGGTGCAAAGGCAAGACCGCACCGCTTCTGGATTCCAAGTCCGGCGGCGAAGTGGTTGTTTCCGCCGCAAGCAATGCCCAGAGACGACGCCATCTCCTGGTGCGAGGATGGCTGGACAAGAAACCTCGAAGAAGACTCAGAACGAAGGGAACAAGGGAATGAGAAAACTGAACCAGGTAAGTGGATGCGTTTTGTTTCGGTTTTGTGAACAAGAAAATTCGGTTTGAAGGATAAAAGAGAAGAAGAACACATAAGAGAGGGGATGTTGATGATAAAAATTGTTTAGTGACGCGTTCAAAATTAAAGGCGGATAAATAGTTTTATGCAAATAATTATCAAACGAAGGGTCATGATTCAAAGGTGACTCGGACTCTGACTCGGACCCCTAGTGGCTATTGTCTGTTATGATAGACCCACCAACCAGTGTTTACAATTCAAAAATTCACGTTTGGGATGGCTTCCTTGCCTTTATTTAAGCTTCATGTTCCTAATGGGATTAGATTTCCCTTGCTTTGGGAGAAAGGGTCTGAACTTGCTACGTAACCACAACAAACGGGTTTGTTTCTCTGCGGGTGAGTGTTTTTCAAGATATAGTGCGATGTGGAACTAAACGAGGGATGTGTGATGGGTTTCTTAGGTGGGATGAGTTGGACGCTTTATAATACACGGGTGCATGCGATAGGATAGTCTGGTTTGCAGTGGAATGGGTGTGAGAATGGCACGAGGCTGGATTGTATGGGAACGTGTCTTCACGGTTCATCCACGAGGCTCACACGCGACCAGAAAATGTAGGAAGTGGAAAGTAGTGGGAATTTCTGTTGCGGGTTCAGAGGGCCACGAGTTGTGATTACTTTGAACATGTGAGGTTATAATGAGCGGTGCAGATGGAATTGGAATTGGGAGTATTTAAGGGGTGAGTGTAGGTGATTGTGAGCGTGGTCGGTGTGTGACGTAAAGAAACGATAACGAGAAGTGCACGAGGTGGCACACGAAAAGTGCATGGATTGCGAAGGCAGGCACACAGGGGGCATTCGCTTCGTGTAAAGCTTGGCCAATAGAGTGCAAAGTGGATGACACGTTGGAACGAATGGATCTCCATGTCAGCATTTTCGCGGTTTTTAAAATGTGGAAAATATACGTGTACACAATTATTGCTTTGTGCGCGTGTTTTTTTTATTCCTTATGATGACTGCACAATCATTGCCAAACAGGATCTAAACAGCTTCTTCAGAGAGATTTTTATGCCTACTTGATCAATCGTGATTCATGTGACTGTTATTCCAACTGTCTCTTACCGAACAAAATTAAATTATAGTAGTACTTTACAAGGTAACTGCAAATTAAATGAGATAAACATTCACGAATGACAAAGATTAGATGGATTAATTAAAGATAATGAAAAAATCACATGAGTATCATCTCTTATTTCATTTTTAAATTAAGTTTTCATCTATTTTTTTAAACATGAAACGGTTTTTTGAAAAAAAAAATGAATAATATAACAAGAGTTCAATGCATTGCTTAGAAGCAGGGGATAATGTTAAACGATCAATAGATGTTGAAAATTATTTATTAAATAATAAATGGTTAATTGATTTGAAATTGTGGCAATTATCTGTAATTGTATGATTAGCTACTAGAATAATGACCAATATCTAACGAATAAAATAATTATATGATATAAACAGAATGGATAGCATGGATGGCACTGGCAGTACTGTACAGTGTATCAGTGATTTTATTTTTTTCTATATACTAGTAGTTCTACCCGTGCAATGAAGAAATTTTAAAATATGTTAATTAAATATTTTATTTTAAAATTATAATTTGTGTTAATAATAAATTATTATATAAAAAATATTTATTATAAGTATGAACTATGATTTAAGAAAAAAACATATAAGAAACTTTTATACACGATTAAATAATTAAAAGAAGTGCAATGCAAAATTTCACTTAGCATGTTTAGAAAATTAAATACAAAACAATTTGGAAAATTGACAACATATATAAGATAAATTGACAACATGTATAAGATATATACCAAATATGATTTTAAATTTTAATTAAATTAAATATTAAATGAGATTTCTTGAAGTTCCAAAAATAATAATAAATTGAAGATTTAAAAATAGATCTATAAAATTTGTTGCTAAAATAGAAAATCACATCAAACACATTAACATTTATTATTTAATAATTGGAATTTAATAAATAATGTAATTATTCAAATTATTAAACACATTATCATAAACAAAGTAAATAAAGAATTGTTGTTTTGATGCTATTCTTAAAATTCAAAAATAGGTTTTTCTTTAATATTTTGGATAAATACTTCTAAAATTAGTATGTTATTTCTGTTAACATAATTTTCACTTTGTCTAATAATTTTGCAATAGTTCATATTTATTTATTTTTATAATAAATTATATTACAATATATTTTTTATCAAACTTATATATATTCATTAATATAATTTAAATATTTTAATTAAATTATAAACTTCTATGTAAACCCCAAATAAAATGTTAATATTATTTTGTTTAAATATTTAGTTGCATTTGAATTCTCTAAAATGGTGTTTAAAAGACTAAGGTTGTGGACACAAACAATTATCATACAAAAAGGAGGAGTACACACAATTAAATAAAATAAAGTATATAGTTGTGTTAAAATTTAGAGAGAGGAAAAAAATTATAACCTTATTTAATTATAATTAATATTTGAATAAAATATTTAAGTTAGTAAAATAAAAAAGACATAAAAAGGAAATAATCAATTAAAAATTATATTAAGACTAATAGAGTTACAATAATTAATGTTTAATATTTACTAAATATATTATATAAATAATTGATCATTAAAGTGAGATAACAATTGTATTAAAATGATAGTTTGTTAAAAATATCAATAAAATTTGAATATTAATTTTATAGGCAATTTATGGATTTTATTTCCATAAGAAAAAAAAGAGTTTACTTTATCTTGAGTTGAAGAGAAATTCAAGAACTTTGTTTGAAACGTTAATATTAACTTTTTGTAGTTAGCTTTAAGTGTCAATCCAATTCTTGATGTTCTAATCTTAGTACATATTTTATTGAATATAAACACATTTTCAATGTTAAAAATCCTTTTTTTGTTTAACCACAGTGAACCTGAATTTTTTCCATCCACGAGACTCAGACCTGAGCCATTGCATAAGGGCAATCAAACGTGTACCACTTGAACCAACCTTGTTGACATGGATATTTGGACTTAACTATATTCAAAGAAGTATTTATGTTTTGATTTTTTATTTACTAAAAACCTTAGGGAACTTTTTATGATTTATAGAATAAATATTAATAATAATAAATTTTTGTTATTGTGAATTGCTTCTTACTCAAATATGAAATAATTAAACAAAATGAGAACTTTATCTCAACGTGAATCTTTTGTCAAAATAAAAATGTTATTAACTTTCTCACTTCTTGGAAAGTTGAATTATATGTCATTTTTAGTGCCTATAGTAAAAAATGGCTAAACATAATCAAATAATTTATTTTTAATTAATTCTGTAATATATATACATGTATATGAATCATTTACCATGCAAGTAAAAGGATTTTTTTGTTAAAATTTGATGGAAAGAATTGTGAAGTCTATTAATCAGTTTGAGCATTCAAACTTGACTCAAAAACTTAATATCCTGTAGTTTTAATGATTAACAAATAAGATTATATAAACAGATTCTACTGAGAAAGATATTGGTTTGTTGATTGTGTTTCAGGATGAAATAATAATCAAAATCAGAAGATTAGGATCAGAAGAACAAATGCAGGATCAAGGATAAAGAAGCTGTCTGAAGACGTGAAGACCATATGAAGACAACATAAAGCAGTCTGAAGAAAAGAAGCTGTTTGAAGCAAAGAAGCCTTCTGAAGAAACGAAGCTGTCTGAAGAAGCAGGACTCGTCTAAAGAGTTGGAGCTGTCTGAAGTAGTTCAACCCGTCTGAAGTATCAGTGCTGTCTGAAGTCTCACTTATGACGTGGCACCCTCTGCTGAAGTTTGTGAAGACTTTTCTGAACCTCTGCTGCACGTACCTCTTCAAACACGTTTATAGCAAGGAACACAGAGACCTTTTCGTGGTGATTTTGAATTTCATACACCACTGAGGAAATCTCTGCAACGCAGTCTCTGCAACAACATTTGTAGCAGCACCAACGTTGTACTCTGTCAGAATTGTGAAGACACCCAGAAGCGTGTCTCACGATGGATTGAATAGCATTCAATGCTTTCTCTAAATGGTAGTATCACAACGGAAATATCATCATCACCAATCCAAAAGAAAGCACAAGAAAAGCTCAGGAGACTAAGCAGAAGCAACAAAGAGAAATGTTTGAATAAAATATTTTAATTCAAACATATTGTATCATCTGTAAGAAACAGCCATTGAACAAGACACCTCACTCAAAGAAGAAAGAAGAAATGGTGTCAGGAAGCAAACAGAAAATGAGCATACACAAAATAAGCAAGAGGACAAATCCAACGGACACCTCCTCATATACACTCCTAAGAAAAGCAGAGAAAATCAGAAGTCAGCTGAAGAAAAGTAAAAGGATATCAAGAGAGAGAACATGTAAAATAATATCAAGAAAATTTCTCTAAAGAGCTCATCTACAGAAGTGTCAGAACAGGACTGTCTGAACACATATCTGCTAAAGAAGAAGAAACCGTTTGAGACACTATTACACAACGGCTATATAAGCCACATCATCAACATCTCAACGGTATTATGAATTATCTTCAAACGGCTATATTCCAACAGAACATATAAATAGCCTCAAGGAAGAATTTGAAGATGTTGAACTCATTCACTTGGTTCAATCAGTTGAACAAGAAAAATCTTATTATTGTTGACCATGCTTACTTGAATCAACCATGCTGCTGATCTATTGATCAGTTAGTCAAAATTGTAGTTGTTCAGTTGAACAACCAACCAGGTTGTGCTTAATCTCATATGAACCAAGAATGGTTTGAAGCTGCAAGTATGCCTTGGTTTTTCCAATGATACGGGTGAGAATGTAGCCCTTGGAAACCAATGGCTGGAGAACAAGGCTGGAGCTTAAAATCAGTATCTACCCATCCAATTCTCAGAGGATGTTATTCCCCTTATCAGAGACAGGGATTGTACTCAAACTTATACACTTCTATCACTGTCTTAAACTTGTACTTAGAATTCTTTCATTGTATCCTGAGTAGTACTCAGTTAACCTCAAGTACAGGAAAAGATTAAGTTTATGTTTCGTGGCAACTTAAACTTAATTTAACTTGTAAACACTTTTTGTGTCAGAGAGCCTACAGAGGCTTGGTGGAAGAAAGAATACTTAGTTGCAAAGCCTGGAGAGGCTAGACTGAAAAAGAATACTTCATATGTTGCTTGGAGAGGCAGTTGAAAACAAAGCAATACTTGTGTTGGCCTGAAGAGGCTGTGAACAATACTTGTATCTGTGGATTCAGATAGTGGAAAATCCAGTGGTGGTTTGCCTCTGGGACTGGATGTAGCTCACGGGTTTGTGGGTGAACCAGGATAAATTCCTTGGCTAAGTTTTCTTACCCTTATCTCTTATCAATTCTTTCTATACTAATCAAGGGGTCAGAATAATTAATCTGATATTTTAAAGGCACAAAACATCTTTTAAAATTAGTTTTTACAAGTCGTCTGAAAACTTCAGACAGCCCCGTAAAAGCCTGTCTGAAATCTATATGCCTAAGTTCTCTTTTCTTTAATCTCTTTATTTCCAGTTTTCATATTTATGTTGGGGTTTGAAAAGTATTTTCTATAATAAACTTAACACAACTATTTCAATAAAATGACCTTTCATATGTATAAAACATGGGATGACTCTTATTTCATTTGTAGCTTTACAAAGAATGTTCCTTGAAGAACTTCTGAAATAAATTCTCTGAAGCAAGTCTGAAAGGGATCAGTTCTGAAATCAGGAACAAACTTCAGAGAACCTCTAGTTGTCTGAAGTATTTCAGAAACTGTTCTGAAAATACTCCTTGTAATAATCTTCAGAAGACACTTTGAGAAACCTTTGTTTAAAACAATCTTAAGCTTTAGAAGAAACACTATTTTTCTTATCTTCCACACGTTTCAACTATCTCTGATCTTAAGACTTGTTCTTAACGGCACTCATCTTCATAATTTAAATTAAAGATTTCCAAAAACTATCAAAAAGTTTGAAACACTATTCAACCCCCCTTCTAGTGTTTCCTGTGGTTCTAACAAGAATGAATGTGTATAGAAAAATAAACCCATTATTTTGTTTATAGGGAAAATGAAGGAATTTGAAAAGATGACTAAACAATACTATTAATGTAACATCCTGAAAATTAGAATCTAGAAATATCGTGGAAGCCTTAGGCTATGAATCCCACCGCAAGAAGGGAAGATTGAAGTGAGCTGAGAACTTGGGGGTTGGAAGGGAAAATAAGATGAGAGTTAGGGAATCGATTAAGAGTTATGAGTTTAAGTGAACTGAGAAGGGAAAAATTAAGTATTAAGCAAAACCTGACTGAAGAGTTAGCATAGGAGGAGTCACAGCTGGTGGTAGAAAGGCTAGCATTGTGAAGAGGTAAGGAAGGAAGTAGAGACATTGGAACGAGGGATTTGATTAAGACGGAAGGAACTAAGCTTAAACAAATTGACAGGAAGGAAGAGGAGAGGCATGGACTCAGGGAACCGAGGTAGAAAGTGATTTGATGGAAAGGAACAAGGGAATAGAGAAGCATAGTCTCATGGACACTTAGAACCCTTAATGTTAGCCTTATTGGAGTGAATTGATGAGTTATAACATGATTCATGTAAAGTGTGCCCCGTTAGGCCTCAACCAAGGTTATTGTGTAATTTTGGGTTTTAAGCCTAATGACCTTGGTGCATTAATTCGATAATATCTAGAGTTAAGGGTGTCTAATTGAGGTGATTCCAATTGCATTAGAAAGCTAAGATCCGGGGCTTCAGTTTGATATGCTATACGATAGCATTCCGGGCTCATTTGCACCTCCAAACAGCAAGTTTACGCGTTCAAGCGCGCAGAGGAGTGAATTTTGGAATTCTGGCAGCAACTCTAGGCGCTCAAGCGCCCAGGTGCGCACTCAAGCGCGCGACAGACAAAAACTCTAGGCGCTCCAGCACCCTGGGGCGCGCGAGCACGTCCCTGTCTTCTTCAAACGCGCAGAATCCTCCCATTTCTTCACTTTTCTTCTTCTTCCTTAGTGTTTTAGAGAGAGAGGATCTTAGAGAGAGAAAGTGAGAGAAAGGAGGAGTAAAGCTAGCTTGGAGCTTTCCCAACCCCTCTGTGCTTGGAGATCATCTTCCTCTTCTCCCATTTTCATTAGTTTCCTCCATTTAAGGTGAGTGTGGTTCTCACTTACTTTCATTATTGTTTGATAATCTATGTATGACCCCTATTCTTACTCCCCCTTTCTATTATTAATTATTTTTAACGATTATAGACATGCCTAGGGTGGATAGTTGAATAGAGTGACTGTATGTGCTTGGTTTCCAAACCCTAGGGTAGTAGAATTGGGTATTTTTGCTATATTGATCTATTAACTATATTCATAAGCATTCATGGGCCTTTGGCCATCATTGAACATATTGCAAGGGTCCTTGGACCATCATAGTGCCTTCGGGCTATCATAGAGCTTTCGGGCTATCACAGGGTCTTCGAACCATCACAGGGTCTCCGGACCATCACAGGCCTTCGGGCACTCATATTGAAGAAAGACGAGGTGATCTCATCGACCTCTCGGCCAAGGGGAAGATGGGGGATCGTCTCCCTAAAAATAAATCAAGCCATGAACCATGCATGCTTAATAAAACTTAATCATAGGTGTCCCTGGACGACGGTCCTTGGTCACATGGTTGAGTGCTTAACCACAGTCACAGATAGTGAAAAGACCCCGGGTGTCGGGTAAAATCACGTCACAACCATGTTACATCATTTCATAGCAATTGCATATACATTGGGACTGTTGTGCATGTTGTTTATCTACAATTATTTGTATTTTAAATTAAATGGTGAATTACATATATTGCGTGTGCTTCTCTTTTCTGCCTGACTCAGCACACTGAACACACTGTTATTGCACTCACTGGGACGTAATCTCATCCCACGATGTGGGAATTATATTCAGTTGTGCAAGTTGCTGTACAGGGGCTTGGCAGAAGAGCTGAAGACTTATTTGAATGAGATTTTGTAGCCTTGTAATTGTGTAAATGAAATTATGGACTTGTGGGGGGTGTGCACATGTCATGATTATTAAGGGGGGATATTATGATGTTTTGAGAAACTACATTGTACTATTATATATTGTATTGGTTGGACTTTTCTGGGTTTCAGGTTGAGATGGAATTTTTGGAAATGTCTAGTTTATAGGATAGACTCTGCCGGATTTTCGGTAGGAGTGTTATAAACTATAACATCCCAAACTGTAATTAGTTTCATAAATTGAGAATGGGGATTTTGTCCTGATTGTAATGGTGTATGAATTTTGTGGAAGTTTAAGCAAACGTTGGATTGCCTAAGCAGTTATGTGGTTTGTATGATGATATCGATAATGACGCGAAATAATTTCAGAAACTTAGAAAAGTTGTAACATCCTAAAATTTATTAGGATAAATATTAATTAAATTAAAGAGATTAATTAAGAAAATAATTAATTTAATGGGAAATAAATAATAGGAGTGTCATTATTATTAGTATTGTTTCGTAAAGGTAATTTTAATTGAAAATAGAATAAGGGAGTGAGAGTGGGCCCAAGCCCAATTAGTTATTTCAGTAAGGAGGGGTTAACAGAACACCCTAATCCTTATTCGTATCATTCGTCAGTAAGTGAAACGCTAAGGAGGGGAGAAACGGAGTTCCAAGAGAGAGCTGCTGCGGAGTGAAAGCCAAGAATCCAAGAAAGGACTTCCTTGCTGTGATCAAAGCTTCGCTTAAGGTACGATGGGGGAGAGGGTATTGCCTGTATATGCATGTAGGGGGTACTTGGGTAGTAATCTAAGATGTATAATTCGAATTTATGAATGAATAATTGAGAATGATGATATAATCTGGTGATTGATGATTTATTGTTTGTGTATTGACGAATTATTGAATGAGAGTAAAGATGATATTGAAGATAATTGAAAAGGGGGTGATTAGGGATTAAAAAATTGGGATTTTGATGAATTGATGGTATAATCTGTAATAGATTGATCATTTATTGAGTATTTTATGTTATTAATGAGTATGAATGATGTTTAGATGAAAAAGATTGATTAGGGATTGATTAGATGGGTTTAGAGAGGTGAGAAATCGTGAAATCTGCGATCTGCGATCTGCGTCGCGGGTAATCGATTACCAGATGTGGCAATCGATTACTAGAGTGTTCTGGGCAACCCAGAAGCACTGTTTGCTTGTTGGTAATTGATTACGGGGGTGTTGTAATCGATTACCAGAGAATTTGTTTGCGGGTAATCGATTACAGAGGTGCTGTAATCAATTACCAGAGAGCTTGCTTGCAGGTAATCGATTACAAGGTAGTTGTAATCGATTACCAGAGACCTTGTTTGCAGGTAATCGATTACCTGAGGTTGGTAATCGATTACCTAAGGTTGGTAATCGATTACCAGAGTGGATTTGGAGATCCTAACTGTTTGATGATGATTGATGTTGTTTGAGGGTACTTTATAATGAGTATTGTGTTGATGATTAATGATGTTTGATGAGGATTGCGCTGGTTATGATGATGAATAATGATGATACTTGATGATGAGTGTGATGATGTATTATGATGATAATTGATGATAAGTGTGATGATGATAATGATGTCGGTGTATATCACCTTATTATGATGATGTTTAATGATGAGCATATTGATGTATGATGATGATGTAAATGATGATAGTGTGTATCACTTATGATGATGATGTAAATGATGATAGTGTGTATCACTTATGATGATGATGTTATTGATGATAGTGCATGTCACTTATGATGATGATGTGAATGATGATAAGTGTATATCACTTTATTAATGATGATGTTTGATGATGAGTATGATGATGCATGAGATGATGATTTATGATGATGGTGTATATCACCTTTTGATGATGATGTTATCTAAGTTGTGCGGGCCCATAGAGGGGGTACAATTTGGGAGGTGAACTGAGTTGTATGGGCCCATAGAGGGGGTACAACTCAGGGGATCAAGATGGGGCGTTCGATGCACGGGCCCATAGAGGGGGTGCAACCTAGGAGTGATTGTACGGGCCCATAGAGGGGGTACAACCTAGGGTCGAATGTCGTTGTGCGGGCCCATAGAGGGGGTACAACCTATCGGATAGTGTGTGGTAACACCGGTAGACCACCTTGGTACTAACTAGAGTGATTGACGAGGTGCGCCCATTGTGTGGAGTTCCAAGTCATGATCTTTGGGTAGACGATGAGAGGAGTATTGATGTGTGATATTTCATGATGAAATGGTGTTATTAAATGATGTTATGAATATTGATGATGATGAGTATTATGTGTGAGAATAGAATATATGATTATTTGGGTGAATAATGGTATGAGAACTATATGATGATATATGAATGAGATTATGATGATGATGAGCTTGATGAATATATAAAGGATATGTTTATGTGTTGTGAATAGGAATGATGACATGACATGTATATGTTGATATAGATGATTGAATATATGTGTGAGTTTTAGATGAATGTTATTCATTGGTGATTTAATGTATTGATGGCATGATGTAATGATGTTGTGGGTGAGGATGGGTATTCTCTATGTGTATGTATAGGTAGTATTCCTTTTCCTCACCGTATTCTGTGGATATATTTTACAGGTGTTGATGAGGACACAACTGGTGTCAATTATGAATAAAAGGGCATGCTCTGGTAGATGTGACATCAGGGTGTGCTTGGGGGTTTTACCATGTTCCTAGATTAGGAGTATTTTTATGAACTTTTGGATGTCTTGTATGGCAGTAGATTATTAATTGTTTTTATTCCTATGGAGATTTCCGCTGTTTATAATTAAATTATATTTGGAGTTTGAGTTCATTTAATAAAGTCGTTTTCGAACTATGAGATTTATTAAGAGTGTTTGTGTACCTTTTACCCACCGAGGGACTTTACATTTTCTAAACTTCTATTTACAAAACATATAATAGTATGGGGTAGAAGGGTGTCACAAAAGTGTCTCCAACGAACATTATTTCTAGGTTCACAGAATTAGGACGTTACATTATGTTATCGAAGCAGTTCAATCCAATTGGACTGTGGTTAGTTTAGTCACCCATGACTTTCTATAATCTTATAGTACAATGTACGCCTTATAGGGACTGATCACCCCTATATGGTGTGTATTGTATGCAAGATTTGTTAGAACCACAGGAAACACTAGAAGGGGGGGTTGAATAGTGTTTTAAGCTTTTTATGTCAATCTTGAAAATCTTTTGTTTAAATCATGAAGATGAATAATGTTTAAAATGAATCTTAAGATCAAATATAATTAAAACGTGCGGAAGATAAGAAAACAAATAAAGTTTCTTTTAGGTCTTAAGATTATTTTAAACAGATACTTCTCAAGATATCTTATGAAGATTATTACATTGAGTGTTTTTCAAAACTGTTTCTGAAATACTTCAGATGACTATAGGTTGTCTGAAGTCTGTTCCAGATTTCTGAATTGAGGTCTTGCCAGACTCACTTCAGATAATTGTTTCAGAAGTAATTCAAAAGACATTCTTTGTAATGCTTCAAGTGATGTGAGAAACATCTCATGTTTTATTCTTATGAAAGATCATTTTATTGAAATCGTTGTGTTAAGTTTGTTATGAAAATAACTTTTCAATCCCCAACATAAATAAGAAAACTGTAAATAGAGAAGTTAAGGGAAAGAAGACTTAGGCACAAAGTTTATCCTGGTTCACCCACAATTCCGTGAGCTACATCCAGTCTCAGAGGCAAACAACCACTGGATTTTCCACTATCTGAATATGAGTACAGTCTCTCCAGACACAACGAGTACAGTCTCTCCATACATCATGAGTAAAGTCTCTCCAGACACCACGAGTACAGTCTCTCTAGACATCACGAGTACAGTCTCTCCAGACATCACGAGTACAGTCTCTCCAGACATCACGAGTACAGTCTCTCCAGACACAAGTATTCTTTCTTCCACCAAGCCTCTCCAGGCTCTCAAACACATAAAGTGTTGAGTAGTTTCACTACTCAATCCAAGTTAGATGTTCGCCAGAACCTCTAAACTTAGATTCTACTTGTACATAGAGATTACTGAGTACACACTTAGGATACAGACATTACAAACTAAGTACAAGGATAGACAGTGATACAAGTGTTTGAATTGATTACAATCCCTGTCTTTCTATGAGGAATACATCCTCTGAGAGTAGGCTAACTAAGATATGAAATGATGCTCCAGCCTTGTTCTCAAACCATTAGTTTCCATGGGCTACATTCTCACCCATATCATAGGAACACCAAGGTATATCAAAGCTTCAAACCATACCCAGTTTGATAGTCATTTGTTCATCATGATTGCCTTTCGAACAATCAAATCACTTGATCAAACAGACCAACTGAACAACCTAACTAACTGACCAGCTAGTCAGTAGCCTGATTGAGAACCAACTCTCTGATCAAACTTCGTTGACATCTTCATGATCCACTTAAGCTCAAGTCAACTCTTGTTAACCATAAGGCACTCAGCCTGATTAACTAGTTTGATTCTGTTGATCAACAATTTTGTCTGACTGACCAATAGGTCGGCAGCATGGTTGATTCTCTTTCAACCTTTTCAACCTGGTTGATTCAAATAAGCATGGTCAACAACCAATAAGGTTTTTCTGATACATCTTGATCAACTGATTGAACCAAGTGAATGAGTTCAACATCTTCAAATTCTTCCTTGAGGTTTTTTATATGTTATGTTGGAATATAGCCGTTTGAAGATGATTCATAATACCGTTGAGATAATTGATGATGTGGCTCATATAGCTGTTGTGTAATAAGGTCTCAAACGGTTGCTTCTCCTTAAGCGAATGAGTGTTCAGACGATCCCGTTCTGACACTTGATATTTTCTTCTTCATGAGAGATGTTTCTTGATATAATTCTGAGAATACTCTCTCTTGAATCTGCTTCTTTCTGCTTTCATTTGTTTTCTTCTGCTTTTCTTAGGAGTGTATATGAGGAGTTATCCGTTGGATTTGTCCTTTTGCTTATTTTGTATATGCTCCTTTTCTGTTTGCTTCCTGACATCATATCTTCTTTGGGTGTGATGTGTTGTTCAATGGCTGTTTCTTGCAGATAATATGTTTGAATTAAAATATTTCATTCAAACATTTTTCTTTGTTGCTTCTGCTTAGTCTCCTGAGCTTTTCTTCTGCTTTCTTTCGGATTGATGATGATGATATTTCCGTTGTGATACCACCGTTTAGAGATATCATTGAATGCTATTCAATCCGTTGTGAGACACGCTTCTGGGTGTTCTGACAATTCTGACAAAGTACAACGTTGGTGCTGCTATAAAGCTGCCACCGTTGTTGCTACAATTTCTGCGTTGCAGAGATTTCCTCAGTGGTGTATGAACTTCAAAGGTACCAAGAAAGGTCTCTGTGACTTTGCAAATTTAAGCTTTGAAAGTGTTGCGTGTTTGTAGAGAACGACTTTTCTTCAGCATACTTCAAAAAGCAAAAGTCTTTTTTGTCTTCAGTGAGTGTGCCACGTCGGATCTCAGACGGCTTCAATATTTCAGACGAATATTGACACTTCAGATAGCTTCTAGTCTTTCAGACAGCTCCGTTGCTTCAGACAGCTTCTTTTGCTTCAGACAGCTTCGTTGCTTCAGACAGCTTCTTTGCTTCAGACAACTTCTTTGCTCTAGACAGCTTCTTTTGCTTTCGCCAAGATGAAACTTCAGAGTACTTCTTTCTTCTGATAAGAAGATTGTAGTTTCTTTCTTCTTAGTATTTCTTCTTCTTCTTATAGATAAAGATGTTGAATTGTATGTTCTTTATTCAATCATCTTTCTTGTTTGCTTCTGTTCGGTCTTCTATCATTTTCTGATTTGCAGCAGGTGTGGATGCAATGGGTCTGCTTATATAAATCCTTTTGTTGCAGGCATTGTGGAAAGTCTTTGCAACATTTCCTTATTTATGCAAGACTTTAATCGAGGTAGAAAAGCATGTCTAGCTTTATCTACTGAGTGAGTGATCTTCATGTACTTTACACTTTGCAATGTCTTCAAGAGGTCATTTCTTGATTCTGATATGTTCAATCTTCAGACTGCTTCATGTTGTCTTCATTTCTTCGAGTCTTTAACTTGGTTGTGGATTACTCTTCTTCGGATTCTGCACTTTGTTCTTTTGATTCTGATCCCCTGATTCAAATTCTTCTTTTGATGTGTTCTTCTACTCTTCTTCTTCAGATAGTGAATATTTCATCCTGAAACATAATCAACAAACCAATACCTTTCTCAGTAGAACCTGTTGATATAATATAATCTTATTTGTTAATCATTAAAACTTGAGGATGCTAAGTCTTATAATCATGTTTAAATACTTTAACCGATTTATAGACTTCACAAGATTATGGTTAGTTACTTGAGTAGGATGCCTTGGTTAGAGAGAGTTTAGGGTTTTTTCTCTAACAAGGTTAGTACCAACTACCTGCAAGTGAGGAAAAATAACATGAACGTACTCCCAAGCACAGAACCCTTACCTAAGGAACTTGTTAGACTGTCTTCCCTAAATCCTAGTGAACATAATACCCACATAAAGAGCCAACTTAGGCAAACTACCTAATAGGTGACGAGAGTGTTTGTTTGACTATACTTGATTTTCTGCTATTAGTTGAGTAATATGGTTGGGATGTAGGGATGGCAATTGAGCCCAGGCCCTATGGGTACTCGCAAAAATTACCCACAATGGGCAGGGTAAAAAACCGTAAAACGGGTATGGGCGCGGGTACGGGCACTTCGATGCGCAACCCGCCCCATACCCGCACTTATATATATATATGTTAAATTATTTAATAAATAATACCATATATAATTATATATAGAGTAATTTTTATTAAAATATCTAATATATTTATACATATATAACATTAAAGATTAATTTTTTTTAAAGCTACCTATTTGTGTTTTTTAATTTAAAATATATGACTAATTAATGTTAATAATTTTTTGCACATCATGGAGAATGCTAACACATGATATCCAGGTTTATAAAATAGTATGATGTGAAGTATATTGTAATATTTAATAAAAAAAATTGAACATTAATCATGTGTTGTGTTTTAGAATATTAACGTATTGTGTTTCGATTTAATTAAATTGTTATGTCATTGATATTTAATAAATATGTTTAGACGATTTTGGAGTAATTTTTAATTGAGTTATAATTTTCTTTAATTAGTATTTTGTAATGAGTTATTAATTTTTCTTGCGGGTAATGGGCGCGGGTATGGGCATATAGCGGCTCAACGGGTATGGGGACGGGCATTAAAGTTGCTGCCCACGTGGGTATGGGCGCGGGCACGGGCTTTTTTTGAAAGTGCGGGTATGGGGACGGGCATTATGGTACCCTGCCCAGAGGGTACCCATTGCCATCCCTATCGAGATGTAAGTACATGATTGAGTGTGAGTTTCTGGGGTAATGAGGGGTTTGGTTGTGAATCTTATTAGGATTTTATAGGATTAGAAACTTCATGGTTTACATAGATGAGAGTGGGGGTGATCGAAGCCGTACTCAATCAAATAAAAAGAATTAAAGTGCAGTAAGGGTTGGTTAACTCAAAGTCGTTTACCAAAGAATTCAATCACAAATTCAGAAATTCAAGATCAAAGTAACACACACAATCAGCGGGAGATTGTTTGGAATTTTCAATTCTAGGATTCTAAACAACAGAAACTTAAATTCAAAATTAACCAATCAAAGATTAAGATCAATCCTCTGCATATGCATAACCTGGATATATCATTGGAAATCAAGAGGCAATTCTATCAAACATATATGAATCTGAATTTCACCATGAATTAATCAATAAGCATCAACAACTCATGATTCAAGTTCTTGCATTAAGCATGCAATGTTCATCAATTAGGTTAGTGATTAAGCATCCCTAATTCTAATTGAATCTGAATTTAATTCAAATTTCCAATCCTCAAACATAAAGCATACTTGAATTCAATTCTACAATCCCTAAATTCACAGTTTTAAGCAAAACCGAAATTCATGTAGAAAGAAGAGCAAAATCGGAATTGGAATTGATGTGAAAAATAGAATCTGAATTACAACCAAACCTCAAGATCCAAGCTAGCATTGATACAGAGAATTAACCTTGAGAAGTTAGCCTTCCATTTCCATGGAGGTGAAATCCGAAATTGCAAGAAGAGGAAGAAGAAGAGAGAAAGTCGTCCAACGCAAGAAGAGAGAAAAAAAGAGGGAAAGTGAAGAGTCAAATTCTAAAATTCTGAAAAATGAGGGAAAAGTGTTTTAACTATTCAACAACACACCTATTTATAGAGCCTAAATTACTAACAATCTGATTAGGCCTTAATTGGACCGAAATTAATGGACAACAAATTTGGTTTGAAGGATTATTTATATAAGAACAGTTTCACTTGAAGGTAGTGTGTTTAAATGTTTCAACAATCTTTCTGAAGAGTGACTCTGTGATATAATCCAACTCTCTGAAGTTGAACCTGCTGATACGAGGAACTTTATGAAGAACAAAGACCTACTGAAGTTTATCCATCCTTCTAAAGTACTGTTGTATTAAAAAAGAAGACTATCTGCTGAAGACCTACAGCGTAGCATTTGACTAAAGTCAGGAGGCTATCTGCTCAAGACTTCAATGCATTATTAATGTCTGAAGCAAGTTTGATTCAATTAAGGAATGTTACAGAGACCCTTTATGAAGTATTTCAAGTCTTTCACCAAAAAGGGAAATTGCTGTAACCTGGTACCTACTGTGTCAGACCCTGGTACCTGAACCTGCTACACAAAGTCAGAAGCTTTTTGAAGATTGTATCACAACTACTCTCACAATGGTGTTTTCATCAATCTTCAACGGACTGAAGATGTCATCCTATATAAAGCTTCATGAAGAATTTTACAGTGAGAGAGAAGACAATTTTTATCAAGCCATTACGGTGAAAAATTTAAGATGCTACTCTCTGATATCTTTGTACTTAGAAAATTTTCATTGTATCCAGAGTTCATACTCAGTTATCCTTTGTACAAGATCTTATCCATTTAAGTTTCTCAGGAACTTAAACTTTCACTCATTGTAAACACTTTCAAGTGTCTGAGAGCTTGGAGAGGCTTGGTGGAACAAACAATACTTGGGTTTGAGCCTGGAGAGGCTTGTCTGTAAAACAATACTTGGGCTTGAGCCTGGAGAGGCTTGTCTGTAAAATAATACTTGGGTTTGAGCCCGGAGAGGCTTGTCTGTAAAACAATACTTGGGTTTGAGCCTGAAGAGGCTGTGGATAAAAGAATACTTGTAACTGTGCTCAGTTAGTGAAAATCCTTTGCTGGTTTGGCATTGGGACTGGACATAGCTCACGGTGGATGTGAGTGAACCAGGATAAATCTTGGTTAAGTCTTCTCAACCCTTATCACTTTATATTTGTTATTTGAGCTAACAGGAGGGTTCTGAATAATCGGTTTTATAAGCTTGAAATTAAATGAATCTCAAACGCTTTATAAAACAAGTTTTCAACACTGTCTTTTCGACCTGCTGAAGTGCTTCAGCAAGTCTCTGAAAACTCCAATTTCAGCAAGTTGCTCAAAAAGTTTGTTAAACTCTTTGCTTGTGAAAAGGTTTTCATAAATTCTGTTTGAAATTATAAAACACTATTCAACCCCTTCTAGTGTTTCCTGTGGGTTCTACAATTGGTATCAGAGCTCAACCTCGGGTTGAGCATCTAACAAGTGCTGAGGGAAGAAGATCCAGATGGAAACCTCAATAAGTTATGATCCCTACATCTCTGAAGGAGCATCTGTAACCAGACCTCCAGTCTTCAACATAAGAGATTATTTCTACTGGAGAGAACATATGAAGCTATTCATGGAAAGCTATAATCTAGATCTCTGGGATATTGTTGCTGATGGTGACTATGTTCCCATGAGAAATGGAATACCTATTTCCAAAGCTGAGTGGTCCTATGAGCAAAAGATTAAAGTTCAACTTAATGCTCAAGCCAAACTCTACTTAATTTGTTCTCTGAACAAAACTGAGTATGATATGGTTAAAGGGTTCAACTTTGCCAAGGAAATATGGGATTGGATAGCTTCATCCGCTCATGAAGGTGATGAAGTTTACAAATCAGAAGAAGATCTCACTTCAGAAGGTGAAGAAGACTCATCTGAAGAGATTACTCTGTGCTTTATGTCAAATCCACTCATCTCTGAAGACACAGATTCTAAGGTAACATCCTTAACTCTTCAAGATGAATATGATGATCTAGTGGATAGTACCAAGGAACTCTTCAAAAAGTATAGGAAACTTTCAAAATGCATATGCTGCTACATGCAACAAAAACAAAGATTTTGAAAAAGAAAATCTTATACTTAAAGAAGAGTTTCAGGCATTAGAGAATAGTAAATCCAAAAATCTACTTGAAGAAAAACAGAAACTTCAGGGACAGATTAAGGAACTTACTAAAGACCTAGCCAACTTTACTGAAGGAACTAATAATCTTAACAGATTATTGGAAACTCAGAAAAAGTTAAATGATAAAAAAGGCTTAGGTTTCTCTAGAAAACTATCAGCTAAATCATCAGATTCTAAGTTACCTAAAAAGGTTAAGAAAAAGGTTGTTGGGTGTCCTCACTGTGATAAACAGACTTTTTAAGTCTGAAAATAAGCAGAAAGAGGAACCTGTTCCTGAAACTGACCCAGGTGGACCCAAGAAAATATGGGTACCAAAAATCTTAATTATTCCTCTTGCAGATGTGCTAAACAAATCAAAGAAAACTCCCAGAATCACCACTGAAGAATGGATGAGAGGAACTCTTGATGAAAAGAAGGCTTATGTTCCAAGAACATACAACATAAGTTGATGAAATCATTCACATCATTTTAAGCAATGTTGAGTCTCATCAATCAAAAGTTCAAATTCCTAAGTATCTCTACTAGTAACATTATTTATTATTGCAATTAGAATACCTGAGATTAAATGATTTATTTGAAAAATCTATGAAAAAATTGATGTGTATGAGTCTCTGATGTATGCATGAACCCTCTGAATTATGTGTGTATGCTGAATATATACAAACTTGCAGAACACATATACTTTGTGAAATTGTCACTTGATGACGTGGCAACCTGAGACTGTTGGCTTTTCACCTATCCTCTGAAGCTACACGTTCGCACGACTCCCTATGTCTGCGCATCCTGTAACTGCCATCATTAATGCTATCTGAATCTGTATATACGTCATAGGAAGCTATTCAAAAGTTACTCTCTCCTTGCTGTCAAGTTCTTCTGTGTTATTTAAGCTTTCAGAGTCTCCAAAGTTAACCTAATTTCTTCAAGCTTCTCTCTGTTATTGCAATGGCATCTAAGAGGTCAAGCTCTATTTCATCCAAGGCTGGTGGGAAGATCATCCCATCAAGGTGCGTCAACTTTGAGAATCTTGCTGAGAATGGCTTTGACCTCACTGATTACTTTAGGAGTGCCGGTTGGTTGTCGTTCTTTAATGCTATCAACTGTGGCTGGCATGAGGCCAGGTGATGGGAAAGGAGATTATTGTCAACAACACAGTTCTCGAAGAAGTGACTGGTGTAAAGGCGGAAGGAGCTATCTACTTACCAGAATGGGAGATCAAGAACAGAGGAGTCAGAAAATTAAATCAGTTGTTGTATGGATCAGAAGGTCCATCCAACGCAAAGAGCACTGGGATGATGGATATTCCCAGACTTCTGTTTGCAATCTTGGGGTGCTGCATTATCCCCAAATGAGGAGGAAAGGATCATGTCTCTAAGTTAGAGAGATTATGTGTCATCCACCTGCTACAGAAAAAGAAGATCAACCTGCCATGGGTTATCCTGTATGGTATGACTAAAAGGGCAAGAGATTCAGCTGCTAATTTGCCTCACAATACCTTGATTATGAAGATTCTGATGCATCACAAGGTACCTGTTGAGAGCTTATTTGACAACAGACCTCCCACCTTCTTCAATGCCACCACTGTTAAGCAGATGGGGATTGACTTGAAGAAACTAGAACAAAAGAGGAAGAAGGAATTGCTGAGAAGTTCCAGAAGTATGTGTTGGAAATCCTTGAAGATGAGCTGCAAGGAGATACCAGAAGAGAGGAGTTCCAACCTGCCGAGGTTACTCCTGAGAAGAAGTTGTTGAAGAGAAAAAGAACCAAAGTTTCTCAGAAGATCCTTACCCCTACTGATCTTGAATGAGTAAGAGAGGTAGAGGCATCATATCAAAAAGCTACTCCATCTGAAAAAGTAGCTGAAGCAACCATACCAAAGGAACCTGAACCTGTTCAGAAGGTTCACAATGAACCTCCTGAAATTGTGGGTCAGGCTACTGAAGTGCCTTCTGATGTTACTAAGCCTACCTTGTTTCCCAAGGGACAGGCTGTGATGGATGAAGCTATTGGTGGAAGCTCTTCAGTTCCAATCTATGTCAAACCTCTAGCCTCTATGCATCCAGACCCAGAAATTCAAAAAGTAGTGGAGATTGCCACTGCTCTTGATGAAGAAGAAGAAAGAAGGAGAAAGGAACATGAGGAAAATGATAGAGCCTTAGCTGAGGCAGCACAAAAGGCTATGATAGAAGATGAGCAATAGGAGAGAGTTGTTGCAACAAAAAGAAAGAGACCTTCTAAGGCAGCAAGGTCTAAGCACAGGAGGTTGCTTTCTCCTGTTAGAGAAGAGGTTGCAGCTCCTGCTCAAATGATCACTAGGAGCAAATGAATCCCAAAAGATGATGATGGGATCTTTCAGGAAGCTCTGAAGCAAATCAGGACACAGTCTGTGTTGGACTTGAAGAAAGATAGAATTGTTAAAAGGCAAGCTAAACCTCCTACATCCTTTGTCCTTTATTATTTGACTAAGACAAAGCTATATCAAAGGAAGCTTCAGGAAGTTGCTATGAAGACTATGCTTGAAAAGGAACCCTACAAGAAAATCAAGGTTCATTTTGATAACCTTGATCCTGCTGACTTGGAGGATGATGTAAGTCCTTCCAAGGTCCCAGTAAAAGTAGTAGAAGTTGCTGCTGATAAGGTATCTGATCCATCTGTTGATAAAGTACCTGCAACTGTTGATGTTGAAGTTGTAAAGGATGCTGAAATTCTTGTTGAAAAACTCACTGCTGCTACTGAGGAAGTCATCCAACCTGATGCTGATAAGGTTAAAGAGGTTGCACATGTTGACAACACCATAGGTGAACCTACTGAAGACATTGTTGCTGACATACCATGTGCTGATAAGGTTGCTGCACCTGCTGACAGTGAAAAATATGCAGAACTTCATACTGTTGATCCAATGGAAATTGATCTAGAGATTGTTGTAGTAAAATCCATCTCTGCTATTCTATTGAGTACTGAACCTACTGAGGTTAATGATCCACCATCACCAAGTCCTCAACCTCCATCACCATTCAATGTTGATCTCACCGATGAGAGGATGCTAAATCAACTGGAACTAATACCTACCTTATCCAATGCTGTTGATTGGAATTCTAAAGGGAAGTTTGTGCGGAAAGAGAAAGGCCAGTATGTTTTTGAAGGAGATTTATCTCAGAGAGAGAAAATGTGGAAGCCTAAGTCAAGGGATATCTCAAGAAGGCCAACCTTTGACAAGGTAGCGCCTATTCTCAGTTTTGAAGACTTGTTGAGGGCTGTTGAGTTCCCTCACAAATTCTATCAGTCTGCACAAGCTCAAAGAAGAAGGTTGCCCAAGTGTCCAAACTTGTATGAGGAGCTGTTGTACTTTAAAGATCATTTGCCACTGCACAAGTATATTGGTTTGCATTTGGACTCTCTTGAGGATGCCAGATTAAGGAGATTGTCCAAGGCCTCAGGGGGAGGGTTTGATCAAATAGAAAAGATTAGACAAGGAGTGAAACAACCCAGGCATTACTGGAAGAGAATTGATGTTGATTCTCCTGATGCTGTGAGAATACCTGCTGAAGATTGGATTCTCATTAGACATCTGAATATGGAAGCTGAAGTATACTCTAAGTATATTGCTGAAAATGCTGGGTGCAGAGGTTTCAAGCCTCTAACACATCTCACCATGAAGCCCTCAACCAAAATCTATTGGCAACCAGACAGGATTATGCGAAAACTACCTTTTGCTAAAAGTGCTGAAGATAAGAGGAAGGAACCAAAGTTTTACTCTGCCTACTTAGAAGATCCCAAACCCATGACTGCTGTTGAATGGGAGAGACTTCCTGAAGACTTAGAAGCATATGGTGGTTTTGATCATACCTACAGAGACAGGATATGGGATTCATATTAGTATGAAATGGAAAAGGAAGGGTCATGCTCCGGTACAAAGTATGATTTTGTTGATTCTATGACCAAGAGCACTCTTTCTATTCAAGAATTCAAGACTTGGTTTTCAGGAACATTTCTGGGATGTAAGAATTTACTTGATGAATACAGTATTGAAGACTGGGCCACATTAGTGTATTCTCCTACCATTTTCACTCATCAAGTAGTCAACCCTGCTGAATACGGGTTCTCTGTTGGATTTGGAAGGAAGGAGTTTACTTGGAAGCACATCACTTTTGTCTTCATGGAAGCTGACCTTACACAGGCCTTGGAGATTCGTGAAAGAGAGATTCAAAGGTTAAGAAGCAAGAACCTGAGACTCCAATCCTTAATGAGGCAACTACATGTTGCTCCTGTGTGTTGAAATTCTGGCAAGCGTACCAAAAATCTAGCAGTATAATAGTAAGTAAAAGGGTTTGTCATATCCACAGGGAACAGTTCAATTGTAAATCCTAGTGGTCACAACTATCAAGTAAGAGAATATGGTTGTTGTTTGTGAAGGTTACAATAGTAAATAGAAAGCAATAAATTGAGATGAGGTAGAGTAGATTACTGGAACTAGGATTGAACTTCGTCTATCCCACTCCTCATGTATTTGAAACCCAATGATATTTATAAATATGAATTTATAATGTTGAAGCACAAATAAATGTTATTTCATAAAATGTTCCCACAAATATGAAATACTTAGAAATAACTCACCCTGGTTCCCACAGTGATAAATTACCCCGGATTAAAGATTAATTTGTAAAAGCTATCAAGCCATCCTGATTCCCACAGTAACAACTTGAGTGTTTTCACCAATCAGAACTCAAGATCTCTATTCCTAGGCTCCCCCAAACTCGCTATTGATTTCACAAAACCACTTTCCAGTGCACCCCATAAAACCAACCTATAACTCCGACACAAAGGCGAAAGCTAAGCATTAAGAACAGAATAAAAACACCAATATTATAAAAACAAGGATTCATAAATAATAAAAGAGAATTCAAATACAATTGGGGATTGAATCGACTACATTCAATCCTATCGGAGAGTTTAGCTACTCATGGTAGCCATTATAAACCAATAGAGAAACTGTCACACTTTTCTCTAGCTCCAGATCTGCTCCGCCGTCTCCTCTTGATCTATGCAAAAGGTTCTTTAAATAGAAGTTGAAAAGCTATCTAAATCTGGAAGGAATCTAGTTGGAAATCTTATTGGAAATCTGTTTCTGTATTCCTGCGCTCCAACCTGCGCTCAACGCAGATGAAACGCAGGAAACATAATGGTATTTTAATTCCCGCACAGGTCACCATTTCTGCTTTCCTGGTTTCCTCTTTTTTAGTTTAATCTCTTCCTGATCTTATCTTTGTCTGCTATGCTTTCCTTATTTCCCTCTTTTTAGCTTGATCTTGTGCTGATTCTATCTTCAATTTGATTTGAATTTGAATTGAGAATTTTATTTGCAGAATCTTTATCCAAATAACTGTTGATCTTATCTTGATCTGCTGCCATTTAGAATCTTATCTACAGATTCTTTCTTCAAACAAATGCTATCTTTTTTCTTCATTTAAAACTTTCCTCTTTATCTGCAAAATCAACAGATTTCTTATCAAAATAACATCAAATTCAAATTTAGATCAAATAATCACACGATCTGCATTTTAAACTAAAAAGAGATAAATTGGGGAATAAATCTAACATTTTGCCCCTGATAAGTGCTGTAAATATATAGGAATTTATCATTAATTTAGCACTTATCAAATTCCCCCAACTTAGCTTCTTGCTTGTCCTCAAGCAAGAAAACCTTTTGCATTTTAGACAATTCAAATCCCCATTCGTGGTTCTCAAAAATAAGGAAATAATTCCATCACCTTTTTGCTAGGCAACCGTCACTTACCAAATATCAGATTGAAAATTAGAATTAAGTAGTGTTTCCAAAACTCAATCAGAACAGGATAAAAAGCACATTCAAACTTTTTCAAGAGTAGTAACAAAAACAATAAGTGATAAATCAAGGAATTCTCTCATTCTCACGGGTAAGTGTTTCCCTCAATTTTTTTCACAGCAATTGAACAACTAAAATTGATAGTCGTTTCTGGTTAATAAACATGCACATGGTAAATCATGGATCAAAAAGGTCTTTCTTGGTTGTAATGAGGTTGGGCTATCAAGAACTCATGGTTTTTTCTAGATATACAAAGAAACACTTGAATAGAGAGCATTTTTTATTTCTTCTTTTTCTTGAATTTTCTCTCAATTCTTCATTTCATTCTTGATTTGAATCATTCAGCTGGCCTCTTTTTCTTTGTTTGGTGATTCACTCCCTTTTTTCACTTCTTAGGTTTGAGCCTGGAAAGGCTTGTCTGTAAAACAATACTTGGGTTATAGCCTGGAGAGGCTTGTCTGTAAAACAATACTTGGGTTTGAGCCTGGAGAGGCTTGTCTATAAAACAATACTTGGGTTTGAGCCTGAAGAGGCTGTGGATAAAAGAATACTTGTAACTGTGCTCAGTTAGTGAAAATCCTTTGCTGGTTTGGCACTGGGACTGGACGTAGCTCACGGTGGATGTGAGTGAACCAGGATAAATCCTGGCTAAGTCTTCTCAACCCTTATCTCTTTATATTTGTTATTTGAGCTAACAGGAGGGTTCTGAATAATCGATTTTATAAGCTTGAACTTAAATCAATCTCAAACGCTTTATAAAACAAGTTTTCAACACTGTCTTTTGGACCTGCTGAAGTGCTTCAGCAAGTCTCTGAAAACTCCAGTTTCAGCAAGTTGCTCAAAACATTTGTTAAACTCTTTGCTTGTGAAAAGGTTTTCATAAATTCTGTTTGAAATTATAAAACACTATTCAACCCCCCTTCTAGTGTTTCCTGTGATTTCTACAGGAAGCTCCAAGCTCATCTCGTCAACCGTGTCCTCAACAAAAGTGGGACTCTCATGAAATAGCTTGAGACGGTGGCCATTGACCTTGAAGGTCTTGTTGGTGGACTCACTCTTCAACTCTACAACACCATAAGGATAAACATGAGTAATTAGAAAAGGTCCAATCCAACGGGAACGAAGCTTACCAGGCATGAGCTCAAGTCTAGAATTAAACAAAAACACCTTTTGGCCTACAACAAACCTGAGAAGTCCTGATTAAACCTGCGATAGAAACCTGAGCTTAAGTTGGACAGCGGAAGGGCTATTCGGATGAAGTCCTAGATAAACCTGTGATAGAAACTTGCATGTCCAAGAAAAGATCGAACCTCTCGCATGAAAGAGGGGTAAGGCATGTGTGAAATAACATCTAATTTTACAGGATCTACCTCTATGCCCTTCCTAGAGATAATATGGCCTAAGACTTTACCATGCTCTACCATAAAATGACACTTTTCATAATGCAGAACAAGGTTAGTCTCTATGCACCTATCAAGCACTCTAGTCAGGCTATCCAAACATGCATCAAAGGATGAGCCATACACACTAAAATCATCCATAAAAACGTCTATGCAATGCTCAAGTAAATCAGCAAATATACTCATCATGCATCTCTGGAAAGTACCAGGAGCATTGCATAGACCAAAAGTCATCCTCCTATAAGCAAAGGTACCAAAAGGACATGTAAATGTAGTCTTATGCTGGTCCTCTGGTGCAATACAAATCTGAAAATAACCAGAGAAACCATCTAAGAAACAGTAGTGTGATTTACCTGGCAGGCGCTCCAACATCTGATCAATGAAAGGAAGTGGGAAGTGATCCTTCCTGGTCACCTGGTTGAGCCTCCTATTGTCGATGCAGACTCTCCAGCTGTTCTGCACTCTAGTATGAATCAGCTCATCCTTCTCATTCTTCACAACTGTAATCCCAGATTTCTTTGGTACCACCTGTACCGGGCTCACCCAAGTGCTATTTGATATGGGATATATGATACCGACCTGTAGCAGCTTGGTGACCTCCTTCTTGACCACGTCAAGAATATGGGGATTCAGCCTTCTCTGAGGTTGCATCACATGTTTAACCCCATCCTACAACGAAATATGATGCATACACATGGAGGGACTAATACCCGGAATATCTGCCAAAGTCCAACCTAGAGCTCTCTTGTGCTCTCTAATCACATGCAACAACCTCTGCTCATGATCAGCTGAGAGAGCAGTAGAAATGATCACTGGAAGCTTTTGCTCATCCTCCAAATATGCATACTTGAGGTGAGAGGGGAGTGGCTTCAGCTCCAGTGATGAGGGCTGGACAATAGAAGGTAACAATCTGGTACTGGTAGAAACCTCTGCAACCTACAAATCAACCAAGTCAGATTTATCTATAATTGTTGTAATCAAACCACTGCATTCTGATTCAATTGACTCAACTGGTGCATCAATACCAGATCCTGTAGGACAATCGGCATAATCAATATAATCAACACTATCAACAGATGTGAACTTATCTATCTTACCGCACATACTACACACAGATGAATCAGAACATAAATCATAAGTGTAGACAACACTGAAATCAGACAAGTCCGGAAACTCCAAATGTCCTACAAACTCAGACAAACTATCATCTACAAGTTCAGCAAGCATATCAATATGGAAAACAAAAAGATCCTCAACAGGATGCCTCATGGCATCTAAAAAATTAAACTGAACCACACTGTCTCCAAACTCCATGGTAAGTGTGCCTGCATGAACATCAATCTTAGTCCGAGCTGTCTTCAAGAAGGGCCTGCCCAAGATGATGGGGGCTGCACCAGTGAGTGAATCTCCTCCCTCCATATCCAGTATGCAGAAATCAGCAGGGAAGATGAGGTTATTCACTCGAACCAGCACATCCTCAATAAGGCCTGCAGGGTGGGCAATGCTCCTGTTTGCCAACTGAATGACAACACATGTAGCCTGTAAAGGACCAAGAGACAAAGAGGTGAAAACATATAAAGACATGACATTAATATATGCTCCTAAATCAAGCATAACATTATCAAACTTGTTACTGCATATAATACAAGGAATAGTAAATGTCCCTGGGTCTTTGCATTTTTCTGGAATGGGAGTCACAGGTCTCTCAATGAGTACAGAGAAATTCCTTCCCATGTTGATCCTCTCATTGCCCTTCAGCCGCCTCCTATGGGTGCACAAATCCTTTAAAAACTTGGCATATCTCAGAATTTGCTTTATGGCCTCAAGTAGAGGTATATTCACCTCTACTTTCCTGAAAGTCTCTAAGATTTCCTTGTCAGCCTCTTCCATTTTTTTACTCTTCTGCACAACTCTCTGTGGGAATGGAAGAGGAATAGAAGGCTGCTCACTGCTTGAAGAACTGGGGCTGATCAAAGGACTAGGGCTAGCTCTATCCTACACAGGGTCATCTAAAGTTGTATGTACCTCATCTTCTTGCTTAGACTGTTGCCTATCAGGTGCTTGCACACTCACTTGCACACTCTTGCCCGACCTCAAAGTGATTGCACTAACATTCTTCGGGTCTACAACTGTTTGAGCAGCAAGCTTATCTGAACCCTAAGACTGCAGTTGATTAAGAGTAGTAGCCATCTGGCCTATATGATTCTCCAAGCTCTGAATAATTGCCTCTCTGCTCTGCTGGAAATTCAGATTATTGACTTCCATTTGCCTCATCAATTCTTCCAAGGAGGGTTCACTCTTGGAAGGTGCAACAGCTGGTGGTGGAGGCTGATGCTACTGCTGCTTTAAGTGTGGAGGCTGGTAAGGTCTACTAGGCCCAGAAGCATGAGACTGATAAGGCGCATAAGGCTGTTGTGGCTGCTGCTGCTGAGAAGAATTTCCCCATCTCAAATTCGGATGATTCCTCCAACCCGAATTATACCTGTTAGAAGAAAGATCTCGATTATACTGTTGCTGCTGAGGGGGTCTACTAGAACCATAAATGTTAGCAGCATAAGCCTGAGGAAGAACAACAACATCTCCTTCAGACTCATGTAAGGTGGGACAAGCATCAGTAGGATGATCAGCAGAAGTACAAATCCCATATAATTTAGCTACCTTCTGAGACACTGTCAACTGCTTAACTAAAGAAGCCAAATCATCAAGCTTGCTCTCCAGCTTCCTATGATCAGCAGCATAGGAAGTCTCCATCTCATGAACTCCTCTAGTCAAGGCCACTGATCATGAATTGCTTCTGGTTATTAGAAGCCATATTCTCAATTAACTGCCTTGCTGCAACTGGAGTTTTATCCACAAGAGCTCCTCCACTGGCTGCATCTATCATCTGTCTGTCCATGTCTATAAGGCCCTCATAGAAATACTGGATGAGAAGCTGCTCATGAATCTGATGATGTGGACAGCTAGCACAAAGCCTCTTGAACCTCTCCCAGTACTCATATAAACTATCTCTATCCATCTGCCTTATACCATAGATCTCCTTCCTAATTGATGTCACTCTGGATGCAGGGAAATTTTTTTTGCAGAAACATCCTTTTCTAATTATCCCAACTAGTAATGGATCCAGGTGGTGAGGAGTTCCTTCATGAATTTGGCATATGTAGGCCTTTGCTCCATGGCTTCCATCAATGGAATGTTGATTTGAAACCTTTTGATAATATCCATGAATCTTACAAATTGCCTGTCTATATCTTTCTTAGAGGGATTCTTTGGATATGGTAATTCCCTAACTTGAGGTACCTGTATGTCTTCCTTCTCCCTCTTTTTCTCTTTTGTCTCAATATCATTCTCCTTTTCTTTTTCTTCATTTTTCTCTATTATTTTTTAGATGCTCCCTCTTCTTCCTTTGCTTCTTCACTCTCAATTTTTTCTTCATTGTTTTCTTGCTCTCTCTTTTTTAGAACTTCTCTTCCTACGAACAGGTTATCACCAATCCCTTTTCCTATTTCCTTACCACTCCTGGTGGATATTGACTTGCAATGCTCCTAATGCGCATAAAATTGCTTCCTCAATTGCTCCACTTGAGTTGCCAGGTTTCTGAGTGTCGTCTCTGTGGTCTTCTGATTGGAATTCAAATCTTGTATGAGTTTATCTAATTTCTCCTCAACTTTTGAATTTGTATCGTGCATTGAAGACCCTGCATCTTGGCTCCACCTAGGGTTGTTTTGATTATTTCTCCATCCTTGTGAATATTGATTGTTGTTGGAGAAATTACCTTGCCTTCCTTGATTTCCCATATAGTTGACCTGTTCGGTTTGAGTATCCTGATAGGAATAGTGACCATTGGGATGGTCGTCTCCACAAAAATCACAAATCAATTGTGGGGGTTGGCTGGGTTGAGATTGCACTACGTGAAACTACTGAGGAAGTGCATCCACTCTCTTGGTAAGTGCCTCTAACTGTCGAGAGATGAGCTTATTTTCAGCTAGTATTGCATCAATGCTATTTAGCTCTAGTATCCCCTTCTTCTGAACCGGCTGTCTCCCATATTGAGCTTGTTGGTCATTCAGTGCAAAATTATCAATTATTGTAATGGCACGCTCTGCATACACTGACATAATTGTTCCTCCTGCAGCAACATCTATGAAAGACTTTGTACCGGGTCTGAGTCCATTGCAAAAGATGTTCAGTTGAGCAATATCCTCCAGACCATGGTTGGAACACTTTCGCAGAAAGGATTTGAATCTCTCCCAGGCTTCACATAATGGTTCATCCGCTCCTTGCCTGAATGTGGAGATATCTGACTTGGCTTGAATATAACGTGATGGTGGAAAGAATCTTTTCAGGAATTTGTCTTCCACAACGCTCCAACTAGTTAGACTTTGATTGGGATGTGATTTCAGTCATTCCTTCGCCTTACCTATTAAAGAGAAAGGAAATAAATGTAAATAAACAGATTCCAAATCACCTTCCACAAAACCCATTATACCAATCAATTCATAAAAAGTAGAGAGATGAGTATTTGGATCTTCATGATCCAATCCTGCGAATTGATGGGCACTAATGAGACTCAAATATGCAAGCTTCATCTCCAAAGATTTTGCAATAACAGGTACAACTATGCTTGAAAAATATCGAGGCCCTTGGTGCATGACATAGTCTCCTAAGACTCTTCTTTGTGGAATTGGTGGTCCTTCTTCAGCCATCTTTTTATCTTCTTCTCGCGTTCTCCCTTGTCTTCTCCTTTTGTTTCTACTCTTGTTCCTCCTAGATGTCCTTTCTATTTTCTGGATCAAATAGTAATTGATTTGGAGAAATCTGTCCTCGCAAGAGCATAAACCAAAAGTCTTGAACAAAGGTTAGTTCGGAAGAGAGGAATAAAAGTAAAAATAAAATAAATTTTCCTAAAAATTAAAAATCCTAAAAAAATAAAAATTAAATTCCTAAAGAAAAAGAAAAAAAAAATATTTACAACTTGATAGGATAGACCTCCCGAGAATTTAAATTGAGACACCGTTCCCTGGAAACGGCGCCAAAAATACTTGTTGAAATTCTGGAAGGCGTACCAAAATCATAGCAGTATAATAGTAAGTAAAAGGGTTATCGTATTTATAGGGAACGGTTCAATGTAAATCCTAGTGGTCACACTTATCAAGTGAGAGAAGATATTTGTTGAGTAGTTTGCAATAATAAAAGAAAGAATAATAAATTGGGATAAGGTTGAGCAAATTACTGGAACTAGGATTGAATTTCATCTATCGCACCCCTTTTGTATTTGAAAACCAATGAAATTTATGAATATGTAATCATAATATTGAAGCACAAATTAAAGTTATTTCACAAAGGTCTCCACAAATATGAAATACTTAGAAACAATCTACCCTGGTCTCCACAGTCGTAAATTTCCCCGGATTAAAGATCTATTTGTTAAAGCTATCAATTCACCCTGGTCTCCACAATCGCGAATTGAGTGTTTTCACCAATCAGAGTTTAAGATCCCTATCTCTAGGCTCCCAAGAACTCGCTACTGATTTCATAAAACCACTTCTCAGTGCGCCTTATTAAATCAACCTATAACTCCGGCACAAAGGCGGAAGCTAAGCATTAAGAACAGAATAAAAACACCAACATTATAAAAACAGGGATTCATAAATAACAAAGAGAATTCAAAAACAATTGGGGATTGAATCGACTACATTCAATCCTATTGAAGAGTTTAGCTACTCATGGCAGCCATTACAAACCAACAGAGAGACTGTCACACTTTTCTCTAGCTCCAGATCTGCTCCGCCATCTCCTCCTTTGATCTTTGCAAAAGGTCCTTTAAATAGAACTTTAGAAAGCCCGTTGAAACCTTGCTTTGGCCCAATGGAAATTAGGGTTTCGTGTTCCTGGGCTCCAACCTGCGCTGAGCGCAGGAAACAAAATGGATTTTTATTCCTGCGCTCCACTTGCGCTCAGCGCAGGTAGAGCGCAGATCTCCATTTTCTGCTTTCCTGATTTCCTCTTTTTTAGCTTGTTCTCTTGCTGATCTTATCCTTATTTGTTGTGCTTTCCTGATTTCCCTCTTTTAAGCTTGATCTCTTACTGATTTTATCTTTATTTGCTGGTATCTTTTTACTCCATTTAAAACTTTCCTTTTATCTACAAAATCAACAAATTTCTTATCAAAATAGCATCAAATTCAAATTTGAATCAAATAATCACAAGATCTGTATTTTAAACTAAAAAGAGATAAATTGGGATACAAATCTAACATTTTGCCCTTGATAAGTGTTGTAATTATATAGAATTTGATCATTAGTTTAGCACTTATCATGCTGCACCACCTTCACCTCCTCCATCTCAATCATCATCATCAACATTAGAAGAAAAAGAAGAAGAAAAAGAAATTTCAACTCATCCTGTTCAAAAGGAAACATCCATTGTTCCTACTGAGCCAAGGATAATCAATTGGAAGGAACAAGGAAGCTATGTGTGGAAAGGAGAAGGGAAGTTTGAATGGGAAGGTAGTCATCATCCAAGGGATAACCTGCTAAAGCCAAAGTCAAGGGACTTGTCAAGAAAACCATCCTTTGATAAGGTGGTTCCTGTTGTCAGCTTGAATGATCTGCTGAAAGCTGCTGAATTTTCCCACAAATTCTATTCAAATCCTTATGAAGATAGAATTAGAGTGCCCAAGTTTCCTAATTTATATGAAGAGTTATTGTTCTTCAGAGGGCACCCACCCCTGCACAAACATACTGGACTTCATGTGGATTCCTTAGATGCAACAAGGGAGAAAAGGATATCTGCACAAAAGGATATAGGAGGAGAAATGTTGTCTGATCAGCTAGAAAGGATTAAGCAAAGTGTTAAACCAGCCAAGAATTTTTGGAAGAAGATTGATGTGTACTCTTCTGACCATGTCAAGATACCTGCTGAAGATTGGATCCTCATCAGCATCTCAACCTGGGGACTGAGATGTATGCTAGGTACATTATCTCTTCTGCTGGGTGTAAGAATTTCAAACCTTCTAAACCTCTCTCTATGAAGCCAACCACCAAGATTTTCTGGCAACCAGATAGGATAGTTCCAAGGCTTCCATTTTCTGAAGGTCCAAATGTCAAAAAAGAAGGAGCCGAAGTTCTATTCTGCCTTTCTGAGTGACCTGGAACCTATGACTCAAGAGCAATGGCAAAGAGTTCCTAAAGATGTAGAGGCATATGGTGGACTGGATCACAACTACAGAGAATGGTTATGGAATTCCTACTGGCATGAAAGAGAAAAGGAGGGCTCATGTTCAGGCACCAAGTATGACTTTGCTGACTCCATCACTAAAAGCACTTTATCTGTTTAAGAGTGGAGGACTTGGTTTCCTGGAAGATTTCCTTGCTCAAACCATGAACTTCATGAGGAGTGGATCTTGCAGAGAATGATTATTGCCATCTATACTTGTCTAGTGTCAAGCCTGCTGATTATAGCTTACCAAATGGTTTTGGGCAGATTATGTTCACTGGGCGTTATCTATCTATCATTTTCCGCGAAGTTGATCTCACTGAAGCCCTAGAAGCAAGAGAAAGAGAAATAAGAAGGCTGAGAGATAAGAATGAGAAACTTCAAAGAATGATGAAACAAATGCAAGTCACTCAAGCTCCACTGCAACCTCAAGCACCTCAAGTACCAAGATCTGCGAAGCATAAGAGGAGTTGTAGTCTGTGATAGCTTAGTGATTTCAGAAAGTATCTTGTGTTCATCTCTGTTTTAAAACTTTCTCAAGTATTTAATGAATGAGTTCTATGTTTCAAACTCTTGATGTGACTAAGTAAATATTTGTTTTAGTCAACAATGCTATTTGTGCTTGCTTCTTTCATTGATTGAAGTATTTATTGCTCTGCAAATATTAAATATTCTACAAATAGCTGATCGTTTACTGCATTATACCCTGAATTTATTAATTGCTCTATTATGCATTTATTACTTCAGCAAGGGTAGACCCACCTTCATTAGAGTACTCACACTACCCATTAATCATCAGGATACATGTAACACCTTAAATTTCTAAACCAGAACTTGGTTCGTTGGAAACCAAAATCCCTGGCTTAAAATTTAAAGTATATTGTTTCGAATATCAACTCATTCACGAAATTGTAAGTAATTCAACTAATAACCAATAGTTCGTGAATAAGACTAACTTATATACATAATAGAGTCCAACTTATACATCATAGCCAATATAAAGAAGCTCAACTCCAAAATACATAGTGTTCTTGTTGTCTACATAACATTCAAGAAATATATATACAAGGAACCATGCTGGTAATAAATTAAAACTAAGCATATACATCTATTTATATATATAGATCTGAGGAGCACTTCAATTTCTAGTCTGAGAATCCGAGGGTGGTGGTACCTGCTCATCTATAAAACCACATAACGCGTGGTGAGATAAAATCTCAGTGAATACAAAACACATGCATGAATGCAAGAGGATAAGAAATTCATGTCATAGTTTAATTCATCATCAACCAAACCATCCACAATCAAATAAAATGCAATATGATGCACTCACTGCTGTGCCCAGCAGACATGTTCTTATCACTCTCTAGAGTTAGACCTGAGCTCAGACTACGGGAGCCGGCTTTCCCGGGGACGAATCCCACCCAAACTGGACCGAAGTCATGTTTTCAATACAATTATTCTTTTATTTTTACTCACAGCACAAGGTCGGCTTGAATTTTACTTCAAACTAATCATATCCATGATAGAATAGTAATGCAACATCTTATTCATAACAATTGCCAACAATTAAACTAGTTTCGACTATTCCAAAATTTTGACCCTTACGAATCTAAATTCCAAGCTTCATTTCAATCATCAATTCAAGCAATAGCATCTAAGAACTATAAGTAATCAAGGAAAAATGCAATCGATTTGGATATAAGTACAAGGGGAATCGAGCGGTTCCATTAGTTTCCATAGTTCGAACACTTCGAAACTAAGGATTTCGTTACTCGATTTCCAATCCATACTTTCGAAACCATCAATTATCACATCAATATAGATATAATCTACCACTAGAATCCATAATCGACAAAAATTAAAGAAAAGGGGTTAGGAAGAGGGAGCATGCATAAAAAGGGTTCTCTAGATCCTAACAAGGAAGTGAGTTGTACTCACCAATCCTAGGGATTCAAGAGGAGAAAGATGTTTGTGGGTGAATTCCTTGATGTTTCCTTGCTCTGAATCCGTTCCCAAGCTCCGACTCGAAGTTTCTCTCTCTAGGGTTCACACACTCTCTCTCTAAGACGGTGAAGGGGAAGAAGAAATGAGAAAATCTCGTTTAATTTCGCACCAGTCTATATATATTAAGTGATGGTAATCGATTACAAACTTACTGTAATCGATTACCATAGGCTAAAAAGACTCTTGAAAACTCGTTCTGGTAATCGATTACTACTCCTGGTAATCAAATACTAGAAGCCCATATTTCTGGTAATCGATTACCAAACCCTGGTAATCGATTACTAAAACTTCAGCTCTTAGGTAATCGATTACACACTCCTAACAGGCGATTCCCCAAAATTCATCTCTCTGGTAATCGATTACCAATTCCTAGTATTCGATTACCAAAAATCTTGCTCTCGGGTAATCGATTATAGACTATTAGTAATCGATTACCATAAACTAAACTTTCAGGTAATCGATTACAACATGCTAGTAATCGATTACCAACAACTTAAACTTCTAAAAATTACTTAACTAAGATTCCTAAACTTTAGATTTTTACCCCTAATTCTTATTATTTCCAGTTTCTCAATTAAACATACACAGATCACCCTTTTTAAACCTTATAAATTATGATAGCCTAAAATGTGGGATGTTACAATACATCCATGTGTCGGTCCTGGATTGACAATCAACTAATCCTTTGCTATCGATACTAAGGCCTAATCCTGTAAATGCCCTTCGCTAGAGTACTGTCACTACCCATCACTCATTAGTAACGTTCATGTGTCGGTCACAGAGTACTGAGCCCTCTTATTCAATCAGAGTTTGGGTTTCCTATGTCTAGGCTCCCCCATCCTAGTCGAAACTAACCTATAACTCTGGCGCAAGCGCGGAAGTTAGGAATTAAGCACAGAATAAGATTACCAATATTATAGACAGAGAGCTCAGGAAATAATAATATAGAGTTTACATACACTTGGTGATAGAATCAATTACATTCAATCCTAATGGAGAGTTAACTACACAAGGTAGCCATACAAACCACCGAAGATGTTGTCATCATCCTCAATCCTTGTGAAGCGCTCCTCCTCTCCTACTCTAAAATTAGAACTGATGCATTATCACTGGAATATAACTGAATTACAATAATCGTGCACACCTGATCTGGTGCAAGAGGTTCCTATTTATAGGCAAAGGAAAGACAAAGAAAATTGGGGAGAAATCTATCTAAAAATGGAAACAGGGCAAGAATCTTCGTCACTTGCGCTTCACCCTGTGCTACAGCACAGGATCAAGAGAGCTGCGCTTCACCCTGCGCTACGCTACAGCGCAGGTTGAAGCGCAAAATGCGTCCTGCAGCTTCAATCTTTCTCTTTTTAACTTGATCTCTCCCCGAGACTAGTTTTGGTTGATTTGTCTTTCCTTGTTTCCCTTTTCTTGATGAAATCTTGCATTTATTGAGCATCTTGGATTTAATTGGGAAGGTTGTCTGCAGAATCCTTGTTTAATTGGCAGTGATATCTTCATTAATTGCTCTCAAATAATCTTCAAATCTTGCAGATATCTCCCTTATTTAATGTTATCTTTCCTGCATATCAAATCTTTGCAATATCCTGCAAAAATCAGCAATATTTCTATCAAAATAGCATCAAATTCAAATCTAAGATTAATAAATACAATTGATCTAATATTTAATAAAAATGGATTAAACTAGGGCAAAAATACCATTTTATCCTTGATAAGTGAACTAAAAAGTGCTCTAATTTATCATATGATTTTCACTTATCAACTCACTAACCCAGTGAGCTACATCCAGTCCCAGGGTAAACCACTACTGGATTTTCTACTATCTGATCACAGTTACAAGTATTCTTTTATCATCAAGCCTCTTTAGGCTCTTAACCAAGTATTCTTTCTTTCACCAAGCCTCTTCAGGCTCTAGACCAAGTATTCTTTCTTCCTACAAGCCTGATAGCCGGATGGGTGTAGGATCTAGAATTGAGCAAAACCAACCGATTAGAATCACAATCAAGCAATAAAATCACGAATTATAGGTGCTGGGCAGCAGCCTATAATGCGTGGGAAAGCACAAGAAAATGAGAGAAAATGAAAGAAAAAGTGGAGAGGAAGAAATGGGAAGGACGCCACTGAAGCAAGAGTCCACTTGCAGCAGATAAGTCCAATGCCAGACGCCACTAATTCAGGAGAATTAGATAAGTCTCAGTATGGTTTGAGCAACAACCACCAAGCCTCACTCAACTCACAAAGGGAGGAGAAAATTGGGCATAATGCCTTTACTTCAAAATTCAATGTGTGCAAATACAAGAGAAGAGACCCCTTTATATAGGAGAGGGGGAGTGAGGGGCGGCCACTTACATGAGGGAAGGGGGAGAAAAATAAAAGATGAGTGAAATCCCATCCTAAGTAGGATTTGAACCCATGTCCCTAATGGCTTATGGCTAAGCTAAGCCTTAAGCCAATAAATCCAAAAATAGCGCCCCTTTTAACAAGGAAAAGAAAGATGAGGTAATTTTCTATCTTAGGTGGGATTAGATCCCATGACCTCCTAAACCTTGTAGCAAGGTATCCTACTAACCAATAAAACCCATACAATTAGCACCCATGTGAAATGAAATAAAAAGGAAAATACAAAAATAAAAAGAAAATACAAGAGAGTCCTAATTAAGGGTGGTCCATAGGACAAGGGTCCTATCCAGGGTCAAGGTGTCCTTCTGTAGGGTAGTGACCTTTATTTTGTAGGGTAGTGTCCCTTTATTTGTAGGACACTAATTTCTCCAACTCTTCCTTGCTTGAAGTTGGTGCATATCCTCCAATGTAGGTCTTGCAGGTCCAAGCTCCTAACAGAGTGTTATCATTCCCTCCCCCTTGAAAAGGATTTGACCTCAAATCTGAAAATTCAGAAAGAAGCCTTAAGAGTAATGAATTGGGTAGAAGAAGGGGATGGATGACAAAATTTAGGAAGTAAGAAGATACTTCCCTTAGCCCTTGGAGAGTAGAGTTAGAGGTCCAAAAGTTGAACATCTTCCTTGAGCCTAGACAACAAGAAGAAGACCCATAAGTATTATTCCCAAGCAAACAAAGTGAAGACTCATAACAAAAATACTTGGGGATCATAAAGATTGGTAAAAGAAAAACATAGGATGTGAACAAGAGGTAGTTGAAATAAGGGTTAGAAAACTCCCTCAATGAAGATTGAACCATCTTGTCCATGTACTCTGTTGATTTAGATCCTGGATCAAAAACTAATCTTTTGAAGCCCTTCTTTTCAAGTAAAGGGGTTAGTTGGTTAAAATGAAATTTAAACAAGTGATATGCATGTTTCAAACCAACAAAGTAATCCACAATATATTGCCAAATGAATGCACAATTAAAACTATGTGGCATATATGATTTATTTTTCAATAAAGCCTCAACATGCCTATAGTCATTGTTATAATTTGTATCATAAATGCATTTACTCAAGTATGGAGTTGGAAGTGCCTTACGTCTATGAAAATCATCATATGTGGACATGTAAGGTGGTATACTTAAAGGTTCACTTTGAGCATGCGTATCAAGAAGCATATCATCATGTGAAATAGATGTCAAACAAGTTTTCCTACATGTGATATCTTCATCCAAAATTTTATTCTTTTCCTCTACTAGTTCAAGAGCATAATACACATCTTTATATGAAACAATTATTTTAGGTCCAAAATGTGTATGCACATTATAGATACAAACCAAAGGTACATGCATATTCAATCCAAATTGATCAAAGGAGTTGATTAGACATGTATCTCTAGTAAATGTTATGGCACTCTTAAACTTAGTTGGTTTTTCTAGACATGTAATAGGTTTCAAAGCATTATCAACATTGTTTACTTCTTTTACACATGTAATGCTTTGAGGCATATAATTGTGCATAGAAAGAGGCATTTCATGCATAAAGAAAGTTAGTTTAGGGAACTCCCTCTCAATAGCTTGAGTTGTCCTCTTTGCAACAATAGAAGTACTTGCCATCAACTTATTCATGCCTTCACACAAAGGGTTAGCTAACAAAGGATCACAAGATAAAATAGTTGCTTTCCCAAATTTTTGTTTTTCACTTCTTTTATTTGCATTCTTTCTACCTCCTTTTCTTTTTCTCTCTTAAGCCTTTCTTCTTCTTCTTTTTCTAATTGTTCCTTCTTTTCAAATTTTCTTCTCTCTTCTATCTCAATTAAGGACTTTGAAAAGAATTTCGAAAGCTTATCTTCAATTTCATTAGAAAATTTTTCTAACTTTCTTTCAATTCTATCTTCAAAATAATCTTTTGTACTTTTCCTATTTTCTCTTCTTCTCTTTTCATGATCTTTTCTTCTAATTTCACTCTCATAATTTCTCCTAAGTTTTCTCTCTTCTTCATACTTTCTTTCTTCATCATATTTTCTAAATTTTTCTTTCTTCCTCATACCTCCTCCTATCATGGTTAGAGTTAACATAACTCCTTTCCTTCTTCTTACTATCTTCAAAATGATATCTACTTATTTCTCTTTCCTTCCTTTCTTTTTTATACCTTTCATCATGAGAAGAGTGTCTTCTCACTTCCTTTTCTCTTCTAAATTCTCTCCTATCTTCATCTAGCTCCTTTCTCCACATTCTATATGACATCTTAAATTGATTTTATTTGAAAGCTTTTTAAAGGACCTCACCACTCACTAAGTGTTTACACTCAATGGAATGTAATCACTCGTGTATGTCACTCTTTTTGGGCTTTTTCTATAATGAAAACTCTCTTGCCTCTTCTACTCGGTTGGAGGTTGATTAGAAGTTGCAAAGACCAACGTGAGTCTAAGTCTTAACCCTTACCCAAATAGAAGCGCACTAACAAAGAAAAATACCTACTGGAAGAAGATTGGAAAAATCCTAAGACAAAACAAAAGAATTGATATGACAAACAAGAAAAGCTGGCACTCAAACAAGCTTATACACAAGAGCAGACAACAAACAAGACAAGACGGAAGAAATTGCAAAGAGAATTGTTTTGGTGATTTTTGAAAAAGAGTTGCCAAAAATTGTCGTTTTTAAGAAACAACAAATACAACTCAATTACGGTATACAGGGAAATGAAACAGAAAATTACAGTAGAACTGTTACTGTATTGTTGGGATACTTCTTTGTTTTTGTTTTTGTTTTTTTCTTTTTTTTGAATTTTTGACTCTTTTTGGGTGTCTTTTGACTTTTTTCTTCCTTGTTGTTGACTTTTGCACCTTTTTTTTTTGTTTTTTTGCTTTTTACACCTCTTTTTTTATTTTTGGCATGTACGTACCTTTTGTATTTTTCTTGCCTTTTCTTTCTTTTTTGTCTTTTTCCCCAACAAAAAATTACAGAAATTTGTACACAATGAAAAGAAAATTAACTGTACCTACTGTAATATTTTTGGAATTTTTTGACAGTAAACTGGTCCAAGTGGCCCAGAAAAAGCAAAAATAATGAATAAACTGATTTCTAAAACTGTAAAACCTAATGACAACTTGATTCAAAAATGGCCAAAAAAATTGCTTAGCACTTCCTTGTTGATTATACAAAACCGGAATGGTCACAGAAACGCGTTTGGTTCAATTTTAAGATTGGAATTAAAATTTGAAGGAAATCAACAATTAGAATTTGTTGATCTTCTTCCAATACTATGAACCAAAAAAGATCCTATAGGTGAGCGTTTTGCACAATCAAGCAGGGAAAGTCCAAGGTTGAGATAGCAGTCATCCAAATTTGCAATCAGAATGCCAATCAAACAGACATAACTAAAGTAGGAAATTGAACAACACAAGAGCCCAAAAATGTGCAAAAATGGAAAAAATAAAGAGGGAAAAATTGCGCAAAATTAAATGGCAAGAAATTAAAGGGGAAGGAAACTGAAATTAAAAGGATGGGGAGGACAGAAATGTAAATGGCAGAAAGTAAAAGGATGTGGGAGAGCAGAAATGTAAAAGGGGAAGCGGAAATTAAAAGGATGGGGAGGACTGAAAGTAAATGACTGAAGTAAAGGGGGAAGCGGAAATTAAAAGGATGGGGAGAGCAGAAATGTAAATGGCAGAATGTAAAGGGGAGAGCAGAAATTAAAAGGATAGGGAGAAGCGGAAATTAAATGGCGGAAAATTAAAAGCGAAAAGTAAAGAGATGAATATGGGGGATGAACAATTAATGGTGAAGGGGAGAAATGTAGGTGAACGATCTTTGGAAAAATGAAGACAACAATGCCTCCTCTTACCACACTTCACCACAAACAAGCAGTTATATCAAGCAATTTGCAAGAATTACTCAAGAACAAGTATGAGCAATTAAAGAGGCATTTAAACAAACACCTAGGGGGTGGGAATTAGCGGCCCAAAACAGCCCCCAAACTAGCAAGAAATCAACCAATTCAATCAAGACAGACAAGTGCTGATAGCAGCAGAAAGGCACCTCGGGCCCGGGAAACAATCCAAGTCCAAATTACAATTGAAAAGAGGGATGGAATTACACTAAAATGATGAAAATTCTGCACTAAATAGGTGCAGCAAACCCACGCCAAACAGCCCCAATTTTGCTCCAAATTTGCTCAAATTCAACAAGCTCTGATGACCAATTGATAGCCGGATAGGTGTAGGATCTAGAATTGAGCAAAACCAACCAATTAGAATCAAAATATAGTGAATAAATTGCGAAAATAAGGTGCTGGGCAGCAGCCTATAATGCATGGGAAAGCACAAGAAAATGAGAGAAAATGAAAGAAAAAGTGGAGAGGAAGAAATGGGAAGGACGCCACTGAAGCAAGAGTCCACTTGCAGCAGATAAGTCCAATGCCAGACGCCACTAATTCAGGAGAATTAGATAAGTCTCAATATGGTTTGAGCAACAACCACCAAGCCTCACTCAACTCACAAAGGGAGGAGAAAATTGGGCATAATGCCTTTACTTCAAAATTCAATGTGTGCAAATACAAGAGAGGAGGCCCCTTTATATAGGAGAGGGGGAGTGAGGGGGCGGCCACTTACATGAGGGAAGGGGGAGAAAAATAAAAGATGAGTGAAATCCCATCCTAAGTGGGATTTGAACCCATGTCCCTAATGGCTTATGGCTAAGCTAAGCCTTAAGCCAATAAATCCAAAAATAACGCCCCTTTTAACAAGGAAAAGAAAGATGAGGTAATTTTCTATCTTAGGTGGGATTAGATCCCATGACCTCCTAAACCTTGTAGCAAGGTATCCTACTAACCAATAAAACCCATACAATTAGCACCCATGTGAAATGAAATAAAAAGGAAAATACAAAAATAAAAGAAAATACAAGAGAGTCCTAATTAAGGGTGGTCCATAGGACAAGGGTCCTATCCAGGGTCAAGGTGTCCTTCTGTAGGGTAGTGACCTTTATTTTGTAGGGTAGTGTCCCTTTATTTGTAGGACACTAATTTCTCCAACTCTTCCTTGCTTGAAGTTGGTGCATATCCTCCAATGTAGGTCTTGCAGGTCCAAGCTCCTAGCAGAGTGTTATCAAAGCCTCTCCAGGCTCTCAGACACTTAATAGTGTTTACAATGAAAAGTTTAAGTTTCCTAGAAACTTAAACTGAGGTTCATCTTGTACTATGGGTTAACTGAGTACTACTCAGGATACATGCAATAAATCTAAGTACAAGGTATAACAGAGATACAAGTGTTTAATTCTAAGCTCTAATTCATCTCTGTAGGATCAGAAGGTTGGCTTGATAAAATCTGTATTAAGCTTGGCAAATTTATTCTGTGGGCTTGATGAATGCCATAGTTCAAGGGTAGATAATTTAGAGTTCATGGCAGCTCATTATGGTTAGTTCCCAGTGAATGAATCTTCAGGAATTTGGTCGACCCCTCAGCTGTCTTCTAAGACTTTCTTGAGGCTATTTATATGTTCTGAAAATATAGTCGTTTGACGATTGTTGGTTTTATCGTTTGAGAAGAAATGATTAAGCTCATAGAGCCGTTGTGAAATAACTTCTCATTTGGTAGCTTCTTTCTTAAGCAGATTAGGTGTGCAGATGACTTGGTTCTTACACACTATAGATAAGCTCTTAATCATGAAAGATTTTCTTCGTCTTCAGCAGGTTGATATTTCTTCTCTCTCACTTCTTTCTTCATTTGTCTTCTTCAGAGTGTAAGGAGATAGGATATAAAGATCCGTTAGTCTACTCCTTTTGACCGTTGTGAGTTCTGCTTCTCTTTTCACTTGAGGTATATGCCTCTGATAGCGTGTTGCAGAGAAGATACAGAAGTAGGTTTGCAGCAGCGCTGACCTATCTCTGACTTCTATTTTCTTTTCTACAGTAGGCTTCCTCTTTCATGTTGGGTTCTGAAGCTGAGTCCGAAGGCCTTTGTTTTTCTTTGCATCAATTCAGCTTCACCACTCATGTTTGTTGAGACTTGAGTCTTTTAATTAACTTATTCAGATTGACTCATAAGTCTTCAGAAAGTTGTATGACGTGTTTGGCTTATTCTTCTTCTTCAAAGAGTTTGAAATGCCATGTCATCACGTTCAGAAAGTATGTGTTCAGCAGATTCAACTTTAGTACACACACACTTTCAGAAGGTTGCATTACTTCAGCTTGATTTAGCTTTTCATCTTGGAGACGCTTTCAGCGAGTTCCTTCCTTTAGTGAATTTCTTCTTCTTTGCTTCTTTCTTCTTCATTCTTCATGAGAATGTAGTTTATCTTCATTTCAGCTTTGCCCAGATGTACTCTTTTTTTTCTTCTAGTCTTTTTCTTTGATTCAGTAGGTTGGTCGTTTTTGGCAAGTTCCTTTCTTCAGCATATTGCCTCTTTGTTCTTCCTTCAGTATGTCTTCCTTCTTTGGCCGGTTACTTCTCTTCAAGTCTATCTTTGATTCAGAAGGTTGAGCTGCTTCTGCATGGTTCATTGTTTATTTGTCTGAAATGAATCATCTGAAGTATGTTTGCATCATCTGAATGAATAATCTGAAGTACGTTTGCATCATCTGAATGACTGATCTGAAGTACATATATCTAAGACAAAGTAATGTTCTTTTGATTGACAGACTTTCATAGGTTTTAAGCTTGTCTTTATTTCTGATTCCTCAGATATGCTTCTTCTTTCCACATTTTCTTCAGATTGTTGGTCGCGTTCAGATAGTTGCTTCAATGCTCTTGTTGCTTTGTTCTTCTTTGGCAGATTTCTTCTTTCAGTGTTTCTTCTTGTTCATATTTGCTTTTTCTTTCTTGGCTATCTTCATCTTCTTGTCTTTAGATGGACGTTTCATCTAGTTACCTGAAACAGAACGATACCTTTCTCAATAGAACCTGTCTTTATATGATCTAATTTGTCAATCATTAAAACCTAAGGATAATGAGTCTTAAATCTAATTTAAATACTTAAATTAATTCTGAGACTCAACATTCTCCCCCCTTTTAATGATGACAAATTAGATATAACTTAACAAATATAAGATTGATCCAAATTGAGTATGTTTTTCAGAATGATGAGTTGAGATGGAAGACTCCCTCTAAACTGGACAATATTTTCTCCTCCCCCTTTTGTCATTACTTAAAAAGGTTAGACTGGGTAAACAGTTTTAACAGATTTCAACAAGATTAAAGCATTGTCAAGTATGATCGGATTTTAAGAAGAATATCACTTCAGACCAAAGTAGCTGATTTTAAGATGCACAGAATAGGGATTACTAATAGAAAGATCTTTATATTATTTAAAATTTTGTAAACATCTTTAAATTATATCTTAATTACATGAAAATATATGTATATCAACGCTAACTCTCTTGATTCCTATGATAGGCTGAGGCATAGCCTTATCAGCAGCTTCCTCTTCAGCCTCAGCTGCCATTACTTCTTAAGCCTGAATCCTCATAAGTGTCTCTTGAGCCTGTGTCTGTTCCATAACCGTGCATTGAGCATGCAATCTCCTTTTAACAACTAGAACAGTGGAGGTGCATCATTTAACACTGTATTTCGACCACCAGCAACAACATTTATCATCAGGACCACATTTGAAGTGGCTCCCTTCATAAGATTGGTTATTCTGGTATCTACCAGTGGTCTTCCAGTATGCTTGTGATGCAACAAGATCTCCATGGTCCAAGCATAAAGGGGCAGGTCTTCAAAGAAACCTTTCCCTTGCTTATCATTCCATACATCATCCATGGGAGATCGATATTCTCCAGATCATGTTCCAGGGCCACCTCTTCTGTTTTCTCCCGCTTCTTCATTATCTAATTTTTTCTGATATATGGAAAGTGAGTTATGCCTAGTAAAGAGATGATGGAAATTTGTCCTTAGGTCTGGTAATGAGAATTGTACAGGGGGATTGAATTGATTTTTGCTTGCAAAGTAGTTTCTTGCTTGAGGACAAGCAAGAAGTTAAGTTGGGGGGTATTTGATAAGTGCAAATTATATGATATATTCTTGTACTTTTACTGCACTTATCAAGGTTAAAATAGTAATTTATACCTCAAAATAATCCCTTTTTAGTAATAATTGTAATAATTGTGATTATTTTATTTGAATTTGAATTTGATGCTATTTTAATAGAAAATCTGTTAAATTTGCAGATTTATGAGAAGATTAGAATGAGGAAAGAAGATAGCATTATTTGAGGAGATGATATGCCAATTTGAAGTTTAAATCAGAGCAAATAAAGATAAGATCAGCTGCCATTTAAATAAGGATTCTGTGGATAACTTCCCAATTTAAATTCAAAGAGCAGAATAATCACAGAGTCAGATCAAAAAGAGGGTTACAAGGAAAGCCAAGCAAACAAGGATAAGATCAAGAAGAGATCAAGCTGTTAAAAGAAGAAACAGAGCAATCAGTTACGCGTTTTGCGCTTCACTTGCGCTTAGCGCAATTGAAGCGCATATTCCAAAATTGCTCACTGTTTCCTGCGCTGCAGATGCGCTGAGCGCAGATGAAGCGCAGCTGCGCGGATTAGTTTTAGATCTATTTTCAGATCTTATTTCAAAACATATTTCTTCCAGATTTAAAATAGCTTTCCTTAGTCTATAAATAGGAACTTTTGTACAAATCAAAAAAGGAGGCTTTTACACAGTCTGGAGGTTAGCAGAGGAGCATTTAGGAAGGAGATTAGAGAGACGACAAAGGCAGAGCTAGGATTGGAGCAAGGTGATAGCTTCTCCATTGGGTTGTAATGGCTACCATGCGTAGCTAAACGTCTCGATAGGATTGAATGTAGTTGATTCAATTCCCAAAGCGTATGTGAATTCTCGCATTTATTTATGAATCCCTGTTTTATAATATCGGTATTTTTATCTTTGCTTAATGCGTAGCTTCCGCCTGTGTACCGGAGTTATAGGTTAATTTTAGGATTCGGGTGATAGATGTTTCTATAAAATTAACAGTGAATTTGGGGGAATCGATACTTAGGAAACTCAAAGTCTGATTGGTAAAAGTACTCATAGTAGTTACTATAGGGTTATAGGAGAAAGTGACCATTGAAGAAGAACTAGGCAATCTCTGCAAAGCCGACACTATAAGTCTATAGGGCGAATTGATAGTATTAAACAAACGAAAAGGTAGAGCAATCAAGCCGGGGTAATTTGTCGCCTGGGAGAACCCGCATGAATTATCATCGAGTGGTTTACTACATGGTAACTCGGGGTAAAGCAATATAGTTTGGCTAGGATATTATAGAAATATATTCATAAATAATATAGGGATTTACATGCATAAAGGGGTGCGATGATACGATGTTCCATCATAATCCAAGTAAAGTATTTTATCCTCTCTCAATCGTCTCTTTCTTTTATGCAAATTTACTTTCCTCACCACAAACTCTCAAATACCGTTTTCTACTTGATAATCTGATCATGAGTAAATACGAAGTGAACTGTTCCCTGTGGATACGATAAACTCATACTTACTATTATACTGCTGAAATTTTGGTACGCTTGCCAGAATCTCATCAAGCATACACCCAGATCTCATCCAAGGTGAAAGAAGAACTTTGAAGTGATAAGTCTGTATTGAGGGCTCTTGAGATTTTATAGGACTTTGAGGCAAGAGATAACAGAGAGAGACACGGAGATTGAATCTTTTGGACGGTTTTACACGAAACATAAATAGGCTTAGATAGCATTAATGATGACGGTTTCAGACATTGGAAGTAGTGCAACGTGCATCACTGACTGGACAAGTGAAGAGCCAACATTCATAGGGAATAGGATCATTAACGTTGATTGTAGAGATCAAAAAGATTTTTTAACTTCTTTTGAAAAGAGAAAGAAAAAGAATAAATATTTAAATAAAATAATTAAATATAAATTTTGTTTTTAAAAAGGAAAAAAAATTCAGCGAGTATTCTCAAATTAGCAAGATGCAATATGCTTACAAACTAATTTCACACAGGCACAAATTTTTAAGTTGTAATGTAGAACAATGTTACCAGCAGGGTTACTCAGGATTTTGTAGTTGCTGAGACTCAACTTGTCTTCAAGGATAGTCTTGTTGCTTTCATTCTCTGAAATTGCTTGTTGTGCGTCAAAGGCATCATCTTGATCTTCGTGTTCCATAACCTTTCTGACTTCCTCTCTATCAGAAACAACAGTCACCATGGCCTGTCCTTCAAGGGTTGAGGTATGCTCAATGAATTAAGTAGCAATCTCCTCAGCACTTCTGACCCACAATTTCAGCAAGTTCGTTGTGAACCTTCTGAACAGGTTCAGAGGCTAAGAGTGGTGCCACATCAGTCATTCTTTTAGATGGTGTTGCCTTCTGATGATGAACTTTATAAGTTCTCTTTAAAACCTGTTTGCTGAAACATTCACAAATCAAAATACCTTTCAGCAGCATCTGAATCATTACGGAAATATCTTAAGAATTTAGTTTTAAGTTTATCAAACAACATTCTCTCACATACTTGAGGGATTTTATCTTTCTCTAAAGATTTTTCATTGAAAGAGACTCCCCCTGAGTTTGTTATTACTTTCTGAAGACTGCTTGGTTTAAGGGTTTTGTTATTAAAGAAAATCTTTTCCTTCTTTTGTCATTAGAGGATTCAAAGTGCTTCAGCAAGTTAAATATTTTTATCTTTAAGAACTTCTATCAATCTAAGGAAAATGTATAATATAAACGGCATAGTCAGAAAAACACATACTTACTTATAGGCAACGTAAGTATAAAGTATAAACGGTTATGGGAATACTACAGTAGAATTTAATCAAAAAATTGAGTTTTATTAAATTAAACCTTTTAAAAAGAATTAAAAGAAAATGACAAGGATCTTTGAATGGATTAAGGACTATTAACAGGTAGTTCCTCATTAGCACTGGCACTCTCCCTTTCTGCTTTAAGCTTTAGTAGCTCCTTCTGAGTTTTCTTCAACCTCCTTGCTAACCGATTCACACGACCGTGCAGACGTTTCACATTGTATGCAGCAAACACCTTTCTAATACTTCCATGAGCACCCAGATGATCAAAGGCTCTTGTCCTTCTCTCTTTGACATGGGATGCCATAAGAGGAACTTCAGCCACCCTGTTCCCAAGGGCTTCTTCTCTTTTAGACAGAGTCCGGTCTGACTGAGCAAACATAACCGGAGTGAAGAAGGAAGGAGGTGCTTGATCAAAGAGATTGTTCATTGCAAAGCCCTTGTGAATCAAGATTTTCATGATCAAGGTGTTGTGGGGAAAGAGATTCTTAACATCCAATTCTTCTCTGAATATCATCTGATATAGAAGAATCCATGGAAGATTGATCCTCTTCTTCAACAGCAAGTTTGCCACCACAAACCTTTCAATTTCCTCGATGAAAAAGTTATTACTTTCTTTCGGAAGGATGCAGCAGTTAAGAACAACAAGGAGAACTCTGGGAATATCCATAAGTTGGGCGTGCTTGGTGGGACCAGAGCGTCTTCTACCAAACAGCAACTGATCAAATATCAGGAAGCCTCCATGGTGTACTTCCCAATTCTGACAGAAATTTTCTCCCTTTGAAGGAACAATAATCACTTCAGCAAGTAGTTTGCAGTCCACGAATATAGATCTCCCCATCACAGTGGTGTTTATTCCAGTGCGTTCTGGTGTGGAAACAACTTCAGAGTTGTTCCAGAATTCTGTAACACTTTCTCCATGCCGCGCAGAGGAAATGTTGTTAAAGAATGGGGTCCATCCAGCAGCATCAAAGCACTCAGTAATCTTGAATCATGCTTCTTCAAATTTAGAGAGACGAACCATCCTCGAAGGAATGATTCTCTCATTAATCCTTGATTGATTTGAATCACATAAAGTAGCAGATTCAGAAGCGATTTGAGCAAGGTTTTTGAACTTTGAGAGTTAAGGTTCTTGAAGAGGATGAAGTTCTGCTCTGAGGATTTACTGATTAGAATGTGGTTCACATGATAATCCTTCAATCCTTATAAATAGGCATGCTTGGAGCATTGATGATGATGGTTACATGAACTGGACAGTTATGGAGAGACGTGCATCATGCCATTTTGAGGAGATGGTTGATAATCCATTAATTCACTTAGAGCCAGATCATAGTTTTGACAAAATGTTTAAATTTTAAAGACCTTTCAACTTAAAAAAATAATGATTTAACATACTTTTTCAAACCAAAAAGATAATCTGATAAATGATTTTCAGCAAGTAAGCACATTTTAGATAAACATATATCAGCAAGTCTATTTCTCATATATCAGAGACTATATGCAGTTTTTCAGATGATTCACATGAATATATATCACATAATTGCATATAAGTTGAGATAGGAAAGATGTTACCAATGAGGGAATTTGAATTGAACGTGCTTTCCTTTTCTCATCATGCCCTTCTGAAAGATGCTTCAGCAGCTTGAATAATGAGTTTCAAAAGAATTTATTCTTTACTCATTCATCTATTCATTTGATCATAGACTTGCTTCAGCCTGATGAGGTTCCCATCTTCTGAGGATCTACTCCTCCAGCATTTGTTAGATGCTCAACCCAAAGGTGAGCTCTGATACCAATTGTTGGAACCACAGAAAACACTAGATTGGGGGTTGAATAGTGTTTCAAAACTTTACGCTAATTTTCGGAAACCCCTTTGAAAAACCATCATATTAATCAATTAATGAAAATAGCTTCTGAAGATTTAATGAAAATATTTTAGAAGCTTGTTTAAAACTGATTTATTAAAGAATAACTTCAAAATAGAAAACTTGTTGTTTCAAAAATGTTTTACACTAATGTATTAAACGATTTAGTAACTTGTTGAAAGCTGATTTGTTAAAGAACTTGCTGAACCTACTTCAGAAGGTTCAGTAAGTACTCTTGTTTAAAATGATTTGGTCAAGAATGGAGTTTTACTATGTTGATTGTGATTTTTCTTTTCAAACACTTCCCTAGTTAGAAATAATCAGATAATAGAGGAGGGTAAAGAGTTATGGATATAGAGAATAGCTTCTGAATAGATTCAGACAATGAGATTCAGTCTGAAGTTTTGATTACCTTCTGAACTGGATTCAGACTCAAAGTAGTTTGAAAATGAGTTTAATTCAGAAGTAAATTTCTCACTTAAATACTTTTAAATTCCCTTTGTCAGATGAAAACTGAATTGAGAAAGTTTAAGGGATAGAGAAGACTCAACCAAGAATTTATCCTGGTTCACTCACTAACCCAGTGAGCTACATCCAGTCCCAGGGCAAACCACCACTAGATTTTCAACTATCTGATCACAGATACAAGTATTCTTTTATCATCAAGCCTCTTCAGGATCTCAACCAAGTATTATTTCTTTCACCAAGCCTCTTCAGGCTCTAGACCAAGTATTCTTTCTTTCACCAAGCCTCTTCAGGCTCTAGACCAAGTATTCTTTCTTTCACCAAGCCTCTTCAGGCTCTAGACTAAGTATTCTTTCTTCCTCCAAGCCTCTCCAGGCTCTCAGACACTTAATAGTGTTTACAATGAAAAGTTTAAGTTTCCTAGAAACTTAAACTGAGGTTCATCTTGTACTATTGGTTAACTGAGTACTACTCAGGATACATGCAGTAAATCTAAGTACAAGGTATAACAGAGATACAAGTGTTTAATTCTAAGCTCTAATTCATCTCTGTAGGATCAGAAGGTTGGCTTGATAAAATCGGTATTAAGCTTGGCCAATTTCTTCTGTGGGCTTGATGAATGCCATAGTTCAAGGGTAGATAATTTAGAGTTCATGGAAACTCATTATGGTCAGTTCCCAGTGAATGAATCTTCAGGAATTTGGTCGACCCCTCAGTTGTCTTCTAAGACTTTCTTGAGGCTATTTATATATTATGAAAATATAGCCGTTTGAAGATTGTTGGTTTTACCGTTTGAGAAGAAATGATTAAGCTCATAGAACCGTTGTGAAATAACTTCTCATTTGGTAGCTTCTTTCTTAAGCAGGATAGGTGTGCAGATGACTTGGTTCTGACACACTGTAGATAAGCTGCTAATCATGAAAGATTTTCTTCGTCTTCAGCAGGTTGATATTTCTTCTCTCTCACTTCTTTCTTCATTTGTCTTCTTCAGAGTGTAAGGAGATAGGATTTAAAGATTCGTTAGTCTACTCCTTTTGACCGTTGTGAGTTCTGCTTCTCATTTCACTTGAGGTACATGCCTTTGATAGCGTGTTGCAGAGAAGATACAAAAGTAGGTGTGCAGCAGCACTGACCTATCTCTGACTTCTATTTTCTTTTCTACAGTAGTCTTCCTTTTTCATGTTGGGTTCTGAAGCTGAGTCCGAAGGCCTTTGTTTTTCTTTGCATCAATTCAACTTCACCACTCATGTTTGCTGAGACTTGAGTCTTTTGATTAACTTATTCAGATTGACTCATAAGTCTTCAGAAAGTTGTATGACGTGTCTAGCTTCTTCTTCTTCAAAGAGTTTGAAATGCCACGTCATCACGTTCAGAAAGTATGTGTTCAGCAGATTCAACTTTAGTACACACACACTTTCAGAAGGTTGCATTACTTCAGCTTGATTTAGCTTTTCATCTTGGAGACGCTTTCAGCTAGTTCCTTCCTTCAGTGAGTTTCTTCTTCTTTGCTTCGGATGTTTGCTTCTTTCTTCTTCATTCTTCATGAGCATGTAGTTTATCTTCATTTCAGCTTTGCCCAGATGTACTCTTTCTTTTCTTCTAGTCTTTTTCTTTGATTCAGTATGTCTTCCTTCTTTGGCCGGTTACTTCTCTTCAAGTTTATCTTTGATTCAAAAGGTTGAGCTTCTTCTGCATGGTTCATTGTTTATTTGTCTGAAATGAATCATCTGAAGTATGCTTGCATCTTCTGAATGAATGATCTGAAGTATGTTTGCATCATCTAAATGAATGATCTGAATGAATGATCTGAAGTACGTTTGCATCATCTGAATGAATGATCTAAAGTACGTTTGCATCATCTGAATGAATGATCTGAAGTACATATATCTAAGACAAAGTAATGTTCTTTTGATTGACAGACTTTCATAGGTTTTAAGCTTGTCTTTATTTCTGATTCCACATATATGCTTCTTCTTTCCACACGTTCTTCAGATAGTTGGTCGCGTTCAGATAGTTGCTTCAATTCTCTTGTTGCTTTGTTCTTCTTTAGCAGATTTCTTCTTTCAGTGTTTCTTCTTGTTCATATTTGCTTTGTCTTTCTTGGCTATCTTCATCTTCTTGTCTTTAGATGGTTGTTTCATCTTGTTACCTGAAACAGAATGATACCTTTCTCAGTAGAACCTGTCTTTATATGATCTAATTTTTTAATCATTAAAACCTAAGGATAATGAGTCTTAAATCTAATTTAAATACTTAAATTAATTCTGAGACTCAACACTACTCACCTCAAGAACAAAAATAGAGAAGGGAAAGGAGGTGGAAGAAGGTTGGGTGGCGAGAAATCCTTGGCTTCCTCTTCTTTCTCCTAATAGATAACAAGAAAGATGAAAAACCCTAAATGAATAGCTACTATGCGAGTTGGATATCTCCCGAAGGTTCAGAATGAAGAATCAGGTGTTCCGAACCGCCTGCCAAATTTGCAGCCCGATCCAATGGTGTACGAATCTGCAGTGGTGATTTTTCAGCAGCCGCTCTGTGAAAATACGGGAATTGCTTTCTCTCCCTTTTCTCTCTCAAAGTGGCGGTGTTCCTTTTTCTTTTTCTCTACTCTATAGCTTCTCTCACTAACTTAAGAGCCATATCCATGTAGTTAAGTGATATCTCAAGTGGGCTTCTCAATTTTGGGTCTTTTCTCTCATCCTCCTTTCCTAGTTACTTTTATGAAGTTATTCTCTAATTCTACTTTGAACTATGAGATTGATTTTATAAAGAAAAAAAATCGGGATGTTACATCCTCCCCTCTTTCTTGGGCTTGTATGTGGTTGTCTGTTGGTTAATTTGTTTACATTCAATGTATTAGTATTGTTTTGATTGTATGATTAGAGCTCCAAGTTAGGGTTTGGATTTGGGGGTTTCTATCTTGGAATTCACATGCTAAGGGGTTATTGTTATAATTACTATGAAAATGTTTAGATCTATGATGTGTTATCTATTGTTTGTCATATGTGTGACTTTGCATAAAGGCCTTTGGCAAAGTAAATTGGAAAATGAATTTCAGCCCCGGCTCCCCGATAAAAATGAGTTTGGCTTTGGCCCTAGAAAAATAGCTTCGGCCCTAGATTTTGGCTACGGCCCCAGATACGACTTCGGCCCCAGTTCACCTTAATTAAACAAGATAGGACTTCGATCCCTAGAATAATTGGACTTCGGTACCCAGAGTAAAACTTAGGTTTCGGGCCCTAGAATAATTGTGGGATACGTCCCCAAGAAAGACGTTTCTTGTAGTCCAAGCTCAGGTCTAGCCCTAGAATAAGTGAAAAGACCCCGTCTGCCGGGTAATGCAGATCATGCATAGCATGTTTAATTTGAGTTTGTATTTATATGTTTAAACTGAGTTAAAACGTGATTATAGTAGTTGTGTATGATCTTGTTTAGCTATGTGTTACATCTCATATGCTTGCCTACCCACACTGTATGATTGCATGGTTATACTTGCTGGGACATTGGTCTCACCCCGTGTTATGGGGTTCATTTTAGATCTGCAGGATTGTCTGGCTAGGTGCTTGGATGGAGGATTTGCAGCCTCTTGAGTGGATTCTTCCGCTTCTAGCTTTGTAGTTTATTTTCTTGAGGATTGTAAATGTATTTGAATTATACTATGTTGTATTAGGGTAGAGATTTGTATTTTTGGTTAATTGTTATTTTAGGCCACTGAGTGACACATAGACTAGAAGACTTGTTATGTATAAATGGTTTATGTCAAGCTTATGTAATCATTGGAATTACTTAGGCACTTTATGAATGTGTATGTAATGATATCAGTAATGGCGCGAAATAATTTCAGGAATTCGAGGATGATGTCTCCAACGGACATTATTCTTGAATTTAGAAATTAGGATGTTACAAAATACCTAGTACATCTTGCTTTTTGCATGGAGATTTTAATTTTAATGTAGGATGTTTGTCCATCAGCATCAGGCAATAATTCCTATAATGTGAAGACACATGTAATTGTTGTTAGAGATGGTGTTTCTCAATCTTTTAAAATATGAATTTTAAAAGTACATAAATACCTTATATTTGTCATTAAATTCAGGGGTGAGAATAGACTTTTCTTGGAATTCTTTTTCATCCCCAAAGTCCTTCAATATGTTTAACATTTTAAGTTGAAGATGGATGAAAAATGCACTTAACAATAAACTGTTTTTAAGTTAATTTTTTTAATATTGAAATTTCTAAAGGCTTTAACATTGATATTTGTTAAAATAAAGATATCTCCATAAATAAATAACCTTTTACATTACTAATTTTTTTTTATTTAACTATAATAATGTTAGATTAAATTAATTATTAATCCTTTTATTTTTTTAAAACATTTTAATTATACTAAAATAAAATTACCTAACTTTATATCAACTCTCTATATATTAATATTAAAAAATAAATTGTTTTTAACTTAAACTTTTTTTAATATTGAAATCTCTAAATCCTTAAATAATGATATTTGTTAAAATGAACATATCTCTATAAATAAATAATCATTTACATTACTAATAATATTTTTTTAAACGTATATGTTTTTGAATTTTTTACATATGTTTTAAATTATTATTATAGTTATATTTATCCTTATACTTTGTTAAAATATTATAGTTATACTTAAAACAAAAAACAATTAGCTAAATGCCATTTAAAATTTAAAAAAAACCTTTTTTTAATATTTAAATTTCTAAAAATGGCATTAAATATTAATATTTGTTAAAATTATTATATTTCATTAAATAAATAATCTTTTATTAATATTAAAGATAAATTATTTTTAACTTAAACTTTTTTTAATAATAAAATTGGAAAAATGGCCTTTAATATTGATATTTGTTGATTTCGTATTCTTAATTTCAAGTGGCCTTTAGAAATACTTAAATTAGCCCTTATTAATATCACTTTTTAATATTTGTTAACATTCTTAATTTCTTATTTTTAATTTCTTACATACGCATATATGGAAGTAATAGTTTAATCTAATTATATTATTACATTCTTAATTTCTGAATGTAAGGATAAATAATTAATTTAAACCTTTTCTATATTTAAGAAGATACTTTCTATTTTTAGTAGTTTTATTTAAAGGAATTTACAATTATGTCCTAATTTTAGATTTAAAATGCTTCTTTTACTACCTTACTTTTATATATATAAAGATAAAGATAAAGATATAAAGATAAAGATAAAGATAAAATATATATATATATGTGTGTGTGTGAGAGAGAGAGATATCCATTAGTCTTTATTTGGTGGTAATAAATTATCATTATTCCTAATTTATTTCTCATTATTATTTTATTTATAACCCGATATCCTAATTAATATAATAGGTAAACTCAATATGTAAATTATTTTCCCTTTTTATTCAGATATCCTCATTGCCATTATTCCTCATTTATCACAATTTAGGTTAAAACTAAAGGTATGATCTTTAATGAAATTCAACAAATCAAATAAAATTAAAAAAAGTAAATTAGTAATTAACATGATTAATCTTACTTTAAGTGAAAAAGTTAATTTTACACATTTACCCCCTGTTTTTTTTGCTTTATATTTATATATATATATATATATATATAAAATACCCCTTAGCCTTTATTTGGTGGTAATAAATTGTCTTTATTTCTCATTATTATTTTCTTTATAACAAGATATCCTAATTAATACAATAGGTCAACTCAATATTTAAATTATTTTTCCTTTTTATTCAGATATCCTCATTGCCATTATTCCTCATTTATTACAATTTTGGTTATAACTAAATGGATGATCTTTGATGAAATTCAACAAACCAAATAAAATTGAAAAAGAAAGTTGTAATTAACATAATTACTCTTACTTTAAGTGGAAAAGTTAATTTTACACATTTTTCACTTGTTCTTTTTATATTATATATATATATATATTATATGAGTGAGGATCAACTTACTCTAAGAGTAACTTTGGTAAAGTTACTCCGATTAATAACTACTTATAGAATGTGAATTTAACAAATCTAATCGTTGAATATTATGATATTGATATGAGATTATACACACCAAATTTTAGATCAATTGGACATTAATAGGTATGATCTAGTTAATGAAAACTTTTAACATTACGGTTGGATTGATAAAATTCGAAGTTTATAAGAAGTTATTAAACGAAGTAACTTTACCAAGAGTTACTCCTTGAGTAAGTTGATCCCCACCCATATATATACCAGTGTAAGTTGCAAAGTATTACACTGTTGAATAATTTTTTAATAGATCATTGTATTAGATAATCCACCGTTGGATTGAAAGTTACCGCTTAGCCTTTATTTGGTGGTAATAAATTGACATTATTCCTCATTTATTTCCCATTATTTCCTTTATAACCCGATATCCTAATTAATATAATAGGTCAACTCGATATTTGAATTATTTTCCTTTTTTAATCAGATATCCTCGTTAAATGGACCTTCGTGGTCGAATCTACTCCAATTTAATATCTTAGGTCTCGTTCGGGGTAGTTGCGAATTTTCAGTTTTTAGCTTTTAAAATTTTTAAATCAAGTTTTTACAACTCAAAACCAAAATTTGAAAACTTCTTTTTGTGATTTTCAAAACAGACATGTTGAAAACCATAAAAAAAGGTTTTTAGTTTTTAGTTATAAAAACTTGGTTTAAACTTTTTTAAAAACCAAAAATTAAAAATTCGCAACCACCACAAATAGGACCTTAATTAAATTTATTCAAAATAATATTTTATTTTAATGCTTCGTTATTACTGTTTATTGGGGAAATATTATTTTAATATGTTGTACTCATTTAAAATATTATTTTAAATAAACTCAGCCCATTAAAACATTTTTTCTATTGAATACTAAAAAGTAAACCAAGATATATGCTTGGTTATTCAGTCTATAAATATAGGATTCACAATCTCAATCACAAATCACTCGAAGGCGCAAATTTAAGCAATGTCTCCTTTTGTGAGAAGTGTTTCCCTGTTGTGGGTGCTTATAATATTGCTTTCAGCCAGCAATATTGCTCTTGGAAAAACACATGTGAAGGTCGTAAATCATTTGACAGGAAATTTGGACTTAACCTTTCACTGCAAATCTGCGGATGATGATCTTGGAGTCAAACTGCTCCATCCTAATGAGTCCTGGGAATGGAGTTTTAAACCTGCCATAATCTTTAGGACCACACGATTCTATTGTCTCTTTCAATGGCAAGATAATGGTGGAATCCAACAGAAATGGTTTGATATATACATATCAAATAGGGATGATTGCCAAACCTGTACCTGGTTTATAAGCCAAGATAAACCATGTAGGTACCTTTCTGAAAATGTGAATGAATGCATGGAATGGAATCATTAAATAAATAATTATAAATAATGTGTTTGGTCTTAGTAAGTACTGTACATGATGGCGTGGAGTTGTAACTCTTGCAAATGGTGTTGCGGACTTGCGGTTACTTTAAATTTAATATCTAGTACGTGAACCAGTGTGATGCAAGAGAATATAAAGGTACAAAAATAATAAGTTTTAGTATTTTAATAATTTAATATATTTGTTTCAATAAACAAATATTGTATAATGTAATAAATTAATCAATATTTGTGTACTAACATACGTATTGACAATATAATTAATTTAGAAAAAATTAATACTTCACATCATAAATAATTTAACTGTATTATAACTATTGTTTATAGGCTTAATTACACTTTTGGTTTCCCAAGTTTAGTTCTTGGGCGATTTTGGTCCCCCTATTTTTTTTCTCCACTAGTGCAAAAATATTGTTCCACGACGGGCAATCTACGACGGTTCCCACAGAACAGTTGTTGAAAATGACGCGGTGGCAATTTTGTAATTTAATTGCACAAAATAACGACGGTTATACGAACAACCATCGTTAAATATTTATTAAATAAAAAAAGAAAAATTTGCCTTTTTAACGACGGTTCCACAAAAATTGTCGTAGCTTGATGAGGACAAAAAATGGCTGCACAAAGCAAAAAAGCAGTGTGAATAGAAAGGTTGGCCAACAACGACAGTCCATGAAGGAACCTTCGTTGTTTTCCCTATTAAAGTGCAAAAGCAACGGGTGGTGCAATGAAGAAAAAAGATGGTGTGAATAGTAAATATATACAAACAACTATTTCCTAAACAATGTGAGAAAAGCAAAAAAGGAGGTGCAACTAGAAAGGTAGGGAAACAATGACGGTCCTATCACGAACCGGCGTTGTTTTCCTTAGTAAAATGAAAAAAAGGGGTGGTGCATGAAGAAAAAAGCAAAGGTGCAGATCGTAAATTTGTAAAAACCACGACGGTTCCTGAACAACCGTCGTTGTTTGCATTTTGAAAAAATAAAAAGGCGTGTGAGCATAGCAAAAACGGAGGTGCAGGAAGCAATTGGATATGAACAACGACAGTTCCTTGGAGAACCGTCGTTGTTTGGCTAATATAACAGAGAAGCCTTAAACCATTCTCTCATTCTGCTGCGCCGTTCTCCTCTCTTCTTCTTCTTCTCCAAGCGTCCTCTCTCTCTCTCTCTCGCAAGAGCCACCGTTCCCCACAACCACCAGCCACCGTGCCACCACCGTCCTCTCTCTCCCTCTCCCACTGTCCTCTCTCTCTCAAGAGCCACTACTCCGGCGGCCTCCACGCACTCCGGCGGCCACTACAACTCCTCCCCACCGTTGCGCGCAAGAGGTGAGCATCAAGCACGAATTTGTCCGTCCCCTCACTGTAACTGCAATCTGAGAATCAAAGCGCGACTGCAATCCGACGACCAGCGGCCACCACTGCAACTCTCAACCACTCACTCCAGCGGCCACTACTCACTCCGGCGACCATTGCAATCTTCCCCACCGTGCGCACAGGAGCTGAAAAGCATCAAAGGTGTCGTTCATTAATTTAGTTTGGTAGAAATTAGGTAGAATTTTGGTAGAACTAAATGCCTATATGTCTACATTATATCCCTAAATTAATTTTGTAGAAATTAGGTAGAACTAAATGTTGTTTATTAATTTCTTATTTGGTTAAAGAGATATTTAAATAGTTCACAAGGGTTTTAGTTAATGAAGTTGTCCTTGGTAAGCAAAGGTAAGTAAGACAATGACTGAGAAAGGAATGTGATTAGGAATGTGATGATATATAGGATTGTGGTGGGGATTGTGATTATGCTTGTAATGTTTAGGAATGTGATTATATATAGGATTGTGATTAGGATGCTTTGGAAATTGTTTTTAATTAAAATGTGAATGTGATTAGTTTAGAATTAATGAATTAATATGAATGTCATTAGTTTGGTTAACTAGTAGATTTAGGAATTAATATGGAATTGCTTAGGTATATATAAGCTTATGTATATAAATAAGCTTAAATTTAGAAATAAGTAATTAATTTTGTAGTTGCTTATGTATGAATATTTTGCCTTTATTTATGTTTATTCATTTAATTTAATTATATGTTTTGCTTTATTTTATTGTTGGTTTTTAATAATTGATTGATGCATTGCTTGAGTGAACCTTAGTTTCCCATTTGAGATTCAATATAGAGATTATAGTACTCCTTCCAATTTGAATTGTCCTTTTCATACATCTTTTTTATAATAACAAAAGGAGAAAGTACTATAGTGAATTTATTGAATCTTGAATTGTCCGGATGGACAGTTTGGGAAGACTGATCACTTTTTTATAGCTCATTAATAAGTAAATTTTAATAATCATTTCATACAATTCATGAAATTTTGGTTCGTTGCATTTGCGTTGTTCTTCGGGTGCATATTTGATTGTGGTTCACCACTTTCATTTCGTTCCACCTGAAGACCAATGTGAAATGCTGCCGAAATTTTATGAATTTTAAGAAATGAGAATTAAAATTTACACAATAATGAACTAAGGAAAAGTGAATCATCCTGAATGGGATAGGACCACACCTTTGAATAAAAAAAGTGAGATATACATGCATAATGTTGAATAAATGGAGTGTCCATCACGAACGTACATAAAGTAGATATGGATCGAAGTTGGATGAGTGCTCAACGCATTACTGATGAGTATGAAAGAGAAGTGGAAGAATTTCTACAATTTGTGCGACGTAATGTTGCTAGTTGTGCCGCCAGACGAGGAAGGTTTAGGTGTCCATGAGTAAATTGTCTGAATGGAAGAAGACTGGATGAGAACGAAATCAGAGAGCATCTTCTGTGTGATGGTATTATAAAGAGTTATACAAAATAGATATGGCATGGTGAATTGATTGATATGCCATATGATGATGACTTCCCAACGGAAGAGTATTCACATTCAACCATGGAGGACCGAGTGGAAGACATGATTTGCAATGTTGGTGTGGACATATTTGCAGAAGCCCATCTATATGAAGATATGTGTAGTGATGCCGAGACTCCGTTGTTTCCTGGGTCAACAAAATTCACACGATTGTTAGCGGTGTTAAGATTGATGAATTTGAAGGCATTAAATGGGTGGTCTGATAAAAGCTTCACTGAGTTGCTTCAGTTGCTAATTGACATGCTTCTTGAAGGGAATACACTACCGAATCGTAATTTGAGGCGAAGAAGATACTGTGTCTGATGGGTATGGAGTATAAAAAGATCCATGCATGTCCTAATGATTGCATTTTATACAGAAAATACTATGAAGGGTTGAAGAAATGTCCCAAGTGTAAGTTATCACGGTACAAGGTGAAAGACAATGATCAAGATAGTAATGATGAGGTCACAAAGGAGGGTCCCCCAGCAAAGGTTGTATGGTATCTTGCAATAATTCCAAGGTTTAAGTGTCTGTTTGCCAATCCAAATGACGTTAAGAACCTTAGATGGCATGCCAATGGGAGGATATGTGATGGAATGCTTCACCATCCCGCTGATTCTTTACAGTGGAAGAACCTTGATGATGAGTTTCCGCAATTTAGGAACGAGCCGAGGAATCTTAGGCTTGGATTAGTATCAGATGGAATGAATCCGTTTGGAAATTTAAGTACTAATCATATTTCATGGCCTGTTTTGCTAGTTATTTACAATTTACCTCCCGGGTTGTGCATGAAGCGCAAATATATGATGTTGTCTATGATGATCTCTGGTCCACGTCAGCCTGGAAATGACATTGATGTTTATCTCAATCCATTGATAGAAGATCTGAGATTTCTATGGGATGAGGGGGAAGAAGTCTTTGATGGGTTTGCCAAAGAATCTTTCAAGATGCATGCAATGCTCTTTTGTACCATAAATGAGTTTCCTGCATATGGGAACTTGTCGGGTTATAGTGTTAAGGGTCATAAAGCTTGTCCTGTGTGTGAAGAGGGAACTTTCCATCAGTAATTGAAACATGGAAGGAAGATAGTGTATGTTGGTCATCGGAGATTCTTGAAAAGGCATCACCCATATAGAAGATTGAGAAAGGCTTTTAATTGATATCCGGAGGATGGGATAGCACCGACTCTGTTAACAGGTGTGGAGATTTATAAAAAGGTGAAAGACATTAATGTCGTATTTGGAAAGAGGAAAGAAAAGGCAAATGTCCCGGGGATATGGAAGAAAAGGTCCATTTTCTTTGATCTCCCATACTGGTGCAAATTACATGTTAGACACTGTATAGATGTCATGCATGTGGAGAAAAGTGTATGTGATAACTTGATTGGAACTCTTCTCAATATTAAAGGGAAGACAAAGGACGGTGTGAATTCTCGTTTAGACTTGCTTGAAATGAATATATGAGAGGACTTGGCACCAGAGAAGATAGGTAGCCTCACATATTTGCCCCCAGCATGCCACACCTTGTCCAAAAAGGAGAAGATTAGTTTCTATGAATGTCTAAAGGGTGTGAAGGTACCACAAGGATACTCTTCAAATGTCAAGAGCCTTGTATTAATGAAGGAAATGAAACTAGTTGGGTTAAAATCTCATGATTGCCACGTCCTGATGCAACAATTACTGCCTGTGGCTATTCGTGGCATCTTTCCAAAAAAATGTGAAGCATACTATAACTTGATTTTAGTAAAGTCATTGACCCTCAGAAGTTGGACCAACTTGAAGAAGACATTGTTGTGATCTTGTGTCAGTTAGAGATGTTTTTCCTCCATCTTTTTTTGACATCATGGTTCATTTGCTTGTTCATCTGGTCAGAGAAGTTAGATTGTGCGGGCCGATTTATCTAAGATGGATGTATCCAGTTGAGTGGTATATGAAGATTTTGAAAGGATATGTGAAGAATCAATATCGTCCCGAGGCTTCTATTGTAGGGAGGTACATTGCAGGAGAAGCTATTGAGTTTTGCACCGAGTACTTATCCAAAGCAAAACCTATAGGACTTCCTGCCAAATGTTGGAACAACCGACGTTCCACAAGTAAGTGCTCACGTGGTGTACATATGGTGACCAAATCTCGGGAAGAAATCCTTCAGGCACATTTGTACATATTAAATAACACGAATGAGGTACTACCTTACTTAGTTGCTCACAAAGCCATTGTGAAGGACAAGAACCCAAGACAACCAGAGAAGTGGGTGTTGAAGGAGCATAACAGATCTTTCATGGATTGGTTTAAAAATGAAATCATGAAAGATCCTACCGCATCTGAAACATTGACATGGTTAGAACATGGACTGAAGTTTTATGTATTATCTTGCACTGGATATGAAATCAATAATTGTATGTTATCTACAAAGTCTCGAGATGACAAAAGTACAATGCAAAATAGTGGGGTCACTTTAGAGGCAGATTCCATGCAATTCTCTACATTAAAGGATCGAAACCCAGTTATTGGAACAATGCCTTACTATGGTGTAATAGAAGAGATTTGGGAGGTGGGTTACACTAAGTTTATAGTTCCTATTTTCAAGTGTAAATGGGTTGACAATAAGAGTGGTGTAAAAATCGACGAATCTGGAATGACCTTGGTCGAATTTCGGAAGATTGGATATGAGGACGAGCCATTTATCATGGCACATCAAGCTTCACAGGTGTTTTATGTGAAGGACCCTGTGTCAAAAAATTGGTCTATCGTTCTCCATGGGAAAAAACAAGAAACTGTTCCAGAAGATGACCAGTTCACTCTTGATGTCGGTGAAAATCGTTCATTTTCATCAGTGATGATTAACAATGCTGAGGACGACGTTGTCGATGATGTGCATGCCACTCGAAGAGACCATAATGAGGGAATATGGGAACAAGGATAAAGGTTAATTATTTTAAGTACCAATATTAATGTAATGTCTTAGTGTTATGTCTTAATGTTAAAAGTTTTTCTCTGATTGGTTATTCAGTGTAAAATTGTCACTAACATTTGTTTTATTTCATTTTTTAACAGACCTATGACTGATGATCAGGGTCCCCCTACATCTTCAGAGAATCCTTCAGGGAATCCTTCGGAGTCAACCTCCAGAAGATCTGGTAGAGGACCTACTAGATTGAGGTTCCTCTCACTTAGACGCGCCAATGGTGAGAAGATAACACTCACCATCGACATTAACACTGGTGTGGCTACTGGGCCAAATGCCAAACTCTTTAGTAGCTATCTCGGTGTATTAGCCCGAGACAAAATTTCAATTATACAACCGTCATGGGACCATGTGACTGAGTCTGAGAAGAAATTGCTCTGGCAAGATATTTTGGTAAAACACTTCTCTGAATTTGTGTCAAAATTCTCAGATATTTAATGTTAGTTGTAATATATGTGCTTTCTTTATTTTCCATATAGGAACATTTTGATATACCTAATGTTAGGTCATTGGAATCGAAGGTATTGTCTTCAATTGCTGTGAAATGGCGTCAGTTTAAGTCAAATTTGACCAATACATATATATTTGGTTCAAAGAAGGGTGAGAATCCTTGTACAAAATACAAGGGGATTGATGAAGAAACTTGGGAACAATTTGTTCAAGGCCGACTAGATGATCAATGGCAAGTTAGGGCAATTGAGTTTGTTTTACTTATTAAGTTATGCATAAATATATAGTAATTTATTATTCATTCAAGATGGGATGTTAGGAGAAAGGCAAAGGATATTCAGGCACATAATGTGATTGTTAGAACCACAGGAAACACTAGAAGGGGGGTTGAAAAGTGTTTTATAATTCTTTACAGATTTTATGAAAACCTTTTGAAACAAGCAAAGAGTTTATCAAATGATTTGAGCAACCTTCCGAAACTGAAGATTTCAGCAACTTGTTGATATGATTCAGCAGGTTGAGTAAAATGATTTTGAAAAAGTTTAATGTGATAAACAAGATTGTTTTGCTGCGTAGATTTATAATAGCACTTTTCAAAACCCTCCTTTGTTAGATAAAACAGAAAGTAAAGAGATAAGGGTTGGGAAAACTAGGCCAAGAAAATTATCCTGGTTCACCCACTAACACAGTGAGCTACGTCCAGTCCCAGGGCAAACACACCACTGGATTTCCACTATCTGAACCAGATAAAAGTATTCTTTGCACACTTAGCCTCTCCAGGCTCCTAACCCAAGTATTGTTTTACAGACAATCCTCTCCAGGCTCAAACCCAAATATTATTTTAAACACCAAGCCTCTTCAGGCTCACCACACAACCAGTGTATGAAAAGAAAGATTGCTTAAGCTTTTAAACTATAAAAGTTCAAAGCCTAAACTATGTAAGATGTACAGATAACTGAGTAGAACTTAGGATAAGAAAGTGTTGTACAAATAGAACAAATGAAAGAATAACAGAGAGTATATTTGAGCAGCGTTTCAGCAAGTATGTTCGTTCTTTTCTTCGTCTCTTCTGTATGAGACTTGTATTTATAGGATTGGGAAAGAGTTCCATTTAGATTTGATGAAGTTCCCATTGAGAGATAGAATTTAATGCAAATTCTCCCGTTGAGACACATAGCTTTGGTAGCTTGCAGTAGCAAGTGCAGCAGGTAGTAGGTGTCAGCAACGCAGACTCTACTTTTTTTTAGTACAGTGTACTTTACAGCAGACTTTGCTTCCTTGGTGAATGAAGATTTGAAAAGTTCCAAAAAGTAACTGATCTGACTTTCTAGAAGAAGCATAAACAGCTGTGAAAGTCTACGAAAGACTTTGAGTCTCCAAAGGGAATTAATAGAGAAGTACTTTCCCAAAAAGGTACAAGCTTCAGTACGATGACTCTCAGCTTCAGGAGGTTCCCTTGCTTTAGCAGGTTGTGATCTATCAGCAAGTCCCTCTTCTTTAGTAGGTTTCACCACTTCAGAGAGTTGATCCATATCGTAGGATTGCTTCAGCAGATACCTTCTGAACCACTAAAAACCACCTTCAGCAGAAACTGTTCTTTCTTATAATGATGTTAAACAAATTTGTTATACATTAAAACTTAGGGTTATGAGACTTAAACATTATTAACCTTTTAATAATATTTTGAGACTCAACATTCTCCCCCGTTTTAATGATGACAAATATGTTTAAGAACAAAATCAAATATCTGAAGGGAAATAAGAAAGATGAGTTTAGAGTATTTCTCCCCCTATATCAAATACTGAGATTCTTGCTACAACTTGCTCAAGTCTATATCAGATACTGAGATTCTTGCTACAACTTGCTCAAGTCTTGCTCCCACTGAATCAATGGTTCCTTCTGAAATAATTAGCTTCAGATTTTGTTAGTTTCTTAATACTCCCCCTTTTGTCATCAATCAAAAGGGTAGTCAGATCTTACTGAAGAAGTGAAAATAAGAAAGAAGTAGATTCAGGATACCACTTGTGCATATCAACATTTTCAGTGAAAACAAAATCAGTAAAATTAATTTTCAGAAAGTGTGATAATGTTCAAATTTTCTCTAATAAATTTGAATCTATCTTCAGCAAGTGGTTTAGTGAATATATCAGCCCATTGATGCTCTGTGTCAATGAACTGTATATCAATATCTCCTTTCTGAACATAGTCTCTTATAAAATGATGTTTTATTTCAATATGTTTTGCTCTAGAATGCTGAATTGGGTTTTTGGAAAGGTTGATTGCATTAATGTTATCACAGAAGACTGGAATATATTTAACAAAGATATTAAATTCTTCTAATTGATATTTTACCCAAAGCAGCTATGAACAACAGCATGCAGCAACAATATATTCAGTTTCAGCAGTTGATAGAGCTATTGTGCTTTGCCTTTTGCTTGCCCAGCTAATTAGGTTGCTTCCAATGAAGTGATAGCCTCCACTGGTTGACTTCCTTTCAACTCTATCTCCAGCAAAATCAACATCACAGAATCCTACTAACCTGCAATCCTTGCTCTTCCTATAACACAGACCAAGATTAGTAGTACCTTTCAAATATCTGAAAATCCTTTTTACAACTTTGTAATGAGATACTCTTGGATCAGATTGAAATCTTGCACACAAGCACACACTGAACATAATGTTAGGCCTACTTGTTGTACGATACAATAAGGATCCAATCATACCTCTATACAAGGTTGAATCAACAGGTTCTTCTCCTTCATCTTTATAGAATATTGATGAGGGGTGCATAGGAGTTGCCATAGGCTTGAAATCATGCATATTGAACTTTTTAAGCATTTCTTTTGTATACTTCTCTTGATGGATCAATATACAATCAGAATTTTGCTTAATTTGAAGTCCCAAGAAAAATTTTAGTTCACCCATTAAACTTATTTTAAATTCAGATTGCATAAGCCTTGAGAACTCAGTTCACAGAGAGGAATTTGTTGATCCAAAAATAATGTCATCAACATATATCTGGACTAGAATCAAGTCTTCGTTAGACATTTTTCTGAAAAGGGTTTATCAACTTTTCCTCTTTCAAAACCATTTTTGAGTAAAAAATTGCTCAATCTTTCACACTAAGCTCTGGGAGCTTATTTCAGACCATACAGAGCCTTTTTCAGTTTAAATACATGCTCAGGAAAAGTCAGATTTTCAAAACCAGGGGGTTGTCTAACAAATACCTCTTCCTCAATGAAACCATTTAGGAAGGCGCTCTTAACATCAATTTGATACAGTTTGATGCCATTATTTGCTGCATAGGAAAATAAAATCCTAATGGCTTCAAGCCTAGCTATAGGAGCAAAAGTTTCAGTGAAACAAGTCTGGCTTATTTCTGATAACTTGACCATCTTTAGAGAGTTTGTTTTTAAACACCCATTTGGTTCCTATAATAGTTTTCCCATGGGGTTTAGGAACCAGAGTCCAGACATCACTCCTAGAAAATTGATTAAGCTCTTCTTGCATGGCTAGGATCCACCCTTCATCATGCAGAGCTTCCTCAATGTTCTTTGGCTCAATTTCAGAGAGGAAGGCAAGATTATTGACTTCTCTAAGTCTTGATCTTGTTCTTACTCCTTCTGAAGTGTCACCAATGATTTGCTCTCGAGGGTGATGAGTTCTGTATCTCCACTCATGCCTACGAGGGAATACTGGCTCATTCTGAGACTCAACATCAATTCTCTGAAGAGAATCAGTTTCAACAGGTTGATGAGGAGACCTTTCAGCAGGTACTTCAGATGGTCCTTCAGCAGGTTCTTCATCCTTAGCTTTTGAAGTCTCTGAAGTGGGGTTCAACTCCATTCATGCAAAATCCTCTTCTAGATCTGATAGTTCCCTATCAGTCTCTTTTGCATCATTAAATCTAACATGAATGGTTTCTTCAATAGTTAGGGTTCTAGAGTTTTAAACTCTATATGCCTTAAAGGTTTCTGAATAACCAATGAAGAATCCTTTATCAGATTTAGAATCAAACTTTCCCAGATCATCTTTGGTGTTGAGTATGAAACACTCACAACCAAAATGTGAAAATAAGAAATTTTGGGTATTCTTCCTCTCCACAATTCATAGGGAGTCTTTTTGAGAATAGGCCTTACCAAAATTTTGTTTTGAATATAGCAAGCTGTGTGAACAGCGTCTGCCCAGAATGACCTTAGAAGATTGCTTGAAATGAGCATGGTTCTACCCATTTCCTGCAAGCTTTTGTTCTTTCTATCAACAACCCTATTTTGTTGAGGTGTTCTAGCCACTGAGAAATTGTGAGAGATCTCATTCTCATCACAGAACATACTGAAGCTTGAGTTTTCAAACTCACCTCCATGATCACTTCTGATGGCAGATATGCAAAATCCTTTCTCATTTTGCACCATTTTACAGAATTTGGCAAAGTTCTCAAAAGTATAATCCTTGCTTTTGAGGAATATTACCCATGATAATCTAGAATAGTCATTGATAAGTGCCAATTATATGATATATTCTTGTATTTTTACTGCACTGATCAAGGGTAAAATAGTAATTTATGCCCCAAAATAATCCCTTTTTGTTAATAATTGTTATAATTGTGTTTATTTATTTTGAATTTGAATTTGATGCTATTTTAATTAGAAATCTGTTGATTTTGCAGATTTATGAGAGAGATTTAAATGAGAAAAGAAGATAGCATTATTTGAAGATAGGATCTGCAGATTTGAAGTTTAAATGAGAACAAATAAAGATAAGATCAGCTGCCATTTAAACAAGGATTCTGAGGATAACTTTCCAATTTAAATTCAAATACTAGATAAACACAGAAACAGATCAAAAAGAGGGAAACAAGGAAAGTCAAGCAAACAAGGATAAGATCAGGAAGAGATAAAGTTAAAAAGAGAGAGCATCAAGAGAAGCTAGAACAAGAAATGCGCTCCACCTGCGCTGAGCCCAGGTGAAGCGTAGCCATTAGGATTCCTCTCTGGATCCTGCGCTTCAGATGCGCTGAGCGCAGGTGAAGCGCAGGAACGCGAATTAGTTTTTAGATCTGTTTTCAGATCTGTTTTCAAATCAGATTCCTTCCAGATTTAAGATAGCTTTCCTGGGTCTATAAATAGGACCCTTTGTATAGATCAAAGGAGATCTTTTGGCATACAGTCTAGTATAGAGTTTAGAATAGAGTTTAGGGCTCAAGTTCAAGGGAGACCACGAATGGCTGCCAAGATAGCAATACAAGGATTGAAGAAGGTGACAGATTCTTCATTGGTTTGTAATGGCTACCATGCGTAGCTAAACTCTCAAGTTGGATTGAATGTAGTTGATTCAATCCCCAAATGTATGTGAATTCTCGTATTTAATTATGAATCCCTATACTATGATATCGGTATTTTTATGCTTTACTTAATGCGTAGCTTCCGCCTTTGTGCCGGAGTTATAGGTTAATTCTAGGATAGTATGTGATAGAGATTTCCGGATTAACAACGAGTTTGGGGGAGTCTAGACCAAAGGAAACTTGAACTCTGATTGGTAAAAATACTCATAGTAATTGTTATAGGAATATAAGGGTGTTTGTGGTGATAAAATCTAATCTCGAAAAATTACTTTATCACTTTGATTCTACACAATATGGGGATAAGAATCAGATCCTCTTACGGGACTCGTTTTAAAAAGTAGATTTATGGAGTTTCTGATTTGTAGAATTAGTAAGAAAAACTTGATTTTTCCAGAAACTTTCAAAGGACTTGAATTTTCTAGAAATTACAATGATTTTTCCAGAATTTGACTTCTAGAAATGAAAGAACTAAAATTAATTGATTCAGAATTTTATCAAAGAACTTATCTTTCAAAAAGCTTAGAACTACTTGATTCAGAATTCTATCAAATAAAGTTCTAAATTGGATTCTTGAAAATCAAAGTTTTCAAAGAAGTAGAAAACATAGAGTTTGAAAGAAAGAAAGAAAAAGTACGTGAAATGTAAATTGCAGAATGTAAATTGAATAAAGTAAATCGCGGAAAATAGATTGCAGAAAGTAAATGAATTGTAAGAAGAATTTGCTTGAATTGAAATGTGGATGGGTTCATCACATACTATTACTCCTAGTAACCTGTTTGTCGCAGTGAGATCGGACGTATAAGGTGTTTCAGAGTTTGAGTATAATGATTTGCCAACCTCTATTACATGGAAAGTTCACCTATTTATAGATTTCTATTCCTAACGGCTAACTAGTATACGTTTGACACATCATCTAGCCCTATGTGTTGGCAGCGTGCATGCTTGCCACGTTTTCTGCTAACCAGAAAACTACCTTTCTTCTTTGAACTTTTTCAAATGCTTTCACTGAAATGTTGACATCTGTCCTTGATCAACCAACTTCTGTAACTTCCAGTAACTATTTTCTTCTGTCTTCTGTTTCCTCGAAAAGTTACTTTCAGATTCAGAAATCTGCTAAGTCTTTATGCATCTTGTTTTCGAGTTTCTGCTTTCTGCAAACTCGAAATCTTGCTCTTCGATTTCTCGAAATCTTCTTTCTGGAATTTTGACTTCTTGTACTCAAATTCTGCTTCCAGAATCTCGAAATCCTCTTTCTTAATTTTGAAATCTTCTTCCTTTGAAACTTAACCTTTATTGAAACTTGCATTCACTAATGTTGAGTCTCAAAAATATCATAAGAGAAAATATGATGTTTAAGACAACTCAATTCCCAAGTTTTAATGCTTAACAAATTTGAGTTAAAATATTTATCATAGATACATATATGCTTTAATGTTTTATCTATGATTTCAGCAAGAGTCACTATGAGCCTACATAAAAAGACTAAGTGTTGAAGCTGTCTGAAGAAGCAGAACTCGTCTGAAGAGTTGAAGTTGTCTGAAGTAGCTCAACCCGTCTAAAGTAACAGTGCTGTCTGAAGTCTCACTTATGACGTGGCATCCTCTACTGAAGTTTGTGAAGACTTTTCTGAACCTCTGCTGCACGTACCTTTTCAAACACGTTTATGGCAAGGAACACAGAGACCTTTCCTGGTAATTTTGAATTTCATACACCACTGAGGAAATCTCTGCAACGCAGTCTCTGCAACAACATTTGTAGCAGCCTTAATGCAAGAGAAACCTTGTACCGTGTCAGAAACATCAGAGCTCTCAGAAGCATATCTCACAACGGATTAAATAGCATTTAATGCTATCTCTAAACGGTGGTATTTCAACGGATTAAAGTTTGGGTATAAATACCCCTCCATGAAAACCAGTATACAAGAACGACACAACAAGTGCAAGAAAAGAAAAAGAAGAGAGAAAATCAATATACAAGAAAGCCAAAAGAAACATCACGCTGCAAGTTTTTACTCCGTAAAAACTCTTTGATAGAATTCTTTGTACACATTTGTATATCCTGAGCATACCTCAGTTTTTATTGTACATCGTATTGGTTTGAGCTTCAAACTTGAATAGTTTAAAAGCTTAAACCCCTTTCTTTGTAAACCTTGTTTAGAGCCTGGAGAGGCTTGGTTGATAAAAGAATACTTGGTTGTAGAGCCTGAAGAGGCTTGATAGAAAAGAATACTTGTGGTAGAGCCTGAAGAGGCTTGATAGAAAAGAATACTTGTGGTAGAGCCTGAAGAGGCTTGACAGAAAAGAATACTTGTGGTAGAGCCTGAAGAGGCTTGACAGAAAAGAATACTTGTGGTAGAGCCTGAAGAGGCTTGATAGAAAAGAATACTTGGTTTAGAGCCTGGAGAGGCTTGGTTGATAAAAGAATACTTGGTTTAGAGCCTGGAGAGGCTTGGTTGATAAAAGAATACTTGGTTTAGAGCCTGGAGAGGCTTGATTGATAAAAGAATACTTGGTTTAGAGCCTGGAGAGGCTTGGTTGATAAAAGAATACTTGGTTGTAGAGCCTGAAGAGGCTTGATAGAAAAGAATACTTGTGGTAGAGCCTGAAGAGGCTTGACAGAAAAGAATACTTGTTGTAGAGCCTGAAGAGGCTTGATAGAAAAGAATACTTGTAATCTTGAAAGATTAAAAGAAAAACCAAGTGCTAGTTGGCATTGGGACTGGACGTAGCTCACAGTGGTAGTGAGTGAACCAGGATAAATTCCTTGGCTAAGTTTTCTTACCCTTATCTCTTGTCAATTCTTTTTATACTAATCAAGGGGTTAGAGTAATCAATCTGATAAATTATAAAGGCACAAAACATTGTTTTAAATCAGTATTTTTAGACCGTCTGAAAACTTCAGACAGTCCTTTAAGAGCCTGTCTGAAATCTTGTTTTTAACATCTGTTTGCGAAAAGATTTCTAAAATATTCAGAAACACTATTCAACCCCCCTTCTAGTGTTTCCCTGTGTTCCTACAGTTGGTACCAGAGCTCTACTCAGGGTTGAAGCACCTAACAAGTGACTGAGGACTGAAAGATCCAAATGGAAGCTTCTAACAGCAACAGGCAATACATCCCAGAAGGAGCCTCTATCACAAGACCCCCAGCATTCAATGGAGTGGATTACCACTACTGGAGAGATCGTATGAAGTTGTTCATTGAGAGCAACAACATTGATGTTTGGGAGGTGGTCACTGATGGAGATTATGTGCCTATGCAAAATGGTTTGCCTATACCTAAGACTGAATGGACCCTGGAGCAGAAGACTAGAGTCCAGATGAATGTTAAAGCCAAACTCTATCTGATATGTTCCTTGAATAAATCAGAATATGAGAAGGTCCATGGATGCACTTCTGCCAAGGAGATTTGGGATACTCTTGCAGCAGCCCATGAAGGGACTGAAACTGTCAAGCAATCCAAAATCAGCATGCTTATACATCAGTATGAGATGTTTAAGATGGAAGAAACTGAAACTATTGACCAAATGTTTGGGAGGTTTCAGACCATAACCAATGGACTCAGGTCCTTAGGAAGAACCTATGAATCTGGAGACAACAACAGAAAGATTCTAAGAAGTCTACCTAAGTCCTGGAGACCCAAAGTCACTGCCATTCAAGAGGCAAGAGATTTGAACTCTCTGAGAATGGAAGAGCTGTTGGGATCTCTCAAAGTCCATGAACTTGAGCTTGGAGAAGATGACAACAAGAAGAAGTCTCTGGCTCTAAACTCCAAGGTCAAACAATCTAGGCATGGCAGCATGAAGGCTATGCAAGCTGAGGACACTTCAGAAGCGGATGAAGATTCTGAAGACAGCTCAGAAGATGAAGATGATCTTGCTCTTTTAAGCAGAAAGATCAAGAGAATGTTGCAGAACAGAGGAAAGTTCAGAAAGAACCAACCGTCATCATCCAAATCAGGTAAGACAGGTAAAGAGTCTAACCCTGATAAAATTTCTTGCTTTGAATGTAAGCAACCAGGACACATGAAGACTGATTGTCCAAGACTAAAGAAAAACAACTTCAAGAAGAAGTTTTTCAAAAAGAAGAAAAGTCTCATGGCAACATGGGAAGATCTTGATGAATCAACCTCAGAAGAAGAAGAAGATACTTCAGAAGAGGCAAATCTGTGTCTCATGGCTAGTCTACCATCCTCAGACAGCTCTGAAGCTAAGGTATTTCCTCTTACTCTACAAGAAATGTATGATGATCTGGTGGAAAGTTCTCAAGAACTTTTCCAAGAGTATAAGAATCTATCCAAAGCCCACACAGAAATGTGTAACAAATATGAGGCACTTGAGATAGAACATATTATGCTCAAAGAAAAGGTTCTTGAGACTAAAAACTGCAGTTCACAAGCTGTGTCTGAAGAAAATAAGAAACTTCAGAAGCAGGTTGTGGAACTGACAAAAGATCTGGCCAAATTTGTCAAAGGAACTAAAAATCTGAATATAATGCTTGGAAATCAAAGGCATTCCCTTGACAAAACTGGACTAGACTTTTGTGATCATAACTTGTCTGAACCTCCTACTGTCTTAAATTTTTCTAAAAAGAAGGTTACTGGGTGTTCTCACTGTGGTAATCCTGGACACAATGTGGCTCAGTGCAAACACAGGAGAAAGACAAGGCCCAAAGCTAACAAGAAAGGACCCAAAAGAATATGGGTACCTAAAAACTTAATTATTCCTGTTGCAGATGTGTTTAACAGGACAAAGGAGACCCCACAAATGGTACCTGGACAGTGGGTGCTCGCGACACATGACAGGAGAAAGGTCTTTGTTCCAAAACCTTAGACCTAGAGCTGGTGGAATGGTCACCTTTGGTGGAAATCAGCAAGGGAAGATCATTGGAATAGGGACTGTAGGTATATCTCCTTCATCCCTTATTAAAAATGTACTTCTAGTGGAGGGACTACAACATAACTTACTGAGCATAAGTCAATTATGTGACAGTGGTTATGTGGTATCCTTTACTAAGGAAGGATGCATAGTCAAAGACTCCTCTAAGCAAATCCTCTTTACTGCTAAGAGACACAGCAATGTGTACAAAATTGATCTAGAGGATCTAGCAAGTCAAAATGTAAAGTGTTTCATTTCTGTTGAAGATGAAAAACAGATTTCGCATCAAAGACTTGGGCATGCCAGCTTGAGATTAATCTCAAGATTAGCAAAACACAATCTTGTTAAAGGATTGCCCAAGCTTTCATACAAATCTGACATTTTATGTGAAAGCTGTCTGAAAGGGAAACAAACAAGACACTCTTTTAAGAGTAAAGATGTTGTTTCAACTAGCAGACCACTAGAACCTTTACACATTGACTTGTTTGGTCATATTAGAACAGAAAGTCTTAGTGGTAAGAAATATGGCTTGGTCATTGTTGATGACTATTCTAGATTTACTTGGGTGTTATTCCTAAGAAGCAAGGATGAGACTTTTAGGAATTTCACAATATTCTGCAAGAAGGTACAGAATGAGAAAGGATTCTGTATTTCTGTTATCAGAAGTGATCTTGGTGGAGAGTTTGAGAATGCAAACTTTCAAATGTTCTGTGATGAGAATGGGATCTCACACAATTTCTCTGTGGCTAGAACACCTCAACAGAATGGGGTTGTTGAGAGAAAAAACAGAAGTTTGCAAGAGATGGCAAGGACCATGCTCAACTCATGCAGCTTACCAAGAACCTTCTGGGCAGAAGCTGTTAGCACAACATGTTACCTTCAAAACAGAATATTGGTAAGACCAATTCTGAAAAAGACTGCCTATGAACTGTGGAAAGGAAGAAAACCCAACATATCATATTTCCACACCTTTGGATGTGAATGTTTTATACTCAACACCAGGGATGATCTTGGAAAATTTGATGCAAAGTCTGATAAAGGATTTTTCATTGTATATTCTGAAACATCTAAAGCCTATAGAGTGTATAACTCTAGAACTTTAACTGTTGAAGAAACTATTCATGTTAAATTCAATGATAACAAAGAGACTGATAGGGAACTATCAGATCTAGAGGATGACTTTGCAGGAATGGAGCTGAATGACCACAACAGCTCGAAGGATGAGCAGCTGTCTGAAGTACCTACTGTTACTAAACCTCTTCAGACAAATGTTGAGTCTCAAACAGAACAAACATATATGATACTTCCTCAAAAACCTGATTGGAAATACAAATCACATCATCCTAAAGAGCAAATCATTGGCAGCACTTCAGAAGGAGTTAAGACAAGATCAAAATTCAAGATTCTGAATTCTCTTGCTCTCCTATCTGAAATAGAGCCAAAGAACATTGATGAAGCTCTGCATGATGAAGGGTGGATCCTAGCCATGCAAGAAGAGCTGAATCAGTTTGCTAGGAGTGATGTCTGGACCCTTGTTCCTAAACCTCATGGGAAAACTATTATTGGAACCAAATGGGTGTTCAGAAACAAGCTGTCTGAAGAAGGCAAGGTAGTCAGAAACAAGGCAAGATTAGTTGCTCAAGGATACAACCAGCAAGAAGGTATTGATTTCATTGAAACCTTTGCCCCAGTGGCCAGGTTAGAAGCAATTAGAATTCTTTTATCTTATGCTGTAAATAATGGCATCAAGCTATATCAAATGGATGTTAAAAGTGCCTTCCTCAATGGTCTCATTGAAGAAGAAGTCTTTGTTAGACAACCCCCTGGTTTTGAAGATATTGCTTTTCCTGAACATGTTTTCAAACTCAAAAAGGCTCTCTATGGTCTGAAACAAGCCCCAAGAGCTTGGTATGACAGATTGAGCAGTTTTCTAATCTCAAATGGTTTTGAAAGAGGAAAAGTAGACACAACTCTTTTTAGAAAACAGACTAACAAAGATCTTATACTTGTTCAGATATATGTTGATGACATTATCTTTGGTTCAACTAACTCTTCATTATGCAAGGAGTTTTCAGAGTTAATGCAATCAGAATTTGAAATGAGTTTAATGGGTGAACTAAAATTTTTCTTAGGACTTCAGATTAAGCAAGATTCTGACTGTGTATGGATCCATCAAGAAAAATATACAAAGGAAATGCTTAAGAAGTTTAACTTACATGATTGCAAACCCATGTCAACTCCAATGCATCCCTCTGCATCTTTAAATAAAGATGAGAAGGAAGAACCAGTGAATCAAACTTTGTATAGAGGAATGATTGGATCATTACTATATCTAACAGCAAGCAGACCTGACATAATGTTTAGTGTATGTCTGTGTGCTAGATTTCAATCTGATCCAAGGAGTACTCACTACAAAGCTGTAAAAAGAATTTTCAGATATCTTAAAGGTACTACTAATCTTGGTCTGTGCTATAAGAAAAGTAAGGATTGCAGGTTAATAGGTTACTGTGATGCTGATTTTGCTGGAGACAGAATTGAAAGAAAAAGCACTAGTGGTGGATGTCATTTCTTTGGAGAAAATATGATTAGCTGGTCAAGCAAAAGGCAAAGCACAATTGCCTTATCAACAACTGAAGCAGAATACATCTCAGCAGCCAATTGTTGCTCACAACTGTTATGGGTGAAGTATCAGTTAGAAGATTTTAACATTACTATATTTGCTATACCTGTTTTGTGTGATAATACAAGTGCTATTAATTTGTCTAAAAATCCCATTCAACATTCTAGGGCTAAACATATAGAAATAAAACATCATTTCATTAGAGACTATGTTCAGAAAGGTATTTTTGATATTCAGTTTATTGATACAGAGCATCAATGGGCTGATATATTCACAAAACCTCTGACTGAAGATATGTTTAAGTTCATTAGAAATAATCTGAACATACATGCATTTTGAATGTGTGTGATCTGATCTGTCAAAAATGATGTATCTGAAATTTCAGCCTGTCTGAAACAAGTAACTTGTCTGAAATTTTGGGTTGTCTGAAATTCATATGGGTTTCTGAAATCTGTCACTTGTCTGAAGTAAACAAATGACGTGGCTTTAGGAGACGGTTTAATTTCATTTATTTTGTCTCTTCCACTTCGCACGTTTTCCTATGTCTGCGCACCCAGTACATGCCATCATTGCTTTATGGATCTATAAATACGGAAGCTAGTGGGTTACAGAATTTCACCGTTCACTATTCAGTAGTCATATCTTGAAATCCTTCTTCTACAAGCAATTCTTTTTCTCTCTCAAGTTCTTCAGAAAACTCTCCAATGGCCCCTAAGAAATCTGCTGGAAGCAACATTGTGAAGACTAAGGGTGTAATTCTGGAGGATCTTCAATCTCTGGGAATGGACTTGTTTGCTGAGTTCGATGCAGCTGGGTGGACTCAGTATTTCAATCACAACTTGACACAGTGGCATGAGCAAAGTGTGCTGGATTTCTGGGCTACTGCCAGAGGAATACCCAATCCTCAGGGTATCTACACTAGCATCAAGGCCACAGTACGTGGTGTTCCTGTCTTCGTTGATGAAGATATCATTGCTCACATCTGTGAGGTCAGAACTGAAGGAGCTGTATTCACTCCTGGCTGGGAAGCAAGAAATGGAGGACAGAAGCAGTTCACAGAGTTTCTGTATGGCACCTCTGAACCAGTAAGCTTGGATGCAAAACATATGTCAGACAAGGCTAGGGTTTTGCATGCCATCTTAGGGTGCTCTATAATCCCTAAGAATGGAAGCAAAAACCATGTTTCTGAGTTGGAAAGATTTTGTCTGATTCACCTACTGCAGAAGAAGAAGGTGAACCTCCCCAACATCATAATGTACCACATGCAGAAGCGTCTCAAAGACTCTGCTGGGAGCTTCCCTCACAATACCATCATCACCAAAATCTTGCTGCATTTCAAAGTTCCCATTGAAAGGCTTTTTGATCGCCTTTCACAACCTGTGTTTGGTGAATCAAACCTCAAGAGCATGGGAGTGAAGCTGACTCCAAGACCTCCCTCTCCGTCCATGAAGGAGAGCCTTCTTCTTGAGAAAGCTGCAAGAAGGCAGACAACAATGAAGGTTCTTAAGAATGAACTCAGGGGAGACATAAGGAGGTATGAGTTCAAGCCATCAAAACCCTCTCCTCAAGCAAAATTGAAGAAGCTACCTGTAAGGAGTGCTGCTAAGGTAGCATCTGCATCTGTGCAGAGTCAGGTGTCTGAACCTGTTCAGAAGGCATCACAAAGGCCATCTGAAATTGTGGGTCAGTTGTCTGAACCTGTACAGACTCCACAGCCTACTTCTGAAATGGAAGGACAGGCTCAAGAGGCAGATGAAACTGATGTAGTTGTAGGTGAGCCATTGGCTGCATGCCCATCTGATCCTGAACTCATTCAGGTGGCAGCATTGGCTACTGCTTTGGAGCAGGAGGAGCTGGAGAAGAAAGCAGAACAAGAGAAGACTGATAGAGCTATTGCTATTGCTTCACAATTGGCCTATGCTGAAGATGATAGGCAAGCAACCATAGCTGAGGGAGCAAAGAAAAGGAAGAGGTCAAGTGCACCTCAGAGAAGGAGAACCAAAGGCAAGCTACTTCAGACTGCACCTGAACCTAGGGTGACTAGAAGTATTGCCTCTCAGCTGATAGCAGAAGATGAAGCTGAGAAGTATCAAAATTTTGTTAAAGCTCAACAATACTTTAAAAGGAAAAGGGAAGAAAAACAAGCACAAAGGGCGAAGGAAGAAGCTAAGGCAAAAGAATCTGAGGTAACCAAGCCTCCCTACAAGAGAATTAAGGTGAGATTTGATAATGTAACTCCTTCACCACCCTCCTCACCAGAAAAACAAACACCTCATCAACCCTCACAACCTTCACCACAACCTTCATCACAACCTTCACCAAAACACCTATCACCTATAAACCAACCATCTTCACCTCTATCACAACCATCACCACCTCCACAAACAAAAAACCAACCCTCTGAACCTTCCAAACCCTCTGAACCTACCTCACCACAACCTTCAGAGAATCAACTCTCTGAGGCTACATTACCTTCCCCACAAACCCATGACCTTGCTCTAATACCACTCTTACCTTCATCACCTCCACCTCTTACACCTTCTCTGGAAGAAGAGCTCTCTGTTGAAGAAGAGCAAGTGCTTGCTGATCCCTGCTCACTGCCCAAGTTTAGCACCCTGTCTGAAGAGCTACAGTATTTCAGATCAGCACCTGTTGTATCCTTGCATCATGGCTTAATCAGAAAAACTGCTGCTGAAGTAAGGAATCAATACAGTGCTTCTTCAGGTGGATTAGACAAGATCAGGAAGGGTGTCCCTCCTGCACATATTTGGGCTCCCATCAATCCATTCTCAAATGATTCCCTGAGGCTGACTAATGATGAATGGAGCTTTGTGAGGCAGCTGAACACTGAGTCTGAGCTATTTCAGCGAGATCTGCATAAGGGAGTTGGGATGAGAGGCTACAGGCCACCTAGAACTTGTTCAATCAGGCCAACCACTAAAATCTTGGTGAAACCTGATAGAATAGTTCCTAGGTATCCCTTACTGGAAGAGTCATTCAAAGAAGCTAAAATCTATTCAAAGAAAAACTCACCTGTGTCTGAAGTGATGAGTCCCTCAGCGTGGGAATCTTTACCAGAATTCATCACAAATCTAGGAGGAGGCCTGGATCATCTACTTCAAGATTGGATGTGGTCCTCTTACTGGAAGATCAGAGAAGATGCTGGATCTTCTTCTGGATCAACTGGTCCTGATGCTAATTCTGGTGTTAGACTTGGAAAGTCAACCACTGTCAAATATCACTATATGAGAGATCACTTTCCCCCACCTGCTGACTCTTTCCATGAAGATTGGGTTCTGCTGAATCCTATTGGCACCTTCTTTTGCCCTGTGTTCAGCCCATCTAATTACAGATTGCAGCCAGGATTTGGAGTGCTTAGATTTGTTTGCCCCTACATCCAACTCATCTTTTATGAATCTGAGCAAGACTTGGCTGAGGAAAATCTGAAGTTGAAGTCCAAAGTGCAGAAACTTGCAAAGAAGTGTGCTGATCAAGAGCAGAAGACTAAGCATCTGATTGCTCAACAAGAACAGATTCTTCAAGAACAACAGCTTATCAGATCTGGTCAGCAAGACTTGAAAACCTCAGTGGAAGCTGCAATAAACAAGGCCAAGAACGACTTGATTTCCTTTCTCACTGAGGCCTTGCTGAAGAAGAAAGATTAAACTGTTCATTTTAGCCATTGTCTTTTGCTTATTTTCATGCTTATGACAAGTGTCTGATTGTTTGTTTCTTTATCTGAACATTCCCATATATACAATTAGTGGCTTATCTCATCTTTTTGTGAGTTCATTGTTCATACTATGATATATGTTTTATCTGAATTTATTGCTCTGTTACTGTTTAGCTCTGATATTCCCTTTTGATTGATGACAAAAGGGGGAGTATTAAAATCTAATAAAATCTGAATCTGAAGTGATTACAGGACTCAGGGGGAGTAAATAAGAAATTGATTTTTGATCAAATCAGTTTAAGAGATCACCATCTGAGGGGGAGCTATCTATACTTTTATCTTTAAAACTCCTTTCAGATTTATGTATTTTAAACAAATTTGTCATCATTAAAAAGGGGGAGAATGTTGAGTCTCAAAAATATCATAAGAGAAAATATGATGTTTAAGACAACTCAATTCCCAAGTTTTAATGCTTAACAAATTTGAGTTAAAATATTTATCATAGATACATATATGCTTTAATGTTTTATCTATGATTTCAGCAAGAGTCACTATGAGCCTACATAAAAAGACTAAGGGTTGAAGCTGTCTGAAGAAGCAGAACTCGTTTGAAGAGTTGAAGCTGTCTGAAGTAGCTCAACCCATCTGAAGTAACAGTGCTGTCTGAAGTCTCACTTATGACGTGGCATCCTCTTTTGAAGTTTGTGAAGACTTTTCTGAACCTCTGCTGCACGTACCTTTTCAAACACGTTTATGGCAAGGAACATAGAGACCTTTCCTGGTAATTTTGAATTTCATACACCACTGAGGAAATCTCTGCAACGCAGTCTCTGCAATAACATTTGTAGCAGCCTTAATGCAATAGAAACCTTGTACCGTGTCAGAAACATCAGAGCTCTCAGAAGCATGTCTCACAACGGATTAAATAGCATTTAATGCTATCTCTAAACGGTGGTATTTCAAAGGATTAAAGTTTGGGTATAAATACCCCTCCATGAAAACCAGTATACAAGAACGACACAACAAGTGCAAGAAAAGAAAAAGAAGAGAGAAAATCAATATACAAGAAAGCCAAAAGAAACATCACGCTGCAAGTTTTTACTCCGTAAAAACTCTCTGATAGAATTCTTTGTACACATTTGTATATCCTGAGCATACCTCAGTTTTTATTGTACATCGTATTGGTTTGAGCTTCAAACTTGAATAGTTTAAAAGCTTAAACCCCTTTCTTTGTAAACCTTGTTTAGAGCCTGGAGAGGCTTGGTTGATAAAAGAATACTTGGTTGTAGAGCCTGAAGAGGCTTGATAGAAAAGAATACTTGTGGTAGAGCCTGAAGAGGCTTGATAGAAAAGAATACTTGTGGTAGAGCCTGAAGAGGCTTGACAGAAAAAAATACTTGTGGTAGAGCCTGAAGAGGCTTGACAGAAAAGAATACTTGTGGTAGAGCCTGAAGAGGCTTGATAGAAAAGAATACTTGGTTTAGAGCCTGGAGAGGCTTGGTTGATAAAAGAATACTTGGTTTAGAGCCTGGAGAGGCTTGGTTGATAAAAGAATACTTGGTTTAGAGCCTGGAGAGGCTTGGTTGATAAAAGAATACTTGGTTTAGAGCCTGGAGAGGCTTGGTTGATAAAAGAATACTTGGTTGTAGAGCCTGAAGAGGCTTGATAGAAAAGAATACTTGTGGTAGAGCCTGAAGAGGCTTGACAGAAAAGAATACTTGTTGTAGAGCCTGAAGAGGCTTGATAGAAAAGAATACTTGTAATCTTGAAAGATTAAAAGAAAATCCAAGTGCTAGTTGGCATTGGGACTGGACGTAGCTCACAGTGGTAGTGAGTGAACCAGGATAAATTCCTTGGCTAAGTTTTCTTACCCTTATCTCTTGTCAATTCTTTTTATACTAATCAAGGGGTTAGAGTAATCAATCTGATAAATTATAAAGGCACAAAACATTGTTTTAAATCAGTATTTTTAGACCGTCTAAAAACTTCAGACAGTCCTTTAAGAGCCTGTCTGAAATCTTGTTTTTAACACCTGTTTGCGAAAAGATTTCTAAAATATTCAGAAACACTATTCAACCCCCCTTCTAGTGTTTCTCTGTGTTCCTACAACTAAGTCTTTTCAGATTCCAAGACTTGTTCATCTTCTTTTCGTATGCCACATGTCAAGCTTCATTTGGTTGAATTAGTGATCATGAAGATCACCGTCCACCATCCATTCAACCCCATTACGAGGGTTCTTCCTATTGGACGTTACAATTGGCTCATTTATGAACCTTCACCCTTTTAACTCCTATAAATAGGAATTTTTTTGGGTTTCTCTTCAAAAACCCTTCTCATTTCTCTTCTTCTTCCAAATTCTTCATAGAATATGAAGAAGTATATTCCTTTGGCTGTTGCGTATAACCTAATCTAGAATTACTTCATTTTTGATAAGGTTAACGCAATAGCCAAAGCTATAGGCTTTTTCAATCTTTCTCTTTGAAAGATTTTTTTTAGGTTAAACGTAACAACCAAATACTAATTCATTTACAAATAAATGAATTTCTTTGTTAGTTCCCCAAGTACCAAGGTGGTTCAACAGATTGGAATAGAAATTCTTTTTTTGCCTTGGCTCTATAAAAGCTTGTGGAGGAGGAAGAAGAGAAAGAGGTCCGGAAGACATGGGTCAAGTACTCATTTTAGCTTAGGATAGTTTACTTTCTAATGCATTGAGTACATAGGATAGTTTCCTTTCTAAGTGTATCTCCAATGTATTCGAACTTGTGTAATTCGAATTTGAGTTATGAACAAAGGAACTATCATTTACTTTTCTGAATACTAGAAATACCATATTTCTGAATTCACCTTTATCTTCTTTTCGAAATTCTGAAGTTCTTCTATGTATTGACTTCAACCAAGAACTTTCTAAGTTGTCAAACTTATTGTCAAACTCGAAAAGTCAGTTTTTAGTATTTTCTATAAATTTGAAAAGTACAAAGAACTTACAACTTATGGAATTCGAAATATCAAAAATTCGAATCCCAACAAATGCCCCCTCAAAAATAGTCTCTTTAAAAAAAAAATCAATCTTTTATTTGCAGAAAGAGATATTTTTGGAACAACCTTTGGTGTTCCTATAACAGTTATTAAAAAAGGAAGAGGGAAAAATTTGAATATCTTTTTAGATAAACTCTTCAATTTCCCATTTAAATTTAAATTTCAGTTACTTTTATCAAAATAACTGATTATCCCACGTCTCTAGGCTATTTAACTCATGTTCCAAGAAACGTGTGTTGAGTCTCAAAAATATCATAAGGAAGATTATGATGATTTAAGACAGCTTAATCCCTAAGTTTTAATGTTTAACAAATTTGGTTAAAAGAATTATCATGGATACATATGTTTTTAATGTTTTATCTATGATTTCAGCAAGCCACTTTAATCTTAATAAAGACTGTCTGAAGGTTCAACCTGTCTGAAGTGCTGAAGCTGTCTGAAGGTTCAACCTGTCTGAAGTGTCGAAGCCGTCTGAAGGTTCAACCTATCTGAAGTGTTGAAGCCGTCTGAAGGTTCAACCCGTCTGAAGTGTTGAAGCTGTCTGAAGTTGTATTTTATGACGTGGCACATCTTGCTGAAGTTGTGAGAAGACTTGTCTGAAGTTCTGAAGAGTCAAATCTCTCTCTGCTGCACGCAACTTTTCAAGGCTTATTTTGGCAAAGACACAGAGACCTTTCCTGGGTTGTTTGAATTTCATACACCATTTGGGAAATCTCTGCAGCGCAGTTTTTGCAGCAACAGCTGTGACAGCTTTTGTCAGCAGCAACCTTGGACGTTGTTAGAAAAGTTTCAGAACGCACAGAATGCTCAGGAGCATGTCTCACAACGGATTAAAAAGCATTAAATGCTATCTCTAAACGGTGATTTTTCAACAGATTGAAGACTGGGTATAAATACCCTTCATCTGAAGATCATTAAAAAAGAAGAACAAGAGATTACATTTCAAGAGAAACAAAACGCTGCTAGTTTTACTCTGTAAAACATACTCTGATAAAAATTCTTTGTACATCATTTCATATATTCTGAGTATACCTCAGTTATTCGTACATTGTAACAGTTTAAGCTTCAAACTGGTTTAGTTTTAGAGCTTAAACAATCTTTTCTCTATAAAACTGTTTTTGAGCCTGGAGAGGCTTATTGTCTAAAGAATACTTGTTTTTAAGAGCTTGGAGAGGCTTGTTGTCTAAAGAATACTTGTTTGTAAGAGCCTGGAGAGGCTTGACTAAAAAACAATACTTGGTTGTAGAGCCTGAAGAGGCTTGACTGTAAAAGAATACTTGTAATCTGGTTGAGATTAAGAGAAAATCCAAGTGCTCGTTGGCATTGGGACTGGACGTAGCTCACAGTGGTAGTGAGTGAACCAGGATAAATTCTGTGGCTAAGTTTTCTTACCCTTATCTCTTGTCAAATTCGTTTATTCTAATCAATGGGTGTTGAAAAACTGCTCTGATAATTTATAAAAGCAAGAAACGTTTTAAAAAAAAACATTTTCAGAACCTGTCTTAAGAAACTTCAGACAGCCCCTTTAACCTGTCTGAAATTTCATTATAAAAGTTGTTTGCGAAAAGCTTTCATAAGTTATTTAAGAAACACTATCCAACCCCCCTTCTAGTGTTTCCCTGTCTTTCTACAATGTGCAATCATGATTACTTTTTAACTTCCCCTAATCATGATAATGTTACTCTTTATATAGATCCCGAGTGAAACCTTTCATTTCACTTTTCACTTCATCTTCTACCTCAAAGAACCTCTCAACTTCTCTTTTTCTCGGCGTTCCCTTCCTATTCAAGGTAAGATTTTTTCATCTCATTGGTCATTCTTTCTTGCTTTTAACTTGATTTTCACCAATTATTTGTTTCAAAGGTTCTAATTTTACTTCTCTTGGCAATTTTCCAGCTCTTTGTCACCGCTATCTCATTTTCTTTTCTCTCTCAAGAAGCTTAAAAACTCCATTAATGGCTTCCGAAGCTTTCATTATAAAAGTTGTTTGCGAAAAGCTTTCATAAGTTATTTAAGAAACAATATTCAACCCCCCCTTCTAGTGTTTCCCTGTGTTTCTACAGTTGGCACCAGAGCTTAACTTAGGGTTGAGCACCTAACAAGTGTTGAGGTTTAAAGATCCAGATGGAAGCATAACCAAACAGCAGCCACTACATCACAAAAGGAGCCTCTGTGACAAGGCCTCCAGCTTTTAATGGTGTAGACTACCATTACTGGAGAGATCGCATGAAGTTGTTCATTGAAAGCAGCAACATCAGTCTCTGGGATATAGTAACTGAAGGTGACTATATTCCCATGCGTGGTAATGAACCCATTCCTAGGTCTGAATGGTCCATGGAGCAGAGAGCTCAGGTTCAATTAAATGCTAAGGCAAAACTCTACCTGGTATGTTCATTGAACAAAGTAGAGTATGAGAAAGTTCATGCATGCTCCTCTGCCAAGGAAATCTGGGATACATTGGCATCAGCCCATGAGGGAACTGATAATGTCAAACAATCCAATATAAGCATGCTTGTTCATCAATATGAGATGTTCAAGATGCATGAGTTTGAAACTATTGACCAAATGTTTGGTAGGTTTCAGAAAATAATAAATGGACTGAGATCTTTGGGAAGATCTTATGAATCTGGAGATAATAATCGAAAGATTCTGAGAAGCCTTCCCAAGGCTTGGAGACCTAAGGTTACTGCCATTCAAGAGGCTGAAGATTTAAACACCTTGAAAATGGAGGAACTATTGGGCTCTCTCAAAGTCCATGAGTTAGAACTTGGAGAGGATGAATCCAAAACTAAATCTCTGGCATTGAACACCAGGACCAGACAGACTAGGCATGGGAACATAAAAGCCATGCAAGCTGAGGAAACTTCAGAAGCAGATGAAGACTCTGAAGATAGCTCAGAAGAAGATTATGATCTTGCTCTTCTCAGTAGAAAGATCAAGAGGATGCTGCAGAACAGAGGAAAGTTCAGAAAGAACCAATCCTCTACCTCTAAATCAGGTAAATTAGGTAAGGATTTACACAATGACAAAATTATATGTTTTGAGTGTAAACAACCAGGTCACATGAAGGCGGAATGCCCAAGACTAAAAAAGAATAACTTCAAGAAGAAGAAGTTCTTACAAAAGAAGAAGGGTCTGATGGCAACATGGGAGGATCTTGATGAGTCTACCTCAGAAGAAGAGGAAGACACTTCAGAAGAGGCCAATCTATGTCTTATGGTCAGCCTGCCCTCATCAGACAGCTCAGAATCTGAGGTATTTCCTTTAACCCTTCTAGAGATGTATGATGACCTGAAGGAAAGTTCCAAGGAACTCTTCAAAGAGTATAAGAATCTGTCCAAAGCCCACATAGAAATGTGTAGTAAATATGAGGCTCTTGAGATAGAAAATATTATGCTCAAGGAGAAGATCCTTGTATCTGAAAACAGTAGTTCACAAACTGTGTCTGAAGAAAATCAAAAACTTCAGAAACAGGTTGAGGAACTAACAAGAGACTTAGCCAAATTTGTCAAAGGAACAAAAGATCTTAATATAATGCTTGGAAATCAAAGGCATTCCCTTGACAAAAGTGGTTTAGGCTTTTGTGATCACAACATCTCTGAACCTCCTACTGTCCTAAATTTTACTAAAGGCAAAAAGAAGGTTATTGGGTGTTCTCACTGTGGCAAGCCTGGACACAATGTGGCTCAGTGCAAACACAAGAGAAAAGCAAGGCCCAAAGCTAACAAGAAAGGACCCAAAAGAATATGGGTACCTAAAAACTTGATCATTCCTGTTGCAGATGTGTTTAACAGGACAAAGGAAACCCCACAAATGGTACCTGGACAGTGGATGCTCGCGACACATGACAGGAGAAAGGTCTTTGTTCCAAAACCTTAGGCCCAGAGCAGGAGGTGTGGTCACCTTTGGTGGAAACCAGCAAGGGAAGATCACAGGAATAGGGACTGTAGGTATGTCTCCTCTCTCCCTCATTAAGAATGTTCTTCTGGTAGAGGGACTGCAACACAATTTACTGAGCTTAAGTCAATTATGTGACAGTGGATATGTGGTCTCCTTTACTAAAGAAGGATGCATAGTCAAAGACTCTCTTGATGAAATCCTTTTTAATGCTAAAAGACACAGTAATGTGTACAAAATTGATCTAGAGGAGCTAGAAAGTCTAAATGTAAAATGTTATATCTCTGTTGAAGATGAAAAACAGATTTGGCATCAAAGACTTGGGCATGCCAGCTTGAGATTAATCTCAAAGTTAGCAAAACACAACCTTGTTAAAGGACTGCCTAAGCTTTCTTACATATCTGACATTTTATGTGAAAGCTGTCTGAAAGGCAAACAAACAAGACACTCTCTTCAGAGTAAGAATGTTGTTTCCACTAGCAGACCTTTAGAACTGTTACATATTGACTTGTTTGGTCCTATTAGAACAGAAAGCATTAGTGGTAAGAAATATGGTTTGGTCATTGTTGATGACCGTAGAGAATTAGCAGCAGCAAGAAAATCGTAAAGAAACTCAATGTAGAACACCGAGAATGATTGAGGAAGAGAGGGAGAGAAAGAGAGATCACACACAGAGATTTACATGGTTCACCCTAAGTGCAATGGGCTACATCCACGGGAGGAGCAGGTCATAGGTATATCCAATCTGAAAAATCAGTACCATGGTACAGAGAGCCTAGGAACCCTTTATATATATATATATATAAAGGGACTAAGGCAAGCTAGTGGCTAACTAACTTAACCACCCTAACAGACTAAACAACTAACTAACAGAAAGGAATAAAACTGGTTCTAAGTCATTCTAACAACTCTCCACCTTGAATTAGAACCATTACAAAAGAAATAGAGCTGCATCCTCCAAATACAGGGAAATTATTTCCAACAGTCAACATTGAGCAAGTCTAAGCAGTGTATGAACTTGCTCCTAGGAACAGGTTTAGTGAACATGTCAGTTGGATTGTGCAAAGTGTTGATTTTCTAAACTTTAATTCTGTTCTCAGATCTGATGAAGTGATATCTCACATCTATATGCTTGGTTCTATCATGATGAACTTGATCTTTGGCTAAGTATATAGCACTGAGACTGTCACAGAAGATGAGAGCATGTTCTTGATGGATTCCAAGGTCACTAACCAGCCCTTTTAACCAGATTCCTTCCTTGGCAGCTTTAGTAAGAGCCATGTACTCAGCCTCTGTTGTTGATAGAGCAACAGAGGGTTGAAGAGTAGCCTTCCAGCTAACTAAACAGCTTCCAAGAGTGAAGGCATAGCCTGTGATAGACCTTCTTCCACCCAAATCTGCAGCATAATCCGAATCAGAATATCCTGACAAGAGGCAACTTGATTTTGAGCAGTAGATCAGACAAATATCAGCAGTTCCTCTTAGGTATCTGAAAATCCTTTTTGTAGCTTGCCAATGCTCCCTTTGAGGTTGCTTAAGGTATCTGCTAACCACACAAACAGCATAGGCAAGGTCAGGTCTCGTGCATATCATAGCATACATGAGACTGCCAACAGCACTAGCATAGGGAACTTTAGACATATAGTCTAAGTCATCTTGAGTTTGAGCCTTGATGGTGACAGATAGCTTTTCTTTGGCTGATAAGGGAGTGTTGAGAGGCTTTGCATTGATCATTCCAAACCGAGATAGGATCTTAAGGATATAATCCTTTTGTGATAGGAAGAGCTTCTTCTGAGATCTGTCCCTGTAGATTTCCATCCCAAGAATCTTCCTAGCAGCACCCAGATCCTTCATGTCAAATTCACCACTTAGAAGAAGTTTCAGGTTCTGAATATCTGTGATGCTTCTTGCTGCTATGAGCATGTCATCAACATAGAGAAGAAGGTATATCATAGAATCATCCTCCACCCTTTTATGGTAAACACAACAATCATAGGGACTTCTGATAAAGCCATGACTGATGATGAAGCTGTCAAATCTTTTGTACCACTGCCTTGGGGATTGTTTTAAACCATACAAAGACCTCTGGAGTTGACAAACATAATCCTCTTTGCCTTGAACTACAAAACCTTCAGGTTGCTTCATCAAAATGTCTTCTTCCAACCTTCCATGGAGAAAAGCTGTCTTGACATCTAACTGTTCAAGCTCCAAGTCCTGGGTTGCAACAAGAGCAAGCAGAATTCTGATAGAGGTGTGTCTAACCACAGGTGAGAAGATTTAATTGTAGTCTACTCCTTCTTTCTGACTAAATCCCTTGGCAACTAACCGAGCCTTGTACCTAATTCCTTCAGCTTCTGAAATTCCACACTTGCTTTTGAATATCCATTTACAGCCAACCACATGTCTTCCTTTTGGCAGCTTGATGAGCTTCCAGGTCTGATTTTTATGCAGGGACTCCATTTCCTCTCTCACGGAAAGGATCCATTTTTCTGAATCAGTGTGGTTTATAGCTTCTTTGTAGGTGGTAGGTTCACATGACTCAATGTCTTCTGCTGCAAGCAAAGCATAAGCTGCCATGTCTTCAAAACCATATCTCTCAGGGGGTCTCCTATTTCTCTGTGGTCTCTGATGAATTTCTGGTTCTGATTTGGTGTATTCAGAGGTATCATTCTGCTGAGACAGATCTGAGTTGACCACTTCTGGTTGTCCTCCATCTTGAGATGCTTCTGAAGCTTTGCCTGACTTATCCTCTTCTTCTGCTTTGCTTGTAGAGGTATCACTCTCCACGCTTTCTTTACCTAAAACTGTAACCTCCAATCTCGGGTGAAACAAGTGTGATTCATCAAAAATAACATCCCTACTATGAATTACCTTCCTTTCAGAAGGTGACCAGATCCTATACCCTTTCACGCCATCACCATATCCCATGAACAACCCTTTCTTAGATCTAGGAACTAACTTCCCTTCATTAACACGATAGTATGCATTGCAGCCAAAAATTCTAAGAATAGAGTAGTTTGCAGGTTTATTAGACCATACCTCTATAGGGGTTTTAAGCCCTATGGCAGTAGATGGTGATCTGTTGATTAGGTAGCATGCTGTATTGATGGCTTCAGCCCAGAAGTTTCTGTTCAGACTAGCATTGGACAGCAGGCATCTTGCTCTTTCCAGCAGGGTTCTATTCATTCTTTCAGCTACCTCATTCTGCTGAGGAGTGTTCCTAACAGTGTGTTGCCTAGCAATACCTTCCTCTTTACAGAATTTATTGAATTCAATAGAGCAAAACTCCAAGCCATTATCTGTTCCTAGCCTCTTGACTTTCTTTCCAGTTTGATTTTCCATCAGAACCTTCCATTCCTTGAAGTACTTGAATGCTTGATTCTTGTGACTCATGATGTAGATCCATGTCATCCTGGAGTAGTCATCAATGATAGAGAGGAAGTATCTTCCTCCTCCAAGGGAGGGAACTCTAGAAGGTCCCCAACAATCAGAGTGAACATAGTCCAGTGTACCATTCGTGGTGTGAATTGCCTTAGGGAATTTGATCCTATGTTGCTTGCCATAGACACAGTGTTCACAGAATCTCAATTCTTCTAGATTTTGATCACCCAACAATTTCTGTTTGTTCAAAATCATCATGCCCTTCTCACTCATGTGGCCAAGCCTCATGTGCCAGAGATAAGTCAAATCTGGTACACTTTTATCAGTCTTAAAAGCAACAAAAACTTATCCAGAACCAACACAGGTTGAACCCTGAAGCATGTAGAGATTTCCTTTCTTGATACCCTTCATCACAATAGTTGATCCTTTCTTGATTTCCATGACACCCCTTTCAGAACTGCAAGTGAAACCTTTTCCATCCATAACTCCAACTGAGATCAGATTCTTCTTCAAGTCTGGAACATGTCTAACTTCAGTCAGTGTCCTAACCACTCCATCATGCATCTTTATCTGAATTGTGCCAATTCCTATAGTCCTACAGGCGACATCATTTCCCATGTAGACATTTCCACCATGCTTCTCTTCATATGTATGAAACCAGCTTCTATTTGGACACATATGGAAAGAACAACCTGAGTCAAGAATCCACTGTTCTGCAGATTGTTGATGATGATCAACAATAGAGAGCACAAGCTCATTTTCTGATGAAGATTCCTCTTTAACTACTGTTGCGGATGGTTTCTTTCCCTTCTTCTTGGGACAATCTTTCTTCCAATGCCCTTGTTCCTTACAATAGTTGCAGATGTCTTTCGGATTGACATTGGTCTTCTTCTTGCTTTTATCCTTCTTCTTCTTGCCATTCTTGGTAGAATTTAAGACTACAAGCCCCGAACCACTTGTCTCTTCAATATTTCCAGATGCCTTGCAGCGAAGTTCCCTTGAATGTAGGCTGGATTTTACCTCCTCCATGGTGATGCAATCCTTTCCAACACTTAGAGAGTTTACAAAACTTTCATAAGATGGAGGTAGAGATGCTAATAAGATCATAGCCGCATCCTCATCTTCTATCTTGACATCAATATCTCTCAATTCCATCAAAATAGAGTTTAATTCATCAAGGTGATCTTTGAGAGGTGTACCTTCTTTCATGTGGAGACCAAACAAGCGACGTTTCAGTAGGAGCTTGTTGCATATAGACTTGGTCATATACAGTTTCTCCAATTTCAGCCACAATCCACTTGTTGTTTCCTCATCAGCAACCTCATAAAGAACCTCATCTGACAGGGATAAAAGAATCAGAGAATGTGCTTTTTCTTCTTGTTCTGCAAGATCTTGAGTCTTTGTAGGACCAGTTTTGACTTTCTCCTCAGTTTCATCTCCTTTCTTGACAGTAGCAGAAGCAAGAAGCCCCCAAACACGTTGTTCTTTCAGCAAGGCACGCATCTTGATCCTCCATAGATTGAAGCTGTTTTTCCCATTAAATTTCTCAATCCTGATTGTGTTTGACATTGTTTCTTGAACGTTTTCTTTGCACAGAATGCAGCGGACAGAGGAATCCCTTGGAACGAGACAGAGCTCCGATACCAGTTTGTAGAGAATTAGCAGCAGCAAGAAAACCGTAAAGAAACTCAATGTAGAACACCGAGAATGATTGAGGAAGAGAGGGAGAGAAAGAGAGATCATACACAGAGATTTACGTGGTTCACCCTAAGTGCAATGGGCTACATCCACGGGAGGAGCAGATCATAGGTATATCCAATCTGAAAAATCAGTACCGTGGTACAGAGAGCCTAGGAACCCTTTATATATATATATAAAGGGACTAAGGCAAGCTAGTGGCTAACTAACTTAACCACCCTAACAGACTAAACAACTAACTAACAGAATGGAATAAAACTGGTTCTAAGTCATTCTAACAATGACTATTCTAGATTTACATGGGTGTTATTCCTAAGAAGCAAGGATGAGACTTTCAGGAATTTCACAATATTCTACAAGAAGGTACAGAATGAAAAAGGATTCTGTATATCTGTCATCAGAAGTGATCATGGTGGAGAGTTTGAGAATGCAAACTTCCAACTGTTCTGTGATGAGAATGGGATCTCACACAATTTCTCTGTGGCTAGAACACCTCAGCAAATGGGGTTGTTGAGAGAAAGAACAGAAGCTTGCAAGAAATGGGAAGAACCATGCTCAACTCTTGCAACCTACCAAGATCCTTCTGGGCAGAAGCTATTAATACAGCTTGCTACCTTCAGAACAGAATATTGGTAAGACCAATTCTGAAAAAGACTCCTTATGAATTGTGGAAAGGAAGAAAACCCAACATATCATATTTTCATCCTTTTGGATGTGAGTGTTTTATACTCAACACTAAGGATGATCTTGGTAAATTTGATGCAAAGTCTGATAAAGGATTTTTCATAGGATATTCTGAAACATCTAAAGCCTATAGAGTATTCAACTCTAGAACTTTAATAATGGAAGAATCAATTCATGTAAAATTCAATGACAAGAAAGAGACAGATAGGGAACGATCAGATCTAGAAGATGATTTTGCAGGTATGGAGCTGAATGATCATAACAGCTTGAAGGATGAACAGGTGTCTAAAGCACCATCTGTCACTGAACCTCTTTAAACAAATGTTGAGTCTCAGACAGATCAAACAGTATCTCAGAAAACTAACTGGAGATACAAGTCACATCATCCTAAGGAGTAAATCATTGGCAGCACTTCAGAAGGAGTTAAGACAAGATCAAAATTCAAGAATCTGAATTTTCTTGCTCTCCTGTCTGAAATTGAGCCAAAGAATATTGATGAAGCTCTGCATGATGAAGGGTGGATCCTAGCCATGCAAGAAGAGCTAAATCAGTTTGCTAGAAGTGATGTATGGACTCTTATTCCTAAACCCCATGGGAAAACTATTATTGGAACCAAATGGGTGTTCAGAAACAAGTTGTCTGAAGAAGGTAAAGTGGTCAGAAACAAGGTAAGATTGGTGGCTCAAGGATACAATCAACAAGAAGGTATTGACTTCACTGAAACCTTTGCTCCAATTGCCAGGTTAGAAGCAATTAGAATTCTTCTATCTTATGCTGTAAATAATGGCATCAAACTATATCAAATGGACGTTAAAAGTGCCTTCCTCAATGGGTTCATTGAAGAAGAAGTTTTTGTTAGACAACCCCCTGGTTTTGAAGATACTGTTTTTCCTGATTATGTTTTCAAACTGAAAAAGGCTCTTTGTGGTCTGAAACAAGCTCCCAGAGCATGGTATGACAGACTGAGCAGCTTTCTTATCAAAAATGGTTTTGAAAGAGGAAAAGTAGACACAACCCTTTTCAGAAAACAGTCTAACAAAGACTTTATACTTGTTCAGATATATGTTGATGATATTATTTTTGGTTCAACTGATTCTTCCCTATGCAAGGAGTTTTCTGAGTTGATGCAATCAGAGTTTGAAATGAGTTTAATGGGAGAATTAAAATTTTTCTTAGGGCTTCAGATTAAGCAAGATTCTGATTGTATATGGATCCACCAGGAAAAGTATACAAAAGAAATGCTTAAGAAGTTCAACATGAGTGATTTCAAACCCATGTCAACTCCTATGCATCCCTCTGCATCTTTGAGCAATGATGTAAAGGAAGAACCAGTGAATCAAACTTTATACAGAGGAATGATTGGCTCTCTGTTGTATCTAACTGCAAGCAGACCTGACATAATGTTCAGTGTTTGTCTCTGTGCTAGATTTCAATCAGATCCTAGAATTACTCATTACAAAGTTGTAAAGAGAATTTTTAGGTATCTGAAAGATACTACTAATCTTGGTCTGTGCTATAAGAAGAGCAAAGATTGTAGGTTAATAGGATATTGTGATGCTGACTTTGCTGGAGATAGAATGGAAAGAAAGAGCACCAGTGGAGGATGTCATTTCTTTGGAAATAACATGATCAGCTGGTCAAGCAAAAGGCAAAGCACCATTGCTTTATCAACAACAGAAGCAGAATACATCTCAGCAGCCAGTTGTTATTCACAGTTGTTATGGGTGAAGTATCAGCTTGAGGATTTTAACATTCCTATCTCTGCTATACCTGTTCTTTGTGATAATACAAGTGCTATTAATCTGTCCAAGAACCCCATCCAACATTCTAGGACAAAGCATATAGAAATCAAGCATCATTTCATTAGAGACTATATTCAGAAAGGTGTTTTTGATATTCAGTTCATTGACACAGAGCATCAATGGGTTGACATATTCACAAAGCCCTTAGCTGAAGATAGATTTAAGTTCATACGCAATAATCTGAACATACATGCATTTTCTAAATGATTTTCTGAAATATGCTATTGTCTGTTATATTAAGTGTGTCTAAACTTATAGCTTGTCTGAACTTTGTGTGGGTGTCTAAAATTCTCATATGTCTGAAATGACTGCTGACGTGGCTATCTGAGACAGTTGATTTCCATTATTTCAAAGTTTTGTCTCTTCCACTTTGCACGTTACCCGAAGTCTGCGCAGCCGGTACAGAGAATCATTGCATCGTGGGTCTATAAATACAGCAGTAAGTGTGTCGAGGAAGTTTTTACAGCTCTCACACTATCCCTCTCTCTTCAACAGTCAAGAAAGTTTTCTCTCTCTCTCGAAGCTTTTTCTCTGCAACAACAATGGCACCTAAGGCATCTTCTGCAAGAAATGTGGTCAGAACCAAGGGTGTTAACCTAGAGGAGCTTCAAGACCTTAGTATGGACTTGGTTGGTGAGTTTGATGAAGCAGGATGGACTCCATTCTTTGAGAACATCTACACTGCATGGCATGAACAGAGTGTGGTGGAGTTCTGGACTTATGCTAGAGGTATTCCCAACTCTAAGGGAGTATATACCAGCATCAAGTCTACTGTGCTTGGTATCCCTGTGTTCGTTGATGAAGGGATTCTTTCCACCATTTTGGGTGTGAAAGCTGAAGGTGTTACCTTCACTCCAGGCTGGGAGGTGAAGAAAGGTGGGCACAAGGAGTTCACCAAGTTGCTGTATGGAACAGAAGAACTAGAGAGCATGAATGCAAAATACATGTTGGAGAAAGTCAGGGTTCTTCATGCTATCTTGGGGAACACCATAATCCCTAAGAGTGGAAGCAGGGATCATGTTTCAGAACTGGAGAGGTTCTGTCTGATAAACCTGATCAAGAAAAAGAAGATGAATCTTCCTAGCATCCTTTTGTTTCACATGCAAAAGAAGATCAGAGATTCTACATCCAGTCTTCCCCACAACACTCACATCACAAGAATTCTTCTGCACTTCAAGGTTCCCATAGAAAGGTTGTTTGATCACAAAGGCCCAGTTTTCTTTGGAGAGAACAACCTGAAGAGCATGCAGATAAAGCTGACTCCAAGGCCTCCATCTCCCTCTCTGAAGGAGAGCATTCTGTCTGAGAAAGCTGCAAGGAGGAGAACAACCTTAGAAGTCCTTGAGGATGAGCTTCAGGGAGATATAAGGAAGAAGGAGTTCAAGCCTTCCAAGCCTTCCCCCCAGCAGAAGAGAAAGAAACTCCCAGTGAGGAGCTCAGCAAAAGTTTCTCTGGAAGCTTTACAGACTCAGGGATCTGAACCTGTTCAGAAGGCTCTGACAAAGTCGTCTGAAATTGTGGGTCAGACATCTGAAGCTGTTAAGCCTCTGTCTCCTAAGCCTACTTCTGAACCAGAAGGAAAAGCTCAAGAGATGGCTGAGATTGCTGACTCTGAGGCAGTACCAGCAGAACCCTTAGCTGCATGTCCATCAGATCCTGAACTGATTCAGGTAGCAACTCTTGCTACTGCATTAGAGCAAGAAGAGTTGGAGAAGAAGGTAGAACAAGAAAAATCTGACTATGCTATAGCTGTGGCCTCTCAGATTGCTATTGCTGAAGATGATAGGCTAGCTACTATAGCCCAAGCATCTAAGAAAAGGAAAAGATCAAGTGCTCAGCAAAGGAAGAGTGCAAGGACAAAGCTGTTTCAGACAGCCCCTGCACCACCGGCCAGAGTAACAAGGAGCACTGCCAGCCAGCTTAAGGAAATGGATGAAGCTGGTAAGTACCAAAATTTTGTTAAACCAAACCTCTTTTTCAAGAGGAGAAGAGAAGAAAAAGAAAAGGAAGCTGTCAAAGAAAAGGAATCTGAGGTTGTGAAGCCTCCTGTAAAAAGGCTCAAGGTAAGGTTTGACAATGTTACACCATCTCCACCATCCTCACCTGAGAAGAAAGAGGAGAAGAAGGAAGAAGAGAAGGTTGTAACTGAACCTGAGAAGAAGGATTCAGAGATTCAAGAAGAAGAATCTGCACCATCACCACCATCATCACCATCATCATCCCTATCATCTTCAGAAGCTACACAGTCTGAAGATTTCTTAGAAGATCAACATGAAGAAGGCCATTCTCAAGTCTAGAAGGGAGGTATGCTGCCTGAGCAGCTGAGGTTAGGTCCTAAAAGTAGGGATTTCTTCACAGATCCTACTTTTGACCCCTATGCATGTCCCCTTACTGATAGGCATTTTGAGTTAGCCTTTGAAGTTCCACACATCAGGTATGAAGGCCTGTTTACTGAAAGGCTCAGGGTTCCTAAATTCCCTAATCTATTTGAAGAGCTTCAGTACTTCAGAGATGAGCCCCCTATCTCTCTGCATCAAGGTCTTATCAAGCAGACTGCAGCTGAAGTAAGAGCAAAGTACCAAGGAAGTTCAGATGAGGCATATTATGGTCAGCTGGAGAAGATCAAAAAGGGTAAAGGTCATGCTCATAAGTGGGCTTCTCTTAACCCTTTTTTTGTTGACTCTTTGAAGTTGTCCAATGAGGATTGGAGCTTTGCTAAGCAACTATCAACAGAGGCTGAGCTGTTTGAAAGGGACTATCTGAAACTGGTAGGCATGAGAGGGTACAGGCCCCCAAGGGCAATTTCCATCAGGCCATCCACAGAGATCTTAGTGCAACCTGATAGAATCATTCCCAGGTATCCCCTGGAGGAAGGCCCTAAAGACAAGTTTAAGGAGCTCAAGGCTTATCCTAATTATCTGCAGATGTATGAGTTCTTGTTTGAAGCTGCCTGGAATAAGAAGTTCCCTACATTGATCAAGAAACAAGGTGGAGGCTTAGATCATTCTTCCAGGGATTGGATGTGGTCATCCTACTGGAATATCAGAGAAGGTGCTAGATCTTCTTCTGGTACTTCAGGACAGGATGAAGACTCCATGACATATCATGGTGCCTATACTCTTGTAGATTATCAGTATGTCAGAGGCAGATTCCTTATGGCTTCTTTCACAGAGGATTGGCCTGTCATGATTCCAATTCATAAGTTCCACTTTGCTGTCAACCATCCTGAAGACTATCATCTGCCACAAGGGTTCAGGGTTTTCAGATTCTATCATGAGAGCATCAAGATTGTGCTATATGAGGTTGAGAAGGACCCTGAAGAAGAGAACAAAAGACTGAAACTGCAAGTCAAGAGGTTAGAGAAGAAGAATGTTGATCTGGTTGCTAAACAGGATCAGATTCTCAAAGAACAGTTGCAGATCAGAACTGGGCAAGAAGAACTAAAGGCTACTGTTATCTCTCAGATTGACAAGACTAAAGAAGAGATTTCTGCTTTACTGATAGCAGCCTTGCTGAAGAAGAATAATGGATAGTCTATGATGTGTAGCCAGTGTGATGTTATTTCAGCTTTGTGTTAATTTTTATATTTTATATTTTTTTTGTTTGTCTGAACATTGCTTTAATACAATCAGTTGTTGGTATCATGTGTTTTTATAAGCTCTGATTGCTTTGATTATATTGTTTGATCTGATTGTTATTCTTGATCTTGATTTGTGATTATTGCTCTGAAGTTCCCTTTTGATTGATGACAAAATGGGGAGTATTAAAATCTAACAAATCTGAATCTGAAGTGGTTACAGGTCTCAGAGGGAGTATTTGAGAAATATTAGAAACTGTTAGACCTGAGAAGTATTTATCTGAGGAGGAGTTATACTTATATTACACTTATGATAATTTAAAACTCCTTTCAGATTTATTTATTTTAAGCAAATTTGTCATCATTAAAAAGGGGGAGAATGTTGAGTCTCAAAAATATCATAAGGAAGATTATGATGATTGAAGACAGCTCAATCCCTAAGTTTTAATGTTTAACAAATTTGATTAAAAGAATTATCATGGATACATATGTTTTTAATGTTTTATCTATGATTTCAGCAAGCCACTTTAATCTTAATAAAGACTGTCTGAAGGTTCAACCTGTCTGAAGTGTTGAAGCCGTCTGAAGGTTTAACCCTTCTGAAGTGTTGAAGCCGTCTGAAGTCGTATTTTATGACGTGGCACATCTTGCTGAAGTTGTGAGAAGACTTGTCTGAAGTTCTGAAGAGTCAAATCTCTCTCTGCTGCACGCAACCTTTCAAGGCTTATTTTGGCAAAGACACAGACCTTTTGCTGGGTTGTTTGAATTTCATACACCATTTGGGAAATCTCTGCAGCGCAGCTTTTGCAGCAACAGCTGTGACAGCTTTTGTCAGCAGCAACCTTGGACGTTGTTAGAAAAGTTTCAGAACGCACAGAATGCTCAGGAGCATGTCTCACAACGAATTAAAAAGCATTAAATGCTATCTCTAAACGGTGATTTTTCAACGGATTGAAGACTGGGTATAAATACCCTTCATCTGAAGATCATTAAAAAATAAGAACAAGAGATTACATTTCAAGAGAAACAAAACGCTGCTAGTTTTACTCTGTAAAACATACTCTGATAAAAATTATTTGTACATCATTTCATATATTCTGAGTATACCTCAGTTATTCGTACATTGTAACAGTTTAAGCTTCAAACTGGTTTAGTTTTAGAGCTTAAATAATCTTTTCTCTGTAAAACTGTTTTTGAGCCTGGAGAGGCTTGTTGTCTAAAGAATACTTGTTTGTAAGAGCCTGGAGAGGCTTGTTGTCTAAAGAATACTTGTTTGTAAGAGCCTGGAGAGGCTTCACTGAAAAAGAATACTTGGTTGTAGAGCCTGAAGAGGCTTGACTGTAAAAGAATACTTGTAATCTGGTTGAGATTAAGAGAAAATCCAAGTGCTCATTGGCATTGGGACTGGACGTAGCTCACAGTGGTAGTGAGTGAACCAGGATAAATTCTGTGGCTAAGTTTTCTTACCCTTATCTCTTGTCAAATTCGTTTATTCTAATCAAAGGGTGTTGAAAAACTGGTCTGATAATTTATAAAAGCAAGAAACGTTTTAAAAAAAAAAACATATTTTCAGAACCTGTCTTAAGAAACTTCAGACAGCCCCTTTAACCTGTCTGAAATCTCATTATAAAAGTTGTTTGCGAAAAGCTTTCATAAGTTATTTAAGAAACACTATCCAACCCCCCCTTCTAGTGTTTCCCTGTCTTTCTACAATGTGCCATCATGATTACTTTTTAACTTCCCCTAATCATGATAATGTTACTCTTTATATAGATCCCGAGTGAAACCTTTCATTTCACTTTTCACTTCATCTTCTACCTCAAAGAACCTCTCAACTTCTCTTTTTCTCGGCGTTCCCTTCCTATTCAAGGTAAGATTTTTTCATCTCATTGGTCATTCTTTCTTGCTTTTAACTTGATTTTCACCAATTATTTGTTTCAAAGGTTCTAATTTTACTTCTCTTGGCAATTTTCCAGCTCTTTGTCACCGCTATCTCATTTTCTTTTCTCTCTCAAGAAGCTTAAAAACTCCATTAATGGCTTCCGAAGCTTTCAACTATGTTCCTCTTGCCATTACTAAGGGTGACTTTCTTGCCCGGGACGATATGGTTTATGTCTGAGAATCAGAAAATGCAGAAGAAAAAATAGCTATATGGAATTCCCAAGTACTCATTCCATACTCCATTAAGAAAAAACACCTTGCTTTCTTAGGTCCTTATTCTCCCGTGTCTTCCCTTTCTTCATATGATGAATTCTTCCCTAGTTATAAAGAAGGAAAAAAATTCATGCCTTCAAGTCTAAGATTCGATTTGATCATCTCGAAAACATTTCTGATATTTTTCGAGCGACTCCACCTTCTCGAAAAGATTCCTATATCATGTGGTTAAATAGGATTGAAAGCACCATGGGTTCCTTGTGGAAGCAATTGGGTTTCTTTGATCTTATTCAACTTAGTAAATATGATCTTAGTCTTGACCATACTCATTCTTTCCTCTTTTCTTTTCTGGGAAAGAACCAATAATTCTTTTCATTTTCCCTATGGCATGCTCACTCCCACTTTGTTCGATATTTCTGCCATAACTGGCCTTCAACCTGAAGGCCAACTTATTCTTCCTTTCATGAAGGTTCCTGAACCTCATGTTGAGCCTTATTGGGATAAGTTAACTTATACCCATTTCATCCAACTCAATGCCAAATCTGGTAAAGTCACTGAGAAAGAGCATGTTGCCTTTCTCATGGTTTGGCTTTTAGCTTATGTTTTCTGTTCTCGATCCAACCAAGTTCTAAAATCCTATCTTCCCCTTGCTCAGATGTTGGCGAAGGGTATTTGAATGGATTTAAGTAGATGTCTTTTGGCCAATGTCTATGACATGCTGTCTGAGGCCATTTTTTATCTAAAAATAAAAGAACCAGTTCGAAATCTTTGTGGCCCTTTCTAGTTTCTTCAACTTTGGCTAAATGCCATTTTCGAAGACAAATTCGAAAGCTCTGAACCCTCAGACTTGAACCTTCCTTCTTCTATTGAAGGTTTCAGACTTTCTTTCCTTACTCCTTCCTCTAAAAAGAATCGTTTGGAGTCATTCAAAGCTTACTTCTCTTCCTTCCTAAAAATCACAAAACATACTCCTCAACTTGCACCTTTCTCTTCGAGAACTCGAGGACCTGAGTGGTTTACTCGAAAATTCCCTTGTGACACTCCGGGTGCCCAATCTGAAAGTTTAGAAATTTGGAAGCAGTTCCTATCTTATGATCTCATATACTGTGGCTTCCAATTGAAATATTTCAAAGTTTTCCAGTACCAACCTCAATTGGTAGCTGGTCAATTTGGGCTAAGCCAATTTCGACCAACACCTTGCTATATTTCCAAATCCCAAATCCTGATAGAAGACATGGTGAATGGCCAAGAAGGCTTCAATGACTTAGAAAATAAAAGGGTAAAAAACCTTTGTCTTTATGCCCAGTTCCTTTCGAGCTTTCCTATTACTACACATTGTCTTTCCAGGAATGGTGGTCACATTATTATAATGCTATTCAAGTTGATGAAGCCACCTACTTTACAAGACTAACAAAAGACATTGCTCATACGCAGAAATCAACAAGGAAACCAAAAGGTACGCATGTAAAAGAAATTGAAGCTTTCGAGAAATATTTTCATGTGTTCTATAATCTTGATAAAATTTCTAGAACTATTTCTGAAGCAGCTCTTTCTTTAAAAGAAAAAAATTCTTCAAAAAAACAAAATTTCAAGATCATAAATCCCAAAGGTAAAACTGTTTTCGAAAAATATTGTCCTAAATTTCCATCTTTACCAACTGCAAGATTTGGTTTGGCAAAGAGTTTACATGGTCCTGAATGGACTAGACCTATAACTCTCGAACTTCTTTTTAATGATACCAAACCTCTTTCGAAAAGAGTTACTTTAACAAAGTACACTTCGGACAATTATCCTTTTATACCCCACGTGGATATAGAACATGTGAAAATTCTTGCTAAGGACTTCATGGTCCAAGGTAAGAATATATTATTTCCTTATCTTTATCTTTTATCAAGAATTCCCCTTTAATATTCTTATTGTTGAGACAAGCTCACCTCCAAGAAGTTTTTAATATGACAAACTGACTAAGTTTAAATATACATATGAGATGCATCGTGTGTTGCTAACTGTGTGCTCAAGTGTGGCAGAGACTTTCTGTATCTAAGTTACTATAGGAATACATGAACACAGAAAGGATCCTTAGACCACTTAAACAAGCTAAGTTATGGGTAGCAAGAACACAAGATCAGAAGCCATTAAAAGTCTTTAAGAGCTTTACAGCTGTGTGCTTCAAGGATCAGACTAGAGCTCAAGTAAGTCAATTTACACCTACAACACGTGTGTTTGAATTAGAACAGAAAATATACAACCAAGCTCATCACTAAGTCTATGAAGAAACACTCCAACAAGATTCAGATAAAAGCACAGCTTGAGATGCAAGCCTATGTTCAGAAGCTATCATAGTTCAAGCAAGCATAAGCATGAAGCCATGAACAGATGTAAGCTCAGCTTGAGATGCAAGCAAGCTCAGCTTGAGATGCAAGTTCAGCTTGAGATGCAAGAACAGCTTGAGACGTTGTCTCATGGACAGACGCGAACAGACGAGATCTCATCAGAGATACAAGAAAGTTATAACTAACTCTGGACAGAAGCAAGACTGCATGCTCAATGATAGTAGACAGCAAGTGAGGTCAGCATAAAGTCAAACAAGGACACGAGGACACTGACACAGTGACTTAGCCTGAAAAGCTGTTGTACACCTACTTGGAAAGCCTGTCTCCATGCTGTGCACTCCAACAGCTAGAAACGGTCATATAACGGCTAGTTTTTCTAGCTGGAGATATAAAAGAGACAAGATCAAACAGTTGGAAGTGAGAGAGACTGCCTACATTACTGTACGATCATCAAGCATCTTATCACATCTCAACTGACATCTCAAGTGCACATCTCAGTTGTCTGTGAACAGACTCATCTCATCTTGAGATCACCTATCTCTTCTCATCTCTCTTGTGTGCATCACTATTATATTGTATCTTAAGTAGAGATATTACCTAGCTTACCCATCTCTATATCCATACTGTGTATGCTTGTAAGCTAGACTCATCATAAACATTTATTGTAACCTGTCTCATCTAAGATAGGAAGGTTCCTAGTCTTAGAGTAAGGTGTTTGCGTCCTGAAGAGGCTGTAAGAATACTTGTGGCTCAGCTAAGATAGGAGTGCCTAGGCTTAGTGTGAGTTAGACGTTTTGAAGAGGCTGTAAGAATACTTGTATTGGCGGGTTTGTCAATAGTGGAAAATCTCACGTGTTGTGAGGACTGGACGTAGCCCAAGGAGTGGGTGAACCAGGATAAGATCTCTGCCCCCTGTCTCTTATCTTGTCTTTACTAAGCTTATCTTGAAATAACTAAAACAACTTAGTAACAAAAGCAATAACTGAACCAATATTCAAGATAAGATTCTGAATTAATCTACAAATATGAATCATCACTAAAATTGTATTTATTTATATATCCTGTCTTTACAGAGACTCTAAGTCAACGAACTTGAGAGCACATCTCAACAATCAATTTTAGTGTGAAATAGCAGGAACAGATTTGAGAAGTCTCTATTCAACCCCCCCCTTCTAGAGACCTTCAGCCAACTTCACTTATTTCTTTTTTAGCTCAAGAAATCAAATTCCCGGAAAAAGCTAATGAGGATTGGGAAAGTGAAGAAGAGGAAGAAAAAGAAAAGAAGTCTAAGAAAAGAAAGACTCCAGCATCTTCTCAAAAACCTTCTGTAAGTTAGGTTCCAAATTTCGAAATGATTAAAGTTTCACTTCAAAATTACATGATATTAATCATATTCTTTACAGGCTGCTGCTTCCAAATCTCGAAAGAAGACCACGTCAAGTAAGGTCGAAAAGAATGACGAACCTTCTGACAAGAGTCCTTCTGCTTCTATGGGCAAGAAGAATGAAGCAGATGATTCAAGTACTTCAAAGAAGAAAGCAGTGAAAGGTCAAAAGAAAATTCAATCATCTGAATCCAATGAAGAATCTCTCTCGAAGGTAAACTCAAATTTTCTTTTGAATTAAAATTTTATGAATTTCAAATTTGTACTAATACTTATTTTCTTTCTTCACGGGAAATTACTCCTGAAAAACAAATTATACCTCCGAGAGCAAAAAATGTACTAAAAGAGAAGAAGGCTCCAAAAGAGAAGAAAATTATTTCTGTAATTCCACCGGGGAAAACCATTGGAGCTGTAAGATTTCATTTCTCAGTTTTATGCTTTTATTTTTATCTTTAATTTCTTTTTCTAATTCGAAGTACATTGCCTTCATGTAAACTCAGAGAGTTGGCCAAAGATTTAAAGTTAAGGCCCATAAAAACTCAATCCAAGTGGAATTGTGGAACAAGTAATTTTTACTCTCTTTTCTTTTGTAGAAGCAAAATACTTCTTGTTCATGTTGTTTGTCTAACTTTAAAATTCCTTTGTTTTCAGATAAACATCTCTTCTAGCTCTCAAACTGAGAGTGTGATTCGGGAAGAAAAGACTATTGAAAGTCCACTTCAGGCTACTTCTTCGAAGAAATTACTTTCGAAAGATCAAGCCATTGAAAATATTAAAGAAAGTAACGAAGAACAAGAAGGGAAGGAAGAAGAAGAAGTACAATCCCCTTCTGATCCAAATAAAGAAGATTCACCTATGGAAGAAGATAATCCTATGCCTTCTCCTCAACCTACTCCTCAAGAAGAGAAGAAAACTCCTATAAAAGGGACTTCAACTGTCCAATCAGAATCAGAGACTCCAGAAAAAAGTCCCAAGTTTTTCGAAGGATTCATCTAGGTCTACTCATGTATACACTCCTATAGACTTAGATGATTGCCACAAAAGTTAGGATGAAAATCCATTTCTGGTTTTCGAAGTCCTTTCTGGGGAAGTTTCTCTATCATCAGCCCATTCTGAAGCAACTGTACAGAATCCTTTGAATGAAGCAGATTCAATAGAAGCAGTTCTTCAAAACTTCAAGAAGTTAGTTTTCGAGAAACCCATGTTGAAAACGATCCCTAAGGATCTTCATTACAAAGAAGAGATTCAATGTTATTTGACTCTTTTTGATAAGAGACAAAAGGAATTTTCTGAATCTCAACAGGAATGGAACAAAGGTTTCTCAAAATTATATCAAAATGCCCTCAACACTCTTGATCAAATTGAGGAGACTACTTCGAGGTTAAGCATTCAAAAAGGTGAGAAGGTTGAGCTAATGGATAAGCTTCAGGATAGCAAAGGCAAAGTTCAGAAATACGAGCAATCCATCAAGCAAAATTTATCTAAGGTTGAGGATCTCGAAAAAGAGAATCTTCGAATTGAGGCAGCAATTCAAAAACTTCAGGAGGATGCCATCAGAGTGAAGTCACAGCAAAGAGAACTGGAAGCCACCATTTCGAGGCAAAGGTCTTCTCGAACTGAAATTCTCAATTCTGTTAAAGGAATTTCGAGAAGTGTTGTAGAAGTTTCAAAAGATATTAGTAATTTGGAAAAATCTGACTACAGCCTGAAGATCCAATATGAAGACCTAATGCATGACTTCACAAGGATGAAGAATAATTCTCCTTTTTAGTTGCTTCTGCCTCTTTTCGAATTTTTACTATGTAATTTCGAATTTATTTGTTGAGCATGGGCTCAAATTCAATTGTCCTCTACACAATTTATTTTTCTTTATGCACAATTCTAAGTTCTTGCAAATTTGGCTTATATCCCTTTAAGTATTTCCCGTTTATTGACATTATGCGTAAATCACCAAGCAATTCTCGAATTGAATACGCATTGTTCGAAAAAACCTTTTCAATCTCGAAAGGTCCCTCCCAATTAGGTGACCACATACCAAATCTCTTAGGTTTTTTGTCAATTGATAAAATTAACTTCCAAACATAATCACCTAATTGAAAACCTTTTTTCTTAACCCTTCGATTATAACAACGAGAAATTTGCTCTTTTTGTCTAATGATATTTTCGAGAGCAAGTAACCTTTCTTCATCAAGTTCATTTAATTCATCAAACATCAAATTCCAATAATCTTGAGAAGGTAACTCGAATTGCCTTTGAACCCTTATTGATTGCAAGTTTATTTCCACTGGTAATATAACATCGTGACCATATACCAATTTATAAGGAGTTGTTCGAGTAGCTTCTCTTGGAGAATTTCTATAAGCCCAAAGAACTTGATTTAATGTTTCATGCCATTTTTTTGGATGTTGTCCAATATGTCTTTTAATTAAAGCAATAATAATTTTATTAACTGCTTCAACTTGTCCACTGGCTTGTGCATAATAAGGTATATAGGAAAGTAACTTTATTCCTTTTGATTCAGTAAATCTAACCATTTTTTGACCAGTAAACATTGTTCCTTGATCTGTAGTAATGGTTTCTGGTAAGCCAAATCGAAATATGATATTTTCTTCGATAAAACGAATGATATCTTCCTGAGAAACTTCTCTTAAAGGAATTGCTTTTACCCATTTGGTAAAATAATCAACTCCAACCAAAATAAATTTATGGTTCCTCAAAGAAGCCGGATGTATCATTCCAATTAAATCCAAAGCCCATCCTCTAAAAGGCCAAGGTTTTATTATCGAATATAGCTCACTTGCTGGAACTTGTTGCACATTTCCATGCTTTTGACATTCCTCGCAAGACTTAGCAAAATTATGACAATCTTTGGTCATCGAAGGCCAATAAAATAGTTTTATTTTTAAAATCCATTCTATTTTCTTTCCTGCTTAATGAGCTCCACATGCTCCTTCATGCACTTCGACTAAAGCCAAGTATGCTTCAGTTTCTCCCAAACATCTAAGTAAATTCCCATCAACAGTTTTTTATAAAGTTCTTCACCTAAAATATAATAATTTAGAACTTTATATTTCAAGTTCCTGTTATTAGAAAAGGAAGGATTTTGTATAAGGTTCACAATTTCTTTTCTCCAATCATTTTGATCTAAAAAATTTATATTGTGAATCTCGAATTCTTTCATTGGAAGTCTTTTATGAATATCATTGATCTTTCTCAGTGTTCTAATCGAAATTCTGTATCTAGAAGCTATCTGAGCCAATTCATTAGCTTCAAAATTCTGACCTCTTGGAATGTGTTCAATCTTAACTTCATCAAACATTTCTAGAAGTTTATTGGCTTGAATCAGGTACTTAGCCAATTTTGGATCTAAGCATTTATACTCTTTAGTTATCTGTTTGATAACTAACTGGGAATCTCCTCTAATATGTATATTTCTCGAATTCATAGAAATTAATATTTCGAGACCAGCAATAAGAGCCTCATACTCTACTGCATTATTGGAACAATGATGTTTTATTTCAAACATCATTCGAGTAGGAAATCCTTTAAGTGAAATTATTAAAATTCCAATCCCTAATCCATTCTTATGTTTGGATCCATCGAAAAATAACTTCCAAGGCTCTAAGCCTATATATGTTGATTCTTCAATTGGAGTTGGGGGATGATCAACCAAGAAATCTACAATTACTTGTCCTTTCATCGATTTCAATGGGACAAATTTTAACGAAAACTCAGTTAATACTAACGCCCATTTTCCAACTCTACTGTGCAATATAGGTTTCAACAACATATGTTTTATTACATCGAAATGAGATATTACAAATACATCATGAGATTTAACATAGAACTTGAGTTTAATACAAGAAAAGTACAAACACAAACATAATTTTTCTATTGCACAATATCTAGTTTCTGCATCATTGAGGACTCTACTTAAATAATAAACAGCTCTCTCTACCCCATTTTCGTCCTCTTCAGCCAACATACTTCCTATAGTGGCTTCTGAAGCAGAAATATACAATTTTAAAGGTTTTCCTGGCAAAGGAGGAGTCATAATCGGAGGAGTTGTCAGATATCTCTTGATTTCCTCAAAGACTTGTTGATGTTCGCTTTCCCACTTGAAACTTTCTTCTTTCTTTAACTTCAGTAAATGGGAAAACACTTTCGTCTTTCCTGATAAATTCGAAATAAATCTTCGAAGAAAATTTACTTTTCCAAGAAAAGACTGCAACTGTTTCTTTGTAGAAGGCGGAGATGCTTCTAGAATCGCCTTAGTCTTATTCTTATCAATCTGAACACCTTTTTTGTGAACTAGGAATCCCAGAAAATTACTTGCAGATACCTTGAAAGCACATTTAATAGGATTCACTTTTAAACCATGCTTTCTCATTCTTTCGAAAGCTTGTCTCAAATGATCTAAATGGAAATCTTTTGATTCAGACTTAACCACAACATCATCTATATAGACTTGCATAAATTTTCCTATTAAATCATGAAAAATAGAATTCATGGCCCTTTGGTATGTTGCACCAGCATTTTTAAGGCCAAAGGGCATCATTACCCATTCATAAGTTCCTATTGCACCAGGACATCGAAAAGCAGTTTTCGCAATATCCTCTTCAACAATAAAAATTTGATTATATCCAGAATATCGATTTAACATACTTAAAAGTTCATTCCCTGTTGTCGAATCTATTAACATATCAACAACCGGCATTGGTATTCATCTTTTGGGGTTGCATTATTAAGATCTCTAAAGTCAATACATACCCTTAAAGATCCATTTTTCTTATTAGCAGGTACAATATTCGAAATCCAATCAACATACCTAGCAGTTCGAATGAGCTTAGCTTTTAGAAGACGCTCAATTTCTTCTTTTATCTTCAAAACTATTTCTGGAGCAAATCTTCTAGGAGCTTGTTTCACTGGTCGCTTTTCTGGAAAAGTAGGAAGTTTATGTTCGACCAAGTCTCGACTCAAACTAGGCATTTCATGGTAATCCCATGCAAAACAGTCTTTATATTCTTTCAACAAGTCAATTATTTTCTTCTTAAATTCTTCTTCGAGATTCTGACTTACAAAAGTGGGTCTTTTTTCGTCGTCAGTTCCTAAATTCACTTCTTCTAAAGGATCTTGAGCTTCCATTTTCTTAATACCTTGAGATAAAGTTCCTTCAAAACCCAAAGGGGAATCATCATAAATACAATCTAACTTTCCAAAATCAACCCCTTGAGTTTCCTGAACATAAGTTTCAACTTTCTGAATCATTTTCTCAAGATAATCCTTTTCAAAATTCTCACTTCCTTCAGAAATCTTTTTAAAATTTTCATTTTTAAAGTCTTATGACATTTCTTCTTCTGTTATTTCCTCAATAATTATTCTTCCTTCTTGTCATTCGGCCTGAGTGGCCGTTATTTCATCATTACATTTAATTTGTTCAGATTCGGCTTCGAAAGCCACTTCTACCTTCTTTTCGGCCATGTAGGCCGAAATTCGAGCCCAAAAGCTCGAATCTATTCTGGATCTGACCATTCAGAAATTTCTGTGGCCTCAAATGGGCCAACATCACACTGTAACATGAACCCGCAATCAGGATTCAACCTTAAAGAGTAAGGTACTTTTGTAGGCACCAACATATACTTATTAATAATTTCATAAGGTCTTGTCTTCATAACCTTCTTTTCAGTACTTCTCACATCAACGGCATCCTCTTCGACTTTGAAATAATTTTTGTCCCCATCAACATAAATGGGTACACCTTCTTTAGTCCACATACAAAGCCTCTGATGCATTGAAGATGGAACAACACCTACTCCATGAATCCATTCTCTTCCAAGCAAAAGATTATAGTTTGCTTTCGAATCAACCACAACAAACATAGTGGGTCTCGTAATGGTTCCCACTGTTAGTTCCAAACACAACACTCCTTCAGATTTCGAAGTCTTTCCATTGAAATTTGTAATGATCATTTGATGAGGCATTAAATCAAACTTAGTCTTCATCAACTTTTTCATCATAAACTTCGACATTAAATTCACTGCCGCTCCAGAATCCACAAATACCTTTCCTATACTTACATCTTCGACCAAAGCCCTAATAAACAAAGGCTTCATGTGAAGTTGCATATCTTCGGTAGGCCTTTCGAAAACTGCAGAAGTATTCTGACAAATCTGTTTACCAATGTAAGTACAACAAATAGGGTCCTCACTATATCATCTTCTTCATAGTCTTCATCCTCCAAGTCCTTTTCAAGTTCTTCTGCATATTCAGCAGGTAAAACAGAAACAACTACGCAAATGTCATCTAGACCATCTGCGAAACCTGTTTCGAAATTCTCAGTCAACAAATCATCTTCGTTTTCGTTAAAACCCCCAATTACTTGGAAAGAAGGTTTCTTCTTTACAACTTGTGTAAGTGAAGGATGATTTGAGTTCGCCTGAACTTGAATGACTTGAGCATTCTTTTCTTGAACAGGCTTGGGTTGTGCATTACTTCTTTCAACCACCATGTTTCTTTTCTCTTTTTCCTCGAAAGCAGCCTTTCTCATTCTTTGTGCTCTCCTCCATTGAGTTTTCGTCATTTGTGGCCTATTTCCATAATAAGGCCTCTATTGAAACCCTTGAGAATTGTACTAAGGCTTTGTATATCCAGGATGAACCCATTTGTTTGGAGGAACTAATGATGATGGCACAAAAGTTCGAGGCTTTCCATTAATATGGAAATTTGGGTGCATAGGTTGCTTTCCTTTATTAAACTTATTCATCTTTTGATGTATCTTTTCTTCCGAAATGGACTCTGATTTCGAGATCCTTCAACCATAAGAAGGATTAACCTTTCTTTGCTTGTTTTCATTCTTTTGGCTTTTTACAGCCACTTCGTGATAATGCTTCTTCATCCCATAATCACGAAATGCCTTCGCAGCAGATCTATCAAATACTACATGACATCTTGGACATAAGTCAATTGAAGCATCTTCAGATTTCTTCCTATTTAGAAACTCAAGTAAAGATTCTCCCCCTTTTGGGAAAATGTCTTGAAATTCCTGAACTTCCTCTGGAGCCATTTCGATGGCTTTCTCAACAGAATTTGAGTCTTCCACTTCAACCATGTTCACACTTGCAGGCTCTGCATATTTAGAATTCACTTGAAGTGGGTCAGAATCAATCTTCATTGCCATTGGAGTTTTTTCTTTGAATTTAAATCTCCCTTGTTTAATGGCTTCTTGAATAATATCCCTGAAACGAACACAACTATTAGTCCAATATCCAAAGGGATGATATTTACAATACTTTCGACCTCTTCTCTGTTCCTGAGAAGGAATCTTATGATCATCACTTAAAATTATTTGTTTGTCTTTTACTAATATATCGAAAATTTGGTCAGCTTTCGAAATATCGAAACCATAATTTTTCTAAGGATTGGTAAGCATAAGGAGGTCCTGACTTAAGTTCTGCCACGTGAACATCATTACCTTCTAAGTCATATTCGAAATCATTGTCATCAGAAACTTCTAAATATGCTATTTTATCTTTTCTGAAAACCTTCTCAGGTTTCATGAATCTTTCTTTTTCTTTTTTAAGATGTTCGATTTGCCTTACTTTATCAGCCAATTGGGCCATATCCCTAAGTTGTTGATTAATCAATTTCTTTTGAATTGAATAATCCAAACCTCCTGCAGCCATTTGGACTAACTCATATTCGGGAATTTGAGTAAAGAATCTTGCTTTCATTTGTCTAAATCTATTCAAATAATCATCTATTGATTCATTTGATGATCTTTTAATATTAACTAAATCCATTAGAGTAACTTTAGTTTCTCCTCTAAAGAATTGTTTATGAAAACTCCTTTCTAATTGATTCCATGAATGAATCGAATTTGGGGAAAGAGTTGTAAACCAAGTAAAGGCATTCTTGGTTAAGGAACTAGGAAAATACTTCATTTTCAATTCCTCATTATTGGCCAAATCACCTGCTTTGATTTGGTATCGAGCAATGTGTTCGATAGTAGATTCTCCTACTTCCCCAGAAAACTTAGTAAATTTAGGGACATTCCATCCCCTAGGTAACTCAGTTTGTAAAACCATTTGGGTAAAAGGAGATACTACATAGGGATGATTTGCAAATCCTACATTAAACTCATGTCTATTTAGGACTTGTTCGACAATTCCAACAACATTTTGTTGTCCTCCTAAGTTATTTGCTCTTATTCTTTCTAGAATTTCATCAGCATTCTGATTTCTGTTCAGAATAACTCTAGGAGCATTTTCTTCCCTATTTTCTACTGGAACAATAGGGTTTGGTATTTGATTATTTTGATCCCCTTGATTTACTTGAGGATTACAATTAGCCACTTGCCTTACAATAGGGTCTGCAGGTGCCCCAAACACATCTGTAATCCTTTCCATTTGCCTAACCAACAAATTATAGTTAGTATTTGTTGTTTGTACGAGAGGATTAAATACTGTGGCCATTTGTTGAGTCAACATATTCATCATTTCATAATTACTTTCATCCATTTGCTGTCTCAAAGATTGTAAAGTAGAGTTTGTAATTGATGAAGAAGAACTTCCCACAAAAGGATTAAAAATAGTCCCGCTGTTTGCAAAAGGAACCATTGTTGGACCAACTGTTGACATTGTTGGTGGTGCCATCCCAGAACTTGGGACGAAACCAAAAGGTAATCCATAAGGAGGATTTCCATTATGAGATGTAGAAACATTACTAGAAATAGGAATAGTAGACATAACTTGACTTATACCCATATTTTCAGGTAAAGTCGTAGAGGCCATTTGGTTTCTATTAACACAACTATTTCCATTAACCCCATTATCATTATTATTCACAGATTCATTTGCTTGGGGTGGTGGACTTCCAGAATTGGTAGTATCCCTACTATTGTTTCCATTTCCTGTTTGCCTTACATTATTAGCCATTTGAACATATATTGTTCTACCACTTCTCAAACGCAAGCAAGATCAGTTTTCAGAAAATCATAACACACACTACTTTTGGCAATTGAGTCCCACCGGGCGTGCCAATTTGTTTGTGGTGATAAAATCTAATCTCGAAAAATTACTTTATCACTTTGATTCTACGAACAATCTAGGGATAAGAATCAGATCCTCTTACAGGACTCGTTTTAAAAAGTAGATTTATAGTGTTTCTGATTTGTAGAATTAGTAAGAAAAACTTGATTTTTCCAGAAACTTTCAAAGGACTTGACTTTTCTAGAAATTACAATGATTTTTCCAGAATTTGACTTCTAGAAATGAAAGAACTAAAGTTAATTGATTCAGAATTTTATCAAAGAACTTATATTTCAAAAAGCTTAGAACTACTTGATTAAGAATTCTATCAAATAAAGTTCTAAATTGGATTCTTGAAAATCAAAGTTTTCAAAGAAGTAGAAAACATAGAATTTGAAAGAAAGAAAGAAAAAGTACGTGAAATGTAAATTGCATAAAGTAAATCGCGGAAAATAGATTGCAGAAAGTAAATGAATTGTAAGAACAATTTGCTTGAATTGAAATGTGGATGGGTTCATCACATACTATTACTCCTTGTAACCTGTTTGTCGCAGTGAGATCGGACGTATAAGGTGTTTCAGAGTGTGAGTATAATGATTTGCCAACCTCTATTACATACAAAGTTCACCTATTTATAGATTTCTATTCCTAACGACTAACTAGTATACGTTTGACACATCATCTAGCCCTATGTGTTGGCAGCATGCATGCTTGCCACGTTTTCTGCTAACCACAAAACTACCTTTCTTCTTTGAACTTTTTCAAATGCTTTCACTGAAATGTTGAAATATGTCCTTAATCAACCAACTTCTTTAACTTCCAGTAACTGTTTTCTTCTGTCTTCTGTTTCCTCGAAAAGTTACTTTCAGATTCAGAAATCTCCTAAGTCTTTATGCATCTTATTTTCGAGTTTCTGCTTTCTGCAAACTTGAAATCTTGCTCTTCGATTTCTCGAAATCTTCTTTCTGGAATTCTGACTTCTTGTACTCGAATTCTGCTTCCAGAATCTTGAAATCATCTTTCTTAATTTCAAAATCTTCTTCCTTTGAAACTTAACCTTTATTGAAACTTGCATTCACTAAGTCTTTTCAGATTCCAAGACTTGTTCATCTTCTTTTCATATGCCACATGTCAAGATTCATTTGGTTGAATTAGTGATCATGAAGATCACCGTCCACCGTCCATTCAACCCTATTATGAGGGTTCTTCCTATTGGACGTTACAATTGGCTCATTTATGAACCTTCACCCTTTTAACTCCTATAAATAGGAATTTATTTGGGTTTCTCTTCAAAAACCCTTCTCATTTCTCTTCTTCTTCTTCCAAATTCTTCATAGAATATGAAGAAGTATATTCTTTTGGCTGTTGCGTATAACCTAATCTGGAATGACTTCATTTTTTATAAGGTTAACGCAATAGCCAAAGCTATAGGCTTTTTCAATCTTTCTCTTTGAAAGATTTTTCTTAGGTTAAACGTAACAGCCAAATACTAATTCATTTACAAATAAATGAATTTCTTTGTTAGTTCCCCAAGTACCAAGGTGGTTCAACAGATTGGAATAGAAATTCTTTTTTTTCCTTGGCTCTATAAAAGCTTGTGGAGAAGGAAGAAGAGAAAGAGGTCCGGAAGACATGAGTCAAGTACTCATTTTAGCTTAGGATAGTTTACTTTCTAATGCATTGAAAACATAGGATAGTTTCCTTTCTAAGTGTATCTCCAATGTATTCGAACTTGTGTAATTCGAATTTGAGTTATGAACAAAAGAAATATCATTTACTTTTCTGAATACTAGAAATACCATATTTATCGAATTCACCTTTATCTTCTTTTCGAATTTCTGAAGTTATTCTATGTATTGCCTTCAACCAAGAACTTTCTAAGTTGTCAAACTTATTGTCAAACTCGAAAAGTCAGTTTTTAGTATTTTCTGTAAATTCGAAAAGTACAAAGAACTTACAACTTATGGAATTCGAAATATCAAAAATTCGAATCCCAACAAAGGGGAATCAATGATTGAAGATGGAATGTGACAACCTCTTCATAGTAGTCCTTATAGGAATATGTAGTGAATTGATAGTTTTAACAATTGACTCTTAGAACAATCAAGTCGTGGTAGTTTGTCGCCTGGGAGAACCCGCATGGATTACCGTCGAGTGTTTTACTACTAAGACCCTGGGGTAAAACAATAGAGTTGGCTAAGGTATCATAGAAATATATTCATAATTAATATAAGAATTCACATATATGCGGGGTGGGATGATACGAACTTCAACCCTAATCCAAGTAAAGTTATCTTACTCTATTTTATTTCTTCATTTACTTTATGCCATTTGTTTTCTGCACATTTATCAACCAAAAATAGTTTCCTACTTGATAGTCTGATCACTAATATATACGAAGTGAACCATTCCCTGTGGATACGATAACTAATACTTACTATTATACTGCTGGAATTTTGGTACGCTTACCAGAATCTCATCAAGTATTTTTGGCGCCGTTGCCGGGGAACGGTGTATCAATTCGTATAGATTTGGGAGGTCTAACTATCAAGTTGTATATACTCTATCTCAGGATTAGATTTTTATTTATTTTTTTTATTTTTAGGAAATTTTAGGAATTTTTCTTTTTTGTTTTTATTTTTATTCTTTTTAAAATTCTCTTCCACACTTACCCTTTTCAAGTTCTCTTGTTTATGATTTTGAGAGGTCAGGTGTCCCTAAATCAGTTACAATTTGATCCAGAAATAGAAAGGACATCAAGGACGAACAGAAGTAGAAACAAGAGGAGGAGAAGAAGGATACTTGAGGAAGAATCCAAAAATATGGCTGAAGAACAACCACCAAGAAGAATGACCTTGGGAGAATATGTCATGCATCAAGGACCTCGCCATTTTTCAAGCATTGTCTTACCCACAACAGCGAAGTCCTTGGAGTTGAAGGCTGCTCACCTCAATCTTATCAGTGCCCATCAATTCGCATGATTGGATCATGAGGATTCAAACACACATCTCTCAAACTTTTATGAATTAATTGGCACTATGGGTTTTGAGGAAAGTGATTTAGAGTCTGTTTACTTACACTTATTTCCTTTTCCATTGATAGGTAAAGCTAAGGAGTGGCTAAAAGCTCATCCAAACCAAAGTCTGAACAACTGGGGAGTGGTTGAAGACAAATTTCTGAAAAGATTTTTCCTACCAGGAAAACATATACAAGCCAAGACAGACATCTCCACATTCAGGCAAGGAATAGGTGAACCATTATGTGAAGCCTGGGAGAGATACAAATCCCTGCTGCGCAAATGTCCTAATCATGGCTATGATGATATTGCTCAACTCAACATTTTTTGCAATGGACTCAAGTCTGATTCCAAATCTTTCATAGATGTTGCAGCAGGAGGAACTATCTTATCCGTTGAAGCAGAGCGAGCGATCTCAATCATTGACAACTTTGCTCAGAATGATCAACAAGCTCAATGTGGACGACAGCCAGCCCAAATACAGAAGAAGGGAATGTTGGAACTTATTACTAGTGATGCCATTCTAGCAGAGAATAAGCTTATCAAGAGACAGATAGAGGCACTCACTAAAACATTAAAAGCACTCCCTCAACAACTTAAGGTTTTCAAATCTCAACCTATTCAAGCCCAACCTTTAATCTGTTACTTTTGTGGAGGTGACCATCCAGATGGTCAATGCTCTTTTCAAGAAAATCAAACTGAACAAGTCAACTTCATGGGTAACCAGGGAAGACAAGGAAATTTCTCTAACAAAAACAATCAGTACTCTCAAGGATGGAGAAACAACCAAAACAACTCTGGTTGGGGGCAGAATGGTGGAAATAGGCAGACACCTTATCAGCAGCAGCAACCGACTACGCATGACAAACTAAGTAGGTTGGAAGAGAAGATTGATACTTTCCTGCAAGGATTTGATGGATTCAGGAAGAACACAGAAGCATCAATCAAAACATTAGAAAGTCAAGTAGGCCAATTAGCAAAAGAGATGGCACAACACAAGAATGGCCACTTCACAGCAAACACTCAAACCAACCCAAAGGAGCACTGCAACTTGATTGCTACTGATGGCAACAAGACAGAGGAAAGTGACATAGAATAAAATATCATATTTGAAGAGCAAGTGCCCAAGGAACAGATTGTTCAGAAGAGTGTTCAACAAGAGGAAAATCCTAAGGTAGTGCAAGAAGAAGAAGAAGAAGAAGAACCAGGAGAGGTCTACACCACAGGTAAGTCACTTGACCCAAGTAAGTTCACTGTACCACTTTCTATTGGTAATCAACCAGCTACACATGCTTTATTGGATCTTGGAGCGAGCATCAATTTGATGCCGCTCTCATATTTTAACAAGCTGGGAATTTTGAAGATCAAGCCTGCCAATGTGAAGTTACAACTTGAAAATAAGTCCACCCAAAACCCAATGGGATAATAGAAGACTTACCAATCAGAGTGGACAAATTTGTATATGTTGTTGAATTTTACATTGTAGAGACAGAAGAGGAGGATACTGATGTCCCCTTAATTTTGGGAAGACCCTTCATGAAAGCTGCAAAGGCAATAATGGATGTTGATCGGGGAAAATACCAATTAAGCTCTAAAGATGAGAGCATTGTGTTTCACATTGATAAAGGAATCCCCAAATTGCAGAAAACTCCAGAAAAAGTAATAATAGATCCTACCGATGGGATCTATCAATTTCAATCAAAGCTGCCAAAGGTAAGAAAGAAAAAAACTCCTCCAGATATTGTGGAGCAAAAGAAGAAAAAGGTTTCCGGATTTCTGAGGAAACCAAGGATGAGAGTTAAGCAGCCAGAATCTATCATGGAGTTCAGATTCAAGAAGAGAAAAAGATCAACATCAGACACAGAGGAAGATAGTGATGAGAGTGATGACAAATTGAAGAATTGGCATGGAGGATGGGAACTTAAAGGAAGAACTGGAACAGAGTCAACCATCATCCTCCAATTAAGGCCACCATGAGATAACCAGGCGTCGAGCTATCAGACATTAAAGAAGCGCTTCCTGGGAGGCAACCCAGCATTTTTTGTTTTAATTTTCCTTTGATTTTTGTTTTTGATTTTTTTTAGTGTGTTAGAGTCAATACCTGTGTATGTTGAGAAATTATTAGGAATTGGATTGATTTTAGTAAGGAAAGGATGAGAAACAATTAAAGTTAGGAAGCAGCAGAAAACAGCAAACAGAATTTTAATTCTGTTTTCTGTGCTCCATTTGCGCTAAGCGCAGATGAAGCGCAGATTTGATAATTTGTCTCTGTTTTCTGCGCTTCACTTGCGCTAAGCGTATGTGAAGCGCAGAATTAAAAAAGAAATTTTGCTCTCTGTTTTCTACGCTTCACCTACGCCCAGTGTAGATGAAGCAAAGCGGAACGCTTCATATTCTATGAAGCACGTGCTGCACTTTCGCTTAGCGAAAGTGGAGCGCAAATGCGCGCTCCAGGATTTATTTGAATCCTGGAGCGAGGGAAGGTCATTGCAAACCTTTCCTTCGCTCCTAACCATCATTTTCTCTGATAGTTCATCCTTTTCTTCGACCCTTTTACTTCCAAACTTCCTTCCTTTCAATTTTTAAAGCTACACCAGGTATGTTTTTATAGTTTTATTCATTTTGTACCGATTAAAATTTTTCAGTTTTTCATTTATTTGAGCAAAACCTTAGGATAGATAACTTAGGCTCTTAGGACCTTTTAGATTAGGAAAAATTTGTCAATGGAGTCTTAGTCTAGTATGTTTGATATTGTGGTATGCTTTATGGTGTGTTTTAATATGTTTAGGTGGTAGTTTTTGTAGTGCTCAATGAATTGTTGTAAGTTGTTATGTCTGGTGCATGTATGTTTAGTTTGTTCCATATTTTTGCATGACCATACTTGAATGACTGTGCTTTATTGCATGTTGCTGATAACATGATTTTTTAGCTTAATATTTGTTACCAAATTTTTGCCCTGTTTAGAAATTAATTAGGACTTGCTTTAATTGATCACTTTAGCATGATCTTAATAAATTAATTAATTAGCATTGGGTAACTTTAAAATCAAGATTTTGTGCAAGTGCTTGATTGGTTGATTACTCTAATTCTTGAATTAAATTGGCTACTTATTTCATTAATTATGAGTAATCTATTACAAAAATAATCTTGGTTTAAAATTGTTGTAGATGGCTCGCACCAAAGTTAGTAAGGGAGCAGGCACCTCCAGTCGAGGCAAGGGGGTGCCAAGAGAGCCAGAGAGGCACCCCAAGAGGACCCTGATTTCGATGCTCACAGATTCAAGGACGCTAAGTCCTCAGAGGCTTACAGTTCACTGATGGACTGTAACTTTATCAAATAAAGGCCAGTGTCATTGCAGCCTGGCGAATATGAGGAATTCAGAGCTGAAATACACAGGAGGACCTGGGTTCGCCTCAGCCGCCCAGACACACATTTTGACCCTGACATTGTTAGGGAGTTCTATGCCAATGCCATCGGAGACCATGGCATTGATGTGAGGTGGAAATCTTTTGTCCGAGGGTGGGTAATTCCTTATGATCGCGACGCGATCAATGCACTTTTACTGTTCCCAGGGCCCGAGGACAAAAGACTCATGGAGTGTCAGCATCGTGAGAGGATAAGGGTTGTGGGGGTCTATGGGAATGATCCCCTAGATACTCAGACCGCAGAGAGCCTATGCCAGCGGGGACGTTCCTTCGAGAGGAATGTTTATGGACATGCTGCTCGCATCTATAGGTGCGACATGAGGGACATTGTGCAAATGTGGATAGTGTTGGTGTTGGCTAACATCCAGCCCACCAACCATGTATCAGACATTACCATGCCAGTAGCCCACCTCATCAACAGCATCATCACTGGCGCAAACATAGATATTGCCAGTATCATCGCTCAGAAGATAGCAGACTTTGTATCTTTTGTGGGGCGCCGCAGCGCCAACTCTAGGATTAGTTTGGGATTTCCTTCACTTATCACAGCCCTCTGCAGTTCTAGGGGTGTTGAGGTGTTCCCTTCGGTTCGCATCTTGAACCCCATGATTAAAGGATATATAGCAGCCAACTGTATCCCGAATGAGGAGGAGGAGGATGATGAGGATGGGCAGCAGCAGCCGCCGCCACCAGCACCACAGGCACCACCACCAGCACCACCAGCAACGGACGCTTCTATCCCATTCTGGGCTCAGCACATTCTCACCCAGAATGCATCCATTGCCAGAGGTTTATCCCATATCCAGGAGTTCCAATACTGCTCCAGGCATGATCCAGATTTTGGCATGACTCCAGAGGAGTTCCATGCATATATGCAGTGGCCTGGGGACAGGCCTGTTTTTCCGGAAGAGGGAGGAGCAACTGATGAAGATGGAGCAGACTGATATTTTTATTTGGTGTTTTTCTTTCTTTTCTTTTTCTTTTTATTTTCTTTCGATTACTCTGGATATGTACTGTATATATACCTCATTGATACATTATATTGCTATGCAGTGCATTTTCAGCATTTTCTTTCTTTTTCTTTTAATTTTTAGGATTTTTAAAATTTTAGGACTTTAGGAATTAGGGATTTGAGGAAATTTTTTCAAAATTCACTGAAATTAGGATGTTTAACTAACCAGATTAGGAAAGAAGAAAGGGTTTTGTGATTAATTCCATAATCAGTTAGGATTAGGATATTTCTCAGGAGAACCTATCAGGGTAGTTAATTAAATCCAGTAAGTGCTTTATCAAGGAATTTAGCCAAAAAGTCGGTGAGTTGTGAGTCCAAACACTTAAACTGAGAGTTTTCACTGCTGCTTGTCAATTGTATTGATTGAGTTTTTGGATTTTACTCTGTTCATGGAAAATGTGGAAGTGATGAAGGCAATTTTTGTTTTTACATTATTTGCTCAAGTGCCAAAAAGCCAACCCTTGATAAAATTTTTCCAATTTTTTTGGTAACCCATTTGAGCTTTAATGTTTCTTCTTATGCACCCCAGCCATAATTGAGATCTATATCCTGTCCCTTATACACTTAGGATAGAGAGCAAGGTGCAAATTGATATAATGGGAAGAAAAGGTTGGTGATTTGAAACTCAAGAAATACAAAGAGCAGGCACAAGAAAGCAAAAGAAGACCACTCCCTCAAAAATAAAAAAGAAAAAGTGAATCAATTGAATAAGTTGGGGGGAGTGCATCTTCAAACAAAGAAAGAGGCCAGCTGAATAAAACAAATCAAGAATGAGATGGAGAATGGAGAGAAGTTCCAAGTTCAAGAAAAATCAAAAGATGCTCTCTATTCTAAGTGTTTCTTTGCTTATCCAGAAAAATCATGATTTCTTGATAACCCATCCTCATTACAACCAAAGAAAAGACCTTTTGATCCATATTGACCATGTGCATGTTTAGAAACTAGAAACGACTATCAATTCTAGTTGTTCGACTGTGGTGGAAGAATTGAGGGAAACACTTACCCGTGAGCATCAGAGAATTCCTTGATTTATCATTTATTGCTTTATTTGCTATTTCTGAGAAAGTTTGACTGAATGACTGTATCCTGTTCTGATTGAGTTTTGGTAACATCTATTAATTCTGATTTTTTCTGATATTTGGAAAGTGACTTCTGCCTAACAAAGAGATGATGAAAATTTGTCCTTAGGTCTGATAATGAGAATTGTTCAGGGGGGTTGAATCCATTTTTTATTGCAAAGAGGTCTCTTGCTTGAGGACAAGTAAGAAGTTAAGTTGGGGGGGTATTTGATAAGTGCCAATTATATGATATATTCTTGTATTTTTACTGCACTTATCAAGGGTAAAATAGTAATTTATGCCCTAAAATAATCCTTTTTTGTTAATAATTGTAATAATTGTGTTTATTTATTTTGAATTTGAATTTGATGCTATTTTAATTAGAAATTTGTTGATTTTGCAGATTTATGAGAGAGATTTAAATGAGAAAAGAAGATAGCATTATTTGAGGATAGGATCTGCAGATTTGAAGTTTAAATGAGAACAAATAAAGATAAGATCAGCTACCATTTAAACAAGGATTTTGCGGATAACTTCCCAATTTAAATTCAAAGACAAGATAAACACATAATCAGATGAAAAAGAGGGAAACAAGGAAAGTCAAGCAAACAAGGATAAGATCAGGAAGAGATCAAGTTAAAAAGAGAGAGAATCAAGAGAAGTTGGAACGAGAAATGCGCTCCACCTGCGCTGAGCGCAGGTGAAGCGTAGCCATCAGGATTCCTCTCTGGATCTTGCGCTTCAGATGCGCTGAACGCAGGTGAAGCGCAGGAACGCGGATTAGTTTTTAGAAATGTGACAGTCTCTTCATAGTAGTCCTTATAGGAATATGCAGTAAATTGATAGTTTTAACAACTGACTCTTAGAAAAATCAAGCCGTGGTAGTTTGTCGCCTGGGAGAACCTGCATGGATTACCGTCGAGTGTTTTACTACTGAGACCCCGGGGTAAAACAATAGAGTTGGCTAAGGTATCATAGAAATATATTCATAATTAATATAGGAATTCACATATATGTGGGGTGCGATGATACGAAGTTCAATCCTAATCCAAGTAAAGTTATCTTACTCTATTTTTTTTCTTCATTTACTTTATGCCATTTGTATTTTGCACAATTATCAACCAAATATAGTTTCCTACTTGATAGTCTGATCACTAATATATACAAAGTGAACCATTCCCTGTGGATACGATAACTCATACTTACTATTATACTGCTGGAATTTTGGTACGCTTGCCAGAATCTCATCAGTCATCAACAATGACCAAACCATATTTTTTACCAGCCAAGCTTTATGTTCTTGTAGGACCAAACAAATCAATTTGAAGAAGTTCTAAAGGTCTTGAAGTGGAAACAACATTTATACTTTTAAAAGAATTTCTGGTTTGTTTCCCCTTTAGACAATTTTCACATAAAATATCAGATTTGAAAGAAAGCTTGGGTAATCCTTTTACAAGATTATGTTTTGTAAGCTTTGAGATTAATCTCAAGCTGGCATGCCCAAGTTTCTGATGCCAAATATGTTTTTCATTTTTAACATAAATAAGACAAGTTACATTTTGATATGCAAGTTCCTCAAGATCAATTTTATACACATTACTGTGTCTCTTGGCAGTAAAAATGACTTGGTCAGAAGCATCCTTGACTACACATCCTACCTTAGTGAAAGACACAAGCAGTCGGTTCAGAATTCTACTGATAGGCGCCATCATTCCCTCCCCCTTGAAGAGCATTTGTCCTCAAATCTGAAAGTTCAAAAAGAGAGCATAAGGGGTAGAAGAGAATAAGGGGAATGGATGACAAAGAAGAGGAGAAGGTGGAAACTTCCCTTTAGATCTCGTAAATCCTTGCTAGGTCTGCAAATTATGTGCATCTTCATCCAACCTTTGCCAACAAAGAAGACTCATTATTCCCAAGCATTTGATCTCTAATTCTCATAACAATAATACTTGGGAATCATGTAGGGAGTTTTGGAGAAGGAAGAAGTAGAGGAAGGAGAAGAAGAAGAAGAAGAAGAAGAAGAAGAAGAAGAAAAAGAAGAAGAAGAAGAAGAAGAAGAAGAAAAGGATGGAGGAAACTCCCTTGTAGTGTCGCTACTTCCTCCTCCCTTGATCGGCAACTTCTTTTCTTGTTCCCCTTCAAAACAATTAAGGTCAGCAGTTTTAAATTGATGAAGTAGTAACATTGCTTCCCTTTTATTTTTTGTTTTTCTTTTGTTTTTACTTTTTCTACCATCACTCTTGATGTTTCTTCCTTCCTTTTCTTTTTATCCTCACCTTCTAATTTCAATTTCTTAATTTTCTCAAGTTCTATCTCTCTCTTCATGTGAGCTTGATCCTCACATATTTTTTGGATTAATTGACATTGGCATCAAAGTAATTTTAGCTCCATCATGTTTAAAAGATATTTGATTAGAGTGCCCATCATGGATGGTCCTCTTATAAAACTGCCAAGGTCTACCCAAAAAGATATGTGTGGCATCCATAGGTACAACATCACATAAAACATTATCATCATAGTCACCTATGGAAATAAAGATGAGAGTTTGCTTATTTACTTCCCTTTCCCCATCATCACATATCCAAGATAACTTGTATGGTCTGGGGTGGGGAGTGGTAGACAACCCAAGTTTCTCTACCATTCTTGCACATGCAATGTTCGTGCAAGTTCCATTATCCACAATTAAGGAACAAATTCGTCCCTCAACCATGCACCTAGTGTTAAAGACAGTTTATCTTTGCTCATCCTCTCTAATGATTTGATTTCCTAATGATCTTCTTACCATGCAAAGTCTACCCTCGATTCTAAACACTTCTTTCTTAATCTCATTTTCCTCTTCACTAGCCTAGTTTCATCCTCACTAGTGTAACATCCCGAAAAAGGGGACCTAAACCAAACTAAAGGTAGGTTAAGAATGGATTGAGAAGCTGAGGAGGAAAGGAAGGATTTCAAGAAAACATATGAGGGTGAGTAAGAGTTTATGGGTGTAAGGAGGAATTTTAGAAGAATGATTAGGTTAAGGATGAGTTATGGTAAGATGAGAGTTAAGAAGAGTTAACTTTAAGAATTTGAGTGCTAGAATCCTTATTCAAGTAGTATTCTGATAACCAAGAATTATGGTGAATTAGAAGAGATTAGGATAAGAATATGTATGAATAATAATCTAGAAAAGGGTAATTAGGAATTTGGATACAATACTTAGGCTAAAAATGACATTTTTGCAAGTTTCAGCATTCTCACTCAAGTGAGAATGGCTAGCTTAAGCGAGATATGCAGAAAAAAATGGTAAAAACCAGTTTCTACAAGTCTTGCTTAAGCGAGACCTGGCTCGCCTAAGCGAGACACAAGGTAGAATCACATAGCTCTCTGGACTTTTCTCGCCTAGGAGAGGATGGGCTCGTCTAAGCGAGATGCCAGTGTTCAACATGCAACCGCCAGGCTCGCCCAAGCAAGAATGTTTCGCTTGAGCGAGAATGTACTTAAATGGTTTTTTAGCGAATTTTTAGACAGATTTCTCTATTCTTTCAGTTTTCCTTTCTTCATTCTTAGAGAGAAGTCAGAGAGTTTTAGAGAGATGGGAATTCTTGTAAGAACTAAGTGTTTTGAAGCTTGAATGCATGAAAGGGAGCATCGGATCTTCATTTCAAGCCTTCCTTCATCTTCAATCTCCTTCTCTTTGAGTATATTGGAGGTGAGTACAACCCACACACCCTCACTTTCTCTGGTTGTGTATCTTATATATGAACCCAATCTTTTAATTCCCCTTCTTCTTTGTTATGAATGTTGATTGTTAGTGATTATGTGTATTTGGTGAATTAGGGAGATTTAGGTATTAAATGTGGTAAACCTAGGTTATGGAATTTAGGGTTTCATTCTTGTATTAATTGTTAAGTTTATAATTATCGTGATTAGGAGCATGAAAATAGGAATTATGTTGATATATTTGTTTAAAGTTGTTCTCAAGGTTATGTGTAAGAAATTAGCAAGTTGAAATTGTTAAGAAATATATGTAATATATGACTTGTTAACATGGTTCTTGTTTATTAAGTGTTAGCATGGTTTCGTGTGGATTGGATATGAGCATTAGTTATTTAGTTCACATGATTCCTTAATTTGAGCATTGTAACATCTTAAGTCGGTTTCGATAGTGAGCTAATATAAGCCGGTTTCGACCGTGAGCTAATATAAGCCGGCCTCGGTCGTGAGTAAAAATAAGTTATTGTGTGTGAAAACTTGACTTCGGTCCAGTAATGGGTGGGATTCGTCCCCGGGAAAGACGTTTCCCGTTGTCTGGGTTCAGTTCTAACTCCATAAAGTGAGAAGATCATGCCTGTTGGGCACAGCAGTGAGTTGCATCATAATTGCATTTAACTTGAATGGATCATGATGTGTTATTTATGCCAAAACTATTATGCATTAGAGTTTATACATGTATCTTACCTTGACTTAGATTAATTCCCATTATGTTAAGTATTAGAATGTAGTCCCGAATTACTTATTAACATGTATTATGTGTTGGTTGTCACATGATTAATTGTTTCCCACACTATATTTGTATGGTTGTACTCGCTGAGACTATAGTCTCACCCCACGTTTCGGGGATATACTTTAGTTGTGCAGGAAATCCCCGGTGATGATAAAGCTGTGAACAGGAACTGGGGAGCTGAGTATTATTTCCAGTGGAAGATCCATTTAGTAGAATTAGTTCTTATGTAATGATAGGTAGTTAAATATTGTTGTATATGTGTAAGTATTGTGTCTTGGCCACGGAGGCTCTATTTTGATGTTGATGAATTCATGTTATTAGACTGTACTGGTGATTTTACTGAGTTTCAGGTTAAGTTTGAAATTGGTAAACACCCAGTTTTCAGGGGAGACTTTGTCGGACTTCTGGTATGAGTCTCGTGAACCATAATACTTTAAGTGTAGGTTCTTTCCCTAGGTTTAATAAAGTTATTTTGTATGTAAGAGATTATGATGTATGTATTAGTAACCGCTTAAGCTAATCGTTGGGAAGCCTAAGCGAATGTTTGACGATATCGAAATTGAGCGAAATGATTTCTGAAATTCAGGAATAGTGTCTCCAACGGACATTATTTCTGAGTTGAGAAATTAGGACGTTACAACTAGTACTAGTGTACTCTCCATTTTCCTTGATCAACATCGCCCTCTTGTTTGGGCATTGGGAAGCTATGTGTCCCTCTCCAGCACACTTGAAACATTTGATGTTTCTTGTGGAAGGATCCTCATTTGGTGTTTTGGAAGGAGGTGGGTTAGAAGCAACCCTAGAAACCTTAGGTTCTTCCTTCTCTTGGCCTTTTGCCTCATCTCTCTTTAGGGTTTCTTTGATTCTAGTTGTATAACTAGAGTTACCTCTTTTATAGCTACCCTTTCTTTTAAGTTGAGTTTCTATTTTAATGGCTTGGTGTACCAAGTCCTCCATTTCAACATAAGGGTGCAACTCCCCTATGTCCCTTATGTCAAAATTAAGTCTATTGATAAACCTAGCCATAGTTGCTTCACTATCCTCAACTATGTTTGCCCTTATCAAAGCAAGTTCCATTTCTTTAAAATAATCATCTACACTCTTAGAACCTTGCTTAAGTGTTTGGAGTTTAATGTTCAACTCCCTAGTGTAATGTTGAGGTATGAACCTCTTTCTCATGATGAACTTCATTTCCTCCCAAAAGGAAACCAAAGGAGCATTGCACCTTCTTCTATCAGCTTGAAGCTGATGCCACCAAACCAAAGCATAATTTTTGAATTCAAGAGAGACTATCTTAACTTTCTCTTCTTCCCTATACCTATGGCAACTAAAAATTTGTTCAATTTTAAGTTCCCATTCTAGGTATTGTTCTACATCATTCCTTTCATTGAAGGTTGGGACTTCTATTTTGACTCCCTTGAACCCTTGTTCCCTTTGAGGTTCCTCTTCCCTCCTATGCCTTCTATGGGTATCCTCATAGTATTCTTCTCTATCCCTCCTAGGCTCTTCCTCATAGTACTCTTCTCTATACCTCCTAGCTTCCTTACGCCTCCTAAGTCTCCTATGTTCTCTATTCCCTACTTCCCTTCTCCTAAGAGTATGACTTGAATGTCTCTCTCCCTCACTACTCTCAGGGTGGTATCTATCTTCACTTCTCACGATGATGTATCTACTCTCACTTCCTCCTTCTCGAGAAGAGTGTATTCTCTCCCTCCTATTCCCACTTAATTCTTGCCTAAGCTCATTCATTTCATTTCTCATTATTCTGGCCATGTCTTGAATTGCATGTTGCAACTCGGCCCTATACCTTAGAGTCCTAGGTGAAGGAGGTGGTGAGTTCCTACTATTGTTTTTAAGTTTTTTATTTTTAAAATGGACCTTTCCACTCAACTTAGTGTTTACACTTAATGGAATGTAACACTCGTGTATGTCACTCTTTTTGGGCTTTTTCTATAATGAAAACTCTCTTGCCTCTTCTACTCAAGGTAAGGTTGGATTGATCTTGCAAAGACCAACAGTGAGACTTAATCTTAACCCTTCCCAAATAGAAGCGCACGAGCAAAAGGAAAAGCTACTAAAAGGACCAGGAATTGCCTAAGACAAAACAAGGAATTGATATAGACAAACAAGAAAAGCAAGCACTCAAGAAAGCTTATACACAAGAATAGAGTACAAACAAGACAAGACAAAAGAAATTGCAAAGAGAATTGTTTTTGGTAAGTTTTTGAAAACGAGTTGCCAAACAGTCGTTTTGGAAAAATAGCTATTACAACTCAAAATATTGTATACAAGAAAATGAAATGAAAAATCACAGTAAAATGTCAATTGTATTGTTGGGCTTTCTTTTTGTTATTTTTCTCTTTGTTTTTCTCTATTTTTTTGAATTTTTGACATTTTGGGTGTCTTTTTGACTTTTTCTCTTTTTGTTGACTTTTGCACCCTTTTTGCTTTTTGCACCTCTTTCTGTATTTTTGGCAATATAATTTTTCTTGAATTCTTTTTGCTTCTTTTCTTTTTCTTTTCTTTTTGCCCCAACAGAAAATTATAGAAATTTGTACAAAATTACAAAAAATATAAATCTACCTAAAATATTTTCTTCAAGATTTTTGAATTACAAATGGTCCAAAATGGTACCAGAAAACAAAATAGACAGACCGAATTCTAAAAATTGTAAAATAAAACGGTATGGCAACCTGATTTCAAAAAATTCCAAAAAATTGCTTAGCACTTCCTTGTTGATCATACAAACACAAAACGGTGTCAAAAACGCACTTGGTTCAATTTTAAGATGGGAATTAAATTTTGAAGGAAAATCAACAATTGGAATTTATTGATTTTCTTCAAACTTTATGATCCAAAAAGTAGCTTAACAGTGAGCGTTTTGCACAATCAAACAGGGAAAGTCCAAGGTAGAGATAGCAGTCAATACATATTTGCAATCAGAATGCCAAACAGACAAACAGAACAAGAGTAGAAAATTGAACAAAACAGTGCCCAAAAATGCACAAAAATGGCAAAAATAAGGAAGAAATTTGCGCAAAATTAAATGACAAGTAAGTAAAGGGGGAAACTGAAATTAAAAGGATGGAGAGGACAGAAAGTAAATGGCAGAAATGTAAAGGGGATGGCAGAAATTAAAATGATGGGGAGGACAGAAAGTAAATGGTTGAATGTAAAGGGGATCGCAGAAATTAAAAGGATGAGGAGAAGCTGAAATTAAATGGCGGAAAATTAAAAGCGGAAAGTAAAGAGATGAACAAGTGATATGGGGGATGAACAATTAATGGTGGAATGGGGAGAAAATGTAGGTGAACTATCTTTGGAAAATGAAGACAACAATGCCTCCACTTACCACACTCCACCACAAACAAGCAATTAGACACACAAGCAGTTCAAGAACAAGTATGAACAACTATGGAAAACTTGAGCAAGCAATTCATCAAACACCTAGAGGAGGGTATTGCGCGACTCAAACAACCCCTATGCTAGCTCAAATCACACAAACAGACAGGCAAATAGAAGCTGCAGTGCAGTAGAAGAGCACCTCGGGCTCATAACAGTTCAAGAGTCCAACAATTACAAGAAAATTGAGCTTGAATACAGGGAAAAACTAAGAAAATGAACCGAAAATTCTGCACCTCTTGGGTGTAAAACCTGCGGCCAACAAGTGAGGAAATGGACTCCAATCAGCTCCAAAATCAAGTAGCTCTGATTACCAATTGATAGCAGCAAGTTTCCCCGATCTAGTTTTGGATCCAGGCACTGTAATCAAGCACAAAAATTCGATCAAGACACCCAAAATAGGTGCAGTAGGCTGCAGCCTAATTGAGAGAAAAGAGAGGGAAATTGAAAGAAAAAGTGGAAGAGAAAGGGATGGAATGGACGCCACTGAAGCAGGCAACCCCCACAGCAGATAAGTCCCAATGCTAGACACCACTGATCCAGGAGAATCAGATAAGTCTCTGGTTGGTTTGAGCAAGAACCACCAAGCCTTCTCTACTCACACTTGAGGAAGAAATTAGGCAGAATTCCTGTACTAATCATCAAAGTTATAATTACAAGAGAGGGGGCCTCCCTATTTATAAGGAGAGGGGGCGGCCAAAAATGAGGGGAAATGAGGAAAATAAAATATGAGTGGAAAGCTCTCCTAAGTGGGATTTGAACCATGATCCCAAGGCTAAGTAGCTAAACCAACTCTTAAGCCAATAAATCCCTCATTTTAGCGCCCAAATTAGGAAGAAAAGGAAAAATTACAAGTACGTCCTAATTGCAATTTAATCCTAAAAATTAATCCTACTTTATTAATCCTAATTAGATGGAGTCTTGTATGTTGACTTGAGTCCAAGGTCAAAGGTCAATGGGTTGACCACGATGAGGTTGACTCATGCTTGGTTCAGCTCCAAGCACTCCTAGCAGGTCTATGCTTGCCACTCCTAGCAAGTCCATGCTTGCCACCAGCTCCTGTGATCTTAGCTGTCAGTTCAGAATTCTACTGACAGGCGCCATCATCTTCTTTCTCTGTACTTCCTCCACCACCTCATTAGCCACCAAAACAATGTCAAGAATTTGTCTACCTTTAACAAAAGCTGATTGACAATCAGAAATAACATTTCCAATCACATTACGCAGCCTGTTTGCTAAAATCTTGGCCAACACTTTATATAAACAACCAATAAGGGATATTGGCCTATACTCCTCAATGCGTTGGGGACTATCTTTCATAGGCACCAAAACAATGAAAGAGCTGTTCAAACCTCTTACCAACCGGTTGTTTAAGTAAAAATCATTAAGAAACGACAAAAAATCATCTTGTAACATATCCCAAAAATCTTTTACAAAGTACAAATTGATACCGTCAGGTCCCGGGCTCTTTGAGCTTTCACAACCCCACACCGCATCCTTTACTTCCTGGAAAATAAAAGGCTTGATTAGCACATTTGCATCTGCTGGAGATAAAGTATTAAAATTAAGACCTTGCAAAAACAGGCATCTCCATTGGCTTTCACTAAAGTGACTTTCAAAATGATCTTTATTTTGATGTTTTACCTGTTGTGGATCAATAAAGTTGCAGTCTCTAACTATCAGGCATCTAATTTCATTAAGCTTCAATTTTTGTTGATGCATCCATGGAAATACCTAGTATTCGCATCCCCCTCTTGTAACCACCTTAATCTTGATTTTTGGAAGAGTAAACAATTTTTTTTTTGCAATAACATTTCCATTTGTGCAGAGTGCTCCTTCCATTGACTCACTTCATCTAGTACAAGACCAATTTGTTCACCTTTAATGTCTAATATACTTATTTCCTCTTTTACCTCATCTATCTTCTTATTTAAATCTCCAAAGACATCCTTGTTCCATTTTTTCAGTTTATTCCTTATTCCTTTCAGCTTTTCTTTTATCACATAACCTGCTCACCCTTCTACCTTTAAATTCTTCCACTCCTTTCTAAATAAGTCTGTATACTGTGAATCTTGACGCCAATTATCTAGGACTTTAAACGATTTTGACCCCCAGTTAATATCCTCAGATTTTAACATAATTGCACAATGGTCTGAAACCCACACAATTCTTTAATCATGAAGATCCTGATACACAAAGGTTTTCCAATAGATGGTCTCTTTGATCAAGCATCTCCCTCCATCTTCACTCCGGTTATGTATGAGCAGTTGGACCGGACATTGATTGAAAAAGAAGAAGCCCTAGAGAAGAGGGTGGCTGAAGTCTCTCCTGAGGCATCCCCTGTCAGAGGGAGAAAGACAAGAGCCTCTGATCATCTAGGTGCTCATGGGAGGATTAAGAAGGTGTTTGTTGCGTATAACTTGAAGAGGCTGCATGCTCGCGTTGGTCAGCTAGCAAAGAAGCTAAAGGAAACTCAAAAAGAGTTACTAAAGCTGAAGGCAGAGAAGGAGAGTGCCAATTCTGCTGAGACCATGCCTGCTGATAGCCATTAATTATGCAAAGAGCCATGTCAAAAGTCTTTTGTTCTTGTTTCTTTAACAAATACTTGTCAAAATTTTTATAATTCTGATTAATATAAATGAACTTTTCACTTCCCTCAAGATTCTACTGATCTTATGGTTCAGTGTACGTGATTTAATTATTCTCTGAATATGTTGAAATTAATCATTGGTTCCGCACATTTATTAATCTTAAGCTTAACCTTCCTAGTTTATATTACCCTATTTCACGTGCTTAAGTTATCTGAACCCTTTTGAATAATGACAAAAGGGGGAGAAATATAACTAACAAACAATCTGAAGCTAAGAATTTTTCAAAAGCTAAACGTTTTTCAGAGGAGAAGTCTTTTGCTCAGGGGGAGTTCACACTCTACTCAGTTATCTGAAAAAGGGAAGAACTTTTTCTCCTTAAACTTAAATTTAAATCTTTCAGATATTTGTTAGTCATATCTAATTTGTCATCATTAAAAAGAGGGAGAATTTTGAGTCTCAAAATGTTATTAAAAGGTTAATAATGTTTTAAGTCTCATAACCCTGAGTTTTACTGATTAACAAATTAGATTGTATAAAAACAGATTCTACTGAGAAAGGTATTTTTCTTTGTATTTCAGCAAATCTAAAAGAAGCAACTCTCTGAAGTTGATCAACCTGCTGAACTGGAGAACTCTCTGAATAACTTGAATCTGTCGAAGTTTTTCTCAACCCTCTGATGACGTGTACTATCCTTATGCTGAGAAGACTTACTGAATTCATGCAACGTAGCATCTGCCAAAGTCAGAAGGCTTTCCGCGCAAAGACTTAAAGGTCTCTAAACATCTTCTGACTTTTCCTACAAAAGGAAGCTTTCACAGAGTTCCTTCTGCATCTCTTGGAACATCGTACACGAGAAAGGAACCTTTGTACCTGCTATGTGTCAGAGCAGTGCTATCTCTGCACATCTACTCTATTCAAGTCAAAGACTTTCACAAGTTTATCTCTCAACGTCTTTATGCTCAACGGCTACTTTTCTGGATGCTATATAAAGCTCCATGATAATCCTTGCTACGCAGGAGAGAGGACATCATATAGAAAGAGAAAAACGCTCAAGAGAGAACATCAAGAAAGCGTGAAAAGCTAGAGAAGCTCTCCAGAAAGAGAAAGAGAAGAGTTTCAGCTAAAAAGAGTGGAAAGGCCAAGTTAAACAGAAAATCTATCAAGCCAACACTCTGTAGATATTTCATTTGAATTTCCTTGTACTTAGAATTTATCCTTTGTATCCTTAGTTATACTCAGTCATTTCTTTGTATAAGAGAACTTGTGTTTAAGTTTCTTAGAAACTTAAACTATTCATCATTGTAAACACTGTAAAGTGTCTGAGATCCTGGAGATGCTTGGAGGAACAAAGAATACTTGGTTTAGCCTGGAGATCCTGTGTCCAAAGTATACTTGGCTTAACCTGGAGAGGTTGTGTTCAAAGAATACTTGTTGAGCCTGGAGAGGCTAGGTGTGCAAATAATACTTGTAATCTTGCGGGATTAGTGGAAAATCCAGTGGTGGTTTGCCCTGGGACTTGACGTAGCTCACTGAGTTGGTAGGTGAACCAGGATAAATTCTGTGGCTAAGTTCTCTCTACCCTTAACTCTTTATATTTTGTTTTTAACTAACCAAGGAGGGTTAAGAAAAGTGATTTTATTAATCTGCGCTGCAAAACAAACTCTTTATCACACTAAAACATTTCAAAATCAAGTTTACTCAACCTTCTGGGTTGCATCAGCAAGTTGCTGAACTTCCCAGTTTCGGAAGGTTGCTAAAATATTTTCAAATCAGTTTGCTTGTTTTAAAAGGTTTTCGAAAATCTGCAAAGGTTTATAAAACACCATTCAACCCCCTTCTAGTGTTTCCTATGGTCCTAACAGTTGCTATTAGAGCTCAACTTCGGGTTGAGCATCTAACAAGTGCTGAAGTAGTAGATCCAGATGGAAACCTCAACAAGCTATAAAGTTTTTTTTTCTCAGAAGGAGCATCTGTATCAAGACCACCAATCTTCAACAGAAAGGATTATTCTTTCTAGAAGGAACATATGAAGCTATTCCTGAAAAGCTATGATCTAGACCTCTGGGATGTAGTTACTGATGGTAACTATATTCCCATGAGAAATGGAATACCCATTTCCAAGGTTGAGTGGTCCAATGAGCAAAAATTTAAAGTTCAACTTAATGCTCAAGCCAAGCTCTACTTGATTTGTTCTTTGAACAGAGTTGAGTATGACATGGTAAAAGGACTCTATGTTGAGACAAGCTCACCCTAAAGAAGTTTTTAATATGACAAACTGAGTAAGTTTAAATATCCAGATGAGATGCATCTTGTGTCACTAACTGTGTGTTCAAGTGTGGAAGAGACTTTCTACATCTAAAGTTGTTACAGGAATACATAAAGATAGAAAGGACCTTTAATCCACTTGAGAAAGCAAGGATACAAGCAAAGTAACACAAGATCAGAATTCACAAGAGCTTCACTGATTAAGACAATCTGAATCAGAACAGATGTGGTGCAACCAAAGCTTATGGCTAAGACTATGAGAAACACTTCAAAAATCAACACAGCATGAGATGCAAGATTTGTATGTTCAGATGTTGTCTAATGATCAGATGAGGACCCAACTAAGATGCAAGAAGACTTAGGACTAAAGAGAGACTCAAGCACAGCTTGAGATGCAAGCCATGAACAGATGCAAGTTCAGCTTGAGATGCAAGAACAGCTTGAGACGTCGTCTCAAGGTCAGACGTAGAAAGATGAGATCTTAGCACAGATGCAAGAAAAGTAAGTCAGACTCTGAACAGAAGCAAGAATTCAAGCTCAGCTGAGAAGACAGGAAGTAGAGTCAGCATGAAGACAAACAAGGACACAAGGACACTGACACAGTACCTTAAAGACTGAAAAGTTGTTGTCTGCCTACTGTAAATACTGTGCCTACTGTTGTACCCTCCAACGGATTGTAACGGCATATAACGGCTAGTTTCTCAAGTCTTGATATAAAAGAGACATTATCAAGAGCTGAGAAGTGAGAGAGATTGCCTACACTTCCGTGAAATCATTAAGCATCTTATCACATCTCAACAGACATCTCAAGTGTATCTACCAGCTGTATGAGCACAGACACATCTCATCTTGAGATCATACATCTGTCTCTTTCATCTCCTCTCTGTGAATATCATTCCAATACTGTAACCAGAGTTGAGACCTAGTCTAGCTCATTTACTTTTATATCCATACTTTGTATGAGCTTATGCTAGACTTATCATAAACATCTATCTGTAACCTGTCTCATCTAAGATAGGAGTGTGTCTAGTCTTAGTGTGAGTGAGACGTCCTGAAGAGGCTGTAAGAATACTTGTGACTCAGCTAAGATAGGAGTGTGCCTAGGCTTAGTATGAGTGAGACGTCCTGAAGAGGCTGTAAGAATACTTGTATTGACTGGTTTGTCAATAGTGGAAAATCTCACAGGTTGTGGGGACTGGGCGTAGCCCAAGGAGTCGGTGAACCAGGATAAGATCTCTGTCTCTTGTCTCTTACCTTATTCTTATATCTGCTTATCTTGAATCAATTAATACAGCTTGATAACTAAAGATACAGTTGAATTGATAATCAAGATAAGACTTTAAACTAAATTCTAGACAAAGATCTTTACCAAAATTAATAAACTCCATCTTGTCTTAACAAAGGCTCTAAGTTAACAAACTTGAGAGCACATCTCAACTATCAATTTTAGTGTGGAATTGCAGCAACAGATTCGGAAAGTCTCTATTCAAACCCCCCTTTTAGAGACGTTCAGCCAACTTCAGTTGGTATCAGAGCTCGGCCTCTAGGGGTGGAGCACACCTCTGTGTGAAGAGGAAAAAGATCCATGGCTGGTCCAAGTACAAGTCTGTTCATCCCTGAAGGAGCTTCAACAAACAGAGCTCCTGCCTTTGATCGAACTGATTATTATTATTTGAAAGATAGGATGAGACTGTTCATTGAATCTCAGCATGCTTATCTTTAGGAGATCATTGAAATAGGCCCTTATGTTCCATACACCACAGATGAGCTTGGACTTAGGGCAGCTAAACCCAGAGAACAGTGGACAGATGCTGAGAAGGCAAGATATGTACTCAACTCAAGAGCTAAATACCTTCTCACTTGTGCCTTAAGCAGAAGTGAATATGACAAGGTAGCTGGGTGTGTCTCAGCTAAAGAAATATGGGATGCTCTTGAAGTTGAACATGAAGGAACAAATCAAGTTAAAGAAGCCAAGATCAACATACTGGTCAGACAGTATGAGCTCTTCAAGATGAATGAAGATGAAGGCATTGAAGACATGGTGAGGAGATTCATTGTCATAACAAATGACCTGAAATCACTAGGAAGAACATACTCAAATCAGGATATGGTAAGAAAAATTCTGAGAAGTCTACCCAAACCTTGGAGACCAAAGGTAACAGCCATCCAGGAAGCTAAAGATTTGAGTACTCTCAGACTAGATGAACTTCTTGGATCTCTGAAGGTACATGAGCAAGAGTTGATGGAAGAAGATCTCATCAGACGACCCAAGTCTATAGCACTGAAAGCAGCTTCCAGTAACTCAAAAGGCAAAAAGATAAGCTCTTCTCAACAAACCTCACTCAACTCATCTCAAGATTCTGAAACAGAAGAAGATGAGGAAGAGGAAGATGATAGTGAAATGGATGATGAACTAGCCTACATCTCAAGGAAGATCAGACGCATGTGGAGAGCCAGAGGGACTGGAAGAAAGAATTTTCCCTCAAGGAGAGGAGAAATAAAATCTGACAAGAAAGGACAATTTATCTGCTTTGAATGCAAGAAGCCTGGGCATATTAGGTCTGAATGTCCTCAACTCAGAAAAGAAATGAAGAAAAGTCCTAGGAAGAAGGCAATGATGGCCACCTAGGATGACACAGATGAAGAGGAAAGTCAAGATGGACAGTTAGCTAACCTATGTCTCATGGCAAAAGGAGACTCATCAGATGAAGAGGTAAATGAATCTGACTCTGAATACTCTGTTGATGAACTTAAGTCTGCTTTTGAGAATCTTCTGTATGATTCAAATCTTCTTTCCTCTAAGAGCTCATTACTTAAATCAGATTTTAATACAGCTCTTGAGAAAATCAAATTTCTTGAAAAAGAAAATGAAGATTTAAATCATAAAAACAGTAGTCTCATATTGTCTCACATGAAACTGTCTGAACAAGTAAAAGCTAAGACTCAAGCTCTCAATGGGCAAGATCAAAAAAGGCTACAAGAAGAAAATCAGCAGCTTAAACTGCAGAATAGAACTCTCATAAATGACCTAGAAAAAATTGTAAATGGAACAAAAAACCTTGAGAGACTCATTGGATCTCAAAAGGGCATTTTTATAAAGCTGGGCTTGGTTATGAGAGATCATCAAATGAAGTTTGGCATAAAGATTTCTTCATTCCTGCAAAAAAAAAAGAAAAAAGAAAGATGTTCTTGTTGTAGAAAATATGGTCATAAAGTCACAGATTGTTACATGAGACAAGTAGCATCTGAGAGAAAGGTAACTAACCATGCAGGACCCAAATACAAGTGGGTACCTAAAGCTAAATCTCTTGTTGTAACAGATGTGCCTGGCAGCAGCAAAGACCAAGAAAGAACGGGTGTTGGACAGTGGATGTTCAAGACACATGACAGGAGACAAAAGCAAGTTCCTGTCACTTGAGGAAAAGACTGTTGGAGTTGTCTCTTTTGGAGACAACAGCAAAGCCCAGATCAAGGGCATAGGTAAAATTGGTAAGGCCAATTCAGCTCAGATTGAAAATGTATATTTTGTTGAAGGTTTGAAACATAATTTGCTGAGTATCAGTCAGTTATGTGACAATGGTTATCATGTTAATTTCCAGCCTACCTTTTGTGAGATCATAGACTCCAAAACTGGAAAAAATTTTCTCTGGAACAAGAAAGAAAAATCTTTACTCAGTCTCACTAGAGGGTCTGTCAGATCTCACCTGTCTCATGTCTCATGATCATGAGAGATGGCTTTGGCACAAAAGGGTTGGACATATTAACATGAGAACTATGAGTCAGCTTGCTAGTCAGTCTCTTGTCAAAGGATTACCTAAGGTAAAATTTGACAAAGACTTGAAGTGTGATCCTTGTATCAAAAGCAAGCACAGCAAATCAAGCTTCAAACCCAAGAACTATGTCTCAACTACTAGGCCACTTGAGATCCTCCACATTGACCTATTTGGACCAACTAAGACAGTGAGTCTCAGTGGTAAAAAATATGGTTTTGTCATTGTGGATGATTTCTCACGATTCACCTGGGTTCTGTTTCTATCTCAGAAAGATGAATCATATGATTCCTTCAAAACCTTTTGTAAAAGGATTCAATCTGAGAAAGGATATAGAATTGGATCTGTTAGGAGTGACCATGGAGGAGAATTTGAGAATGTTAAGTTTAGAAAATTCTTTGATAAAAATGGCATAACTCATAACTTCTCTTGTCCAAGGACTCCTCAACAGAATGGTGTAGTTGAGAGGAAACATAGAAGTCTTCAAGAAATGGCTAGAACTTTGTTATGTGACTCTGGAATTGAAATGTACTTCTGGGCAGAAGCTGTCAATACTTCTTGCTATATTTTAAATAGAGTCACTATAAGAAAGATCTTAAATAAAACTCCATATGAGCTATTGAAAGGTAGGAAGCCTTCAGTTTCATATTTTCATATATTTAGATGTGATTGCTATATTTTAAATACAAAAGATCAACTAGGAAAATTTGAAACCAAATCAGATAAAGGAATTTTCCTAGGATATTCACTAACCTCCAAAGCTTACAGAGTATATAATCTAAGAACCAAAACTACTGAAGAATCTATGCATGTAGTATTCAATGAAGTTCAGGGAAATACTCAGAAAGAAGTTGATGAGGAGATAGAAAAACTGATAAAAGATCTAAAGATCTCAACTCAGGAAGCTGAAGAGAGACTCTCACCTAAACAAAAGATGATGAGGTCACCTCTGTCTGAACACAGGAGAGAAGCTCAGTCTGAAGGAGTACCTCTCAGAAGTAGCTAATCTGAACCGTCTCATAATCCACAAGAAGAAGATAAATCAGATAATTAAACCAGATCTCAAGAAACAAGACAAGAGAATGTTGAGATACAAAATGAACATGCATCTCAACTACCTAGAAGCTGGAGACTGGTAAGATCTCATCCAAGAGATCAGATACTTGGAGAAACTTCAGACAGAGTCAGAACCAGATCTTCCTTCAGAGACACAGAGAATCTAATGGCTTTTCTATCTGACATAGAGCCAAAGGACATACATGAAGCCTTAAATGATGAATCCTGGATTAAGGCCATGGAAGATGAATTAAATCAGTTTGAGAAAAGCAAGGTCTGGAATCTGGTTCCACCACCATCTCATCAAACCATTATTGGAACCGGATGGGTCTTCAGAAATAAGCTAAATGAGAAAGGTCAAGTAATGAGAAACAAAGCCAGATTGGTGGCTCAATGGTTTAATCAACAAGAAGGAATAGATGATGCTGAGACCTTTGCACCAGTGGCAAGACTTGAAGCTATCAGGATCCTACTAGCCTTTGCAGCCTTCAAAAACTTCAAATTATATCAAATGGATGTAAAAAGTGCATTCCTAAATGGGGTCATAAAGGAAGAAGTCTATGTAAGGCAGCCCCCTGGGTTTGAAGACCCTGACCATCCAAAACATGTGCTTAAGCTATCCAAAGCTCTATATGGTCTCAAGCAAGCTCCAAGAGCTTGGTATGACAGGTTAAGCTCATTTTTAATTAAAAATGATTTTATAAGGGGTAAGATTGATACTACTTTATTTAAGAAAGAAATTAGCAAAGATTTATTAATTGTTCAAATTTATGTTGATGACATTATCTTTGGATCAACTAATGAATCTTTATGTCAAGAGTTCTCAAGTCTCATGCAGGGAGAGTTTGAGATGAGTATGATGGGTGAGCTGAGATTTTTCTTGGGGCTCCAAATCAAACAGTTAATTGATGGGATATTCATTAGTCAAGAAAAATACACAAGAGATCTTCTCAGCAAGTTCAAAATGAGTGAGGCAAGACCAATGAAAACTCCTATGCACCCCTCAACTCAGATTGATCAAGATGAAGATGGAAAAGCAATATCAGACAAACTGTACAGAGGGAAAGAGTTTTGATCTCATAGGTTATAGTCATGCTGACTTTGCTGGAGATAAGATAGACAGAAAGAGCACCAGTGGATCTTGTCAATTCCTAGGAAAGTGCCTTATCTCCTAGTCATGTAAAAAGCAAAACACTATTGCCTTATCTACAACAGAGGCTGAGTATGTCTCAGCAGCTGCATGCTGCACTCAAGTTCTGTGGATCAAATCTCAATTGCAAGATTATGCAGTCAGGTACTCTAAAATTCCTATTTATTGTGACAATACTAGTGCCATAAATCTTGCTAAGAACCCTGTACATCATTCTAGGTCCAAACACATTGATATCAAACATCATTTTATAAGAGATCATGTGCAAAAAGGAAACATTGAACTAATCTTTGTAGATACTAAAAATCAGCTAGCTGACATCTTTACAAAGCCTTTAGTTGAAGAAAGATTCAATGAGAATCTAAAATTGCTAAATATGTGTTCTCTTGAATAAAAATAGTTAGTTGAGACCAGCTCTACTATGGGCTATATGATTAAAGTCTCACCAGAGATGAGACTCAAGTGTCGTCTGTAAAGAGACGTGGGTTCAGACGCATCTGTCACCAGACGTGTCTCATGATTCATCTCAACCAACGTCTCATGAAATTATTGAGACGTTTCCATGTACCAAAACTGAAGGATTGAGTCGTTGCTCAACGGTTAGTAACTGCCCACTACCTGGCAAACTAGTCGTTAGCCTATAAAAAGAAGAGCCAACCTCCCACAACTGCCATAATAACTTCCCACTAACGAGCAATTATTACGTCTCTCTCTCTCTCTTTCCTCTCTTGTCTGAAGACTATTTAAGTCTCATCTCTCACTCCAAACTCACTTCCTGCTCTATCCTCTTCTCTCAAATGCGAATCAAGTTCATAGCCTTGAAACTTCCTTACTCTGATAAATCATCATCCTCCTCTTCTCCAGACAAAATGTCTTCCTCTGAGCAATCAAAATCCTTGAGCATTCACTCCAGCCAAGAGACCCTGTCTCGTTCTCCATCTCCACAACCCAGCACTGAAACAGAGCCGTCTCAAACCACTCAACCTACACAGCCTTCACCATCCTCAAAATCCACATCCTCCAAGAGAAGCACTCCCTTACCTCCTCGCATGAAATCCCAAAGAATTGCTTGCCAAGTAGCCCAGACTTCAGCACCAAGATTCCCTGTCCACATTGACTTAACTCAAGTCGAATCTTCAAAGAATGGAAAAGAGAAGGTTCCAGAGGGAAAGAAAATTTCATTTCAATCTGACCTCTTCTCTAATAGTGAGGTTGAAGAAAAATATACCAAGAGATTCTCTGAGAAGAAGATTATAGTGGGAAAAGTCATCTCTACCCAAGAGTTGAAAGATGAAGGGTGGGACCTGAGTCCTTATCTGAAGAAACAGGGATGGCAAGACTATCTGACCATGACAGATTATGTCTTCCCCAAGATGACCAGAGCCTTTTATGCTACTTGTTACAAAGCTAAAGGATCTTCAGAGGAACAGCCCCACATCATCTCTGACATCAAAGGAATCCACATTGAGCTGACTGAAGAGACCCTAGGAGCCATCATTCAAGCACCTGTGACTGAAAACAGGTTGTACCATGAGGAGCATTGGTGGGATAACATCGGAATTCCTTCAGCCAATGTTGGTACCTCCCTCTTCAAAGGTGGACTCATCACAGATGCTGACTCATCTCTTAACCCATTTGGAAAATTTCTGTTTCACTTGGTGGCCAAGTGCATCATGCCAAGAGCTGGCACCTTCAACAAAGTTTATCACCAAGACCTGATGGTGATGTACCATCTCAAGCATGGGATGCCTCTCAACCTTCCATTCCTCATCCTAAGGCACATGGAGCATGCCTTCCACAACTCCAAGATCAATGCCTCTCTTCCATTTGGGATGCTCACCACCATCATCATGAAGCATTTCAAAATTGACTTTAGCAGTTGTGAGAAGTCTGAAGAGAGACCTGGATATATTGGCAAAAAGAATCTCAAGTCTCTTGGTCTAGATGGTAAGTCTATTTCTTCCCCCACTTTTCCCTTAACTGACTCCACTCCTGTTGTACCTACCACAACACAGGTTTCTCCTTCTTCCAAGATGTCTGAAGCCAAAAAGAAAAGGAAGAAGAAGGCCTCAAAGGAAGCTATTGAGGGATCTCAAGAAGGATCTAAGATCCCTGTCAAAGAAAAGAAAAGAAAAGTTCAACCATCCATCTCTACAGAGACTGAGAAGAAGAAAAAGAAGAAAAAGAAGTCCAAGTCTGAGCCGTCTACTCAAGCTGGACAGACTCCTGCTGAAGATGAGCCACAGCCTGAAAAAGTGGCAGAAGAAGCAATAAGAAATAAAGAAGAAGAAGCACAGCTTGAAGGGGATATGGCCATGACTGAAAAAGAAGCACCTGTTACTGAAGAAGAAGAGCTTCTGAATGCAGAAGAGACCTTGGTCCACTCACCCCAACATCAGTCACCTCCACACTCTCCTCCACCAGAAATGATCACAGAAGAAGTCTCTCTTGTGAGCAAAATAGTTGCTGAGACCTTGGTCAGCTTGGAGAAGGATACCACTGCCTCAAGCCATGAGACAGCTCCAGAGCAGCAGCAACTTGAGCATGAGACAGTGGAAGTCACAACCACTCAACCAGCCTCTCCAGTAAGACCTGAACAAACTCACTCCTTCCCTACCTCATTTCCTACTCCTGGGAAATTCTTTGTTGAGACCATATTCAACAGTTCACCTCTGCCCAAATATGATCAGTCTGCCTCATCTGCTGCAAGGCCTAAGCCAACTGATCCACCTTCATCTGAACCATCCATCCCCACACATCTCTCCAACTCAATTAATACTTTTCTGAACCATCTGCATGAGGAACAACAACAGTATCAGTAAAATCTGAGTGCCAGACTTGAGCAAAACCAGAAGAACATTCTGAAGAAGCTGAGACACCACAGAAAGAGGCAGGATGCCTTGTTTGATGCCTTTTATACAGTACTCCAAGCTGAGACTGCCTACACTTCCGTGAAATCATTAAGCATCTTATCACATCTCAACAGACATCTCAAGTGTATCTACCAGCTGTCTGAACACAGACACATCTCATCTTGAGATCATACATCTGTCTCTTTCATCTCCTCTCTGTGAATATCATTCCAATACTGTAACTAGAGTTGAGACCTAGTCTAGCTTATTTACTTTTATATCCATACTTTGTATGAGCTTAGGCTAGACTTATCACAAACATCTATCTGTAACCTGTCTCATCTAAGATAGGAGTGTGCCTAGTCTTAGTGTGAGTGAGACGTCCTGAAGAGGCTGTAAGAATACTTGTGACTCAGCTAAGATAGGAGTGTGCATAGGCTTAGTGTGAGTGAGACATCCTGAAGAGGCTGTAAGAATACTTGTATTGACTGGTTTGTCAATAGTGGAAAATCTCACAGGTTGTGGGGAATGGACGTAGCCCAAGGAGTGGGTGAACCAGGATAAGATCTCTGTCTCTTGTCTCTTACCTTATTCTTATATCTGCTTATCTTGAATCAATTAATACAGATTGATAACTAAAGATACGGTTGAATTGATAATCAAGATAAGACTTTAAACTAAAGTCTAGACAAAGATCTTTACCAAAATTGATAAACTCCATCTTGTCTTAACAAAGACTCCAAGTTAACAAACTTGAGAGCACATCTCAACTATAAATTTTAGTGTGGAATTGTAGGAACAGATTCGGAAATTCTCTATTCAACCCCCCCTTCTAGAGACGTTCAGCCAACTTCACTCTACTCTACCAAGGATATATGAGATTGGCTAGCTTCATATGCTCTTAAAGGAGATGAAGATTACACATCCTCTGAAGAGCAATACACTAAAAGTGAAGAAGAAGATTTATCAGAAGAGGAGAATCAATGCTTCATGGCAAATCAATCAGAAGATTCTGATTCTAAGGTAACATCCTTAACTCTTCTTGATGAATATGATGATTTAGTTGAAGGTACTAAAGAACTCTTCAGAAAGTATAAGAAGCTTTCAAGTGCTTATGTTGTTGCATGCACTAAAAACAAAGATTTTGAAAAAGAAAATCTTATACTTAAAGAAGAGCTTCTGAAGCAAGAGAACAATAAGCTCAAAAGTCTACTTGAAGAAAAGCAAGGTCTTAAAGGGCATATTTCAGAACTTACTAAAGATCTGGCCAACTTCTCTGAAGGGACCAATAATCTTAACAGAATATTGAAAACTCAGAAAAGGATAAATGATAAAATAGGCTTAGGGTTCTCTGGAAAACCATCATCTAAAAAATCAAAATCTGATAAGCCTAAAAAGGAGAAGAAAAAGGTAGATGGGTGTCCTCATTGTGATAAACATAAATTATTTAAATCTGAAAATGAGCAGAATGAGGAACCTACACCTATCACTGACCCTGGTGGACCCAAGAAAGTATGGATACCAAAATTTTCCTTTGTTTCTCTTGCAGATGTTCTCAACAAAGCAAAGAAAACTCCAAGGATAACTGGAGAAGAATGGATGAAAGGAGAACTGGATGGAAAGAAGGTGTACATGCTGAGAGCTCTAAGCACAACCTACTGAAGTTGATCATCACTCGTTCAAAAAGCAATGTTGAGTCTCAATCTTAAAAAGATTCCATATTTTACGGTAACATCTTTCTTATCTCAGACTCTTTGAAAAATATATGCATTTATGTGTACTTTCTGAAATGACTCTGTGATGATCTTGATGAACCTCGTATTTGCTGAAAAATTGGTCTTTGAAAATAATTATTTTATCTAAGTAATATGAAAGGTCGTTAAATCCAAACGTTTTTGAAATATTTGTGACCTGGCTCTCTATAATTGATGGCTCATCAATTGTCCCCTCGAAGCGGCACGATGCACGACTCTCCATGTCTGCGCAGTTTTTGTAACTGCTGTCATCAATATTTCTGATGTGCCTATTTATAGAGTTTGTTGAGGGATCATCATGAGAACTACACTTTCTCTCTACAATCAAGAAATCCTTTGTGTATACAAGAGAACTTCTCTTCTCTCCAAGAACTTCAAAATTTCTCAGTTCAAATTTTCATCAATGGCTACTGAATCTGTTGCGTCATGTGCTCCGGCTCTAACATCATTTGATGAGAGAATCATTCCTACAAGAATGGTCCATCTAGATGAGTTCGATGAAGCCGGATTCAAGGTCTCTGAGTATGTTGAAGCAGTTGGCTGGACCCCATTTTTCAACAACATCTCCTCTCCCTAGCATGAGGAGAGCGTTCCGGAATTTTGGAACAACTCTGTAGTTGTTTCTGAAGTTGGCTGAAAGGGGGTTGAATAAAGACTTTAAAATTTTGTTCCTGAAATTTGCACACTTAAATTTGCAAGTTGAGACGTGATCTCAAGTCTGATGACTTGGAGTCTCAATTAGTATAAATGAGGAGCAATTTCAGTTTCAGTTAATTATTCAAGTGTTAATTATTCATATCTGATTTAATTTAATTTAAGCAAGTAATGCAGATTTGAGATGAGCTAAGGACAGTGTAAAGTAAAGAGATAGGGAAGAGAGATGCACAATGATCTTATCCTGGTTCACCCACTCCTTGGGCTACGTCCAGTCCTCACAACACGTGAGATTTCCACTATTGACAAACCTGTCAATCACAAGTATTCTTACAGCCTCTTCAGGACGTCTCTCACACCAAGCACAGGCACTCCTACCTTGGATGAGCCACAAGTATTCTTACAGCCTCTTCAGGACGCTCACACTCACTCTGAGACTAGGCTCTCTCCTATCTCAGATGAGATTGGTTACAAATGATTGGTAGGATAAGATGGGTCTAGCTTATAATCATACAAAGTATGGATGGGCAGCGATCTTAGCTAGAGTTTATCTCCTCTATGCAGATAGGAATATTACAAACTAAGAAGAGAAAATAGAACGAGACTACAAGTGTTCTCAAGTTGAGATCAGATCTTTAAGTGATAGACTTGAAATGTGGACTTGAGATATGGGATGAGATGAAAATGATGTTCAATAATCAGCATAGTCTCTCACTCTGCTTCACTGTAGTTTTCAGCCTTTTATTCTAATGAAACTAGTTGTTACTAGCCATTGTCTTTGACAGTTAAGAGCTGTTGGAACTAGCTGTAGGAGAGAGAAGTCTGCTGGACAAGAGGTCAGCTTGCTTTTTAGGTCTAATGTCATTGTGTCAGCGCATAGTGTACTTTGTCTTGTCCTTGTGTTGACTTTATGCCTCGTTCACTCAAGCTGTACTCGAGTCTCAACTTTAGTTTTGCGTCTGGCTCTCATCTCTTGTATCTGAGCTTGGATCTCATCTCTTGCGTCTGTTCATGAGCTTGCGTCTCAAGCTGATCTAGAGTTTCTGCTTGAGATGACAGTTACTAGATCTGATCTCTTATATAATTAGGATCTGAGTCTCATCTGTTTTGACTTCTGGGTACATGATGATCAAACTATTTTCTGAAATATCTTTTCTTTGCATGAGATGACCCTTTGTGCTTGAGCTTGCATCTGATCTTAAGACAGCGTCTCAGCCTGTACTTGAATCTCTTCCTTGCTTATTGTTAAAGCTTCAAGCCTTGCTCCTTGGCATTTCATATTTCTGAATTTTATGTTTTGTATCTCAAGGATCTTCTTTTTGCATCAAATACTCGGTTAAAATCTGCAAAACAAAATCTAGAAAACTCTTCCACATGCTTGAGCACACAGTTAGTAATAACAAGATGCATCTCATTCATTTAAGCACATTTTAAACTTTAGTGGTTTGGCACATTAAAAACCTTTAGGAGTGAGTTTGTCTTAACAGTTTCTGAACCACACTCCACCGGGATTAAAACTACAGTGATGGGAAGATCACTATTTGTGGACTGCAAACTGCTGGAGGAGGTTATTGGTGTTCCGGCTAGAGGAAAATAGTTCTGTCAAAACTGGGAAATCTATAATGGAGGAGTTTGGATGTATGAACATATGTTGTTTGGTATGAGAGTCTATGACCCTCCAAAGCACTCCCAACTATTGGAAGTTCCCCGTGTTTTGCTTGTCATTCTCAACTGTTGCATCCTTCCGTAGGGAAGTGATAATATTTATATCAAAGAACTTGAAAGGTTCGTGTTGATTCATCTACTGATGAAAAAGAGAATAAGCCTTCAGTGGGTCATTCTCTATCAAATGATTTTCATAAAAGAAATGGATGTTGCTGAAAGATTCCCTCACAATTCTTTAATCATGAAGATCCTGATACACAAGGGTTTTCCAATAGATGGTCTCTTTGATCAAGCATCTCCCTCCATCTTCACTCTGGTTATGTATGAGCAGTTGGACCGGACTTTGATTGAAAAAGAATAAGCCCTAGAGAATAGGGTGGCTAAAGTCTCTCCTGAGGCATCCCCTGTTAGAGGGAGAAGGACAGGAGCCTCTGATCATCTAGGTGCTCATGGGAGGATTAAGAAGGTTTTTGTTGCGTATAACTTGAAGAGGCTGCATGCTCGCGTTGGTCGGCTAGCAAAGAAGCTAAAGGAAACTCAAAAAGAGTTACTAAAGCTGAAGGCAGAGAAGGAGAGTGTCAATTCTGCTAAGACCATGCCTGCTGATAGCCATTAATTATGCAAAGAGCCATGTCAAAAGTCTTTTGTTCTTGTTCCTTTAACAAATACTTGTCAAAATGTTTATAATTCTGATTAATATAAATGAACTTTTCACTTTCCTCAAGATTCTACTGATCTTATGGTTCAGTGTACGTGATTTAATTATTCTCTGAATATGTTAAAATTAATCATTGGTTGCGCACATTTATTAATCTTATGCTTAACCTTCCTAGTTTAAATACTTGAATGTATTACCCTATTTCACGTGCTTAAGTTATCTGAACCCTTTTGAATAATGACAAAAGGGGGAGAAATATAACTAACAAACAATATGAAGCTAAGAATTTTTCAGAAGCTAAACGTTTTTCAGAGGAGAAGTCTTTTGCTCAAGGGGAGTTTCACACTCTACTCAGTTATCTGAAAAAGGGGAGAACTTTTTCTCCTTAAACTTAAATTTAAATCTTTCAGATATTTGTTAGTCATATCTAATTTGTCATCATTAAAAAGGGGGAGAATGTTGAGTCTCAAAATGTTATTAAAAGGTTAATAATGTTTTAAGTCTCATAACCCTGAGTTTTACTGATTAACAAATTAAACTGTATAAAAACAAATTCTACTGAGAAAGGTATTTTTCTTTGTATTTCAGCAAATCTAAAAGAAGCAACTCTCTGAAGTTGATCAACCTGATGAACTGGAGAACTCTCTGAATAACTTGAATCTGCCGAAGTTTTTCTCAACCCTCTGATGATATGTACTATCCTTATGCTGAGAAGACTTACTGAATTCATGCAACGTAGCATCTGCCAAAGTCAGAAGGCTTTCTGCGCAAAGACTTAAAGGTCTCTAAACGTCTTCTGACTTTGCCTACAAAAGGAAGCTTTCACAGAGTTCCTTCTGCATCTCTTGGAACATCGTACACGAAAAAGGAACCTATGTACCTGCTATGTGTCAGAGCAGTGCTATCTCTGCACACCTACTCTATTCAAGTCAAAGACTTTCACAAGTTTGTCTCTCAACGTCTTTATGCTCAACGGCTACTTTTTCTGGATGCTATATAAAGCTCCACGATAATCCTTGCTACGCAGGAGAGAGAAAGAGAAAAACGCTCAAGAGAGAAAATCAAGAAAGCGTGAAAAGCTAGAGAAGCTCTCCAGAAAGAGAAATAAAAGAGTTTCAGCCAAAAAGAGTGAAAAGGCCAAGTTAAACAGAAAACCTATCAAGCCAACACTCTGTAGAAATTTCATTTGAATTTCCTTGTACTTAGAATTTGTCCTTTGTATCCTGAGTTATACTCAGTCATTTCTTTGTACAAGAGAACTTGTGTTTAAGTTTCTCAGAAACTTAAAGTATTCATCATTGTAAACACTGTAAAGTGTCTGAGAGGCTTGGAGGAACAAAGAATACTTGGTTTAGCCTCGAGAGTCTGTGTTCAAAGAATACTTGGTTTAGCCTGGAGAGGTTGTGTTCAAAGAATACTTGTTGAGCCTGGAGAGGCTAGGCGTGCAAATAATATTTGTAATCTTGCGGAATTAGTGGAAAATCCAGTGGTGGTTTGCCCTGGGACTGGACGTAGCTCATTGAGTAGGTGGGTGAACCAGGATAAATTCTGTGCCCCTAACTCTTTATATTCTGTTTTTAACTAACCAAGGAGGATTTAGAAAAGTGATTTTTTTTAATCTGCGTTGCAAAACAAACTCTTTATCACGCTAAAACATTTCAAAGTCAAGTTTACTCAACTTGCTGATTCACATCAACAAGTAACTGAAAGTTCCAGTTTCGGAAGGTTGAGTGAATATCTTTTCAATCTGCTTGCTTGTTACAAAAGGTTTTCGAAAATCTGCAAAGGTTTATAAAACACTATTCAACCCCCCTTCTAGTGTTTCTTGTGGCTCTAACAGGTTAAAATCGCGAATAAAGCACCACTTATTACATCCTCTACTACTTTTGAGAAGTTGCAATCTATCCCATAAGTCCTTTTTAGCTGGTGTGTGCAAGTCGCATACACATTCACCACTCAACATCATCTTCACCTCACTCACCATTGAGGAGCTAATTGATAAATGAAATGTTCGAGGCACTAATGAATGGACTAACGTGATAATGATTCTATGCTGACTAAAATATTTAAAAGACTCGTATATCAGTAACCTAATTGAGAGTTTTCTCTCTCTTTTTTTTTGTTTGTTTGGTCATCAGTTTCCTCTTTTTTTTTTGTATAGCTGTATTGTTATGACTGGGCCGTTGGTGGCCCATCTTTGTAGCCTTTGGGCTTTGACTCAGGGCATAAAAAAACATGCTTCTGTCGACATAAAACCGAAAAGTCTTTCTTGACCCAAAAAAACGAAAAGACAGTGAAAAAAAAAAACTGGATTGGATAAGCTAGTACTGCAGTAAACAAATTCAGAACCTTTTTCTCTTCCTTCTTCTTGTACTGCTCTTTCGGAAATGTTAAACAAGGGTTGTAGCAGCAGGAGAATTGAGGGTAATCCGTGGATTATAGCTGCTGGATTGAAGGATCCGGGGGAAAAATGAGACATGTATTGAAGTACTTGTTTGTTAGTTTTGCTCGATCCTCCCCATCTCTCACTTAACCCAATTTGCTCTAATTGAGCTCTTCTTTTTTGACTCGAGTTATTAGTTTCTATTTAAAGTCCATAATAAACAACAATATAATATGCAACTGCCGCACAAGAGTACAAATTTGAGCTGGATAAAATACACTTTTTTTATTATTATTGATGGATAGTACTATTGGGTAGGTAGAATGAACGGTGGCGCTCGTGCCACCAACCTCATGGGTGGCCGAGGAACCTCGAAGTAGTCAAAGGCAACGAAATTGACTTGAAAGTGGAAAGTACAAGCCAACACCCATTTTAATTATTTGAAAGAAAAAAAAAAAAAGCTATTTTTACAATATTTCAAATCGTTTTTTATTTTCATTTGAAGCCTTTTTATGCAAAGGAAGTATATATTTCCTGAAAATAGAAGATCATTTCTTTGTTATAAAATGAAAAATTGAGGAGATTCATTGGTCATAGTAATAAATAATTAAGAGATGAAAGTTTGATGTGATGTTTAGGTAAGAGTTTAAGGAGTGCTACAAATTAGAGAGAGGTAGCAATTGATAAACTCACAGGTGCATGCGTCAACTGGTTCTACCTACCGCCTTCTCAGGAAGAAAGTGTGTCAAACAAACATCCTTATATATCGACTCTACGACCCTTACACCTCACCCTTAACGTTTGCTCATCACAAATATTCTTTCTCCTCTGTCTCTGTCTCTATCTCCCTCATAGATAACTAGTAAGAGCTCAATCTCTCTATCCAATTAGTTGTTAAACCGTTGTTGATTGATTTAAGGTTTTTATGAATTGTTTGTTTTGTGAATTTAATTTCAGTGGCCAGTGAAACTGTATTGGTTGATGAAATCTCTTACCCTTCCAAGATCACTACTACCAAGCCCCTATCTTTGCTCGGTCATGGTAAGTTGCTAATTATATCCTCCACTTTCAGTTATTTGATTTTGAAGATAGGGTGTGAGGTCTAGATTTGTTAATGTTTCAATCCAAGTTAAACTAAAGGTAGCAAGGGATCTAGATCGTAGACTCTAGATTTTAGTTCCTCTGCTGGATTATTTGCTGTGTGTGATTTGATTCATATATAAGTAGCATAGCAACAAGAAACAACTTGATTTGATTTCCTTCTTTGATTAGGGATTACCGACATGGAGATCCACTTTCTCCAAGTGAAATTCTACTCAATTGGGGTTTATTTGGACCCTGAAGTAGTAGGACACTTGCAGCAGTGGAAAGGTCAACCTGCAAAGGAGCTGGAAGGGAAAGATGACTTCTTTGATGCTCTCATAGCTGGTAAGTTGTGATCCTTAACAATCCAAGTTCTGTTATTGTCTTAGAGAGTATAGCTATTGACAAAGCTTTAATATGAGCATATATCTATGGGTCCCGCTAACAAATGTCCAAATTGCAATGGTTAAGGGATCCTTATATAATAGGTTTTTATTGCATTTATAGTATTAAATGCTGCACTGGCCAATTTTTTATTCCTTAATCAGTATACTAAAGGCACTCGTTAGCATTTGATTAGTTGGTATCAATGGAACAATGATGATATATTGGTGATTTCTAAATGGTAAATAAAAACAATTGACGACAAATGTGTATATGTGCAGCTCCGGTGGAGAAGGTTATTAGACTTGTGGTAATCAAAGAGATCAAGGGTGCACAGTATGGGGTTCAGATTGAGACTGCAGTGAGGGACAGGTTGGCAGCTGATGACAAATATGAGGAAGAAGAAGAGGAAGCTTTGGAAAAAGTTGTTGAGTTTTTCCAGTCTAAGTACTTCAAGAAACATTCAGTAATCACTTACCATTTCCCAGCAAATTCTCAAACTGCTGAGGTAAATATAAATTAGCAGCATCAGCTACCTAGTTTGATGATTAAAGTTGAGTTAAGTTTAGCTAATGGCATGGTTGCTTATTGTGTTTGTTGTACAGATTGTGGTATCTCTGGAGGGGAAAGAAGACTCCAAGTATGTAGTAGAGAATGCCAATGTGGTAGAGACCATCAAGAAATGGTACCTTGGTGGCTCATCCGCGGTGTCTCCCTCAACTATTTCATCTTTGGCTACCATTCTCTCAGAGGAGTTGTCCAAGTGAAGAGAACTTTGTGTTGTGTGATCTTTGAGGATCTCTGTTCTGTGTTTTCAATGCTGTAGTGATTTGAACTTTCTCCACACAATATTTTATTTGCGGATTTCTGTTTTGTAACTTATCAGAATAATGTTGCTCTTTTGACATAATGACATGCCAAATTCTTAAGTGCTAATGGTTATTGGTCCAAGTAAGTATATTTCCTCTAAAATTTTAATTAGTTATGATATTTTTTATGTTAAATGAATGATTAATATATCTTTACTTAATTATTTTGCGGGTAAATTCACTACTGAAGAGTTTTATCCGTATTCAAAACATATGCATATGTTTAATATTTGTACTTTACCGTTTGGTTTAAATTTTAAACCATCCAAAATCAATTCTGCAGAATTGATTTTAAATCACTAACGTCCAACGTGCTTCGTAAAGTGTGCACACTCATTTTCAACCATTGATTTCTAAATCAATTCTACTCAATTGTAAACCAAACGGACCCTAAGTAACTCGACATAAACCCACAATAAGAAGGAATGTCAATTTCAGAGATAATTTCTTAAAAAGTCTTTCCTGAATTTGCATCATAGTACTTATATATGTTTAATATTGGCGCTTTAAATAATTCAACATAAACCCACAGAATTAAGAAGGTATGACTTCCAGATATAGTCAGTATGTATCAATATCCATAAAAAAAAGGACACATCAATCTCATGAATCTAACTTAATTCAATTGGGACAAGTTTTTTAGTTAAAGTTTGACTCATTCTATTGATTTTCCCCCCTTTTCCTCCTTGCACTTGCACTCCCCTTCCCTGGCCCCTGGGGAATCACCCAAGGAGCACTTTATTGGTGAACTCCCGTAAGTTTAATACAGGCTAAACCCGATCTTTTCCGTAATTTTTCTTACTGGAAGATAAAAGAATTTCTTAAGCTCTACTCTCTGCATAGTGAATTCACTGACTTGGTGTATGGGTTCTCATGTTGTTCGGTGTAGATGGAAACTCATTGGGTAAAACCTTATGATCTTACCCTAAAAAATTTAACATTTTTTTTTTACAGTTGAGTAGAATTGAATTTAGAAATCAATTATTAAGATAAACAATACACATTTTATGAAATACGTTAAATGAGAATGATTTAAAATCAATTCCATATAACCATGATTTCATGCTTTTCAAACGCAGAAACAAACAAGCTATTAATCACAATGCATTAGGGAGACAATAATATTGTAAGTAAACAATAGGTTGCAGATCAAAGATTCAAAATAACAAGAGTAAGTATATATGTACATAAAACAGTGTGGTACAACAATTGTACCACACTGTCGTTTGAGGGGACAAGAGCACACGGGAGAGAGAAACCGAGGGAATTGGGCACAAATATGTATTGTGGTAAAAACAGTGGCTCACTGTTTTATGTATACATATCATTACTCAAATAACAACTACAATAACTTTAAAGTTCGATATGGAATTGCTTTTAGTACCCCTCTTTTGTTTTTTCCACCCCTCTCCTTTTAAAAAAAAAATCCTTTTCTAAAAATATCCCCCTTTGTATTCTAAATATTTCCCATCCATGTTACCATCAACCACCCTTCCCACTGTCAACCACCACCAAAGACTATTTTTTTTCCTGCACTTGTTACCTTCGAAAATAAGTTTTTGAAAGCCAAAAATTTGGCTTTGGCTTCTAGCAATTTGTTTTAAGAAGTGATTTTTGTATCATGATAACATCATTCTGGAAGCTAAAATTTTGGCTTCCGAAAACGACAAATGTAGAGAAAAATTAAAGCCTAATGATGAGGTGAAGGAGAATAGCTTTGGTGGTGGTTAACAGTGAGAGGGAGCGAGGAGGTTGATGGTGGAGAGGGCTAAGAGCAACTTCAACGGAGTTGCTATATCACTTTTTGTCAGAAAAAGAGAAATTTGGTTCCCGGTTGCTGCGTTGGAGCATTATGAGATGTAAGAAACAATGTCTAACTGCACATACTGTGTATAATTGAAAACAGTGGGGCCAAATAAATATTTTATTGTTTTTATACATAAAGTGAATAAAATGGGGTAGATTGTGGGGTCCATTTAAAAAATTTTAATAGAATTACTGGGTTGGAAGAAAAAATTAATTGAGTTGCTTAAAATTATAAAAATGATATGATATTATAGAAATACGTAAAAATTTATATTTTATTCAATGTAGCAACTCTTGTGAGTTGCTCCATTGGAGATGGCCTAAGAAAGATTTAGATTGAAAGGGAGTATTTTTGGAAATGAAAGTTTAAAAAGGAGATGAGTGAAAAAAGCAAGGAAAGGGGTGCTAAAATCAATTCCTAGCCCGATATTGAGCTCATGTTAATTAGATTGAAGCCCTGTTTGTTTTGGCGTTGTTATAGTGTAAAACCATAGCTTTGCGAAATTGATTTTAAATCATTTTCGTCCAATGTGTTTCGTAAAACATATATCACCCATCTCAACCATTAATTTTTAGAATCAATTCTACTCAAATGTAAATCAAACAGATACGGAGTATTCTATTGATCCCATCGGCCATCAGCACTAGAATTGACAAAAAAAAAATTGGCCACTGCAATTTAATAGATACTTTTATAAAAGTACTAAGCGTCATCAACCTAATTAAGAAACTAACGCAAGTTGTAATAGTGCAAGTTAAACCAGTATAATACAAAGAAAGCAACAACTCTACTTCAAAAAGGAAAAAAGTTTGAACTCCTTTCTAAATTTCCTATCATATTTGCAGGAAAAGGGTTAAAATGCCTAACCAAATCAATGCTTTGTTCTAAATCAGTAAGTATTACGTGTAAAATGTACGTACATTAATATAAAAATTGAAATTTAAAAAAAATAATTTATAAGAAATACTTTAAAATAATAAAAAAAATTAAATACAAAATTATATATGTTTAAAGTTTCAAATTTAAAGAATCAATTTAATTAATAAAATATTATTTAATAATAATTGGTAGATATCTCATTAAATTTAATGTTAATTGAAAACATAAGCATTTAATTAAATTTACTTAAAGAAAATAAATAATTTACTAAATAAATTAGTGTGATTAATTTATAATTGGGAAAGGCCTATAATGTGTGATTAAGAGTTTAAGAACATGACTTTTATTACCCCGATCATTGATTCTTTATTAGTTGATTCTCTCCTACCCTATAATAATTAATGTTACAGTGATTTCAGGTTTCAATCCTGGATAGTAGTTGCGTTAAATACTCAGAGAACTCTATCACCAATCGAAGCTCTGCTTTGCTTAGCTCAACCCATGGAGAATATATACTATCTTAAAAAAATGATTTTAAGTATTACTTTTTGTGGCTCAATGATGGTCAAACCTAAGCATGACCCAACACCAATTTGAGTCAACCCATGTGCCACTGTAGAAGAGGAGATGATTTTTACACACTCCTTTTTAATCCTATACACCTTAGTCCCACTTTTTAAGATTTTTATATCCCAAAATTACCTGTTCTCAGTAAGAAAAGTCTGAGGAGCAGTTAACTCAGTTCTTCCACCAAAATTGTGAACCCCCTCGACCTTTTCTCCTTTCTGTTATATATACTACTATTTCTTAATTGCCTATATCCCACTACTCCACCCCCTATAAGCCACTAACTCCTTTTTCTCCCCATTATCCGGGGTGCTCCTTGCTGAGTAAGTAACTACTATGGGCCATTATCCAGGCAAAGTTCCCGGCCCAAATCTCAGAGGTGTACACAGTCCCTCAAGCCTAAGCCTACTCGTAGGGTAGTGCGCAAGGCTTAAAGAATCAAACACCTCGGTATGACCAACTACTATGGTAGTACATTACCCAATTCCCTTTTTAATCTTCGTCTATTTTCCCTCAATCCCAGCTCCCTTTTCTCTTCTTTTCACTTTTTTACAAAGACTCCTCCAACTTCCCCTTCCCCTTCTTTTCACTTTCAAATTCTACGAAGCCTTAAAGAACAGGTCCACTATCACAGCTTCTCCTTCAAATTCCGGTAACCCTAGTTCCCCCATCTCTCTTCGCAACCTCAAAGACCCTTCCGGTAACCCTAATCCCCCCACCTCTCTCCTTCATCAAAATTTTGTTGGCTCATGATGTTGCACTTGCATTGGGTCAAATACATGAATTAGAAGCTACCCTGGCTTTGACCTCAGTCCTGAATGATCTTTCATTGCATCCCATTGTTCGCCATGAGGCAGTTGAAGCTCTTGGTGCTATTGGTTCAACTAGTAATACCCCTCTGTTGAAAAATAGTTTGGATTCAGATCCTGCTCAGGAGGTTCAAGAAACATGTAAATTAGCTCTTCAACGTATTTAGCATTTAAAAGATACTGGTAATATTGATGAATTATTTGCAATTGATATATCTCCCTATAAGTCTGAAACTAATTTCCGATTGTTACCAGAAATTAATTTTCAGTAAGTCTCTTCAAAATGAAAAAAAAATTGTGTATGTAGGATATTTTAGGAAATAAAAAAAATGTAGAATTAAAAAAGGGTATGTAAAAATTATCTCTCTATAGAAAGGACCTATGAGGTCAAGGTTGCGTGCCTTAATAGCTTGAGGTGTGTGAGACCGAGTCACCATGGAATTTGAATTTTCATTGCAAGGGCGAATCACACCACCCATGCTAGGGAACTAAACTCTTTTCCCCAATCTCCTACACTTTATTAGGTAACTAGATATTGAGTCTTTCATGGCCAATTGTATGAGTTGAAATCCATGACTATTGTTGTATATTAGTTCATCGATTTGAGCCATCCCCTGCCTATAAATCCATCACTTGTTCTAATTCACAACTCACAAGAACACAAATTTACTACAACATATACATTTCTTGCATTAGTCCTTCTCCTTGCTTTAAGCACAAAGCCACTGCTTGGTGCAGCTGGTCCTGCACCTGAGCAAGTGGTTGACACATCAGGGAAAAAGGTCAGAGCCGGTGCCAATTACTACATTGTTCCAGCTTCCCCTGATGTAGGTGGTCTTGCACTTGCTAGCACAGGTGAAGATTGTCCACTTGATGTTGTGGCTGTGGATGGTTACCAAGGCTTGCCTTTGACTTTTACACCTGTTAACATTAAGAAAGGTGTTGTTCGTGTATCCACTGATCTTAAAATTTATTTCTCTGCTGAAACAAGTTGTCCCCAATCCACAGTGTGGAAACTTGATGACTATGATTATTCAACTGGACAGTCGTTTGTGACCACTGGTGGTGTTTTGGGTAACCCGGGTTCGGAAACTATTAGCAATTGGTTCAAGATTGAGAAGTATGAGGATGCTTATAAACTGGTTTATTGTCCAAGTGTGTGCAATGATTGTGGTTATCAATGCAGTGATATTGGAATATATGAGGATCAGTATGGCAAGCGTTTGGCTCTGAGTTATGCGCCATACAAAATTCGGTTCCAGTTGGCTTGAATCTTTAACTCGTGCATAACTAAATCTTGAATGAATAAGTGTAATGCACTACTTGTGCCCTTTCATTATACGAGACTTGTAATGGACTAGATAATAAAACAGAAAAACAAGTTATTTTTTGTCCTGCGTCTATTGAAATTTCTAATTTTTGGATAACCATGTCATTTTGTTTAAAACTGTCCTTATATCCATGATTTTCAGTCAACAGTTTTAAGCGTTGGTATACTAGAGTACATAAGTAAATACTAAAGAGTGATTGGTCGCAGGAGAAATGGACTCTGACCATATACGAATTTTACTAGTAAGGTTTGGATTCGAATTCTGAGTCGTCACTCTTGGGAGAGCTTTATCTAACCATTATATCAGGCCTGAATCTTAAACTCACAACTATGTCTATAGGTATTTCGTTGACAATAAAATGAGCAAGCAAAATTAAATAAGCACATCAAAGTTTTTATTAAATAAAACTTCTGTGTTTTTCAATGTGAAAGAATATATATATTCCTTTATTTTTCAATCATGTAAAATTACAAACCCAAATTAGAAACACGGGTCATGCATTCATTTTCTATGTTGAGACTCTCGTTACTTCTGGTATAGTCTTGTATTTGTACCAGAAAAGAGAAAAAGGATTTAAATTTTAGGTTATGTTTGGAAAAATAACTTAATTAAGTGCTTATAACATAAACTCTCATTTGATAAGCATTTAATGAATAAGCTCTTAAGAAAGTGGATGAAAAATGAAGAGGGTACAATGTACTTAAATTCTCCATAAGCTAATCCATAAGCTAGTCTATAAGCTATTCTCATGAGCTTATTGAAATAAGCTGAAAATAGCTTATGAGTATGTCATAAACTCTTTTCATAAGCATACCCAGACAGTTATATAAGTGCTTATGTAACATCCTAAATTTTATTAAGTAAAATATTAAATTAAATAAATAAGTAGAGGAAATAATTAATTAAATAGATGAATAAATAATAGGATCAATATTATTATTAGTTTATCCATAAAGTTAGCTTAAATTTAAAAAGAGGAGAAGGGGGTTGAGAGTGGGCCCAAGCCCAATTAGGCATTCTAGTAAGGAGGGGTTATCGGTCACCCTAATCCTTATTTGTATTATCGTCAGAGAGCGAAACACTAAGGAGGGGAGAAAACGAGTCTCAAGAGAGGATTGCTGCAAAGTGAGCATCAAAAACCAAGAAAGGGACTTCCTTGCTGTAATCGATCTTCGCTTAAGGTACGGTGGGGGAGAGAGTGTTGCTTGTATATGCATGTAAGGGTGCTTGGGTAGTGAGGGCAACCATAAGACCCTCTAAGACTTTAAATTCGAAATTGATATATATATATATATATTGAGTATTTTATGATGAAAACATGTTGGTTGATGATTAATTCTGTGAATCATTGTGAATCTTGATTGGATTGAATGAGAATAAAGAGAATAGTGAAAAGGGGTTAATGAGGGTTTAATGATTTGGGGTTTTGATGGGAAAACCATGTAAAACTGTTAAAGATTGATGATTTTGATGAGTCTGGTGAATATTAATGATTATGAATGGTGTTTGATTGAAAAGGATTGAATAGAGGTTGAATAGAGTGATGTAGAAGTGTTAGAAATCGTGACATCTGTGATCTGCGTCGCGGGTAATCATTTACCAGGAGTGGTAATCGATTACCAGTGTGTTCTGGGTAGTCCAGAAGTGTTATTTGTTCGTTGGTAATCGATTACAGGATGGTGGTAATCGATTACTAGAGAGATTGCTTGCAGGTAATCGATTACAAGGTGGTTGTAATCGATTACCAGAGTGTTTGGTTCCAGGTAATCGATTACAAGGTGGTTGTAATCGATTACCAGAGACCTTGTTTGCAGGTAATCGATTACCAGAGTGGATTTTGAGATCCTAAGTGCTTGATGATGATTGATGTTGTTTGATAATGCTTTATTATGATTATGGTGTTGATGACTAATGATGATTGATGATGATTTGGGTGCATAATGATTGGTGAATATGCCATGTGATTGATGATGTTTTGGTGTGCATAATATGCAATGAGATTGATGATGATAATGAATAATTGATGATGTTTTGGTGTGCATAATATGCAATGTAATTATTGATGAGGATGTAATGATGATAAGTGTATATCACTTTATGATAATGGTGTTTAATGATGAGCATGATAATGCATGATGATGATGATGACGATGATGGTGTATATCACCTTTGGATGATGATGTTACCTAAGTTGTGCGGGCCCATAGAGGGGGTACAACTTAGGAGAGATGCCTTGAGCATATGTGATGAGACCTGAATTGTGCAGGCCCATAGAGGGGGTACAATTCAGGAGGTGAACTGAGTTGTGCGGGCCCATAGAGGGGGTACAACTCAGGAGATCAAGATGGGGCGTTCGATGGACGGGCCCATAGAGGGGGTGCAACCTAGGGCCGAATGTCGTTGTGCGGGCCCATAGAGGGGGTAAAACCTATCGGATTGTGTGTGGTGACACCGGTAGACTATCTTGGTACTAACTAGAGTGATTGACGAGGTGCACTCATTGTGCGGAGTTCCAAGTCATGATCTTTGGGTAGGTGAGGTGATAGGTTTGGATGTAAATGATAATGTGTTATACTCGATGATGGTATTGAGTTATATAATGTTGGTGATAAGTTTGGATGCATATGATAATGTGTTATACTCGATAATGGTATTGAGTTATATAATGTTGTTGATGAGTTTTGGTGCATGCGATGATGATTTATACTTAATGATGAATTGAGTTATATTATGATGATGATGAGTTTTGATGTATGCATGATGGATGTATATATGTGATATATTTGATGATGAAACTAAGTAAATAATGATGTTATGAGTATTAATGATGATTGAGTATTATGTGTGAAAATAGAGTATGTGATTCCATTGGTGAATGATGGTATGAGACTTATATGATGATATAGATGAATAGTGATATGCTGATTTATAGATGATTATTATCTGATGGATTATTTGATGTTTGGGTATGTGATATGATTGATGATGACGTTGTTTATATGTGGGTGAGGATAGGGTAGCCTCCTATGTGTATGTATGAGTGGTATTCTTTTCCTCACCGTTATACTGTGGATATTTTTACAGGTATTGATGATGATACGACCGGTGTCGAGTTTTGATTAAAGGGAGTGTGCTCTGGTATATGTGACATCAGGGCATAATTTTGGGGGTTCTTTCTTTATGTTTCTAGTTAGGAAGGTTTTTGTAAATTGTTTTGGATTCCTTGCACAGCAAGTAGGATGTTTAGTTACTTTCATATTTTTGGAGATTCCGCTGCATAAGTGTTTGAATACATTTGAGTTCGTTTTATTTTAATTAAGTTGTTTTTGAACTAATGAGGTTTTTAATAAGAGAGTTATGTGAACCTTTTACCCATTGTGGGACGTTACCTTTTCTATACTTCAATTTATTAAACGTATAAGAGTTTGGGGTAAAAAGGTGTCACAACTTATGTCATAAGATAAGCTCAAATAAACTCTTCCACACACCACCTTAGAGTATGTTTATTTACAGTTTTTCTGTTTTTAAATATAGAAAATTGAAAAACATGTTTGAAAGACAGTTTTTGAAAATAGTTTTAAAAAGTGTGATTGTTTTTTAATTTTTAAAAATTAAAATTTTGAAACTACTTTTAGGTGTTTAAGAAAACTAGTTTTTAGTTTATTTTGTTATTGTATTGGAAATTCTGTAAATAAATCATTTCATTTATAAAAAATAATTTTATAAAACAGTTTTCAAAAACTAAAAAATAAAACTGAATCAAACATACTCTTAATCTTTGTTGGTATAATATCAAGCCAAGCCACCACTTGCAATGTGAATGAAATCTGTCGCTAAGTCAAAAAGCAATATGTTGCAAATGTTGAAAATGGAGTGCTACATGAAAGCATGTGGTTGCAATAGTAATTTTTGTATCTTTCCCCTTAGCTTATCATTGCAATAATGTGCTTTTATACTTTTCCTCTGGAATAAGAATATGATTCTAAACCCTAAATCATAAGCCCTAAAAAAATTTTCTTCCTCTCATCCACCTTTGCTCCCTTTGTGCGTGAGTCTATGTTTAAATATTATGTCTCACTTATATCAATCTTGTGCTCACCTCAATTTTAGACATATCTCATTTATTCTTAGAAATAGTTGGCTACTTGACCTGCTTAATGCATTTTGTAGCTGGACAAATTGTGTGCTTGTGGATTAACACAGTTAATCCAGAGTCATAAGCCAATATGACCCTCCAACAAAGCAAAGTAGAAAAGAGAGGAATAAAGGAAAGTGAGCAAACAAAATGAATAGAACCCTTTCCCCCACAATCTTCAAATTGAAGGAAAAGGAATATCAATATGGTAACAAAAAGTATCCATCACCAAACAGGGTACGAGAGGAGGTGAAGAGAGACGGTGGTGAGTGGTCCATTTTTGAATAATGCCTTGAAATAATGTCAATGTCAATTTCAAGCTGCAGGCTATCCTTCATTCTCATTTCTTGGTGGAAATTCACAGGTAGTGCTGGAATGAACTTTTTATTTTCATAATGTGGACCTAAGAAACCCACAAAGGGTATCAGAGTAGATGAAGAGAGATTGAGATTCCATTGTGTGAACAGAAGAACAATCATGACTATTTGTTGTTTTATATGCTGTTGTACTTAAAATTGCCCTTCAAATCAAACAGGGAAGAGAAAAAGACTAGATGGGGAAAAGTAGTTTCCCTTATCTAACAACTATCTTGGCCCATGGTTCTCTTTACATTTCATTTTGCTTTCTACTCTTCAGATTTCTGTAAATAAAATGTTCCCACATTATATTGTACAATATAAGCATAACTGCATAAGGAATCATGGACCATAAGCTTATTATAATTAAATCCATGCATGTAAGGCTATAAACTTTAAGTTCAATAAAAACATTTCTTGTTCTGAACTCATTTATTGGATCTAAAGAAACTCAATTTTCCAGCTATCCCTTTGGGTAGATAATATATTCAGTTGACCCTAGTCAATAAACAATCTCAGATGCTCCCAGTTTATCTTGGTGCTGAAATTCCCAAAGCTCCTAAATTTGCATTTGGCTTATCAGGCCTGATAGTATAGGTTGTTATGAATAAAATATCCTAGAAGTTTAAGTGACCCACATGGATGGTTTTTATACTTTTATGACATGTCTTAACTTGGATGATAAGGATCAGACTCTAAACTAGTTTAATGTAGATAGTCTCATACCATGCAATGGACAAACTGTTAAAAAATTTAAGGTGTTAAAATGGATTTATATTTAAAATAAATTAGGAATAGATGTGAGCCAAGCCAATTCGTGAGCTACATATAACTCAGTTTGTCATTAAATTAAGTTACGCTTAGAAGTTAATGAACTGAACTTATGTTGACAATTTTAATTTGATAGGTGTCAACTGAGCTAGGCCTGAACATTAATACATTCAGTTCATTAACTTGGATCATGAATTATTGAACGTCAGCAGCTTATGAGTTGAGAGAAAGCAAAACTTAAACTAGAAAATGAATTCACTTTCTTATCAAACCAACTTTGTAGACTCATCTTACCCTCCCCTTAATAGATGTATGAAATACTGAAATTTCACCACAATAGATTGTAAATGGCTTCAGGCTTCAGCATTAGAGTAGTCATGAAATAGTATCAGAAAACAGAAACAAAAAAATGTACTCATTTTGAAGCTGTTATTCTATTCTATCTTGGCTAGTTCATAGTATAACTCAACCACCAAGGCTAAGGGTTACCAACTTACCATAGGAGCCTCTGATCTAACCACACTCAATGGTGATTCTTTGCTATTTATCTTATTCTTAGCAAATCACTCACCTTGAATTCCAAAAAATTAAGACCAGAGAACTTGCCTCAATATATCCCCTTCTCATCCAGTGATACTTTTCAGCAACCACTTGTGGATACTAAAGAAGATTTGCATTTGGGATTTGGGATAAATGCCAAGTCTTTTAGCCTCTAAAATGGTGGGTAAAAATGAGAAAGAATCTTAACCAAGCCTTGATTGATTGACAAGAGTACTATAAAAGAATAAAGATATGGTTTGAATTTTGAAATTTTCACTTGTAATGATGGTGTCATCATGACAAAATTTTGATTCCTGAATCCTTCATGAAATGGATTTTGTACTTCAAAGGATATCGGTGTATGGAAGCTTGACTAGATAAGTGAAGTGATGTGAACAGAGAGGTTTGCTCTTAATGCCTTGTAATCTACACTTTAAAATGGACAGAGGACAAATTTTAAGTGGGATGTGAAGCAGCTTTGAAAGCTGAAACAACTATCTATCTCTGCAAACATTTTGAATAATAATAGACTAGAGAGTTTATCTCATGCCTTCCACGTGGAAAGATAGTTATTTTAATGTTCTTCTTGCTTCTGCTTTTATGTTTATTGCTTATTGACTAGTTCCTGATTTAGATTTGGAATCAGATTTCCAACACTGTGACTTTTTGAGGTTCTTATTCAGGACTTGGTTTATCTCTCTACTAATTAAGGTTAGTTTTAATTGTAATAATTTGTACCATGTGGATTTCCCTTTAACAGATGCTACCCACATGGAGGGGGAAAATAGCATAAAAAAAACATCTGTCTGCTTTGACATGCAGAACAAATAGATAATCTCTCCTGGGATATCAGATAGATGATGATCTGACATTGATTGCTAAGTCACATGCTATTCTGATTCTCAGTGATAAATTTAGTTAGTTCTACAATTCAAATGCTGATCATGAATTAAATATGTAGTATCTATTTAAATATACACTAATTAATTGATTGACTTCTAAATCCACCTGAGCTCAATTCAGATGTTAAGGAAGGGCTTTAGCGATTGCATAAGAGAAAAGGAGTAAAAAACTTAACTAAGTTTGAATTAGTCATTCATTAATTAACAAGACTTACTTTTCCTCTTATATTTTCTAGAGACAAAATGCCATTCAAGTACCCATCTAATTGCGCATCACTTGCCTTTCAATCAATTTACAGACATCATAGATTCAAGATTTATCACTATTTCTTATGTCAGAAAAAACATGCACAAACACATAATTGTATCTAAAATCATCATCCAGCAGTTTTTTCTACACAAATATCCACTTCTATATCTTCAGTTGTTCATACTATTATACAAGTACATTGTAAACATGAAAAATTCCAAACTTCAAGGCTACAAAGTACAAACAACTAGTCTCTATTTATTCATCTTTTTCCTCTTTCTAATCTACCCTTTCTCTTTCTATATTGTAATTTACAATTAGCCAACCTCATCCACAACATCAGCTAAAGTGCCATGATCATGTGCTACTAAGGCATTTTCTACATGGTGTGTGGTTCCTGCAGTTGCAGCTACAGCTACAGCTACAGTTGTAGCTTCAGGAATGGCTGGATGCTCAAGCAAGGACTGTCTGCAAGTAGGACAAGAAGAGTGTGAGAGGAGCCATGTATCTATGCACCTTACATGGAATCCATGGTTACATTTTGGTAGCACTCTAACTTTCTCCCCATCCATAAACTCCCCAAGGCAAATTGGACATTCAGTGGCTGCAATACTATTAGTACCTGAACCATAAACAACTATAGGGATCTGATGCAATGCACTCTTCTTTAGGCCTTTTGAGGCTAAACGAGCTACTGCTTCATCTGGTGTCTCAAAAGCAAACCTGCGGCTACATCTTAGAGCACAGCGCACAATTGAGTTGAGTCCAAGAGCACATATAAGTGCACAAAGCAAAGCAGCCAAGATAAACACCATGTTGGTGTCAAAATTTGAGCTACCTGTGAAAGATTCCCTTGATCTATTAATGTTACCTGGTGAAGTTGAGCTTGAATCTGTGTCAAGCAAAAGGCGGTGGGGACGGTGATGAAGAGCCATTATGGATTCTCAGTGTCAATCAAGTAAAAAAAAACCAAAATTTCCAATTGAAAAACTCAGAATTCTTGTACCCTTTTGAAATCAGCTGAGGAATCTATATCCTCTGCTTGAAAAGCTTGAGCAAATGAGCTTGAAAATGCACTGATCTCAGGAGCAAATCATTCCAGTGTAAAGTTTGTGAGGATTGAAACATCTCAGACTGTTAAAACCTTGTGTAACTTGTTTCAGCTTCCTGTGATGCAGAACTGTGAGGATTTGTGAATTTTGGTGCTTGTCAAAAGGGTAGGAAACCAAACAAGAAAGGTTTTGAACTATCTTTTCTTATTATCAGTATATCAACAAGGAGAAGGACCTTTTTGAGTTATGGCAATACCTATCAGGATTCCCACTAGATAAAGACTTAGAAAGAAGCATCTCTTTGGTTACTTACAAGGGGAAAGGAATTGGTGAACAGTATCCAGAGGCTAAAGAGGATGAATTGAATTGAAACCAATCTCAACCACTTTGTTATAGAAACATATCCAAATCCAACTCTCAAGTCACTAATGGCTTGTCCACTCTGATCTGATTCAAATCCAATCAAAGCCTTGTTCTTCTTCTTCCATATAGATCAAAAGCCATCATGGAAACCATGACTATGAAGACTCTGAAAGTTTCTAATTGGTGTTACCAGGCTAGTGATGTTTTCCAACAGGAGCGGTTGGAGTTTTCTTTCTTCTAACTATTTCAGAGCATAAAATAAGAGACTCAAATTTTGTGACGCAAAAGAAGGTGTGATGGATATTAAGGGAAGTGGTTGTCTTGAAGTGCTTTGTAGTTTTTAGAGGCAACCGAGAGGGAGTACATAGATATTATGTTACGAAATGAAAGCGAGATAGCTACTTTGTTGTCACCTTCCATTTATTATTGCAGTGAGATATGATTTGAGTATGACATGAACAAACAAACATGGTTGATTTTAGAATCAAGATAGGGAAGTAAAGGCGGTTAGGAATTTTGATTATGGTAGTATGGTACCTTATCCCACCTAATCAAAATTAGCTTAATCAAAGAATTAAGCACTTATTCTCAGCACCAAATCCTTCTCCCACTCAACCATTAGTTTAAAGTTGAAGTAATCTGATCCCTTCATTTATTTTTATTCTCATCTAACGCTCATTGTGATTTGGAGATCCCGCTAATAATCATAGCACTTAATGATCACTTGCATGATTAAACTGAGTTATGGGATGTGTTGATCTCAAAGACTAGTTTGATGGGCCACATGTAACAGGCTAACAGCTGACTAATCTGGATTGGATAATTGCAAAAGTGGCCCACTTGTCGTATTTGAGAAAGAAAAAATCACGGAATGAGATGGTAACGTCTTGATCACGGAGGATGTCTATACAATGAAGGTTGCAACGATGTGGCATGGCAAAGATAAAAAGAGTGGGCACATCATGGGCCACTTCTAGGGAAAGGGTCCACTCCATAGCAAAGAAAAGGGTGCTCAGGTGCACTCCACCTTCCCATTTGCTACATCAATTATACTCATGAAAACTATTCATTACGCAAAAAGTTTTATTTAATCAATAGTTTTTAATCTAGATATGGTTATTATAAAAAAAATTAGAGATATAAGTGTGGGTCTAAGTATTATAGTAATCAACATGTTATATACCCACATAATATATATATATATATATGTGTGTATATAATAATTAGAATTTAAAAGAATTTTAAAATACTTTTAAAATTAAATTAGATGCTATATTTTAAATTTTTGAATTATACTGATCAATGTCCTTGATTAGTGTGGAATCAAGAAATAGAAATTGTTTACTAGAGTATAGTATTGAGATTTCCTCGTGCCGCCGCTCTGCTAGGGTTCCTCTAGTAGGGTTTTGTCACGTAGTGCGCTTTCACCGTCTTGTCGAGAATTTTGTCGCCTTCTGCCGTTGGCTTTTCTTGATAGATAGTCAATGGAGTCTCACCCTAGTCCAAATAGTCAAACACCTGGTCCTGGAGACCACGATGACGACCCTGCCATTATAATTTATGATGATGAAGACGTCAACGAAGGCATCTCAACATGTTCGCGTAGTCTAGTGGGGAAGATCATTACAGAGAAGCCTATTCACACTAACAGTCTTCAAAACGCTCTGGCTGGAATTTGGTGCAACCCGAGGGGCTTCAAGATTGAGGAGATTAAAAACAAAACTTTTCAATTTTTCTTCAATGAAGGAAGAGATGCAGAACGTGTTCTTAAAGGCAATTCGTGGCTATTCCGGAACTCGTGGTTGGTGCTTCAGAGATGGGAACGTGGCCAGAATATAGAGGACATGGATTTTTCAAAGATACCAATCAAGGTACAGCTATGGGGCCTTCCCCCCCATTACAAAACAACCAAGATGCGTATGAAAATTGGCTCTACCATTGGTTCTGTAAAACAAACCGATCTATTTGAAACCAAAGACAGGGGATCCTTTCTCAAAGTTTTGGTGGAAGTGGATGTTAACTAACCGCTTAAAAGTGGAATCAATGTGGGCAGTAATAAGGATGACATTCACTGGATTGATTTCCAATATGAGAGACTTCCACAAACCTGTTACTCGTGTGGCCTGGTGGGACATGATGATGAATTTTGCTCCCAGAACTCAAATGTGGCAGAGAATGAGGAGGAAGAAGACAAAAGCCTAGGCCCCTGGATAAGGGCTTCCCAAATTGGTAGAAAAGTGACTCAGAACTTAAAGGACTACCATGAAGAGGCAAGTGTCAAAAGACAGGGCTCCAAGAAAACTCAATTGTCCAATGATGTACTAGCCAAGCTCTCAGCATTATCTATTGCTAAGGAACCAAGTGTCATTCCTCCAAATACAGAGCCCTCTCCTAGCACCTACATGATCCTGGAAAAGAGAACTTGGCCCCCCAGCAAATGCTTTCGGCCAGCCCATACAAAGAGATCACAATCCAGATTGATGCATTAGCTCCTTGCCCAGAAATTCCCAATGCACCTACTGTGACAGGCAATGATCAACACAAAGTGCCCCCATCCAATGTGTCACTAATAAACAAACGCCATCCCTCAAAAGGTGGAAATGGGCAACACACAGCTACTGCTCACTTGCCTCTCCCAGACACAAATCTCCATTTAATAAATGCACTAAAAGAAAGTTGGACGTTGAGATGTTGGATTGTGATAGTCCCATTAAGTCCCAAAAGCTGAAACAGAACACCCCCCTGAATTCAATGGCGAGCCTGGCCACTCATGCTTGCCGAACACCATGAGTCTCATATCTTGGAACTGTCGTGGGCTTGGGAACCCACGAACAGTTAGAGCTCTGAAGAAGCTCATCTCAGCAAAGTCGCCCAAAATGGTCTTCTTAATGGAGACTCGAAAGAAGGATCATGAAATGATGAAATTCCGCTATGTGAGGGGCCTCAACAATGTGTATGTTGTAGACTGCCGAGGCACGGGAAGGGATAGAGGTGGTGGAATAGCTCTTTTATGGAGGAATGACACAACTGTTGACATCATATCTTCCTCCCCAAATCACATTGATGCTCTTGTAAGGTTGGAAGAGGTGTATGGCTTTCCGGAGACTAGCAACAAACATAGAACATGTGACCTTCTGAGGGACTTACACTAGACTAATACCCACCCACTGTGGATGTGTTTTGGTGACCTCAACTTGATATTGGGACAACATAAGAAGCAAGGGGGTGCCCCACCAGCCAGCAACTTAACATCTCTCTTTCGAGAGACCTTACATGATTGCGGCTTAATAGATTTGGGCCATGAAGGAGGAGTATTTACTTGGTGTAATAATATGAAGGGGCCAAACCTAATTCAAGAGCGCTTGGACAGAATGTTGGCTTCCCAGAATTGGCGTGACACCTTTTCAGCGGCCAAGGTTTATCATCTCACCAGGTATCACTCAGATCACTCCCCATTGTTACTGGAATTTTTTCCTAATAGATACTGCAGAAGGAGGAAAGAAAGAATAGTCCATTTGGAAGAAACGTGGACACAGGAATTGGATCTAGCCCACCAAGTTGCGAGGTCTTGGCATGTTAACCATGAGAACTGCTCCTCCATAATCCAAGCTTGCATGCAATCTCTTGATAGATGGGGGGACGACCTTTATGGAAATGTTCCTAGGAAGATAAGGAAGTGTCAGGAGCAGCTAAAGCAATTGCAACAAAACCTTGATGATCCAGCAATGATTGATAAAATCCACACTGAAGAGAATAAATTAGATGATCTGTTGAAATCCGAGGAGATCTTCTGGTAGCAACGAAGTAGAATTGCTTGGTTCAAAAATGGGGACAGAAATTCACGTTTCTTTCATCAAAAAGCTAGCCAGAGAAAAGAAAGAAATTGGGTAGATGAAATCCTGGATGACAATGGTGTAAGATGGACAGAAGAATTGAATATAGGCAAAGTAATGACCCAATACTTTGTAGAATTATTCTCCTCCAGCAACCCCTTGCGCATCTCAGAAGTTACAAGAGTGGTGAGTGGTAGACTCTCGGCCCACATGGCCCAATCCCTTTGCGAACCTTTTCATGAATCAGAAGTCTTACTGACCCTTGAACAATTGAAGCCATGGGTAGCCCCAGGCCCAAATGGTGCACCGGCTTACTTCTTCCAAAAATTTTGGTCAATTGTTGGTCCCGAAGTTATGGAAACAGTCATGGATGTATTGAATCATGGTGAAGACCCAAGTCCTCTACATAACACCCTTATTTGCATGATACCAAAAATCAAGAAACCCAAACACTCCAAGGACTTTAGGCCCATCTCTTTATGCAATGTGGTCTTAAAGTTAGTCACCAAAACAATTGCCAACAGACTCAAACCTCTGCATCCAGATATTGTACGCCCTAACCAAAGCGCCTTTGTACCAGGGAGGCTCATCATAGATAATGCATTAATTGCTTTTGATTCATTCCATTGCATGTGGAAGAAGAGAAAAGGGAGGAGAGGATATATAGGCCTAAAGCTAGACATGGCTAAGGCATATGACCGAATAGAATGGGACTTCTTGCAAGCCACTCTCTTGGCTATGGGCTTTCCTGAAAATATGGTATCACTGATTATGAGGTGTGTAACTTTTGTTTCTTTCTTCGTACTCCTAAATGGCTACCCATATGACCCCTTTGTCCCCCACAGAGGCTTGAGACAGGGGGACCCCACAGAGGCTCTCCATGGAATTAAATTAGAAAGGCATGCTCCAGAAATAACTCATTTATTCTTTGCTGATGACAGTATGATTTTCTGCATGAGTTATAATGAGGAAATTAATGTTCTTCTTCGTATCCTAGATCTCTACCAATAAGCGTTAGGTCAACTCATTAATTTGGATAAATCAGAATTGTCCTTTAGTCGAAACATTCCACTTGACAGACAAAACTTGATCCAAGGATGGATACAGATTAAGGCAGTAGACAAGCATTCCAAGTATTTGGGCTTACCTACCTTTGTAGGTCGCTCAAAATCCCAAGTTTTTGAGTTTGTTCGTGACCGGGTTTGGAAGAAACTCAAAGGATGGAAGGAGACCTTATTATCAACTGCAGGGAGAGAGGTGCTAATTAAATCAGTGGTACAAGCTATTCCAAGCTACATCATGGGGTGCTTTCTGTTACCTATGGGTCTATGTGATGAAATAGAAAAAAATGATCAATAAATTCTGGTGGGGAAGCAGGGATGAAAAAAGAAAAATTCATTGGATGTCCTGGAAAAATCTATGTGTCCCAAAAAAGGATGGTGGAATGGGGTTCAGAAATTTCCATGGGTTTAATCTGACACTCCTAGCTAAACAGGGATGGCGACTCCAGCATACCAATTCCTTGATGACTCAATGCTTCAAAGCCCGATATTTTCCTCGGTCTTCCTTCTTAAATGCCAAGCTGGGTCACTGCCCCAGTTATGGTTGGCGTAGTATCCATGAAGCTCAATGGGTTATTAAGCATGGTGCCATTTAGACAGTAGGTAATGGGCAATCTATACACATTTGGAAGGATGGTTGGCTCCCTCGTCAGCCAGGTCACCATATATGGTCCCCTCAACATAATAACTTTGATAGTCAGCTAGTGTCCTCCTTAATAGATCCCAATACCCATTGGTGGAGAGAAGAATTAATCAGAACAAATTTTCCAGATTTTGAAGCCTCTCAAATTCTGTCCATCCCTCTATCTACATCAGCCTCGGATGATTCTCTTTGTTGGGCTCATACGAAGAGTGGATCCTTCTTTATGCGCTCAGGGTACCATTTCATCATGGAAAGGTTAGATTCAAGTCTTCCTTCTGGTAGCAGTGTGAATAGCACCATGCAGTTAATGTGGAAGAAACTTTGGAAAATTAATACTGCTCCAAAAAAAGAAACCTATTGTGGAGAATCCTCTGAGGGTGTATTCTGGTCAGAGCTCAATTGCTTAAAAAGGGGATGAACATAGACCCAATTTGCCCAAGATGCTGCAATGCAGATGAAACTATCGACCATACTTTCTTTGAATGCCACTGGTCGATTGATTTCTGGTTCTATTCTCCTTTGGGGCTTCGGTTAAATCCTCTCATGTCACATAGTGCATCTGGTATGATTGCTCATTTTATGCAGGTGAATGAATCGGATGCAGTGAGCCTCTTTGCATCACTGATATATAGCATTTGGCACAGCAGGAACAAATTAGTCTTTGAAGGTGAGATTATCCCAATACCAAAGCTAATTAACAGAGCGGTCACTCAAGCTACCCAATTTGGTGAAGATGCAATTGTTCATGGCCCTAGTTTACTCCCTATATTCGTGCCTGTGAAATACTTATAGTCCCCTCCGCAACAGAACTTTTACAAATTGAATACGGATGTAGCAAAGCAAGATGAAAATAGCTGGGGAGCTAGTGCTATAGTCCGGGATGGAAATGGCCTTGTTCTTGGGGCTGCTACCTGGCAAATCATATGTGGTCCGGAAGTGCAACTGGCAGAGGCAATGGGCATGAGATTGGGTCTCCAATTTGCACGAGACATAGGTTTCTTGCACCTTGAAGCCGAGTCAGATTGCTTGAATCTAATTAAAGCTCTAAATAGTTCATGCAGTGGTCCTTCTTCCTTTCACCTAATTGTTTTAGATTGTTTAGTTTTAAGACAACATTTTATTTCTCTAGTTTTCCTTCATGCAATAAGGGCTTGTAATTCTGCGGCTCATAATTTAGCTAAGTATGCTTGCTCCAACCCAAATTGCATATGGGTGGAAGAATCTCCTGAGTGTATTGCTTCCATTGTGGCTCTGGATTCCCACCAGATCACTTTATCTGATTAATACACTCGAATTTTTCGTAAAAAAAAAGTATTGAATTTATTACTAATTTAAAAAAGCCTTATTTTTCATTTAATATTCACTATTTTTGAAATCTTGACATTTGTTAACATTTTCCTTAAATTTTTAACCAATGTTCTTTGTTTATTATTTTTTATAATTAGATTTAGTACTAAAATATATATTATTTTTTTATTTTAGTATTTTGTAAAGATTGGATGCATTAAAATAAAAATAATTTTTATTTAATTAAAATTCTAGTTTAAGTACATAGATATCTATTAAAGTATGAATATGGACACTAAAATTGGGTATGGACATGGGATTTTTTCTAGCAAACATGCTAATACCTTATTCAAATCCTACTCTTTGCCGTCTCTATTTCACTATATCCCTAATCACTTTCACATGTTGATTATTTGATTGTTTGTTAATTACCTGTGCTCAAGATTGACTTGCTCCATGCAAGTTCCATCAATACCCATATATATTGATATTCTCCCCTACTTTGCTAAATTGCTGGCCTCTGACACAATCATATCAAGGGGAATTTTTGTATAGACGCTATTTATATAAATTGTGTTGTGTAGGTTATTTAATTAATACTTGTTTTAAGTGGTACATGATTGTTTTTTTGTTGGGAGAAAAAAATTCTACTGTTGCTTGCTGGGAGAGCTAGCTCTACCATGATATAGATGTTCCCGGCTCGAACAAGATTGCCTCCCGTGGAGGATACCTGTTTTTAAATAAAAAATTAATAGTTGATATATTATTATTTTCTATTAAAATAATTGTATAAATTAATTTTCATGACTTATTTATTTTCTATTTAAAATAACAACATGTTAGTTATTTATTAATTTAGTTTGCATAATATGAGTAAATGTAATCGAGCTTTACCATTCAAAGTAGCTTAGGGATTGGATAGGAAACAAACAATAATAGTTTAAAGCCCGTGATTGAGGCCTGCAGTGAGGATGTCACGGACTTGAGGAGCCCGAATCCAGATGAATCAATGTCTTATCTGGTTCTGCGTACAACTCAGAAATGCATGGTTTGGTTTGATTGGTTTCATGGTTTTTTACCAAAAAAACAAAAAAGAAGAAGTATCCGTTTTGCTGATTGATATGAATGATACATGTTTTATAAATTATATTGAATAGAAATAATTTAAAATTTATTATGTGAAATCATAACAATGATAAAACAAACATGTTAAAAAAAGAAGATTGGTTTCATGGTTGGGAATGAGAAGCAGACTCATGAGCTGTGCCTGTATGTATGAAAGCCTCTGCCCAGTGCTCCCCTTAGTGCCACTGCCACCTTGTTGGCATTTTGTCTACTCTCTCTTTAATAATTCACAACTTACAAACTAAAGGCCAATATTGGGCATGTTTCTTCAAGTTTTTTTTAAATATTTTTAAAGTTATATACAATATAATTTTGTAAGAATAATTTATAAAACTTTAAAACTATATTATCTTGAGCTATAAAACATTAATATTTTAAGTTTGATATAATTCCCGCTAATCACACTATTCCCATATCTTTGGATAAAGTAATTTAAATTTTCTAGATTTCATGTGTTAGAATAATAAAGTTGAGAATTTCAACTAATAAATAGGAGTGATTTTTATGGTAAATGTGAAGAATTTCAAATAACATATTCAGATAAAATTTTAACATTTTTATGTTATGTTTAACTTTTTAAATTATCATTTATAATTTTTTTTATACTTGCAATTTACTCAACAAAATATTCCCTATCACAAATTTTGAGAATTCTAAAATTTTCCATTTAAACACACACTTAAAAAATGGTAAGAAATTTTAACTATGACTAAGTCTTAAATAAAATTGCTCCAATTATATAGGAATACATGTAATTAAAAAAAATCCTGAAGTTATTTTCACCTGTGATAACATACACAGTCTATCTAGTAATATGATGTTTTGAATTTTTTTTAAGTGATATATTGAACGACGAGTGAAATGTTTAGGATGTATTCATTTTTAACACACACACATGTATATATCTCTTAAATTGGATTTTGTTAATGCTAGCTAATGGTGTAAAAGTAAAAACTGAGTTAATATACAATTTAATCTTAAAAGTGATACCTTTTTTTGTCTTAAAGTATTGATATGTGCAATTTGATCACTGAATATAGAAAAATGCTAGCACACACTCTTTAGTTTCCAACATATTCTTTGTGATTGGTTGAAAGTCACATAGGTCCAACCTCATTGAAAGTGGGACCCACACAATTTGATGGGATCTATGTGAATTTCAACCCAACATAAAAAGTGTATTGAAAAGAGTGTGTTAGAGAGTGTATTGGTAGCACTCCACGTGAATATATTAACTTGGTTACAATTTAGTCAAAGATAAATTAGCTCCTAAAGGTATTGATATTTACATTTTTATCCCTAGACATGTTAATTGTTCTCACAATTTGGTCACATTTTAAACACACTTTTGTGGTGGAATGACCAAAATGTGATTCATATTCAGAGACCAAATTATATAACCTAACATTTTCAAGGATCAAAGATAAATAGGGTGTCACTTTCAGGGGTCAAATTGTATATCAACTTAAAAAAATTCATTAAAAACATTTATTGCACTTTATATTTTTAAAATAAAAAATATTTTTTCAATAAAAAATTTATTTTCATATCCCTAACATAAACTCTAAGGACTGATTAATGTTTCGAGAGTTCTCCTTAGGTCCTAATCTAGATCTAACTAGCTAGTTGGGATGCCTGACAACTATCCAACCCGACACACAACACATATGTCAGTTGTCCTCGATTAGGTCACTTGCACTGTCTTCACGTGTGACGAAGCTCTCAAAAGCAAAATGCTCAAGAGAAAACTCTTTATATGGTTAAGCTATGTGTCCTACTAAACAATTGAAGGTAGCTACTACTAAGATTATCCTAACCTAGGTAAAGGGAGTAACATTAACGTGATCACCACTCTCCTAGCTACCACCCATTGCATACCTATAAATACTTGGATGGTACATGCAAGAAACTAACTTCTCCTTCTACCTTGTCCTTACTCTACGAACTATCCTAACTTGTTTATGGAATATCTTTGGATGTACCTATCTTAACCCAAATCACCAAGAGAATCATTAGTAACTACTAGCATTGGACCCAAAATTAAATTAAAGCTTCGCCACCAAAGTCCACCTAAAGGACAAAATAACAGAACAATTAACAAAGCCATTTCTAATTAAATCAAATGTTAATACATTTTTATTGGCTCATTTTAGAAAAATATAAGTAATGAAGGCATTAGGGAAAAATATAGATTGAAACATTAATTTAATCATCCAAAAAAGTTCATCTAACATAAATTTGTTTCCTTCTATTGATGTAAAATAATATCAAAGTAGTTTATTTTTTTGTTGCACCAAATTTAACAAAAAGATTAGTTTGATGTCATTAATCAATGATTAATTTAAAGAGTATTTTTAAGTTTTAAATATATTTTTATCCTTATAAAAATGTTTAAATATGTTTTCAGTCAAAGAATGTGTCACTTTTTTTTTATTTGGTCATTTATTTTTAGGTTTTTTCAATTTAGTCCTCCATAATTTTTTTCTTCCCAAATGACCCATCTTATTTTTACAATTACTTTTTTCAAATAATCCTGAAAAATATTACGATTTTTAAATTAGTTTCTTCATGGAATATCACATTATCTAAATTAATCCCTATAAAGTATTTTTACCAAATGGTTCTATGTTAATGTTTTCTATGTTATGTCAATACTTTATAATAAAAAATAATAGAGGTATCATTCGGTACAAAAATCATTTATGATATATAGAGGACTACTTTAAAAAAAATTGAAAATGAGAGACCAAATAAAAAATCATGATATTTTAAGAGGCAAAAGCATAATTAAACTCATTTTTAAATAATCAAATAGATGTCATTTGTATATTTTTAAAGATAGATTCATCATAGTTTAGTTTAAAAACAACTGGTATCATGAAAAGTTTATAACATTTCATGAAGTTTTGTAAAGAATTATTTATGAAACTATCATTTTTGTAGTTGGATGAGGTTCATTTAAATGTGAGTTTATCATTAATTTTCTAACTTAAAAGTACGGCCTATCATTAATTTTAAAAGTACGGCCTATTTTGAATATAAATTAATAACACATGTATTTATCTATTCATTTTTTATGACCATAAAGGCCAGGGCCCAAAGATACTTAAGATTTTTTAAACATATACAAGAAATATCAAAAAAGTTAATATAAAATCTAAATGAAGGACGGAAAAGAAGAAAACTCACGAATGCCAAGCATGTGCTTTGCTAGCCATCCACCACAACATTGTCTTCCCCATCGATATGGCTTTATTATAATTTTTGTGTTAACCATATGTATCCCCTATTATTAGGAATAATTTTATTCGGGACTTAGTTACCGTTAGAGCTCTTCACCCCTCTTTAAAAATATGTTTAATGAAATCGAACCCGGAAACTCTTCTAAGTCTTGTATAATCACTCTCAAACAAGAAAAATGCCTTAAATAAGCAAAAGAGAAGGGTAGTACTTATTATTAACTAACTTATTATGGTGGACATTTTTGAGAAAATGTATGTATGTATTTGATAACCGTAAACGACACCGTTGAGGTTTCCCTTTATAGACAGACACCGCATAGTGTGAGAGCAAGAGAGAAGAGAAGGAAACGGAGCAGTGACCGATCGGAACAACAGGGTCACTCTCCTCCTCAAAAACGATGTCGTTCCCTTATCACCGGCGATCTCAATCGGAGGTACATTACCGGATCCCCGACGACTTCGACCTCGATCTCGATCTGGATCCCTTCGACGTTCCTCCACCCAATTTCCAAGATCCCGCTCCACAACACGACGACCTCTTATCCTCTTACATCGATTCCGACAAATCTGGATCCAATTTCCAATCGCCCCCGCCCTCCACCGGAGCCACCACACCCTGCATTGCGGAGAGTAGCAAATCCGGGAGGCCCGGTCACCGGCGCAGTAATTCCGCCGATGGCTCTTCTTCGTTGTTGGAAGGCATTGAGGCAAAGAAAGCCATGTCCCCTGATAAACTCGCTGAGTTGTGGACCGTTGATCCTAAGCGAGCCAAGAGGTCTCTTTCTCTTCTTCATCATATACCGCATTGTTGTAGATTTTCCTGGTTTTGGAAAATTCATATTAGCTTTTTAATGATAAAATTTCCATTTGAAAGGAAATCGGTTCATAATTTGTTATAGTGAATCGTATTGTTGTTACTTAAGGAACAAGGAATAAGATGGTTGGAATTTGATGCAGGATTCTGGCCAACCGCCAATCTGCGGCGCGCTCAAAAGAGAGGAAAGCTTGTTATGTGTTGGAGCTTGAAAGAAAAATTCAAACTCTTCAAACAGAAGCAACTACTCTTTCTGCTCAATTAAATCTTTTCCAGGTTCTTACTCAATTTGAAAACTGTCCTGCTTAATTGATTATTAACTTTAAGTGCGTTAAACGGATCCTATTAGGTGCATTACACCTAAGATAGTTATTTCTAGTGATACATGATACATGTGCTTTTTTGTTTGTCATCTTGTGTTTATTACTGAAACTTGTTGTATTTTTAAAATATAAATGTTTTCACGCACAGGAGAATGACTTACATGTTCACATACAATGCGTGTTTTATACTCTAGAACTCTCATATTACATCTGTCCATGTGTAATGATTGAAAAGTCAGACTCCTTTCTTTAAAGCTAGGGAGGAAGAGTCAATGCAAATGATCATTGATAATTGAGTTATTTATTATTCCTACATACAACATATACATATCAACTCACATTTGCACAATTTTCATTATCTGATTTCAACTCTTATGTGCCCGTTTGGTTTACTGATGAGTAGAATTGATTCTAGAATCAATGGTTGAAAATGAGTGATGCACACTTTATGAAACACGTTACACGGAAGTGATTTAAATTAATTCTGTGGAATTGATTCGGGAGTGTTTGGAATTTAAACCAAACAGGCTATATATTCATACTACTCTCTCTAACAATTCTCTCTCCACCTCTAATTTCTTTTATCTCTCTCTTCCTCTTCAAACACATCACTCATTTCTCTTTCTCCATTTCATTTTTTTCTTTCTATCTCTCTCTTCCCTTCACCTCTACACTTCAAAAATGGGATGTACATTGATTCGGCATACACTCTAATTTCCCTGTCTCACACATATATGTGTTTAGTGTTGATGTGCACTAAGCATTATTCAAACACATAAACATACCTTTACAGACACACACACACCCATATGCATGTGTATGTAAGGAATTCTAATACTAATAATACACTCTTTATAATAATGAAATTTCATGTAGACACCACTAAATATCTTGGGCCCACTCTATTAGTGGGTCAACAAGAGATTTCACCCGATAATAGAGAAAATGTCAAAGATTGTGTTGTTAACACACACACAAACATACATTTTTCTTGTAATGTGAGAGGATCCAATTCCTGTTGGATATGCTTTATTTGCTTTCTGTGAAGTTTGAATACCTTGTCAATGTCAGGAATAATTACCCCATCCTTTAGTGATTTTTTCTTGGCTTATTGATCTGCTTTTGATTCTCATTGGCATTTATTCTTCTTTAAATGAAGATGCTTTTGTTTCCTTTAATTGCTCTTACTTCCAATTTGTTAAATTCCTTATATGTAATGGCGGGGTTTTGTATTATACTACTACCTGAAACTTATTTTTTCTGAAACATCTTTCTCAGAGAGATACAACTGGTCTGAGCACTGAAAATACTGAGTTGAAGCTTCGGTTACAAGCCATGGAGCAGCAGGCTAAGTTATGTGATGGTACGTCTCAGTTATACAAAGAAAATCTGCAGATTTTTATGTCCTTGTTTCCACTTGTTACTTGCTATACATGTTTAACTTTGACATCTGTTGCATTGGTACCAAGAATTTTGCTGGTTTTTACATCAGTATGAGTGGAATTATTATTTTCTAAGATATTGGATATTTTTTTTTTCAACTTTTGAATTTTGATGCTTTTTTAAATATTACTTTAGAATTGTTAGATTTCATCATTCCAGAAATAGGAGTGTTTTTGGACATTCTCGTGATCAATAACATACAAGTAGTATATCTGTTATGTTAAAATTTCAGCTAATATTTTGATATTTACAATTCATTTGCATGACTTCAATCCTCCTCTTTTAAAAAAAAAATAATAAAATGTACAGCTCTAAATGAGGCACTGAAGAAAGAAGTTGATAGGCTCAAGATTGCTACTGGAGAGGTAGTACATGCTGATACCTATGGTTTGGGAATGCATCAGCTTTCATATTCTCAAGCTTCGTTCTCCTTATATCAGCCACAACATGGGCCAAGGGAATTTCAGGCCATACAAATGCCGCAGTTGCATTCACTCTCATCAAATGTATCTACTCCCCATCAGCCTGTGCTTGATCTAGCCACTCCATATGATTTGTCAGAAATTTTGTCAAACGATTCTATAGGCCAATTTCAAGGGCTGGAAATAGGTCACACAGTTACTCATGTTCTGATGCCTGATGGTCCCTCCATTTCTGTTAATAATGTCAACAATGCCTTTTGATGCAAATTTCACTGACCAACATGTCACCACCCTCTTTATTAGATTGTTCATAGACTGACATGAGTGAGACCTAAAGGTATTGATTTTTTGTTTTTCTATTCAATTATTTATTTGACTAAGTGTATGTTTGGATTAGCTTATATTGAAAAAAATAAATACTTTATTTTACAGGTTTTTGAGAATTTCTGGAAAAAAAAAATAACTATTTCCCTAAATATAAGTTGAAAAACTGCTATGAATTTCATAAATTTAGTTGCTTGTTCAGGGAGCTTTTTTCTTTTCCCTTTTTTTTTCAAATCCTTTGTTAGACTTGATTAATTTATGGAGATCAAAATACGAGAGGTTTTTCCTTGGTATATGATCCATTCTGGTCCTTTTTGCACATTACTGTGTATGTACTTAATTGCACCTTCTATTCAATAACCGTTCTTAGTCTGCGTGTACACGTTGTTGCACCTGGCACAGACTAGCAGGTGTTTGTGCCGGTTCTCATTTTCTACCTTATTGCAGAAAGAACCATTTGTCATTAGTAATTAATTTCAGTTGCAGAAGTTCATACTTATGGACATGGTATGCCATAGATGAACCATCATGTTTTTGTTTTTGTGCATAAGAAAGGTAGACATGTTTTGTTGGTTAACTCTCCTGTCAATTTTAAATAAGTCATTTCAATGAGCGCCTCAAATGTCCACATATCTTACTTGTTGGTCTCATGTATTGGGCGGGAAATAAATGGCAGGCATTCCTTATTATCATGGTCCCTTCTTTTATCCTTTCTATTGTCTTTTTCGTTCCTTTTCCATTTTAATTGTTACCTTCTCAGGCATTTTCTGTGTTACATTTACCGATAAGATTGCAGGAAAGAGTTGCATTGCATAGCGTTAGATTTATTCAAAGCCAAAAGCACATCAACAGAACATGGAAAGAAATCAATGTGCATGATATATTTCTCTCAGCTAGGCCAAATAATCACTTCTATCTGTACTATTGTATTTTGGAGGAAAATGGAAAATGTGCCTGATACCTGAATTAAAAGTCTGAATCCTGATTGAGCACTTTGCCAGTATATATGGTAAGAGTGAAGTAAAGAACTAAAGATTGAATAAAGTTCTTACGCATTGGTTTAACCTTTGTAAGTCAAAATGTAAAGGAAAAAAGAAAACTTGGGAGTCCTGCGTGGCTAATGATCAAAGGGGAAGTTTTTGGTAGAACTGCAAGGAGGAATGGTTAGCTCCCTTGTTTATAAAGCTAACATTCAGAATTGCCTTCTGTTCTCTTGTCTCTTGCTAAAATTCCCAAAGAATTAGCACGGCATTACTTCTGAGTTTTAATATTTTCAACTGGTTAATGGAGTAGGGTCTAGTATGTTGGACCCTAAAAAAAATGGTCCATGGACCTTACCATAATAAATAAGTATAAATTAAATATTAAAATGTAAAATTAAATTTCTTTTTATAATAGTAAAATATGTGCCTTAAGAAAAAATAATAGTAAAATATGGAAAATTCAGGTGGATCAAAATTCAAGATATTGGTATTATAATGAGCTCTAGTTAATTACTAAGGTTGTGTTTGGTAGAGTAGAGAGAAATAAAGTGGAGAGAAATATGAAAGAAAGAAATAGAGTGGAGAGAAATATGTGAGAAATAGTGAAGAAATTTGGGTTGTTTGATATAAGAGAAATAGGAGTGATACACCGTAAAAATATGGTGTTATTTCTCTTTCATCTTGTTTGCTAATACGCCTTTAAATCTCTCTCAAATTTCTCTCATAACAAATAAATAAAGATTTTTCTCTTCACCCTATTTTCTCTTTCCTTTCTATTTCTCTTCTATTAATCTTCTACCAAAGAGATGGTAAGGGAATTTTTCGATGAATCATTAAAAAAAGTGGTTCATGAATTATAAAAATTAAATTTACTGTATATGATAATAAAATTCAACGAATAAGGTAGATCCAAACTCAGATCCATTTTAAAATCATCCTATTTATTATCCGCTTGAATTGTTGCCATGGTTCTTTCCATCCAGTTCAGTATCAGTAGCTTACCAATCAGGAAAAATAATGTTTTTTTTTCTTTCCTTGGCGTGGATGATGAAGATAGATTCCACACCACACCCCACACCTAATTTCAACTCCATACCAACCTCTACCTAAGGCTTCAACAACTAATATAATCCAAAGCAGTTAACCCTACGTCAAATTTTATTATCTATCTAACGTAAATCCTTGCGATACACAGGTAGAATTTTGAAAGATTTATGATTAATTAATTTTATAAGGACTAATGAATTATTCTATATTTTACTAAAGAAAAATTTAAAACAACATCTTAATAGATTAAGGCTTTTTTTTTGTTTAACCACAAATATCCTTTACAGGAGGCAATCTTGCTCGAGTCAGGAACATCCACATCATGGTGGGGCTAGCTCTCCCAGCGAGGATTTTTTCCATATACAAGACTCGAATCCGAGACCTTGCTTAAGATTAAGGCTTTATGTGGTCAAAATAATTATTTTGAAATAAAATTTGTTTTGATCATGCAGAAATTTGTGGGATGCAATGTAAACTTTAGTATTGGATTATACAAATTATGATTAAGAGTACACATATAATTTTGTTTTAAAAAAAAATATTTTGGATGCATATAATTTGTGGAATAATATGTAGACTTTTATTGTTGGATCTCACCAATTATAATATAAACTTTCTTTTTTCATAATTGTAGATGATCAGATGTTATAGGTCGTTTTGCGTTTAGTCCCTACAAAAATATTTTTTGGTTTTTAGTCCCTGCTTAATTTTCCGTCAAGGCATTTGGTCCCTGACGTTAAATCCAGTCTGATGTGGCTAACAGAGAGCCACGTGTGTAATTCATATTAATTAAAACATTATTAATTTAATTTAATTTAATTTAATATCTATTTAAATAAGGTATCCTTGTCTCCTTTCCCAGATGTTAGTCGAAGCTTTCTTCCCCCATGGCTAGTTGCTCAATGGCATCGTGTTCGTCTGCCCTTTCACGTAAGAGGTGTGGGTGTGGCGACGAGGTGGTTATGTTCACAGTTGGTAGCAAGGCGAAAAATTCAAGGAAGAAATTTCGTAGATGCCCTAACTGGAAGGTTTGCGATCTTTAATTTCGTTGTATGATTTTTCTCTTAAACTCCTCTGTTTTTTGAAATTGACTTGTCTTTTGTTTGATACTGGGTTATGCGTTTGCAATAGGACATGAATAAGAGTTGTGGTCTCTTTGAGTGGGTGGAGGAAGAGGACAACCAACGTGATTTTGGAGGAAGAGGTTGTTTCCATTCACATGAGATGTTGATCGAAACATTGAAGCTCAAGAATGCTAAACTGCAGCGGAAGTTGGAGAATAAGAGGAATTATGGAAGATTGACAAAGAACCTACTGTTGATGTGTTTTACTATGTTGGCAATTTTGTGCCTATGGTGTTTGTTAAAATGCCAATGTGTAGGAAATCAAGTTGTTTAGGTGGTATTCTGTAGAAAAAAAGTGGCGGGGTTGTAATGTAGTTATGTCTACAGTAGTTGGTATCTTTTGTTATTGGATGGTATGTCAATGATTTGGTGTTTGTAACTGAATGCTTTATGTTCTACAAACATGAATGAAAATGGTTTTAATTTGGATGGTCCTATTATTCGTGTATTTGGTATGTAAATTACCATTTATTAGTGTAACTAGTATCTAAATTACCATTGCTAACATTTGAATAATAATTAGGCAGCTACCAATATCATTTAAGTAGCCAGCTCATGACATAAAAGTGTGTCCAAATTACTATCCTCAAAAATCCAAATCATGACATAAATGTGCCAACAGTAATTTCAACAAAAACTCCAAACCATGAAGGTGTCATTAGTTTGCACCAACAATTACAATATACTAACAAAAGAGCTAATGTATTAACACCACCCAGAAGGTGTCATTACTTTGCACCAACAATTACAATATACTAACAAAAAAAGTTAATGTATTAACACCACCCAGAAACTAAGGTTCCAATTTTAATCTTCTCCTCCAACATCTTCAGTATGTGGGTCAACTTGAGAGTTCTAGGTTGGTGCCACTGCAGCTGGATCATTCAGACTAGGTAGATTGAGCATCTGAGTTGGTCCTTACAGTTTCTATAAATCTGTTATTTGCAGCCATCATGCGTGCCAACAGTTGTGCTACAGTTAGTTTTTTTGCATACTCTGGAATAGGGGGACCTCCAATTGTACTCCTCCAACACTTGTTTGTTGCTTAGAATTTGTGGTACTTGGTTCTGCAACAGATTTGGAAGAAATTCCTGTGTTTCTCTTCTTTTGTTTGGCCTGCAACAAATGAGGACTAATGGGTTACAATTCTTTTTCAGAAACTGAAAGGTATATATTAATGTTGAGGTGGGGATGAAAGGTACCTTGACACTTGTATTAGGTGCAACAGAAGTGGCTCCCTGAACTTTCCCTTTCCCTTTTTCACCAACTTTCCCTTTCCCTTTTTCAGCAACTTTCTGTTTCCCCTTTTCAGCCTCTTTCCCTTTCTCCTTCCTCTGCAAAATGACATAAAATTCATAAAACAATTCTGATGTATGTGAAATAAGTCATCATAGAATGCATTATTCACCTTGGAACACCCTGCCACTGTGTCTTCTTGAACACATTGTTTCCCTTTTCCTTTCCTCTGCATTTTATAAGACACCATGTATGTAAAGAACAAATTCATAGTATATGTCAGAAAATTTAAAAATAGTAAAAATTACAAAGTTATACTGGTTATTATTTGGTCCTAGATCTGGGTTGGAAGGCTCATCATCATCTTGGCTTGGTGGTAAGGGACAATTCCTCATGTTATGACCATACTTAAGACACCCACCACACCTATTTGAAGAATGGCTTCTTTTCAACCTTGTTACATTGTCATCCTCCTTAGGCATCCTTCTTCTCAATTTCTTTGGCCTTCCTGGTGGCCTCTTATAGTCAGGTGGCAAAATCTTCTCTTCTTCACATGTAGGCCATTGTCCTTTACCATTAATTGGGCTTATAGTGTGGCCATAGCACTGAGCATATGTTTCCTTCAAATAATACCTATGGACATAGTTTTTTGGATGATCCCCTTTCATAGAAATGGCTGCCACTGCATGTCTGCAGGGTATGCCTACCAAGTCCTAGAAATTACAGCTGCAACTGTGTGCTTGAAGGTCCACAATAAACTTATCAAACATCATGGTATGGATAAAAAGTAAAGGCATGCTTGCACCATGCCTTTGTTGGAATTGCTGCAAGCCAGTCATGGGCCTTGTCATTCAATGCTTTCAATTCGTTCATTTTCTGCCTCCATGCTGCTTCATAAGTGGACTTAGCAGCTGCCATTAAAAGATCTCTCATTTGAGTACCCCTTCCAAATTTCTTTTTGAAATTTGCATACAAATGTCGCATGCAGAATCTATGCTCCACCCCCTCCATCATCTCTTCAAAAACTTGAACAAGCCCCTCCACATTCATCTTGTTCACCCTCACCAACTCTATTTCCTGTTAACAGTGTGCTATCATCCAACAAAATAGGCTTAGAAATCATAGTGTGTTCTACATACAAATCAACCTCACAGTTATGCTCCACTTCATAAGTTCCCATCTCAAGTGCATGAGTGTCCCAACTAATGCATGTCAAGTTCTTATCCAGTCTGCCCCCACCTACATTCCACCATAACTTAACAGGGTCACGGTACCCTAAGTCTTTTTACCAAATCTAAGGCTTCAAAGTAACTCCAGTTATCTATGTCTATGTTGTGGATAGCATGGACTTCCCCACCCTTATACCTCAAAGTAGGTTCCTCAACAAAAGCCCCCCCCCCCCCCCCCCCCCGTGATGCACCACAACAGTGAAACTCATGCCTAGATAAGTAAATTAACAAAAACCCCAAATTAAAATACATACAAAAAATTTCATTCCCACAGTCCCCACACCCATCCGAAATAAGAAATTACTCATCCCTATACCCTTTTTTGTCAGTTACTGACAAACCCGTCCCCACCCCACATGCCAATGGAGTTAAATATTTGGGATGTGGGGTTTACTCACCTTAACGTGACGGAGACTGCTTCGGGACGCCAACAAGAAACACCTTCAAGCTCTCACCCCCACTTCACGCTTTCAAGCCATAAAAATTGACAGCACAACCGCACACGTCGAAATTTCTCCACAGTCCTCCACAGCAAAGCTTCTCCAACGCAGCGAATGAGATTGATGGTAAAAAAGGGTTACTGTGTATGAGGTCCTTATTAGGGTTTTCACCCGTGAAATACAATGGATTTAATTTTAAATGGATATTAAATTAAATTAATATGAATTACACACGTGGCAGTCTGATGTGGCTCTCTGTTAGCCACATCAGACTGATTTAACAGCGGGGACCAAATGTCTTGACGGAAAATTAAGCAGGGACTAAAAACCAAAAAATATTTTTGTAGGGACTAAACGCAAAACGACCTATATTTATAGGGAGCAAAAACATATTTAAGCCTTAAATGTATCTATAATAATGATAAAGTAATATGATATATTATAACTTAACAATAATTATAAAATTTATAAGTTTATAGATATGTTATATGTTTATGTTATATGATAATGATCGCAATAAAAATGGTAATAATTCTTCTTTATGAAGTGTGTGTGTGTGTGTGTGTGTGTGTAAATGAAAAGTGCTTGCAGCTTAGTGGCATAGTGAGGGGACTTACATCTACTGGAGCGCAGGGTTCATTAGTATATCTGATCCAAAATCTTGACCGAACCTCGATTTAGGCGGTTTATGACCGGTTCAATCATTAAAAGGTCGGTTCACTAGCATATCTGATCCAAAATCTTGACCGAATCGGCCAGGGGTCCTGTTTCTGATTCAACTGGTCAGGCCGTCTAATCGATCTGGTTCCTATAACATTGATTTGTGCTCCTTAAGATGCTTTCTCTCTCTCCTCTCTCCCTCCCTCACTCTTTAAGTCTCTAAATATATCTATTTTTTCAATTTCTTATAAATAATGCTTTAGATCTATCTTTTTTTTCTCTCCTTACAAACCATTGTTTCTTGAACCACCACAACCACCCACCTTGTCAAACTTGTGTTGTGTTGTCCATATTCACTACTTTGCACGATCAACAAAGGATGAAATAATACCTAACAATGAGAACACAACATCTAGATTCACAAAAGGGTCCTTGTTTATTTGCATTTGTGGGTCTAGTCCAAAGAGAAACTAAGAACCAATATCAAATGAAGCGGGTTTAGAATTAACATCCCATTCCCATCCACGAATGCTAAAGTTGAGAAATTGAACAAGTGGTTTCGACCTTTTTGGTTTATTTTACTTCGACGACTTTTACGTTATGTTGAGTAGATATGCTAGAATGGGATGAAACTAACATATAGGTTTCATTCTACATTTAGTGTATTTTAAAAATAGAATAGGACAGAACAAGTAATTAAAAAGTGATACACTTTGATTTCCAGAAAAAAAGTGGAACCAAAGAGAATAAAACAGAACATTTTCATATAACTTTTTATAGATAATAATACCACGCTTTCTTATCCTCTTTTCCAAAATTATGATTCTTTTTTTCACTATTGCTACTGCAACCCAACACCCTTTACCACCACCGTTTTTGTCCACCACCATTGCCGCCATCATTTGATACCCTTAACCATCATTGTCGATCACCTTTACGACTGACACTGTGTTGATTGACACTCTCAACTATTGCTCACCACCAACAACATCTATGACCGCCACCACCACTTGACACCCCCCACTACAACTATTGCTTCTTGGCACACTTAATTGTTGCCACCACCATTAGACACCCTCCACCACCATCACTAAGCGCCCCTCGTCATCCTTCATTTTTGTCACCACAACCTAACACCCTCCATCACTGCATGACAACCCCATCATCGCCACCACCATTATTACTCACTCCCTCAATCACTGCCAATGTCATCAAACACCTACTACAACCATCCCTAGTTGACACCCTCTACCACCACCGTTGACACTACTTAACACCATCCATTGTTGCTTAATGCCCTCCGCCATTGTCACCCCACCACCTAATTAACACCTCAGCCATGTTTAATTTTTCAATACTCAGTTAAATACTTAATAGGATAAGGATATGTGTATGTGTGTGTAATTAAACACATATATTTCGTTCTGTTTTGTAGTTACCAAATATACCACACAAGTAGGGATGTCAACGGGACCGAGTCGAGTAGTATATGCCCTAGTCTATCCATACATGTTAAAATTAACGGGTACCCATGTGAGTAGCGAGTATTCATGGGTATCTACTAATATTTAAAAATTTAAAATTTATAGAAAGAAAGAGAGAAAATAATATATAATATATTATAATATCATATTGTATTAATATTATGATATAATATAAATTAACATTATATAATAACATTATGTGTTAATATATTAATAATATCATTATATAATAATTAATAAATAATTTTTATCTTATCATAAACTAATAAAAATCTTAATATTTTAATATATTTAATAAAAAATATATTTTAATGAGTATGCGGTTAAATAAATAGAAAAAATAGAAAAAAACTATTCTATGAAATCATTGTGCCATTTAGAAAGAACTGAAATGATAAGAAGTACAAAAATATAAGACTAAATAAGAGGAGTTAATTGAAAAGATATTTAACTGCAGGAATACAGTGTTAAAAATTTGTTTGAGTTAAAAGAGAATTTTTAAAAGGTGAGGTCACAATTTCATATCCATGTTTTATATATTATAAATAGGTACATATATATAACCTTGCACTTGCGGCACATATTTTATATATTGTAAATAAATTAGCCTGTGGGACATGTAATTTCAACGTATATCCATTGAAACCAAACTTGTAACCAATTGGTCACACTTTGCAATGGTCATGGATGGCCTACTAGGTTACAGGCCCTAACCTAGCACCCCATTTAAATGCACATGGTGGGGTTTGGAACATGTTTGAATTTGCAGTTTGAACAATGCAGGAAACTACCCCTTTGAAAGGCTGTTTATGTGTCTTCCACATATGACCATTGCAGTTAACTACCACCAGAAAGTGACCCCTCCAAGCCCTGTTTGTTAATGGTTCAAGTTCAATCCATATCCTGGTTTTTACATGTTGCCCAAGTGGGTCTAGGGGACAAGCCTTGTGGAGGGCACTTTCATATGGTCCCTGAACCAAATATATATGGATTTAATCCAAATACCCCTTTTATTATGTGGATCTCATTTCTAGTTTCACTCAGCCACACACTAGCTACAGGGGATTCTTTGAATTTCCTTTATTTCATTTGTTTGAACTTTCAAGCACTAACAAGAATTCTCCTCTCCATCTTAATTTCATTATTGTCATTATTATAGTCCCTTTTTCGAATATATACATATAGACTCGATTATAAAAAAATGTTGAATTATAATGTTGCATGGTCATAAATGCATAGGCAAAGAACTTAATTGTTCTCCCTTTTGGTCTTTTTCTTTTTGGACATAAGTTTTTGGGTTCTCTATCAAAATCCGACACAAGTTTTGGCATTCCCTCTTAATGTCACCTTCTAGTTTAGGGTGAAGTCATGAATCATGGCTCTTTGGCACCGAAAATCGGTGCACCCAAATCACGTTGGCTCTTTATCTTTTGCTTCTATGGATGTAATTGACAAAGATGATAAAGGCAAAAGGTGAAAACATTCTTCGCGGAGGTGATTATTTTTTCAAACCCTCCTCTAATTATTTCAACCCATAAGAAGACAATTTTGCAAGCTTCAAGAAAATTTATGTTGTTATGGTGATTTAAAAGGAACGTCTATTCGTGTCCTAATCAAATATTGCCACAAAGGAACCAAAAGATTTGATACCCTAAAACAGTTGCTGATCTCCGTTGTCCTTTTGTCCTTTTCAAGATTTGATACCCAAGATGTTTTCTCCTCACTTATTATATATTTTCAAATTACAACTACGACTATATTTTCAAATTATAAAAATTAGTTAGACCTATAGAAAAGTCTCAATTAAATTCCCAAACCTATAGCGGAGCAAATAACGGAAGCACCATATCTCAGTCTAATCAAACCAGCCTTGTTGAATAGATCATTAGCATAAAAATTAAACATGACTAATTAGTTTCAATAATAATATTTGATTTGGTCTTAGAAGTGATTAAACTCAAGTTTAGACCTCTTAATACAATTATTTATAACATTGGAAATATAAGTTTCTTACGTTCCAATGCTAAAACAAACATACTCTAAATTAAACATTTTATCAACTAAGAGTATTTTGATAAAACTAGATGAAAGCTTAAAAATGAAAAGCTAGAAAACTAACTAATCATTTGATTTGAAGTGTTTGATAAAATTAGCTGAAAATGGTAAAATAACATATAAAAATATCATTAATTATTAAATAATGATAAATGTTCAGGGATAATATTGTAACATTCAACTAGTAGCTAAAAATAAGGACTCTTTTAAAAAAAGATACAAGTAGCTTCTAAAAAACAAGTAAAAAGTTAGTAGTTACATGAAAAACTACTTTACCAAATACAGATGGAATGATTTCTGCTACTAATTTTAGCTTTCATCTAACTAAAATGTCTTACCAAATACACTCTAAATGGTAACAATAACAATCAAATCTTTATTTGCTAAATGAGATCAATTATATGAATCATATGACATTATAATGGTCCATCATGTATTAAGCTTCCATTTGTAAGCAAATGTAAAAATAATCTATATATCTCCTCATAATGCATATCCGTCACTAATATTACTTGGCTCTAGGAGATTTATTTATTTATCAATAAGTCATTATCCAAATTTGTTGTAATTGCTTACTAGTTTTCTTTCCACCGTAACGTCCCTTATTTCTTTTTGCCTTTTTTTTCACTCTGAAAATGACACTTGAATAAAATGGGCCGCAAAGAACGGGACGTGCATGTGCTCCTAACATGGTAGGGCCTAAATCAGATCTCACCGCCACATTTCCACAACACCGTTGAAAGTTTTTTTTTTTTTTTTTTTGCTTATTTATTACCATATATGCATACAAAAAGGAGCATCATAAAGTGATGGTTAGAAGCATTGAAAGCTTGGTGTTTCATTAAACAAAAAATTAAATTAACCACCCTCATTCTATTTGTTTAAACCTCTTCAAGTCCTTTCATTAATAATGTGCACTTTATTTAAACTTCAACAAATCCTTTGATTGAACGCAACAACGTGTCCATTTGGCATATTCCATATGGTACTATTTGGCTAGATGTACTTTTCCACAATTTGACTGTATTATCACAATGCTCATATATAGAGGTCCTATCTGACTCGAACCGTATTATATCGGTATATCCCATAGAAGATCCATGTGATTTTACACACAAAAAATTTAAAGTAGTTATACTTACTACTTAGACAAAAAAATTCTTACATTAAGTGTTGAAAAATTGTGAGTTTGATATGAGTTATACTTATACCTAAAATCCTAATTAAATTGTGTGAAGAGTGGGGTAACCAAATTTACCGTACAAATTGGCATAAATAATTTATTTTGATTGCAGAGACAGCCACATTAGTGCCCGCTGTCTAAGTTATATAATTTGCTAATTAGAATATGGTTTTTGTCGTTGTAACCGACAAATAAAATATAGGATTCTTTCCAAGTATTAGTCAGCTGAAGTGACTAATATGCGCTAGGATTAAGAGAGTTAGGCAAGCAAAAGAAAAAGACAAAGCAAATTTGTAATTCACTCTCTTTTTTTTAAGCTTTGGTTATCACTTATCATTGTAAACTTTTAAGCAATATTGATTTTTTAAATCTTCCTTAATTTGAGCAGGAACACACGTGTAATCAAAACACTTGAGCTCTTGGTTTCTGTGGAGTTATACTGTTCATGTCAGTTTTTTGCTCAGATCCTCTCCAATATTAAATCCATTTTCTTGAAAGTTTTGTCCTTTTCATACATAATAAGAAGAACTAAGCAAAATGCAGAAAAGGGTGTGTTGCTATGCAGAGGAAGGACCCCAAAATAAAATTACTACATCTTAGAATAGTCCATTTGAATGCAAATAAATAGCAGTCTAACATACCCTAACAAGTGTCATTAATTCTACACGGTTTGGTGCAGTCCTCAACAGCACACCAAGCAGGACGTATCTAAAGGTTAGATAACCCAAAATTAGTGTCCTTTTTTCTGCTATAGGCCGTGATTTAAGGGAAATTTTAAGAAGAAAAAAAATATACACCACATTTTCATACTTAACTACCACTTGAAATTGAAATAAACATATATATAAAATAAAGAGATATAACTTCCAAGAGAACAGTTGAGGAATGCATGTGCCAAGTGGGACCGTAGATTAAGCAGTTGGTAGTGTAACCGAAACATTTGCATGTGCGCCTTGATTCTTGCTCTACGTTCTGAAAAAATGTGAATCTGTTTTTGTGGTTTTGGCTTTCTCTTTAGACCTCAGAAATGCTAAGTTGTCTCTTTCAAGCATAAGACCCCACATATCAAGTCTTTAGAGCACCCCAACCTATGCTTAACTCTCCTATATAAAGCAAACCAACCTTAGCTAAGCATTAAGCACCAAGCACTAAAGCTTCCCTATCTTAAATCCCTTTGCCCCCAACTTGTCTAAGTAGTAGCACAAGTACCATACAATGGCAATTGCAGCAACCTCTGCTATCTCTCTTCTTTTCTTTCTTCTTAACCTATGTCTTAAGGGCACTTATGGTGACTATGGAGGAGGATGGGAAAGTGGTCATGCCACATTTTATGGTGGGGGAGATGCATCAGGCACAATGGGTAAGTTTAAACAAAAGGCCTTGCCTTTTTTCATTTGGGCATATAGTTAAAGGAAAACAACATTGTACATTATGATTTCTTTTCTTTTATGCTTGAAGTTAAAATGACCATTACATACACACAGACACTCATACTCTCTCTCCTATTATTGAGTCAAAGATATTGTAATGTCATTTGGGTTTCTCATGAGATTGTTATCAATCATTGCAGGAGGGGCTTGTGGTTATGGCAATTTATACAGCCAAGGCTATGGGACTAACACTGCAGCACTCAGCACTGCTCTTTTCAACAATGGCTTGAGTTGTGGGTCTTGCTATGAGATGAGATGTGACAGTGACCCTAAATGGTGCCTACCTGGAAGCATAATAGTTACTGCTACAAACTTCTGCCCTCCTAACTTTGCATTGTCTAATAACAATGGTGGTTGGTGCAACCCTCCTCTGCAGCACTTTGATCTTGCTGAGCCTGCTTTCTTACAAATTGCACAATACAAAGCTGGAATTGTTCCTGTTTCCTTCAGAAGGTAAATCCTCACTCCTCAGTGCTTGTTTGTTGTCAATTTTTAAGCTTTCAGCTCAGTGTTAACTAGGACAGTGTAGTAACAACATGCTTGTTTTTGGCTTGAAACAGAGTTTCTTGTGTGAAGAAAGGAGGAATCAGGTTCACCATCAATGGTCACTCTTACTTTAACTTGGTTCTGATCACAAATGTTGGTGGTGCTGGGGATGTTCATTCAGTGTCCATCAAGGGTTCTAGGACAGGGTGGCAAACAATGTCTAGGAACTGGGGGCAGAATTGGCAGAGCAACTCTTACCTCAATGGCCAGAGCCTCTCTTTCCAGGTCACTACCAGTGATGGCAGGATTGTCACTAGCAACAACATTGTACCTGCTAATTGGCAATTTGGACAGACATTTGAGGGGGCACAGTTTTAGAAACATAAAGTTCCCATTTTTAAGTTAAAATTTGTGTGTAATATATGGCATTGTTCGCTTGTTATAGTTGGAAAGTGTGAGGAAAGGAAAGAAAAAGGTAGATTAGGAGGAGTTCAGGCCAACATGTTGGCCTCTAATGCTGTGGTGGCTATATGGCACCCGCTAGGCCTAATATAATATAATATATAGTCGTTTTTGTTTCAGAGATATCCCATTGATCAACATCTTTTGATGAAGTAAAGGTGATGATTATCTCAATAGCCTTGTATATTCAATGACCAAAATGGTACAAAACCAATTTGGGGGGAGCTTATTTCAATTTGATAATGCTTTTTTATTGCAAATCTTTTTCTACTTGTGTATCTTCAGTAAGTAAATTAAATTTGACTACCAATAAATCCTCAAGTTAACACAAAATAGCACCGACTTCTTTTCCAAGTACTCTATTATTAGTCATGCGCTTGTCACGCGGGTGAAAAAAAAAATCAACCATTTGTAGAGTTCCACCTTTGGATGTTGAATTGGGTTGTTGTCTCTAAATATACAATCAGGCTGAAAGACCAATCAGTGTATAATTCTTAAAGTAAAGGAATTTAGAAAAGTACAGCATTTTCTGATTTTCACTTGAAAATTCAAGTGTAAGATGAAATTCTATATTAATTAAAAATTAGTTAAGGGAAGATAATTTAAGTGTATATACTCATGTATTCATTAACATTACTATAAGGTTTGAGTCAATATATGTCAATCTTCTTCTCTTTTCATTATCGCCTAAAATTTTCTTTTTTTCTTATACTTGTCTATTTTGCTTCTTTGCATTTGGACGAGGGCACTTGTTTTGTTTGACTTGGACCGTCAATAGCAACTTCCAAGAATAGAAATGCAACGTTTTTCCCAGCCCAAAGGGTGGATAGGACTGGCATCTTTCAGCGTGAAGGGGCAAACCTTTAGTAAACGGTCCTGCCTTGGAGCTACCTACCTAAGTTCTTTGGGCCATATACAATTTTGTCATGAAAAGCTTATCAATTTTAAGACTGGCGAAGCTATTAATATGATCCTTTCGGCCACAAAAATGGTTGACTTCTTACAGAGGGTGAACCTATTTTGAAGTCCTAATAATTATTTTGGTAGAAGATAGTTTGTCCAAAAGTAGGGAAGGGTTATACAATATACTCCTTCCGATTTCCGAAATACAAATGTTTAAGTATGTTCCATTTTGTTTTCATTTTATTTTTGGCGAATCCCATAGCTCATTGTTTTGCCTTAACTACCTCACCAATTACGACCACTGAGGTCTGCCCATGTAAAACCAGTAGCAGATGATACCGAGGGATAAGATAATGGCGAATAATTAAAATAGAAGTCAGCAGAACATAAATCAATACTTTTATTGTTATTATTATAGTCCCCCAAATGGTTGCGATTTTTAATTCCCAATGAATTGCAAAGTTTGGTGATACCATTTCAAAGTTTGGTGATGCTATGTAATCAAGCCCTGTTTTATAATCAACTGTGTTAAGCTAAAGAAAAGGATACTCAATCATTTATAACTATAACCAATGATTAAATTTGAATATAAGATGTTAACTTGGCTTTTTGTAAGCTTAAGCTCAATATTGTTTCCATCGAACTGATTTGACTATTCCCGAAAATCTTTCTGTTCGTGATTTGGTCATATAGAGAATTTAGAGTGGTTGTATATTTTTCCTAAAAATTAATAATTTTCTAGTTACATATAACCTACTTATAGAAGTCCATGAGCAATTATACTTCAAAACCACATTAAATGTGAATCCAACTAAAGTTATTGAGAGTAATATTGATCCAATACACATTTAAAACTCGATTCTCAGCTAAACCAAGGACACACTCAATCGTATTGACATGCCCAAATTTCATTGGGAGTTATAGGGGAAAAATGACAAAACATTTAAAAATTGAATTGAAAAAAGAAATTATTTAAGAGTGAAATAAAGTATTAAAGGTACGAAAAGAAAGTAAACTTAAATCTAACAATAAAGCTAAATTTAAGTATTCACTCCTCACTCACGAAGAAAAGGGTTAAGTATTCCCGCCCCGCTTCCCGCCTCCCCCGGCTGCGCACCCTCTATGGCCTTATTATGCAATAAACCATAAATGACACCCTGTTCTACGGATCTCTACTAAGATCTAAGAAACTTAACTACGGGCGGGTGTTTATGCTTTTTACAGCCATTTTTCTGTACTTTATGGCTGGAAAAATGCTTGGGGCACACACTTCTATGCGAATCAGCTTAAGCTCATAACACGATGAGAAAGTTCGAGTGAAACCAGCTGTAGTCAGAACGTGTGTGGACAGTTGTGCCTTTATGGCATTGGCAAGGGTACGCACTCCGGATAGATAGCTGAATGCTGACATGAAATATTACCTATTTGCCTGCTGATAATGGCAGAACAAGGCTATCCCTTTACCCTAAAGGCAAGATATTACAGAAATTTGTTTTTAACGACTAACTAAAAATGAAATGGCGTCACATTGCTTTTAGTGAATGCAGAACTTAGGGAACCGACTGTCTGATTCTTTCTAATTCACATAAGTTACATATGATTGTTGCGTAATAGGCAACCATAAGACGATTCTGGTAATCGAATCCAACAGCCAGACAATTTGAACCCATCTAGCTGCATCCATTTCCCTGAATCTACCGCAGAAATTAAGATGTCAACACCATAGCTCTACTCACTCATGTTTCAAACCTTGCACAATTTGTACTTCCGATTTGTATTTCACTTTAACCTCTCTCTTCGTAGTCTCTCCAGTTCCTTGACCATTTGCCAATGTTCAAGTGACAGGCTGGTCTCACCAAAGCTTAAGGACATGAGGCGGCCCATTGTTAACCATCTGTCAGAGAAGGGAGAGGTGTAAGAGGTAGGGGAACAAATGATCACTAAAAACTGTTAAATCCTAAACCCTAAACATGTAAAATAGTCACTCACTAACCTGCTTAAATCTTCGGGTTTCAGGCTCCTGTCTGCTTGTCTTGCTGCGACTAAATCATTTTCTACCACCTGAAAACACCCGCACCAGTGTAAAGGCTTATTATGCATTCTCATCATAAAATAAGTATGCTCTAGTCTAGATATCTTTGTTAACTGAATTGGTGATTCCAAATAATAATGAACTAGAGAAATCAGCAAAGAAGAATTGCTATTTATAATGCCAACAGTAAGCGCCTTGGAATCTATTCTTCCAAATATCAATTGTGAATTATGTGCATTTCTTCAGACTTAAGCTGAGATATTTATGGATTGAAGTGTATAATGTAAAAATCAACCTAAAATGCCACTTTTACCCAACTTAGAAACTTGTCAGTTGCTGAGTTTGTATGTTAAAGAGTAAGGCTAGCGGCTAATCTAAATCATTTGACTGGTTTAACCCTGAAGAACCCTTGTTCATGAAAACTACTGTCATCGTCACTCTACCTTCTGCATGTCTGATTCAATACAGTGTGGCAGTTGTCTAACAGTAGCTAAATACCACCTCCAAGCTTCCAAGGTTTCTGCTGCCACAGCTTCAGAGCAATTGGTTGCAGAAGGCCGGAAAGGTACAATTACATCGGCTGGCAAGATATTTGATTTCCCCTCAGACAAAACTAGCAGTTGGACATCAGTTGTCATTTCCATCTTATAGTATTTGAAATCATATTCCACCTGAAACGCATATCAAATGTTATGTCATCTTTACATGTACCTCCCAAAAAATAATTGCAAACAATCAATCGTTAATAGACAACGGTGTTTCTAAAAATCAGCAAGTTCATTTATATAGTGGTGTTTAGCGGTTCCAACAGTTGTGCTGAGTGCAAACAAATTATCTCTCAAATGCAGATTCATAGCATAATAGAACACATGACCATGCAAAAAGATAGGAGAGCTAGACAAACAAACAATTACCTTTTGCAACTCCATTAAATTTTTCAGCAACCTTGCATTCTCTACACCCACAGAATTGAGAGTTCCAGCTTCTAATTTGGTCTCATCAACAATCAAGTGTGAACCTTCAGCTAGTTGCAAGATTCCAGTTTCCAATCTGGAGCATTAACACTAAAATTTTGTAAATATATTTGTAGATTCCAGTTTCCAATCTGGAGCATTGACACTAAAATTTGTAAATATATTTGTATACTAGAAGCTTTTGTACAGAAAGAATATAAAATGTGATCACCTGTTTGTATCATAATTCTTTTTTGGGGCAAGTGAGGCAGTGTTCAAGTATTCCACTGTGAGGGGTATGCAATGTGTGAAAGGCACAAGGTTCTTGACAGCAAGGTTTAGTTGATTTCCAAATATAGAGACAGTTTCTTTGCTAAAAGAGGTAAAGTTTACAGAAAGCTTTCCCACAGCAAGGGCATCAACTCTGGCATGAACCTGGTAGAAAGCAACCCTTCATACAAATACTCTCAAGAATAGAGGGGGTGGGGGAAATGTGTGGCATTCAATGAATCACACATGAGTAAAAATGGGAAATATGCAAGACAGACAACAATAACCAGAACATTTACAATGCATGCAATGATTGAAGTAATTGATCTGTAACAACTGCATACCTTGGATAGAAGATGCAACAACATGAAATGAGCAGCTACATCATCATTGCCGAGAACAGCTGAGAGATGTCTTAGCAAAGCTTCCCTAATGCCTTTGACCAAGTCGGGCTTTGGCTGTGAGATCAAGCACATATTTTCTTCAGTAAGGTGTTTTCAAGTTAAGAAAATGATCCCAACTCAAGATGCAAATTGCTAAGCATTAGTCATTTAGTCAGATCAATAATTAGCACTTAGGCACATATGAAAGTTACCTCTACAATAGGGTTATTCTGAAGGAAGTCCTGAACTGCAAGTTTCCTGTGAATGAAACAATGAAAGCGTGGTACCTGCAGCTTAGAGGGAAAAAAAATGCAAATAAATATGTTAAAACTTTAAAACCTGAAGCTCCGTGGACATAGAAAAGTTATAGAAATGCATATTTATGCTTATTTATGGTTGTCCCTAAAAGAACAAGCAAGCATCTTATTATTGCTAATTGATCAAGTGGCCCTCAAAGGACAATACAGGGCTCTTAATGTATAAAGAAAATTCTTCAAAAGTACATTATAGTACAAACCTTGTTAGGTGGAAAATGGTGCAAAGGATCTTCACAAAATCCATTTGATAAATCACTATCTTCATTGTCCTCTTGAAGTTCTGGATCAGATGTAACGATACCCACAAACTCAAAAATGTCATTCAGCTTCAATTCAGACTCTGGAGAATCATATATCTGGCATGATACAGAGGAAAATGATGAAAGAGATTTGATATAACTCCAGAAAAGCAAAAACAGCAATAAATTGATCATATATCAATGAGTATATCTCAAGAACTTTACAAGTAGAAGAGACTAATTCCTACCTTCACAAGACAACGAGGTGAATTGCCATCAAGACCAGCCACGGAACTCGTACTACAGCTAGCAATCTCCGCTACAACTCCCCGGGATTGAGAGGCTGCAGAAGGGTCTTCACCTTCTCTCTGTAAAGGAAATAGTAAGACCATTTCTCAAAAGAACCACAATAGGAGTTTGCATCACAAGAGGAGACAAAAATTAGATGAAATATAAGCACACTAATATCATAAATTGAAAAAATACCCCAGGACCTATCTGTCAGTAACTCGTATATAACTTATAAGCTGCTCAAGTCATCATACATAGTAACCTAAGTTACCTAACTACAATACTGAAGACTTGGAGGCCAATAGGGGTTGTTCAAGATTGGGACACAAATATCTTGGTATGAACTAAATTGAAATTGAGAAATAAAGTTCAAAGCAAACCACACTGTAACAAGGAAAAATCAGCCAAGTACTTAACAAACCACTTTAAACAAAACATTAATAAAGCTAGATTCTTGGATGGTTCTTTTTCTGTCAATTAAATTCACAATAGAAATAGCTGGAGTTGGATGAAAGCTCTGCATACCAGTTTTTAGTATTAGGAGAACCCTGCACCTCATCACCACAGACCTGTAAATAAACATAGATTAATAAGAAAGACGAAAACCACACATTACCCAGTATCTAGTGTTTTATAAAATTATAGTGAAAACCAACATGTTGACTCTGTAGGTTTCAATCTATCACATTTTTCGTGACACATTACATACAGAAACAATAAAGACAATATCTGAAATCTAAAACAAAATAATGTTAAGGCCCTAACATGATAATATTTTTTGAAGATTGTACTCAATAGAAGCAATAAGCTAATAAATCAAGTAAAAGAAGGCGAGAAGATACAGGCATGTCAGAAGGCTCATCATCTGCTCTCCTCCGCTTTTCTCTTTGTTCGGATGTCCAATCCATAGATTGATTGCCAAATGCTTCGGATGAAATTTCAGCCCATGGATTCAGTCCCGGCACGGGAACACAGTAAAGCAGTCGTCGTTCCCAGATACGCATATCAGCAGAGGAAACAATAGGATATTGAGAAACGTCCATAAACTTGTTGGTCCTCCACACGGAACCATCCTTCAATAATCATATACCCAAAATTAATCCTATTGATAATAGGAAAGAAAGTGAGTGAGTGAGTGTGTGTGTGTGTGTGAGAGAGAGAGAGAGGGAACCTTATAAGCGCCAACATAAAATTCATTGCCAAGCATGTCCTGAATCATCCCACGAAACCGAACTAAAGTATTGGGCTTCACATATCTGATGGTGGTAGGGGTCAAAACCGGAACCTATTGGAAACCGGAATTAATTAGAGAATAGGGTTTTGTTGTTGTTGGAAGAGAAGAGAGGGTGAGATTTGAGATTGAAGTACCTGAGAGAGTTGGGATTGGTCGAAGAGGAAGTGGCGGAAAAGATCGAGGGCGCCCCAATCACGACCGTTGAAAGAGGAGGGATCGGAACCGGACGCTATGGCACTGTCGAAGGTGGATCTGACAGCACCGAGAGGGTTCGCCAGAAAATCGTACTGCGGGCCCACCATCGTCGACTCGTTGGTTGCTCTCTCTCCAACTGGAAGTGGCGAGAATGGTATTGGAGGGTGTGGAAGTGGAAATCAGAATGCGTGACGGTTCTCGATCTCGTTCGCCCTATGCAGCTTTGTAGGTAATCTTTTTTTCCCGCCAAATCTTCTTGGGCTGTTCCTTCCCGCCATTTCTTAATCTCGAGTTACATATAACATTTATTTATTTATTGATAAAAATATTTATTTTTATTTACTTTACTGAAACATATATTCTTTTTTTTACGGAACTGAAATATATATTCTTCGAGTGTTACTGTTAATGTTTCTATTAATTATGTTATTACTAGTGTAGAACCGTGCGTTGCACGAAATCATTGAAAAGAACAATTATAATAATTGAAAATACTAAAAATAATGATAATATGTTCCTAAATAAACAATTTAATAAAGCTAATCTTCAAAATTCAATAATAGGAGACTTATTACAGAAATCCTGAAAAAAAAATAAAGGGAGTTGATTAATTTAAAAATAGATAAAATGTTGTATAAATGTAAATAAAAAATTAATAATGGAATGAAATATAGAAAAAAGTGTTGAATAAATACTTGCTCAGAATACTTTGAAATGATCAGATGTATTGAAATAAATACATGTTCGTGAAAGTTTCTGGAATACTTCTCTATAGACAACGTTAATTGTGTAATTCTCTGAAACATTATCATGATTTTCCAATAAAATCTTTAATCCATGGATAGATTTCACTCTTGACAAAGCAACATACAACTGACCATGTGTAAATACTGGTCTTGGAAGAAATAATCCAACACATGACAATGTCTGTCCCTGAGATTTATTGATTGTCATTGCAAATGAGACAACAATAGGAAACTGTCTTCTTTGAAATTTCACTGGAAGAGTTTGATTATTTGGAATCATGTTCATCCGAGGAATAAGTGCAATTCCACCAGCTCGATTTCCAGTAAAAATTTCACATTCTATAACATGATTACCCAACCTTCTTATCTGCATTCTGGTGTCATTACACAACCCATTAGATTGGTATATGTTTCTCAACAACATGATGGGAACACCAACTTTCAAAACCAATTTATGTGGTGGCAGACCTGAACAATTCAAACCATTTAAAACTTCAGGTGAAAAAGTTTCTAATTCACACTGGGAATTACCTTCTTCTCTGCAAACAGAATCCGAACTCAAATAAGTTCTTTCCTCTCCTGTGATTATGTCCATGATATGATTGTTTACTTGGGAAACCACATCCAAAGTTGGAGCCAATATGCTTCTTTCCTTAAAAATCCTGGACTGTTCATGTTTGATAATATATCAGGATATACAAAATCAATTAAATCATCCAATCCATTTTTAGAATTCTTAATTAACATCTGTTCAGGTATTTGAATTTCAGCTTCACCATCAGCAGTGTCCCCTGCAAGGCCATCTCCGACTTTTAACAACCATTCACTAAAGCTTTTCAACTCAGCAGTTGTGCACTTACTGCTTTGATCATTAAGTCTCATGTTTTTTGTAAGTGTTAGTACTTCACAGAAAGACCACAGGTATGAAGAATTGATTACTGAATTAGCTATGTCTTGCCTTGATCCTCTTGGAATAACTGGTAATATCTGTCTAAAATCTCCACCCAAAACAACTACTTTTCCCCCAAATGGAAAATCAGGTTTATAGTTATCACAAAACCTCAAGATATCTCTAAAACATCTATCCAATGCCTCAAAGCACAACTTACTGACCATGGGAGCTTCATCCCATATAATCAACTTTGCTTTTTGAATCAATTTAGCATGGGGAGATCCTTGCTTAATGTTGCAGCATGAGTCCTCATTAATATTCAATGGAATTTTAAATCTTGAATGTGCAGTTCTTCCATTTGGAAGAAAAAGTGAAGCAATTCCACTTGAAGCAACATTCAAATAGATTTGACCCTTATATCGAACTGCAGCAGATAGTGTATTCCACACAAAGGTTTTTCCTGTGCCTCCATAACCATATAGGAAAAAAAATCCACCATTGTCACCTTCAACAGCTTGCATTATTTTGTTAAATGCTGTTTTTTGTTCATCAGTAAGTTTCTGTAAAGAATTACCTAAAAAATCAGTTAGAACTCCACGATCAAAATTCAACTCTTCTGCAACCAATCTTGATGACAGATTCTGAACTATATCTGCTGATGGCAAAGGAATTGGAGGATAATCTCTTAAGCTTCTTCCATTCCCCTGCATCATTTCTTCTATCTTCCCAAGACAAATATTTTTAATCTCTTCTTCACTTAATTGCAATCTACAATATTAAAAGTAATAAAGTAAGAATGATTTACAAAATCGTAAATAAAATTATTTAATAATAAAAGTAAACATTCACCTTCCATCTGTAGCAATCGCCTTTGGTTATAAAGAATACTATCAGATAGTTCTTGCCAACAACTTTCCCATACATATTCTGGTCTTGAAATGTTATTTGAAATTAACATGATAGTTAATAATTTTCTGATATAATGACCAGAAGCCCATGTGAATGCTTCCTTAATTGCATCAATGAATTCTTTGTCATCTTGAAGCAGACCAAGTGCATAACATGCATCTTTAAAAGTTGGGTAAATAAAACCATTTACAGTTCTTATGTCTTTAAAACTCATGCATCCCTTTTGGATATTTAGCAACAATCGAAGATAATAATCCTCTCCATTTCCAGTAGGAACATGAGGAACTCTTCCAATAGCAAAACCTTGTTGTCGAGGCACCCATTTTAAATACTTTTTATTCCACACAAATTTTGTTGGAAGTTCAGTATAGGTCAACCCCCTAGCATCTGAATACTCTTTATTAGCCTGCATCCAGCCTTGAAACATTGTGGTCTTGATTTCAGCTCTTTCCAAAACATTCTCAACATCTTCATTATCTCTAAAAACAACAGACTGCTGATCATTCAAATGAAAAGGTAACATGATGACAGGAGGATATTTGACCTGAATATCAAAGGTAAATAGCCTACATGTAGCGTCACATGCTGATATATACCTACAGTCATAATAACTTTGGATCTCATCCACAGAATCATGATTTAACAATGAAGTTGTCACTCTGTCATTGCCCTTGTGCACATACTTGAATAAGTACTTAATAGAACTTGTTTGACATATGTATTCAACATTAATATGACATCCAAACTTCAAAGTAATTTTGAGTTGTAAGGAACAATGAATGTGTTGTCAATGAGACACTGCTTTTTTTGAATAACTCTCACATTATCAATCCTTCTATACCTTGGAAAACCTTCATCATCTATTATTGTCCTATGTCTGAAACACTTTGGATAATGCTTAGTACATTTTCCATTTCTCATGCAAGAGAATTTCTGTTATAAACACCACATGGTCCATGAACCATGAATTTACTAACTAATGCAAAAAGTTTAGGATTGGAAACACTGTCAGGAATTTCTGCACATATAAACCTATCAATATCCTCAGGAGATCTTGGATTATGTTCTGGATGCATGAATAACAAAATGTGTGCATGTGGCAACCCACGCTTTTGAAATTCAATAATGCAAACATCTGAAATTTAAACAAAAATTCAGTAATTTAATTAAATATTTCATGTTGAGTTGAAAAGAAAAAACAAATTAGTAACTTACATGCAGATACTTTGCCAAAGATATGCCCACTCTTTAAATCTTTAATGAGCTCATCTAACTTAATCTTGAAGACTCTGCACAAAGTATCTGGCCTATCTTCAGCACTTACTCCATGTCTCTGAATATACCTCTTAACTTCAGGCCATTCTGGATTGCAGGTCATTGTAATAAAAAAACTTGGATATCCAAAATATTTGCAAATGGCAAAAGCATCTTTACAATTATTAAACATGTATCTAGGACCACCAGTAAAAGAACTTGGAAGAATTATTCTTTGTCCTGTAGCTGCTGCATTAGTCTCTCCACGAACTAAACATTCATGTAATCCTTTATACTGATCCACTCTTAACTTAGCTTGATTGAATCTAACGTACCTTAATCTTTCAGCTTCAACCATAGTATATGCATCAACCAAAAACTATTGAAATAACCTTTTTGATTTGAGCAAAATAGGAGAATCTCCAATTCTTTCCTGAATTCTATATGCGAAAAATTCTCGCATGCTTACCTTATTCCTTTTCCTACTGGAACAGCTTGCAACATTTTCAGAAGTTGGGATATCAGGACGATATCCATCTTCGCCAAAGGGGAAAATTAAAGGATATTGCAATCCCAAATAGTTAGGATGTAGTGTATCCACAATTTGAAGGCTCCTACATTGGGGTTTCTAAAATAATGTCCCTGTGTGCAAGAGATTCATCAATGTCTCCTACAATTATTGCAGCTACTTCTGAAGCAGAAGGTAAATTGTATGTTCTTCCATCCTATTCCTCTTTCTAATCAATTTTAGCTTGATATCACCAAAATCTCTTTCAACAAAACGATCTCTTGCATATCTAAATGACTTTTCCAGGACATTATGTTCATCAAGCATTTCCTTTAGGACTGTCACTATTTCTATATCTAATGAAGATGAATCCTTATTCTTTCTGCAAATCATTTTCAAAAATAAATTTATTAATAAGATTGGACTTAAACAATGAGGAAAAGTACATAACATTGCATTAGAGTATACCTGACAGCATTTATTCTGTTATCAACTTCATTCTCTGTATCATATATGTACAATTGTGCAAACTTTGGTTTCTGGTTAGGTTGTGGAATAAGACTCCCAATTGAATGATAATTTTGACCACCCAATAAGAAAAATGGAGGAGTTGTTCCATTATTTACTTCATGATTTACTTTTCCAGCCATTGATGTAAATGAAAACATTCCATTAAATGCTCAAATGTTGTTCAGAAAATATTTGCTTCTTTCATTCCTTTTACTGTGTAAATCAGCTAAAATTGGTGGAGGCATTGGAAGCAATGGCAACTTGACTTTTCCTTCCATGCAACAAAGAGAAAATTTAGGTCTATTTGAACCTTTAGTTTTTGATAACCTCTCATCAGACCACATTAAAGCCTTGCAGAATTCACACTCAAATGAATTGTCTCCAATGTCTAAGACTTCTGAAATAAAACACAGAAACATGCAAAAATTTGTGTGTCAGATTAGATAAAAAAATATGTAACTGTATAACAAAAGGCATCATCAAACCTTCCTCAGGATGGGACATTTGAAATATTGCATGAGCTTGTAACAAATCTGAAAATGAAAATAATATATAGGAATATGTATTATCAATGATTGTAAAATATTTTAAAAGCAGATATTCAAACAAACTAAAACACCTCTTAATTCAATTTCATATACCTTCAAAGGTTGAGTCATCAAACATATCCATTCCATCCAGGTCTTCTTCTATAATTGAATCATAAAATTGATTTAACACTGTATAAATGATATTACAGAACATTAAATAACATACTACATAATCAAAATGGGGAACCTTGCATGTTAAGCAACATTTTACAGATAAAGTACCTTCATAATCATTAAAAGGATAGCCGTCAGATTCATTAGTCTCAATATGTTCAGCATCCTGGAATAAATAAGTAGGATGGCATTGCACAGACTCGATTACTCTTGGGTCTTGTATGACATGCTTCCCTCTTTTTACTTAATACTGTCATGAATTAGATAAATGTATGAATATGTCATATTAAAAAAGTGACTAAAAAATGTTTAATGGCAAATACTTGTTATAAAAAAACCTTGGAGTTAAAGTAAAGATGTCACTATGTGCAGGAGAAGGAGATGATGGAATTGGCTTATCCTGAAATCTTATCCTCAAATTTTCAGACATCTCTTTAGAAGATCCTGTCAGCAGAAATAATAAGTTATTCCTGAATCTTGTTTTGAATACCTTCAAATGGTTAAATTAATTATAATAGTCACTGATGCAACTTGAGAAGTATTCTGAGTTGTTGTACTCACAACCGTTTGTGTGGAAGAACCTTGAAATAGGACAACTTTCAATTGTGAATATTTTGAGAAACATAATATTAAAATATGAAAGATGAAAATGCACAAACCATTTGTTACTACAGATTGAGTCATTGATGGATTGACTACTTCGGTGGCAGATAAGACGGGGTTGACTTTGATACTTCCATTAAGAATCAAAATTTTTTCCTCACTCCGTGCAATAACGTTTTCTAAAACAGTTAAATCAAGTATGAATACAAAAAAAATGAATCTATAGTCAATAAGAAATATTCATGACAGAAAAAGTTGAAAGATAATATTAAAACAATACCTTTGCATATCATGTTTTCTTTTCCATAAGTGGTTGCTCTTCTTTTTGTTAAAGGAGTTATTGAAACATTATCTATTGTAACAAAAAGTAAACTAATACATTAATTAATTTCACAAAAGATGAATTCTAACATGAACAACAATTACATCAACTACAAACCTTGACTTATTGGATCCAAAGGTTTCCTGCTCTGAAAATTGTTGTTTAAACTGGTATTATTGCTTAGTGATTCAGTATTTCCATCCTGAGGCTGAATTCGTCTTTTCCTTTTATTCATCATAATCATCATCCTTGTACATCGAGCCATCTTCTTCTGATATTCATCATCTTGTTCCATGGCTAATGAAGGGAGAAAGAATTCAATGAAAAGTAAAGAAACTTGTATCTTGTGTAATGTTTTATTACTCCAAGTTAAAAGATTAAGCTATTAATAACTTAATTGCCAAAAAAGTCTACACATCAATTAAAGTTGAGAAAAATGTAACTAAAGAATATAGAAGGTCAAGGAACATCATTACAGAACAACTATTAGCCAACTTATTAAAACCTTTATTCCTTGAAAGCTCAAAGAGGTTGTTAAAATTGTCGCAGCAGCCAAACGCATTTAATGCACAATGACTTCAATCAAGTTCCAATCAAGTGTCTCGAATGGTGGCATTATTAAATATGAAGATCAATACAAAAACATTATTAAAACTAATACAAATTAACAACTCAAATTTTATCTCATACAATTTATACAGTAAGCTAATAGTATCCTAAAAATTGTATTATATATCATCTTATACATAAAGGACTGAATAGATAAGATGAAAAAGGCATATGGATCCCGCTTTGAAAAATGCTTTTAAACAATGAGTTGGGATCTTGTTTTATATTACTCTATTTATTGATGTAACGTCTAAATATTCTTAGTTGATTAATTATGAATTTAGCAATAAAAAATACAACACGTGTTAATTACTTACTGAACCGAGGATAACATGTGTTAATTGATTGCATACTAAAATATATACAACGACATCTTTAAACTTTAATGACATGGTCCTCCTATGAAGACATTTTTTCTCTAAGCCCTAAAAAACAAAATTGAACATATTTGAACATATGTGGTGAAAAGTTAAGTTGAAAATACGTTTTTTTTTAAAAAATTATAATCAACACATTTGTGCATGTACCACCCTCTTAAGGAAATTTGGCATTATTCGTTTCAAAGACTTTTTTAGATGCATAGAAATGTTTAAACATCTTTTCTTTTCCTCAATTATCATCTCTAAGCAGCTTTCTATAAATACGTCAAAAAGAGATAACTCTCAATAATAGATTATTTGCAACATCTGCATTTAAAACACAATGGTGCAAAGTTTTAATCACCCAAAACATTCCATAAACATAATAACCTTTCTCATTGTTTGGAATCATACACCATGAAAACAGGAAACTTGAAAACCAAATTCCTAAATAATTAGAACTACAAGCAGGAAAGTTCAAAACCAACATCCAAAGTAATTACAACTGCAAAATTTTTGAAATATCAAATCAAAATTCGATCTACCACCGCAGTCATAGTTTTTCATACTATCATCTGAGTAAAATCTAATCTTATCCCCAGCCTTCAATTTCATTCCTCTCATAAACTCATACCATCCATCTGATAGGTACCGCTCAGTTGGATGTCTTTTAGGCTTCAACAACTTGCATGGGATTAAATTACCATCCTCATCTATAACAGTCACAACTTCTTGATCCTTGTCCAACATGTCTCCCACAATCTTTGCAGGTATGAGCTGCAAAATTTTAGTTTGAATAAGTTTAGTTTTAAGGAATAATAAAACTATAACTCTAAAAACAACCTTATAGTCTAAGAATAAAATACTAACGAAAGCATTTCCACCGGATGCACCTGCCTTTGTTAAAGTAACTTCCCACAAAAATAGAGGCTCCTCAGGGTCCTCCTCATAATTGACAGTATGGTCATCAACATCTTCATTCATTTCCAGCCTAGGATAATCGACCTCCAATGCTCCATTGGCTAATCTAATATCAAACTCAATGTCCCCTTTATATGTAAATAAAACCCAGTAACTCTGAACTAAGTTATAGCGCCTAATGATGTTTTCAACTCCATTAATAAATGCAGCCTTGTCATACCCATTGCAACTTATAGAAACATTAAAAGTAAAGCCAGCGGGGTCCCTCAAAATAACTTTCCGGTGATTAATTTCAGATCTAAACTTTGTCCAAAATGATTCATCTATATAAATCATACCCTATAAATAGATATGAAAAAAAATAAATTCATTAAAAAATCCAATGTTGAATAAATAATATATATACAAAAAAATAGATAAAAATTTAAAATACCTCATAAGGGTCCAACTTAGCTGCAAAAATAACATCCTTCCTATTTGCTTTCGAAGATCCAGCCATAATCACCTACATTCAATAAGATTTCCAAAAGTTACAGTAAGCATTAAAATATAAATAAGAGAAGCAAAACTAAACACTGATAAATGAATATATTAAACAAAATTAAAGTTAATTGTACATAAATTTAACAATAAATCAGGAAAGGTGCATAATTTGTAAATAAGATTTTGATTTTGTATATTTAATTATGAATCAATATATTATTACCTCCATCCCTCACCCTAAATAATGTATGAACCATATGGAACAAAGCAATTTAACCCTCCATAGCATATCTCTTTTTGACAGTAGAATACAAATACCAATTTTTTATCACAAGTTCAATGGTTAAAAGATACAAAATATCAATCATTTCTATTAAAGGACTAATAGAAACACATATTGATTATTTATTACAAAACTTCAGCATTATATACACGTATGAAAATGCTACACTATGAACTGCACTAAATTTCCAGGAACAACTCAATGAAAGCATATAATAGTAAACTTAAGAGAAAGGAAGGATAAAATGCTCCATTGACATGGAAAGGCTAAAAATGAATTCTTATACAAATTGAGTGATTAAACTGAAAAACAGAACCTTCAAAGCAGATTTCCAGCAAATCTAGCACGATTTCACAAATACCTACATGCACAATAAAACATATTTAGTTCAGCATGAAAGGAAGAAGATTAAAGAAGGCCTCTTGCTTGGGTGAGGAAAAAGAAAGAAGATGAAAAAACAATTACCAAACCTTAGAAGCTTTCCTCACGGTGAATGCAATCTAGAAGTGATCTCTATTAAATATCTTTATGTATTTGTACTGAGAATGCTAATTACATACCTCTTCAATTTGGTATTTCTTTTCAAAGGAAGCTATAATGTTATCATCAAAACAAAGCCTTGAAATACTAATGACATAAGGAACAATTGACTCCATATCTTGAATCTTAACTTGCACTTTAAAAAGGAATTTCTTATCTTTAAAGGAATCAATCTCTTCGGGATGCCTATTCTTATCTCCACCCTGTAATGGAAAAATTGCATACGATTGGATTGAAGAGCAAACGTGTGTGATTGTTTAAAATGTTTATGACTCAAGAGTTGAAGTGAATACCCTGGCAATATATGAAGTGCGAAGTTCAGATGCAGAAATTTTCAGGAAATTTGAGGCTTCTTTATCAAATAAGATAAAAGATGCAGAATCTGTCTCATCCACTACACGAAGCTGAATAGAATATCTACATAATGAAAGTCTTATTTAAGTAATGTACACCCCTATCATTTCACTTTAATATTAACAAATGAAACTATTAAGAACATACATTGTCACAAAAGTTGAATAATGAGTGACACCTTTTTTACAATAGAACATAGATCCATCCAACTTCATACCAAGAGAACATTTCTTACAGGCACGATAACACCAGTTATATTCAGACTCAATGTCTTTAACAGTCCCAATTATTACAAAAACAGAATTCTGATGCAAAACAAAATTCACAAAAAAATCAATCAACCATAAAAATGCACATTTGAAATTGAAAAAATTCAAGTATACTTAATATACCTGTGTTACTTCTTTCAAATCAGCAATTGTTTTGTACACTCCTCTTTCAAGAAATTCTTCCTCAAGGGTCAAAGAAGCATGATCACTTAATTGACTAAACTGAATACCTTGTTGAGAATCAGAAGATTTCAACCTTGCATGATTTAAGATGTAATTTCAATATGTCACAATTCATACTAAGTAAAAATTAAACATTAAAACCCTACAAAAAATAAAGTTTAAACCCAAAAACCTCATTTGAAAGTCTTCAATTTCAGGTATATTGGCATTGATAAACAACTTAGAGTTGTAAGTTGTGTTTGAAACACCTACTGACCCTGTTGCAAATAATGAAATGCTTAGTCTTCCAAAATGATAAATGTATTGTTTAAAATAACCTTTTGGTAATAAGTTTGTATTAATACCTTTAAAATTTTTCATTTTTGCAAATTGAAGAACAACAACATAGGACTCAGATGGATGGTCTTCCAAATGTTTCAAAAACATAAAAGCATAGTCCTCCCATAAAGTGCACCTAAGTTTAAGACTTCCCCTGAAATAAAAGTAAAAAAAAAAGGTTTCAAGTTTATCATTTAATAATGTGTGATTTGAAGAGATAATGCATTGTATTAATAGATAAAGATTACTCAATATTTTCCAACTCTATGACAATATAGTTGCATGGCTTTCCCTCTTTCTTGAACTCAATCAGATTACCTTTCCCAGTAACAACACCTATTACATCTGCAAAGTAGGATATTTAAAAAAAAAATTGTGTTAGAATTTTAATTAACTATGAAATCATTATGAAATAAAAAAAATCATTCAACATAGTGTAAATAAAACTTACCAACCAAACGTCTGTCGTCCTTAGTTTCATTCAATATTTCAGTGAATGGGACAAATGAAAAACCATAGAGGGGAATGGAAGAATCTTCTACCAGAGTAACTCGTGTCTCTCTCTTGAAGAACATTCTAAATTCATGCATTGTAGGTTTGTACTTTCCACTGTTAAGTGCTACGCTGAGGTTTCTATCATGTACACATTACCTTCATTGATACTACTCTCAAACAGATACACATGAATGCTCTTCACCGTGCATTGGATACGACCTCCCTAAAACTTGTAAAGCAATAAACTATAAAAAAAATTATAACAAAAAAATAAAGAAAAATTGTTATCAAAGATGAGGAATTGTTGAACTTGTTCGTCCAAAACAACCAATTCAATCATTGATTTATTATTGTTATCCTTAAAATATGAAGACCTCCATAGCCTAATGACTCTGACTTTAATTCTCCATATCTTATGCTCAGAGCCTCCATTCACATTACAGATTAAATCATAACGGGAAGCCATACTAAACAGGATACTTATAACTCAAAAAGCAGAAGCAAATAGTTTGAGATAAACACTGTGTAATATTGTCTGAGATGAACTGTTCATAAATAAAGGTGGTGATATAAATAGATGGGAACAAATTACATCATAACAAAAAAAAAACAAATATTATAATTTTATTAAATGAAATGAACAGACGACTACATTAAAAACGTAAAACAAACAAATGACACATTGAAAATGATGAAAACAATAATGACTCAGCAATAAAACCTTTGAAAAAATTCAACATAATAACTTACTTACATAGAAACTCATGAAAACGGTTTTTGTATATACCAACATAACACTACCGAGGGCCAGTGTAGCTATCGAGCCTTTCCAGGAACTAAGCATACATCTACAAAAGGGACGGAGAGAAAAGGAATATGAAAAGGGATGGAGCATTTGCCGAAAAAATGTTAATTATGGGATTCTTAATATTATTATAGGCTTCAGTTTCCAATCCCACTAAATATTTTAAAATTCAAATTTAAAATTTAAACTCATAAAGTATAACATTGATTGCATCAGAAATCTTAATGGCATCAGAAAACTAAATAAACCATTAAAATAAATCAATATTTAAATATTTAAACTAAATAAACCATTTCAATTTATTGTACAGATTTTTATTTTATTAATAATCAACGTGAATCTTTATTTAATAAAGTGATTTATTATTAAAATATTTTAGGCAATATTATGATTATTTAAAACATTAATACAAAATAAACCATTAAAATAAATCAATATTTAAATATTTAAACTAAATAAACCATTTCAATTTACTATACAGATTTTTATTTTTATTAATAATCAACGTGAATCTTTATTTAATAAAGTGATTTATTATTAAAATATTTTAGGCAATATTCTGATTATTTAAAACATTAATACAAAATATTTAAAAATTCAAATCTCTATAATAATAAAATGGGATTGTACACGTTCCAAAATTATAAAATCTGATTCTTAAATCTTTATAGATCATTCTTCAAGCATTAATAAAACGTGAATTATGGGATTCTTAATATTATTATAGGCTACAGTTTCCAATCCCACTAAATATTTCAAAATTCAAATTTAAAATTTAAACTCATAAAGTATAACATTGATTGCATCAGAAATCTTAATGGCATCAGAAAACTAAATAAACCATTAAAATAAATCAATATTTAAATGAAAAACGTTTTGGAGGGAAACTGACATCACAAGAGGGCGACACGTCACATCATATGACCTGACAGAAACTGTGTTTTATATAATATATTGATAACATGTTATTTTTAAGTAACTCTATATTTGTTAATTAGGGATATAATCCAGATGGATTTTGGTTAAATTAAAGTTCAAACCAACCGAATATTTGTGGGTTGTGTTGGTCTGGGCTTTAGTTTTTTTAGTTATCTGAACATTAACAGGTTGGATTAGGTCATCGGATTACAATATTTTTATAGTATTTTTGGGAAACATGTTTAAATTTTTAAAAAATAAAAAAATCGAGAAATTCTCTTAGCTTTTAGGTCAGTCGTTTTTCCCTATTCCCTCACAAGAAAACCACCCACAAACATTCCAACAAACAATAACTCTTCATTTATGCACAACCTCACTGTTACCAATTCTCCAATGCGCAACCCACACACCATCCACCACTGACTTTGATATAGATCTTCAGAGGCGCATCCTCTTCAGTCTCGCTAATAACCCACCCACCACCGCACTACTGGCTCATTAGATCTCTAGAGGTAGTTCCTCTCCAATCTCCCCAAAAAACAAAACCACCAGATCGCACATCAACTTCAATCTCTCCAAAAAACCACCACTTGTCCAGATCTTTACACTTCATCGAGAATCTATCCCACCCTTCATTCTCCGGCTTGCTTAAAAATCAAACCCATTTTTATAACGATGTGGGCAGCTAAACGACAACGGCAGTGGTTGAATGACGACGACAACGGCTGAAGAACAAGAACATGGTTGAACGACGACGACGATAGCTCAAGAACGGTGGCGTCTGAACAATGGTTGAACGACTACGATGTATGGCGGCATAATGATGATGGCAAGCGGTAGAACGCAGAATGAGGGTGACGGTGGAAGAAGTGGATATAGAGAAAGAAGTGAAGGGTGGCTAGGGCAAACTCTCTGAATCTGAATGACTAACTGAGGAGGACCAAGAACATATGGGCCTTCTTTAAACGTATGTTCCTATATACAGGTAGGGTTGAGTTTTATCGGTTTTAAAATTTGAGAACACAGACCCAACCCAGACACAATCAGGTCTAGCAATATAAAACCTAACCGAACCAAACAAATGCCTCTGAGTCGAGGTCTAGTCGACCGGGTTCGTGGGTCGACCTATACCCACTTACACCCTTAAATAACAATGTATGTAAATCAACGGTGCATCAGTGAGACACGCCTTTTAAACCCTTGGATATATTATTAATTTAATCAGTCGTTAAGATTCGTTATGGGAAAGTTGTTGAATGTTTCTTTCAAAACTTCAGTCTGAGTACTTGTTATTGAATCTACGCATCTAATTCTAGTTATCTACTCAGCTGCTCTATTTTTAGACAATTGCTACTCAATTAGTGTAGGCAAACACAATGGCAATGGTGGTTGCCGTTTGATTCAGGCAATTAGAAGCCCCACATGTGGTGGAGGATGATGATGAGGCGGTGACACCACTTGGCCCCGGCGGAGCAGAGGTGGAGACGAACGAGGGTGATGTTGGAGGCGCAACAGGAGAAGGCTTCTTGGAAGGAGCTTAAAAAACATGATGCTTACAAGTACACACTGAAATACAATTGCTTTGAACAACATCAAGACCAGCAGAACACTGCTTAAAACAATTTCTAAAAAGAAAAAATGTGTGATAGGGACAAACAGTGAGACTTCATTGACGGGATGATGGAAACCATGACGAAGCTTGCTCATGCGATGATGGTCTCTGGGACATTCGCATTGTTGACTGCGTGAGAACAGTGAACCTGTGGTGCTAGACTTATCTGTTGACACAATATAACGACGAGACGATGGTTCTAACGACACGCCATGGCTTGCAGCACGAACTAGAGATGATGGAGCTTCCATGGTAGCTTAACGAATAGGATGAGGAGGGGGTCAGTTTGTGAAAGTTTTGAGTAGAGGAGGAAAACGGTTTTGGGAGTTGCAAAAAACTAGTTCATGGTGGTTGTCGATGTGAGAGTGAAGATTAACTGTGGTTTACTTTAGTTCACCAAAAAATGTGCTTCACAGTGACATAAACTATTAATTATTGATTAAGTGTGCTTTTGGATTAGCGTTTGCAAACTTGAGTTTGAATTAACGTGGATTTAGTGAACGTGATTTTGGATAAACTTTAGTTTGAGTAAACATAATTTCATGTTTGGATACCTTGCTGCAGACGTAAGTTTAAGAAAGTGAATATTGTTTGGATGATATCAATGGAAATCAAGTTTAGAGTTGTAATTACTAAAAAGGACATAGCCTTTCAAAGTTTACTACATTTATATTTTTCTATATTAAATATATTTGATATTAACACTAATAATAAAAAATAAACATATTTACATACACCATTTTTATATTTTATGAAAATGTATTGAATTTAAAATAAATATACATGATATATTTGAACTATAGAAATAAAAAGCATAACCATATTAGTTTTGTTCGCATAAGTAATAAATGGCTTGGTTGAATTGTTTAGTCACAATAAATTCAAGTTCAAAAATATATCCAATGCCAACAAACTTTTTTAGCATGAAAGGAGAAATAAGTCATTAATATTTGTTGAACCATTTTGCATACATGAGTTTTTATACCTTTTAAATCTCTTATTTGTATACGTTACTTGCTTGGATAACTCTTTGATAGTTTTCTGTCTCATTGTCATATCTCACCATATTTATTTGTTGTCATGATTCATTCTCGGAACAAAGAAAATGTTGGTAGCTGAACCATATTTATTGTTTAATCACACAATAAATCCCCTATCTTCTCTTTACACGAACATTTGGAGAAGGCAGTAGAAAGAGAGACTTCTAGCATGACAGACTGTATGCAAAATATTTATTGGATTAGCAAAATAATCAACAATAAAATAGCCAAACATTCTCAACTCCTTTCTAGTGAGAGGATAAAAGGTGCCACTGTCAACTTTGCCTATCATTCTAAAATAAATAAAAACTAATAACCAACAATAAAAATGATAGGATGAAGGCTCTTCTTCTTCCTCGCACGACCTCACAAGACGCAGCGACGGGATTGGAAGCGATGAAGGCTGTTGTGAAGTAAATGGAAAGGCGGTAAAGAGGTGGTGTGCGGTGATGATAAGGCTGGTGATAAGTGGAAAGGCGATGTACATGCGCCCTGCTTCTAGTGTTATATATGCTAAATTTGCATGTACGTGAAAGAGTGAAGGAACATACCAGTGGACGTTATCATAGGTTTGATGTTTGCATGTTTAGAGAGAGCTTCCATGCACTCTTCCTTTGTCATGTGAAAGATCAAACACTTCTCAATCAGGTGTTGCACCCCCGTGAGGAAGAAAGTGTCGAAAATACTTGGTGAGTTTGGAAACTGTGGAGAGGAAGAAGGTTTCCGCTCTCACTCGTGACTGTTGGCTTCCATTGCCATACCTCCCATGCATTAGGGGCAAAGCGTGCATTTTTCTCAAATTTGAAACTCAAGTCTAATGAACTCACGTATTATGAACGGAAAAGCTATTATTACTAGAAGTTGGATGGACTCACGCTATTGTTCATACGTGCGTTTTGATTAGTGGAGCCAAATAACATGAAAAATATGCCACGTGAGTTTACTCTCAGGAACGTGAGTTTAGGGTTGGCAAACACCAATCCAAATAGGTTATAATAAAGTCTATAAGAGGTATGGACACTAAGTTGCAAATTTAAATTTTTATTACTTTCTATATAAAATATTATTTTAATTTCACGTTATGGTATAACTGACTACTCTCTGTAAAAAAATCGAGCCACTGGTGAGACAAAAAATTTGTGAATCACTTAGGGTGTGTGTTTGAACAAAACTAGTTGATAGCTAGCTGCTAGCCGATGAGCTCCGAGCTGATGAGTTAGCTTATTGACTTAGAAGTGTTGGTAGAACTAGCTGATAAGCTAGTGGTAATGTAAATGACAAAAAAGGACATAACTACATAAGTTTTATTATATAAATTCTATTTATATTTTCTAGACAAAATATATTATTATGTATTATAATTTTAGTTTTTTTAAAACTAATTAAATTATTAATAAACTTTTTAGTGATAAAATATTTAATTAAAAATTAAATAAAAGGTGAGAAATTGATAAATAAATAGTATAATATAAAAATAATTTTATAAAATTGTAAAAAGAAAATAACAATTTAATTAATTCTATTTTTTAAATTACTTATTATATAGGTAATAATAGGTAAAAAGAATTGAAAGGTTTTGTCACTAAATTTATAGGTGTCAATTTGGGTTTATAGCTCGGGTGAGCCAACCCGGTCCAACCCGGCTCAACCGGTGGGTTGTGTTGGTAAAATATAGGGCTCACATTTTCGCGGGTCAAAAGTGGGTCAACCCACTTAACTCACGAGCCAAGTGGGGTTCGAGCGCACTGGTGATGTGAGTTGGCTCACCTTTTTTATTTTTTATTTATTTTTATACTTTTTAAGTCATTTTTTATAATTTTTTATAATTTTTCTAATTTTTTTTACCTTTTTTATTGATTTTTATTATTTTTCTAATTTTTAGTTAGGTGAGCCAACTCGCTTAACCCCACCAACTCAGCGCGTGGGGTCGAGTCGGGTTGGTATTTTTTCAGCTCACCAGAAAAGTGAGGCCAACCCGGCTCAACTCACTTTTAGCCTAACCCGTGGTGAGCCAATCTACGTGAGCCGGGTTGGCTCACTTTGACACCTCTACTAAATTGAAAATATGTAATAATAGATAAAAAGAAAACTCTAGTCTAATAGAGTTCTCCATCATGGTTTGCCTATCAACCATTATTAATAAATGAAGTCTCTAGTCTAATAGAGTTCTTCGTGTTAACTACTATTATTAGAGAGGGAATTATTTCATCATGTTGCTACGTGAGTCCTACTCATCCTACTGGCCTATGTTACTGAAGTGAAGATTATCGCTACCACAATTGTCTCCTATCGAGCATACGCTATGAAGTCTATTAATTAGTTTGAGCATTCAAACTTGACTCAAAGACTTAATATCCTTTAGTTTTAATGATTAACAAATAAGAGTATATAAAGAACATATAAGAACATAATAAGAACAATAAGATTATATAAACAGGTTCTACTGAGAAAGGTATTGGTTTGTTGATTGTGTTTCAGGTTGAAATATTCATTAGAAGAAGAAGAAGATTTGATGAACAGAATCAGAATCAGAAGATCAGGATTAGAAGAACAAATGCAGGATTTAATATAAAGGTGTCTAAAGTAAAGCAACTCGTCTGAAGCGTAGAAGGTGTCTGAAGTAAAGCAACTCGTCTGAAGTGCAGAAGCTGTCTGAAGTAAGCAACTCGTCTGAAGCATAGAAGCTGTCTGAAGAACGCAACTCGTCTGAAGTGTTGAAGCTGTCTAAGGAACGCAACTCGTCTGAAGTGCTGAAGCTGTCTGAAGAACGCACTCATCTGAAGTGCTGAAGCTGTCTGAAGTGCGCAAGCCGTCTGAAGACGTGAAGACCATCTGAAGACGTGAAGACCGTATGAAGACGTGAAGACTATCTGAAGAAGCCTACAAACAAAATCAAGAATTTATCTCTTGAAAGACGTTGCTAAAGTTTAAAGCACACTCTACCAAAATGGAGTACACTTATTTCAGTATAAAAGCTAAACATGCTTTTATGCCTCGATCAAAGTCTTGCACAAATAAGGAAACTCTGCAAAGACTTTCTGCAACGCCTGGTGCACCTGCAACAAAAGGCATTTTTGTGTGCGCAGACCTACTGCACCTGCACCTGCACTTGCACCTGCTGGCTGCCCAGAACTGAGCAGAAGACTGAGTAAAAGCAACCAGAAAGATGTTTGAATAAAACATATTAAAATTCAACATCTTTATTCATCTAGATCTCAGAAGAAGAAAATACAAAGAAGAACAGAGCAGCAATCATCTGAAGAAAAGAGCTTATTGAAAACATCTCAAGCTGGAGAATTAACATAAGCCTGAAACAATTATATAAGATGAGCACATGTTGAAGCTGACAAAATTACAATGAGATAAAAGCAAGCATTTGAGTATATGTGAAGAAATTAATTGTCTGAACATATAAACTCTCTAAGTGGCATGGAACAGATTTCAACATTGAAGAAATCAATACAGAAGCTAAGACTATATGATTCAACGACTATAATATCATATTCTTTATTCAAAGAAGAAACTGCAACAACAGCTATTCGACAAGACACATCATTCAAAGAAGAAAGAAAAAATGGTGTCAGGAAGCAAACAGAAAAGGAGCATATACAAAATAAGCAAAAGGACAAATCCAACGGATATCTCCTCATATACACTCCTAAGAAAAGCAGAAGAAATCAGAAGTCAGCTAAGGAACGCAGAAGAAATCAGAAGACAGCTGAAGAAAAGCAAAAGGAAATCAGAAGAGAACATGCAAAATAATATCAAGAAAATCTCTCTAAAGAGCTCATCTACAGAAGTGTCAGAACAGGACTGTCTGAACACTTATTTGCTTAAGAAGAAGCAACCGTTTGAGACACTATTACATAACAGCTATAATGAGCCACATCACCAACATCTCAACAGTATTAGGAATCATCTTCAAACGGCTATATTCCAACAGAACATATAAATAGCCTCAAGATTGATTGAAGATGTTGAGAAAGTAGAAAAAGAATCAACCATGCTGCTGACCTATTGGTCAGTTAGTCAAATATTGTTCGGAAGAACAACCAACCAAGCTGGCCAAAATGACAATGAACCAATACTGGTTTGAAGCCACGAATGTACCTTGGTTATTCCAATGATACGGGTGAGAATGTAGCCCATGGAAACCAATGTTCGAGAACAAGGCTGGAGCTTAAAGTCAGTATCTACCTAGCCAATTCTCAGAGGATGTTATTCCTCATATCAGAGACAAGGGATTGTACTTAAACTTATATACTTGTATCACTGTCTTAAACCTTGTACTTAGAATTCATTCATTGTATCCTGAGTAGTACTCAGTTAACCTCTAGTACAGGAAAAGATTAAGTTATGTTTCGTGGAAACTTAAACTAGTTTAATTTGTAAACACGATAAGTGTCTGAAATCCTGGAGAGGCTTGGTGGAAGAAAGAATACTTTACACTTGGATAAGTGTCTGAGAGCCTGGAGAGGCTTGGTGGAAGAAAGAATACTCTACACTTGGATAAGTGTCTGAGAGCCTGGAGAGGCTTGGTGGAAGAAAGAATACTCTACACTTGGATAAGTCCCTGAGAACCCGGAGAGGCTTGGTGGAAGAAAGAATACTCGGCGTTGAGCCTGGAGAGGCTTGTCTGTAAAAGAATACTGCAAGAGTTGCCTGGAGAGGCAGTTGAGAACAGAAGAATACTTGTTGAGCCTAGAGAGGCTTGGTTGACAGAGAATACTTGGTTTAGAGCCTGGAGAGGCTTGGTAAGAAAGAATACTTGTTGAGTCTGGAGAGGCTTGTCTGTAAAAGAATACTGCAATGAGTTGCCTGGAGAGGCAAGTTGAAAACAAGTAATACTTGTGTTGGCCTGAAGAGGCTGTGAATAATACTTGTATCTGTGGATTCAGATAGTGGAAAATCCAGTGGTGGTTTGCCTCTGGGACTGGATGTAGCTCACGGGTTTGTGGGTGAACCAGGATAAATTCTGTGCCTAAGTTCTCTTTCCTTAATCTCTTTATTTACAGTTTTCATATTTATGTTGGGGATTGAAAAGTATTTTCATAATAAATTTAACACAGCGATTTCAATAAAGAAGTTTAAAAACAAATATAACATAAAACATCTCTTATGTCGTTTGAAGCATTACAAAGAATGTTCCTTGAAGAACTTCTGAAATAATTATCTGAAGTGAGTCTGGAAAGAGCTCAGTTCAGAAATCAGAAATAGACTTCAGACAACCTCTAGTCATCTGAAGTGTTTCAGAAACCGTTCTGAAAATAATCTTTGTAATAGTCTTCAGAAGATACTTCGAGAAGCCTCTGTTTAAAACAATTTTAAGGTTAGAAGAAACTCTATTTTTCTTATCTTCCGCACGTTTTAATTGTCTCTGATCTTAAGACTTGTTTTGAACATTGTTCATCTTCATGATTTAAATTAAAGATTTCCAAAAACAATCAAAAATCTTAAACACTATTCAACCCCCCCATCTAGTGTTTCCTATGGTTCTAACATACGCATAGTCATGAAAACAGACAAACAGAGAGGGTGAGATATTGATCCCATTTAAACGGAAGTACATGGTAAATCCAAGCATCAGATAAAGCTACGGATAACGATAGTTATTTCGTATAGCAAAAAACAGGGTAAAACACACTACATACAACAATAATTATTTACGGTAATTATCCAACATTTGTAAGTCAATTAAATAGTAAGTTAATATATTGACATATTCACGAATAACGACTGAGTATCTAGTCTGGCGAGGTTATTTTCTTATGGTAAATTAACAACAAATAGTCAATCAGACAAATTAACAAACAAACCATCAAGCAGATCCATCAACCAACAGACAAACATCCATACAACACAAACAGTTAAATTATCATCAATTACTCTGCATGTAATTTCATGTCATGTTATGCAATGCAATGCACGTGGGCCCAAATCCACCTCCTTTCACATGCAACCTCCATGGAGATCTCAACTATCACATGAGCGAAGGTCAGGAGCTTTTGTCACAGACGCGACTCCCATTAAATAACCGGTGCATAATTTCACTTCATAAAGTGCACTTTTCAAACTCAGTGGGCACCATGATGCACTCCATCTGTCCTGATGATCACTAGGGTCTAGTCGGACGCGTCAAGCCTTAACCACTCACCACGGTCTGGTAGTCGTCCCTGTCTATCTCACACCGTACTAGGTGTATGCTACCTCATGGCTCTCAGCTAACAACGATAAAAAACCACTTTGGGTATCCTGTTGATCTCCTAGGCAAGTATACCTATTAGTCAACTGTAGTAATATGAAAATGATTTCAGAGTGTCGATCCCACGAGGAGTTGGTAGTTCAAAATTTCACTAATTCAAAAAGTGAATATATACAAAATAGAATATTTTGTTTCATGATTGATATGATAACTAAACACAATTCTAGTAAGCAATAATAAAGAGTAAAGTTGGTTTTGAAATATCAGTGGGAAAAACTGGAATTGAATTTCATCTATCTCCCTCGTCTATATTCTGGTTGTATATCAATATATAGCCTTTGTAACTATCGATATAGATGCATACACAAAAGTCATTTATATGATTCCTCAATTATAAAATTCATAAGATTAATCTCTTGAATATTGATTCCTCATATATTCAATAGATTATCCAACATTAAGTTCAAGTATCAAAGCATTCAATATATCGAAATCTATTCCTAGTATAACGATATATCGACTATTTTCTTTCAGATCGGATTTTCAGAAATACTTTCCAGTTAAATCCAAAAATCTAAATCTAGAATCTATTGATCAGATAGAATCAAGAACATATAAACAGAACGAAAATAACAATATCGATAGAAACGAAATCACTATATAAAAATATAACCAGAATATATCCGAGTTCGAGTCGATTTACATTCAATCCCAAAGGAGAAGATTAGCCACTCATGGTGACTTTACAATCCAAGAAAAGTGAAGAAGAAGATGATAAAATTAAGTTCCACATCCTCCGTTCTCCGTTTGAGCTGTTTTTCTATTTTTTTTTTTTAGAATTGACCAACCCCTGAAACTAACTTCGAAATTGGTTTAAGGTGCTGTTTTATGAAAATTCGCTCATGAGCTAAAAATTTAGCTCATGAGCCAAAGCATTCTTCAACGTGAAGTAAGGTAATTCGCTCATGAGCTAAAAATTTAGCTCATGAGCCATCCAACACCCAAAGCACTCTTCTCTGGCCCATTTTCGCTATGAGCTAAAAATTTAGCTCAATGAGCCAATTCAACACCCAAAAGCAATCCTCTCTGGTCCATTTTAGCTCATGAGCTAAAATTTAGCTCATAAGCTAAAAAATTTTCACTTGTCTTGGAATTTCTCTTTTCTTCTGCTTCTTCACTTCTTTTGTTCCTGATTGATCTCCTTTCATATTTCCTGCAATTAAACATCAAAAATTGGGATTAGAATGCCTCAATTAAGTCAGTACTCAGATATTACTGCTTAACTTAAATGTTCTAGAATTTGGAGGAAATCAATTAAAGAATTAATGCAATTAACCCAAAAAGTGCCATTCTTTCCATACAAAACATCCTAATATTTGGCACTTATCAACTCCCCCCAACCTAGAATCTTGCTTGTCCTCAAGCAAAGTAAACAGCCATACTTCACCTATTCATTATTCATTTTTGAAACTGGTTATTTGGAAATCATTTCCATGGTCCTTCAAAAGACAACCTTCACATTCCAACCAAAGAATTGAAATCAAAGCATATGGTAAAATCCAATATCAAATAGAAGGAGGATAAGAGTACAATTATTCACCAAAAGGAGCAATTATAACAATGAAATGATTCTAATCAAGGAAATTTTTCTCTAAATTCTCACTGGTGAGTGTTTCTCTCAAACTTTCACTGAAAATTGCACAAATCAACATTGCTAGTCATTTCCAATTCAACCACAATCACATATTTGGCATGGATCTTAAGGTCTTGTAAAGGTTGTAATGAGGCTAGGCTTCCAAGAATTATGGTTTTTTAGGATAATCAAAGCACAATTCAAGAAAAGAGAGCATAACTACATTTCAATTCAATTTACATCAACTCTCACTTCTTAACACCTCAATACACCAAATTTTTTCATTCACAATCTACTCCTTTTCATTTTCATTGTCTTTTCTTTTTTCTTTTTTTTTTAAATTCATATATGGTAAGGAGTAAATTATATAGCCAAACTATTTTTCTCTGATAACACATTTTCACCAACCCATTCTCAATTTGTTACTTAAATGCACCTATGCTCTCCTCCCTTTAATGTGCAAAGGTAGGATAAATTTTTAATTTAAGTTTAAGGTGCAAAATCAAAGGACAATTAGGCTCAAATGGGCTAGCAAACAAATGGTTAATTGTAGGTTGGCTATTTGGTTCTAAGCTTTTTTATATATACAACAAACTTGCCTAATTATTTCCATGCCTTAATATGCAATGTTATCAAAGAGAAACTCAAGCAATATCAACTTGGTCAATTAACAGTGAAACTCTCAGTCTGTTTAAGATTTACACACTCACTGGGTTATCTGTGGCTTATTTCCTTGATTATATCACCCTATTGTTATGATTGCTTATTTTGGTCAATTATCATGTACCAATATCCTAATCCTATTTGATTATGCAATTTACCACATTTTTTCCTTTTTCTCTTCTTTGTCAGTTTGTTCAGCTGTTCTAACTTTAGGACACTTACTGAATCCTGATTTCCTTTTAACCAATCTCCTCAAGAAAATTTTTCTTTTAATTCCCAAAAGTATTTTCTAAGTATTTATATCTATGTATCAGTATTATATCCACATTACTAAAACACAAATCCTAACTAATCAACGTAATAAAACAAACTAAAAACAGAAATAACTGAAACAAGAAACAACCATAAATAACTAACACACAGACTGAAATTATCAAAAGTATTAAACACTGCAGTCTCAGTTATCTGCCAAAATATCAAACACAAACAGTGTAAAAGTATCAACTATCAAAAGTGAAACCAAGTCATATCAATAAAACCATAGCAAAAGGATTAATCAATCTCCCCTCATGATTTTGTCCAAATCCTCCTCAAAATCACCATCATGATATAGCCTCTCTCCATCTCCATCTCCATCTCCAGCATCTACTACATCATTAGCAGGTCCTGATGGTCCCGCTTCTGGAATATAGTCTCCTCCAGGTGCAACTCCGAAAGCATGCTCTCCACTAACACCAGCTCCACTAGTAGCAGCAGCTCCAACTTCATGTTAGAACCACAGGAAACACTAAAAGGGGGGGTTGAATAGTGTTTTAAACTTTTTGATAGTTTTTGGAAATCTTTTGGTTTAAAACATGAATATGGGCACCGCTAAAAATAAGTCTTAAGATCGTTTAAACAGAGGCTTCTCAAAGTATCTTCTGAAGATTATTACAAAGAGTATTTTCAGCACAGTTTATGAAATACTTCAGACTACTAGAGGTTGTCTGAAGTCTGTTCCTGATTTTTGAACTGATCTCTTTCAGACTTACCTTCTGAGATTTTATTTCAGAAGTTCTTCAAGGAGCATTCTTTGTAAAGCTTCAAATGATATAAGAAATATCTCATGTTTTGTTCATATGAAAGATTATTTTTATTGAAATAGTTGTGTTAAGTTTATTATAGAAAATACTTTTCAAGTTCCAACTTAAATATGAAAACTGGAAGTAAAGAAATTAAAGAAAAACTTAGGCATAGAGATTTCAGACAGGCCTTTAAAGAGGCCGTCTGAAGTTTTCAGACGGCTGGTAAAAACTAATTTTAAAAGATGTTTTGTGCCCTTTATAAAATTTCAGATTAATTATTCTGACCCCTTGATTAGTATTAACAGAATTGATAAGAGATAAGGGTAAGAAAACTTAGACAAGGAGTTTTTCCTGGTTCACCCACAAACCCGTTAGCTACATCCAATCCCAGAGGCAAACCACCACTGGATTTTCCACTATCTGAATCCACAGATACAAGTATTATTCACAGCCTCTTTAGGCCTACACAAGTATTACTTTGTTTTCAACTGCCTCTCCAGGCAACTCATTGCAGTATTCTTTTCTATCAAGCCTCTCCAGGCTCTACAACAAGTATTCTTTTCTATCAAGCCTCTCCAGGCTCTACAACGAGTATTCTTTTCTATCAAGCCTCTCCAGGCTCTACAACGAGTATTCTTTTCTATCAAGCCTCTCCAGGCTCTACAACGAGTATTCTTTTCTATCAAGCCTCTCCAGGCTCTACAACAAGTATTCTTTTCTATCAAGCCTCTCCAGGCTCTACAACGAGTATTCTTTCTTCCACCAAGCCTCTCCAGGCTCTCAGACACTTATCCAAGTGTAGAGTATTCTTTCTTCCACCAAGCCTCTCCAGGCTCTCTGACACTTAAAGTGTTTACAGATTAAACTAATTTTAAGTTTCCACGAAACATAAACTTAATCTTTCCTGTACTAGAGGTTAACTGAGTACTACTCAGGATACAATGGATAAATCTAAGTACAAGGGTAAGACAGTGATACAAGCATATATGTTTAAGTACAATCCCTGTCTCTGATATGAGGAATAACATCCTCTGAGAATTGGCTAGGTAGATACTGACTTTAAGCTCCAGCCTGTTCTCCAGCCATTGGTTTCCATGGGTACATTCTCACCGTATCATTGGAAAAACCAAGGCATACTTACAGCTTCAAACCATTCTTGGTTCATTATGAGATTAAGCACAGCCTGGTAGGTTGTTCACTGAACAACTACAATTTGACTAGCATAGTTGATTCAAGTAAGTATGGTTCAACACCAATAGGATTTTTCTGATGCATCTTGATCAACTGATTGAACCAAGTGAATGAGTTCAACATCTTCAAATTCTTCCTTGAGGCTATTTTTATGTTCTGTTGGAATATAGCCGTTTGAAGATGATTCATAATACCGTTGAGATGTTGATGATGTGGCTCTATAGCCGTTATGTAATAGTGTCTCAACCGGTTGCTTCTTCTTTAGTAGATATGTGTTCAGACAGTCTTGTTTTGACACTTCTGTAGATGAGCTCTTTTAGAGAGATTTTCTTGATATTATTTTGCATGTTCTCTCTCTTGATATCCTTTTACTTTTCTTCAGCTGACTTCTGATTTCCTCTTCTTTCTTAGGAGTGTATTTGAGGAGGAGGTATCCGTTGGATTTGTCCTCTTGCTTATTTTGTATATGCTCCTTTTCTGTTTGCTTCCTGACACCCATTTCTTCTTTCTTCTTTGAGTGAGGTGTCTTGTTCAATGGCTGTTTCTTGCAGATGATAAAATATGTTTGAATTAAAATATTTTATTCAAACATTTCTCTTTGTTGCTTCTGCTTAGTCTCCCTGAGCTTTCTTGTGCTTTCGTTTGGATTGGTGATGATGATATTTCCGTTTTGATACCACCATTTAGAGAAAGCATTGAATGCTATTCAATCCATCGTGAGACACGCTTCTGGGTTGTCTTCACAATTATGACAGAGTACAACGTTGGTGCTGCTATAAAGTTGTCATCGTTGTTGCTGCAATTCTGCGTTGCAGCGATTTCCTCAGTGTGTATGAAATTCAAAATCACAGGAAAGGTCTCTTGTGTTCCTTGCCATAAACGTGTTTGAAAAGGTACGTGCAGCAGAGGTTCAGAAAGTCTTCACCAAACTTCAGCAGAGGGTGCCACGTCATAAGTGAGACTTCAAACAGCACTGATACTTCAGACGGGTTGAACTACTTCAGACAGCTTCAACTCTTCAGACGAGTTCTGCTTCTTCAGACAACTTCGTTGCTTCAGAAAGCTTCTTTGCTTCAGAAAAACTTCCTTGCTTCAGACAGCTTCTTTTCTTCAGATAAGTTCAATCTTCAGACTGCTTTATGTTGTCTTCATTCCTTCGAGTCTTTTATGTCTTTAGATGGTCTTCACGTATTCAGACGGTTTGCGCACTTCAGACGAGTTGCATTCTTCAGACAGCTTCTTTATATTAGATCCTGCATTTGTTCTTCTGACCCTAATCTTCTGATTCTGATAAATATTTCATCCTGAAACACAATCAACAAACCAATACCTTTCTCAGTAGAATCTGTTTATATAATCTTATTTGTTAATCATTAAAACTAAAGGATATTAAGTCTTTAAGTCAAGTTTGAATGCTCAAACTGATTAATAGACTTCACACTTCACTCCCCCCGGAAAAAATGGACTGTCCCCAGGCCACTGAACATAGGAAAGGAACTGTGCTGAATCCCATCCCTGCTTCTCCATAATGAATTTTTGTCCTTTATGCAAGGAGATGCGCTGCTGTCTATCATGGTGCATCTCTAAACTTAACCTGTCAAACCTCTCCATAATCTGGGCATTAGATGGTTGAGGTTGATATTCAGGTTGTGGAGGTTCTTGCTCTTCAGGTTGAGGTTGTGGTTGAGGTTCCTGTGGTTGCCTGGCTTGCCTCTCATCAGGGTTGGTACATTACAACCTTATGTACTTTTTATCAATAACCTCTCTAATTTTCATTGTAGGGTTGACCTCAACCCCCTGAGCTGCACACATAGCTGTGATCATTGCTGGAAATCCCAATGTCCTTGATGCCTTCTCATTCTTTTTATTGGTTTCAGCTGTGGCAAACTTGTACATCTGTTCAGAATAATATGTGCCACATCTACAGTGAAACTCTTTTTCATGATGCTGTAAAGAAGTTGACATCTGGCCAAGTTCATATCAGAAACATGACCTAGGGGTATGATATTGGCCAGAATGAAAGTCATCCAGATTTGTGCCAAAGTCTTCATACTTGATCTGACTATTCTGAGGGGTTTATTAGATGCTCCTCTTGTATATCCATGATTTGGAATACAAATTTTTCTCACCTCTTCCCGTTCATCAAAACCATTTCTGATTGCCTTTAATCTTTGATAAGTGCAGACACTCCCTTTAGAGAGTGTCAAGGGTTTTTCCAAGGAACTCATTAATTGCATCTTTGTCATATATCACCCATCTTCCTCTTACTTTAGACTTTCTTTCATCCGATCCATAAGCATTTGCGTAGAATTCTCTAACAACCTCTTGATCAAATTTTGGAAGAGGATTAGCTAATTGCAACCAATTCCTCATGACAAGTCTATCAAGAAAGGCATCATATTCACCAGGCTTCAAATCAACTTTCCTTTCGGGAATAAAGTTCCATTTCCTGATTTCTTCATATCTCTCGAAGCTCCTTGCATTTTTGAACAAATTTCTGTTTGGTCTCTCGGGTGAAGGAGTGGTTGTCCTTGCCCTTTTTCCTTTATTTAGTTTTGTTGGATTCACTCCAGCTGTTGTTTTGACTTTTGGCATTTTCTGCACATCAAAATTAATCAACAAATAACAACCAATTAATTCAATGCAAACCCAACATATAACAAATTAATACCATTCAATTTAATACAATTTCCCATATGGGTAGGCATGAATTTTCAAGCTTATGCATGTATAAAACTAAACCAAGAACCCAAAGCTTTGAACTAAAATAACCAAGCAAGCATAATTCATTGAAGCATTTAATCAAACACTTGGTGGACAATAAAAATTGTCAAAGCAAAGGAACATGCATCAAAGCTTAGTACCTCACAAACATATAATTGAATAGTATTTGGAGAATGTATTCAAACATATAATTGTTTTCAAGCACCCAAGCAAAGTGATCACAAAATATTTGAGCAAGCTTAGGACACTTGACAACCATTTGAAGTGCATTTCAAGAGACCAAGGCATGTTTGCAAAGTAAGCAAAATAAGCAACCACTTGCATCATGAAAAGCAACCCAATTAATTAGGAACAAGGTAATTCACATGACAAGCATCATGGATATCCCATAAACACATTTAATCAAACACCTTGCATTATCACTCATTGGCAAAAATCTAGAGTAAGTGACAAGCATCATACATCTCACACAATCACTAAGGCTAAGCTTGTTGATGTTTTACCAAGTGGTATTGTATAAAGCATTTCATCAAACACTTGGTAGGGCAATCTTACTTGATACATTCATCAACTCATTTTAAGTTACTTTTTTCAATCCCAACATAAATAACAATCAATCAAGCACATTGCCATCAATAATTCAACAATTTCAAACAATTATCACAATTTCATTGAATTTACATGGTAGCTAGCCTAGGGTTCAAACCTTCAAACTAACAAGAAAAATCCGAATTCTATTCGGTTAGCATGCGGTGAAATTGATAAAGTTCTTACCTTAGAATGTGATTGGAGAAAGAGAGAAGAGATTGGAGTGTGAAATTTTTGCTCTAAAATGAAGAGAAACAATGCCCTAAAAGAGCCCCTTTCCGTCGCGCAAGAGAGGGAGAAGAGAAAAGTTTGTAAAAATTGAAGCTTCTCTCTCCTGATGCTGTCAAAACACGGCTTTGGTGTGCAATTAAGACAATTCGCTCATGAGCTAGATGAATTCGCTCATGAGCGATTTTTGTCCAGTAAGTACACACAATCAACAACCAATTCGCTCATGAACCAATATTTTTGCTCATGGGCGAAATTTGCCCAGAGGCTATCAATTTTCACCCATAAATTCGCTTATGAGCTAAATTTTTAGCTCATGAGCGAATTATGCAGAAGTGCAGAAATTTGCCTTTTTTCAAATTTTCTGCATAATTCGCTTATGAGCTAAAAATTTAGCTCATGAGCAAATTTAGCAGAATTTTCACTCTTTAATTCCTTTTACATCTTTTCAAAATTTCTCACCAATTTCAACCACTCAAATCTTGATTATTGCTCTCTTTTAGACTTGAATTCACACTTCAATTCACTCCTCACATTGTTTTCTATGGTTTGACAAAGTTTCACATTTTAAAACTCAAAATCAAGATTGAAATTCAACTTTCTAACTTTGACCAACTTAAAGGAAATTTTTAGCATCTAATAGTCTCAAATTAGCACCAAAACTCATTTCCATACAAAACTTATCCAATTAACTTCAAAATGCTCAAATATGCATGTTTAGCACAATTGAGACAATGAAATACTAAAATTTGACTTAAAGCACACAAACACCCTAACACACAAATATGCATAAAAACACAAATACACACAGTTATATACAAAAACACACAAGCACATCAAATTGAAAATTGAAAATGCAAAACAGAATTAAACACTGGGTTGCCTCCCAGGAAGCGCTTGTTTAACGTCACTTAGCTTGACGCCTGTTTTTCATTATGAGTCCTTCAAAAAGATCACTGCGGCGAGTCTGTCAACCTCACCACCAAGGTATGGCTTCAACCTCTGTCCATTTACCACCCAACTCCTTTTTGATTCAGGATCCTCCAGCTCAATTGCTCCATATAGCTTGACTTCCTTGACTGTAAAGGGTCCTGACCATTTTGATCTGAGTTTTCCAGGGAATAACCTCAACCTGGAATTAAACAATAGTACTGATTGCCCTGGGTGAAATTCCCTCTTCAGAATCTTCTTGTCATGATATTTCTTCATTTTCTCTTTATACAATTTGGATGACTCATAAGCACTAAGTCTTAATTCTTCCAACTCTTGTAACTGAAGTTTTCTTTTCTCTCCTGCTGCCTTAGGATCAAAATTCAGAAATTTCAAGGCCCAGTATGCCTTGTGCTCTAATTCTACAGGTAGATGACAGGATTTACCATACACCAACTGAAATGGTGTTAAACCAGTGGGAGCTTTATATGCAATCCTATAAGCCCAAAGTGCATCATTCAACTTCATTGACCAATCCTTCCTTGAAGATGCCACAGTTTTTTCCAAAATGCGCTTGATCTCTCTGTTTGACACCTCAGCTTGTCCATTGGTCTGTGGGTGATATGGTGATGCAACTTTATGTCTGACACCATAATGTTCCAAGCATTTCTGAAGTTGAGCATTACAGAAATGTGAACCTCGATCACTGATTAACACCCTTGGAGTACCAAACCTGCAGAAAATATTCTTCTTGAGAAATTTGATCACAGTTTTGGCATCAGCTTTTGGAGATGTTATTGCCTCTACCCATTTTGACACATAATCAACTGCCACCAAAATGTATTCATTGGAAAATGAGGATGGCAATGGTCCAACAAAATCAATACCCCAGCAGTCGAAAACTTCAACTTCAAGAATTGAATTAAGAGGCATTTCATGTCTTTGTGAGATTCCACTTGTCCTTTGACAATTATTGCACTGTTGAACAAAGTTGTGTGCATCTTTGAACAATGAAGGCCAGTAGAAACCAGATTGGAGGACTTTTGCAGCTGTCCTCTCTCCATTGAAATGACCTCCGTAAGGGGAGCTATGGCAATGCCATAAGATACTTTTTGACTCTTCATTTGATACACACCTTCTGAGCAACTGATCTGATCCAATTTTGAACAGATATGGATCATCCCACATATACTGATGAGTATCTCTCAGAAATTTCTTCCTTTGGTGCCAATTTAAGTCTTCAGGTATGACACCAACAGCTTTGAAAATTGCCATGTCAGCAAACCATGGCCTTTCTTGTACTAACATTAATTTTTCATCAGGAAACTCTTCCTGCACATCTGTCTGAGTACTGGTTACCTATGTATTTACAAGTCTAGATAAATGATCAGCTACATAATTTTCACTTCCTTTCTTGTCTTTGATTGTCAAATCAAATTCCTGCAACAATAAAATCCATCTGATTAGTCTTGGTTTGGAATCTGATTTAGTCAACAAATACTTAATTGCTGCATGATCAGTATATACAATAACAGAAGAACCAATCAAGTAAGATCTAAATTTTTCCAAAGCATATACTATAGCTAACAATTCCTTTTCAGTTGTTGCATAATTGACTTGTTTTTCACTAAGGACTTTGCTAGCATAATGTATAGCATGAAAATTTTTACTCTTTCTTTGACCTAAAACAGCTCCTATTGCATAATCACTCGCATCACACATTAATTCAAAATTCAAATTCCAATCAGGAGCAATTAACACAGGAGCTGAAATTAGTTTTTGCTTTAAAATCTCAAAAGCATGCAAGCATTCAACATTAAATTTAAAAGGTGCATCTTTATTAAGCAAATTGCTGAGTGGCTTGGCAATTTTGGAGAAGTCTTTGATGAATCTTCTATAAAGCCCTGCATGGCCTAGAAAACTCCCGATTCCTTTGACATTTGTTGGTGGTGGGATCTTTTCAATAATCTCCACTTTAGCTTTATCAACCTCAATGCCCTTAGCAGAGATTTTATGGCCCAGTACCACTCCTTCAGTGACCATGAAGTGGCATTTCTCCCAATTTAGAACCAGGTTTGTATCAACACACCGCTTCAGTACGGTATTCAAATTTTCCAGGCAATGATCAAAAGATTCACCAAACACAGAGAAATCATCCATGAAAACTTCAATGCATTTTTCAATCAGGTCAGAAAATATTGCAAGCATGCATCTCTGAAAGGTTGCTGGTGTGTTACACAATCCAAAAGGCATTTTCCTGTAAGCAAACACACCAAAAGGACAAGTAAAAGCAGTTTTTTCTTGATCTTTTGGATCTACTGCTATCTGATTATAACCTGAGTAACCATCCAGAAAACAATAATAATCTTGTCCCGCTAACCTTTCTAACATTCGATCCATAAAAGGAAGAGGAAAATGATCTTTCTAGTTGCTTGATTTAATTTTCTATAATCTATACACATCCTCCAACCTGTGACTGTCCTAGTAGGGATTAATTCATTTTTATCATTATGAATAACAGTCATACCTCCCTTTTTAGGAACTACCTGGACCGGGCTGACCCAGGCACTGTCTGAGATTGGATAGATCATACCTGCATCAAGCAACTTCATTACCTCTTTCTTTACCACCTCCTTCATGGTTGGATTTAATCGCCTCTAAGGTTGTGCTACAGGCTTGTAATCTTGCTCCATGTGAATTTTATGCATACAATAGGATGGACTAATTCCTTTGAGATCTGATAAGGTCCAACCTATTGCTCCTTCATTAGCCTTTAGCACTTGGATCAATTTCTTTTCTTCAGAAGCCGTCAGAGTATTGCTTATCACCACTGGTTTACTACCTCCATCTGCAAGAAAAACATATTTCAAATGAGGGGGTAATACCTTTAACTCCAGCTTTTGACTTTCAGATTTATCATCCTTTTGCAATTTTTCTGACTTTGATTCCTTTGGTGCAATCTCCTTGGTTGAATCCAGGTGTTTTAAAAATTCATCAATTTCCTTTTCTTAATCTTCATCAAATTCATTAAAAACACCAATCAATGCTTTTTCTAGCGGGCTAGCTTTTGACAATTGTTTTCTTGATGCTAGAAAAACTTCATCTAAGACATCCATTCTGAAACACTGCTGCTTATCCCTTGGATGTTGCATAGCTTCAAACACATTAAAGTTAACTTCATCATCTTGTACCCTGACCTTCAGATTGCCATCATCAACATCAATTATAACCTTGGCTGTTTTCATGAAAGGCCTTCCCAGAATTAGAGGAACCTCAACATCTTCCTCTATATCCATTACCACAAAATCAACTGGGAATACAAATTTGTCAACTTTAACCAATACATCTTCAGCAACACCATAAGGGTATTTCATGGATCTGTCAGCTAACTGTAATGTCATCCTTGTGGGTCTCACCTCCAGATCTCCTATTCTCTTCAGCATAGATAAAGACATCAAATTAATACTGGCACCCAAGTCAAGCAATGCTTTACCTACTGGCAGTGTTCCAATTGTAACAGGAATAGTGAAACTTCCAGGGTCCTTGGATTTCTGTGGTAAAGACTTCTGAATTATAGCACTACATCCTGCCTCAAGTTCCACTGTTTCTTCAGAAAACCTTTTTTTTTTGTTAGGAGCTCTTTCATGAACTTTGCATATGTTGGCATCTGCTCCATTGCTTCAACAAAGGGAATGTTGATTTGCAGCCTTTTGAATATATCCATAAATCTTGCAAACTGCCTTTCCTTATCCCTTTTGATGGATTCTGAGGGTAAGGTAGATTCTTCAGTTGTGGCACTTGTCTTTCACCCTTCTCCCTCTTTTTCTCATCACTTTTATTTTCTCCCTCTTTTTCTTTTCCTTTTTTCAACTTTCTATTTACAATCTCACTTTATTTTGTTCTTCTTCTCCCTCACACTCATTTTTCTCTTCTTCATTCTCTTTTTCCTCCAAAACTTCTTCCTCTACTAACAGGTTGTCACCAATCCCCCTACCAACAACTTTTCCACTCCTTGTAGTAATGGATTTACAATGCTCCTTTGGATTGGTTTGTGTGTTGGCTGAGAACTGTCCAAATTGTTGATCTGATAATTGCTTTGCCAACTGTCCAACCTGTGTCTCAAGATTCCTTATTGCAGATTCAGTATTTTTCTGATTTGACATAGAAGTCTGCATGAATTTCTCTAATGTATCCTCCAACCTTGATGTTCTTTCATGTACAGAAGGATAATGCTGCGGTTGTGGTTGGTAAGGAGGCTGCCTATTGGAAGGTCCAACTTCCTGTCTCCATCCAAAATTCTGATTTTGATTGTTTCTCCAACCCTGCGAAAAATTGTTAGCATAATTATTAGGATTGGTAGAGAAATTACCTGGTCTTCCTTGGTTGGCCATATAATTGATTTGTTCCTCCTGTTGGTTTTCTTGATAAGAACAGTGACCATTTGGGTGGTCACCTCCACAGAAATCACAAACTAAAGGTTGTTGTACCAGACCATGACCAGACTGCACCGAATGTATTTGTTGAGGAAGCTTAGACATCTGCTTGGTAAGTGCTTCAATCTGTTGTCTAAGAATTTTGTTCTGAGCTAAAATAGCATCTGTAGTACTCAGATCAAGCACTCCTCTTTTTGGCACTTTATTCCTCCTATGTTGAGCTTGTTGATCAGTAGATGATAAACCTTCTATTATTCTAATGGCTTGCTCTGCATCTACTGATAACATAGTTCCACCAGCTGCAGCATCTAGAATCATCTTTGTATCATGTAGAAGACCATTACAGAAAATATTCAACTGATTGATGTCTTCTAATCCGTGATTGGGGCATTTCCTTAGTAATGATTTAAACCTCTCCCAAGCTTCAAATAAGGACTCATTTTCACCCTGTGTGAATGATGTAATATTTGACTTAGCCTTTATGTAACGAGATGGAGGAAAGAATCTCTTCAAAAATTTTAGCTCCACCACATTCCAGCTAGTCAAACTCTGGTTTGGATGAGATTTAAGCCATTCTTTTGCGTTGCCTGCCAATGAAAAAGGAAACAGACGTAAGTATACACTTTCTAGATCCTCTTCCTCAAAACCCATTGTTCCAATTAATTCATAAAAAGTTGAAAGGTGAGTATATGGATCCTCATGATCCATTCCATGAAACTGATGGGCACTTATCAGACTCAGAAATGCAGGCTTCATCTCAATTGCTTTTGTTGCAGCTGGTACTACAATGCTTGAAAAATGTCTGGGACCCTGTTGGGAGTGTTGGAAGATTATCCTGTGACTTGTCCTTGTTTCTTTTTCTTTTTGTTCTTACCTCTGTTCTTCCGAGCTGTCTTCTCAATTTCTGGGTCAAATTCTAATTGGTCTTCAGGTACCTGACCTCTCAATAACATAAATCAAAACAGCTTAAACAAGGATTAGCACAAGATGAGAATATAAACAAAAACTAACTAAAAATAAAAGTTATTCACAATACTTAATGAACTAGATAACTTTGAACTAACACCACCTCCCCGGCAACGACGCCAAAAACTTGTTGATCTCCTAGGCAAGTATACCTATTAGTCAACTGTAGTAATATGAAAATGATTTCAGAGTGTCGATCCCACGAGGAGTTGGTAGTTCAAAATTTCACTAATTCAAAAAGTGAATATATACAAAAGAGAATATTTTGTTTCATGATTGATATGATAACTAAACACAATTCTAGTAAGCAATAATAAAGAGTAAAGTTGGTTTGAAATATTAGTGGGAAAAACTGGGATTGAATTTCATCTATCTCCCTCGTCTATATTCTGGTTGTATATCAATATATAGCCTTTGTAACTATCGATATAGATGCATACACAAAAGTCATTTATATTGATTCCTCAATTATAAAATTCATAAGATTAATCTCTTGAATATTGATTCCTCATATATTCAATAGATTATCCAACATTAAGTTCAAGTATCAAAGCATTCAATATATCGAAATCTATTCCTAGTATAACGATATATCGACTATTTTCGTTCAGATCGGATTTTCAGAAATACTTTCCAGTTAAATCCAAAAATCTAAATCTAGAATCTATTGATCAGATAGAATCAAGAACATATAAACAGAACGAAAATAACAATATCGATAGAAACGAAATCACTATATAAAAATATAACCAGAATATATCCGAGTTCGAGTCGATTTACATTCAATCCCAAAGGAGAAGATTAGCCACTCATGGTGACTTTACAATCCAAGAAAAGTGAAGAAGAAGATGATAAAATTAAGTTCCACATCCTCCGTTCTCCGTTTGAGCTGTTTTTCTATTTTTTTTTTTTAGAATTGACCAACCCCTGAAACTAACTTCGAAATTGGTTTAAGGTGCTGTTTTATGAAAATTCGCTCATGAGCTAAAAATTTAGCTCATGAGCCAAAGCATTCTTCAACGTGAAGTAAGGTAATTCGCTCATGAGCTAAAAATTTAGCTCATGAGCCAATCCAGCACCCAAAAGCACTCTTCTCTGGCCCATTTTCGCTCATGAGCTAAAAATTTAGCTTATGAGCCAATTCAACACCCAAAAGCAATCCTCTCTGGTCCATTTTAGCTCATGAGCTAAAAATTTAGCTCATAAGCTAAAAAATTTCACTTGTCTTGGAATTTCTCTTTTTTTCTTGCTTCTTCACTTCTTTTGTTCCTGATTGATCTCCTTTCATATTTCCTGCAATTAAACATCAAAAATTGGGATTAGAATGCCTCAATTAAGTCAGTACTCAGATATTACTGCTTAACTTAAATGTTCTAGAATTTGGAGGAAATCAATTAAAGAATTAATGCAATTAACCCAAAAAGTGCCATTCTTTCCATATAAAATATCCTAATATTTGGCACTTATCATATCCCCTCATGTTTCTATCTAACCAAATGCCAAATGCTATGATGTTCATTGATCACAACAACACCCATGGCTAAATCAATATTGTCGTTGGACCTTATTAGTGTCTATTTCTTCCACAAATGCGAATTAACATCCAAATCCATATCCTTCTTATGCCCATGGCATTTTCACTTTTACCAAGCCAACATTTAGTGGTTTTCCAAAAAAGAATCCATAACAACAAATAGAGCCGGCAAAATGGGCCGGCCCGCCCGAACCCGCAAAACAGGAGGGCTTGGCCAGTTAAATTAGAGGCCCATATTTTTACCGGATTTTTTAAACTGAAAATAAAAAAGCTCAGCCTTAAAAGAGTTCGGGCCGGGCAACCCATTTTTTTTATATTGACCATTAGTGGATGAGCTAAGGGTAGATTCTGCGGTTTCAATCTCTGATATTGACCATTAGTGGACGAGCCAAGCCTTGCAAAATGAAAAGTGATAACCAAGTAAAATATAAGATGAGTAGAAAAATTAGGCGGTGAGCCCTATTTCACCTGCACTGTCTGTAGTTGAATTTGCAACTTTATTTCCAAGCCTTAAACAATCAGACCAAAGAGTACTTAAGCAATTAAATGCCCAAAACAAAATTATTTTGATCATTGTTGACATTGCCCGCTGTTTTCTATACATGTCAAGACAAAATTGTCATGGAGTTGCATTCACATCTGTATGTAGGTGTTCTGTTGTTGGTGTTGGTACCATCCCCACAATACGCCAAATAGCAAGCTACAATTTAATGAGCACTTTTTAATAAATTAGTTTTTTTAACCGGGCCGGCCCGTACAAGCCCGCTACCCGCATAGGGTCGGGCTCATACACTAATTTCACAGGACCGTTTTTTTTTTTTCCGGATATTTTAGCCCGACCCACACAAGTCTGCTACCCGATGCGGGCCGGGACGGGTAGCCCATTTTGCCACCTCTAATAACACAACTTTTTCATTTTTCAAAACGTTCTTCTAGTAAGGAAATTACTATATTCTTCCAAAGTAGTTTTTCATCAAAATCTCACTAAACTTGGTGACTCAATACAAAGGATATTTTCAAATCAACATTAGCCATGGTTTTGTTATCATCATAACATAGCTATGCTACTTGCTTGCATGGTAATGTCACATCCATGAATTACCAAACATTTCAAGCATGCAACTTGCTCAATCAACCAATACAATACATCAACCAAACTTTTAAAGTTCATATAGTACTTCCAAAATTCAAGTTTCCCTTATTATTATAAGACCATACATCAACTAGGCAGAGATTGGTTAATCACCCAATCTCTCTTTTTAATTTATTTTCCATTCACAAGAATCTCATTACTCAATCGAGGGAATAAAACCAAAACACATATCAACCATTTATCAAATGAAAGAGATCCAACACATAATGTTATCAAATTTGAGTACTTAAATTCAACTTATAAATTCTTGTGAAATTCACCAATTAAGAGGAAAAGTCTTAACCTTATGATCGAAACCATTACTTCTTCTAAATAATATTTGCAATATCTGTTCTTTAAGTAAGAGTCCTTGTTTAAGAAGAAGAAAATTTATGAGACCAAAATAAACTAATTTCTCTTGACCAAAACACCTCTTTGGTAAAAGAATGAATCTAAGAGAAGTTAAACTAGTTATCTTAGCATGGGAAAGGAAAGGTGTAAAGCTAGGAATTAAATTACCAGTATTGAAATAATAAGTAGAAAAAAAATTGGTAAAAGAAAGGTTCCAACCAATATAGTCCTCCAAAGAATTGAGTTCAAGGTACCATGATCAAAAGTAAGGAAACAAAGTCAAAGCATGAATGGTCATGTGTGTGTATAGGAAATCGAATTCATAGTAGCATTAAGAGAAAGTATTGAATTGACAAATAGCATGGTAAATGAACAATTAAAAATTCATAGAAGAGGAAATTAAAGTAAGAAGAGAAATCTAAATAGAACAATTCAAGAGGCTTTGTAATTAAGAGAATTCAACTGAAGTTATAACAGATAAACCAAGGAATAAGGTACTAGAATTAAAATCATGAAAGAGTTGTAAATCAAAGGGTATTGGTTATGCTTATACCTTATGAAAACTTATTCTACTACTACTCATTGGTTATTTGAACATACTGAGACTTTATTTAGACAAAACCATGACCATGCTCAAACCAAGCCTTTAAAACTGAATTCAAGTATAAAAATTTTCAAATAAGACATGAAAATAACTTGCAAAGATGTCTTATATCTCTATTACTTGTAACAACTAGTGTGTAAGATAACTATAGTAAGTAAGATATCTCTATTACTTATAACAACTAGTGGGTAAGATAATTTATTAGAAACTTGAATATATATATTGGTATTGATGCTTGTCAAAGTTACCTTATGTGAGGAAACAAAATCAAATTTAAAAAATTATTAGAATCATAAAGATAGGCAACAAAAAGATATTTCAAAATGGCTCCTAACATGAATAATGCATGGATACGTGAAAGATGTAAATATTATCTATTTATAGTTATCGTAGCTTAAGAAGACATGAAATGGTAATCAACTTATCTCCTTCTAATATATAAAATAGTAAAATAATTCAACTTTTATTGTCGACAAGGACATGGCTATCTAAACTTCATTTAATTTAGAGAAAAATAAGAATTGATACAAAAATTAATCCTAGAGAAAAGAATGTGAATAAAAAAAAGAAATATGATTGAGTTACTCCAATTTTTTTTGACGAATTTTTTTTTGACGAAAGTTACTCCAATATTATAAGTGATTGTTTTAATCCAAATTAAAATATTCTCTTACTTTCAATAAGTGATTGATTTATTCCAATATTATAAATTATTTATTTTCAATTAATATATTTTTCAAGGATAGATTTGTATTGCCTATTTGTATTTTTATGATAAAGAAGTCATCTAATAAAAAAAATAAAATAATAATTAAAAAAGGGGCGAAAACTTTAAAATAAAAACATTCAGGGAGTGAAATGGAAATATCGAAAATCTAGTATAATTCTACCACATGCCAGTAATGCCACCTATAAAATGCCCTTGGGCCTTTCTTCATCTATAGTCCAATTCAGCAAGGAAACTTAGCACCTTCTGTGACCATGGTTAGAGATCTGACCTTAAATCTTCATCTACATGACTTCTATTCTGATAGATTCTCCTTCTCACTTTTCCATGTCTTCCTTTGTAGACATTCAAGCGCAGGAATGGAGGCCGCAACAAACATGGCCGTGGCCACGTCAAATTCATTCGATGCTCCAACTGCGGCAAATGCTGCCCTAAGGTATTTTATTTCACCTTTTTTCGCACCTTCAAATTCGTGCGTGACATATCAATTAAGGTTTCAGTGTTTGGCATTTGCGTGTTGTGAAAAATAACAGGACAAGGCAATCAAAAGGTTTCTTGTGAGGAACATTGTTGAACAAGCTGCAGTTAGAGATGTTCAGGAGGCCTGTGTTTATGACCGTAATATTCTTTACTTTATTTTTTTTTTAATTTAATCAAGATATCACATCTTTTATGTTATTTAATTGATTTTTTTTTTTTAAATTTTTTTTTGTAGAATACACTCTTCCTAAGCTGTATGTGAAGATGCAGTACTGTGTTTCCTGTGCCATCCACTCTCATGTTGTGAGGGTTCGATCTCGCACTGATAGGAGGAAGCGTGACCCCCACAGCGCTTCATCAGGCGCAGGGTAACTCTTTTTAACCCTTCTTCAATTTTTTGCTTTCCTGTGTTTATTTTGCACTCTTGGTCTTATCACTATCCGTTACTAATAGGATAGCAGTGCCATTCAAAATGGTTTTTAAAAATCTTTAGTTATGTGGATATGTATTTATAACACAAGCAAAAGCTTGCTTTTGGTTATAATAACTGGTGGAGTCGCACAATGGCTATTGAAATCCCATATGAAGAGCTTTATAGTGATGGAATGAACTGAGATTGGATATTTGGACCTTAATCTAATCAAAATGGGTCTGTTTCTTTCTTTGATTTGAGCTATATAATTGAGAACTTGACATATACATTTTAAACTTGTTTCTCTATCCTTTTCAAATGCCACGTCAATTGCACATTTTTTACAGACTGTTGCTAATATCAGTTCCTTTTCTCGTGGCGTTTTAAGATTATAATGTGAAGGCTTGTTATTGAATGGATTTGGATTCTCTGCAGTTTAAACTACAGGGATCTCATCCATTTAAAATAATTTCATTATTGAAACTGTGATTTCAGCCCCTGGATTTCAACTGCTCATTTTGTTTTTAAACTGCAGAGGAGAGGATCTAGGTCAGGATCCTCTACAATAACTGCAGGGTCCTGTAGGAGAGAGATAGAGAGAGTCTATGTTGGGACCCACACATGCACTGGTGGGTCCCACACATACACTCTATTTATAGTTTATATCTTTCTCCTACAGCACCCTGCAGTTATTGCAGAGAATCCTTGTCCCGAGGGTCCAATTATGTTTTTTGTTGAATAGTATAGCTTAGTTGTCGTCCTCTGCCAAAACCTAAACTAATTTTTTGGTTCCAATTCACCTAATCTAAATTTCACATTTAGATGGGTTTGTTTTTCGGTTAAAGAAAAGATATTGTTGCTTGAGTGTATAAAGGCAGTCATTTAGTTTTCTGTTTGCTTTAGGAAAATGTGCTATATTTTCATGAATAGACTTTGAATGTGACTACGAAATTTGAGGAATGGTTTTTTTTTTTTTTAAGTTCTAAGTTATGACTTAATGTTTCACTTTTTGGTGTTTGATAAGTTTATTTGATTCTCTTTTTAAGGATGATGCACCAAGGCCCGGTCAGCCTGGTCAAGTACCTCGTCCTGCTGGAGTAGGAGCTCCACCCCGTGCCTAAAAGCAAGTCTCAAGAATTTTGGTCTTTGTTGGAACGATTTTCTATTATGAACCTGAATTCTCTTTGCTGTCTAGATTTTTAAAATTTCAGTTTCGTGTAGGGATATTACCTTCTCTTCCAACTGTTTGCTACCTACACTCTGTTGTAATTTGGTAGTTTTGATGAGAATGGATCTTGATAGTTAACTATCATACTACGATTTGTGGCTTATGCACACATCCTCTATACAACAAATCATGTAGAAATTAAGGCTTAAATGCAGCAAATATGCTCAAAAGAAAAACTGATTGGGGCCTCTAGTCAGTTAGTTTAGCTTCATCATCAACTAGTTCAGGGGAAATGGATTTTTCTTTTGGTTTAGCCCGTGGACTTGTGCATTATTCCACCAATCTATGAACCCTTGTAGGCCGTAGCTTATTTTCTAAAATTTGTATCTCCCATTGCATGGCATTAGTAAAACTCGTAGTGATATGGATTATGAATTTTATTGTTGTGCAAAGCTCGGGAATTTAATAAAACTCATTACTACATAATGTGCTATATAAAGGGTAGATCATCCAATGTCTGACCTTCGTTATATCACGAGTTTAATATTATTTTGTTCTGCACAGATGTAATAATTTCTTTTAACTAATTTGCATGAAGTTCACTTGTTGCTTCATCCAATTTTCTTTTCCCTTGATTTTCTTTTGTAAGTGAAATAAATATTCATAGTATTTGTAGCATATTCAACATTTTTATCAGCCAAATCCACATAGCTCATACCAATGTGTTTAAAGAATAAGTGTCATGTATTCATCCTTATATTGAACCATAAAGTAACCAAAACATAGAGGAATCTTGATGATCAGGTGATCAACAATGAAAATTCTCGTGAAATTTATCACATGAAAACTTTCATTTCTTGGTAGAAGCACCTTGGAAACAAGTCTTTGAAGTGTGTTTAGGTCCAGGAGCTGTGTGTGAAGGCTTCCCTTTATCCAATTTTGAAAATTTTGGACAAATGCTTAACACAGCTTCAGCAAAGGTGATCCAAGATTAATCCTCCATTTGTTGATACCATAGCAAGGAGCACCAGTATAAGAACACTCATAACTGCTTCAATAGTATGCAAGCTGATGATGAACCAGTTTGTTTTACCTCTCAGAGATAGGAGCAATGGCATTTCTTAGATGCAATCAGGTCAATATTGCCTTTACTATGACTTATGTTTTCTATGTGAACAGTTATTGCATTTTTAGTTTTAGGGAGTAAGCCATGTCATGACTCGGGAGTGCACTTCACATGGAGAAACAGTCTGGTAAAGAAGTTCCCTGTTTTGGACTTCCCTAAACATGCTACATGAACATATTTTCCAAACTTGTCCACTTGCCTTGCCTCACCCTTGGTGTCCTTTTTGCACACCATGCAAGTTTTGTCAACCCAACCTTCTTCAACATATGCCCCGTCCACTGCTCAATGGAAAAGAATCTTTCAGTTCTATTGCCAAGCCAAACAATGATTCAATTAATCGTGCGTCTTTGGATATTGATCTTATCACATCAATCGGAAAATGAAAATGTTAATTGGTGATAGAATTGAGTACCCAATGCTTGTTTCAAATTAACGGGGTTGATTCAACCGATTTCTCAGGTTTGAGTCTTATAGATAAAAAAAAGAAAATCCTCGTTGGGAGAGCTAGCCTCACCATGATATGGATGTTCCCAGCTCGAGTAGGATTGTTTCTTGTGGAGAATACCTGTGGTTAAACCAAAAAATCAAACAAATTAAGATTGAAGAAGGGCATGAAAGTTCTATTATTAATAGAAGAAGAATATTTTATATAGAAAATTTCATATGTAAAAGCAGTAAATAAAGAATGTTATTTAATAAGAGACTAATCAACGGATCAAGGAACATATTAGCTTAGCTTCTCATTTGTTTGAAAGAGACGAATATATTTTAAAGGGTTAAATATGTTTTTAGTCTCTTAAAATATGATGAAATTTGGTTTTGGTTACTCATTTATTTTTTTCATTGGTTTTGGTCCTCCATTTTTTGAAATCTCATGCTTTTAGTCCTACTTATTAATTGTACTCTGTTATGTCACTTTCGCAGTTCCACTACGATATTCCCAGGTAAAAATTTACAGAAAAATTATTGTGATTTTTTCTCTAGAAAATTCATGTGTAGTAAATTTAAAAAAAAACCTCAATTTTTTTTACATAAATGCTGCTATAAAATTTATTTGTTTTGTTGTAAAAAAATATACAGTAAATTTTTGCAAATTTTAGAATCTAAACAAAATTTCCCTTGAATTTTGAAATCGGTAGGGAAATTTGAATGTAAATCCATAGAAAAATCTACAAGAAATATTACTACGTTATCACTTACTGAAATATAACTAACGATAAGGACTAAACTCATGTGATTTTGAAAAGTGGATGACCAAAATCAATGAAAAATTAATAAGGGACCAAAACCAAATTTCACTGTATTTTGAAGAACTAAAAAGATATTTAACCCTATTTTAAAGAAAAATAACTAGATAGTAGAACAACCGTTTTCTTGTACGCCGAAAATGGAACCCAGATCTTCAATCAAGATACACAAAATTGTACATATATGTAAGACTGGCTGAGATCTCACCAACTTCACAAACCCGGCCTCCAGGTTCGGGAGCCACCATTATGTATTGGTCAACATACTCACCCATAACAATTATAAACCTTGTACGAAGAGAGACATCCAACCCCGGCTAGTAATGGGCGTCGTCCCTAACACCTCTTGGTCAACCCAATGATATCGGTCCATTCTAACTAACTCCCAACTATTCACTTCCTGCTCATTCAAGCTTCCCGTGTTCATCCTTGATCCTTGATGAATGTAATCTGCAGAAGAAGTATAGAGGTTAAGGGAGTTCAAAAAGTCAACGTCTTCTGCATCCAAGTTGGTGCTAGAAGAAAACGCACATAACTCTCTAACTTGGAATGAATTTTGGTGTTATTACATGACAAGAGTCACAAAGGCTAAAATTTGCTTTATATAAATATACAACATAATAAATATATCATATATCCAATTAACACTTTCTCTTCTAAGAAATGCATCTAACTCTTCCGTGAATAATCTCAAACGATGATAACATGAAATTTGAATGATGCAAAACAATAAACAATATCAAAGAGTTGTGATTCAGTTGGCAACGCAGACCGAGACTGTGGGAAGAGCTCCCGGGTTTAATTTTCACTAAACACACACTCTTACGGAGGGGGTGAAAAGTTTTAACTGTGACTAAACCATGAATAAGATTACACCTAGAAATAAGGGATACCATGTGTAATACCTACCTAGTAAATCACTTTTCGACACCAATACATATTTATCACAATTTTCATTCATAAATGCAATTAGAGTTAGGTGATGAATAAAAATTGGATTTAATGTATATGCACCGATAGTGTAAATCCAATTATGTGTTTTCATATCATTTAATGAGTTTAATAACACATAAATTATCATGTTCATTAAATGATGTGACAACATATCATTGGATGAAAATATAAAACTTTTTTACACTGACAACATATATTAATTAAACTATAAAAAACTTAACATAGATTGATTATATATGAGTAAATAGAAAAAAAGTATAATTGAAGCCATTTAAAATTATGATTTATTAATCAGGTAATATAATTCTAAATAGAATTTTTTTTTTTTTTTTTTACAAAAACTCTATTAGAAGTTTATGTCTAGTAGTAAATTCACAAAATGTTACTTTGAGCTAAAAGAAGGGAAGAAATTCTGTATTATCAAATTTTCATCATTACATTTAGTAGTATTGATTCTACAATAATTTTTAATTAATTTATAAGAAAGTTGAATTTATATAATGGTATGTGAAAAAATAAAATCAAAATTTTAAAATTATTAGAATCATAAAAATAAGTAGTCAAAAGATATAGTTCAATTAGATGGTTCCTAACATGAATAATGTATTGATATGTGAAAGATATAAATATTATCCATTTATATTTATCGTGGCTTTGAGAAGACATGAAATGCTAACTTATCTCTTTTTAATATATAAAGGGCAAAATGATTCAAGTTTTATGGTAGATGGCAAAGACATGATTGTCTAAACTTCTCTTAATTTAGGGAAAATGGGAGTTGATACAAAAATTAATTGTAGAAAGAAAGACATTGTGAACAAAAAATGAAACATTAATAGAGGAAATCATTAAAAGTAAAAAAAATAAAAGTTAAAAAAATGAAGATAACAAACATGAAGATAGAAAAGTGAATGATTATAAAGAAGTAAAAAGAGAAAATATGAAAGAACAAAAAAAAATCACTATAAGATCAAAGTATAAAAAACAATCAATAAACATTTTATTTATAAATAAATAAATAAAAATCAAAAAGAGGAACAGTGATATTTTATTTATAGTGGGATTTGCATGAATAACTTAATAATCTTTCATTCTAGATTTTATGTTATAATTTCATCAATGAGTAGAAAGTTAAAAAAAAATCAAATCAGAATAGTGAGATGAAAATAAACAATGAAGTTAGAAGAAAGGGGAAAGATTGTGATATATGCATTATACAGAAAAATTATATGTATATTTTTTAACCAATTTGTTTAATATTTTTTGGTAGATGAAGATGCTAAAGAAAGCAAAAAGAAAACTGACAGAACAACCAAAAGAAAAGGAACAAAAATTACACACGCAAACTTCTTTGTCCAGCAGCATCTGCAAGCAGGAGCGACACCAAATCCTCGGGGGCTAGAGAAAGTCTTAAAACGGTCACGACACAGCAGACCCATTTTTGCACAGAAGTCAGCACATCTGTTGCACTCACGGAGAACATGCGTGATGGAAGCATTCCACGGCAGAGACAAGAGCTCTCGAATCTGAGTTACCAAATTGGCAAAGCAGTGGCAAGGAGAGACCCCTTCTTGAATCCACTTAACCGCTGTCAAGGAATCAGTTTGGCAATGAACCTTAGCTAATTCCAATCTATGACACAGCCGCAGCCCTTGAAAAATTCCTACCAGTTCCACTTCAATTATCTCAGCCCCATGCAGATTACCACAGGAGCCTTGAACCCAGCTCCCATCATGAAGTCTTATAACACCTCCAAAACCAGCTTTAGCCTCTGCAACACTCCCATCAGTATTCAAGATAGCGCAATCTTCAGTATGAGGAGACCATCCTACCCACCTCGGAACAGGAAATCTCAAAGAGACTGTATGAAACATATCTGACAAAGCTCGAGAAAGGGATTGAGATGAAAGACAAACCTGCCAAGAGTTTGTCAAAATGCCTTCAAAAACCGATTTGTTTCTACTCAACCAAAGCTCCCAAAGCGTGGCTAAGAATAGAGATCCACCCATATTACAGCCTTGACGAATCCAGGTCTTAAGATCAGAGTGATCAAAGAAATGTGACCAATTATCACCCCCTAAATTATGCCACACTTTTATCACTTCCTGACAGTCTCTAAAGCAATGGAAAATTGTTTCCTCATGATTTCCACAACGGACACATGTGTCACTCATAGAAATATTACGCTTACGAAGAAGTGACATAATAGGAACTGAATCATGCCAGATAAGCCAAATAAGAAATTTGATATTCTCTCGAGCCTTAAGATTCCAAATCCACGCCCACTGCTCATCATTGACTTGCGGATGAAGTTGCTGAAACACCCATCTATAATATTGTTGGGAAACAGCGGTACCTATTCCCTCCTCTGTGAACGCAAAATGGGCACTGTGCGGAAGCGTAAAGATAAAAGAATAGAGAAGAAGATGACACCAGAATTTTTACGTGGAAAACCCTCTCGGGAAAAACCACGGGACCTAGTCCAGTAAAAGATCTTCACTATAAAAGTAGGATTACAAAGTGTTTCTCTCAATCAATCTCTGAGGATCTCTCTATGAATCTCACTCTCTCGAATGATATACAAAATTCTCTCTATGGAACTCTCTCTTTCTCTCAAAGAGGAATACAAAGAACTCTCTAACTCTCTTAGGATTTCTTCACTTGGATGTGGATGATGCAAGTCTTCACAAGTTCTCCTATTTATAGGAGAAAAGTGTAGCTTCTCCAAAGAGTGTTTAATGGAGGTTAATAAATTTCCATAATTCCAATAAGTTCTAAAAAACCCAAATACATTCTTCAAAGTTGAATGTGCATGTCTCAAGATCAAAGATTAATTCCAAGACCTTGGAATGTTCATCCCCCTTTTTCCATGCATTGTGACTTGTGAACCACAATTAAGGAGGGAAATCCAACAAATCTCCCCCTTCCTGACTTAATTGGGAGGCACCACAACACCGGCACCTTGGCAACAATCTTCAACCTTCTTGATTGGCATTGACTTAGTCATCATGTCAGACCAATTCAAATCTGTATGAATTTTCTCTATCTTCAATTTCTTCTCATCCAACGCTTCTTGTATCCAATGATACCGGATGTCAATATTCTTTGAGCGTGAATGGAACATGGGGTTCTTGGTTAGATTGATGGTACTTTGATTATCACAGTTCACCACATAATCATCTTGATCTTGTCCCAATTCTCTTGGAAAGTTCTTCATCCATAGCATCTCTTTGGAGGCTTCAGTGACTGCCACATACTCTGCTTCAACTGTATACAATGTCACACATTTTTTAAGCTTTGATTGCCAAGAAACGACTCCCCCTGCAAAAGTAATCAGATAACCTGACGTTGACTTCCTTGAATCCACATCTCCTGCCATATCTGAGTCTGAATATCCAATGAGCTTTAGATTTCCATTGCCAAAACACAAGCTTCTTTTGGCAGTTCCTCTTAGATACCTTAATATCCATTTAACAGCTTCCCAATGCTCATTTCCTGGGTTTGATAGGAATCTGCTCACAACTCCTACAACATAGCCAATATCTGGTCTTGTACAAACCATTGCATACATAAGGCTACCCACGACAGAAGAATAGCGCACCTTGATCATTTCTTCTTTTTCCTCTTCATTCTTTGGACATTGAGATTTGCTAAGTTTGAAATGCCCAACAATTGGAACACGAACAGGTTTGGCATTGTGCATGTTGAACTTTTTGAGAATCTTCTCAATGTAATCTTCTTGAGATACCCACAACATTCTTTTGGAATGATCTCTAGAAATTTTCATTCCAAGAATCCTCTTTACTGCACCCAGGTCTTTCATGGCAAAAGACTTACTCACTGCCCTCTTGAGAGCAGTTATTTTTATTTTATCTTTCCCCACAATCAACATATCATCAACATATAAGAGAAGTATGATGAACTCACCATTTTCATATTTCTTCATAAACACACAATGGTCTGCGGAGGTCTTCTTGAAATTATGTTGGATCATAAAGGAATTGAATTTCTTATACCATTGTCTCGGAGTTTGCTTTATACCATGGAGACTTTTCTTCAGACGACACACCATGTGTTCTTTGCCTGGTTCTTCAAAACCCTCTGGTTGCTCCATGTAAATTTCCTCCTCTAGGTCTCCATGTAAGAATGTTGTTTTGACATCCAATTGTTCAATCTCCAGGTCTAGTTTTGCTGCCAGACCGAGAATTGCTCTGATAGATGTCATCTTCACCACTGGTGAGAATATTTCATCAAAGTCTATTCCTTTCTTTTGGTTGCATCCTTTCACGACAATTCATGTTTTGTACCTTGGGTTTGGATTGTTCTCTTCATTCTTGAGCTTGAACACCCATTTGTTTTGTAATGCTTTTTTTCCTTTTGGTAATTCTACCAAATCATATGTCTGATTATCCATTAAGGATTGAATCTCTTTTTCCATGGCTTGCAACCATTTGTCTTTGTCTTCCATCTTAATAGCTTCTGCAAAGCTTTGAGGTTCACCTTCATCAGTAAGGTTGACATATTCATCAGAAAAATACCTTCTTGATGGTTGCCTCTCTCTTGTTAATCGTCTCAATTACGGTTCCTGTTGAACATTATCAATTGCTTGATCTTCTGGCGCCATGTTAGGTTGATCTATCTAATCAGGTTCTTCAGCCACCTCATCAAGTTGTAGCTCCTGATCTGGCTCTGTCTGAGGAGTCTCTCCCCCTGAGTTGTTCACCACAAGAAGACTTTGATCATTACTCACCTTGAGTGTTGGTTTCTCCATTTTCTTGATGTCTTGGATTGTCTGATCTTCAAAGAACACCACATCTCTGCTTTGAACAATCTTTTTATTTGCAAGATCCCATAATCTGAAACCAAATTCATCTCTTGATGAACCAAGGTATACGCATTCTTTTGCCTTAGCGTCAAGCTTTGCCCTTTCATCTTTTGGAATGTGAACAGATGCCTTACATCCAAAAACTCTTAGGTTGCAATATGAGGCCTTTTTACCAGTCCATACTTCTTCTGGTATCTTTCCATTTAATGGTCTTGAGGGTGATAAGTTAATCAAATCAGCTGCAGTAACCACTGCCTCCCCCCAGAATGACTTAGGAAGTTTTGCATGAGACAACATGCTTCTAACCTTCTCGGCAATCGTTCTATTGAATCTTTCAGCTACACCATTCATTTGAGGTGTCTTGGGAGGTACTTTCTCATGTCTGATCCCATGAGTCTTGCAATAGTGCTCGAATGGACCTCTATACTCTCCACCATTATCACTTCTCAAACATTTCAAATTTTTACCAGTTTCTCGTTCAACTGAGGCGTGAAACTCCTTGAAGGCTCGAAGAACTTCATCTTTTCTCTTTAATGGATACACCCACAACTTTCTAGAGTGGTCATCAATGAAGGTAACAAAATATTGAGCACCACCAAGGGACCTTTCAGATGTTGAACAAACATTTGAATATACAAGATCCAAAATATGCTTTCTTCTTCTTCCACTATCAGATCTATGGAAGGATACTCTGCGCTGCTTACCAGCTAGGCAATCTTCACATAATTCAAGTGATTGTCCTTTTATGCTTTGGAGATGATCTTTCGCAAGGATCTCTAAGCCCTTGACCCAATCTTTTATGCCACAACTCCTTACTTTCTTCTTGAGCAACATTTGTCTCCCCTTTGCATATCTTTCCTTGCATGATATATAAGGAGTCTTCCTTCTTGCCGCGAGCAACAATCATGCTTCCTCGGCTAAGTTTCCATTTTCCACCACCAAACTGATTGTTCATTCCAGCATCATCTAGCTTACCTATTGAGAGAAGGTTTAGGCGCATCTCAGGTATATGTCTTACCTCATTTAGCACAAGTTTGTTTCCATTTTGTGTCATCAAAGTCACTTCTCCTATGCCCACAATCTTGCTTGTGACATGATTACCCATCTTCACTGTACCAAAATCTCCCTTTTGATAAGATGAGAAGAATCATTCATGAGGAGTAACATGGAAAGATGCTTCGATATCAACTCTCCAAGTGCAATCATCAAAAGCAACATTTAGATAATTTACCTCACCAATGAGGAACACGTTCTCGTTGTCAAATACCACCACTGTTGTGGTTTTCTCTTCCAACTTCTTTTTGGGATCTATCACGTCAGGATGGACTAATCCAGCCTTCTGATATCTCTTCAAGAATCTACACTCTTGCTTCTTGTGGCCATCTTTTCCACAATAGAAACATGTCAAACCTCTGGGGCGAGACTTGGATCTTCCTCGTGACTTTCCACGACTTCCTTTGCTTCTATGCTCACTTATTCCTCTATTCTCAACAACATTGGCTTCTGAGTGACTACTCATTCCTCTTTCTTTCCTTCTGGACTCTTCATTCAGCAGACTATCTATAATAGTATCCAGACTAAGCTTTCCATCTGGTGTTGAGTTGCTGAAAGTGACAACCAATGTGTCCCAGCTCTCAGGTAGAGAACTAAGGAGTAGAAAAGTTTGTAACTCATCATCAATCTTCATATCTGCTTTCATTAATTGATTCACAATACCTTTGAAGGTGTTTAGATGCTCGATCATATTTTGGTCGTCAGAGTACTCCAATTTTACCAATCGTCTGACAAGACGAGCTTTGTTTCTAGGAGTTTTCTTTTGAATCATACATTCAAGCTTCGTCCACAACTCATACGCATTGGTATAAGTCGGCACATGCTCAAACAAGCTTTTGTCGAAGTATTTTCGAATCATAGCCACAACTTTACGATTCAGAATCTCCCAATCTTTTTTAGTCTTCCCTTCTGGCATTTCCTTATTTGTGATTGACTCATACAAATCCTTGCAGTATAGATGGTCTTCCATCATTGGCTTCCAATAGGAATAATTATCTGCAGTTAGCTTGAAAATGTCTCAATCATGAGTGAATGTTCCTTCCATCTTGAATTGCACAGGACTATGACTTTTCGAACCAATAGCTCTGATACCACTGTTGGGAAACAACAATACCTATTCCCTCCTCAATGAACGCAAAATGGACACTATGAGGAAGCGTAAAGATAAAAGAATATAGAAGAAGATGATACCATAATTTTTACGTGGAAAACCCTCTCGGGAAAAACCACGGGACCTAGTCCAGTAAAAGATCTTCACTATAAAAGTAGGATTACAAAGTGTTTCTCTCAATCTCTGAGGATCTCTCTATGAATCTCACTCTCTCGAATGATATACAAAATTCTCTCTATGGAACTCTTTCTTTCTCTCAAAGAGGAATACAAAGAACTCTCTAACTCTCTTAGGGTTTCTTCACTTGGATGTGGATGATGCAAGCCTTCACAAGTTCTCCTATTTATAGGAGAAAAGTGTAGCTTCTCCAAAGAGTGTTTAATGGAGGTTAATAAATTTCCACAATTCCAATGAGTTCTAGAAAACTCAAATACATTTTTCAAAGTTGAATGTGTATGTCTCAAGATCAAAGATTAATTCCAAGACCTTAAAATGTTCATCCCTTTTTTTTCATGCATTGTGACTTGTGAACCACAATTAAGGAGGGAAATAACAAATATTAGTTTTGTCTGCATACATGTAATAATTTCTTTTAACTAATTTGCATAAAGTTCACTTATTAACTCAGAATTTTCTTTTATTACACCTGAAAGTAAAATAAATTTTCATTTTATCGCATATTCAAAATTTTTATCAGTTAAATACCCGGAGCCCATACCTATGTGTTCAAAGAATCAAATAGAAAAAGTGTCATATCATCAATAAACAACCTTTTCTGTTGTATTCATGCTTTTATTGAACCGAAACATAGAGGAATCTTAATGATCAAATGACTAACAATGAAAATTTCCATGAAATCTTGGTAGAAGCATTTTGGAAACAATTTTGTGAAGTGTGTTTAGGTCCTAGAGCAGGTAGGCTTCCCTTTATCCAATTTTGAAAAATTAGGACAAATCCTTAACAGAGCTTCAGCAAAGGTGATCCAAGATTAATCCTCCCTTTTTTGAGACCATAGAAAGGAGCATCATTATAAGAACACTCATAGCTTCTTCAATAATATGCAAGCCCACGAAGTCCAGTTTGTTTTAGCTCTTGGAGGTAGGTGCAATAGCAGTTCCCAGATGCAATCAGGCCAATATTGAAAAGTCATTGCATTTTTAGTTTTAGGGAGTGTAGAAAATAAATTGTATGATGCTGTTACCACTATCTGTATATAAAGTTTGGCACTGGAGTGTAAAATCTTGGAAATGTAGTTTTTCATCTTGCACCTGATAAAAGATTGTTATGAGTCTCTTAGCGTGCAAAAGTCACAAATATGGTTAGTGAAACATTCTTATAACATATGGTGTTACACCTTTAACTCGTCAAGTTCTCAGGTTATGTTGTTACACCTATGAGATGCTCATACACACTCGGGTTTTCTCCATTTGTATGGTGAAGATTGCTATAATTCATTAGGCCAACAAAGAAACTATAATTAATTTTCATTCTTGTATTAACCATTATAGAAGCTGAATATCTCATTTGAAAATTGGATGACAAAGAATCCTATGGTATATAATATATCTGAGTAAATGAGAAAATTTCTTTTCTCCCCTACAGAGCCATGTCATGACTTGTGAATGCACTTCACATGGAGAACATTCTGGTAAAGAAGTTTCCTTTTGCACACCTTGCAAGTTTTGTCAACCCAACCTTCTTCAACATATGCCCCGTCCATTGCTCAATGGAAAAAGAATCTTTCAGCTCTATTGCTAACCCAAACAATGATTCAACAAATCATGTGTCTTTTGGATATTAACCTTATAACATCAATCATAAAATGAAAATGATATTTGGTGATAGAATTGAGTAACCAATGCATATGAGTCAAATTAAGATTGAGCAGAAAAAACAGCAACCGGATCAAGAACTATTACAAGAAGGGCATGAAGGTTCTGTTATTAGCAGGAGAAGAACATTTTGTATAGAATTTTTCATAGGTAAAAGAAGGGTGAAAAGAATGTTGGCTATTCAATAGGAGGACTAATCAAGGAACAGATTAGTACCTTCAACATAAGATTTGAAAAAATCCTTGTATGTCCCACCGATTTTCCTTCTAAGAACTCCATACTGCATTATTGGAGAAAAAAAAGATAAAAACAAATTAGTTAGCAAGATCAACAAGAATAAAAGATACCCAAATTTTACTAGTTTATGTAAAGATAAACAAATGTCACCAATTCGACCATGGTTCAACTACGGTTGAACTAATGAACCGTGAACCAGTGACTCTACTAATTTAATTATTAGTTCGGTTTTTAAAATATTGTAATGAATTTTGGTGTTATTACATGACAAGAGCCACAAAGGCGAAAACTTGCTTTATATAAATATACAACATAATAAATATATCATATATCCAATTAACTCTTTATCTGTTTTTTTTAAATCATCTAGGAACAGTTCCATGAATAACCTTAAATAATGATAACATGAAATTTGAATGATGCAAAACAATAAACAATACCAAAGAATTGTGATTCAGTTGGCAATGCAAACTGAGATTGTGGGAAGAGCTCTTGGGTTCAATCCCCACTAAACACTCTCTTAAAAAGGGGTGAAGAGTCTTAACTGTGACTAAGTCCCGGATATGATTACCCATGTAATAAGGGATACCACGTGTAATGCCTGCCTATAAAGTATGATTAATAAACCTCTTGGCTAGTAAATCCCTTTCTGACACTAATTTGTATTTCTCACAATTTTCATTCATAAATGCAATTAGAGTTAGGTGATGAATAAGAAAATGGATTTAATTTATGTACATTGACAGTGTAAAAAAGTTTTACACTGTCATTGAATTATATGTTGTCATATCATTTAATGAGTTTAATAACACATGAATTGACATGTTTATTAAATGATGTGGTAACATATCATTGGATGACAATATAAAACTTTTTACTTTTTTCCACTAACAACATATTCTAATTAAACTCTAAAAAAAAAATAGCATGGATTAATAATATATGAGTAAATAGAAAAAATATAATTGAAGTCATTTAAATTTATTGTTTATTAATCAGGCAATATAATTCTAAATAGAAAAGAAAGTTACAAAAACTCTATTAGAAGTTTATGTCTAGTAGTAAATTCATAAAATGTTACTTTGAGCTAAAATCGAAGGGGAAAAAATTTAGTACTATCAATTTCAGATTTTCGTCATTACATTTATTAGAATTGATTCTACAACAATTATTTAATTAATTTATAGGAAAGTTAAATCTATATAATGGTATGTGAAAAAATAAAATCAAATTTTTAAAATTATTAGAATCATAAAGATAAGTAGTCAAAAGATATTTTAAGATGACTCATAACATGATTACATGAATAATGTATGGATATGTGAACCATGTAAATATCATCTATTTGTACTTACCGTGGCTTGAGAAGACATGAAATGCTAATCAATTTATCTCTTTTTAATATATATAGAGTAAAATTATTCAAGTTTTATTGTCGATGGCAAGGGCATGACTGTCTAAACTTCTCTTAATTTAGGGAAAATGAGAGTTGATACAAAAATTAATTGAAGAAAAGAAAGACATTGTGAATAAAAAAAATGAAACATTAATAGAAGAAATCATTAAAAGTAAAATAAAAAGATAAAAAATTAGGAAGACAACAAATATGAAGATAGAAAAGTGAATGATTATAAAGAAGTAAAAAGACACTATAAGAAAAACAGTAATTAGCGTAGGCCGAAAGCCCACGGTAAATGGAAAAAACGGCACCAAACAACAAATTAGCGTAGGCTTAGTGTCTGTGTCGCGGAGTCCAAGCGACGCTAATTAGCGTAGGCCAGCCCACGCTAAGGCTGACGCTAAGTACAAGCCGACACTAACTGTAGCGTAGGTTAGGCCTACGCTAATAGTTAGCTGGCATAGCCTAGCCTTCGCTACGAGTAGCTAGGGCCTGACCTACGCTAATATTAGTATTTTTTTAATAAACCTACTTCTTTTATTAAACCATTAATCTATAAAATTTTTCACATAAAAGCTGCCAATGAATTTAAACACAAACAAGAAGGTCTCATCAAAGGAATAAATCTTTAACATAACAAAATAATTTTACATCTCACTTCATTTAGAAAGAAAAAGATATGTCAACCATTACCTAACCTAGGGAAAGTACCAACGTTGAAAAGATAAGAAGGCTAAGTAATTTAAGAAAGAAACCATGCCAAGATGCAAACTGCATAATTCTTTACACATTAAACTTTCACACTTTATATATTTAATTTGTTGCCCATGAAAGAAATAGAATTGTATATATTGATGTGATGAAGAAGGATGGTGATGAATTTTTTTTTTGGTCTTAAAAAGAGTCACTCTTAGCATAATTCACATCAATTTATCTAAAGGCTACTCAGACATCAAAGCCTATATCCTAATCGTCAGGGCATCCAGTCTATATTAAATTTCGTTGAATAGTTTCTAAAATCACAATTAGAAGTTCCTACTATAACAATCTCCAGGACAATAACACAGCTCAATGAAACTAGTATTTGATTTTTTGAGAGACCAACCGTGTATCATGCATGTAAATATGCCAACTTACCAAATCAATCTTGGAAAAGAAAAGAAAGAAAATGATAAGCAGAAAGGATTATTATTTATCACAATAGAATTCTTTGATATATTAAAGCATTTTAGTTAATTTCTAAGCTAAAATACCAAAGTAAAAATATCACCTAACTGCATTATTTAACCAAACGAAAAAAAATCAGATACATTATTAATCTTGAATAGAAAACTGAAGAACCATAAATTTGTAGAGTCTTAAAATATATAAAAATTCAGATGCACTGTGATCCTCCCCTCTTTCAATGCAAGTCCCTATCACTCACTTGAAGAAAAGCTATAACTACATTATTGTTGTGTAGACCACATTGGAATCTATAATAAGGGAACAATTCCACTGGAGACAGGTTTCAACATTACTGCATTGCAAGGAAACATAGCTGTATACCAAGTGCTTTCATTTGAATATCAGAGAACCTGAAGTAAAAATAGTTTTGGACAACTCACATCAAATGGTAAATTGGCAACCAGACCTTATACTTGGATTTGAAGGCTATTTGATTATCAATGAGAGATTATATAAAGTAAATGTAAAATAATCAATAAAAAAATGCAATTTAGGATTTAGATAAACTAATAATGACTTGTATAAAAAAAAACTCAGGGTACCTTCATCTTATAGCCATTCTCAAATCTCAGGGGCTTTCAGCTGCTCCAAGTCCTTCTTGAGTTATAATGGAGTGGGTTGAAGATCTGGGTATATCTTTAGAAAGTAGAAACTTTGCATCATAGCTCTGGAAGATAAGAAGACAGAAAATTATTACCTCACAATGAAGCAAATAATGGTATCAGACATATAAATTACAAGAAGTGATTGTTATCATGGCCAATTAAAAAGAATTTGTCACTAGTACTTGAATCCCAAGATGATGCTTTCTATAAACTACAAGAAATTATTGTTATCATGAGCTGGCAAAAAAATTACAGAAAAGAAAAGAAAAAAGAATCTCTAATTTCTTTTAACTACCTCAATACCCTATTTTTAACAAATAACCCTCCTCCATACTCCTCACTTTCCCTTATTTTTTCTATTAATCTCCTTATGGTTTCATTCAATAGCATCCTTGCCTACAAGAAAAACAGAAAACCGTGTTTGTCTAAGTAAAATAAAGGTGAAACCAAAACAGTGAACCAAGAAATATAATCAATGATATATTAATAGACACCACAACGAATATCATGAATTAAACATATCACAAAATTTATTTTAAACGCATTTCGTGCTTTTGATGTTAAAAGGGTGAATGAATTATTTGTACTAGCCTACAAATCTAGATTATGTGCGCTCTAATGTATATTAGTTCAACAATTCAATCACGTTAACATTCAAGCAATGCAACAAATAATGAAAAGGAAGTATAATTAATTTACCCGGACACAGAGTGGCATCTGCTTGGTATCATCCCATGTATGCCCACATTTTTCTTTGGCCAGTGTTCATTTAATTCCTTCTAGCTCTTCTTGCACAAAAAAATTAATTACGGGGAATATATATAAGAATCAAAATCTCAAGATTCAGAGGGAAATTTGAAAAGAAAAATTTAAAGAGGGAGAAATAAGTGTATATATATGACTGACAACTTCTAAGAGCTTGGCATTGACTCATGAATCACGATGCAGTAAAATACATCATTACTCTAGATGATCTAAAAGGCTTTTAGACTCATGATCATGAATCACGATGCAGTAAATCTTCAAGATAAAAACAAAATACAGAGTGCAGTAATTTTTTTCCTTGGCCTACTTTCTACATCACACCATCCCACTCCTACTAATCTACGTTGCATTTCCATTTTATTTCAATATAATAAAACTATAAATTTATTTAAAATTGAAACTAGTAGGTTGTGAAGCCTGTTTCAGCTTAAGCTAATCAATTACCTCTAATTAGTAAACTTGTTAGTTTGTACAGGGAGTCACATTGAAACTTTGTACATATTTCAGGTTAAAGAGAGACCAAAAGACAACTAGTTCCCTTAACAATCAACTGCAGCCTATAGGATTCTGCATTTTTGGCTAAGCATGATGGTGTAAAACTCAGCTTGACGACAGGCAGTGACATATATGCATAATGGATCCAAATAAAATTGCCTTTTAACTAGCTGAATCAAACCATGAACAAGCCTAATATATACACATTAAAAAGTTGTAGTCCAAGCACTCAAGTAGTAGCTCCAGACCTAATTCTGTAGAGCTTTTGTCCCATTAATTTTGGTTGTGTAAGCTAGCACAATTCATATTGGTAAAGAATAAGATACAGATAATCAGCAATAGTTTAACAAATACCTCATTGAGTATGGAAAGTGCTGTCTCAGGTTTGAGTTCCTCGACGCGGAGGCTTTGTTTCATCCATGTACCTGCAATGAACCACCAAAGAGGAACCAAAAATCAAAACCAAAGAAAAAAAACCAGAATTTTAAACCACAGAAATTGAGAGAAAGAGAAGGGTAAACAGAGAGGAGAGAATTTCTGACCACCGTCACGGCCTACCTCACGCCGCCGTCATCATATTGGTGCTCCTCTAGCCACCGTCACTGTCCCTCCTTGTACAGCAGTCGACACGACTACATCACCCCTCACTGCGTGTCCTTTGTCAACCCGCGACCACCATGGTTTCCACTATCCCAGATCTGTGCGCCCTGCCACCACCGCGTAACAGCTGCGACGCGGCACGTCGCGCATAGCCAGCAACTCGGGGCCACAGCCGCCCTCGATGTTAAGCGTTGTCGCGCTCACCACCGGCGAATGGGTCGCCGCTGCCACCTCAATCTCGGCGTGAGTCACAGCTCGCCCTATTCCCCTTTCGTTTCCCTGCAGATCTGGTCGTGGATGACAACCACCACTGCGCCACCGTGCGCAACTCCAGCTCCAACCGACATTATACATTTCACTTTCGCAGAACCACCGGATCTACGCCAGAACGATGTTCTTCCCTCTGTGCGTCTCACTCTCTCTCTCCCTCTTTCCTTTCATTTCTTCAATTTCAGAAAGCCCCCCTCCTCTGTATGTGTCTCACGCTTGAAATTCACCTGATTCAGGAGAAAAGGAGAAGGTTAGGGTTTGTAGTGGGAAAAGCTTACCTTCAGCTGCTTATCAACCAACATCTCAAGGTAGCGTAGGCCGGCCTACACTACCCTGAAATCTAATCTAAAGTTAAATTATAGCGTCGGCTAGACCTACACAAATAAATTTATTTATCATACCGAGTAGTTGCGTCCATTTAGCCCAGGCTAGTTATTCTATGAGAAAAATTTTAGCCAAAACCTCACGGCTTACGCTATTTTTTGCAATTAAATGAAGTTTTTCATGTAGTAATAGAAAATATGAAAGAACAAAAAAAATTACTATTACTTTCTTTATTATGGGCGGGAGAGAAAAGAAAAAAACGAGAAAAATAGAAACAACAACCACATAACAAAAAACCTCATTTGGTTGTAAAAAACACAGCTGATAGAGAGTAATTCACGTGGTACCTACATAGAAAAGAATCTTTGCATGCATGACATAGGTAATTTTTTGGGGAGATAAGTTAGGCATAGATTTTACATAAAATACCCTTTTTTTTTCTTTTTGCTAAAAATACAACCACAACATAACATCTCAATATTTTAATTGATATGGTATTTTTGTCAAATATATATATATATATATATATATATATATAACTCTCACTTCCTCCTATTTCTCTCACATCTTTATCTTTTTTTTTATTATATATAAAAGTAAGGTAGTAAAATCATCATTTGAAATCTAGATGAAGAATAAAAAAGTAAATTCAATTCAATAAAGCTTCTAAAAATAGTAAGTCACTTTTACATTTTAAATTATTAACATTATTAATCATCATTAATTAGTTATGGTAATTACGCTTATGGAAATATCAACATAATTACTAAACAACAACAATATATCATGTAATTTACCTACAACTTTTGATAATAGTATATTTTTTAATAATAAATAATTAATTATATGATATTTTTTTTTACTCAGTATATCTACTCTTTTTATACAAAGCTTCTACGAAAATTGTACGTTATATTTAAAAAATTAGAGAGAATTTTTTGTAAGGGTGGAGAAAAAAAATAAAGGATTTTACCTTAAATTAATTGTAATAAAATGGATAAATAAAAAAGTGGGGACAATGTTAAGAAGAAATGATAAGAAATGATTTAATTATAAAGCACTTTTTAATAAATAAAAATGAAGAATGTTAGTCACATGTAAATCTCTTTTATGTAAAATTCTTTTAGTTAAATATGAGAAGTGACGTCGGGATAGAAAAGAGGATATTGAAGATAATAAGACTTAAAAAATTGATATAAGAGTCCCACGATAAGAAAGTTGGTGAAGGGAAGGATTAGAATGGATAGGGAAAAGAAGTTAAAAAAACAATTTCTACAATTATTAACAATCAAAAGAAGTATTTGTTATTCTTTGAAATCTAAAATTATATATATATATATATATATGAGTCTTTTAAAAATGCGATATTAAAGAATATTTAATTATTTCATTAATTGTTACCATTTTATTTTCAAAAGATAACTTATTTGTGAATATTTTAATTCATATTAATAGTGCATGTGTTGTAGATACATTCAACACATACATTTGACAAGCATGATATGATGTTTATACTTTGGAAATTCTTAGTAAAATAATTTATTCAAAAATTTTGAACCATAATATTAAAATAAAAGCAGTATTCCTATCATATTATTGAGAAATATAGATGTGTAATATGACATGTGACTTATAAATACAAATGAATACCTATAATTTTCAAATAAATAGTTATATCTGGAAATAATTTTAGAGAAAAAGTTTCAAATTCAAGATTGTCATTAATTTCATCTAATAAAATAATTGCGACGTAGACAATTTTCAATTGATGTTTCATTTACAAGGATAATAAATAAAAGAATTAGATATATAATTTGTCTTATATTTAACTTCAATTTTATATCTTGTTTGATATTATATTAATAAATTGTTTATTTTTTAATGTTTTAATATAACATTTATTAATGAGAATTATTTTATTAATTTAATATATCACACTATGTGAATCGCACGGGGTACTAGACTAGTTTTTATTCAAACCAAATAATCTCTAAATCTATCTCATTTTTTATCATTTTTTCTTTTTTCTATTTCTCTCTTTCTCATTTCTCTTTTCAAACCAAACAAAGAGTATACGATCAAATTATAAAAAACAATCAATAAACCTTTATTTATAAATAAATAAATAAAGAAAAATAAAAAAGGAACAACTATCTTTTATTTATAGTGGGATTTGCATGAATAACTTAATAATCTTTCATTATAGATTTTATGTTATAATTTCATCAATGAGTAGAAAATTAAAAAAAAATCGAATAAAAATAGTGAGATGAAAATAAACAATGAAGTTAGAAGAAAGGGGAAAGATTATGATATGTTCATTATAAAGAAAAAATATATGTATACTTTTTAACCAAATTGTTTAATATCACAAATAATGGCAATGAACCTCGGATAAAACAAAAAGAAAGGAAAAAGAAAATTGAATCAAGTTTATGAACCTTATCCAACACAATTAAAAGAAAATTCTAATATACTAGATTCTAACCTGCGAAATGCGCAGTTATTTTAAATTAAAATTTGATATTGATATATTTAGTGATTTTTAAGTAATAATAAGGTAATAAATATCATTACGTTAAAATTGCAGGACCAAACCATTTCATCCAAGGAATGAAAATATGTGATTTGAATTATGGAGAGAGAGAGTGTGGACCTTGGTGAGACCACGACGGAGGAAAGAATCGCGACCGGGATTGAGAAGGATTTCAGAGGACACTAGGGAATCAAGACGACAAATGATAAACTGTGATTATAGGTATGATGATCACACTGCATTCTTTTTCAAGAATTTTCCAAACACTTATGGAGTGGAGGCTCTATGGAAGGTTTTTTCTATGTGGGGAGGGAGGGTGATTGATGTGTATATCCCCCAAAGAAGAGATAGGAATGGTCATCAGTTTGGCTTTGTAAGGTTCAAGGACATGGTTGATCCTGTGACTATGGAAGAAAAGCTACAAAATATTTGGATTAGAACATATAAACTACAAGTTAATGTTTCCAGATTCAAAAGGAATAAAGGAACCAATGATGGGATGAAAGTCAGAGAGCTTCATGGAAATAATACAAATCAAAAAAAGGTTTGTAATGCGGGAGGTGTGAAAATAGGGAAGAGTTATGTAGAGGTTGTCAAGGGCAGAGGTAAACAAGCTTGGCAACCGAAAACAATTCAAAATCCATCTCATGAAAAGACTTGGAGTGATTTAGAATTTCATGTTGGAAAGGAGGATTTCGTATGGCTGGAGAAAGCATATGTGGGGCAAGTGCATCATGTTGATGAGGTCTTTTTGTTACAAGATAAAATTATTTCTCAAGGAATTCAGTAAATAAAAGTTACTCCAATGGGAGGTGATTTGGTTCTCATTCTGTCTGCTGCCGATGAAGATTTCTTTGAGATGTTGAAAGAATTAGGAGATATGTTTTCACAGTGGTTCGTGGATATTCGACCTTGGACTTATGACGAAGTTGCACGTGAAAGATATGTCTGGGTTCGATGTCAAGGAGTGTCAGTCCATGCATGGACGGAAGTATTTTTTAAAATGCTTGCATTTCATTTTGGGAGATTTGTTTGCATAGACACTGTCACTAGGAACAAGGACAGATTAGATGTTGCTCGAGTTCTGATTCAAACTATATCAATGGAGACTATTCAAAGGTTGTTCAAAATTAAAATTAATAATCTACTATTTGCAATAAGTGTCATTGAGGATCCTTTTGTTGATCCATGGAAGGTGATACATGGAAGCCAAGGTATTTCACTGCTAAATTCAAGTTATTGTTCTTTGGAGACTACTTTCTCTAAGGAGGAGAGATGGGAAATTTTTTGCAATAAAGGAATTGAAGATAATATTAAATTTGAATTGCAAGATAATGATAAGCATAAATTGTGTAATGAATCAACACCCAATGAGAGGTGATAATGCGGACGAAGGTCAAGGAAGGCTATTTCAAAATGCATTTACAAAAGAAAACTGTTGTAATTTGGTCGTGATTGAAGCTACGTTTGAATCTTATTCTTTTATGGGGAAGCAATATGTTGGTTCGCAACCATGTCCTAATCAATATGGCCCAACCATCTAGGGGGATCCAGGTAAGTTAAATCATGTCAAACAATCAGGCAATAATGGGCTGGAAGATGCTATGGCCCAGTCACAAGTTACTCTTGTGGCGTGCGAGGCATCAAGAAAATTTAGCGGGCCGAACATGTGTGAGGCAGCAAGATAAGTTAGTGTGCCGAATATGCAATTTATCCAAGACCAAGTGGTAGACAACCAAATTGAGCCCGGCGTTGAATCTCAATTAGAGGCGAGCCAGGATCCAAACACATTGCGTGATAGTGGGCCAAAGGGAAATGAAGGCAGCAAGGTAAGGATTGGGTGCGGGCTCCAAAATGAATTATTAGAAGGAGTGAATAAAGAACTAGAAGTGAGTGCCAGAGGAGAATTGGGAAAGCAAGTCCTATATGAGGTGACGGGAAAAGAAACAAGATTTTTTATTACTTTTCCTTATAATTATATACTTATTAGCTTGTATAAACATTTAAGTTTGTTAAAAACTTGGGCCTATAAGTCTATTCATACATATGCTTATGATATATTCAAGTACCTTACTATAAAACAGACTTTTAAACAGGCTTTCAGGTCATGTCAGGCTTTAAATAGGTCAGACTCAGGCCATAAAATAAAGCCTATGTCAGGTAAACAGGCCAGGCTCAGGCCATGGATTTAAGGTGCAGGCCAGGCTTAGGCCTTGGAAAGCCTAGCTCGGCTCGGTCTATTCCCACCCCTACTTGGAATGAATTTTGATGTTATTACATGACAAGAGCAACAAAGGCTAAAATTTGCTTTATATAAATATACAACATAATAAATATATCATATATCCAATTAACACTTTCTCTTTTTTTCTTTAAAAATAATTTAATGTCTAAGAAATGAATCTAACTCTTCCGTGAATAATCTTAAACGATGATAACATGTAACATGAAATTTGAATGATGCAAAACAATAAACAATATCAAAGAGTTGCAACTCAGTTGGCAACGAAAATTGAGACTGAGAATGTGGGAAAAGCTCCCGAGTTTAATTTCACTAAATACACACTCTTACAGAGGGTGAAAAGCTTTAACTGTGACTAAACTCCGAATAGGATTACCCCTAGTAATAAGGGATACCATGTGTAATACATACCTATAATAAACCTCTTAGCTATAGTAAATCACTTTCCCACACCAATATGTATTTGTCACAATTTTCATTCATAAATGCAATTAGAGTTAGGTGATGAATAAAAAATGGATTTAATGTATATGCACTGGTAGTGTAAATCCAATTATGTATTATCATATCATTTAATGAGTTTAATAACACATAAATTATCATGTTCATTAAATGATATGACAACATATCATTGGATGAAAATATAAAACTTTTTTACACTGACAACGTATATTAATTAAACTCTGAAAAACTTAACATAGATTGATTATATATGAATAAATAGAAAAAAAATATAATCGAAGCCATTTAAAATTATGATTTATTAATCAGGTAATATAATTCTAAATAGAAAAAGAAAGTTACAAAAACTCTATTAGAAGTTTATGTCTAGTAGTAAATTCACAAAATGTTACTTTTTGCTAAAGGAAGGGAAGAAATTCTGTACTATCAAATTTTCATCATTACATTTAGTAGTATTGATTCTACAATAATTTTTAATTAATTTATAAGAAAGTTGAATTTATAATGGTATGTGAAAAAATAAAATTAAAATTTTAAAATTATTAGAATCATAAAAATAAGTAGTCAAAAGATATATTTCAATTAGATGGCTCCTAACATGAATAATGTATTGATATGTAAAAGATATATATATTATCCATTTGTATTTATCGTGACTTTGAGAAGACATGAAATGCTAACTTATCTCTTTTTAATATATAAAGGGCAAAATGATTCAAGTTTTATGGTAGATAGCAAAGACATGATTGTCTAAACTTCTCTTAATTTAGGGAAAATGAGAGTTGATATAAAAATTAATTGTAGAAAGAAAGACATTGTGAATAAAAAATGAAACATTAATAAAGGAAATCATTAAAAATAAAAAAAATAGGAATTAAAAAAATGAAGACAACAAATATGAACATAGAAAAGTGAATGATTATAAAGAAGTAAAAAGAGAAAATATGAAAGAACAAAAAAAATCACTATAAGATCAAAATATAAAAAACAATCAATAAACCTTTTATTTATAAATAAATAAAGAAAAATAAAAAAGAGGAACAATGATATTTTATTTATAGTGGGATTTGCATGAATAGCTTAACAATCTTTCATTCTATATTTTATGTTATAATTTCATCAATGAGTAGAAAGTTAAAAAAAAAAAAATCAAATCAGAGTAGTGAGATGAAAATAAACAATGAAGTTAGAAGAAAGGGGAAAGATTGTGATATGTGCATTATTAAGAAAAATTATATGTATACTTTTTAACCAATTTGTTTAATACTAGCATGCAAGGATCTATTATTCAAATAAATATTTAATTTTAAATTTTAATAATATATTTAACCTGTTTAATATATGTAAATGTTAAATCATAAGATTAATTAATTTTTAATATTTAATTTGATACTTGTTAGTGGATTAAGAATATAACAAACTAACAGAATAAAATGGATTTGGAAACATGAAATAGTCACATCTAATAATTATAAATGAACATTATGAGCAATATTGCTTCATTTAAATTTTTTGAAACACTTTATTGTAGACAATATTTTTTGTAACATTACAACACTTAAATTTGTCATCACTTATAAGAATCCTAAGTCTTTGTTGAGACTTAACCCTAGATACAACAACATATAATTGACCGTGAGAGAAAATAGATTTTGGTAAATACACACCAACATGTGTAACATCCCAAATTTTATAAATAAAAGAAAAGGAAGAAATAATAGTATTATTATTTTTAATAATATTAATTAATTAAATAAGAGAAATAAATAATAGTGTTAACATTATTAGTAGTTTTATTAATAAAGCTACTTCATTTTAAAAAAAGATAAGGGAGTTGAGAGTGGGCCCAAGCCCAATTAGGCATTCTAGTAAGGAGGGGTTGTCTGTTCACCCTAATCCTTATTCGTATAATCGTAGCGAAACGCTAAGGAGGGGAGAAACCGAGTCTCAAGAAGGGATTGCTGCAGAGCGAGCATCAAGAACCAAGAAAGGGACTTCCTTGCTGTAATCGATCTTCGCTTAAGGTACGGTGGGGGAGAGGGTGTTGCTTATATATGCATGTGGGGAACGTTTGGGTAGTAACCTAAGATTTAAATCCGTATTAATAATTGATATATTGAGTATGGATGATGAAAACTGTAGATTGATGATTGATTGTATGATTCTTGATGAATCTTGATGGAATGAATGAAATAATATGAATAGAGAAAAAGGGGATTAATAAGGGTTTGATGAATTTGGGTTTTGATGGGAAAACCTTGTAAAACTGTTAAAGATGGATACTTTGGTGGGGTTTGATGAATATAAACGTATATAAATGATGTTTTGATGAAAAAGATTGATTAGAGATTGAATAGAGAGGTTTGGAATTGGTGGAGATCGCAAGAACTGCGATATGCGTCGCGGGTAATCGATTACCAGGAGTGGTAATCGATTACCAGAGGGTTCTGGGCAACTAGGAGGGCTGTTTGCTCGCAGGTAATCGATTACAGAGATGCCGTAATCGATTACCAGAGAATTGATGTGTAGGTAATCAATTATAGAAGTTTGGTAATCGATTACCAGAGTGTTTGGTTGCAGGTAATCGATTGCAAGGTGGTTGTAATCGATTACCAGAGACCTTGTTTGCAGGTAATCGATTACTAGAGGTTGGTAATCGATTACCAAAGTGGATTTTGAGATCCTAAGTTCTTATTAATGATTGATGTTGTTTGATAATGCTTTATTATGATATTGATGTTGATGATTAATGATGTTGATGATAATTTGGTGTGCATAATGATCGGTGAATATGCAATGTGATTGATGATGATTGGGTGTGCATATTGATTGGTAAATATGTCATGTGATTGATGATGTTTTGGTGTGCATAATATGCAATGTGATTAATGATGATTGGTGAATATGTATGATAATACATGATGATGATAAATGGTGCTAATTATAATGATCGATGATGATGATGTTGGTGTTGTACCTGAGTATGACTCGAGGAGGTGATAATGGTGATGATGATGTAATTAACCTTATGTTGTAAATGATGCTTGAGTATATATATGAATGTTGTACCTGAGATACACAAGCCCAGTAAGGGGTGAGGTGTAACTCAGGGAGGTGATTGTACTTGAGATACACAAGCCCAGTGAGGGGTGAGGTGTAACTCAGGGAGGTGATTGTACTTGAGATACACAAGCCCAGTGAGGGGTGGGGTGTAACTTAGGGAGGTGATTGTACTTGGGATACACAAGCTCAGTGAGGGGTGGGGTGTAACTCAGGGAGGTGATTGTACTTGAGATACACAAGCCCAGTGAAGGTGGGGTGTAACTCAGGGAGGTGATTGTACTTGGGATACACAAGCCCAGTGAGGGGTGGGGTGTAGCTCAGGGAGGTGAATGTTGTACCTGAGTGTAACTCAGGGAGGTGAGTATTGATTATGCTGGTGATTATGGTACCTGAGTGTAACTCAGGGAGGTGAGTATTGATTATGTTGGTGAATGTTGTACCTGAGTGTAACTCAGGGAGGTGAGTATTGATTATGTTGGTGATTATGGTACCTGAGTGTAACTCAGGGAGGTGAGTATTGATTGTGTTGGTGATTATGGTACCTGAGTGTGACTCGGGGAGGTGAGTATTGATTATGTAATTGAATATGGTACCTGAGGTGTACAAGCCTAGAGTGGGTGAAGTACAACTCAGGGAGGTGCATGATGGAGATGATGATATGATGATTATGATGAATATGATGTAAATGATGATATTGATGATTGTGATGAGTATGATGATATTGATGATAATGATGAGCATGATGATAATGATGATAATGATGATTTTGATGATAATGGGGATTATGATGATTGTGATGATATTGATGATGTTGTTGGTGTATATGATGATGATGATTATGTTTTACATTTGATAATAGAATAAGTTATATGATGATGTGTCTTACATGAGGGTGAGGATAGGGTAGTCTCCTATGTGTATGTATGAGTAGTATTCTTTTCCTCACCATTTCTATCTGTGGTTATTATTTACAGGTGATGACGATGGCACCTCAGGTGCCGAGTATTGAGTTGATGAGTGTTGCTCTGGTACATGTGACATCAGGACATATTATTGAGGGTTCTTTTCTTTATGTTTCTAGTAGGGAGGGATTTTGTAAACACTTTTAAATGCCTTACATGGCGATTAAGATGTTTTAATTATTGATAATTTGGAGATTCCGCTGCTTGTGTATTTTGAAGACCTTCAAGTTATACTTTTATTTTAATTAAGTTGTTTTACAATGAATGAGGTTTTAAATGAAGAGATATGTGAACCTTTTTACCCGTTGAGGGATACTGTTTTTGAAAAATATTTCGACTTATTAATTGTATAAGAGCTGGGGTAGAAGGGTGTCACAACATGTGGCAATGTCTGGCCTTGACTTTTATTAATGGTCGTAGCAAAGCAAAGAAAAATGGGAACGGTCTTTGTTGAAACTTTAATGGGGTGAGATTTTCAAATGGAACTAAATTCATTCAATGAATGAATACCTTTGTTCCCAAATGTGTTCCCGTAATAATGGTTTCTAAAATGACATTAAAACCTAACTGATCAACTATTAATCTAGTTCCATTGCAAAGCCCAGCGGATATATCAAGATTCGTCATTAGCATAACAGTCACTTCAATTTTTAACACCAACTTATGATCATGGAGCCCAGAGCACCTAATATCATTTAAGAATTCAATTGTCAACCAATCAGCTTCAATACTGACTTTCTCATCCACCTTCCATATAGTATCATACCTCAAGTACATCCTTTCTTCTCCGGAAATAATGTCATGACATATTCATTGACGGAGTAAACAACATCCAATATAAGAGCAAGAATTGTTTTATCTTGAAACAATTCTATGTTTTCAAAATTTGATAGCAAATTAGGATAGGAAAATGAAACTATATCTCCAATTGTATTACTTGTAAACTTTATCAGTAGGGGTGTTCAAATCCAATCCAATCCAATTGGAACCTCAACAACTGATCCAAAAAACTGCAAACCAAAATAACCGTAAACCCGAAAAATCGCAAACTGCAAAAAACCGAAATTTTTAATTGGATTGGATTAGATTTCGGATCTGCCTATGAGAACCAATCCAATCCAAAGATTTATGAACATTTTGATATATTATCATTATTGATATTATTTTCCTGTGATGATGTAAAAATATTATTATTGTGCAACTATATTTAACGAATAACATTCAATAAAGGGATTGGAAGCCATCAAGTAATTTACATGTTATAGGATAAGATAAGATAATTGCATGTTTTTATCATAATTTTGCTTTCATAACTTCATTTTTTAGTTCATTTGAAAAACCGAAATCCAATCCAATCCAAACCGATTAAAATTGGATTGGATTGGATTTGGAAAAAAATCAAAAACCGACTGGATAATTAAATGAGAAAACCGAAATTATTGGATTGGATGATTTTTCCCCCAAAACCGATCCAATCCAATCCGCGAACACCCCTATTTATCAGTAAATCCTCTGGTATTTCAATATCAATTTGATCATCAATAATTCATATCAATATTAATATGACATGAAATCTTGTTCAATATAAATTTAATACTACATATAGATGTAAAATTAAATGTTTATTTCATGTATCACATTTTAAAATTATTTTAATATAGAAATAATATATTCATCCATTTTGAGTACTTAGAGTTTAATACGATGTCTAAAAGAATAAAAATTATATTCCAATAATAAATAAATTGATAAAAATAATTGAGAAGTAATCTTTTTGTTAATTTATTATCTAACATGTTTCTTACTTGATATACACCTCTGCCGTCTCTGCTAGGGTTTCCTTGCAGAGAGGTGTGTATGTGTAGTGCCTAACTACCGTTCCTTCATGCCCATCTTGCCTTGTGCCGTTTTCATTATTAGAGCCCTGATGGAGAATCAACAAACTCCTAATGATCCACCGCCAATAATCATATATGATGACGAAGACGTGCTAGACGGAGTCCGTTCCTGCACTAAAAGTCTGGTAGGGAAAATTCTAACAAAGAAACCAATCCATACAAATAGCCTTCTCAGCGCTTTAGCGGGTATGTGGTGCAACCCTAAGGGTTTCAGAATTGAGGAATGTGGTAACAAAACTTTTCAATTCTTCTTTGAGGATGAGTCAGATGCTGATCGCATTCTATCTAATAATCCCTTGCTATTTAGAAATTCTTGGCTTGCTTTGAAGAAGTAGCACCGTGGTATTGAGATTGAGAAGATGAACTTCACGAAGATTCCAGTGAGAATGCAGTTATGGGGGCTGCCAACCCATTGTCGCACGCCTAAGATGGGGCTGAAAATCGGATCCTGTATAGGAGAGGTTAGTGAATCTGATATATATGAAACGAAGGAAGTTGGGGCGTATACCAGAACCTTGTGTTGAAGTTATTAAGTTATAACTAATTCTGTTAGAGCTAATTGTTAGCTTCTGTTTTTCTGTTTTCGTAGGCAATTAAGTAGTTAGTTAGTTCTTCTTTTCTTTCTTCAGAATGTGGCTGTATATAAATCTTCTCTGTATTCTTTTTTTAATCAATCAGAGAATTCACATTCAGAAACTCATTGTCTCGTGTTTTTCTTTTCTCTTAAAACTCGATGAAGAATTATAATATGGTATCAGAGCTCCTTTCTTAGGAGCTCTGCCATAGCTACTGTTGCGTCTATTCTCTCTGATTCTGTTTCATTCTCAATTTGTTCTTCTCTGCTAGTTGTTCATTCTCAATTCATTTTTTCAACTGATTCTTAGTCTGTGATATCTGTTCGAAGATGGCAAATGCCAATATTGATTTGTTGAGTCCCTACTACATGCATCCGAATGAAAATCCAGTGTCTTCTTTGGTTTCGAATCCTCTTGTTGGTGGCAATTATCATTCTTGGGCAAGAGTGATGAGAGTGTCACTAGATTCGAAAAATAAGTTGCAATTCATTGATGGAAGCCTACCGAAGCCAGAAAGTGGAGATCCGATGAGCATTGCATGGAAAAGGTGTAATACGATGATTATTGCATGGATTGTTCACTCTGTGAATGACGAAATAGCTCAGAGCATCCTTTGGATGGATACGGCAGAAGAAATCTGGAAGGATTTACATGCAAGATATTATTAAGGTGATGTGTTTCGTATCTCTGAATTACAAGAAGAAATATATTCGTTTAAATAAAAGGATTTTAGCATTACAGCCTATTATACTCAATTGAAGATTCTTTGGCAAGAATTTGATAATTTCAGGCCAATACCTAGTTGTACTTGTGAGATAACTTGCAGTTGTACCTTAATTTCAACTATCAAGTCTTATAGAGAAAATGATTATGTGATACGCTTCTTGAGAGGTTTGAATGAGGAATATTATGTAGTCAGATCTCAAATAATGTTGGTGGAGCCTCTCCCTACTATTGCTAAGGCATTTTCTATGTTGATTCAACAAGAAAGACAGTTTGGAGCCAATTCTATTTCGGAAGAAGCCAAAGTTCTTGTGAGTGCAACTGAAGGAAGTTTTATTGGAAGAGGAAGATCCAGTGGCAGAGGTTTCAGATCTTTTAGTTCAAGTCCGGGAAGGGGAGGCAGAGGACAAAAGATTTGTTCCTATTGTAATAAGACTGGACACACTGTTGATCATTGCTATAGGAAGCATGGGTTTCCACCTCATTTCAAGAAAGGAGTGCAGATTAATAATTTTTGTTCTAATGAAGAAGGCAAAGGTTATGATGAAGATGATAAGTCAAGCATGGTATCTCAAACTCAGAGAGACAAAAGTGAAAGTGTATATTCCTGTTTATCATTTACACCTGATCAGCATAAGGCAATTCTTGCCATGATTCAGCAGAACAATCAGCATTCAGTGAATCAGATTGCTTGCGTTCCAAAACAGCAACCTGGAGGGAGTAAACTGCAAGGTATGAATAAACCAGTTTCAAGAAATTCTTCATGGATCATTGATACAGGTGCTACAGACCATGTGTGCTCTTCATTTCAATATTTTCAATCTTTTAGAAAAATCCATCCTATTACTATTAATCTTCCTGATGGTAGCAAAGTTAACACTTCACTATGTGGATCTATATCTTTCTCCAATGATTTCTTTCTCACTGATGTGCTATATGTGCCATCATTCAATTTTAATCTGATTTCAGTATCAAGGGTTACAACTACTTTACAATGCAAGTTTGAATTTACTGAGTCCAAATGTGAAATTCAGGACCTCTAGAGCTTGAGGATGATTGGTGTAGCTGAGGCACGGGCAGGTTTATATGTTCTAATAGATCCAGTGCATACTGCAAGTTCCTTAGATTTTTCTCATGATTTACAGTTGTTTAGTGTGAATAATTTTTGTAGCTATGATAATAATCTGTGGCATTTGAGACTTGGACATCCTTCTCATGCCAAGCTTGTAATAATGCAGACTCAATATCCCTTTATTAGCTGTAAAAGGACAAAAGACCCTTGTGATGCCTGTCATTTGGCAAAACAGAAGAACTTTTCCTTTGAGTTTTTCAAAATCTTCTCACATTTTTTATTTAATTCATGTTGATATCTGGGGTCCTATATCCATTCCCTCTCTAAATGGACATAGGTATTTTCTCATTATTGTGGATGATAGATCAAGGTTCACATGGCTTTATTTTATGAAGCACAAAGCACAAGTTCCTTCACTCATTCAATATTTTGTAGAGATGGTTCTTACTTAATTTGGGTGCAAGGTGAAGTGTGTAAGATCAGACAATAGACTTGAATTTAATCTACCATCATTCTATGATTCTAGAGGTATTATTCATCAAAGGAGTTGTGTTGAAACTCCTCAGCAGAATGGCATTGTAGAGAGGAAGCATCAACACATTCTGGGAGTGACTAGAGCCCTTATGTTGCAATCCAGTATGCCCAAGCATTTCTGGAATTATGGTGCTACACATGTTGTGTATCTTATTAATAGACAGCCAACAAGATTTTTGTCCAATCAAACACCTTATCAAATTCTTTATGGCAGTCCAGCAGATATTTCTAACCTTAAAATTTTTGGCTGTTTATGCTATGCTTCCACTTTGGTTGCAGGAAGGAAGAAATTGGATTCTAGATCAAGAAATTGTGTTTTCCTTGGATATAAGGCTCACACTAAAGGTGCATTGATATTTGATATCAAGACAAGAGAATTGTTTGTTTCCAGAAATACTATGTTTTATGAGCACATCTTTCCTTTTTCTAAATCAAATGGTGCATCCTCATCAAGCCAACCAGATTTTTTACAACCTATTGTTCTCCCCATCCCAGAAGTCATCCCTGAAGTCATCAATGACAATGTACTCCAACCAGCTATATCTCAAACCATACCTACTGAAACATATGCTCCACCTCCCAGACAATCTCACAGAACTAGAAAACCTCCATCATACTTGAAAGACTATCATTGCTCCTTACTTCATAATACCACCTTTTCTTCTCCCTCTACACCAAAATATCCTTTAGCCTCGGTTTTGTCCTATGATAGATTATCCCCATCCTACAAAAATTTCTCTCTGGCTATATCTTCTATTGTTGAGCCTACATGTTATCAAGAAGCAATTGTTGATCCTCTTTGGCAGGATGCTATTCAATCTGAGTTGAGAGCTTTGGACAGAAATCATACATGGGAGCTAGCATCACTTCCACCTGGTAAGAAAGTCATAGGGTGCAATTGGGTGTTTAAAGTCAAGCATAAAGCTGATGGATCAGTAGAAAGAAATAAGGCACGGTTGGTTGCCAAGGGTTACACTTAAACTACTGGAATAGATTATTTGGAGACCTTTAGCCCAGTAGTAAAACTGACTACAATTCGTGTTCTCTTTTCCCTTGCAGCTGCTCACAACTGGTTCCTACATCAACTTGATGTCAACACAACCTTTCTCCATGGTGATTTGAAAGAGGAGGTTTATATAGTGCCCCCACCTGGACTGTCAGTTCCTAATTCTAATGTTGTGTGCAGATTGAGAAAGTCCCTTTATGGGTTGAAGCAAGCTAGCCGACAATGGAATGAAAAATTGACAGAGACTCTACTTGCTTGTGGATACACACAATCTAGAGCAGATTACTCTTTGTTCACTAGATCTCATTCTAATTACTTTACTGCTATTCTAGTCTATGTGGATGACTTGGTGGTTGCAGGAAACAATTTGGAGGAGATTGCTGTTGTAAAACAAGTTCTGCATGAGAAGTTCAGCATCAAGGATCTTGGTGATTTGAAATTTTTCCTTGGCTTTGAAGTTGCAAGATCAAATCAAGGGATTGTATTGCACCAACGGAAATATGCCCTGGACCTCTTATCAGACACAGGATTACTTGGTTCCAAACCTGTCAGCACTCATATGGACAGTTATGTGAGATTGCACAAAAATCTTGGTTCTCCACATCAGGATGTGACTTCATACAGAAGATTGATTGGCAAGTTGCTTTATCTCACAAGTACCAGATCTGACATCTCTTTTTTCAGTCAGTCAACTTAGCCAATTTCTAGATTGCCCTACCGATGTCCATTACCAGGCTGCCCTCAGAGTTTTGAAATACATCAAGTCCTCACCTGCCAAAGGTGTATTGTTTCCTACAACTTCCAATCTGAAGCTCACTGGTTTTAGTGACTCTGACTGGGGATCCTGCCCTGATACCAGAAGATCCACAAGTGGTTTCTGTTTTTTCTTGGGTGAAGCTCTTATTTCATGGAAGAGAAAGAAGCAACAAGTGGTGGCTCGATCATCCTCTGAGGCAGAATATCGGGCTCTTGCACATGCCACATGTGAAGCACAATAGTTAACTTATTTACTTAAAGATTTTTAACTTGATATCTCTGATCCAGTGGTGCTTTATTGTGATAATCGTTCAGCTATCCATATTGCTACCAATCCAGTATTTCACGAATGAACCAAACACATAGAACTGGACTGTCATGTTGTCAGGAACAAAGTTACTTCTGGTTTTCTTCATCTCCTTCCAGTTTCTTCCACTTCTCAAGTAGCTGATGTGCTCACCAAACCATTGGCTCCTGGACCTTTTCAACATATTATTGCCAAGCTTGGAATGCTTAATATTCACATTCCAGCTTGAGGGGGCGTGTTGAAGTTATTAAGTTATAACTGATTCTGTTAGAGCTAATTGTTAGCTTCTGTTTTCATAGGCAATTAAGTAGTTAGTTAGTTCTTCTTTTCTTTCTTCAGAATGTGACTGTATATAAATCTTCTCTGTATGTTTTTTTAATCAATCAGAGAATTCACATTCAGAAACTCATTGTCTCGTGTTTTTCTTTTCTCTCAAAACTCGATGAAGAATTATAATACCTTGGTTGAAATTGACTCTCTGAAACCCTTATTGCCTGGTATCACAGTTGGTAGTACGAAAGATGGACTCTCGTGGGCTGAATTTAAATATGAGCAATTACCACAATTCCGTTACAAATGTGGATTAATAGGACATGAAGAGGATCATTGCACTAGCACAAAGACAACTGTTACTGATGATGACCCGGATGCACAGGAGTTTGGAGCGTGGATGGGAGCGAGTCAAGTTGGAAGAAAATTAACTATTTTCACTCCCTCCCACCAGAAAAAACAAGATGACATGGGACCCAAGAAAAAGAAGCATTTTCCTATTGATGTCACTACCTTGCTGTCAAAATTGTCGGTGTCAAAGGCACATGATCCTACTGTGATGGACAACGCCTCGGAACTTGAAGCTGCCCCTATTCCCCTTGAAGCAAATTCATCCCACACGGTGCTATCAAAGGAGAATATGTGTGAGACTTTAGAAAAGAGAGATGTCTCAGTCAAGCAGCCTCTTGTTACTACTAAAGACGTGCCAATCTCTCCTAAACCTGATGGCCCCCCTCCAGAATATTACCAACCTCCCACCTAAAGTCAACAGCTCCAATAATAAAACATGGAAGAGGGTCCACCAAGAAAATAGACCACCCTTGAACTCCCAATATCCAAGATGAGGCTTCTTCCTTCACAGAGACAGCAACCAAACGTGCTCATGTTTCGCCTGCACCAACGGCGGGCCTGTCCTCACAGGCTTGCCGATCACAATGAAACTGTTGAGTTGGAACTGTCGTGGGCTTGGGAACCCACAGACAGTGCGAGCATTGAAAAAGCTCGTTTCTTCTAAGTGCCCCAAGGTTGTCTTCCTCATGGAGACTAGGAGGAAGGATAACGAGATGATGAAGTTGAGATATATGGGAGGACTTAATAATGCTTTTGCAGTTGGATGTAGGGGTAATGGGAGAGATATGGGCGGTGGCCTAGCTTTACTTTGGGGGAAGGGTGTCCAAATTGAAATTCTGTCTTCATCATCTAACCACATTGACTTCTTGATTGCATTGGAAGAACGAAGCCCTGTTTGGCGTGCTACCGGTGTGTACAGCTACCCTGAAGCCAATAATAAACAGAAAACTTGTGAGTTAATTGGCCAATTGTCTCAGCAATTTCAATATCCCAACTGGTTGTGTTTTGGTGATTGGAACTTAATCCTGGGTGCTCATGAAAAAAGGGGGGTTCTTCTCCCTCTCGCAATTTGTTGGACATGTTTAGGAACACTCTTCCGGATTGTGGATTGAATGATTTGGGCTGGGTTGGTGATATATTTACATGGTGTAATGGTGCGCAAGGTGAGTCTATGATTCAGGAACGATTAGATAGGATGGTTGCTACTCATGAATGGTGCTTACAATATCCAGAATCCAAAGTATACCATCTACTCAATTTTAAATCTGATCACTCCCTACTCTTGCTGGACCTTTTTCCTAAAAAGCCAAATAGAAGAAAGCTGGAACGAGTATTGAGATTTGAAGAAGTGTGGATACAAGAAGACACTCTACAGGAGAAAGTTAATCAGTCTTGGACCCCTCTCTCAGGTAATATTATCTCAACTATTCAAGACTGCTTGCAATCTCTAGATAGGTGGGGGGAGAAGATCTACGGTGATATCCCATTGATGATTAAAAAATGCCAATCAAATCTAATGAAGCTGAGGAAAGAAATGCATATGCCAGAAGCCGTAGAAAAAATCAAAAAACTAGAAGAGGAGCTTGATCAACTTCTAATATCAGAGGTAATCTTTTGGGGGCAAGGCAGTAGAGTTAACTAGCTCAGACATGGAGATAAAAATTCTAAATTCTTTCATAAGAAAGCCAGTCAAAGAAAAGGCACCAATTGGATTTCTTCCATTTTGGATGATGAAGGCCAAAAACATGAAGAAGAAGAGGAGATTGCTAAGGTAATGTCTCAATATTTCATTAATTTGTTTACCTCTAGCAACCCATCTTGCATAAGTGAAGCTGTTCAAGTTGTAAAGGACAGAGTTAAGCCGCACATGTTCAACATTTTGGCTGCACCTTTCACTAAATCAGAAGTGGAAACTACCTTGCACCAGCTCAAGCCTTGGTCCGTTCTTGGTCCGGACGGTTTACCTGCTTATTTCTTTCAAAAATTCTGGCACATTGTGGGCCCCCAGTGTAGTGAAACTGTTTTGAACATTCTGAATAATAATGAGAGTCCTGGTCCTTTAAACTCAACCCATATTTGTATGATTCCAAAAGTGAAAAAGCCCATATATACAAAAGATTTTCGGCCTATTTCATTATGCAATGTCATCCTCAAGCTAATAACAAAAACCATTGCTAACCGAATCAAATTGGCCCTGCCAGATATTGTGAGTCTTCATCAGAGTGCATTTGTGCCGGGTAGACTGATTACTGACAATGCCCTCATTGCTTTTGATTCTTTTCATCATATGAGGAAAATAAGGAGTGGCAGGAAGAGCTTTATAGGCCTTAAATTGGATATGGCAAAAGCTTATGACAGAATCGAATGAAGCTTCCTTGAAGAAACTTTACTCTCCATGGGTTTCCCGGTATCTATGGTTTCTCTAATCCTTAGATGTGTTTCGTCGGTGTCTTTTGCGGTGCTTCTCAATGGTTATCCATGTGACTTTTTTATTCCTCACCGAGGACTGAGACAAGGAGACCCTCTCTCCCCATACCTCTTTATTCTGTGTGCAGAGGTTTTCTCTGGGCTTATTCTTAAGGCTCAAGAAAATAATTCCCTTCATGGCATCCGTATTGCAAGGAGAGCTCCAGAGATCACTCGCCTTTTCTTTGCAGATGATAGCATTATATTCTTCCGGAGCTTAAACCAAGAGGTACACATAGTTCTTAATATCCTTGATCTCTATCAAACTGCTTCAGGTCAGTTAATTAATCTAGATAAGTCTGAACTGTCATTTAGCCGAAATATGCCTTTAGATAGACAAATTATGCTCCAAGGATGAATTCAGATTAAGGCAGTTGACAGTCACTCAAAGTATTTGGGTATTCCAACTTTTGTTGGTCGCTCAAAAACTCAGATTTTTAACTTTGTGCGTGATAGAGTTTGGAAAAAGCTCAAAGGATGGAAAGAAAGGTTTTTATCCTCTGCAGGTCGTGAGGTCCTAATTAAATCAGTCGCACAATCAATCCCTGGTTATATTATGGGATGTTTTCTATTACCCCAAAATTTATGTGATTCAATTGAAAAAATGATTAATAAATTTTGGTGGGAAAGTAGAGGCAATGAAAGGAAACTGCACTGGATGTCTTGGGAAAGATTGTCTATTCCTAAGTCGCACGGAGACATAGGTTTCAGAAGGTTTCAAGCATTTTATCTTGCATTACTGGCAAAACAAGGGTGGCGGCTATGCACCAACAAGGAGTCTCTCATGTCCCAATGCCTTAAAGCTAAATATTTTCCACGATCAAATTTCACTCACTCCTCAGTGGGCTACAATCCCAGCTACACGTGGCGTAGTATTCATTCTACGCAGTGGGTACTAAATGATGGTGCATATTGGAATGTTGGAAATGGAAATTCCATTAACATATGGACAGATGGCTGGCTCCCTCATCAGCCTAAACACCATATATGGTCTCCTCAACCTGTACATGTTGAAAACAAGTTTATTGACTCTCTCATTGACCCGGACTCAAACAGCTGGAAAAAAAGGCTTGGTATGGAGTATTTTCCTTCCATTTGAGGCTGACCAGATTATTTCAATCCCTCTTCCTCGACATAACAGAAAAGACAAATTCTGTTGGGAGGGGACAAAAAATGGTATCTACTCTGTCCATTCTGGGTACCACTTCATAGTTAACTCTCTTGAGGCTGATTTTCCATCATCCAAGCAAGTACCCATCGAAGTGCAGAATTTATGGAAGCGGCTATGGCAGTCTAAATCTATCCCTCGGCACAGGCATCTGCTCTGGCGAATAAAGAGGAACATTCTCCCAGTTAGAGCTCTTCTCCTCAAGAGGGGAATGCAAATAGTTCCCATCTGCCCTCGGTGTAATAGTTGTGAAGAAACTTTGAACCATGTCTTTATGAAGTGCAGGTGATCTCGGGAGCTGTGGCTAATTTCCCCCCTTAGGAACCGGATCAAATGTGATGAAAATTCTTCAATTAGCTACTGGATTGATTGGATTTTGAGTCAGAATAAGGAGGATGAGTTTTGTTTATTTGCAGCCATCTTATATGAGATTTGGCATAGTAGAAACAAATTGATTTTTGATGAGCTGGACACTCCAATAATTCGGATTCTTCAAGAGGCTAGCAACTTGGTATATCATTTCTCTCAAGCTTCCCATCAAAATACTCCCACACCTCAGACTGAGCAACGTAACAGAGCAACAAAATGGCGCCCTCCTCCATCTGGATCTTTCAAGTTGAATTCAGATATTGCTAAAATCTCTGCATCTCGTTGGGGTGCTGCAGCAGTGGTCAGAGACAATGAAGGGATTGTGCTAGGTGCAGCAACTTGGATTCTGAGCGGTGTTTCTGATGCTGCGACAGCAGAGGCATTGGGCTTGAAGAATGGTTTACAATTCAGTTTGGAGATGGGTTTCAGAATGCTTCTGGCAGAATCAGATTGTCTCCCTCTTATTACAGCAATCCAGAGACAAATTCGTGGGTCTTCCCTTTTTGAATCAATTGCTGAAGATTTTTTTCTTGTTTTCCAATGAATTTGAGTCCTTATCTTTCTCACATGTTTTGAGAGCTGGCAATGAAGCTGCTCACACATTAGCTAAGTTTGCTTGCTTAAACCCAAATATCACCTGGGTTGAGGAAACTCCTTCTTGTATTGAGTTGGTTACTGCTCAGGACATTTTGCCTGAGTTTTCTGGTTAATAAATACCACTTCCGTAAAAAAAAATGTTTCTTACTTGATATGTATATAAATGACCTTTAATTTTGACCACAATTGTAAAGGCTTGACACTAGACCCAGCTCATCCATTTCAAGTTAAAGCTCGTATGACATTTATTAATTACAAAATAAAAATATGTCATTAAAAGAAAGAAACATTGAAAATGAGAATCACAAAATCTTATAAAATGAAGAAAAATAAAAAATAGAATATTGTTACACGATCTACAAATATTAACACAAATATTATTTTTAAAATTATATTAACAAATAGATCTATTAACATTTGTTGCACGGGTAACACGATTTTTTAATTTTCACATATAATTTAAATATTACAGTAATTATTTTTATTAAATAATGAAATTGTAAGAAAAATTAAATATATTTCTATCTTAAAAATATTATGTTTTTTTAACATTAGATAAATTATATTTTTCGTTCATGTTTTTCGGTTAATTTTAGACTCTGTCCTTAACTTTTACAGCATTTTATTTTATATCCTTATACTTTTAAAACATTGTAATTGTAGATTCATAGTGTCTGGCATTGGGTTCTGAGTTATGTTCATTTTTACATATATTACTAAATTTTTATAATAAAATTAATTTATGATATAATCATATACATCAATTAGTAGAATGTGAATATCATATTGTTATTATGTTTATAGAAAATAATAACAAAAACATCATTAATATAATAAATTTAAAGTATATTCACTTTTGAGATCTCATAAAGCAATCATTTCAAGACTATATAAAAGTGTATGGAAAAAATCATTATTGGGAGAGCTAACCTTAGTATGATATCGATATTAATAACCGAAGCAGGACTAACTTCGATGGAGGGTATTCATAGTTTATTAAAAAAATAATTTTAAACCTATAATTAAAAAATTAGTTTAACTTTTTAACGTACTATATCGAATATATAATAAATCAAAATATAATATAATAATTTTATTTAAGTAAAAGAAAATAAAGTAATTATAAATTTTATAATTCTAATTTGAAATTTTGTCCATAAAAATTATAATCAAGACATCATAAAAGTAATTATAATTTAAATTATATTGGTATTTGAGATCTCTCACTTAGTCACCTAAAACCTATATAAAGTGCATGGACAAAACCGTTGTTGGAAGAGTTAGTCCCACCATTATATGGATGTTCATCAAAGGAACATGACTGTCTCAGGTGGAGAATACTTGGGGTCATAAAAAATTCACTTTATTAAAGTGAAAAATAAAAAAAATATAAATAACGAATGTGAGAAAATGTGACATATGTAACAAGCAAAAAAATTTAGAGTAGATAGAATAAATAAGAGAGACAATAAGTGAAAACATTAATGAATAAAATAGAGAGATAATTATTTTAATATAATAATAAAAAAGAAAATGAAAATATGATAAAAAAAATAAAAAGAAAAATAGAAGAAAACGTGTGGAGAATGATTGTCTCACATGAAATATAGTTGTATAGTTCGTAAAAAAAACACTTTATTGTATTGCTAATAAAAATAATTGAAAAAACGCAAGTGAGAAAACATGACACATGTTATCGATGAACAATTTTAATATAGAGTAAATAGATAAGTGAGATAATAAATGAAAACATTAATAAATAAAATAAAGAGATAAATGATATATTGAAATATCATGTTAAATTTAATGTAAATTAATACATTTATTGTATTGCTTAATATGAGTTTTTATGTAACGAAACAGATAAATAGGAATAAATAATGAGAGAAATTATTTTAAGATAATAATAAAAAAGAAAATTAAAGTGTGATAAACAAAGGAAAAAATGTAGGAGGAAAACTGTTTCACATGGAGGATAATGGATACCCATGGTTTATAAAAATATCACTTTTATAATGAAATAAATTAATATGAACGAATAATTAGAGGGAATGCTTTAATATAATAATAATAATAAATTGATTTGTAAAAAAAATAAAAAAAAATAACATGAGCAAAACTGTCTGCCGTGAAGGATAAATGTGATTCATAAAAATATCATTTTATAGAAAAGAGAATAAAAAACTTGAGAAAATGCAGATAAAAAAATAACACGTGTACTGTGGGAATAATTTTAATATAGAGTAAATGTAAGTAAATTGATAGATAGAATAAATAAGAGAGATAATAAGTGAAACATTAATTAATAAAATAGGGAGATAAATAATATATTAAAAAAATACAATAAAATTGATGTAAATAAACTCATATCATATTTTTTTATGTGAGTTTTTATATAATGAAATAGATAAACATAAATGGATAATGAGAAAACTCGTTTCAATATAATAATTATAAAAAATAAAAATTAAAGTGTGATTAAAAAAGAAAAGGGAAAAAAAAAGACAGGAGTCAGACTACTTCCTGTGGGTCATAAAAAAATTACTTTACTGAAATGAAAATAAATATGAATGAATAATGAGAGAAACTATTTTAATATAATAATAAAAAATTAAAGTGTGATAAAAAAGAAAAAGAAAATAGTATGAGTAGGACTGTCTCCCTTGAACGATACCCGTGATTTATAAAAAAAATCACTTTTGTAATGTAACAAATTAATAGGAACAAATAATGAGAGAAAATATATTAATATTATAACAAAAAACAGAAAATTAAAAGTGAGATAAATAGGAATTTTAATATATATTAAATAGATAAATAGAATAGATGAGTGAGATAATAAATGAAAACATTAATGAATAAAATAGAAATAGAAATATAAATATAAATGATATATTGAAATATCATGTTAAAAGTAATGTAAATCAACACATATATTGTATTACTCAATGTGAGTTTTTATATAACGAAACAAATAAACATGAATAAATAATCAGAGAAAATATTTTAATATAATAATAAAAAATAAAATTAAAGTATGAAAAAAATAAATGTAGGATCAAAACTGCTTCACGTGGAGGATACTTATGGTTTATAAAAATATCACTTTTATAATGAAACAAAATAATATGAACCAATAATGAGAGAAAATATTTTAATATAATAATATTAAAAAATGAAATTGTGAAGATAAAATAAAAGAAAAAGAAAAAGAAAACGAATGGAGCAAGACTGCCACCCGTGAAGGATAAATGTGATTCCTAAAAAAATAACTTTACGAAAAAGAGAATAAAAAATTTTGAAAAAAATGCAAATGGGTACATGTAAAGGGTACATGTTAACAAGACTTTTTCCTGTAAAAGGTACACGTAATTCATAAAGTCATTATCTACAACGTATATAAATCGGTCCAACATGTACAACCCGATAAAAAAGTCCAATATTAAAAAAGTCAATGACCCACAATACGCTTTGACCCAACAAAAACAATAAAGCCCAATTGGACCCATAATGCAAACCCAATAACCCAAGTTCTAATGTGAGGGAGTTGCTTTTAAAACCTCCTTTTTTGTTATTCACATCCTCAAGTTCCCTAATGTGAACAGTGAATAAAAAAGTTCTCCTATATAATAGTATAGATAGATAGATAACAAATAATACCAATAATGAACCTAGGATGAAACAAAAATAAAGGAGAAAGAAAATTGAATCAAGCTTATGAACCTCATGCAACACAATTAAAAGAAAATTCCAATATATTTGGAGAAGATGAGATCCCTGTTATTGACAAATATCATACACCTACTGTGAAGATTAGTTGGCGCTAATTCACCCCCTATACAACACATAATGCCAAAATTAATGCTTAAATATAGGAAATAAGCTCAAAAGAGCCTCTAATCATCTAGTTTCTTAGCTTCATCATCAACTAGTTCACCAGAATGGATTTTTCTTTTGGTTTTAGCCTGTGGACCTGGGAGCATTATTCACCGATTCGTGAAGCCTTCTAGTTTGTTTTCTAAAATTTGTATAGCATTAATAGAACTCACAGTGATATGGATTATGAGTTTTTACTGCTCTGCGTAGCTCTCTGCTTAGATTTAATAAAATTCAATTATTACATAATGTGCTGTATATAAGGTAGATCATCCTCCAACTCATCTTGAATTTAGAACAAGTGTCTGATCGACCTTCTTTAATATCAGGAGTTTAATATTATTTTTGTCTGCATAGATGTAATAATTTCTTTTAACTAATTTGCATAAAATTCACTTATTGACTCAGAATTTTCTTTTATTACACCTGAAAGTAAAATAAATTTTCATTTTATCGCATATTCAAAATTTTTATCAGTTAAATACCCGGAGTCCATACCTATGTGTTCAAAGAATCAAATAGAAAAAGTGTCATGTGATCAATAAACAACCTTTTCTGTTGTATTCATGCTTTTATTGAACCGAAACATAGAGGAATCTTGATGATCAGATGACTAACAATGAAAATTTACATGAAATCTTGGTAGAAGCATTTTGGAAACACTTTTGAGAAGTGTGTTTAGGTCCTAGAGCAGGTAGGCTTCCCTTTATCCAATTTTGAAAAAATTAGGACAAATCCTTAACACAGCTTCAAGCAAAGGTGATCCAAGATTAATCCTCCATTTTTTAGACCATAGAAAGGAGCATCAGTATGAGAACACTCATAGCTTTCTTCAAGCCAATATTAATCCTCCAGTTTGTTTTAGCTCTCGGAGGTAGGTAGCAGTTCCTACATACAATCAGGCCAATATTGCCTTTACTATGACTTGATGTTTTCTGTGCGAAAAGTCATTGCATCTTTAGTTTCAGGGAGTGTAGAAAATAAATTGTATGGTGCTGTTACCACTAACATTATATAAAGTTTGGCACTGGAGTGTAAAATCTTGGAAATGTAGTTTTCCATCTTGCACCTGATAAAAGATTGTTATGAGTCTCTTAGCGTGCAAAAGTCACAAATATGGTTAGTGAAACATTCTTATAACATATGGTGTTACACCTTTAACTCATCAAGTTCTCAGGTTATGGTGTTACACCTATGAGATACTCATACACTCTCGGGTTTTCCCCATTTGTATGGTGAAGATTGCTATAATTCATTAGGCCAACAAAGAAACTATAATTAATTTTCATTCTTGTATTAACCATTACAGAAGCTGAATATCTCATTTGAAAATTGGATGACAAAGAATCCTACGGTATATAATATATCTGAGTAAATGAGAAAATTTCTTTTCTCCCCTACAGAGCCATGTCATGACTCGTGAATGCACTTCAAATGGAGAACAGCCTGGTAAAGAAGTTCCCTGTTTTGGACTTCTCTAAACATGCTACATGAACATATCTTCTGAAGTTGTCCACTTGCCTTGCCTCACTCTTGGTGTCCCTTTTGCACACCTTGCAAGTTTTGTCAATCCAACCTTCTTCAACATATGCCCCGTCCATTGCTCAATGGAAAAAAGAATCTTTCAGCTCTATTGCTAACCCAAACAATGATTCAACAAATCATATGTGTCTTTTGGATATCAACCTTATAACATCAATCATGAAATGAAAATGTTATATGGTGATAGAATTGAGTAACCAATGCATATGAGTCAAATTAAGATTGAGCAGAAAAAACAGCAACCGGATTAAGAACTATGACAAGAAGGGCATGAAAGTTCTATTATTAGCAGGAGAAGAACATTTTGTATAGAATTTTCATTGGTAAAAGAAGGGTGAAAAGAATGTTGGCTATTCAATAGGAGGACTAACCAAGGAACAGATTAGTACCTTCAACATAAGATTTGAAAAAATCTTTGTATGTCCCACCGATTTCCTTCTAAGAGCTCCATACTGCATTATTGGAGAAAAAAAATCTTAGATCTTGGACCTGGGCCTAACTCAACCCTAAAAGCTAGCTTGTAGGGTGAGGACTGTCCAATGCTTATATACTATTAAATGGCCTTATCACTAGTCAATGTGGGACTTTCCAACACACCCCCTCACGCCCAGGGCTGGACATCTGGAGCGTGGACACTTATCACTAGTCAATGTGGGACTTTCCAACACACCCCCTCACGCCCAGGGCTGGACATCTGGAGCGTGGACACATCAAGGGGTAGGGGCCCAATAACAACGGATCTAGGATAGACTCTGATACCATCTTAGATTTTGGACCTGGGCCTAACTCAACCCCAAAAGCTAGCTTGTAGGGTGAGGACTGCCCAAGGCTTATATACTATTAAATGGCCTTATCACTAGTCAATGTGGGACTTTCTAACAAAAAAGATAAAAACAAAATAGTTAGCAAGATCAACAAGAATCAAAGATACCCAAATTTTACTAGTTTATGTAAAGATAAACAAATGTCACCAATTCGACCATAGTTCAACTACGGTTGAACTAATGAACCGTGAACTGGTGGCTCTACTAATTTAATTATTAGTTCGATTTTTAAAATATTGTAACGAATTTTGGTGTTATTACATGACAAGAGCCACAAAGGCTAAAACTTGCTTTATATAAATATACAACATACTACCTCAGGTCCTATGTATAAGAAATATTGGACTAAAATCATCAAGACCAAGGAAATGCATTGGAATCTGTTAGTGGTAATTAATAGTGCCATGAATTTAATTTTTTTCTCAAAAATACCCTTAGTATTAAATGAGTAAATGAGTGGGTACCTCTTTAACTACTCACAATAAATTAAGGGCATATAAGGTATTCAGTAATTAATGCAACTAAAAATAGTACTATGTTTCTTATATATAGGACCAAAAAAATTTTCATTTTTGTTTCTTATATATAGGATCGGAGGTAGTAATAAATATATAATATATCCAATTAACTCTTTATCTGTTTTTTTTAAATCATCTAAAAACAGTTCCATGAATAATCTTAAATAATGATAACATGAAATTTGAATGATCCAAAACAATAAACAATACCAAAGAATTGTGATTCAGTTGACAAAGCAAACTGAGATTGTGGGAAGAGCTCTTGAGTTCAATCCTCACTAAACACCCTCTTAGGAAGGGGTGAAGAGTCTTAACTGTGATTAAGTCCCGAATATGATTACCCATGTAATAAGGGATACCACGTGTAATGCCTACCTATAAAGTATGATTAATAAACCTCTTAGCTAGTAAATCCCTTTCTGACACTAATTTGTATTTCTCACAATTTTCATTCGTAAATGCAATTAGAGTTAGGTGATGAATAAGAAAATGGATTTAATTTATGTACATTGACAGTGTAAAAAAGTTTTACACTGTCATCGAATTATATGTTGTCATATCATTTAATGAGTTTAATAACACATGAATTGACATGTTAATTAAATGATGTGACAACATATCATTGGATGACAATGTAAAACTTTTTACTTTTTTCCACTAACAACATATACTAATTAAACTCTAAAAAAAAAATAGCATGGATTGATTATATATGAGTAAATAGAAAAAATATAATTGAAGTCATTTAAATTTATTATTTATTAATCAGGCAATATAATTCTAAATAGAAAAAGAAAGTTACAAAAACTCTATTAGAAGTTTATGTCTAGTAGTAAATTCATAAAATGTTACTTTGAGCTAAAATCGAAGGGGGAAAAAATTTAGTACTATCAATTTCAAATTTTCATCATTACATTGATTAGAATTGATTCTACAACAATTATTTAATTAATTTATAAGAAAGTTAAATCTATATAATGGTATGTGAAAAAATAAAATCAAATTTTTAAAATTATTAGAATCATAAAGATAAGTAGTCAAAAGATATTTTAAGATGGCTCATGACATGATTACATGAATAATGTATGGATATGTGAACCATGTAAATATTATCCATTTGTACTAACCGTGGCTTGAGAAGACATGAAATGCTAATCAATTTATCTCTTTTTAATATATAAAGAGTAAAATTATTCAAGTTTTATTGTCGATGGAAGGGCATGACTGTCTAAACTTCTCTTAACTTAGGGAAAATGAGAGTTGATGCAAAAATTAATTGAAGAAAAGAAAGACATTGTGAATAAAAAAATGAAACATTAATAGAGGAAATCATTAAAAGTAAAATAAAAAAATTAGGAAGACAACAAATATGAAGATAGAAAAGTGAATGATTATAAAAAAGTAAAAAGAGAAAATATGAAAGAACAAAAAAAATTAGTATTACTTTGTTTGTTATGGGTGGGAGAGCAAAGAAAAAAACGAGAAAAATAGAAACAATAGCTACATAACAAAGAAACCTCATTTGGTTGTAAGAAACACAGCTGATAGAGAGTAATTCATGTGGTACCTACATAGAAAAGAATCTTCGCATGCTCAACATAGGTAATTTTGTGGGGAGATAAGTTAGGCATGAATTTTATATAAAATACCCTTTTTTCTTTTTGCTAAAAATTCAACCAAAACATAACATCTCAATATTTTAATTAATATGGTATTTTTGTCTAATAAAAAAATATAACTCTCACTTCCTCCTATTTCTCTCACATCTTTATCTTTTATTTTTATTTTTATTATATATAAAAGTAAGGTAGTGAAATCATCATTTAAAATCTAGATGAAGGATAAAAAAGTAAATTCAATTCAATAAAGCTTCTAAAAATAGTAAATCACTTTTACATTTTAAATTATTAACATTATTAATCATCATTAATTATTTATGATAATTACGCTTATGGAAATATCAACATAATTACTAAACAACAACAACATATCATGTATTTTACCTACAACTTTTGATAATAGTATATTTTTTAATAATAAATATTAAATAAATAATTAATTATATGATATTTTCTTTTACTCAGTATATCTACTCTTTTTATACAAAGCTTCTACGAAAATTGTACGTTATATTTAAAAAAATTAGAGAGATTTTTTTGTAAGGGTGGAGAAAAAAAATTTAAAGGAATTTACCTTAAATTAATTGTAATAAAATGGATAAATAAAAAAGTTGGGACAATGTTAAGAAGAAATGATAAGAAATGATTTAATTATAAAACACTTTTTAATAAATAAAAATGAAGAATGTTAGTCACATGTAAATCTCTTTTATGTACAATTCTTTTAGTTAAATATGAGAAGTGACGTCGGGATAGAAAAGAGGATATTGAAGATAATAAGACTTAAAAAATTGAAATAAGAGTCCTATGATAAAAAAGTTGGTGAAGGGAAGGATTAGAATGGACAGGGAAAAGGAGTTAAAAAACAATTTCTACAATTATTAACAATCAAAAGAAGTATTTGTTATTCTTTGAAATCTAAAATTTTATACATATATATATATATATATGAGGAGGGTTCAACTTACACCAGTTTAAGTTACACCAAATATTACACCGCTGATAATTACACATCGAATGTGTTTTTTAGTAATCCAACCGTTGAATTATGTTTATTCATCATCATGATTATATGTGTCAAATTTTGTAAAATTTTGATATTAGTAACTTGATAATCAAATGGTTTGGTTTTTTCATATATTTCAAATGTATTTATAACGTTAATTTTAAGGTATCTCAATGACATATCAAATAATTTAATTATTTTAAAAATGCGATATTAAAGAATATTTAATTATTTTATTAATTGTTACCATATTTATTTTCAAAAGATAACTTATTTGTGAATATTTTAATTCATATTAATAGTGCATGTGTTGTAGATACATTTGACAAGCATGATATGGTGTTTATACTTTTGAAATTCTTAGTAAAATAATTTATTCAAAAATTCTAAATAATAATATTAAAATAAAAGCAGTATTCCTATCATATTATTGAGAAATATAGATGTGTAATATGACGTGTGACTTATAAATACAAATAAATACCAATAATTTTCAAATAAATAGTTATATCTGGAAACAATTTTGGAGAAAAAGTTTCAAATTCCAGATTATCATTAATTTCTTCTAATAAAATAATTGCTTTTAAATTTCAACGTAGACAATTTTCAATTGATATTTCATTTACAAGAATAATAAATAAAAGAATTAGATATATAATTTATCTTATATTTAACTTCAATTTTATATCTTGTTTGATATTATATTAATAAATTGTTTATTTTTTAATGTTTTAATATAACATTTATTAATGAGAATTATTTTATTAATTTAATATATCACGCTATGTGCATCACACGGGGTACTAGACTAGTTTTTATTCAAACCAAACAATCTCTAAATCTATCTCATTTCTTATCACTTTCTCTCTTTTCTATTTCTCTCTTCCTCATTTCTCTTTTCAAACCAAACAAAGAGTATAAGATCAAATTATAAAAAATAATCAATAAACCTTTATTTATAAATAAATAAAGAAAAATAAAAAAGGAACAACGATCTTTTATTTATAGTGGGATTTGCATGAATAACTTAATAATCTTTCATTATACATTTTATGTTATAATTTCATCAATGAGTAGAAAATTAAAAAAAAATCGAATCAAAATAGTGAGATGAAAATAAACAATGAAGTTAGAAGAAAGGGGAAAGATTATGATATGTTCATTATAAAGAAAAAATATGTGTATACTTTTTAACCAAATTGTTTAATATCACAAACAATGCCAAAGAACCTAGGATGAAACTAAAAGAAAGGAAAAAAAAATTGAATCAAGTTTATGGACCTTATCCAACATAATTAAAAGAAAATTCTAATATATCAGATTCTAACCTGCGAAATGCGCGGTTATTTTTAAATTAAAATTTGATAATGATATATTTAGTGATTTTTAAGTAATAATAAGGTAATAAATATCATTACGTTAAAATTGCATAACCAAACCATTTCATCCAAGGAATGAAAATATGTGATTTGAATTATGGAGAGAGAGAGAGGACCTTGGTGAGACCACAACGGAGGAAAGAATCGCAACCGGGATTGAGAAGGATTTCAGAGGACACTAGGGAGTCAAGGCGACAAATGATAAACAGTGATTATAGGTATGATGATCATACTGCATTCTTTTTCAAGAATTTTCCAGACACTTATGGAGTGAAGGCTCTATGGAAGGTTTTTTCTATGTGGGGAGGGAGGGTGATTGATGTGTATATCCCCCAGAGAAGAGATAGGAATGGTCATCGATTTGGCTTTGTAAGGTTCAAGGACAAGGTTGATCCTGTGACTATGGAAGAAAAGCTACAAAATATTTGGATTGGAACATATAAACTACAAGTTAATGTTTCCAAATTCAAAAGGAATAAAGGAACCAATGATGGGATGAAAGTCAGAGAGCTTCATGGAAATAATACAGATCAAAAAAAGGTTTGTAATGCGGGAGGTGTGGAAACAGGGAAGAGTTATGTGGAGGTTGTCAAAGGCAGTAAACAAGCTTGGCAAACGAAAACAATTCAAAATCCATCTCATGAAAAGACTTGGAGCGATTTAGAATTTCATGTTGGAAAGGAGGATTTGGGATGGCTGGAGAAAGCATATGTGGGGCAAGTGCATCATGTTGATGAGGTCTTTTTGTTACAAGATAAAATTATTTCTCAAGGAATTCAGTCAATAAAAGTTACTCCAATGGGAGGTGATTTGGTTCTCATTCTGCCTGCTGCTGATGAAGATTTCTTTGAGATGTTGAAAGAATTAGGAGATATGTTTTCACAGTGGTTCGTGGATATTCGACCTTGGACTTATGACGAAGTTGCACGTGAAAGATATGTCCGGGTTCGATGTCAAGGAGTGTCGGTCCATGCATGGACGGAAGTATTTTTTAAAATGCTTGCATTTCATTTTGGGAGATTTGTTTGCATAGACACTGTCACTAGGAACAAGGACAGATTAGATGTTGCTCGAGTTCTGATTCAAACTATATCAATGGAGACTATTCAAAGGTTGTTCAAAATTAAAATTAATAATCTACTATTTGCAATAAGTGTCATTGAGGATCCTTTTGTTGATCCATGGAAGGTGATACATGGAAGCCAAGGTATTTCACTGCTAAATTCAAGTTATTGTTCTTTGGAGACTACTTTCTCTAAGGAGGAGAGATGGGAAATTTTTTGCAATAAAGGAATTGAAGATAATATTAAATTTGAATTGCAAGATAATGATAAGCATAAATTGTGTAATGAATCAACACCCAATGAGAGGTGATAATGCGGACGAAGGTCAAGGAAGGCTATTTCAAAATGCATTTACAAAAGAAAACTGTTGTAATTTGGTCGTGATTGAAGCTACGTTTGAATCTTATTCTTTTATGGGGAAGCAATATGTTGGTTCGCAACCATGTCCTAATCAATATGGCCCAACCATCTAGGGGGATCCAGGTAAGTTAAATCATGTCAAACAATCAGGCAATAATGGGCTGGAAGATGCTATGGCCCAGTCACAAGTTACTCTTGTGGCGTGCGAGGCATCAAGAAAATTTAGCGGGCCGAACATGTGTGAGGCAGCAAGATAAGTTAGTGTGCCGAATATGCAATTTATCCAAGACCAAGTGGTAGACAACCAAATTGAGCCCGGCGTTGAATCTCAATTAGAGGCGAGCCAGGATCCAAACACATTGCGTGATAGTGGGCCAAAGGGAAATGAAGGCAGCAAGGTAAGGATTGGGTGCGGGCTCCAAAATGAATTATTAGAAGGAGTGAATAAAGAACTAGAAGTGAGTGCCAGAGGAGAATTGGGAAAGCAAGTCCTATATGAGGTGACGGGAAAAGAAACAAGGACATGTGAAGATGTTATGTCAGGGGATTGTCAAATTCATTGCGAAGTTAACTAGATGAGACTATTCCGTTCAAAGAATTACCAAGGGAGGAGATCGAAATTAACAGGTTAGATGATGATATATTATGTGATGTTCCTATCATAGAGGTACACAACGGAGAAGAGGTGGAGTCAATGTTTGCTCAACTCAGAAGTGGCAATCTTCTGGGTAATGAGGGGAAAGCAAAGAAGCGGAGGGGAAGGCCATAGAAGAAAGAAGCTTTAGATCAAAAGGTTAGTGATTCAAATTTGGAGCTTTTAAAAACATCAATGTCTTTGGAATTGGGGGCTCCTAAAATTGCAGAGCGGGTTTGGGAGACTGGTAAGGAACTGGGGATATCATTTTCTGTTAATGAGTAACAAATACTCAGTGTATTACAGGATATGGAGGCTCGAGATCAGGCAGCCATTGGAATGGGTGGCATGGACACAAATTAATACTGTAGCTGGTGATTGGTGTTCATGTGTTATGTTATTATTTGTGATGATATTTGCTTCATTTAATATAAGGGGTATTGGGGGTAAAGCAAAGAAGGTGGAATTAAGGAAGTTTTTGTTGTCTGAGCATGTTGATATCTTGTGTGTTCAGGAAACCAAAACTGAACAAATTGATGAAAATTTGTGTGCTTCTATGTGTGGGGGGAGGATTATGATTATTCTTTTCGGCCTTTAGAGGGTTTGTCAGGGGGCCTATTAACAATGTGGCGCAAATCTCATTTCATATTGGTTGAGAATTTTTCTGATGCACATTATTTAGGAGTATGTGGTTGGTGGGGGGAAGAAAATTTGTTTTGCTATATAATTAATATGTATGCTCCATGTGGTAGTGCTGGAAAAAAGGAGTTATGGGCGAAATTAGTAGAGCTTAAACAACGAGGTGGGGAGTTGTGGTGTATTGGAGGCGACTTTAATGCCGTGAAATCTGAGTCAGAAAGAAAAGGGGGTTCTACTTCTTTGTGGAGAGAGGATATGCATTGTTTTAATGAGTTTATTGAAGTAGCTGAGCTAATTGATCTTCCTTTGATAGGTAGGAAGTATACTTGGTACAAATGAGATGGATCATGTATGAGCAGATTAGATCAGTTTTTAGTTTCTAATGCATGGCTGGGGCAATGGAGGAATGCATCACAATGGGGCTTGAAGAGGGGACTTTTCAGATCATTGTCCTATTCTATTGAAAATTGAGAATATTAATTGGGGTCCGAAGCTATTCGGGGTTCTTGATTGTTGGCGGTATCATTCGGATTATAAGCAATTTGTTGTTCAACAGTGGGCGGAATTGAAAGTGGAAGGTAGAGCCTCTTTTGTTCTAAAGGAGAAGCTGAAGGAAATGAAGAATAGGTTACGAGAATGGAATAAGGATTCGTTTGGGCAATTGGACAATAAAATAAATGAGGCAAGGAATTGTGCTAATTTGTTAGATTTAAAGGCCGAAGACTATTATCTTGATGGTAGTGAAATTCAACAACGGAGAGAGTTGCAGGCTCAAATATATCATTATATGTCCATGAAAAAAAGGTTGTTTTTTTTTTTTCAGAAATCAAGGCTAAAATGGCTAGGTGAGGGAGATGCAAATACAAAATATTTTCATGCATGCATCAACAAGAGAAGACTACAAAATGGGATTAGGTCCTTGTTGATAGATGGTGCTCGATTCTCATAGCCAAATGCCGTTAAAGATGCAGTAAAAGGGTTCTTTGAAGCACATTTTATGGAGCAGTCTTGGGACAGGCCATTTCTGGATGGAGTGCAATTTCAAACACTGTCTGAGAGGGATGTCGATTCTCTTATACATTCTTTCTCTGAGGAAGAGGTAAAGGAAGCAGTGTGGGACAATGATGGTTCAAAAAGCCCAAGACCGGATGGCTTTAATTTTAATTTTATTAAAGACTTCTGGGATATTTTGAAAGGTGATTTTATGGCTTTTATGTCTTAATTTTATGCCTCTGGTAAATATGTTAGAGGGTCTAATAGTTCTTTCATTGTTCTTGTACCTAAAATAGATAATCCACAAAGAGTGGAGGATTATAGACCCATTTCTTTGATTGGCTATATGTATAAAGTTGTGGCTAAGGTGTTGGCTAATAGATTGAGAAAGGTGGTTGGGAGTGTTCTATCTGCTTGTCAATTTGCTTTTGTACAAGGTAGATTTATTTTTGATGGAATCGTGATAGCTAATGAAGTTGTTGAAGAAATGAAGAGGAAAAAGAGGAGTTGTTTAATGTTTAAAGTGGATTTTGAAAAGGCTTACGACTCAGTCAATTGGAGTTTCTTACAGTATATTGTGTGGAGGATGAGATTTCCCCCAAAGTGGAGAGCATGGATGAATGAATGTATAAGTACAACAAGAATTTCAATCTTGGTAAATGGTAGTCCATCTAGTGAATTTGGAGTTGGTAGGGGTTTGAGGCAAGGGGACCCATTGACACCTTTTTTGTTTCTTCTGGCTGTTGAAGGGTTTAATGCTTTGATGTGCAAGCCCATTGTCACTCAAAAATTTTCTGGTTACTTGACTGGTCATGAATCAGAGGTAGTGTCGCATCTACAATATGTGGATGATACCATTATCTTTGGTGAAGCGACTATGCAAAATATGTGGGCTATCAAATCCATTTTACAACTCTTTGAATTGGTGGCTGGTCTTAAAGTCAACTTTCATAAGAGTAAATTGTTTGGTGTTAAAGTGGACAGCATGTTAACAATGATGGCCAAGTTTCTGAATTGTAAAGTGGGAAGTCTACCTTTCTGTTATTTGGGACTCCCCATTGGAGCAAATCCAAGAAGCATAAAGACATGGGAGTCAGTGATAGTCAAGGTACGAAAAAGGTTGTCTAAGTGGAAATAAAAAAATTTGTCCTTTGGCGGTCGAAGTGTTCTCTTGAAATCTGTCCTTCATTCAATCCTGATCTACTTTCTTTCCTTTTCCAAGGCTCCGACAGGTATTATTACTAAACTTGAATCTCTATTCAGGAATTTTTATGGGGTGGGGATGAGGATCATTATAAGATCCCATGGGTGGCTTGGGAGGATGTGTGTAGGGATAAAAAAATATGGAGGTTTGGGTATTGAAGATTTGAGGGCTTTTAATCTTGCACTGTTAGGCAAGTGGAGATGGAGGTTGCTGGTGGATAAGGGTAGATTGTGGCATAAGGTGTTAGTATTAAGTGATAAGTGATACTTGTTATGATAAGTGATACTTGTTATATTCTGTTAGGCAGTTTTTCTGTTTTCTGTTTTTTTGTGCTTAGTAGCATTTTCTGTTGAAGGCAGCTTGTATATAAGGATTGCTCCTGCTTACATTGTAATTCAACACATTACTCAATATTCAATAATATTCAGTTTAGTTTGCTTTATGGTATCAGAGCTCTCCCTGTGAGAGCTCTGCCAACGCTTCCGTAACCTCTTCTCTTTTCACACAACAATGGCTGAAGAAGAGAGCACACCGAGGATCACCAACAATGAGAAAGAAAAGAAGGTTGATGAAGATCCTCAAAATCCAACAAGCCCCTACTATCTCCACCCAGGAGAAAACCCAGGTGCTGTTATCGCCACCCCCATTCTTGAAGAGACAAACTATCATTCTTGGAGTAGAAGCATGATGAGAGCCCTCCTTTCCAAAAATAAGTACAAATTCGTTGATGGATCTATCCAAGAACCACAAGTTTCTGATCAACTCCATGATGCTCGGGTAAGATGCAATACTATGATTCTTTCTTGGATCACTAAATCTGTTTCTTCTCAGATTGCACAGAGCATCATCTACATAAATAATTGTCAAAGACTTTGGGAGGACTTAAAGGAAAGATTTTCCAAAGGAGACTACTTCAGAATTTCAGATTTGTTACAAGAAATACATTCTATCAAGCAAGGTGACCGCACTGTATCTAGCTATTTCACTGAATTGAAGATCTTATGGGAAGAGCTTGAGACATTAAGAGCCACACCATCATGCACCTGCAATGTCAAATGCAATTGCAAGCTGATCAAGACTGTGAATGAGTACAAAGAAACCGAATATGTCATTTGCTTTTTAAAGGGGTTGAATGATCAATATGGTGCAGCTAGGAGCCAAGTGCTGATGATGGAACCTCTCCCTTCCATAAATAAAGTTTTCTCTTTGGTTCTGCAACAAGAAAGGCAACCTAACAATTATTCTTTAGAAGAATCAAAGATAATCGTTGCTGCTACAGAAAATGATACACATTGGAAACCATCCTTCAACTCAAGAGGAAGAAATTATGGTGGAAGACGGAGAGGAAGGTCTGCTGGTCGTGGAACATCCAGCAACTCCAATAAGGTTTGCACCTTTTGCGGTAAGGAGAATCATACCATTGACACTTGTTATTTTAAACATGGCTTCCCACCAAATTTTAAGTTAAAAAACAAGGCCAATCAATTTGTCCTCAATAATATTGCCTCTACAAGCAATAATGTTAGCTCAAGTGTTTCCAGCAATGGTAAAGAATCAACTGTTAGCCTCACACATGATCAGTACAACATTTTAGTTGATCTTTTTAAAAGGAATACTCCTTCCAAAGAGGATCACACTGTTAACCAGCTTGTTCACAGAAGGAACACTGATTCTGTTGACGAGCAACAAAAATCCAGCACAGGTAATCCTCTCCAATTTGGTGTTTGGATTCTCGATACTAGAGCCATGGATCATGTATGTAGTAGTCTCACTCAATTCACTGATTTTCAACCTATTAAACCTATAAAAGTAAAACTACTCAATGGCAACAATTGTCTTGCAGAAATTTCTGGAAATGTTACTTTCTCTGAACATTTCTTTTTAACCAATGTGTTGCATATACCTCATTTTAACTTCAATATTATATCTGTTAAAAGACTAACAGAAGACCTTAATTGTAAACTCATATTTGATAAATATTCTTGTATATTGCATGACTTGCAATACAAGAAGATGATTGGAATTGCTAAGACCAGAGACAATCTCTATGTTCTTGAAAATTTTCATGTTGATATGTTCAATCTTAGTTTTTTTGATAGTTCCAATAATGTTGCCTTTGTAAAGAAACATAATTCCTTTGATCTTTGGCACTACAGACTAGGGCACCCTTCGGAACAGACTTTGCATATTATTCAGAAACATTTTCCTTATGTCAAATACAATAAAGATACTCCTTGTGATTACTGTCATTGTGCAAAACAAGCTAGATTACCTTTTTATTCTAGTAACAACAGATCTATCTCTATCTTTGATTTACTTCACATGGATATATGAGGTCCTATCTCTGTTAACTCTATTCATGGTTATAAGTACTTCCTTACTGTTGTAGATGACTTCTCTAGACACACTTGGACTTTTCTTATGAAATCTAAAAGTGAGACTAGAAAGTTAATTCAAGAATTTACAGTATTGGTTCGTACTCAATTTAATAAAAAGGTCAAGATGATAAGATCTGATAATGGAGTAGAATTTACTATGAATGATTTCTATGCTCAAAATGGGATATTACATCAAACCTCTTGTGTTTAAACTCCACAACAAAACTCTGTTGTTGAAAGAAAGCATAGACACATCCTAAATGTTACTAGGTCCCTTTTGTTTCATTCCAATTTGCCTAAATCATATTGGTCATATGTTGTTAACTATGTTGTTCATCTTATTAATAGGTTGCCATCTCATGTTTTAGGCAACAAATCCCCTTATGATGTGATTCATGATAAACCTCCCACTTTAATGCATTTAAAAGTTTTTGGCTGCCTCTGTTATGCTAGCACCCTCACACAAAATAGGACTAAGTTAGATCCTAGAGCTAGGAAGTGTGCTTTCCTAGGTATCAAACCTGGAACCAAAGGTTTTATTGTTATTGATTTAATCACTAGAGAGATACATGTTTCTAGAAATATTATCTTTTATGAAAATATTTTTCCCTTTAAAAGGAAAGTGAACAAGATACAAATACACATGACAATATCATTGAGTATAACCCCAATGATGATATTTTTTTGATGAATCACCTTACAATTTTGAGCCTGAAGCATCTCATGAAAATGAACCAAATAACAATGAAGATGTTGACATTACTGAGCATATCTCACTGCCTAATAATCAAGAAGATGCACCTCAAGTCAGGAAATCCAGCAGAATCAGATTCACACCTTCATACTTAGCTGACTATCACTGCAATCTGCTTGCCGGTGCCATTCCTCAGGATATCACAAAGGTTAGATACCCTCTGCATGATGTTATCACCTATGAACATCTATCCATTCCCCATTCCAGGTTTGTTCTTTCCATTTCATCTCATTTTGAACCTAAAACTTACAATCAAGCTGTTAAATATAACCACTGGATTAAGGCCATGCAAGCTGAACTTAATGCTTTACAACAAAATGGGACTTGGTCCTTTGTAAAACTCCCACCAGGGAAGACTGCTATTGGATCTAAATGGGTCTATAAAGTTAAGTACAAATTTGATGGATCTATTGAAAGGTATAAAGCTAGGTTAGTTGGAAAAGGATACAACCAAATTGAAGGATTAGACTACTTTGATACTTTTGCTCCCGTAGCTAAATTGACCACTGTGAGATTATTGTTGGCCATTGCTTCCTCTCAAAGATGGCAGCTTCATCAACTTGATATAAACAATGCTTTTCTCCATGGAGATTTGCATGAAGAAGTCTATATGGAAATTCCTCAAGGATTTTCTTGTAACAAGCCTAATATGGTTTGTCAGCTTCATAAATCCTTATATGGCCTAAAGCAGGCCAGCAGACAATGGTTTGCTAAGTTATCTAACTTTTTACAATCTATGAACTATAAACAATCTCCCCATGACTATTCCCTCTTTCTCAAACATATGGATACCAATATTACTGTCATTCTTGTCTATGTTGATGATCTTATCATAGCTGGAAATAATTCTAATGAGATTGATCATATCAAACAAGTCTTAGATAAAGAATTTAAAATCAAAGACTTGGGGGGATTGAAATACTTCCTTGGATTAGAAGTTGCTGGGACTAAAATTGGTCTATGCTTGTCTCAAAGAAAATATACTCTTGATTTATTTCTGAAGTTGGTTATCTTGCAGCTAAACCAGCCCCTACACCAATGACAATGGATACAAAACTGTCTCAATACAATGACACTCCCTATGAGGATGCAACTGGTTACAGAAGACTTATAGGAAAACTCCTTTATCTCACTACTACAAGGCCTGACATTAGTTATGTTGTGCAGCAGTTGAGTCAGTTTGTTTCCACACCTCTTTAATCACATTTTAAAGCTGTTGTTCGGGTTTTAAGATACCTTAAAGGAACACCGGGTCAAGGCCTATTCTATACTACCAACTCTAGTCTTCAATTGAAGGCTTTTAGTGATTCTGATTGGGCCACTTGCCCTGACAGCAGGAGATCTATAACCGGTTATTGTGTTTTTCTTGGAGATTCATTAATTTCATGGAAAAGTAAGAAACAATCAACTGTTTCCAGGTCTTCTTCAGAAGCAGAATATCGTGCCTTAGCCTCTACTTCATGTGAAATTCAATGGCTTACCTTTCATCTCCCTTGCTTTGCTTTACTGTGACAACAATTCAGCCAGACACATTGTCTCCAATCCTGTCTTCCATGAGCGCACTAAGCACATAGAATTGGACTGCCATTTTGTTCGTGAACGTCTACAAGCTCACTTATTCCATTTGTTACCTATTTCCTCTTGTGAACAAGTAGTCGATATCCTTACTAAAGCTCTTGATTCTCCTCCTTTCAAGTATCTTTTGTCTAAGCTTGGGATTATAGATATATACTCCCCAACTTACGGGGGGTATTAAGTGATAAGTGATACTTGTTATGATAAGTGATACTTGTTATATTCTGTTAGGCAGTTTTTCTGTTTTCTGTTTTTTTGTGCTTAGTAGCTTTTTCGGTTGAAGGCAGCTTGTATATAAGGATTGCTCATGCTTACATTGTAATTCAACACATTACTCAATATTCAATAATATTCAGTTTAGTTTGCTTTAGTTAGTTTCAATTTATGGGGATGAAGTGGGGAGCATTGATGCTAAGGTGGTTAGGGGATCCAGGTGGTGGAGAGATTTATGGAGTATTGATAGTGTTGCATGTGTTACAAATGATTGGTTCTCTAGTAGATGTGTTAAGGTTGTTGGGGATAGACAATGTACAAAATTTTGGAAAGACATTTGGTGTGCTTCTAATGCCCTGTGTTAGAAATATAAAAGATTGTTTTCTATTGCTCTTAACAAAGAAGAGACAGTGGCGGGTATGGTTGTTAGGTTGGAGGGGGGTTTTGTTTGGAGTTGGAGTTGGAGTTGGAGAAGGACTTTATTTCAGTGGGAGGCTGGTGATTTGCTGGAATTAATTAAAATTAGGTCATGGAATTAGTAAGGGCTAAGGATTCATCATTTACATATCCATTCTCAGTCTGGGTCTCTTCTCCGAATGTCTGGATTTCTTTTGAGGCATGTTTGCTGGTGCTGCTTAATTGTGTGATTCATTTTGGGAATTCTGCTGCTGGTGGCCTGACGCTCTTGGATGGTCTGTTTTGGGGGTATTGGACTTAGTTTGTTTTTGGTTGTTGTTTCCTAGTTTTTACCCGTTTTCTTGTCGGACTCAGTATATTTGTTTTCCATTTAGCAATGTATTTTGGTTAGCTGAATGAGGTGCAGGGGTATGGTTCATTTTCTCATCATTTTTTATTTCTTTGAATTGGCTTGTAATGTAGGTGCAGGGGATGGTAATTTTCTAGGTGTGTAATTGTCTTGTTTTGGACTCGATACTGTGTTGGGTTTACTCCCACTTTTTGTTACTTTTTTTTTTGGTTGGAGTACCCCTCGTACTCCATTTTAATATATACTTTTTGCTTAGCGAAAAAAAAAAATCATTACGTTAAATGTAATTAAAATAATATTTAAATTTATTAAATTAATTTAATAATATTCTCGGATTTGAGTCTTGTGGATGAAAAAATCATCGTTGGATGTGGATATTCCCGGCTCGAATAGGATTACCTCATGTGAATGATGCCAGTGGTTTAAATAAAAAAAAAAATCTTAACATTGAAATATCACTTTGATTGCAAATAGAGCTTTAAAAAGAACTTTTTTTTAATTAAAAGTCTTCCTCATTTCTAAGAAACATTTTTCAAATAATTAAAAAAATTTAAAAATAAATTCCATACTTAGACACACATTAAAATGAAGAAATTGAAATTTATAATGTCAAACAGAAAAGACAATAGCATAATTTGTTACATATATTGATTATTGTTTTTTACTATCAATTAACAATTGACTAAATATTTAGGTTGTCTATAAAATGGTGATTCATGTATTGATAAAAGTGATTGAGTTTATTACTGCATATTTATATTTATTTTAATAATTTTAAAGGGAGTGATTGATCAATGATATAAAAGACTTTTAGTATGTCGACATTTATTTAATTTGACATGTTATATATTTTAATTATTAAACTTTGGAAGGAAAAATTAAATAAGAGAAATATTGTAAGAGTAATTGATTTTGGAAATTAAGTTCATATTAGGCATTATATAATTTTTTATTGGAGATTAATACTTGATGTAGATTTATTTTAATTAAAATACTTATACATTTTTAATTAATAATCTTAAAATAATTATGCTGATAATATTAAATATTGATATAATACTATATATAATTGATTTTCATTTATATATTTTTTGTGTATATTTTACAATTTATTATAATAATGATAAAAATAGGATTTTGATATTAATTAGTTTATCTTTTTATTTTTTGTCAAATAATGATTAATTATGAAAACTAAAAATTAGTGAGGTGATTATAAAGTAAAATAATTTTATGGATGATTTGTACTTTTGGAAAAATAATTATTTTTTAAAATATTTTGTATTTATAAATTTATATTTAAATTATTATTTAACCTATAAACGGTCTAATATAAAATAGCTTTTGAGATTATAAAATAGTGGCAAAGATATCAATAGCAAAAAATAATCAAACCACGTGCAAAATGCCCAAAAAAATGATGTTTTGGTCTTTGGGAGTACAATTAGCAAGGGAAAAAGGATGGGATATGTTTTGTAACTTAATCGAGTAATAAAAATTTTGTAAGTTATGAAGTAACTAGTGTATAACCTGTGCAATGCATGAGATCACTTAAGAAATTGATTTTGTAAGAATGGTGAGAAGACTTTTTTTCAAATTGAATTTTGTGTATATACGGATGGTGCGATAGTAGAAACACAATCTTACTAAATGATATAAGTTACAGGGAACTCAAGTGGTAATATATAAGATCCAGTGAATGTTTAGTTGTAAAATTGTGTATATCCATCTGGGTTTGCTTTAGTCGATGTGACACCGGTGAGACCTTAAAAGGATATCACCATTATATCACATTATAAGGCTAAATGCAGGAATCCGAGTGACCCTGTGTATTGTTTTGTTATTTCATTTTGCTTTATATATTGATATATAAAGATAAAGTATCAGAACACTCTACCATATTAACAATCATTAATCCATGTAGCAAACCCTAAACCCTAAATAATATCTCAACAAATAAATTTGTACTCATGTGTATGTTGATGTTTAATCTCTCATCTCTTCCAATTTTTTTTATTTGAGTATAGTTTTTTTTTATTTAGGGTGGTTTGGTTCGGTTCGGGTAACAGATCAAATATCTTTAATCTGTTACCAGAACCAATTATTGACGGGTTTGATTGGTTCGGTCCAGGTCCAACCTGATTTAGCTAAAAAACTTCAAACCAATCAAATTGGTTCGATAGGGTTTAGGGTTTATCAGGTTCATCGGATTGAACCAAACCAATGAACACCCCTAAATAATATATTAGGAAAATACACAATAAATTTGATGTAAATCAACATATTTTATTATATTACCACATCCAAACTTTAGTATCAATCTCAACAATTATGTCTGTACTCATGTGTATCAATATCTACAAATTAAACAATTTTAATGTAAATAAAATATTAGGAAAATACACAATAAATTTGATGTAAATCAACACATTTTATTATATTACCACATCCAAACTTTAGTATCAATCTCAACAAATATATTTGTACTCATGTGTATCAATATTTACAAATTAAACAATTTTAGTTTGAATAAAACAATTTTTGGTCCCTATAAAATATATGGTTTTTGCTTTTAGTCCTTATAAAATTATTTTTATTCTTTTGGTCCTCATAAAATTCAGAAACTTTGAAAAAGGTCCTTATTGTCACTTGTCATGCATCCAATCATGCCACATAAGTAATCATGTTGAGGTGGCATATGATGTTGTGTGTCTAGATGCGTGACATATCATCAAAAAATGATAATAAGGGCCATTTTCAAAATTTTCAAATTTTATGAGGACCAAAAAAATAAAAATATTGTAATAAATTGAATGAATAGTGAAAAAATTAATAAAATACCTATAGGATTGTATAATTATAGATTATAGATAGATGTAAATCAACATATTTTGTTATATTATCATCCAAACTTCGATATTAATCTCAACAATTTTATGTGTGCTTATGTGTATCAATGTTTACATATTAAACAATTTTATTTTAAATAAAAAAGATGGCACGCCTTTTGATAACAAAAAGTAGTAACAATAATAATAAAATAACTAATAAAATATTGTAATAAATTAAATGAATAGTGAAAAAATATTAAAAAACCTATAGGATTGTATAATTATAGATAAGGTGATTATTTGTAAGGGTGGATTATGAAGTAGTTAAGTCCCTAGCCATGTGTAATGGTAAGAGTTTGATTTTACTAGCTAGTCTCTGAAGTAGATATTACAAACAAAGATTACAAACAAAGATGAATGGTAGAGATGTCGCCTCATATATTATTTTTTTATGTAACAAATTTAGTTGTATGTAGCAATTTTGAACTCTGTCAACACAATAGTGCTTTATATATTATAATATATTTGGAGAAGATAAAAACTCTATTATTGACAAATATCAGACACCTTTTGTGAAGATTAGTTGGCTAATCCATCCTCTATACAACACATCATGCAGAAGTTAATGCTTAAATGCAGCAAATATACTCAAAGGAAAAACAGATTGGGACCTCTAATCAGCTAGTTTCTTAGCTTCATCAACTAGTTCAGGGGAAATGGAATTTTCTTTTGGTTTAGCCTGTGGACTGGGAGCATTATTCCAACAATTCGCGAAGCCTTTTAGCATGTTTTCTAAAATTTGTATCTCCCATTGCATAACATTAATAGAACTCGCAGTGATATGAATTATGAGTTTTCATTGCTGTGAAAAGCTCTCTGCTTAGATTTGATAAGACTCAATTACTACATAATGTGCTATACATAAGGTAGATAACTAATTTGCATGAAGTTCACTTATTGCTTCATCCAATTTTATTTTTTTCTTGATTTTCTTTTGTTGCACCTGAGAGTGAAATGAAATTTTCACTAGTAGTATTTGTTGAATATTCTACATTTTGATCAGTCAAATCCCCATAGCCCATACAATGTGTTCAAATAATGTAATAAAAAAAGTGTCATGTGATCTATAAACAGCCTTTTCAGTTTCTGCACATTCATCCTTGTATTGAACCATAAATAACCAAATCATAGAGGAATCTTGATGATCAGCTGATAAACAACGAAAATTTCCATGAAATTTATCATATAAAAACTTTGATTTATCGGTAAAAGCACCTTGACAACAATTCTTTGAAGTGTGTTTAGGTCCTAGAGCAGTATGTGTAGGCTTCCCTTCATCCAATTTTTAAAAAATAAGTACAAATGCTTAACACATCTTCACCAAAGGCGATCCAAGATTAATCCTCCATTTGTTGAGACCATAGAAAGGAGCACCGGTATAAGAACACACATAGTTGCTTCAATAGTATGTAAGACTCTTGGAGGTAGGAGCAATGGCCCGTTCTTAGATGCAATGAGGTCAATATTGCCTTTACCATGACTTAAGTAGTCATTGGATTTTTAGTTTCAGGGAGTGTAGAAAATAAGTTTAGCATGGAATGTAAAAAATTGGAAATGTAGTTTTCCATTTCACCCTTGAAAAGATTAAGGGTCTGCCTAGTGTGCAAAAGTCACCAATGGCTTGTGTGAAACATTCTGTGTTACACCTTTAACTCACCAAGTTCTCAGGTTACATCTCACCTGAATGGCCACATGGGATACTCATGCAATTTCCAAGAGGCAATAGTGCTCTTCCTTTTTGCAATGATGATAAAAAGACTTGAGATAAATAAAAATTTGTATGGTCAAGATTGCTATAATTCATTTGGCCAACAAAGAAACTATAAATTAATTTTCATTCTTTTATTGACCAATACAGAAGCTGAATATCTAATTTGAAAATTGGATGACAAAAAATCCTAGGGTATATAATATATATGAGTAACTGAGAAAATTTCTTTTCTCCCCTACCGAGCCATGTCATGACTACTAAATGCACTTCACATGGAGAACAGTCTAGTAAAGAAGTTCCCTGATTTGGACTTCTCTAAACATGCTACATGAACATATCTTCCGAAGTTGTCCACTTGCCTTGCCTCACCCTTGGTGTCCTTTTTGCACACCTTGCAAGTTTTGTCAACCCAACCTTCTTCAACATATGCCCCGTCCACTGCTCAATGGAAAATGAATCTTTCAGTTCTATTGCTAAGCCAAACAATAATTCAACTAATCATGTGTCTTTAGATTTTAACCTTATAATATCAATCAGAAAATGAAAATGTTATTTGGTGATAGAATTGAGTAACCAATGCATATATGGGTCAAATTAAGATTGAAGGGCATAAAAGTTCTATTATTGGCATAAGAAGAACATTTTGTATAGAATTTTTCATTGGTAAAAGAAGGGGAAAAAAAAAAGAATGTTGGCTATTCAATAGGAGGACTAATCAAGGAACAGATTAATACCTTCAACATAAGATTTGAAAAAATCCTTGTATGTCCCACCAATTTTCCTTCTAAGAGCCCCATACTGCATTATTGGGGGGGGGAAGAAAACAAATTAGTTTACAGGATCATCAAGAATCAAAGATACCCAAAATTTACTAGTTTAAGGTAAACAAATGGCTTGTAAGATTATAATATACCTGTTCCCTGCTCATCCTTTCTCCAGACCTTGTGGCTTCTCTAGCATCTTCTATAAGCTGAGCATCCTCTGCAGATCTCACTTGAGAAAAATCAAGAGCTTCAGTTACACTGCTAAACAAAGATTGCTTTCTCTTATTTGCTTCTTCCTTCTCTTGTTTGGCTGAAACTCTGAATTTTATGCTTCTGTTGAGCCTGATGCCATTAGTGGCTTTCTGTACAAGTCTTGTCTTTGAAGAGAATGTGCTATGAGGAGGGGTCAAAGGCAGAGTCCCAAGTGCCATTTTAGCTTCTATGAGCACTCAGCACCCTGGTTTCTGAACTCTGCTCCTTATGTTAGCTATATATGTGGGCATGAGTGCACTTCTTTTTAGTTTTGGGGCCATGAAATTGTAGCCACACGTTGTTGTCAATTTGTTCACAGCACTTCTCCCACTCACAAAAAACCTGGTGGTTACCAATGGACTATGTGGCACCCTGGGGAACTCTTAAAATGAGAGGATCTCTATTCTCTTAAGCTTGTACTTTGTGTCATGTAATGATGTAACTCGTGTTCATCATTTAACTAAAATATCTTTGCATAAACAACTGGTGGATTCAAGATGGATGGTATATTAATATTTGCCTGCCATTACTTTTTTTTTTTATTTTATATCTCCACGAAATCTAGTTTCTGTATAAATTATTTTTAATGTAAAAATTTCATTTCATGGAGTTAAGGCTTTCCTTTAGCAAGGCTATGAATGAATATATAATGAAATATTAGAGTCACATTTTCATTAGTACATGACGCATGATTTTACATAAGTTAAATTTGTGAACGGGAACAACTACATCATAATAATGAGGTTAACTCTTTCAGGTTTTTTTTTTCATATATAAGACTTACTCTAGATCTTGCTTAAGAAAATCAAGTATTTACCACTTGGATCAATCACTCATTATAAATATTTTACTAATGGATTTTATTTTTCAGTAGAGCTGTAAATTTGGGTTGAGCTCAGTGAGTCAACCGGTTCACTAATAGGTTGGATTGGTAAAATATAGACTCACATTTCGGTGGGTCAAAATCAATCAACCCATTTAACTCGCAGACTATAGTGGGTTCGAGCCGGATTAAGGTGAATTTACTTACTTTTAATTTTTTTATATATTTTTGTCATTTTTATAATTTTTTAGACCTTTTTAATGAATTTTTTAATTATCTTTTATCATATTTTAAATTAAATGAGCCAACTCGGTCACTTTCACAGCTCTATTTTTCAAACACATAAATATGGCCAGAATTTGTTTGGACACACAATTCCGTTTGTTGACCACCATTTATAATACTCTTCTTTCCTTAATTAACGTGTAAATAGGCCATGTATTGGATGGAGGATCAATTTCTTGCAAATGATCTTTGTTCTTATCTATATAAAATCTGCAGCTCACATTAAAAAGTGAAAAAAAAAAAAAAAAGTTTACTACCATTACAGTGCTTCCTAGTTCCTACAATTTCAAAAATATATTTTAAAGTGACATGAAGGACAGGGAATTTTAACATCTATGTCAGCCTTGGACTATGAATTCAAGCATGCTATATATATAACGATTAAATTTGAAGAGAAGAAAGAATCACTCCCACAGTCCCATTCAGAAAAGCCTTTGTAAACTGCACATTGCTCTGCCATGAAAGCCTATAACTCTATATATCAAAGACATAACAAAAAAGGAAAGCTAATTTACATGTTAGATATTCTACACAATATAAACCATGCCAACCTCCAAAAGAGAAACTGGGGGAACCTTAAGTGCCACATCAGGGCCTCGACAATTCCTTCTCAAGAAATTGTACCCATAGTTAAGGGCCAATTTCTTCAAGAGAGATGAACCTTGTTTTGCTCTTACATGAGAATGTCCAAGAATGAATGCAATACCAGCTTCTTGAGCAGCATGAAGATCTTCTAACTCTTCTTGCATTTGCACACCTATTTCAGACCTTGTGTCACTTTCAGGCTCATCATCAATTGCAAACCTCACTCGTCTCTCAGTCACATCCATTGGTGCCATCTCAATAACATCTGTCACACTTTGTACAGTTGGGAATCCAATAGACACACTTGCTGGCTGCACACTCTGATCAGTATCATACCCTTGTTGGCTGGAGAAACCAGTTGTACCAATTACTGTTAATCTGTGACTTGATGATTCATTAGAGTGTGAAGCATCATCATCAATGCTCATGCTATTCCTCCTTGTTCTATACCAATCATATTGGATAAAATCAGCAAGCATTTGTACTAGTTCAGATTCAAAGGAATCAATATCTTGATGAACATCTCTATATCCATATCTGACTATACACCTGTAGGACCTATGAGCTGCAGGTCCTACACGGCCTACAAGGTACCTCTCAGCAGCAGTGACATGAGGAACTGGCACTGATTTTACACATACAAACACAAGGATGCGGTGATATGCAGGGAGATTGGTGACAAAGCGGGAGAAGTTTGCTGGGATGCCAGTGGTTAGATCAGTGAACACTAAGCCTATTCCAGGGACTCTAGCAACTCCCAAGCTTGGACCTAAAGCTAGAAGCCAGTCTAGAGATACCTTGTTGTGAAGGTCATATTCATATTTCTTGATTGTTGCATAGTGCCAAAGGAACATAATAATCATAAGGAAGAGGGCAAGGAGGATAGGGAACCAGGCACCCTCACAAAACTTTGTCAGTGAAGCTGAGAAATATAGAAGCTCAACAGAGCCAAAAAATAATAGGAAACAAAGGGCTACAATAGGGGGTTTATGCCAACAAAGTATAATCACTAGGGAAGTAAGGCATGTTGTTACCAGCATCACAGTCATCACTGCTAACCCTGAATCAATTAAAGATTGATTTATATGTTAGATAAGACTCACAATAAAACACATTTAAGAAATCCAATTGACTTCGAGCCAGTTTGGATAAACTTCTTAACAAGCACTTATAAGAGAACAAAACAAAAATTTAACTTATTTCATAAGTTGAAATTAGTCTCTGAACCTCATTTTTTCAGAAGCTCTCTCATTTAATTTATCCATGAACACCTAAGGTCTTTTCTATAAGTTCAAATTCAAGTACACATCTCTATCGAAAAACTCCTATAAGTTAGAAGCTAATCCAAACTAGGCCTTTGTCAGAGATTTGAACTTGCATCAGATAGCATGCAGAAAACTTCAAATTGTTCAACAATAAGGCAAAAACCATGATAGAAATATGTAAATTACCTGCTGCATTTCCCATGTGTTTTGTGTCCCTAAATCCAATGGTCACAGCAATACAGAGGATCATGAGTATCCAATTAATTTCAGGGATGTAGACCTGGCCATGTATCTTGTCTGATGTATGAACAACCTTAACTCTTGGGAAGCAACCTAGAGATTGGCTCTGGTTTATGATAGAAAATGTTCCACTGATGATTGCTTGGCTTCCCACAACAGAAGCTAGAATAGCTAAGATAAGCACTGGCCACCTCACGCTTGCTGCAGCCAAAAAAAGTGCATAATGTTTTCAATGATATGCCATTATACCAGGCAAGAAATTAAATACCATATATTTTCAGGAACAAAGGCATTGCAGATAAGTTCACATATACCACCATGATGCCAGGAAAACTTTTCCATCTAGTTATATTTGTGCCTTCCTTCTAATTTTAATTCTAACAGACTAGTTAGTAATTGCATATAAAAAACAATGAATACCTGGAACTGAGACATAGAAACTGATTCGGAGATCAGAATTGTGATGTTGTGACAAGTAAGCCGCTTGACCCATATATGCCAATATAAGTGCAGGATATACCAGAAAGGTAAATGCAATCTGCACATGACAAATTGTTAAGAAAAACATTCCCAATTAAATTACCTTTTCCCCATGTCTATAAGAATAAGAGCATGCTAATATAGCAGAACAAGAAGTAGGAAACAGAAATTTTGATAATATTATAAACCAACCTGAATGGCCATATATGAGAAATGGCCAAGATCAGCAAACATAGCTTCTGAGCCTGCTCATAAGGTCAACACATAAGAAGTCTTTCATCAGGTAAACTATTATATTGAAGCAGCTGTAGATGTTTGACAATGCTCCATGTGAAACTCAAATGTATGGAGGGCATAATCTCTTGGTGATTGTGAAAGTAAATTAAAATTGTTCTTTTACATAGTACCATGCTTTGAATATTTTAAGTAGAATGATGATAGAGGAGCAATACAGAATTGATTCAAAAGTTAATGCGCATATAGAACATAATCATTGACTCTGAGGTTGCTCAAAAGATGCTCCAAATCTAATAGTCTTACAGCTTACAGCTGCACAACATGTGTTTTTGTAGATAGACACGGTTTGTGATTTAATGAAAATGTAGGAGACAAGCACAAGACATGAGATTTTATTACATACATGAATTTCTCTACTTTTACCTGTTATGCACAGTAATATTCCACCCAAAGACATCCATCCACTTATCCTTGTCTTCTTCAAGAACTTGAACATATAATATGGTGAAAGAGCTTTATATACATGCGGATTCCATTTGAATATATTATATAAACCAAGTGTACTGATGCATAGTAGCCATGTCAGCACAACTGGTGCAAAAAGGAATCCCACTCGATGTGTACCATAGTGTTGGAGTGCAAACAAACACACCAGAATGAAGCAAGTAATGGGAATCACAGCATCTGCAAATGCAAATCAATAGGTTCAATTCAAATACAGAAATCAGGAAGAAGTCCAGCAAATTAACCATTTTGAGTAATATGATAAGCTATAAATAAACTCTTTAAATTGTTTTCCAAACAAATTAACTTCTTTCCCATTTAATCAGAAGATAAGAACATATACACAGCTCAATAGTGATGACATATTATATTGGAATACAAAGAAGTCCATCAATGAAACTTACACTGGTGGTGTTTCTTGGACATGTTTACCTCAAGACCAGATACTGCTGAGAAAACTACATGAATATTGGATGGCTAGTCAATGAATTGATAAGAAATAATTTGTAAAAAATATGGTTAAATAAGGAGGAGTGTTACCAGAAATGGCTGGGGTAAGTAGTCCATCCCCAATTACCATACAAGTGCCAAGAAGAACCACAACTAGCAGTGCTGTATGCAAGGCCTTATACTTCTCAAGCAGCATCTTCACTCTGGAATTATTCTTCTCTGGAGGCTCCTCCATCTTATATGTAGAAAGTGCTTCATCAGCATGTTGTCTATTTGGTAGAAGACTCACTTTTGCATGCCTACAAATCAAGGAATATAGAGCAAATGTACCACCTGCAGAAGAACCATACATCAAAATTTATCAACAAAACAAGTATTAGCATATATCATATTGGCTTTCCCCTCCCCCATAAGTTCAAATGCTTACCCTCTCCATTATCATCAGCACGAAGAACCACAAACACATATTTGAACAGTGGGATCAATGTAAGAGTCCAGAAAACAAAAGAAAGGGCACCAAAGATCTCTTCATTGGTCTCTGAATGTTCAATATCTTCAGCAAATGTGCTTGTGTAAACATACAATGGAGAAATACTCAAGTCCCCATATACCACACCAAGGCTTTGATAGGCTAAAAGCAGAATAGTCTTCCAAGAATCCTTCTGAAATGCAATTTAGCAACTTACTCAATAAGCATAATCCATTTTATTATTTCAGAAGCATTCTGAACTAAAATTTTATGCCCCACCAACCACTTTTTATCAGCCATTAGGAAGTTGAAATCTATAATATAAAACGAAATTTTCAAATTTTCTTTTTTTCTGGCTGAGCTTTCCAAGTTATTGCACTAACCTTTGAGTTATCCCAACACTTTCCAGTTCCAGGTTCAAGATCCATTTGCCTTACTCCTCAATGTTCTTCACATAAGAGTGTATCAGCTTCAGCTTCAAAACACTGTTAGTTGCAGATCTGCAGTGAGCAACAACACTCTCTGTGACACAACACAAGAGTAAAGGAATCTTAGACCATGAATTACAACCACTCACTCAATACTCAACCTGTCTGCCCGAAATCAGAGGTGATAGAAGGAAAAACATTCACTCACTTTTGGATAAACTCACATGCCATCCATATCTCTGTCAAATCTTCTTGAAAAGTGAGCACAATTTTTTTTTTCTCAAAAGTATAGGAGGACAAGAAGATAACCCAAAAAGCAGTATTCCCCCAAGATGACACCTTTTCATAAAATCAGGAGTTCATATAATATTTAATAGAATATTGACAATAAAAAGTGTGTGTGTGATGCAGAAGAAAAAAAAATACAAAAGAGAGATTAAAAAAAAGGAGGGATGAATGGAGAAAGAATACTGATAAACTAGAACCACTCAGACAAAGAAAGAAGCAAGTGCATCTCATCCATCCAATAATCATTCCAAAAACTAGTTGTATGCCACTTTGTTTATTCTATCAATTTTTTTTAATCATTCTTAAATTTTACCGTCTAGTTATTACTTGATGGAGGGGTAAAGAAAGAAAAGAAACACCTCACTGTTTTGTTGGCAAGTCCAACAGGAATGATTAAGCCTTAGAGAGAAAGCAACCACACAGGGAAATCTGTGTTAGAACTTAGTAGTTAGTACAATGATGAAGGAAACAGAAAACGTAATTGAAGCTAATTTCATGGTCTAGTTATTATCGTGAATATATAAAGCCACAATGTAAAAACATATTAGAATACTATGTGGCAACCGTCCCCTTGATGTTGACAGAAGGTGCAAGCAATCACGTGATTCAGCGACAGTTACAATTTCACTGATCACTACTAGTCCCTACCCTACCCAATCCAAAATAAGGCCAATTTCAAGGACCAGTTATCATTTTTATTTTGCCTTCTCCTCTGCCTCAGTCACATACTTTACTTTACTGTACTCTTCACTTTAACTTGTTTGTCGTTTCATTTATTTATTTATTTGGATTATGAATTCTTTACACTTATTTTTCTTACCCTTTAGCTTTATATCCCCACCCACTTGCATTGCATGGTATATAAAATAAAGAGAAAAATATTTCCTTTCCTTTTTTTCCTCTTACATTTGGGACACACGCAAATATGGCATAGAAGTAAGGTATAAGAAAAATTTGTGTGAATGAAAGATTCTTCTATTTAATTATTTATTAATTATTACAAATTGAATGCACAATGAACCAAATTTTCAAAGTTCCGGACCCAATGGAATTCTTTTGGTTTTCTAGGGGCCGTCCCTAGCTGCCAAACAAGTGGACTAAAACCGAGTTTGTTCAATCAAATCAAAGAGTTAAGATGAAGTAGGCTAGCTAAACATAAATAAATAGAGGTGAATTTTATGGTTAAGAAAGCACTAGAAGGAGCTGTGAAGGTTATATTGGTTAGGGGTGTTGACGGTTGGTTAGGTTTGATTAAAAAAATAAATCCGAATTAAATAAAACGATTCAGTTTAAATTTTTTTATTTTTTATTAGTGGCTTGATTCAAATTGAACCGATTAAAAATATGTTGGTTTGGTTCAATTGGATTATACTCTCTCTGGTCTTATCTATAAGATAATTCAGACAAAACCACACATATTAAGAAAAATAATTAATGCGTTGATTTTCAAGAAATTACTCTATAAAATTACAAGTTTACCCTTATTTAAAATTGAACTTCACTACCATGGTAACTGTGTCACCTTAAAACCTTTAATGGTCAGGGCAAAAATGAGAAAAAACAATAAATGCTTATAGATTAGTGCACTTTGTCTTGTAAATAGGACCATGGAAAGGTTTCAAACTCTTATAAATAGGATCAGAGGAAGTAGATTTTATCATGTTAATACTGTAAAATTATTTTTCAATTTTTTTTAGCAAATAATAAAAAGAGAATCATTATCCATACAACAAATCCATACAACAATTCATTCAACACACATTTTCTTTCTATCTCTCCATCATATCACATATCACATCTACACTTCTCTCTAATCTATTCCTATCTATCTCATAGTCATATGAGATTGTTGTACCTTAAAATTGTACAAAAATAATTTCTCTAATAGAAAAGTTCATTTAAGAAAAAATAATAATTTATGATAAAACTTCATGATGATGTTTAATCTCTCCTCTACAATAAAAATTCATGCTAATATTTAATCTCTCATCTTCCATTTTTTAGTATATTTTTTTTATTTAGGGATGGTTCGGTTCAAGTAACGAATCTCATATTTTTAATCCGTTACATGAATCAATCATTGATGAGTTTAATTGGTTGGGTTCAGATTTAACTAAATTGAAATAAAAAATCTAATTCAATCATATTAATTTCGATTTGATTTATCGGATTGAACAAACTAATAAACACCCCTACTATTGAGAAAATGATGGAATGGACCATATATGGACTATGCCTAAAAAGCAAGAGGCATGTGCATCACTATAAATGTCGTGTGAAATGCCCATAAGAACTGAACAAGTGAACGTGCTCTTCAATTCCTCCCACCATCATCAAACTCCAGCTTTTCCCATTTCCTTTATGATGACATTAATGCCCAGTCCTTTCCGTTTTCTATCGCACACCAACCGAGCTGTATACCCTTTTGAGTCATTTTCATTTGTCTTTTTCTGGGATTTACCTAAATCAACTTTTTGACTATGACAGTTATCGATATCGTTTGTTTGAGCTTGAAGATGGTGACCTTGGATCTCGCACACATAATAGTAATAGGCTTTCCTGCAGAATAAAGCATCCACCACCATCACAAAGTTGTAAACTTGTGCCCATTGAAATCATTGCCCCACTCAATTCAGTGAATGAAACCCATCATCAGCATGTGTCACATGGTAATGTAGAGATCCTAATGAATCCATGAAATGAAAGAAAGCTCTACTTGAGCTCAATTTTATAATTGATTTTGGCACTTTAAAGCATACAGACAGATACATCCAATTTTGAACTGCATTAAGGATATTTCTTCTCTTCTTCTTTTTATTTTTTATAAGGTTGAGGGATATATAAGACAATATTGTGGTAAATCAGTTTTATATATGTTCCTGATTAAATTTCTGTACCAACCGACAATGGCGAATGTCGCTAATGTAAAGAGGGAGGGGAAAACAAAAACTACTATTATAAAATTTTTCATGAATCTGGAGAGCGTGGAACATGGGTAGAATCAAAGAATGGAATTTATTCATTCCTTTTCCACGTGTAACATTGTTACGTAATGATACCGGTTATCTTGTAGCATGTGCCTATATCTAAAACAAGAAAATTATAAGATAGGATATTTATATCTCTAACAATAAATTAAATTGTTATCTAAGTATTCATTTAATCTAACATTAATGTTATTATTATCATTAGTGTCTCTTCAAATAAAATTTGCTATGAAAAATCAAATCAAAAGATAAATCCCCATGAAAAAGTAATTTTCCAGGAGAACGCTATGTTAGAATTTCATGTTACATTTTTAGTTTACCTCGAGTCGTCGTGTGGAGCCATCAAAGTGAAATTGGTGTTTAGAACCAAACTCAATGTTGATGGTTCCATCAATAAGCACAAGGCTAGATTGGTGATAAAATGGTATGTTTAGGTGTATGGAGTTGACTTCCCAAAAACATTTGCTCCGGTGGCTCGACTTACACTATTCGACTACTCATGGCCATAGCAGCACATAAGGGTTGGAAGGTGTTCCAACTAGATGTAAAACTTGTGTTTTTGAATGGTCTACTGCAGGAGGAGATTTATGTTGAATAACCTGAAGGATTTTATGTAGACAGTTAAAACTCTCAATCTTAAAAAATCTAAAAATTAATTTAATAAATAGAATACTCTTTTAGTGGTAATTTGCAAATATTTCTTTATGGCTATTGTTGATTAAAAAATTTAAACACTGATTAAAGAATTTAAGTAAAATAAAATTCTCCTTTAAATGAATAACTAATCGCAGGATCTCTGGCACCCTATTCAATTGTCCAGGAATGGTCTGAAGCTTTCTCATCTTTGTTTTGCTGACGACATTGTTTTATTTGTTGAAGCCAATCTGGACCAAGTGCATGTTATTTCCCACTGTTTGCAAAGCTTTTGTGCTAGCTCTGGTCAATCAATTAACAAAGGAAAGAGTAGAATCTTTTTCTCCAATAATGTCGATGAGGATCTGAAGAACAACATCAGTCTTGGTTTTGACATTAAAACCACTGATGACCTTGGCAAGTACCTGGGTGTTCCTCTCCTTCACTCTCGGACCTCCCATCAGCACTATAATTATATCATTGAGAAGGTTCAAAGTAGACTGAGTTCCTGGAAAATAAATGCCCTCTCCTTTGCGGGCAGACTTACTTTGGCTCAATCTGTTATTCAAGCTCTGCCTGCCTACTCCATGCAAACTGCCAAGCTTCCTCAATCTATCTGTACCAAACTGGATCGCATCACCAGAAGCTTTGTTTGGGGTGATCAGAATAATGTCAGGCACCTCCACTCTGTCAGCTGGGACAAAATCTGTCAGCCTAAGCCTTTGGGAGGTTTAGGCCTTAAATCTTCTAAGCTTGTCAATGAGGCATTTCTGATGAAAAATGCTTGGAGACTCATCTCTAATAGTGACGATCTCTGGGCTCAAGTCATTCGCAGCAAATATAACTGTGGTTCTGGTTTAATTCCTACGATCAAGCAGCGGCCTTGTGCCTCTAACCTTTGGCGTGGTATCTGCATTGTTTTGGGCTGATTTCCAAACACAAATCATTTGGAGAATTAAATTTGGCAAAGATACCTTCTTTTGGAAAGATAGATGGATTCCATCCTTGGATGCATTACAAGAGCTTGTTAATCCTGATATGATTGACTCTCCTAATGCCAAAGTCTCTGCTTACATTGGAGACGATGGTAATTGGGATTTAATTAGGCTTCAAGGTGTTCTCCCTCCTATTATCCTTGCTAAAGTTCAGGCTATGCTTCCCCCCTCCAATAACAATGAATCTGATAAGATTGCTTGGAGCCATGATGCAGATGGTTCCTTTTCTGTTGCGTATGCCTACAGCTTCCTTTCTGGTGTTCATAACTCCATCCCTACCCGTATCTTCAAGCTTATTTGGCAATGGAATGGGCCTCAAAGAATAAATATCGTCCTGTGGAAAATTGCTCATAACGCCCTTATTACAAATGCTGAGCGCTTCAGAAGACATTTATCAAACACTACCAGCTGCCCAAGGTGCATGGTCTTGGATGAAGATATCCTTCATATTGTCCGTGACTGCAGCTTTGCTAAGCAATTATTGTCACACTTTGTTCCTGCTACTTCCTGGACAGACTTTGCTCAACAGGACCTCCATTCTTGGATTGAAGATAATCTAAGCAGTGCTAAAATGGGCTTCTCCAGATTCTTATGGCCCCTTATCTTTGGTATTATGCTGGACAAGTTGTGGTTCGAGAGAAATAAACTGGTGTTTAATAATTCAACCTCTTCTGAGGAAGTTGTTTGGCATAGCATCCGTCATAGCATTGATGAAATTACTGCTACTTTTGGTATTGGGAAACTAATTGATAACAGCAGAAGTATGAACCACGACCTCTATATCAAATGGATCCCTCCCCCAATGATTGGTTCAAATTAAACCTGGATGAGGCTTTTACCTCCTTTGCAAATTTGGCTGGGTGTGGTGGAGTCATTAGAGACCACCTTGGGAATTTTGTTGGCGCCTTTTCTGCTTTTTTGGGAGACTGCTCTATCATGTGTGCCGAGCTTAGAGCCTTTGTCTTTGGTCTCAAACTCGTCATTCAAAAGAAAATTACCAAAGTTATTGTTGAGTTTGACTCCAGCTCTTCTGTTCACTTTGTCAAGTCCAAATGTCCTCCTGCGCACGTGTGCTCTTCGCTGGTTGAGGAGATTCACAAACTTGCTACCCCCATCCCTGAAGTTATTTGGAGCCACTCTCTGCGTGAAGGGAACTTTCTAGCTGACTCCTTTGCCAACTATGCCATTAGTAGCCAGGATCCCTTTTGTCATTTTTGTATCCATTCCTTCTTTTGCTTCTCCTGCCTTCTTTGCAAACCTCTCTGGGACTGTTTTTAGGCGTGGTTGTGGCAGTTTCTTGTAGTCTCTTTTAGGGTTAATTCCCCCGTAATGCACCAAAAAAAATGAATAACTAATCAAAGATAAAAAAATATTAATTTAATTTGATATAGAAATTCCAAAGATTTATGTCAAAAAAATATGGGGCTGGTGAGGAACATAATATATATTGATCTTCTCTTCCTCTTTAAACGGAGCACCCAAATTTATTATATAGGGATAATATACTCCCTCTATTTTTTATTTTATGATGTTTTAGCATTTTTGTTTTGTTCATCTATCATTACTTTTTTATTAAATCAATTAATATAATGTGTGCTTTGTTAAATAATGTGTTCAAAGAATAATAAACAAGAGAGAATGATGAGGTATTTTTTTTTGTGTAAACCATAGGAATCCCCTATTATCTGGGGTAATCCTATTCCTATTTCGGGCTTAGTCACAGTTAAAGCTCCTCACCTAGGGATGTCAATGGGGCGGGGCGGGGCGGGGGCGTGTAGTGCCTACCCGTATAGATACCCGTTAAAATTAACGGCTACCCATGCGGGTAACGAGTATCCGCGGGTATTCACGGGTATCCATTAATGTTTAAAAATTTAAATTTTATAAAAAGAAAAGAGAGGAAATGTTATATAATATATTATAATATCATACTATATATACAAATAATCATTATATAATACCATTATGTGTTAATATATTAAAAATATCATCATAAAATAATATAAAATAAATTATATCTCATCATAAAATAATAAAAAATCCTAATATTCAAATATATTTAATAGAAAAATATGTTTTAATAAGTATGCGGGTACCCGCGGGGCGGGTAGTATAATATTCGTCCCCACCCATTATATAAATATGTGGGTACCCATTGTGGGTATATCCACGAGTACCCACGGGTACGGGTTTTTTTTTACATCCCTATCCTCACCCCCATCGAACCCGGGAGCTCTTACCACAATCTCAATCTATATTGACAACTAAGCCACAACTCTTTGGTATAATAGAAAACTAAATAATAAATTTTCTTGAAGGCTAAAATACTAATAATTTTCTTAATTTTTGTGTATAATCTTAAACATAAAAAAAATGGAGGGAGTATTATCCGGCTCTAAGAAATATTGACTTTATTTTATTATATAGAGATGGATTAAATATATATTACCTTTACAATAATATTTTTTTTAGTGTAAGAGTAAGAGCATGAGAAATAATAATTTAAAAAATATTGTAATAACTATTATTAATTTTAATACAAAGTCAGAAATAGCAACAACACCTAACCTTTTTCCCGCTAGATGTAGTTAGAGCTGGTAATTCGGGATATCTAGTCCGGTCCGACCCAATGCAGGTAGCGATCTTTATCGAGCTGTGCTAAAAAACCTGGGAGTTATTCAGGATTTTAAAATAAATGCGATTTTTTGTGGGTAGCCCGATTATTTTACGTGGTTTGCGGGCTACCCAACCATTTTCACAGGTTTTTTTATAGGTAACGGGTTTTATTAGGTTGGGCTAAAAAGTCTTAGAGTTATTCAAGCTTCTAAAATTAGTCCTCAAACCCTATATTTTTGTGGCATTTTACAGATCAAGCTAACCCATTTTATCGACTCTCGGTTCATTTGGCAAATGACACCATAATATCTTGTCCTGAATTAAATTCTAAGATAAATTATTTAACTCTAAATCTTTCTTAACGGTTTGCCTAAAAGTATTTTTTTTGGACAATAATCATTTTGTTTTTCTTTTTTTTTTTTTTTTGGTAGAAACAATAATCACTTTGTTAACTACTCTAGGAAAGATTTGGGTTGCCCCTCCATCTAGGAGAGAGCTATCCATTTAATCCATCCCGCCCTAGTCAACCGTGACCTTTGTGGTTCAGAGTCAAAAGCCTACATAGAAAACCCCACAGGGCCAAAAGCCTTTAAGCCTTATAGGCTACAGGGCTAGGGATAACTTAAGAACCCTAAATATTTTTAAGTAAAATAAAACTAAGCCGCCATTAATTTGTTTAGCTCAGCCCACTCCATAGGTTGCCTAGCCTCCTTATATTCTTTTTATAGGTAAGGCGTCTTCATACTTCCTTTATTTTTATAAATAATGTAATTTGATTGGGGTATATATAATGCAATTTTTTAAAATATGAAGTTAAGAATCCAATTTCAATCTGCCCAAAAAAAATGACTGACTCCCTCGTTATCAATTTTCTATCTCAACAAGCACAGTTATTTTTGTAGCTACATAAATGGTACCTTGTATGGCAAATTGGCAATACCATGTATGGTAATATCAGCTGCCTCGACCCTCTTTATTATTGTTAGCGAAAAGAAGGAAAAGAACATTCAAAACCTAAAATCTATTTATCATATCACGGAGGCCTCTTTAGTTCCTACCTGAACTTCTTTTTTTTTGGGTCAACTTCCTACCTGAACTTCTAACTTAGCAAAAATTGCTCCAATGTAGGAAGAAATGTCTACATCAATGACTTCTAGCAGCTGACCCATGTAGGAAGAAATGGCTGCTGATTGTAAAACTTTATAACTAAAGCCTACCATCTAGGGTAAAAAATTTGCTAAGCGCCTTTTATCAACAATCTAATTCCATAATCTAATCCCAGTATATATTTAATAAAACATAAGTCTTCATTCAGAAAATATAAATTTCAATAAATATTTTAGACAAGGGAAACCAAAAAATTAGTATGAAGCACCAAGGACAAAATTTATATCAAACAATTTAAATGAGGGGACTTCCAAAAATTATATATTTTAAAGGCCACAGAATATATTAAAATTCATGGTATAGAGAGAAGGAAATAGATTAGAGATGGAAAATGAAATTCTATATTGATAATAGAATAGGAAGATTGATTTTACAATAGAAGAATAGGCTTATATAGCCAATATTATCAACTAATTCCTAAGCAGAATCTAACCATAATGCTTAACCACTCAAGAAGGAAGCTAAACAAAATTCCAACGCTTAACCATCCACCACGGACAGAAGCAAATAACAATCTTTACCAAAGCTTACAATGAGAAATGCCGGAAACGCATCTGCTAAAAGAAAGGCACACAAGTCATTATTGATAAGAGATGGAAAATGAAATTCTATATTGATAATAAAATGTGAATATTGATTTTAGAATAGAAGAATGGGCTTGTATAGCCAATATTATCAACTAATTCCTAACTAATTTCCTAACCAACTAACTAATCCCTAACTAACAATATTATCTCTAACAGCCCCCCGCAAGTTGGAAGTGCTAGCACTTCAAGCTTAGGATGAACAAAACAATACAATCAAATTCAAATGAAAAATTACACTGAAAAGGGTATAACAAATACCATGAAATGGGCTCTATAGGCCTCTAAAAAACCAATGCCAAATTTAGGCAAAAGCTTAACCACATAAGCAGAAGCTACAAATCTTCAATTTTCAATGCTTAACCACCATAATAAGGCGGAAGCTAAAAGCTTAACAATCAAGAGCAGAAGCTAACCATAATGCTTAACCACTCAAGAAAGAAGCTAAACAAAATTCCAATGCTTAACCATCCACCATGGACAGAAGCAAATAACAATCTTTACCAAAGCTTACAATGAGAAATGCCGGAAACACATCGGCTAAAAGAAAGGCACACAAGCCATTAACATGAAAAAATCAATATCCATCTAACAGACAGAAAATTAAATTCGAGCTAAAGAGGCAATTCACCGAACACTTGTTGACAATATTGTAAGTGACCAAAGATAAATCAAGAAAGTACCACAAGAAACACAAACAGCGACAAGAAGAAAGGCATGAACTCCATGTAGTCTCATGATTGAAAGGGGTGAGCCATACATGATGATGGAAAATATGGCGGCAACAAAACCACAACAAATATGGCAGCAAAACCACAACAAATATGGCGTACAACCATCCCTGCTAAATCTTCAAACGTCACCTGATCATTCATATTCCAAGAAACTATGGAGATGCAAAGATTTGAATTGGTGGAGAAGTTATAAACATTATCCACGCCCATGGTCTTTATCCCAATATGAGAGGACGAAGAAGCTTGGTGATGAATGAAATCCATTGGCCCTCTCTTCGACCTTGATCTCAAATAAAATCAATTAAAACTTTTTTTTGAGGAAGGTTCTTGCCAATTCTTGCAAACAAAGCGGAAACTCAGAAGATCAATCAGTCCTAAACCATTGACAATTTGTGACATAATGTCTTGAGACACTAGCTCCACGCATATTTTTATGACAAACTCTCACTTCTTCTCCTTCATGTGGAAGCAGATTTTCCATAATTATAGTCCAGCAGAGCATGATAAAGAAGCTGACTCTGGCAAGAACAAAACTCTCTTGTTGATGTGCAGAGGCAGAAAATAGCGTTGGAGAAAGAAATAGGAAGAAGAAGCCAATTCTGTTTCGATTTTCTTGGGAAAGAAGAAGAAAAGAGTGCAGCAAAAATAATGCTCAAGGTGGGTACCATAACTCTGATACCAAGTTGAAATTCATGGTATAGAAAAAAAAATAGATTAGAGATGAAAAATGAAATTCTATATTGATAATAGAATGGGAAGATTGATTTTACAATAGAATAATAGGTTTATATAACCAATATTATCAACTAATTTCCTAACCAACTAACTAATCTCTAACTAACAATATTATCTCTACCAGAATACACTAAGGACAAAATTTATATCAAATTTCGTATATCATGATTATCAAATTCTTCAGTGTAATAATAACACGTGGATTTTTTTTTTTTTAACTCTGCAATATAACATTATTGGAGGGTATTTAATGTTAAAAGAATACTCATGTGTCATGATTGATTAGAGAACTTGATGTCAATAATTTAAATTTAATCTAAGTTTTTACCAAGACACTAATTAGATCCCCAGCAATAATAACAGGGATGCTACCCCATTTTTGTCTCTTTGATTCTTGTGATAACTCGTAACTTTTTTTAAGCTTTATCGACATTAGAGACCTAAATGTCTCCCTCAGACCTAAATGTCTCCCTCTGCATACGCTAGTGCCAAAAATCAGCATGGTGTGTGTTTGGCTCAGAAACGTTGGTTCTGAACAACATTTGCAACCCAATTTTGAAAAAAAATTATTTGAGTTTGAGAAATCCAAACATCCAATGCTAAAATAATATTCAAATGGTCTAATTGTTTTACAGAAACATTTTCGTCTGTGACTATGGAATATACAGAGCAAATGCATAACTTACAAGCACTATAGAATTTATAAAGCACTTGGAGTGTAGATTTTATACAGCAGATCATAATTCCACTGAATTTTTATATTAAGTTTTAACTAAACAATCTCAGCATTAATAACACCCTCATCAAATGTCAATCAGCAAATACATTGCCTTTTCAACAGCATAAATTCCTTAAGTTACTCTGTTAAGTTCATAAAATTACCGAAGCAACAAGTAGAATGTAGTCTATAATTATATTGCTCACAACTTCACAAATATAAAATGCATGCTCACAGGGGGTTGGGAAAACGGATTCAGCTTAACTGTAATCCGATAACTAATGGGATGGGTCATGAGCTACAAGCCCATATTGATTATTGACAACTCTACCTCCAGTTAGGAAATGGAATTCCCTTCTTAGCAATCAATGCTTATGTGACTCTGGTAACAATTGTTGGAGGCTATCGCATCGATCAAATCATAAGCATTCGCTGTAGGTTTCTTCTTACTCAGACTACCACCAACAGCAGCATCAAGCATGATTTGGTTGAGTGGTGCCAACCCATCAAAGAAAATATGAGCTAGATGCCATTTGGGAAGTCCATGACGAGGACATTTGCTCAATAAGTCTTGAAACCGCTCCCAAGCCTCGTAAAATGATTCTGACTTGAGCTGAGAAAATGCGATTATATTTCTCCTTAGCATGGTTACTTTTGAAGGAGGAAAGAACTTCTCCAAGAATTGGGTACAGAGCTGGTTCCATGTGGTGATTGACCCTGTTGGTAGTAAGTACAACCAGCGAGCCGCCCTATCCTTTAGAGAAAAAGGGAATAATCTCAATTTAATAGCATCCTCGGAGATTCCATTGTACTTTATAGTGTCACAAATCTGCAGGAAACTGGTTAGGTGCAAACTAGGGTCTTCAGAGGGTAACCCACCAAACTGAAAGGATGTCATGACTAGGGAAATCAAAGTTGGGTTGATCTCAAAATTATCTGCATAAATCGGGGGTGGGACAATGCTTCTTCTTATTTCATCCATGGTAGGAAATAAGTGATCCCTAATTGTTTTGTCTGGTTCATTTGCCATAGCTTTGTGCCTTGTATGACGTCTCAATCTACGAGTAGACTTTCAATTGTAGGATCAAATTGTAAATCAAGGGATTGAGAACAAGTTAGTATACAATTCAAATAAAGCCAAGGAAATAGGAGAACCAGATAAAACTAATGATGGAAATCCCTAAAATTAAAATAAAAATAAGACAAAATAAAAAAGTTCAAGCAAAAACAACTAATGGTGTGTTTGGTTTACACTAGATTTACGTTTCAAACGTGGATTTGAGCAGAAGCTACTCTCAGTAACGTTTGTCCAGATCCACATTTGAAACGTGGTTTTGGATTAAACCAAACACACACTAAATAGAAAAAAATGTGTTATAAGTATGAAGTAGAAGCACAAACACTTCTCCTTGTTGAAGTGTCGGACACATTTGTGACACAACACGTGTTAGACACCCTTTACCAAGTGTTCAATTAAAAAAAGTATATTTTATTGGCTTGGACACTTAGTTGACACGGTCTGTTAGGACACCTCTTAAGCATTTAGCCGACACTCCACCATGGCTTTATACTTGATGGTTGACTATTATCAAAAACTTTTATTTTGCTTTTAAATAACTTTAAAAAAGTTTACTTAAAATATAAATAAAATTATAAAAATAGTCAAAACAAAATATTTAAAAAGATTTTTAGCACACTTCATTTGGGATGTGTTTCCTTCCCCTATTTATCCTATATCCCAACACATTTATATAATTAGGAGGTGCATCAAGTGAGTCTCAGAGAGGAAATCATCTTAATCATACAACATTTGGATGGTTGAGATTAGCACTTCTTATGTTCTCAGCTAACAACTCTCTCCTTATGTGTGCATGTATATATGTATGTCATGCCCCAATGTCTTAGATTTTAGGTGAACTCTCAGCTAATAACTCTCTCGGTTTCTCCTTATGTGTGCATGTATATATGTATGTCATGCCCCAATGTCCTAGATTTTAGGCATCACCGGTGTCAACGTGTTTGTGTTAGTGTCATGTCTAGTGTCCGTCTCCATGCCTCATAGCTTATAATAACAAGGATTTATCATCCCCAAATTGCCATTTTGGTAGTGACAAGAAAAATTTGTTATGTATGTAATATGCAAAGATGCAGGCTACGCTTTAAGGCAAGTGTGTCTGTCATGCAAGTAATTTAGGAATAAAGTCTCAGGTATCGAAACCATGGGATCTAAGTGACAATTACTGGATTATTTAAATCCTTATGCTATAGTGGACTAGGAATACATTAGAATTTAGAACAGTTAAAGATGAATAAAGAATCAAGAATGCAAACAAGAAATTAACTCAATTATGGTAAATCTAGTACGTTTGCTTCACTTGTACATAATTAAGTTGTTAATCTAAATCTCTAATTTCTCTAAAATTATGTATTTCCCTATTGATTAGCAAATAGCAATCAATTACTCTTCTACTATCAGCAATCAATGGTCACACATTACTAATATTCTTCCTTTGGTCATACAAGGAACCAATTAAGAAAAGCATAAAAACCCAAAAACTTTATTAATACAATAAGACAATAACTGATTGGAAGTGAAGAATTGTAGTTCAGTCATTGAACAATCCTAGACTCAGTTTATCCTATAGTTCTGTTAACCAATTATGGATGGTCATGGGCCAATTAATCAACGTTTTTAATATGTAATAAGTGAAATAAAATAAACCCAAATGAAAATTGAAAAAACAAATTATAGTATTAAAATTTGGGAGGAACACAAGATCCACTCATAGCCCTCATTATGAAATTCAAAATAAAACTCTAAACTAAAATTTCATAAAAACATTTATCCAAGGAGGAAAAGTATGATACAGAGACATAAAACGTCTTTTAAAAGTGGGAGATATCCTAAGATTTTCACCAATCGTTTTTTCTATTTCTAGACCTGTCTTCCCTAGATGGGAGTCCTCTTTTCAAACTTTTGATTGTTCTTATAGTCCTTTTAACTTCTAACTCCTAATTTTTTTATAAAGATACAGACTGTTTAATTATTTCCACAAATTTTAGAATTTAGATAAAAATTTTGGTTTGAATAAAATCCTTTCAAATTTGTCTTTAACATATTTTTAAATTTAATCCAAAATTTATAGCAAATAGATTTGTTTCTTTGTTTAAATTTTCTTTAAACTCTCCTCATTAGAAACTTCTACTTGTCGATATCTTTTAACATTTTTTTAATCTTATAATAAGTAAAATTATTTAATAAAATCTATTTGAAATAATCAATAAAATTTATCCATATGAGCTGTGAGATGAACATACGTGCCACAATTCAATCTGTGACCTTAATTATAAGAAAGAAAGAAAAGGAATTTCCTAAATCAAAAGAGCAAATACACTACACATGTATAGAAGGTAAGTATAATAAAAAGAAAATTATATGAAGAATTGGAAAGGAGTGCTCGTGAACAAACAAAAAATGAACAATACAGCATAACCAACCTCCATCCTGGATTTTATCTTATTGACATTCAATTAGGAAGAAGGATTCTATTTTATTGATACCTATTTTTGGTTTTTTGCAGTTTCTTTTCTGTCTGAGATGTTTTGTCCTCTGTCCTTTATGTGGCTTCTTTGTTTCTTCTTTAATTTTCAAAAATTCACTAGGCCTAGGCTTTATCAGAGATCAAACACTAATGAATCTTTATCAAAATAAGATCAGGCTGTAATGGCTAGCGATGTTAGCAGTTTTAGGTAAGCAGCAATAGAGGTTCATTTGGTTTATCAGAATTTGTACCCTAAAAAAATGATTTAGGTGCAATGCACTTTCAGTAAAAACAGAATAGGTTCTGTAAGATTCTGAATTACTAGATTTTTCCATGTGCAGTTCAATCCAAATAGCAAATGATAGCAAAGCCCAGAGTTGTTATTTTCACATCATTTAACTAAATTCAGTCCCACTGTATGAGAATTTCACAATAAATAAATTGAGAATCAGAGACAAAGAAGCAGAAACTGCAACAGTTACCTAGTGCAACGCCTCAAACCAGAAATAAAAAAGATAAAAATAAAAACCGAAAAGAAAGAGAGAAGACAAACCAATTGAAATCGAAGCAGCCGACTGATCCGGAAAAAAAAAAGCTTCAATTATTCCAATCAGCGATAAAACAAAGCTTCAACTGCTCCAAACGTCAAGATCAATCTCTGAGACAGAACCGATAGGACACAATCAAAACTAATAAGAACAATTTGAATTAATGAAATAAAAAATTTCGCAAAATCAAATCATCTTTTGAGCGAAAGCTGAAGAAGAATGGCGGAGACATTGGTCCCCGAAAAGCGTCACAGCATTGTCCATAACAGTACCTTTTCAAAACAATATACCTCTCCGATTCCGTCCTATTCTTCTTCAACTCAATGGTTTGGGAGAGAAGAGTTCCGTTAGGAAAAGCCTTGCAGGGAATTAGCGTTCGGATAAGGGTTTAGCTAGCTGTTAGTGAAGGGTTTTTTCTTTTTAAATTTGTTTGGAGTTTGTTGTTGACGACAGAGATCCTCTAAAATAGTACAAATAGTTTGTTAAAAAAATCTTTTGATTTTTTATGCTATTTAATGATATTATTTTAAAATATTTTTATTTAATTTAATTAAAATTTTAATTAATCATGCGTTAATAAAAAATATATATTTCTACTTGATATAAATATTAATAAAAGTAAAGTATTTAATGGATGATAATTTAGATAATACAATTTATTTTTTAAATAATAAAAAATGTAATAAATTTAATTAACTTTGTTAATTAATATGAAGTAAATTCTTTTATATTCAAATTCGAAAGAATTATTTAAAACAAAATAGGTGATCACTAACCTATGCTAAAATTAAAATTGTACGAAGAGTTTTATATTTGATTCCCATAAATTTTGTTTTGTTAAGCAAATAAATGATTAAATAAAAAAAAGTACAAGGAGTACTTTAATCTATATATAACTATAAAATAACACGAAAGCATCTGGACAATAACTAAACAAAAAGCATGACCCAGTAAAATATATAAACCCAAAAAAATAAGTAAATGAAAATTATCCAAACACCTAAAATACACCTGAACATGAAAAAATAAAACTTGCTACTCCAAGCAGTAAGCGCTGCATACCTGAACCAATGATGAGAGGACAAATCTTCGCAAATATAGAAGGCACCATCAAACAACTGCAGAAATAAGGTTAAATTACATCCAAAAAGAAAGCACGACTCCGGCAAGAGTCAAACCAGGAAAACGAGCACATAGAAGGTTTCCAACCAACAGAGACCACCAGCAGCAGAATTAAGCTGTGAGCCAACAGTGACCGAGCTGGAAAAAACTTAGATATTCCACATGTGCAGCAACTCCTACATCTCCTCAACCAGGCAACAACAAATAAATAGAGAACAACACTGAGTTCTTACAATATGCACACTATTAGAACTGACTTTGTAAAACCGATATTGTTGTCCCAATCAGAGCAAACCAGAGCCAAATAAATGGTTCGAACAGTATGCAAATTTAAACAAGACCCAATATCAACAGACCATGACACGAACGGGTAGCTAAATGATGAATCTTTAGCTTTCAATAGCTTCCATGTTCTAATTTTTATTAGATTCAAAACAGCTCCAGGTTCGATAGTCTTATTTGAGGACCAAATCCCCACTAACCAAACTAGAGACCAACATACCCTACTACTAGCACTATAGTCCAGTAACCCAACAAATTGACACAGATTTTCCATACAACCAGAATTTAATACATAACAAAAACCACCCTACTGCACACATGACATCCAAACCTCATGGTGCAATTGAACATTCAAAGAACAAATGTGAAGTTGTCTCTAAAGCTTGACCACACCATACATAATCACTATTCAAACCATTTAGCGCATTCCGACTTAAGAGATTCTATTTTATAGGAATTCTATTTAAATTAAATCTCCACACAAAACAAGATATCTTGGTAGGTACAAATTTTGACCACAAGAATTGGTACATAGGAAATTCTGCATAGATGGCATCATTGGCAATAACTTGATAAGCAAATTTAACAGAATATAAACCCACAGAATTTGCATTCCAACCCCAGCAATCTGCACGTTCCTCAACCAATTGAACTGACTCTAACTCTAAGGAGAGTTGTTGTAGTTGGTCTCGTTCCCATACAAATAAGTTTCGACGCAAGCTCCAATTACATGAAAAATCACTTCCACTCCTTACTAACATATCAGCGATAGTCACATCCTTATTGCTAACAACCGAGAATAACCTATAATAACGGTCACACAATGTCATCCTATCATACCAAACGTCCTTCCGAAACAGTGTATCATTCCCATTCTTATGAATATCAAGAGCTGTAGATAAAAAAACTATGATTAATTTTAGATCCATCGTAACCTTAATTTATAAAGATTTGAGGGTGAATGACTTTTTACTTTTTTATTTTAATTTCTCATTTGAGAGAGAATAACCTTTTAGTATTTTACGGATGAAATTAATTTAGAAAAGTTTTTTCCTTGTTAAAAGTATAATAAAATTGTTTTATATTTTTTAATTTAGTTTTTATTATATTTTTATTTTTATTTTTCATTTTAAAACTTTTCAATGAAAATTACATGTTTTTATTATTTTAAATTTAGTAAAATATTTTTTTCTGAAATTTAACTTATTTGAATATTTTAAATTTATTATTAAAAAATTTCATAAAAGCAATATTGAGGAAACCAATAAATGTTATTCAATTTGATAAAATGTAAAAGGTTTTATTTAATGATATTAATAAAAATTTATAATTAATTTAAAAAATTTAATAGAAACAAATATTTCCAATAATTTTTTATAAAGTTTTGTAGGAAGATTTGCAGGTAGCTATGATCCTCTATAAATCCATAATAAATAAAATTACAAAAAAAAATCCATAAGAAAATTACCTATGAAAAATCCTTGATTTCCTAAATTAAATTAATTTTGGGTGGAAATTTTTTTCAAACTACTCCATTTCCCTCTAGTCTTATTTATAAGACATTTCAGACCAAATCACACATATTAAAAAGTAATAAATACGTTGATTTTCAAAAAAATATTCTACAACATTCCAAGTTTACCCATATTCAAAATAAAATTTCACTATCATGGTAGTTTTGTCAATTTGAAATCTTTAATGGTCAACAAGGGTAAATATGAGAAAAAACATTAAATGCTTCTAAATTTTCATGCTCTGTCTTATAAATAGGATCGTAAAAAAATTTCAAACGTTGCCTTATAAGAGCTCCTTTGTTTAAAATTATTTCTTAAAAAATCACTTTTTTTAAAAAAAAATCACTTATAAGAATTTTTAAGATGTTTGTCTAAACTTTTTTTAAGAAGTAGAGTCAGAAAACAATCAGTTTTCAGCTTCTTTTAAGAAGAAACTCTAAGGGCCAGTTTGTTTGTGCTTAAAAAAAATACTTCTTTTAATTGCTTCAAAAATGATTTTTATTTTAGAGATTTTTGTAAAATCAGAAGTAAATTTTCGTTTGGTTACAATCATAAAGTGTACTTTATTTGTTAAAATAAAAGTCTCCTCATTTTTTAAAACTTTTCTGTCTCTTCTACTGCAGCTGCTTTTTTCCAGAAGCAGCTCTAAGTTGCTTCTTAAAAAAACAGAAAACTTATTATTTTCTAATTTTTCTTCTTAAAAAAGTTTAGACAAATGGGCTCTTGGAGCTGTCTCTGGAAAAAAGTAGATGTGGTAGAAGAAAGATAAAATTTTTTAAAACTTGCACTATAATTTATCCCATTCCTTTTATTTATCTTATACATATTAGGTATTAGATACTGTTTTATTCCACTTGACCAACCCGCTACAGTCCTATATCTATTTCTCATTTAGTCCAACTTGATGTATGGAATTCTGGTTTTGATTCAATGAATTACATTATTTCCGTAAAAAAATTCATCATGCATAAATAAGTAGATATATTCATTCAATTATTTGATATTATATTAACAATTTAATTAGTATACATGGTCAATGTAAAAAAAGTTCTACATTATCTTTCAATGATGTGCTATCACATCATTTAATGACATGATAAATCATGTATTATTAAATTCAATAAATGATATGTTAATTCATCTTTGAATGACAATATAAAACTTGCCTTAAATATGTTTTTAGTCCCTAAAAAATTAGCGAATTTTGTATTTAGTCTCTATAAAATTTTTCACCTAGGTTTAGGGTGACGACGTGGTTGCTATGGTGGATTTTTCTGAAATTATTTTCCCCCAATTTTGTTAATTCTTAATTCTAATATTAATATTAAAAAATTAATAATATTGAAATTAACAATTAAAAAAATAAAATGGGGGGAAAATAATTTCAAAAAAATCCACTATGGCGGTCATGTCAGCCTAAATAGACACATCAACTTACTATAACAGTGTCAGGTCATCACTTAACAGTGCAAATTAACGGCAAGGATTAAACTTGGAAATAGAAAATTTATGAGAGATTAAACTTAGGTGAAAAATTTTATAGGGACTAAACATAAAATTCGTTAATTTTGAGAAACTAAAAACATATTTAAGTCATAAAACTTTCTAAAACTAATGGTGTAAATTCATTAAATCCTTATATTAATTTTTAAATGTTTTTAACAGGGTTAATTAATATCAAAGACTACAATTAAAGTATTTTATAAAAATATATTATATAAAACAATAATTTTAAAAGTTAAGACAAATAAAATTAATAAAAAACGAAAAATATGTTTACCCTAATATTAATATAATAATCATAAGCACAAAATTTTAGATAAACAATTAAACATTCATATATATATATATATATATATAATCATATGGTATTTTTTTTATGTTTTAAAAGTACATTATATACGATGATAGTTAGTATTTACTTATATTTTAAAAGTACCTTATATGTTAATTAGTGTTTTTTTAATGAAGCATAGATTATTTTTTAAATTATATAAAATTTTATATATTTAGGGCTCGTTTGGTGCACATGATAGGATATGATAGAATATGATAGGAGAGTTGGATAGTGACATGATAGGATAAGAGCAGGATAAGCTCTTATCTTATCTTATATTTGATGTACATCAGGATAAGAAGACAAATATGATTATTTTATCCTATCCTACATTTGAGATGGACAGATTTTGGTAGGATAGGATATAAAGAATATTAAAATGACAAAATTACCCTTATTACAAATTTAAATTTTTTTTGCTTTTCAGCAAGCAGACATAAATAAAAAATTATTTTTTATTAAAAAATATTTAAATTTATTTTACAAAAATAAAATTGTTAAAATATTAAAATTAATATCAAAATTACCACAAAAAATCGTTATTATAGAGAGAGGAGGAGAGATGGGAGAGAGGGAGGGAGGAGAGAGAAAGAGGGGGAGAGAGGAAAGAGAGAGGAGAGAGGGGGAAGAGAGAGGAAAAAGATAGGAGAGAGAAAGAGGGAGAGAGAGAGGAGATAAGAGAGAGAGGAGAGAGAAAGAGGGGGAGAGAGGAGAGAGAGAGGGGGAGAGAGAGGGAGAGGAAAGAGATAGGAGAGAGAAAGAGGGGAGAGGGGATAAATGAGGAAGAAATTTGTTTATCTTATCCTATCCTAACTCTCTAACCCAGCTCCCCCCTCAGGATAAGAATTACACTAGAAGGAAATGATAAGATAAGAAACGGGATAAAGTTATCATATCATATTGGTGCAACAAACACACGATAAGTGGATAGGATAAAGTTATCATATCATGTCTCTTATCATGTGCACCAAACGGGCCCTTAATCTAGTTAATAATGTATTAAATAGTTGAATTAATAAAATTTATCGCCGGTAAAAAATAATTAAACAGAATAATATATAGTAAGATTTACTTTTGGAGTAAAATCTCTACACGCGCACAAGCAAACTCGTGTTACTCAAATTTGATCGATTATAAATTTTTTTATTATTATGTAAAACTTTTTGGGCCACGACCACAGTGGAACACCTCATGGGTGATTCACACATTGAATCACTTTTATTTGTCGTCCGATTTCATTAAAACAAAATCAAAGGATAAGATTTAACAAAGGCAACCGGTTATTTAAAGGCAGTAAATTTCTACTTGCTCTGAATTACTGTTTATATTAGTGATCCCTAATAATTTGTAAATATTGGGTTAGATCCTCAGAGTTGTTCGTCTCCACGGATGAGCCATCGGCGACTCCACCTCTTGTGATTGCATAATCTGCAATTAGCGAATTCTTTCGCGAGCTTATATATATATGGTGCCAAGAGAGGGTGAATAGCCACATGGGCTAGGAAATTGCCACAGTGGCTCCATAAGGGACCGTGAATAGTTTGATATATATAGCTCTACAACGAATTGGGTTGCCCCCATCAGGAAGTCAATGTAATATTCCATATGGTTGTGCGAATAAGTTTTGCAATCCGATAATGATATGTGGATGTAAAAACAGTTGAGTTAATACGGTGAAGTTCAGTGGCACTTAGCATGATATATATGTATCTGTAGCAGCTTGTAAGTGAGAATACATGTTGATTTTGAATAATCAAAATAACTCTCTTTCGTTTGTCATATTTATTGTCCTACAACTTGATTTGCAGGAGTTTCTTACAGGCTGAAAGCTGCTAGAGCAGCAAGCCCCCAACATAAACAGAATGTTTTTCAAACAAGTACATGAATCTTCAGAACAAAACCTCTGGCTAAGCCAATATGTCACCACCGGCTATCTTCTTCTCTTTGTTCTCTTTCATTGTATCACAAAGTGCTCTCCCTTTAGTCTCTAGCAAGAACACTCCAAACACCCCACTACATCCTATCACCAACCCAAACACCCCATAACAAAGAAACTTATGACCGCACCTACCAACAACGAACTAAAACTCCCGCCAAACACCACCGCAAGCCTCGCCATCGACAAACCCGAATTCCTCACACAAGTCGGAAACATTAAATGCAGTACAAGCACTAAAAAATGACATCAACTCAAACCCAATCTGCATCTCACTCCACACCTTCCCTTCCATAATTGACATCACACTAAAAACCCAACTCAACACAGTGAACACAAACAATGCATTCCTCCTCCTGAACTTGTCTATGAGAAAGAACGTGATCAATGACGACGGAAGCTCTGACAATGCATTAAACGTCACACTGATCAAGTTATGCAGGTAGCTCTCTTTGCTCTCCGTCTTCCTAGGTGTTGTTTTGAAATTTTAAGAGAAGATTATCTATTAACTAGCAACCTCGTCCAATCTCCAAACAAGTTTAACTCCAAGTCTTTCGTCCACTTGCTATCCAATCTTTGAACAACTCTTCACGACATAGATGATCAATGTGTTTAGTTTCCAGAAGAATATATAATCAGAAACATTTTAGTAAAATTGGTCCTCAATTGTAATTTCAAAAATATTGAGAATAAAATAGCAAACTGTAATTTTGTTTTACTCACAATTTACCAAACCGGCTATTGTAGGTCTTTAGGGTGTTGTAAACCGTGCACCACACCCATCAGAATGATTCATGGTAGACTTAACCAACTTTTTGATAATTATAGTGTTAAAGTTAACAAATATGAATCTTGACACACATCATATCAAATTAACAGATATGAAAGATGATATATCTTAATTCATGTAATTTTGTTTTGAATTTTTTTTACAGTTTTAAAAGTCTTAACTTCATAGTTTAAACATATTTACTCAAAATATATGAAGCATTTGCTAATTTTATATACAATTGTAGCACTTGTTATGAAGTACAAACTGCCTTTATGGTAAAAAGCAGTCTCTAATTTTGTTTTCTTTTGAGATTAGGGAATAATGATGTTTCCCATGCGGATAAATAAAATAAAATAGATTGTCCATTTCTATTTGAATTTAGTTTTACCCTTTTAATGAAATCAAAATATAATAAAAGTGAACACATGTGTTATATTTTATTCTGTTTTATTTTCTTATTTACTAAACTCTTTCTAACAAGTAAAAAACTTTTACCTTTGGAGCATATTTCAAGTTGTTCCAATTTCTTATTCTCCGCACTTTTTTAAGTATAAATTTAAGAAAAATATATAATTTTAGTTTCAATCGGTAAAATTAAAATTAAGTAAATTTGAGTTTAGTCGATCATAATTTAAAGTTGGTGTGTTAAGTCTTTCTATTTTTTAAATTATACCAAAGACTCAAATTAATCCTTATCATCTCTGATATTAGGGACTAAAAACATATATGATAAGAACTAATTTAGGCCGGTGATTCTAAAAGATGATAGACTCAACACGTTGATTTTAAATTATAAAGATCAAAACTAAATTTACTTAATTTTAAAGGGATTAAAAAACACATCTTATCTTTAAATTTAAGTAGACCTCTATCTTAGTTTTCATTTCTTTATTTTCTCACAATAGTGTCAGATTAATTCAATTTAAAATAATTACCTCCCATTGTTAGTATATTAAATTCAAACTCAAATTTATTATCTCTTAATATATTTAACTATTAAATTTAAATTAAATCCCTAATTTTCTAATTTTGATTATTTTTCATAATTAAGAAAAATATAAATAAATTTTAAATTTACAACATTTATATATGCATAATGTATTTAAATTTAGTTTATATAATGAAAATATTTATTCATTAGATAATAACATAAATATATTAAATTTTAATTAAAAAACTCACATATTATACGAGCTTATATATAACTAGAATCCTACTCCTTTTGTTTTTTTGTCCAAAACTAGTATCTTATTTGAACCTTTGCAACTTTTCATTTTAGACAGTGAACCTTGATAAATTGAAATTGATGGCAAAAATTCTGAACCTTGAGACTGCTTAGAATTTTTAGCAGCCTTTATAGTATATACCTCATTCTTACCGTTTTTCACATACACCATCACACACGTAGAGAGAATCTAAAATAGCTCAGCTATATATGAGCTATAACACACACACACACATATGAAATTGTGGTTTGTGATAATAGTAGGGATTCGATCATCAGCAGCACAGCATTTCCCTTTCCATCCTCCTTTAATAAGTCCATTAGAACCTCCAGAAAATTAAAAAAAGGTAGTAATATTTGGATAAAAACTTATCGTTATTCTGCTATATGCGCGGTGAAGTTTTTTTTGAGAGTATCTTCTCAGCCGATAGTTGAGAGATCGGAATACTTTCAAACGCTTTTGCGTGGTCATTCTTCTTTCCAATAAACATGTTGTCAATAATTATTTTGACCATTTGAAGGAAAGGAGTACTAAAATATGACCTGATCAAATACCAAAATAAAAACAAAAAATAATAATAATCTTTATTATTTACTTTAACAGAAACAAATTATTACACAACCACTGCATCTCCTCACCATATAAATAAACAAATTTTCATAAAAGTTTATCTCTGACCATCAATTTATATGTAATTATTAACAGTGAACAACAACTAATTAAAAAACCCACATACCATATATTTAGGAAACCTTTCTGGAATCATCTTTGGCAAAGTATATGATCACTAAGTAGCACATATCAGAAGCCCATCTACGAAGAAGAAATTTAGGAACAGTATCACCAAATGGCCAATTGGACATTGAAAAAGATTCAAATAGCTAGGCAAAGGGGGAAGGGGAAGGGGCAGGGGCAGGGAATGAACTATGTCCTAATGTATATATGTTCAAAAACAAAAGACCCCATAGATCAATAGTTCAATACTCACTTCAATGACCAGCACCAGGGCTTGGAATATCACCATGTTTTCTATAGAAATCATAATCATAATCATACCCATCATGAGGTGGAGATTGATTGCCCTGACGATCTTCCATCTCTAGAGTCTGATGTAACCCTGTGATTTTGACATGACATGCTATAATGCCACAATTCTCCTTGCTTCTCAATCTGCTTGTAGCTTCAATCTCTTGGCACATCAAAGACAGAAGAAGAGGTAGCACAATGAACACAAACCTGGGCTTAGATCCTCTCTTGGACATTTTATCGTTTAGGAAAAGTGCAGGGGAGATCAGAGTATAGCTTCAAAAGTTGTTATGGCCATGGCCATTTCAATAATTTATAGGCCACTATGATCATAGCATGCACCTTTGTTCAAAAAGTAGGGAACGTAGTATAATTAGTTTCTCATAAAGTAGAGCTTAATTAAGGGCCACAAAGAGCGCATTAGACCATATTGCATATCTCTATCTATTGACTACTGTTATAAATAAAATTGATGTTTTTAATTACAAAAAGCAACCCCTCTCTTCATGTTTATCCATTTTATATATTTTAAGGAAATAAAGTTTAGCAATGTCCTCTGATCTTTTGACCATATTTAGCATTCACATATGCTTCAAATTTAGCTCAATATATAATAATGAGGTTCTGTGTTTATCTGTCCGGCATGATACCTTTATATCAAATACCTCCTATATACATCGAGAATGCTTGTCTGGTAGCTCATGTTGAATTGCTTATTAGGGCCCAGAAATCATTGCGTGATTCTTAGAACAAAATTTATTTTCCCCAATCTTGAAAGGGCTAAATGCTGTAAAGAATATGGATGGTCTAGATCAGTTGTAAAGGGCGTTACTTCTATTTTGATTTGTAATCTCATGGTTAATTAAAAAAACAAAATGGATATAATTGAACTAGCGCTAATTAATTTGTTGTTTTCTTAATCCCATAGTTATCAAAACTGGACCGGACCGGACCGGCCGGTTCTACCGGTATGACCGGGAACCGGCCTGATGTCCGGTCCATACAACCCTAAAAATCGGCTGGTTTTAAAACCGGTTAAAAACCGGTGCAAACCGGTGTCAAAAAACCAGTTGAACCGGTCAATTTCAAAATTTCAATTTTTTTTGTTTTCTTTTTTATTTTTATTTAATCTAAAATATTTATAAGATAAATAAAAACAAATTTTTTAAGAATTACACACAAATATTTATTATTTATTCAATTATTATAAATTTTTTTATAATATAATACATAAAATAAACTCTTTTATATTAATTTATAATCTTATATATATTAATTTCTTATAATTTTATCTTATTTATTACTTAAAAAATATTATATAATGTTAAAAAATATATTTAATTATTATCGGTTCGACCACAGTTCAACCGTGGTTGAACCATTGAACTAGTATCTTCACCGGTTCAATTATCGGTCCAATTTTAAAAATATTGCTTAATACATTAAAGTCATTTGGTAAATCACATGTAGTTATGGTTATGGAGTTGGTTTAGTAATAGACAAATTTCGTTCAGCATACTATTAGAACATGGAAGTTCAAAATTGTGTTGGTGATTTGTATACGTGAGCGTGTAACTGACCATGTGCCCTGCAAAGAGAAGAAACAAGAAGCAATGAGTAGAGGTGCATATGTATCTACTGAAGTCACAGACGTGAGAGGCAAGACATGTTGCGGAAGCTACTGCCTGCACCATGCAGGAGTCCAAAACCAAAATAAAACAGCGCTGGACTTTGTTTTAATTTTCAATTAAATTATTTTAATAGAAAATTTTCAATTTTTATATACTAACTTTCTCTTATATCTCCTTCTCCACATCTTTCTTTTTTTTTTCTCTCTCTCTTTTTATTGTATCACTACTCACTGGTCACACTTTCATTTTTTCCTTTTTTTCCTATCTCTCTTTCTACATTTTTTTCACATAACTTCTGGTGTATGACAAACAATTTTTTAATAAAATGATAAAATATAATAGGAAATTGAGAAGAGGAATGAATGACAATTGGATCCAAGTCCAATAGGATCGGTAAAAAATTTTCATTTTTCATGTATAGAGTAATTACCCGTTAAATGGATTTGGATTCAGGTATGAGTAATTACCCACATCTTTTAATGGGTGCGAGTCCAGGATACAATGGTATCCAACTCTATATATTCATACTCACATTTATATAATACATAATTAATTAATTTTTTATATATATAATTTAATTTATATATGTTTATACTATTTATTAATCTATTGATTAATATTTTTAAAAAATAATTAATATGCATATATATATATATATTATAGTTACAAAAACCTTACTACATATATACTAGGGGGAGAGAGGCACCCCATGGCTCTGTATATTTTAAATAAAAATAAAATAAAAAAAAGAAAAGACAATGTAACTTTGAGTAGTTATTTTTATAGAAGTAACTGGTTATTAAAAATTTAAAATTTAATGTAAGGGTAAAATTGTTTAATGAAATGTGGAAATCAAAAGAGGAATATCCCTTTATATAATATAATAGTATAGATTACTAATTTAATTTAATTAATTTAAATGTTATAATTTTGAAAATATTATAATTTCATAACCCTAAATACTAAAACAGTAAAACATGAACCAATTTCCATTTTTCCTCTCATTGTTCTCTTTTATGATACACTTCCACACACCAACGTTGTTTTATGGTTAAATTTGGATGATTTTTGCATCATTTTTCATTTGTGCGCTAGAGTTGTTTTTTTAATTAATTTTTATTTTTAATTGATTTATTATTTGTATAATTAATAAAAGTGTGGATAATGGCAAAGCCTGCCCAACATTTCTCTAAACCTTAAGGAATTTTTTTAACGAGACCTTGTTAAATGAATAAAAAAATTATTAAAATATCATAACTTCATATAAATTTATCTCTTGATCCTTTTGAGATGGAAATTTATTTATTAAATTATTATAATCAAATTTAATATTTCTTTTCTATCAATAATATCCATAAATATTTTTTGAGATATTGTTAATGAGAATAATATTTAGAATTAATTATTGATAATTATTATTTACGAGAAGAGAGTCATGATGAAATGGGGCCTTTTTTTAAGAAAAAAATCTTAATTGCTCTTAATAATTTAATATTATTTATTAAATAATTAATAACTATTTTTTAAAAATATTAATAGCAAATATTTTTTTAACCTAATATAAAAATATTTTTGGGCCTAAATTAAGATTGATAGGCATATGAATCAAAGAAGAATAGAACATACTATTTTGTTATGCTTTCTTTCGTTTTACTCTTCTAGTAAAACTAACATATACTATTTTTAACTGTCGACCTACTCTATATTATTTTTAAAATACATCAAATAAAAATTAAAACAAATATGTTACATCTGATATTGTTCTAACTTCTAACTTATCTGCTAAATATTACCTTAAAACTAATTACCATTTAACTCATTTCAGTAATTAAAGAACATTAGTCCTCATTTCAGCAAAATCGTACATGTAATCATCATTGATCGTCTCTTCTATATATTACGATTAACAATTAATTCTTAATTCCGTAAAAAAAAAAACAATTAATTCTTAATTTGATTGGTTTGGTAATATATAAAAATAATTATTAAGTTCGGTTTGGGATGGTTGTGAGTTTCCAACTAAAGATAAAAATTTTCACTTTAAAAATAAAAAAAAATATTTAATTTTTAATTTTTAATTATAAAAACTTGATTAAAATTTTTTTAAAAGTAAAATTAGAAACAACCCAAACGGGGCGAAAATTAAAGTAAAAATAAATGACATCAGTAAAGATGTGGTTGTAACTAAAAACCAAACAGATTGAATAGTTTGACTTTGAACTTTAAAATTAAATGTTTATTTGGTTTAATATTGTACAATGTGTGTAAAATCAATTTTATATAATTGATTTTAAATTATTTTATTTCATAAAATATATATCATTTATTTTCAATAATAAATTCTAAAATCAATTCAATTAATAAATCAAACAGACACAACTTCTTACTTCACAATGAATTACAAATAAAATTACGAAAAATTTATAGATAATTCTGTAAATAAAAATATAGTTATCAATATTTACGGATTTTTTTGCAAACTTATTGTGAATTTTTCATCATTCACAAATAGTATATAAATAGACTATAATTCACCAAATTAAAGGGCCCAACTTGGGTATTTCTTATGTGGATATATACGGCTCTTGTGTACATACATCTGAGAATCAAATAAATAATATATAATCATTCAATAAAAAAATAATAAAAGTTTTTTTTGTCAATAATATCTGGGAAAAGTTGAGATAAGATTGGCGACACATTAAAAGGAGAGCTTACCGTGGGTGGGTCATGCTGTTGACTCTTTTTTTCACTCAAAAAAGTAGTTTCTGTGATAAAATTTCACTATACTATACTTGGATCTTTCCAATGCCTCTCTCTTTGCTTTCTTCTTCTTCACCTAAGCTGAAAGGAGATTTACAATTTATATATTATTATATTATATGCATTTGTTAATCCCAATTCGCTTTTTAACTTTCGGTTATCAAGCAGCCAAATGCCACAACGTAACCGGTGAGTGTCACAACGATATTGTGCTTTCCACAAACAACCACTAATCCTGGTTTGTCTGCTTAATTCTTTGGTCATGCTAATGTCATTAACACTAATACTAATTAACATCAAACCGAAAGCTGAAGAAGATGGTTGGTTAAGCCCTTTCATTTCAGAAAGGGTAAGGGCTAATCAGGCTAAAAAGAAAGAGCTGGTCAAGGACACGAGGAAGCTTGTGAGCCAGAATTGCAGATCCATTTCTTTTCGACCTTTCTTGAATCTTTTACCAGTTTGGAAGTTTCACATAAAGTAAAATCATAATGCTGGCATCAAGTCTTGCCACAGTTTTAAAAACAATCAATTAAAGCAAGCGGTGATTGGATGGCAACTAGCGATGAGAATAGGCCGAGCCGAGCTAAGTTTTCTAAGACCCAAGCATGATCTGCATCTTAAATCTATGGAAGCCTATTACTTGACATAGGCTTTATTTTATGGTCTGAGCATGACCTATTTAAATAAAGTCTGACAAGGCTTGAAAGCCTGTTTAAAAGTCTGTTTCTAGTAAGGTATTTGAATATATCATAAGCACATACATGAATAGACTTATAGGCTCAAGTTTTTAACATACTTAAATGTTCATACAAGCTAAAAGTAAGTATATAATTATAAGAAAAAATAATAAAAAATCTTTATAATAATAATAGCAATATAAAAAATATTAGTATTTTATTTATATTTAGTTAAATAGGTCGGCCTAATAGACTCAAAAGGCTTTTTTGAGGGCCTGAAACTTGGCTTGTTCTGGTATATAGGCTTTTGAAAAAGCATTGTCTGCTTTATTTAATGAATTGGTATGACCTGATGTATGCCGGGTAGTAGACCCCTGACGAGCGGTCTAGCCTATTCCCACCCCTAATGGCAAGACAACGGTTTTTTAATTTCCTGTATGTAGTAATTATAAATGACAATATTATATTTAAGATCTTGACATTACCCATGGTTAAGATTAATTATTCATGTAAAAAATATAATAACTTATATAATACATTATTTTTTTATTTTTCTTTATCATATTACTTATTATATTTTATATTTTTTTTTCTTCTTCATTTCTTTATCTTTATTGGTTAACAACAATTTCTCCCTAGTAATAACAGCGAGATATCTTTACTCGTCTTGGTGGGTTGTAATATTTTGGCCACGGATTAAAATCTCTGATTGATTTGGTTGTTTTCACGATTAATTTTTCCGTTGGTAAAATAGAATATAAGGATGTTTTATAGAGGCTGAAATCCTCTCCCATATTAAAGAGTGTACAGTGATCATTCAAAGATTATAAATTTTTACATCATATTTTTATTTTTTTATTTAATCTGACTAGCTGAAATTCCATTCAATTTTTCTAAAACTATAGAGGATGCGGATCCGATTTAGAGGCTTTTGTGAATAACTTCACCGCCTCATCCACCGACACTTTAATTATTAAAAAATATAACTTCTTTTTTTTCTTTATCTTTGAAGGTGAAAATTGCAGTGCGCGTGCCGCGTGGACGATTTTCACCCGAGTCAGATGCTGGGTTGAATTGAACAGCTCCCTTTTCTCATTACTTGAATATTTTTAGAATTGAGACTATTATCATATAACTAATTAATCTGGGATTTCAAATAGTGGGTTAATTAATTTAATATGAAATTGATATTCAAATCCATAACAATTTAAAATTTGGAGAATTAAAAGTTGCATTGTGAGCTATGACATCAACGCGGTGTAGATGCAATCGCATCAGGAGTAAGTGTATAGGGACCCAAATTCGCAGTCCTTTCTAGTTCTGGGTAAAAACCTATGAACAATTTCGTAAGACCTTAATTAAAACTGAAGTTTCCTCCCTGCCTTCTCTCACTGAAATGCTTCCATCACTCATTACAAAACTCATGTTCTAGATTCCAGCGTCAACCCAAGTGTGGTCAAAGTTCATGTGTTTCAGTATACCACTAAAACACATGACTAGACCATATACAGAAAATTTCTTCGAGCATCACCCAAGCATTAGAAAAATTTGTACTATAACCATTATTTTCCTAAAATAAATATATTTTAATAAACAAAACAAATTCTCGCATGTTGAATTCTCAATTTAGTCATACCCTAAACAAAACAATTTTTTTATTATTGACAATTAAAAATATAAATAATTTTTAATAATTATATATATGTTTATATATAAAAATTGGGGCATGACTCCCAAGTCCAAATGTCATATTGAAGATCTACCTTTGTAGATGCATCCCAACTATATATATATACCTTGTGTCAAATTAATATATAGTATATTTGAGTCAGATCAATTGACACAAGGTATCAAATTTCAAGATTTACATTAATTAATAACTTTTTGTAGAATATGAAATTAACTAATCCAACCATCGAATCATATTATATTATCATCATGATCATGTATATTAAATTTCAAATCATTTAGATATTCATTGGTAAGTTATCTAGTAGCATACTTTTACTTATATTTTTAAAACATATTACACGTTAAAATAAAATGGTATGATGAAGTTTTAATTAGTTTTTTATTTGCATGAAATTTTATAAACTTGATTTGTTCCATAATATTTTTCAATTCAATGGTTGAATTAGTCAATTTTACATTCTACAATAAATTATTAATTGGTGTAAATCTTAAAGTTTGGGATGCGGATTCTCTTCATTTCATGCGGGAACTGGAGGTGAAGTTCTAGTACTTTAGACCGTCATATTGATCTAGTGGCTGAAAACAATCTGCCTCAAATCACAAGTTCCAACACACTTTAAGGTTTAACCTCTGAATAAACCACCATTGCCTCCGGTATAACAGATACGATCTTTTACGTGATGATTAATTTATCCTTTTTATCTTTTTTTCTTTACATTTATCCTTTTTATCTGATAAAGAAAAAGAAAACAAAACATAAAGACCCCCTAAAATTAGCATACAAGTTCCAACACACTTTAAGGTTTAACCTCTGAATAAACCACCATTACCTCCGGTATAACAGATACAATCTTTTACGTGATGATTAATTTATCCTTTTTATCTTTTTTTTTGTTTGCATTTATCCTTTTATCTGATAAAGAAAAAGAAAAGAAAACAGAAATACCCCCTAAAATTAGCATCAGAATGAAAAACTCAATTCCATTTATGGGAAAACCATTCATAACACACCCATTTATCATATAATTCCAGGAAACAACATCCCGATGACTCATTTCATCAAACACATAATGTTCACTCTCAACTTCATCAAATTTAAAATAAGTTGCAATTAGAGAGTTTTTTTATAAGCCAAATAATTGAAATTAAAGGGAGTACAAGGGGTACTCCAACCCATTACAAAAAAAAACATCTATGATATATGTACAATGCACCACTAAAAATACTACACCAGACCAGGAACATGACTAATCCATATAGTAAACTACTACATATAAAATATAAACAATTGTAAATCATTAAATGGCCCTTTCAGCAAACTATTCCATAATTGGCTAATCTAAGCCTCCAAAATGTAATGACGTGATTGGAAAACTTTCCAAGTGAAGAAAAGAAAGTAAAAGGCTTAGATTGGAACAACAACAAAACCAAAACCCAAATATATACATGAGTAAAAGCAACCAGAAGCTTGAACCAGAGAAATTATTGCCCCTCTGATCCGTAACTTGACAAGGAAAACAACAACATCAAAACCCATAATATAACCACAAATATTGCCACCCGCACTTTGAAATAGAAGCTACAAAACCAGATTTCTCCAAAAGCCGCATTGACCACCTGAATACATTTACCTAGGTAAGGCAAGCTGCTGGATTCATAGACCAAGAAGTAAAGCCATACCTAAAATCTTTATGCCTTGTCCTCAACCAGTTCCAGGTCCTAATTTCAACCAAATCTACCATCTCTAATGCGGATATTTGAGTAAAAGAAAAGACCAGTTCATTCCTAGCCAACCACGCTGTCCAAATGATGGCTAGCCAAATAGATATCCAACAATCATTTTTCTGTGAGTTACAAAAAGAAAGACCAGAAAATTGATCCAAGTGCACTGCACAATTATTATGCAAAATTGTGCTAACACCTAACCAATTAAAACAATCCATCCAAACTCGATAAGATACATAACACTCAAAAAACAAATGTGATCCAGTCTCCAAGTGGCCCGTACAACGAGGGCACTCAACCTGTGAACTATCCAAAATGCCTCTAGTAGACAAATTGTGTTTAGTAGCAACTCGGTTAAGAATTGCCTTCCAAGCGAAAGTTGTAACCTTTGATGGCACTACCTTCGACCATAACTTTGAAAAAAATTTATTGGATGCAAAAATCCTGTCATTTCTAATTTCCTTATATGCAGACTTGACAGAGTAAATGCCACTGGGATCAGCAATCCATCGCCAACAGTCCTCTGCATCAACCTGCAGATTTAGCTCACTGATTTCTGTGGTAACAGAATTCAATAAATCTTCTTCCCACCGAAATAACCCTCTATGCCAACTCCAACACCACTCAGGATCTCCATTCCTCCAAATTATCAAATCTGAGATTTTAGCTTTCTTATTTTTTGCATACCATTGTGACAACAAACCCCCTTACAACCAATCTTCCTCCCAAAAATATGTATTTTTCCCATTCCCAACCACCTTTCTACACCTATTTGTCATCCAATTTTCGGTAACTATATTAAAATTTTCAATGCTACACAGATCAGCCAACTATCTAGAACCCTTCACCCTTGACCCACTGGAAAGGAACAAGCAATCTCCGTACAAGGAATTAAGTACCTTTACCCACAAACTATTAGTCTCCACTAACATCCTCCATTTCCATTTCCCCAATAATGCTAAATTGAAAGCAGTTAGATCCCTAATCCTTAAACCTCCTTTGTCCTTCTCTCTACATAGATCATCCCACGCTACCCAATGTATTTTTATGATCAGCATCCCCTCCCCATAAAAAAGATTTAAATAGAGATTCAAGTTGAGAAATTATACCTCTTGGAGCCTTGAAGAAGGACAGTAAATAGATCGGAATGGAATGTAGTACGGACTTTAAGAGAATAATTCTACCACCAAAGGACAAGGATTCACGCTTCCAACTAGATAATCTCTTTTGGACCTTCACAATTACAGGATGCCACGTTTGTAAACATCTTGGATTAGCGTCGATTGGTAGCCCAAGATAAGTAAAAGGTAGACTCCCTATCCGACAATGCAAGAACACTGCCATTAATTACAGCCAAAGTGTATCAACCTGGAATCCAATTGACTTTTTAAAAAATTGATTTTTAAACCAGATGCAAGTTCAAAAAGACTTAAGATGGATTTGATAGCCCAAATGTTTGATTCTTTAGCTTTGTCCAAGATGATAGCGTCATCTACATATTGTAGAACATCAACCTGCAATTTGTTTCTCCCGACTTCATATCCCGTGAAAATGCCCAACTGACTAGCTGTTTTGAAGAGCCCACTCAATCCTTCGGCAACAATTAGGAAGAGGAAAGGTGCTAAAGGATCTCCTTGTCTCAATCCTTTTAACACTCTGAATTCTTCTGTAGGAATTCCATTTACCAAAACTGATACTCTAGATGTCTGTAGACATTCTGCAATCCAATCACACCATTTAGAAGGAAACCCCGTACTGAGCATCATGTGTTGTGAAAAAAATCCAGTTCACCGAGTCATAGGCTTTTGCAAAATCAACTTTGAACATCAAGCATTTTTTGTTCTTTCGCTTCACTTCCTCCACCACTTCATTATCCACCAAGACACTGTCTAAAATATGCCTGCCTTTGATAAAAGCAGACTGAGAATCAGATATAACACTTCCAATCTCCTTTCGCAGCCTATTAGCCAAGACCTTAGACAGAACCTTGTACATACAACCAATGAGAGATATTGGTCGATAGTCTTCTACACGTTGTGGGCTGTCCTTTTTTGGAATTAAAACAATAAATGAGTTGTTCGCACCTTTGACTAATCCTCCATGATCATGAAAATCTGTGAAAAACTTCATAAAATCAGCCTGCATTATGTCCCAGAAATCTTTTATAAAATAGAAATTGAAGCCATATGGTCCTGGGCTCTTTGTACTTTCATAATCCCACATTGTTGCCTTGACTTCTTGTAAGGAAAATGGCTCTATCAGCATCTCAAATTCTGTTGGATTTAAAGTTTTGAGTTCCAAAGCCCAATTTTGGATTACAAGAACCAAAGCCCAGTTTAAGAATATACGCATGAACCCTTTTACAAAAAAATACTAATAATGTTTCTTGCAGTGTCATGTTTGTTTTCGGTGGCTAACATATAATCCATATATAACAATCCAACAATCAAATAATGAATTATATGTGGGAGGGTCTATCCACGGAATCGAAGTTGTAGTCCTCTGACTTATCGGTGGTCTATTACTATTAGGCGGTGTTGGACGAAGATACATTGATTCTTCAACATGAGTTAGTTAGCAGCAGAAAAGGTCAATAGGGAAAGAGAAGTGGGTTAGTTATTGATATATAATTATATATGGAGTGGAAGGGAAAGAATCGCATCGCCGAAGATGGAGATTTGAGTGGTAGTGGACTTAATTAGCACCATTTCTGAGGAGTGAGAGAGAGGTGGAGATCTGTGAGGGACGCATCGTTCAACCTGCTAGTCCGCTAAAACCCCCTTTCTGCGGCGACGCGCCGCTCCGAGCACTCACCGTTATTCGGAGCACCAAGTTGGTAGCTGGACATTCGAAGGGGAAGAAGAGAAGGCTACGGTAGAATTTAGCCAAACGATGTGTTTCAGTAAATTTAGTCGTTGATGGAACTTTTTTTATAAACTATGGTTCAAATTTAGCCTACTGCAGTCTCTCCAGTTTTATCCCACTGGAGAGGATCCGGTTCCTAAAATTTGACACTTGGTGTCAATTTATCCCGACTCTATGTGTGTGTTTATGTGTGTGTGTGTCTATATATATATATATATATATATAAGGAGGGCTCAATTTACACCGGTGTAAGTTACATCAAGTATTACACCATTGAATAAGTTTTTTACAAATAATTATTTTTCAAAATCCACCATTGGATTGAAAGTTAATATCACATAGATCATTTCTACACAATTTTACATTGATTCAAAATTATTTAATAATCATATCAAGATTAACGCTATATATACTTTTGAAATATATAAAAATATGAATGATTTGATTATCAATTATTAGTGTTAAAATTTTACGAAATTTGAACAAATAATCCCAATAATTAATAGTTATAATTCAACAGTTGGATCAATAAAATTCACATACAATTTAAAATCATCATTAGTGTAATATTGATGTAAATTATAGTGGTGTAAGTTAAACTCTTATATATATATATATATATAAAGAGAGAGAGAGAGAGAGAGGAGGGTTCAAATTACACCGGTATAAGTTACACCAAGTGTTACACCGTCAATAACTACAAATCGAATATGTTTTTTACTAATCCAACCGTTGAATTATGTTTATTCATCATCGTGATTATATGTGTCAAATTTCGTATAATTTTGACACTAATAACTTGATAATCAAATGGTTGGAATTTTCATATATTTCAAATGTATATATAACGTTAATCTTAAGACATCTCAATGACATATCAAATAATTTTGGATTAATGTAAAATTTTATATATACGATCTATATGATAGTAACTTTTAATCAAACGACGGATTATTTAATACAATGATTCGTTAAAAAAATTATTCAGCAGTGTAACACTTGGTGTAACTTACACCGGTGTAATTTGAACCCTCCTCATATATATGTAACGCACGAAATAGTGATTATATATATAGCAATGGGAAGCTACTAGTAGGAATGTCGATTAACATATTACGTAAATTTGGGTGTTCAAAATGTGAATCGGACTCAAAAGTTATTTTTTTTAATCAAAGTATCCTCCACGGGAGGCAATCCTGTTTGAGTAAGGAACATCCACATCATGGTGGGGCTAACTCTCCCGGCGGGGATTGGGAATCAAGCATGCACCACTTGAACCAACCCCCGTTGGTTGACTCAAAAATTAATTTAAATTAATAAGACAAATATTTTCCCAATAAAAATTGTATTTGTATGTGCTGGAGAGACCGAAGATCAATTTACATCATGAATTTATGATATTTTTTTATTTAACCGGAAATCCCCATAGACGTGGTAAAAGTGTGATGGTGGGGGTGGTAAAGCGAGCTATTTGGCCTAATTCAGGGTGCGAGTTATATCAGGTCAGATAAAAAAAGTCCAAATTTAATTCGGGCTAAAAAATTGGTGCCCAAGCCTGGTAAAATACATGTTAAGCCCTACATTTCAATAAAACGGGTTGGGCTAAAAGAGTCCGAATTTAATTCGGACTCAAATTTTAAAAACCAAACCCTACAATTTAATGGGCAAGTTCGGGTTTGACCCATTTTGCCACACCTACGTGGTGGTTAGGCAAAACCTTCTCAATAATGTCAAGTCTAGAATTTGAACCTTTAACCTTGCGGGTAAAATTCACATACCGTCACAATCTACTCCCACTGTACCAATGTTTATATTATATTATTTATAACTTATATCGCTATTTTTATTAATTCAACTATTAAATTATAACCTTCTATCATTTTAATTATTTATATCCAATTTTATAAAAATTAAATATGGAAAAATATAATTGAATAATTCTTACTTTCACATATTATAAAAATATATATGATATTATTATTAATGTATATTAAATAATTTTATATATCAATATAATAAAATTGTAAAATATAATTTATGTGATATCAACTAACGATGTATAATTATTCAGTAAAATGATTTTTAACAGTATAAATATAATTTTGATTTAGGATTTATACTAGCATAAACCCATCTTTCCTAAAACAAACATAGACACAAACTTGGAAACGATTATAAATATTCATTAATGGAATGTACACGTTTGGTATAATGGTATCCAATATAAAGACCGATTTTAATTTAATGAAATTATATAAACTTGGAAATAATCTAATTTTTTTTTGGGGAAAATATATTTTTCGTCTCCGTAGTTTCGATCAACTTGGGTTTTCGCCCCTATACTTTAAATCCTTGTACTTTCTAAACCCCTAAACATTAGTCCCTGCCGTTAGTTTGGACCGTTAAACCTGTGACGTGGCATGCTATGTGATACCCCTAGTTACCACTAAAAGTTCCACATGCATTACACGTGACCAACAAAGTAGAACGTAAAAAATGCGAAAGTTTTTTTTTTTTGAAAAGGGTTTAGGTGTCATTGACCTATTACCTCTATAGCTTTATTTTAAGTACTTATGAAATATCCTTTCCTTCACTTTCAAAAACTTATCTTTCCGTAAGCGTCGAAAGAATTAACACCTTACGCACATCCACAACATACACATGGTTAAAGACCTTGAGAGAACATAAAACAGTATGACATAAATACATACATACATATTAAGTAGCATCGATGTACCTCTCGAATACCCACATGACTACATTAAAACATAAGTTCCGGTAGTAAAATAATGAGACCTCTAACAGAATACAAAAGAAGAGATTCCTAAATCAGAGTTGCGTACTACCTAGACTCAACACAACCTAGTCCTTTTCAGGTACAAGAGGAAGTCTGGGGTGCGTGATGGTGACACAAACTCCCCCCCCCCCCACAGAACTCACACCTGCGCGGGACACCCGTCACCCTCCGGGTGCCCCTCGGCAACCATCTGATTCGCACCTGCATCGACGTCATGACGGAAGTCCTCGATACCGACTGTCAACGTGACGAGAAGAGATAGAAAAGAAGGGTGAGAACATCGCATGAACTCACAACATGTAGGATACAACGAACTAGAGCACACACACAGAGGAAATCCACACAGTTGAATCAATAAGCAATCATGACATCTCATCGTGGTGTACTCGTATGAATGCAACTTTTACTATTATAATGCAATATCTAATGCATGCGGGCCCAGGGAAACATCACCATAGGCAGAGCACATAGCAGCTGCCCGACCATATATACACAGCACGTCAGGAGTTAGAGTCTGTACTAGCATTGGTACAAAGAGCATTGCTCATACATTTTGGCCAAATCATTTAAGCGTTCTTCCAGACAATCTCAACTGACCCGAAAATCATGAGAGCGACAGGAATAGCTAAGCTGGGATCCCCAATCTCGACAGTAGGGAGCTAATCTACGTCACCTGAGATCTTCCGGGAGCTAGGCTATCCTCAGGGCTGACGTCCCTTTTGAGGACCCACTAGCGTTCTTTGCAAAACCCAGTTGCACCCTTCCCAACCGATTTCACACTATACCAAGTGCTACTGTTATATAGGTCATAAGGTTTTCAACCTCGAACATCAACAATGCTTCATGATGCATGTCACACAACAATGCTCACAACATTCACATCCTTACAGGCAAAGCCCATTGAACCATTCAACGTCACCACATCCCCGTGGCACGGCCCGAATTCAATGTCTTTCCTTCAAGGAAAACCGAACCCTACCTTGGGTTGGAACCGCACTCTCTCACTAAGCTTCTCAAGTTTTATGAAGAAAGAGGGTGTTGGTTATAATCTTTCATAGTAGTTTGTACTAATGTTCTTAATAATCATGTCCACTTAAGTCCTATAATTTACTAAGACTTATGATTGTGTCTTATGGATGGTATTACTTATCCTAATTCTTCTTGTATAAATAATTAAGATTAGATTTAACTTTTAATCAATCTTCATTAACTGGGCTATAATTAATCTTAATCCTCCTTAATTAAGTCTTAATCTCTTCCTTAGTTTTGGACTAAGCTTTTAATTACATTTGATTAAGGTTAATCATAGTTAGTTAATTCTTAATCATCATTACTAATTAATTACTTAATACTTTTATTAAGGTTAATTAACTTTAACCTTAATTAATCATCCGTTACTTAATTAACTTAAGTAGATTATGTTAATTTAACTTAGGTAATTAGATTAGCTAAGTCTACTAATTAATTTCTAAGTTTTAATTTCTTAATAACTTGGATTAGAGTTGAAGTCCAACTCCAATCTAACCTTTAATTTCATAATCTAATCTTGATTGACTTTTAATGAGTCTTTAACTCCTTTTCTTAAAGGTTTTAAACTTAAATTAAAAGCCTAAAGGTTTTATAACTCTTAGGAACTTATTTTTAGTCATGGCAACCTAAAATATTGACCTTTAAGTTGACTTTTACTTGGTTGGAATTGGAAATCCGAATTTGTTTTATTTATTTTTAAAGACTTATTCTTAATTGCACTTTAGTCCTTTTACTTGTAAAATTGCTTCTTAGTCCTTTTGGACCACCAAAGCCCATAAACATGTTTTCAACATACCCTTGACCTTTTTAAGATCAAAAAGGTATTCTTGATGAGTTTCATCAAGAACAACTCATGAACATCAAGAACAACTTGAATGTTCATCAAAACTTCAAATTTTTCACAACATCCAATCTTCACCAAAACTTTACACATTCATCAACAAACAATCTAAATGCCAAATATCATACTAATCCACTCAAAATCATCAACATACACATTAAAGTTCATAACTCCATTTTCAAGCTCATAAACACTATTTTTCAAAGATCAATCATCCAAAACAATTGTATACCTTCAACCAACTTCATGCATGTTCATAGATTCATCATACAAACACATTCCAAGCACCAAAAAATTTTGAAACACATGCAGTCCCAAAATCCCTCAAGGCCGAGAGCTATTAAAGGAAAAAGGGGAAAATTTTTCCAAAATTGTTTCTTGGCTTGCATGCACCAACAATCACAATCCAAGCACATTCCAAGCATCAAAACAAACTTAAAAACATGTAAACAACCCAACTCCAAGAATCCAAAACATTTGCTCAAAGAAAAGCTCAAAAAGTGAATTTTTCAAGGAGAACAAGAGTAAAAACAAGGATTTTAAGGGCAAATCCTTGACTCTAGTTACCAATCCTACTAGAGTTCAAGTTCTCCCCCCCTTTACCTCAAATTTCCAAGAAAATGAGTGCAGAATTCTGGTCCTAAAACAGCCCCCAAAGATGCCTCCTTTAGTCACCAACAAGGATTTTTCAAGGCTAGAAAGCTTAGAAATGGAAGCTTTGGTTCAAAGATGGAACCTTGGCTTGATGTGTTTAAGGGGAGATGAAGAATTTTGAGAGAAGTTGATGGAGAGTTCACGGCCAAGAGAGAAAAGGAAGAGAGAAAATGAGAGAATTTCTAAGCTTTGCATGTGGAAAAAGAAAGAGTAATGAATTTTGGTGTTTTAATGTCTTACTTTTCCCTAAGCTTGACACTTGTCTAGAAACAAAGTGTGAAGTGGACAAATGTCCTTCATGCACACACACAAGACATGCAAGGCTTCTAGAAGGAGGAAAGGAAGGGTTGTGCAAATTTTTCTGGCCCGGATCAAGAGTATTCGAGCCCGGTTCAAGAGACAGGAGGGACAAAAAGGTCATTTTCACAGAAAAACCCCAGAAATTCCCTAAAAATAGGAAATTTAATTCTAAATCCAAAAATATAAATTTTGATGATTAAAACTAATTTTAATCACTCAAAATCCAATAAAACACTTAAAATGGCAAAAACGGTAAAACGCGGGTGTTACATGCTAGGCAATTAACACGTGGCATGCTAGGTACACATGGCATGCTAGGTAATTGACACTTACTGTTTGGAAACTACATTTATCAGCATTGGAGTTTCTTTATTTTTTTATTTATTGTTGATCACATTCAGAAAATCTTGTATGAGTACAATTGAGAATTGATAATTGCTCAGATGCTTTATTTTAGCTTCCTCGTGTTTAATGCCTTCTATGTTTTATTAGTGGTTTTGTTGGGTGCCTCTTCAAATCTTGTGTTTATTTATCTCTTACGTATCGAACTAGCTCGGACATTTTTTGGTAAAGTCTCATGCACTTTCTCAAGTCTACCTAAATGCCTTTTGGGGCATAATTCATTCTGGTGCTTATAAAAAATAAAGTCAGACCTTTACAATGAGCAAAAAGTTATCACAGACCATTATGCATACTTGCACATATTCAAATCTGGACCTGTTATCACAGGATGAAATTAGAAAGTAGAGTTGTTGAATTATATCAGAATGATTTTAAAATTGTAACAACAGATGCGTTGAGCATGGGAAGGGGATGGATGGCATAATATGGATGGCATTAATATGGATGGCTTTTAAAATTAATATTAATGTTGGCTTGGGGTGGAGCTGTGGAGCACAAGAACAAGGTGCGATGCTTGATTGGAGACTTTTGAGCATTGAATGCGCAACTTTCTTTTTCTTTTTTTCTCGTAAGAAGAATGCTAACTCACTTTCTTTACTTTTTTTTTCTTTTTTGATGAAATCTCAATCTAGTCCCACTAAATAATTTGTATTCACTCTTTGTCAATGGAATTAACAAGAAATGTCACCTAACAATGATTTGTATCCTCATGCTGATTGGAACCCTTTACTTTAGGTAACAAAAAACCTTTTCAGTTGATTATTGTCATCTATTAAACAGTTGAATAGACTTCGCATCCATACTTTTTTATTATAAGAGTCTTTGAATAGCAACCTAAGAATCTTTGGGTTGGCGATTTTATTTGTTGTTATGAAAAGCACCTGAATTTTCACATGAAAATGGAGGAGGGAGATATACATTGGATTGTGTAAATATTTTATGAGTCTCACACGAGACATTTTGCTGCTACTATAGTTTGCTGCATAATGTATATGTTCAGTATTGTTATTTTCATTTTTCTCTCTCTCATGGCTTAATGGATAAGATTGATCATTTTATTACAATCATGAAGAAGACTTGGTAAAGTAATGAGCAATGACCCACTTGAGTTTTCGATGCATGAAATTGGCATCAAGCAAGGCTGGACTTTATGTCTGCGATGCCTTCACATTCCACATCCTGTACACCTTGTGTTCATACATTCATTGAGATTCACTAATTTTAATATAGATGGCATTACCACCCGATATGGATGGCCAAAATTGTAATAGCAAATTACTGACATCTCTTCACACATTCATTGAGATTCACTAATTTCCCCTCCTACTAAAGGGTGGATGGCATTACCACCTGATAAGACAATATACACAATCCATAAAACAGTTTCCCACTAAGCTACTTGATCAAATTTGGCCTTGATACCAATGAACCATTCATTATAGTAATCAACAAATAATAATTATTGAATCAGTAAGATTGAATACTTGTTTAATTAGCAAAATGAGAGCAACAAATAGGAAATTTCATCAAACATCTTATGACAAAAGCAAATACAATTGTTAGCTTTCTAAACCAAAACCAAGGTCTCATGACAGTAAGAAAAACACAATTTCCCTAACTCATTTTCTGTCACACATAATAAGTCTCATTAATAAACTTGTAGCTATGTCAATAGTGTAGCAATGGCTGAATGCACCCACATTAACCAAGACAGGTGCATCTGGTATTTTGGTCATGATGGAATTGTTGCTGCGAGAGTTCTTGCTTCGCAATTTCGATCAAACAAATAAGGAATTTCATCAAACAATAACAGTATGTGCAGAGACCCATTTCGATCATCGCGACTTCCCTCCTTCTTTGGGCTGCTTCAAGGCGCACGCGGTTGGGCAGAGACAAAGCGAAGTGGCGAGGCCAAAGAGTTGAAACAGAGAGGTACAGAGATGGAGGTGTACCTTGTGAGACCAGAGAGGTGCAAAGGAGGAGACGACAGTGCTAGAGTTTAGCGCCTTGTCAGGAGGAGACGGCAGCGGCAGGGAGGAGATAGCGAGGATCATCGTTGGTTTTGCAGATTGGCGATGTTGGGGGTGGTGGTGATCGTCGTTGGTTTCGCAGATTGGGGCTGTTGGGGACGATGGTGATCATCGTTTGTTTCGCAGATCGGGGCTGTTGGGGGCGGCTTTGCAGATTGGCACTGTTGGGGACGGTGGTGATCGTCGTTGGTTTCGCAAATCGGGGCTGTTGGGGGCGATGGTGATCGCGCAAGCAGGGGAACTTAGGATTGACAACCAGGAGACACCACCGTGCTGGACAGATCGCGCTGTTGGGGTAGTGGTGTTCATCACTAGTTTTGCTTATTAGCAAGCAGAAGAACTTAAAAAAAATGGCAGAAAAAAAAAATTGATCACATGACATGTTTTTTAATTTTTTTTAATATTCATTAATGGTTTTTTTAAGCCATCAAATCTATTCAGATGAAGGGATGAGATTTGGTGTAAGTCTTTAGACTTACGCCTGGTGTCAACGGATCCCTTATATATATATATAAAAGTAGGGCTCAATTTACACCGGTGTAAGTTACATCAAGTATTACACAGTTGAATAAGTTTTTTACAAATAATTATTTTTCAAAATCCACCATTGGGTTGAAAGTTAATATCACATGGATATCATTTCTACAAAATTTTACATTGATTCAAAATTATTTAATAATCATATCAAGATATATCAAGATTAACGCCATATATACTTTTGAAATATATAAAAATATATTACCAAAAATAAATAAATATATAAAAATATGAATGATTTGATTATCAAATTATTAGTGTTAAAATTTTACAAAATTTGAGCAAATAATCCCAATGATTAATAGTTATAATTCAACAATTGGATCAATAAAATTCACATACAATTTAAAATCATCATTAGTGTAATATTGATGTAACTTATAGTGATGTAAGTTAAACTGATATATATATATATATATATATATATAAAAGGAGGGTTCAAATTACACCAGTATAAGTTACACTAAGTATTACACCGCTCATAACTATAAATCGAATGTGATTTTTAGTAATCTAACCGTTGAATTATGTTTATTTATCATCAAGATTATGTGTGTCAAATTTCATAAAATTTTGAGACTAATAACTTGATAATCAAATGGTTGGGTTTTTCATGTATTTTAAATGTATATATAACGTTAATCTTGAGACATCTCAATGATATATCAAATCATTTCGGATTAATGTAAAATTTTATATATATGATCTTTATGATAGTAACTTTCAATCCAACGGTGGATTACTTAATATAGTGATCCATTAAAAAATTATTCAGAGGTGTAATACTTGGTGTAACTTACACTGGTGTAATTACGCACGAAATAGTGATTGTATATATAGCAATGGGAAGCTACTAGTAGGAATGTCGATTGACATATTACGAAAATTTGGGTGTTCAAAATGTGAATCTGACTCAAAAGTTAATTTAAATTAATAAGACAAATATTTCCCAATAAAAGTTGCATTTGCATGTGCTGGAGAGACCGGAGATTAGGGGTGGAACAGGTCAGACCGTTCGTCAGGGGCTTACTACCCGGCTGACATCAGGCTCAGGTCAGGCCATGCCAATTTATTAAATAGATCATGCCAAGGCTTTTTCAAAAGCCTATATAGCAAAACAGGTCAGGCTTCAGGCCATCGATAAAGCCTTCTGAGTCTATCAGACCGATCTATTTAATTAAATATAAATAAAATACTAATACTTTTTATATTGCTATTATTATTATAAAGATTTTTTATTACTTTTCCTTATAATTATATACTTATTAGCTTGTATAAACATTTAAGTATGTTAAAAACTTGAACCTATAAGTCTATTCATATATATGTTTATGATATATTCAAGTACCTTACTATAAAACAGGCTTTTAGGTCATGTCAGACTTTAAATAGGTCAGACCCAGGCCATAAAATAAAGCCTATGTCAGGTAAACAGGCCAGACTCAGGCCATGGCTTTAAGGTGCAGGCCAGACTCAGGCCTTGGAAAGCCTAGCTCAGCTCGGCCTATTCCCATCCCTACCGAAGATCAATTTACATCAGACGTGGTAAAAGTGTGATGGTGGGGTGGTAAAACGAGCTACTTGACCTAATTCAGGGTGCGAGTTATATCAGGTCAGATAAAAAAGTCCAAATTTAATTCGGGTTACAAAATTGGTGCCCAAGTCTAGTAAAATACATGTTAAGCCCTCCATTTCAATAAAACGAATTAGGCTAAAAGAGTCAGAATTTAATTCGGATTCAAATTTTAAAAACCAAACCCTACAATTTAATGGGCAAGTTCGGGCTTGACCCGTTTTGCCACACCTATGTGATGGTTAGGTAAAACTTTCTCAATAGCGTCAAGTACAGAATTCGAACCTTTAACCTTGCAGGTAAAGTTCGCATATATAACGTCACAATTCACTCCTACTACACCAATGTTTATTATATTATTTATAACTTATATCGCTATTTTATTAATTCAACTATTAAATTGTAACCCTCTATCATTTTAATTATTTATATCCAATTTTATAAAAATTAAAATATGGAAAAATATAATTGAATAATTATTACTTTCACATATTATAAAAATATATATGATATTATTATTAATGTATATTGAATAATTTTATATATCAATATAATAAAATTGTAAAATATAATTTATGTGATAGCAACTAACTATATATACAAATTAGGATACAATTATTCAGTAAAAAGTTTTTTAACAGTATAAATATAATTTTGATTTAGGATTTATACTAACATAAATCCATCTTTCCTAAAACAAACATAGACACAAACATTTTCATTTTCATTTTGATTTGGTTTTTGAAAAGGCTGTGTCAACATAGTGCTTTTAGTTTTGTATTTCTAAGGTTGCCATTTTTTTGTATTAGGAGATGTTATAGATTTAACATCCTATCACTATATATTTTTTAATGGGTTGGAGTATCCCTTATACTCCGTTTAATTCATATCACTTTATTTAAAAAAAAAAAAGACACAAACTTGGAAACGATTATAAATATTCATTAATGGAATATATACGTTTGGTATAATGGTATCCAATATAAAGACCAATTTTTAATTTAATGAAATTATATAAACTTGGAAATAAATTTTTTTTTTTAATAACTTATCACAGGCTCACACAGCAGTACTGAAGATTTTGTCTTGGTTCCATTCCGTTCCTAACGCGGACTCGGTGACTCTTGTATTGGATAATAATTGGATTTGACCATGGACCAAAGTGGAAGTTGGGCTATTGACTATACACTAGTATACTCGTAGTAGTCTAGTGGCACCCACTTCGAATCACTCTCTTCTCAAGTCTGAACACGACAATACCAAACCTCAACTTCCATATTCAACTCTGACTTAATATTTCATCTTTCACACCCGCACAAATTAAAACAAATTGAGTTCTTTATATTTGGTATTTGCTCTTGTTATTTGAATTTTTAAGTAAAAAATTATTTTCACTATCATTTGATATACTTAAAAAAATTTCTGATTTATTACTTTTTTTCCTAATATATTATTATTAATATAAAAACTCTATGTTATAAATTATTATTTGGCCCAATTTGGATGTAGAAGAACTTCTAGAAAGAAAAAAAAAAGAATTCAAATGAATTTAACTTCTTCATAAGTTAAAATTGGTTATTCATGGAGAAGTTAAATGAAGAGTTTTTAGAGAAGGTGGCTACAAAGACCCAATTTGGATAAACTTCTACAGAAGAACTTCTTGGAGATAAAAATAGAATGAATTAAAGAGGTCAAACGAATTTAACTTCTTCATAAGTTGAAATTAGTTACTTGTGGAGAAGTTAAATGGGAGAACTTTTGGAGTGTGTTGGGTAAAACTAGCTGAAAAGCTAGTTGAAAGCTGAAAAGCTCGTTGAAAGCTGAAAAACTATTGAATGTGTTTGGTAAAACTAGTTGAAAATGGTAAAATGACATTTAAGGACAACATTAATTATTAAATAATGATAAGTGTGATGGTTGAAGGTTAAACTTGTAATTAATTTTCAGCTAGTAGCTGAAAATTGGAGCTTTTCTAAAAAAGCTACCCCAAGTAGCCTTTTTTAAAAAAGCTTGTAACTACAAAAAAAAAGCTACCTTCCCAAACATTGCTGAAATGGTTTCAGCTACTATTTTCAACTTTCAGCTAGCTGAAATGACAAACCAAACACACTGTTGGATCGAGTAGGTGGGCTACAAAGACTAATTTCAACTCATGGAGAAGTTAAATGTATTTGACCTCTTTGATTCATTCTATTTTATTCACTTAGAATTTTCATCCAAATTAGCCCAAACACTAATTAATTTTAACTTGTGGAGAAGTTAAATTCATTTGTCTTCTTTGATTTTTTTTTCACCTAAAAAATCTTCTGTAGAAGTGCATCCAAACCAGCCCAAAATCATAATTTATTTGACAAAAAGGTGGATGAAAAATTGTTTTATTATTTATCCCTTTTTGTTGAAGGATAACTTTCAAATAAAAATGTACTAATTATATATTCATTTTTACAATTAAGGACGGCACAAATTTTAAATTCATCAGAGTTTATTATTTTAAAATAACAACGCATTGAAAAATTCGTCAGTGTGTGAAGCTCGGTATGGTGTTTGAGTTTATAACCTGTGTGTTAATGATCTGGCATATATTAGCTCATTTATTTTAAAATATTCACCTAATTAAGATCTATGCAAATATATAATTAATATGTTCATGAAAGAAAAATTACATCAACAATTCATCTCCACTAAATTGCTATATATATATGTTACGTGCATAATAGAAGACCAAAATTAACAATAATTGAAGAAGAAGTCATAGGAGTATAATTAATTAAACAATCCCATATTCATACACTTGAAAATAACTTGCACTTCTCTTTATATTTATTTTCTTTCTATATATATCTATTTTTATCTCTTGTACCACATTTTTTTTCATTTATTTTCTTTTTATAAATTTCTCTTTTTCCATCTCTACACCTCATAAAATTAAGTGTACAATAATAATTTCCTTTTACCACTTCTTTTTTTCTTGAGAAGTAAACACCCACATAATATATAAAGTGAACTAGCTAGGAACGATTAACCCGAAAAAAATGACGGGATGGATCAGGTCTTTTCAACCACGCCAATCGATGAGTCAACTTACTAAATTTAACATTTTAATAAATTATTATTTATTATTCTTCATATATTTAGTTATAATTACTTCATACAAATTGATAAAAAAAAAATATTATATAAATGTTCCCTTTGACACTCTAAAACCACAGACATTACTCCTCCTTTTACAAAGGGTGACAAACACTATACTGACAGTGTTGTGTGTTTTGATTTCTGACCGTGTCAACTCCTACGCGGCCCCATCCGTATTTATGCCAAGTTGGCATGAGGGTACTTCCTATACGTTTCTCTCCACCTCCCTTCTCTTCTCTTCTCTCATATATAAATTAAATCATAACCAGATCCATCTCACCCAACAAATCAAGCATTGATATCACTCAAAACCCATAACCATAAAAAAAATCTTCTCTACTTTCTCTCAAATTCTCAATTCCTCTCCCTAGCTACCACAACTCCATCTCACACCCTTCCTTAGTAGTAGTAATTAATGGCAAACCACAGCCACTACTTCCACCTTGCAGCGGTTCTACTATTGTTTCTATTTCTGATATCACCATCATCTGCTGCTAGGCCTTTCAATATTCATTTCAACGTTGCAGCCACTGAGCCAACCTTAAACCTTGCGCTTCCCACCGACCGGGTGGAAGAGCCAGCTGGAGGACACGTGTCACCATGTGACCACATGAAAGTCGCCGGAAAGTTGCCGTCGCCGGGAATGAGACTCGGCGGTGGCAAATATGGGCCAATGATCCTGAACATGCTTCCGAAGGGGAAAGTCCCACCATCTGGACCTAGCAAAGGAACCAACAACCTCAACAACTAGCCAAGAATTAATTGATCAAATCAACACATTACACATATAGATGGATAGTGGATACATCACATACGTCAATTGCAACTGCAAGCCAAGCCATTGCCATGGCCCTCTCGTTGCTCATCTCAATTTTTTTAAAAAAATTTCGTTAATGTTTCTTCGTTTTTATTAATTTGCTATTAATTTGTAAATATTTTATAGCATGCAGCTGTAGCCTGCAGGATTATACTTTTTATTTATACATATTAAAGGGTGTTCTTTTCCCATTTGGGTTTTGCTTTAATGTTGTGTTTTTCAGAATACAGACACAAAATCATAAACCCCATTAAAAAAAAGAAAAACAAAATCATAGACCCCATTAATTGTTTGAATACTATTATTTTTTTCACCACATAGGTATCTCTTTTATTAGGCATAATTTTATTTGGCTTAATCTCGGATAATGTTTCTCATTTTTTTTATAAGTATATTTAGTGGGAATTGAATTCAGAGTTTTTCCTATAATTTTAATCTTTGTTAATAATTTTTTTGGTGAATACTAGCTTCTTTGTTTATTGTATTATATATTTAATATTTAATTAATTAATGTGGCGGTGTGCGTGATGTCGTGATACACGAATTTACGAGAATACACGAAGTATATTAGCTGTTTGAAATGTCTCCAAATATTCGAAAAAAAAAAAAGAAAAGAAAAGTCTCCAAACACGTCATCGTATGTGTATGTGTGTGTGAGAGAGAAGAAATAGCGCGTGTAATTAATTTGACCAACTTGAACAAAATATATAATGAAAATCAAATGAATGAAACCTTGGAAAAAAAAAAAACTATTTTCACACACACATGAGTGGGATGAAATTACTTTCGGAGTAATTTTTGTTAAAATTATTCAGCTTCATAACTTTGATGAATATTGAATTTCACCAATTTAATCATATTGAAAGAACTATATAAATAAAATAAATTTATAAAATTTCAAATAATTCAAACAATTTAAAAATTAATAGGCACTTCATCAAATAATCCTATTTTATAATGTATGACATACTTTTTAAAATTTTAAAAAATATTAATTATAAGATTATTTATTTAGAATTTATGATTTTTCTAAAATTTAGTATATATGATTAACATATTAATATTATATTATTTAACGATTAAATTTATTAATTTTATATTTTATAAAAGGTTATTAAGAAGGGCAATTTTGACAAAAATAGTTAATATAATTTTGATGTAAATATTAGAAATTCATTCAAATAATAACTTGTGATATGAATCAACTATCCTCAAATTAAAGACAAAAGATAATTAATTAATATATGGGAAGAAAACATACCACTATCCTAAATTTGTGTTTGTAAATATATCCGTTAATATTTATTTTATCTCAATCACACCGCTCCATTTTGTAATATTCCTTGAGCATTTTTTTCATCATAAAAGAAAAATAAAAATTTTGAAATTATATTATATATGGTATGTTGCCCGCCTCAATCTGAATTCTGGTGTAATTTAAGTTGATTTTCTGTTCACACTTATCTTTGCCCCTTTCATATGTTTCTGACAGCATAGGCGTTGCACTGGGAGAATCCTTATTGTTTTTGTAATTTGAGGGTGATTGTTTTGCCCACTTAATTTTCTTCTTTTTTATCTTGTTTTGTGACGTATATGGGTTGGAGTATCCCAGTATTCCATTTTAATTTAATACTCTTTGTTTAACAAAAAAAAACATGGTATGTTTTTTACGCTCAATTTGGCCTCCCTTGCAATAATTTGTTGGCTCCTCCACTATTTAAATTTTATATCTTTGTGTAAATAGACACTTTGAGCTATCATCCGCATTTCATAATTCATTTTAGTTAATTCTTATTGTTCAATTAATGGTAAATGAAAGAGTATATCATAACAATAATAAGAATTTTAAATTTAATTGATATGAAATGAAAGTTTATGTGCGTATTTACAAAAAAAAAACACGAAATTTAAGGTATCTATATGATTTTTTTCACTAAGTATACAAACAAATATCCATTAGATCCATCCATTTTTTTTTTCTGTATATTAGATGTAACATTGACTGATCGGTTTAGTATTTGTCAACTTGCATTGAGTTTTGAGGAGTGAGGACGGTGGAAAAGAAATTCACGACCCTCATGAGATTGCTGATCCATGGTCAACGGAAAATGATACTTACACAATTATTTTGTATTATAATGAGAGAAAAATGTAGAATATAAAGGATGATACGATGAAGAAAAATAATTAAAATAAATACTTTGTATAAATTATGATTGAAAAATAAAACTTAGTCAACCAATTGAATTGAGACACAACTGCTAGTCAAAAACTATCATGAGTTATATATGTTTAAAAAAACGATTTGAAAAATGAGTTTATATTCAAAGTAAAAATAAGAGTGCATTTATTTTTAAATTGTAGGCTTATATAATTACACTTTTGGTTCCCCTGCTACTAAAGTCTATTCGTGATTTTGGTCCCCCGAAATTTGTTGTACTATTTCATATCTTCGAAGCCCATTGAGTTTTGAGGTCTTTTATGAGCAAGTCATACTGTGAGCAAAATGCATTGCTTACAAAGAGATTGATGGAAGACCACAACGCTTAATTGACTTTAAAAACGGAAGAATACAATAAATTTTGGGGATCAAAATTGTGAAAAAAAAATTAGAGAAATCAAAATCACAAAAAAAAATTAGGGGAACCAAATTCATGGATAAGCTAAAATAAGGAGACTAAAAGTGCAATTAAGTCTAAATTTTATTAAGGTCATAATATATTTTTGGATTAAATTAAAAATAAATATATATTTTTTACTTTATGTTTATTCTAAGAAGTACTTTTTCATTTAAGCAAAATGTTAAATGCATGATTCTTAAAGAAACAAACAAAGACACTTCTAAATAAGCTCGTTTTGTATAATATTTTAGAAAAGAAATGATTTTAAAGTTGTGTAAAATAATTTTTTTACAGATTTTATGTAAAACAGAAGTCATTTTTTTTATTTGGACACAACTATAAAAAAAAGTATTCCAAAATATGGTTATAAAGATCTGTTACTTTACAAAAATATTAACTTCTCAAAATAAAAAAAAAAAATTGGCCAATTTGAACACACTTATCTAGAAGAACTTATAAGAGAAGAAAATGTAATGATTGAAGAAGATAAAATATTAAAAAAAAAAGGTAAACTGAATTTAATTTCTTTCATAGGTTGAAATATAATTAACTTCTCCATAAATAATTAATTTTAACTTATAAAAGAAGTTAAATTAATTTTACATTCTACATTCAGTTTTTTTCTAGAAGTACTTATGAAAAAAAATTGTTTAAACTAACCCATAATCATTTTTCATAATTTGCTTTTTCTTTAAAAAAAAAATCTGATCCAAACATCTTAAAAAATTTTAAAAAATTATTTCTAAAAAGATGCTTATTGAAGATGTAAATACTTTTAAGTTACAGTTTTACCCAGGTTCATGTATGGTATGGAAACTATATATATAGGAAATTTTATGATTTTCACATGTCCATATAAGAATGAGATTGAAGAAGAGACTTAATTAGCTGAATTTATAATTGCTCTTCTTTCATTGATTTTGTCCCTTTTCATTCATATGTTCTGGTTTTATGATGGTGAAGAACGTATATAACTTTTTCTTGTTAATTACCTTTTTCTGCGTTAACAACTGCTTGTAAAAGGAAGGGGGAGAGATTGTTAAAAATCACTTGTGACTTTATTTTTTATATTAGATTAACAACTTTTATTTTCTATAATGATTATAGGGTCAAACCATTATATTGTGTCTATTTTTATTAAAGTGAGACTATTAAGTTATATGAACCACGTTTATTATTAAATTAAATCTACTAGAAGAATTGAGAATATAAAAATATTAAATAGAGATAAATAATATTACTTAAATAAAGTCTCAAGTTCGAGTCTTGTTGATGAAAAAAAAAATTGCGAGGAAAACTAGTCTCACTATATGATGTGAATGTTTCAGGTTCGAATAAAATTGTCTTATGTGGAGGAATGAGGATACATGTGATTTAAATCAAAAAATTAAATATTTTTTATTCATTTAATTATTTTCATATCTGATCAGCCTTAAAAATTCTAGAGTAATCAACAAACCAAGATCATGGTTGTAGAACTAGAGTAGAGTATGCCGCTTATAACGGGTTAACCCATTTAGGGTCTCCGCATGGAGGAAAACGTCCACTAGACTCTGATTTGCTCATCGAGTCAAGGCCAGATTTCTATCTGCTACCATTTTGTGGGACCATAAACAAACTTTAATTTAATGTTGGGACTTGGTTGTCATTTTGGACAAACTCAGATTCACAAGAATCCCATTTCACCTAATCACATTCATAAAGAAGCTAAATATTAATGCTAAGAAAATCTCAGCCTCCGTTTTACTATATATATATGTCCTAATGAATGAAAAAACCCACCCAGACAAATCTATATATGTAGGCCTTATTTATATAGTATAGATTATATTAATATATTGATATACATGAGCCGCCTAGTATGACTGAAGACATTGATTCTTGTTTTACTCTGATGTAACTTTTTTTCGTCCTTCTTATGAGTAGAATGTTTTTGAAGTTTAATTAAAGTCACTAAGCTATTGGCTTATTTGTTTGACTTGGAAGTGGAAGTTGGAATGACATGACCGAGTCCAACATGTGTGCTTCACTTCTGTATCGCGTGAAATGGGTTTCATTCGTATTTCAATTTTCAAGCGACTTAACGGAGTCTGAACTCGTATTCTTTCAATTTTAGTATGAAAACATAATGCTCGACGAAAATTTGAAATATAATAATTGCTCACGTCAGGCGAAGAACGAATGTGCAGATTACTTGGCTAGACTGGATCCCTTGCGCAAGGCCACGAAAGTTCCCTTTGTATGGATCCTCTTCTCTAGTGTTGACTATCCAACCGCATTAACTACAAAATAACTAGAAAATAACTGTCAACTTTAGCTGTCATATAACAATTTTTCTAACAAGTGTAACGTTGTACATGATAATAAATCAAAAGTGGAAAAAATTTTTATTGAAAATTATAACTATCACAACATTCAATACATTGGTAATATAAACGTTCACTTTTGATTTATTATCTCGTCCAATATTACACATGTTAAAAAAAAACAATCATATAATTATGTAGCTATTTTGTAGTTAAATTTGTAGGAGACAACTATATCACTAGAGAGTATCCGAATCCAATTTCCCCAAGGTTGCATTACTTTGAGTAGAATGGTTACAACACCTTAACTTTCTAAAAAATTGTTATTTGATGTAGATTGCTTTGGGTGTATGGTGGGAGAATAAAGAGAAGTGGTAATTTATGAAGTCAAAGAGAAAAATAAAAAATAAAAAATTTGTATAATTATTATTAACTCCGTTCCTATTTAACTGTCCACTTTGCAAAAAACACACCTCTTAAGAAATGTAATGATTACTCTCGTTTTCATGGAAATAGATTTTAAACTTCCTATTTTACCCTTTTTCTCTTTTACTTCCATCTCTCTTCATTTATTAATCTGATTAACTACTAATCTCCCACCTACTAAATAATTCCCTCTTTCTCTCATCTGAAAAAGTTCAGCATTTCTACTTCCCACCGAAAACGAAAAATGAAAGTGAAACACTGCATTTCTAGTTCCCACCAAAAGCTTTTAGAACAATTTTAAAATTCATTATATATATGTGTGTGATTCAATTCCATGCATGTGTCTCTAAATCTTCCTGTTATTTTTTTTCTTTGATGTAATTGTAATTAAATAGTTGGAGACGATAGAATTTATTTTTCGTTGGCTGTAATGTAATTAAATGGTAGTAGTTGAGTGATATAGTAGCACTAGTATTAATTGAATCTCTTTAGTTTTCAAGGTCATTTATTATTGTATTAGAATTAGCTGAAGGGTAAAATAGGAAAAAAATGTTATTATTGCTACTTTAAGTGTGTAAGTGGACAGTTAATTAGGAACAAATTATTTTTGCCAAAGTGGACAGTTAAATAGGAACGGAGGTAGTATTGTTTTCCTAACAATAATATTAGCATGTTACTTATAGCATCTCTAATCCTGTACTAATCATTTTCAATTTTTAAGTGAGTTTTATTATTATACATCACTCATTTTTATTTTTTACGAACCAACTTATTTATCCAATGACATATAACTTTAGAAATCTTATTAAATAGATCCCATAAGTAGGGGTGTAATCAGGTCAGGTCGAGTCGAGATCGGGTTCATTGTGATTTGAAATCCAAACTGATAGAGTATTAACGGATTGGGTTGGGTCAGGTTTCATTATTTTGGGTGAGTAACCCGAACCGAACCAACCCGAATATCAACGAGGTGGGTCAGGTCAGGTCATCGGGTTACAATAATTTTATTTACTCAAAATGTTGAACATTTTAAAAAAAATAAAAAATAGAGACTCCATAGAATTCTCTACCTTTTCCCGTTTTCCATTTCCAAATTCTTTCTAGAGAGTTCTCCATCGCTACTCGCTAGCAACAACCAATAGACACCATTGAACAACCATTACAACCATCATTCCTTGCGACTGTGCCGTTGTTACAGCCACCATCCCTTCATCGCTAACCACCGTCGTACCACCACCTACTCCATCATCCCTCTTCCGCGGACAAACACAGCCGCACACTAACTCCAGACACCTCCACTGTGCTTCAAGCGCCACCATCGACGGTGGCCTTTTCCTTTCTATCTCCTCCATTGTCTCCCCCCGATCCTCCACCACCACCTTAATTTGTCTCATGATAGATCTGCAACTTGGTTGCCATGGAAGATGCTTCATCAAGCTCCTGATGAGCAGAATAGGTCGCGGCCAAGAGCAGCCGTTTGTACGCCACAATAGTGCAACCACTCTCAACCCTAATCTTCCGCGGCGAAAAGCGGTTGCACGTCACAAACCGCAGCAGGCTTCCATCACCTCCATTCTTTGCCCATGCCAAAGACAGCGCCATCGTGCAACGACGTGACTGGGATCATCGATGTAGATCGACAATGATCGTTGGTGGTTGTGTGATTACTTCTAGGACCACCTTCAATGGAGGAGAATGGCTGAACCTGGATTAGATTAGAGGAAACAATGGGCGTTGGTGGCAGCGGCGCACAACAGACATGGAAGGTCTTTGGGTTTTCACTCTGTAAAAACAACGGTGGTTAGGAAAACAATCTGAAAGTTAAAGAATAACAAATAAAAAACATGTAATTTTTCTATATATGTGTGTAATGGCTTGGGTCGGTTTTTCACGGGTTTGATGTTGCCCAACCCGAGACTTGAACCAAACACCTTCGGGTTGAGAAAATTAAAACCAAACCAACCCGTGAATTCGAACCTAACCAGCAATATCTCTTCGAGTTGGGTAGACCAGGTTCGCGGGTCGACCCTGACTCGCTTACATCCCTACTCATAAGTGACTCAATACCTTTATATTTCATCTTTATATCTCACGGTGAGACCATAAAACTATCTTTTCAAAAGTTGCTTGTAGAAGCAACTAGTCATTATTAAGCAACAACTCTCCAAAGTCCTGCAATGGTGTTTTTACCTCTACATGAGTCGCTTAATAAAAAAAGTAAGATATGCATCTCTTGTTGGAGATGTTCTTAACCTAACAACTCACTTTTTTTACTTTTTACACATTTTAAGTGGGTTCCATCATTATATATTATTCATTTTTTCAAAGTTAAACATATCACTCGTTTTTACCTTTTACAATTTAAGCAATTTTTCGCTCCAACTTAAGAGCATCTCCATCAATGCAACTCTAAATATTTGATTAAATGGGCCCCATAAGTGACCTTATATTTTTCCATTACATTAACATTAATTGATAGTAGCTCACTAGTGATTGACTACACCATTCACTTATAGTATAGATGCTCATGCAATCTCCAACGCCTAACAAGTGGGAGTTGCTTAAATGATTAGCGACCCACTTTTGAGAACACTACCCATTGGAGAGCAATTGGGTTAAAGCTAGAGTTTCTATTTGCAGTAACCCAAAAAAGGGTTACTAATTGGGTTACAAATGATAGTTTTTTTATGGTGGCACTACTGTAAAAATGACTTTTTACATTGGTTTTTTAAGCAATGTAAATACAGACGATATAGAATGTCAAATGATTCTACATCAATTATTGAGCCGATGTAAAAAATGAGCAACTGATGTAAAAAATGACACTTTACATCAGTTCTCATAATAACCAATGTAAAGAACCACTTTCTACATCTGTTATACACATAACCAATATAGAAAGTCAACCTTCGAGATTGGTCCTGGTTCATAACCGATCTAAAAAGTATGTTATTAGAGACGAAAAAATTTCATCTCTAAATTTCGTCTCCATTCTAGATCTCAAGCTATCAGCGCATACATTTCCAGCAAAACCCAATTCAACATTAAACTATAACTGACATTGATATTGAGATCCAAACATTATGAAAATTTAACCACTATAAGATTTAGTGGCAGTTTACTTTATAATTGAGTATAATTGATTCTAGAATTAATGGTTAAAAATGAGTGATGCGTGCTTTATGAAACACGTTGGACGGAAAGTGATTTAAAATCAATTATATGGGATTGATTATGCATTGTTAAGAATTTAAGCCAAACAGACACTTGATGTTAGCTTTCATTTGAAATTAGTCCGGCCTTAATCAAAATTCTACAACTCAAGTTATTTAACCTACACCTCGGGCTACCAGAATATATTTATAGCAGAACTCAACAAAACTTCTAATTAAAATTGGTATTGATATAGTAATCCAAAATTATGAAAATTTAACCACGATAAATTTTGATGTTATATTTCAAACAAAATCCCACCTTATTTGAAGTTCTACAACTCAAGTTATTTAACTTAAGACCATAGACTGCCATATTATGTTTCCAATAGAATCAACCCAACTTCTAACTAAACCTAGCATTGATATAAAAATCTAAAAATTATGAAAATTTAACCATAACAATATCTAGATGTTAGCTTTCAACTAAAACTAATCCCATCTTTTTTGAATTTCTACAACTCATGTTATTTAACTCAGAGACCAGAGGCCTCCACAATATGTTTCTAGTAAAACTATTATTCATTTTACAAAAGATTATTCTTTCTATCAGCCTTAAACATACAAAGATCAAAATGGTAATAAAAAAATAGTGAATCAACTATACGAAACCTTGTATAAAACAAAGAGACTTGATCGAGTGGCCTTGCAGAAAGTGCATGGACAACATATATTTGCCTGTGTCCAATTGTCTTTTAAACATAGTCTCTCCCATATAAGGTCTACGAAACTACAAAAACACAAGGAGATGGTAAGAAAGTTATACAAAGAAAATGATTTAAAAGGTTAATGATTTTAACAGCAGCAACTTGATTTGATTGCAAGTTATTCTCGAATAGTTCCACCAGCCTTAGCTAAAACATTCAAAACACCCTCGTTAATAATATCATTATTATCCTTCAATCAGTAAACTAACCAGCTCCTCCTCACTGCCACTAAGAAGCAATAGACAGAAACAAGCAATATTAATTATTTGAATTATATCATAAGTTAACTTGATCAAAGTTAGAAAATATATATAACTCTAGAGAATAATTCTTAATTTTCATGTCCACAATGAGTCAAACCATACCGGTGCTTCCTATCATAATTAAATAAAACTAGTGTAAAACCCGTGCAAATGCACGGGTAATTATTAAAAAATCATCATTTAAATTAGTCAATTAATATTTTGATATATTTACACGTTTCTATAAAGATATACAATAATAATTTAACAAAATCAACAGTCATAAATACATGTCAATATTGACTCTTATTAAAAATAGATAAGCATAACATATTTAAGATTTGGTTTATTAAATTTTTTTAAAAACCTCCTTAAAGACTATAGTTTTTGTATATTTACCAAATCCACAATTGTCATCATATATGAATATTTTTAGCACACTCTTAGACTTCACACGAGATACTGTAACATATAATTGTCCATGTGAGAATACAGGTCATGGAAGAAACACACCAACATGCGATAACGTCTGTCCTTGACTCTTGTTTATTGTCATAGCAAATGATACACAAAGGGGGAATTGACGTATTTGAAATCTTAACGGATTCATTCCATTAGATGGAGCCTAAACTGTGACTAAGCCCCGAATAGGATTGCCCCTGGTAATAGGGGATACCTATGGTTTAAACAAAAAAAAAAACATCCTCGAAGTATAAACTTTAGTTCCGAGTGGTTCGCACGGGTAAATTGATGGTACGGTTAATGTTGCCCGTGCTTCGCACGGGATAAAATATTAGTTATGATAAATACTTAAATTTCAAAGTAAATCAATAAAATCTTTATAGAATTCATCTCATGTAGGCAATATTAAAGATGCTGAGAGAGCCAATCCATACCAAAAATCAATATCCTCTCCTAGTTAGCAATTAAGTAAATATTTTCCTCCCCTGAATACAATGATAGCATGTAGTTATTGATACCGCAAACATCATCTAAAGTTGGTGCTAAAATTTTCCTATCCCTTAAGTATTCAACATCACCAAAATGTGAATATACATTAGGAGAAGTCAACATCACTATATCCTCAACAGGTTCTCCTTATTAGGGCATTAACAAACTCCATGAATGTCAATATCAGCTTCATCATTACCTCTGCCTAATTTGCCACCACCAAGGCAAGAGTTCAGCTTCCAAATTCCCCAATATTTATTACCTCAATATATATTAAGTATACTTTTTTAATTCAATAGCTTGAAATATTATTTTATGTATAATAAAGTAATTTCTTTTTCAAAACCCTAAAACCTTAAACCCTGTACAATCGGATTACGATTCAATGATTAATTATAATTTCTCAATGTTAGAACTTTTAAAATTTACATATTATTTATATAAGTTCTTCTAAATTTATCCAAAAACTTCATACTTTTTCCCCTTTTATTGTGGCATGCAAGATAAACATACTACCAGATTATATTAACAATTTCTTTTAAAATCATAAGACATAACAATTTTATAGACGTCAAAAAAATTTTTATAACAAAGGTTGATAAAGCTATATAGCATAATTAAAACTTCAAAAATAAATATCAATTATTTATCGTTGAAATGTATTTACATTTACAAACTTAAGCACATTAAGACATTTACATCTTGATATTGGGTGCCCTATCACAATCCATATGTTAATAGTCTTTAAAAAATGTTATCTAATCTAATTTTTACTTTAAAAAGTAGGATCATCCACTTTTAAAGTCAAGTCATATAGGATTAACATTAAAAAGGGCAATTGGTATTAGGAACTTGGGCATTGGTAATTCCCATACAAATTGTATCTTGTATTGTCACTATCAACCAAATTTTTAGTAGTTAAACTGAATTTATAGCAGTATTGCTTCATGATTGAACTTCCCTCATAAAAAGTCAATGTTTAAATACCTAAACTTATAGGTCTAATCCAATTATAGGACACTTTTTAAAATATAATTTAGTAATAAAATTAATCAATAAAATATTTTTATAAAAGAATTCCCATTTAAAATAGCATGTATTATATATAATATAATCTTAGTGAAAATATTATTAGTATTTTATTAATTTTATTTATATCTTACCTTAATACACATGTCAAAAAAATTATATTTTAAAAATTTTGCAATATGACACTAATATGATTTGATATAAACTTTTTGTTCTTGTTATATATATTAAAGTGTTTACGTATAAAGTTCTCAACAAATTATGAATAAAATATTTCAATATTCATTCTTGTAACCCATCGGGCTCAATTAAAAAAAAATCTATTTCAAACAGGAATGAAAATATTACTGCGTGTTGGGTAAAAATAGAAATGAAACGTAATGAAGGAGGAAAAAATATCCCATAAAGGTTTAGATTTTTTTTTTTGAATTTCTTAGTCATTATTTTTGTTGTGTAATAGAACACTAAAAATGAATTCAATACATAAATTTTAAGGCAGCAGTTCTACTCTGTTGTGCTAATATTTTTCTGCGCATCCCTGGTCCATCTTACAAGTCTGCATAGTTGAATGGGTGGATAGTAGGCAAATAAAAATTTTGTGACAAATTATTCTTGAAGCTTCATATAAATTATAAAACAACATGTAGAAGGAAATCTTTTTGCAAAGACATGCTGCATAGACATGAAATTTATCCAATAGTCACAGTGACTGTAAAAAATAGAAAAATTTTGACATTGGGAAAAATGAAAAATCTCATTGAACAATCATCAGATTGAAGCACGCCTATATGTTATAGTAATCCTCTGATTCTAACACCCATATAGACTTGAAAAAAATTCTCATTTTCGGTACTAAATAATAATGGGAAACAATATAATGAAAATATCAAATGTTAAAAAGACAATAGCCTTTAAATACACAGTATGGGTTTATTCCTACCGGCCATTAATGTAAGCAACAACCTGAAGAGTGAGGACTAGATGAACATTGCATATTGAGAGTTCTGAGAGGCACTGTGATACTGTCTTTGGTTGAAAATTGAGCTAAGTTAACTTTAAGCACTAATCAAATGAAGATACCACATGATTTCTACATTTAGCAAAGCCAGTTAAGTTCACAATTTCACATAATCAATAAGAGAAGCCAATCGTCCAATTTGAAGTTGAGATGATTTTGAACCAAACCTTTTGTCAAAAAAGAAAGAAAAGAAAAACAGAAACAAATAAATAACCAATAAAAGAAGCTTATGATAATTTCGAACCAAACAATTTTGAGGTTAAGATAATATTGAACCAAACCAATAGTGGTGCCAACTAAAAGATTCTCAATTCCTCAAGCTGAAAAGATGAACATTCACAAGTAAATGGGATTTGACACTGCAAATGTGAAAATCTGTATGCCGTCATATATAAATGTGATTTAACGCTGCCAAGAAAAAACACAGCATAAATCGGCAAGATCAATAGTTATATATAATTATCTTTTTAAGCACCAAGCATATGTAATCATGATGCAGTTGCTCAAGACTATAATACACAAGGAAAATATAATTGACCTAGGAGACAGCTGAAAAATGCATGTAAAAATGGGCTAGTTTACAAAAAGTACATAAAACATTTATCTTATCATAGTCATAGGAAGGTAAAGGCAAAAAAATATGCAAGCAAAGGTTACTTTAGATTCAGTTCATGATGAATTTATATTACATCAGCCATAGCTGCCTAATCCATTACTTTATTTGTTTTTCCAAGCAGTTATTCGATTTTGCCACCTAAATACAGTAACCATCTAAACCACCAATAGAATTCAGTGTCTTCTTACTATAGTAATTCACAGCAATAAAAACTAATCACACAAAGTCATCCCAAGATTGATCTTGTAAAACTATTACTATTCATAAATTTTATTTGAATCAATCAAGTAAGTGTGAAGGTCTAACATGATCAAATTCAGGACATGAAAATTAACTAATAAATTACAAAAATTGAATAAAAAATTATTTTAAAAAATAAAAAAAAGCATGCACATAACCTGAACAAATGATATTCCAAATTTACTACCAATATGACTATATGAAGAGGTAAAAAGGATAGGAAAAAAAAAGCAATACGTTGACTGTGTTGTGCTTACCATACAAAATTGGGGCCAATCTGAGACAGCTGTTTGCCATCCTGCAGCCCACACCCTGGGACCCTCCACAACAATGGCAAAAGGTGTGAGAATTAATAGAGACAATATGGAAAGACAAGCATAGTAGTTCATTCCACTAACTGACATCCCCTTCATCCCTTTCTTTGAGAATATATTCCGGAAGACAAATGCCAAATTTTATATCATAGCTCCCATAAAGCCTGAAACATGAAGTGGTCTACTTAGAGCATTGAACTACCAAAAATATTGATACATGAATAGTAAATTCTACATCCTATCAAAATTGTATGCTGAATGAGAAAATGTCAACTTAGTTTTCAAGTAAATAGTCCTCCTACCAATCATATTGAAATTGAGCTCTGCCACAGTAGCTAGTGCATAACCACCAATAATTGGCACAAGTGACATATAAACCGACATGCGAAATGCTTCACCAAGCAAGAACCTTGATACCAGAACACTGAAAGCAAGGTCTCCATTCTTGATGATGTGAGTGAATGAAACAACAACTTTGGACATGCTCACAGTTGCAGCAACATGCCCAATTGTGTGTGCCTCCGCTGCATCATTGGCTCACTTTGTCCTAAGAAATACAACATTTTAAATTAAGTGCCAATACATAACAGTTACATCATTTATTCATGTTTACAACTTGAGAAGAGAGAAAAATATTAGGAATTTTTTTTCTTAATGGTCACATAGGAACATGCAAAATGTTTCCAGCTTCAACAGGTGTGCATCACATATCACATTGGATGGCTAGAAATATTTCCATGAATCAAGAAAGCATGAGGAAAAAAAATGCATCCGCCTCCTGATTCGTGAGCACGATCCATCTACTATTATATTTTACTGAAATAAAAAGTTGAAAATTATTTCTGGTTTCCCACAAAACAAAGTATTGATTGCCTAAATACTTCAACAAACAGAGAGCCAATTCATGAAAGAAATTTTGAGGTCTTTGATTCTGTGCTTTCTACAAAAGGCATTCTTTGGGTAGGAAAGATAGCTAACTGACAGACTAACTGAAATCTTTAAGCACAGTTGATTAACTGATAGATTTAGGGTTTAAAAGGATAATTTAAATAAAAGGGAATATATATATATGTAATGAATTTAAAGTAAACTCACAGTCTTCATGCTGCTAAATTTTTCCTCCCGAGATGAAGGAGCCCCCTAAACATGTTGATCACCATCCGCATCAGCTCCACAATCAAGAGAAGAATCTACCTTGCTAGGTCTAGAGCGACATTTCCCCAGTTTGTTCAACTTTTTACCTTCGCCTTCAATGCTATCAGTGTCTTTGAACAACAAACTCTTATTATCTTGACTGTTTTGGTCATTTGTCAACCTATATATTAATTCAAAAAATCAATAAATAACAAAAGCAACAAAAAGTTATTCAGTATTAATACAAATAATTCATTTCGCATTAATAGGGAAATGAAGATTTGAAATTGTGAATAGTCCGACCATTCACTGCCAGTTGCAGTGACCACTATATTAGGAAATGATCCATTCATTCAAATAAATGAAATCAATTGGAAAACGGGGCTCACAAATAAATTCAATCTAACAAACCTATTAATATTAATAACAAATCATAAAAGCCAAAAACTTTTGAATAAAAAATAGAAAAAAAACAAAAGCACAGATGAAACAGATGCAGTAAATTTATCATAGGACAAGGTTTCCTCAAATATCAATCCCGATTCAGCACGTTGAAGAACTTAGCCTGGGTTTACTGGCCCATTTCCTAAAACTGAATGTCAGCAAAAATTCTCATACACACAACGCTCCAAGAGTTGCATAAAAGATAAAAATCATTATCCGAATCACAAAAGAATAAATGTTACCTTGATATTTTTTTTTATTCCTAAAAAAATATAATGCCCAGTAACCACTTTTGAGTAAATACCTTTGCTTTGGGTTAAAATCGGGAATTCCCCCACACTCAAATCATCACCGGAAAATCCTACACCCTCGCCGGAAAAAATCGAACCTTTCGAACGGCTATGCTTTGGGAAACAAAAGCAGGGGAGATTAGAGCAGGATTTTTCTCCGGCGAAAGAAAAAACCATGGCGAGCCTCTCCAAATACTCTTCTGTACCGTTGCGTCCACCACTGCCACCACTCTCATGATCAAAACCAACTGCCCTTTGTCTCATCATCAATCCATTTATAAGCTAGTAATAACCCAATAGGACCCAATGTTCAAAGGAAAAAGCCTCCCCAACTGCCTCATGAGCAAGAACAGCCTCCCCCAGTTGCCTCCAATGACCAAAGGAAAAACCCTCCCCGGTTGCCTCCTGAGCCAGAAAAAAGCCTCCCCAGTTGCCTCCTGTTCCAGAAAATGCCTCCCCCAGACAAGCTCAACAGTGTTACCATATGTAAATAGGCCGAAATTGTGATCATAAGTGAAGCGACAAAATCTGACCAATGACGTACGATATCCACTGCACATCTATACTTGAGATGACGCACATGCATGGAACATTCCAAATTTGCCACGAGTTCCAGGATCCTTGCGTTGTCGCTGCATCCTCGCACCCAGGAGAGCATTGAACGCAAAATGGGAGGGTCACAAAGGTCTTTTGGGGGAGACAATCCTTGCAAGGCAACTAATGAATGGTGGGCCTTTTATTCGGGTCAAAAGTTGAAGGCCCAAGTAAAAGAGCGACAAAAAAAACGATCGTGAACAGTGCACACAGTGTTGCGAAAAACAATTTAGTGTACTGGAATGGATATCGAGACATAGTTGACAGAGCCTCGAAAAATCTGGCAACAATTGACTACAATGTCCTTGATTATATCCATATGTACTTTCTACCTAAGTATACACAACTCCCCCTGGATAAAGATCAACATTTGTAAATGGCATTTCAAAAAGCTCCTAATGAACAGGACCTTAAGGATATTAAATGTAACATCCCTTTTTTAGAAAAGATTAGACTTTGTAATTTTAATTGCAAGAAATATATGTCCTGTTCCAAATTAAAATGCAAACACAAAAGCCTAAGATACTAAACATACAAGAGAACTTCTATATACTTGCATTCTACTTAAAAGAAGCAATAAGGTGACATCTTGATTCTTAAGAATTTCAATCAAGCAACCATAAACAATGAACAAAAAAATAGATAAAAAAATAGATAAAGCAAAGTAAATTTTGTTGCAAGCACTACATCATTAATACTTGATGTAAACAAACACCACTTTCTGATTTTCAAAATGACCAACTTAAATCCAATCTTAAAAGTTCAAAAGATCAATCATGCGACATCTATTTTTACAGCAAAGGAAGAAAAGAACCACAATTTAAAAACAAACATTTGAACTCATACAGAAAGAAGAAACAGTAACATGCAAAGGAAAAAAAATAGTCTTAAAGGAACTCAGATATGCACTTACCTTGGTGTAACCATTAGCAGCATAATGACCAATTCCTCAACATAAACATGTGGATATAAAAAAAGGTCCCGAGCTATAAAAAATACTTTTACCCGGATTAATATATATATATATATATAGTTAGGATCCGTTGACAGCATGTGTCAAACTTTAAGAGTTACACAACTTAATAACTTTTTGTAAAATGTGAATTTGACAAATATATATAACATTGGCTTGAATATGTTTTTAGTCCCTCGAAAATTAGCGAATTTTATGTTTACTCCCTATAAAATTGTTCACCTAAGTTTAGTCCCTCATTAATTTTCCGTTTCCAGGTTTAATCTTTTTCGTTAATTTGCATTATTAAGTGATGACCTGACACTGTTACAGTACGCTGACGTGTCTATTTAGGCTGACATGGCTGCCACGCTGGATTTTTATGAAATTAATTCCCCTAATTTTTTAATTCTTAATTCCAATATTAAAGTAATTTTAGTAATTAATATTGGAATTAAGAATTACAAAAAAAAATTGGGGAAAAATAATTTTAGAAAAATCCATCGTGGCAGCCACGTCAACCTAAGTAGACACGTCGACGTATTGTAACCATGTCAGGTTATCACTTAACAGTGCAAATTAGTGGCAAGGATTAAAGCTGGAAACGGAAAATTAATAAGGGACTGAACTTAGGTGAAAAATTTTATAGGGACTAAACACAAAATTCGCTAATTTTCGAGGGACTAAAAACATATTTAAGCCTATAACATTTTAGAGTTGGATATAATATAAAAATGTAGAAAAAATTATAAATCTATCTTCATCTAAAAAATTTAATAAATTTAATTGTTTTTAAAAATTATATACACGTAGTAGTCCATTTTATCCGACTTAAAATCAGGGTAAAATATGTTTTTGGTCTCTATAAAATTAGTGAATTTTGCTTTTTAGTCCCTATAAATTTTTTTATTAAAGAGTCATCCCAAATTTTTTTTTGCAATTAGTCTCTCCCTTCAATTGGCATGTGTGGTGCTGATGTGGCACATTTTCTCTTTCCTATATGTAAATTAGTATAACCGCCGGAAATTACCCAACCCCCACTCCCTCTTCTTCCCCTCCCCCTTCTCCCCTTTCCTCAACTCCCCCTTCTCCCCTCCCCACACGGCACACTACTACTTGATGTGGGTTTCTATACCTTGTTTACGTTTGACATATTTCAACATCAACCCTAACCCAATCAATCCCTCAACGCCCCATCAGCAGAACATCCAGTTGCTCTAGATCCTCGAGACAAAACAACCACTACCCACAAGAAGACAAAGAATGCTTTAACTTTTTCATGGACAAGCTCGTCGCTTATTTCCTCCAAGCCTTGTTCTCCCCCATCATTAAAGCTGGAGAATGAACCTACCGAACCTTAACCTCCGCATTAGAAAAAATGTGCTCCTTCGAATCAACCAGGAAAACGGTTTTGAAATTCCAAGAGGTCATCCCTTGAACAACTTGAAACTTGAAAGCTTTAGATTTAGATGTAGGCTCGAATCTTAAAGGCTTTCTTCCTGAAAATCAATGGTATCAACAAGACAATCAAGATTGCAGTGGGTCTTTCGATCCCTGCCCAAAAATTGAAATTTCTAAGGAGTTTTAAGAGTGGTGCCAAGCTTGGAGGGGTTCGATAATCTTGAAGCTCCTTAGTAAAAAAAATATCACTGCGTTTTCTCCAATCCAGATTATCCAAAATGTGGCAATTGAAAGGAACTTTTTAGGCCATAGATATGCGACAAGAAATAATAATAATTTACATCTTGTATGCTTCCAAGAAGCAAGAGCCGATCAGGTGATTGAATTGATAGAATGCAATGTTCAATGATTGAAAGAAGAAGAAACAGGGGGAGAAGGGGAATGACAATGGTTGGGTAAATTTACGGTTGAAGATAGCTAGAAATACATTAATTGACAAATAGGAAATAGAAAATGTGTCACATCAGCACCTGACACATGCCAATTGAACTAATTGTAAAAAAATATTTGGAGGATGCTTTAATAAAAAAAAATTATAGGGACTAAAAGCAAAAGTCGTTAATTTTATGGGGACCAAAAATATATTTTACCCATTAATTTTAGTGTTTGGAGAAGTTCAGATTTAGAAAGGAACTCTAATTTTTCTGATTTTATATTAATTGGTTACATGATTCTTTTTAGGATAAAATAACTTTTTTATCCCTATAAAATACTCGAGTTTTGATTTTCGTCCCTGGAAAATTTTTCCTTTTATTTCATTCTTATAAAATATTTAAGCTATATTTTTTAGTCAATGCTATTGATTCTATTGTTAATTATGGATGTATTGAACGCCCGTAATAGTCACCAATATACTTGAGAAATACCATGACATATTATATAAGAGTGTTAGCCTAGTTAAACTTATTTAGAGAGTCAAATTTCACGTCCAACTTGAACCGAAATTCTTTATACATTTCTTCGTTCCTATATATCACAAACAGTTTGTTTAAGCCGGCTAATATTGTTGTATAATATGTCAAGGTACTACACATAAGATTACTGAATGTGATGGATATTCGACACATCCGCAATTAATAGTAAAATCAACAACAAAAACTAAAAAAATAGCTTAAATATTTTATAAAGATGGAATAAAAAAGAAATATTTCTAGGGACGAAAATCAAAACTCGTGTATTTTATAAAGATAAAAAATCTACTTTACCCTTCTTATTAATAATATTAGTATTTTGTTAAATCCAACTAAAACCTAATTTTAGTTGTATATATAGGTTCTTTTAATTTTGGTGTTGTATAAATGGATGGACTGTTTCACTTTTGTTTGTTTGGTGTAAGAGGGTTTGAACACCCTAATTAATGCTCCTTTTAAAGCACTTTGCTTTTATATATATATATATAAACTTGAACCCAAATTGTATTAGTCATTTACCTAAAGAATTGCTATTTACACCACCCAAATTGTTAAGCACAATAAATCACTTTTTAAATTTTTTAATACCAAAAATACCCCTCTCTTTCTCTATGAGGTTTCTCGTTTTACATACCAAAAGATTGGTTTCCAAAACACAAATTAGAAAATATATTTCAGAAATTCCGGGATTAGAAAATGTATTGTGAAAAAATTCTGGAAATTCAATTTCTGATATATATTACAAAAAGCCATTTTGACCAAATTGGGACAAAAAATTTTTAAAATATCAAAATAATGTAATGAAAAAATAATTTACCCCGATGGGATAGTTTTGTACACGTTGAAAAGAGATTAGTGCCAAAGCACAAAACCAAATAGCACCACCTGCAAAGTGTAACTCCACACATCGCCACCTACAAGGCTGTAAAGCGAGATTGGAGGGATTGAGTGAAGACACTATCCATAATGCGATATACTTGTGCACACTTGTCACAAGGCGCCATATGAATTGGCGCATCAAGTGCATACACCACAGTTTCATAACATTAGGTGCATTAATAAATACAATTATATTAACTATATTTATATTATATATAAATATATTATATATTATTAATTATATATTATTAACTATATATTATAAAAATATATGTATATATGTTATTTAAATAATATAAAATTATTTAAATATTATTCATTATATTATAAATACAATATATTATTTATTAACTCTTTATATAATAATTTAGACATTTTATTTTGGAGATTGATCACTCTCTTTACTCTTTCAACTAAAGAGTCGCGAGACACTTGTGATATTTTTCATTATTTTTCGGACCCGATCCTCTCCAATTCTGAAAAAACTGGATGAGATCCCGACTGTCCAAATTTCCATTGGTCGAATTAAACAAAAAATAAAAACATGATACAAAAATTTATAGTCATTAGATGGCCCTTCAACTGTGGTGCTCCCTTTGCGTCTTCTCCATCTTCAGAATTATTGGGGTCCATTAGAGATCTGTTGCGTCGCCCATGGTAGGTCTCCCTCTGTTTTCTGCATTGCGAGGCTAACAAGCCAGCAGATTGGCTAGCGAAACATGGAGTCTGGAGTGATGTCTCGCCTTCTCTAATGAAGTTTCCTCCTCCTAAAGTTGAGACTTTACTTCTGTTAGATGAGTTAGGCTGTTAGTTTCTTTTTCTGTTTTGTTCTTTCTTTATTCTTTCCAAAGCATAAAAAAAAAGATGGCCACTGCACACTTTCCAGTACTAGAGAGAATATATATTAATTAAGAAATACATATTAATTAAGAAATATATAGTATTAAATGATAATGATAAGAGCTCAAATTTAAATAAAAAGATCCGATATAAAAAGTGTTAAAGATTATAATCATAAATGTTTAGATTTCATAATATCAAGTTCTTTTAATGGTTGAAAAAGATTTAAATGAATGTTAAAAAATCTTTACAAGGGAGATGTGTGAAAGACACTCTCCAAGGAAAATAGCGAACATGATTCTCTCTAGTACTGGAGAGTGTGCAGTGGCCAACTAATGACTATAAATCTTTGTATTATGTTTTATTTTTTGTTTAATTTGACTAGTGAAAATTTTGATGGCCGGGATCTCGTCCAATTTTTCTAAAACTGGAGAGGATCCAGTTTTCGGAAAATAGTGAAAAAATATCACAAGTGTCTCGTGGCTCTTTAATTGAAAGAGTAGAGAGAGTGATCAATCTCCAAAATAAAATATCTAAATTATTATATAAAGAGTTAATAAATAATATTTAAATAATTTTATATTATTTAAATAACATATATAAATATATTTTTATAATATATAGTTAATATAATTAATAATATATAATATATTTATATATAATATAAATATAGTTAATATAATTGTATTTATGAATGCACCTATGGTGCACTTGATGTGCCAATTCATATGGCGCCTTGTAGCAAGTGTGCACAAGTATATCGCATTATGGGATAGCGTTTTCACTCATTTCTTTCAATCTCACCTTACAGCCTTGTAGGTGGCGCTGTGTGGAGTTGCGCTTTGCAGGTGACGCTATTTAATTTTGCGCTTTAGCACCAATCCCTTTCCAGCGTGTACAAAATTACTCCATCGAGGTAAATTATTTTTTCATTACACTATTTTGGTATTTTTAAATATTTTTTGTCCCAATTTGGTTAAAAAGCCTTACAAAAATGTATTATTGAACTTCAATTTTCAAAATACAATTCAAAATTGTATTTTGAATTTCAATTTTTGACATATAATTTTGGATTGTATTTTGAAAATTAGAATCTAAAAGGAAAATTTTTTAAAAGAATGAGTGGAGCGGGAATGAGAAAAGAAAAAAACGACAAGCATAGAGATAGGTATATTTTTGTAACTATATTTAGGGGGCAAGGTGGTGTATTTAGTAAATAAGGGGTGCCTAATATCATCTATCCTTCTTAGGTTCTAGACAAGGGAGCATAAAAGGCCATTATTTCTTTTCAGGGGTTCATATGCTTCAGGCCCATGGATGACAGCATGAAAGTGCTCTGTGTAAAAAAATTATAAAATGGATAAAAAAAATGTTTGTGGCAGTTTGTAATGTCCAAAAAAATCTCTTATGCATTGTTTGGTTGGGAAAGAAAAGTTAAAGGAAAGAAAATAGACAGAAAGGAAGAGAAAGGCAAGAAAGAGAATTAAAAGTGAGATGATTTTGCAAGTTGTTTGGTTTGGGAGAAAATGAGAGAAAAAGTAAGAAAAAAGAAAATGATATGTTTATGAAATGACATAAATATCCTCAAATAAAAAATAAATGTTATAATTATCTCTTTTAATAAAAAAATATTTTTAAGAATAGAGTTAAAAATTATTATTTAATAAGAGTATAAAAAAACTTGTACAATGTTTTAATGTTAAAAAAAAAAGACTTGATGCAAATGATTGGAAATTAAAAAAATAGGCGCAACATGCCGCCAACAGCCCTACTGTAATTAAGGGTATTTTAGTCAATAACTCAACTTCTTTCCTAATTTATCATTTTCTTTGATGAGATGTGGAGAAAAGTTTTTTTTACGAGACCCGCCATTCTTATTCTTTCTGCGTTCAATTTTTGTTCAAACCAAACCGGAGAAAATCCAATTTTCTCCGACTTTTCTTTCCTTGAGTTTTCTTTCCTTCAGGTTTTCACTTGAAACAAACAAAGTGTTAGGGCCTGTTCAGAGTGGTTATGAGTTTTTAGTTTTTTGTTTTTAAAAATTTTCAATCAAGTTTTTACAACTCAAAACTAAAAATTAAAAACTTGTTTTTTATGGTTTTCAAAATAAATATTTTAAAAACTACAAAAAGTGATTTTTAATTTTTGGTTTTTAAGTTATAAAAACTTAATTTAAAATTTTGAAAAACAAAAAACTCACAACCACCCTAAATTAATGAGGCTTTAGGTCGCCCGAAAAAAAAAACTTGTAGCAAAAACACCATAAAATTTGTCATTTCCTAGCGGTCTTTGGTGACCGCCAATAAATATCCGCTAGTAATTCACTTTTTTTTTGTAAAGATATCAATCACTTCATTTTGTTACGGGACTTGAGATGTCGAGAAATTGTGAAAGAAATAATAGAAACTCTTAAAATTTGTGTTTTAAAATTTTCACTATAGATATAGAAAGTTTTTCTAATTCTGTAATCTTTTACAAAGTATTAAGAAGATCTCAATAGCTTTGTTCTTATGGGTTAGAAAGAGTGCCCATAATAATTATTTACAATGCAAGATCATAACATTTATCTCCCAGCTTACATTTTAGGACTAAAGAGAAATAATACTTGTTTACATTTTTATTTGTATTTTCGTTAGCAGTGAAAAAATCAATTGTATTTTTAAGTGGAAAAAATCATCTTCATTAAACATATGTGATAATACGATTTTAAGTTTCGAGAACGGAAAAAACTTTGGTTTCACGTCATAATGACCCTAAATATATCTCTTGCAAGGAACGCAAGGGGATCTTACTTTCCACGAGATGTTACTTCATAATGTGTGTTCATCACATGAAACATGTAACAAAATGAACATGTTTACTGTTACATGCTTTCCTACCATGTGATAGCCTATTTAATGTTAAATTAATTTTCTATAGTAATTTTTATGATTTAAATTAAAAAAATAATTCAATACAGTTATTGTAAAAAATCAATTCAATTTTATAAAACTTGATTTTACATCGCGCCAACTTCATCTAAACGGGCACTAACTAATCATGCTTGCATCAGGAGGACAAACACTATATCTAAACACTAGACAAGATCTTTAGATGAAAGATAGATTTTTAGTGTGTAGAACATTCACCATGACAAATTGACAATCTTTACATTTTTGTTAGCAATTAAAAAATCAATTGTATTTTAAGTGGAAAAAAATCACCTTCATTAAGCATATGCGATAACATGGTTTTAAGTTTTTAAAATGACAAAACAAATGAACACATATATATATGTTTGGCTTCACGTTATAAGGACCCTAAATGTACCTTCATAGGAATGCAAGGGGATCTTGCTTTTCACACGATAATGCTTCAAAATGCGTGCTCATCACATGGAATGGGTAATTAAACGAAAAGTGTTCACTCTTACACGTTTTCTTACCATGTGCTAGCCCAGTTTATGTTAAATTAATTTTATACCGTAAATTTTACAATTTAACTTTTTAAAAAATCAATTCAATATAATAAAACTTGATCTTGCATTGTGCCAACACTAATCTAAACAAGCACTAGCTGATCATGCTTGGATCAGGAGAACAAACACTATATCTAAGCACTAGACAAGATCTGCAGATGAAATAGACAGATGTTCAGTATGTAGAACATCCACCGTGACAAATTGACAATCTTTGTTTGCCTTTTCGTTACCAGTGAAAAAATAATTGTATTTTCAGTGGCAAAAAAAACCTTCATTAAGCATATGTGATAACGTGGTTTTAAGTTTCTAGAACAACAAAACAAATGAACACATATACTACGTTTGGTTTCAAGATATAAGGACCCTAAATGTACCTTTCAGGGAACGAAAGGAGATTTTGCTTTTCACACGATGATGCTTCGGAATGTGTGTTCATCACATGAACAGGAAATTAAACAAAAAATGTTCACCCTTACACGTTTTTTTACCAGCCTAATTAACGTTAAATTAATTCTCTGCATTAAATTTTACGATGCAACTTTTAAAAAAATCAATTCAATACATTAGTTATAAAAAAATCAATTCAATTTTGTTAAACTTGATTTTACATTGTGCCAACACTCATCTAAATGGGCACTAAGTAATCATGCTTGCATGAGGAGGACAAACACAATATCTAAGCACTAGATATGATCTTTAGATAAAATAAACAGATTTTTAGTGTGTAGAACATCCACTATAACAAAACTAATGGACACATATACTACGTTTACAATTACCTTCATTATTAAGCATGTCTTGAGATACGTGATAACATGATTTTTAAGTTTTGAGAACGAAAAAACTAATGGACACATATACTATGTTTGGTTTCACGTAATAGGGACCCTAATGTACCTTGCACGGGACACAAGGGGATCTTGCTTCTCACGGGACGATGCTTTGGAATTTGTGCTTAGAGAAACTATAATTATACATAAAACAATATGTACATAGACTGTACCACAGCTTGATTCATGGCATGCCAAAAAAATAAGGAGGGAAAGTTAGACAGAGAGAGAGAGGGGAGCCATGTGATAGGAATGTGTGATGCACTGTACTTATGTACGCGAATCAGCACTATTTGTGCTTATCACATGAAACAGGTAACTAAACAAAAAATGTTCACTTTTATACGTTTTCTTACCATGAGCGAGCCTAGTTAATGTTAAATTAAATTTCTTTAGTTATTTTTATGATTTAACTTAAAAAAACTCAATAGGTTTATTATAAAAAAGACTATGGGTCCTTTTAATTTACAATTAGATAGAAACAATTTTAGAATCAATAATCGAAAATGAATTGTGCTCGAGTTACAAAAACACATTAAATGGAATTAATTTTAAAATTAATTTTACAAAATAAGGTTTTACATACCAACACTCATGTAAACGGAGAGTAACTAATCAATGCTTGCATAAGGAGGACAAACACTATTTGATAATCTAAGTACTCAATAAGATCTTCAGATAATATAAAATAGACGTATTTTCGTTGTGTAGAACATCCAACCATGACAAATTCACAATCTTAGACTTTATGAAAGGTTAACAAACAGAACTTTGTTGAACACACGCAATCACAAATAACTAATCTATCCAAGAGAGGTGTTTTTTGGTTACAGGTAGACTACTAATTAATTAATCTTGTGTGATAGCTGTCCAAGAAGAACTAATTAATTAATCTTGTGTGGATCATGTCCATGAAAAAAGTGGCTATAGCCCATTAAATTCAAGCTTATCTAGCTTATCTGCGGGATAGTAATGGAACAACTGTACTTCTTCATCCACCTCTAAATTCATAACTATAATTAAAAAAAAAAAAAAGATTCAGAAGGAAAACTACCAGAGTAATAAGAAGTAAAATAAGTTGAATTAAGGACAGAAATGGGATATGATCAAAATTACATAATGGTATAGACTAATCGAAATCAGTGATACATTCTTACTGAATACAGATATACATCTCAATCAATATTGATTGGATTCAACATTAAAAATAGTAGATATTAGAAATTTTTTGAGACATATATCCATTTCATAATGCAACAACAATTTTAGCACTGACACGTCATTGGAAACAAAAACCGGTCATAGAGAGATTGGGGAATATTTCATTAGAGATTCTTATCCGTAAGTATGCCATTCATTATTATTCAATATTTTCTCAATTCATTTTTGTAAATTACCATTATTTTCTTCTATTCATTCTTTAATGGTAATGATTGATACATTTTATTTTAAGTTCTAACAACTGAATATAATATAAAAAAAATTAAAAAATAGCAATGACTGACAAAAATATAATTGCTTGGCTTCCAGACCGTTCCTAAGAAACTCTTTTTTGTATTTTTCTGCAGTAACGTGTTGCTGCGTCTACACAAACTCTTGCATTTTCCAATTCGCATAGCTCTGAAGAATAGCATTGAAGGAGCTGTGGCTCATGGCGAAACAGAATCGGAGCAATGCTCTTTTGGTGATTCTATTACTCTGTGTTTCCTCTGTTTCGGTTTCAGCCAGAGTTGTGCCTCTCTTGCAGAGTTACGGGAAACCCATTTTCAGATCAAACTTTCACAGTATTTATGATACTTCAAAGTATGGTGTGCTTCAACTCAGTAATGGTTTGGCTTTGACGCCTCAGATGGGGTTCGTTTCTCTCTCTCTCTCTCTCTCTCTCTCTGTCTCTGTGTGGCACTTTTGCTATTAGTTAAAGAAATTTCTGGAGTTGTTCAGTTTCTCTTCAATTAAAGTTTCTTTCTTCCTTTCCCCTAAGGTTGTAACCACAAATTGGCAAAGACCCACATGCACAAACACATTCACAGATGGGCTCAACTCAAGTTTGATTTCTCTTAATTTTCCTTAAAAATGAAAACTTGAAGAGATTACTTACTTATGTGGCATGATTTGGTCTTCTGTAGATGGAATAGCTGGAACTTCTTTGCATGCAATATCAATGAAACGGTCATCAAGGAAACGGGTACTGTTCTCTTGCATTGCTTGAGATTTTGCATTCCATTGGATAAGAAATTGTACAAAGATGCTTTATAAAACATCTTTCTTTTATAATTTCCAATGAAGTACTTTGTCTCATTACAAGCATTATGGTTCATATTTTTATAAATAATAGTAGTAATTTAATGTTTCCCTTGCTAATTTATGTCTACCAGTACTGATATGTATTATATCCTTCCAGCTGATGCACTGGTATCAACGGGATTGGCTGATTTAGGTTATGCGTATGTCAACATAGGTACTATTCTTGTATCTTCAAGATGAACATTTTAACAGTAGGTCATCATCTATTTCAATAATTTCATACTCATTTGATATTGCAATTTACAATGTGCAGATGATTGCTGGTCTTCTGTGACAAGAAATTTGAAGGTCAGCTAAAATTCTGTTCCTTTCAATGTTACTGAATCAACTTTAGGCTATCATCTTCTCTTATTGTATATACCTGCCAGCTTTCAATGTTGTCTATCTTGAATTTCAATTGGATCAGGAAAAGTTGTTTCAATTGGCACCTATTTGTTATAGCTAAGTGGTATTGCAGAAAATAGATATAAATATAGTAAATCCTTAGATATATTTAAGAAATGGTTATGTATAAAGATGTGAAGTAATACTTTCTTTATGCTTCCACTGTGCTTGTGCATTTGTTGTTTTTAAATTTTTAATGGTTAACCAAGCATGAAAGCATGTATATACATAATTACATTGTTTCCATAAATATACGTTGCTGCTTACTGTATTTGGTGTGGAAGTGCAGGGTGCACTGGTACCTGATAAAAAGACATTTCCATCGGGAATCAAAGCTCTTGCAGATTACATGCATGGAAAGGGACTCAAGCTTGGCATATATTCTGATGCTGGGTAGGATAATATTGCAAAATCAGGCCAAATGTTTGAAAAATTCATTCTGAAATAAATTAATCTGATGTTGATTTGATTGTGACTAACTGATTATCTAACCCCCTGCTCAATATTTTTACACTTCCAACTGTTATTAGGGTTTTTACATGTCAAGTACGGCCAGGATCGATTTTCCATGAAACTGATGATGCAGATTTATTTGCCTCTTGGGTTAGATTCTATTATCTCATTTATAATTTGCAAAAGCGTTTCATATGCTCTTCATGTTTCATGGAGTTTGTGGAGGTCCTAAAATCAGAAGTACTCCTTATCATTCCCGTATGTGCATTGCATATGGGTAGGGTCAGGTTCAAATTACATCTGATATAAATTATTTAGCTCTGCAGCTTCATATATTTGTTTTGGGGAATTAATTTGTTTTTTTTTTTAATGAAACAAAACCAACCTTTTGGATATGGGGTTCTGATTACATCCATGATAAACACCAAATTTGGACAAGATAAGAGATTGAGCCATTTAATGGAATTCTTTTCATGTTTTTAAAATGAATGGAAAATTATGCCTCTGCAGATAAAATAGTTCTCAATCATTGATATGGTTGAAATTTGTGTAGAGATGTCCTTTATGGAACTTTGCAACGACCTAGACCTTCATTGATATTATCATTATTATGTCTACTGTGTAACTGCTCGATAAAGTTTAACTATAAAAATATAGTCGGCACTCTTTTTAATGTGTTGATGGATATTTTTATTTTTATTTCATACAAGCAGATTCATCTTGTTAACATATCTTGAGGTGCTTTGTGGAATTATTCCTTCATAATTAAACATTTCAGTCACATTATTCATAGATTCGTTTATCAGTGAGTTTTTTTCCTAATTCTATCTTTTACCAGGGTGTAGATTATTTGAAGTATGACAATTGTTACAATCTGGGCATCCCTCCGAAAAAACGGTTTTTCCTCGTCTCTGTCTCACAATATTTGCAAAAGCAACAACACCTAGTATATATAAATTTAGTCAATGTGGTTTCATGTTTTCCAGATATCCACCTATGCGTGATGCTCTCAATGCAACTGGACATAAAATTTTCTATTCACTCTGTGAATGGTAATGAAGTGTGTCTTTCTTTTGTTACCTGAATTTACTTATTGTTATCATGGCAGAAATTTTCCTACTGTACTTTTGTTTTTGCAGGGGTGTTGACGACCCTGCATTATGGGCAGGCACGGTTGGTAACAGTTGGCGCACAACCGAAGACATCAATGATTCATGGGCAAGGTTAAAATTCTGGACTTTGAATTATAGGTGGTGCATTTAACATTCTATTAGGGATGTGTATAGTTCAATAACATCATTATAGGTCAGAAACACTTCAGATTAACCAGATAAAACTAAATTTCTGGGATCATATCTGTCCTTGATTGCCACCTTGGAGTTTTGCTTTTCAGCTTTTCTTATTAACTAGTGATCTAGTAGCATGGACACGAATTATGTTAAAAAATGGCAAGTGATGATGAAATTAATGGAAATTATTTGGAATTTTGAATTGTATTAGAAGTAGTTCTTTAGTTTTCTTTTTAGTTGATGTAATTTTTAATTATTTGGGAAGTATAAGCAGAATATAGTTTGTGATGTGAGGATTAGTGTCTCATTATGTTAAGGCTTTGTATGATTGTATCCATGCAAATTTATTATTATTTGGACTTTCATTTATACCTGAATAATATATTTCCTTCTCTACATTTGTCCCTTGGCACCTTAAAATAAAGGGATGTGACTCAAGTGATGAGTATATATACATTGTGCACCCTCCAACAGATAATTGGAGTATATTTATGAGGAAGGTTGTAAGATGAGTAGACACATGAAAGTAAGGGGAAGGGTTTGGGATAATTGAAAGCAGAGGGTGGATGGTATTTTTCCATCTATTTCTAGGGACCAGAACAGGAGACTGAATTAAGAATATTCATACGTCTGTGCATGTTCTTTCTCTGAAGAGTAAGAAGATAACTGAGTACATTCCTTGAAACTCAAGTGATCCCACCCAGCTGAATATTTTCTTCTTGCTGTCATTTAGCGTCTGTACTAAAGGATTTAGATACACTCTAGTTCAGAGTTATTTTAGATTCTATAACTCGTGAAAACTCTAAAAATAATTTCAGAATAGTGGAAAATGGAAATAGTGATGGGCTCAAGTCTCGTGACTGTTTGTCATAAAAGAAAAGAACACTATTGGATCATGATTGTAGAAATGGCATTGGCATAGAGTTAGGTATTACATTTTTTTAATGCGGAATCTGGTCATACTGGCAGTATCCATCAATTTTATTTTATGTTAGATGACTTTGAAACAATCTAATGCATTCGCCATGATATTCTGCATATATATTAGTACAGATACTTTTCTTTGAAAACTCATTTTTCTTGGCAAATTATAGATGCATGTGCCAAATAATTCTGTCTCACTGTTACGACATGGAGTTTTAACATATAATTAGTTAGCATTCTTGTCCAATTTTCTGTTTACAGGGTAGTCTAATTCTGAAAATGATGTTTTTCTTGTTTAGCATGACAACTATTGCCGATCTTAATGACAAGTGGGCTGCATATGCTGGTCCTGGAGGATGGAATGGTACACATGTTATCTTTCTTGAAATTTTATTGAAAATGTAGAGCAAACCATAAGCATTCTTACTTATCCCTCATATTACTTTTCTGGACAGACCCAGATATGTTGGAAGTTGGCAATGGTGGCATGACATACCAGGAATACCGTGCTCACTTCAGCATTTGGGCTTTAGCAAAGGTGTTGCTCTTAGTTCTTATTTGTCACCCCTCCCCTTCTCCCATAGGGATTTGACATGAACTGGTGATGCATACATTTATACTGGGCTTGTAATCTTCTCTCAACTGTCATCACCCACTTTTCTACATGTTTGCCTGATAATTTAGCTAGCAGTTTGAGATTTAGGATAGCAGGCAATGATGGCAAAATTAATCTTATGGTAAAAACCACAACAAAGGCCAGTCTGAATTTGTAAATATGTTTAATCTGTGATATGATGGCAATCCTCACTTCCAATTTAGTATTGGCCATAATCACTTGTGAATAAAGCATGAAGATGACCTAGCAAAGAAGATCACAATTCACAACACAAATACTATAGTCTATAGCTGAATTTTTCACATGTTCAAAATTGTGAACTTGTATGTGCAGGCTCCTCTATTGATTGGTTCCGATGTAAGAAATATGACTGCTGAAACACTTGAGATTCTAAGCAACAAAGAAGTCATTGCTGTAAATCAAGGTGGTACCACCGCTGTCTATTTTTCTTTTATCAAGCTGATGCATGATGCTTCTCTCTCTCTGTTGTTGTTGTTTATATTGTTACTTTGTATATGTTTTCATTTATCTTATTCGGGAAGGTCATATGATTAAGGATACTAATTCTCATGTCACTCTGCAGACCCACTTGGAGTCCAGGGAAGGAAAGTTCAAGTTGCTGGAAAAGATGGTTGCAGTCAGGTAATCTATTCAGTATACCTCATAGTGCATCTCCTAAATCCTGGGCATTTCATCTGTATTTTCAGGTTCATTGTAGTCATGCTTCATATTTCTAATGGCGCCTATCTGCATCTTCATCTTGGATTTAGATAATTTCACTGTCTCTTTCTAATTTTTCCTCCTAAAATGTGGGCTATACAAAACACATAATCTTATCTCTGAAACAACTTTACCTATTCTTAAACAAAACTCCAAAAAAAAAATTCAAGAATGACTAAGGGTTCGTTTGGTTTACAGTTGGTTAGGATTGATTCTAGAAATGAATGGTTGAGATGGATGATGCGCGCTTTATGAAGTATGTTGGACGGAAGTGATTTAAAATCAATTTTACAAAACCATGGTTTTGTCCCGTCACAATTTAAAACAAACAGGCACTAATTGACTAGACTACTGTTATGAACTTCTTTGATATTGCCGCATTAGCTAGACAAATCATTTGTTCCTATTTAGATTTTAATATGACAATTATGTTGACAAGTGTGTGTTACTATACATCTTTACAGGTTTGGGCAGGTCCTTTATCAGGGAATCGTTTGGTTGTTGCTCTCTGGAATCGGTGCTCAAAAGTCACTACTATAACAGCATCCTGGAAAGTACTTGGGTTGGAGTCTGGAATTCATGTTTCTGTGAGGGATTTGTGGAAGGTTAGCTAGCCTAGTTTCATTAATAAAACTACTCTCTATGACAGTCTTTCTATTTATTATTACTGGGTTCTGTGCCTTCTGGTGGAGCTTCTATTTATTTGTTATTTTAGTATACTTTCCCTAATTTATTCAAAAATAAAAATCCCTCATCACTGTCTAATTGTTTTTATGATTTAAGGACTTGTTACCTAAAACGTTTTTGTCCCCTTTCTATCTTGCAGCACAAGGTAATAAATGGAGATGCAGTGTCATCATTCAGTGCCCGAGTTGATACTCATGATTGTCAGCTGTACATTTTCACTCCATATACAGTATCTCACTATGCAAGGTAGCTCATATTTCACCCACCTGTGGATTTTGGTCCATCCTATTATACTACTAGTTGGATGGCTATTGAAGGAGAAGATGCTGCCATGCCCATTCTGGATTCACTACCTTTATGAAAGTGAACTAGATGAATCTCTGTCTGTATATTTTTTACTCTATTTTTTTTAATCATTTGTTGGTCAGACATGCAGATGTTAAAATCTTTTGTGTACTAGATGGCCTGATACTCATGAATCATGATCACATGATTTCTGTCCTAAATGTGGCCATATGTATTTATGATGTTTTTAAAAGTTATGATATGAATTGTGGGAAAAGAGAACCTCATGATTTAGTGTGTTCCGCTCCCTGTTTGAGTATGTTTAGTGTACGTTTGTACTAAAGTCAGTTTCATTCTTAATTCCACTGTGATATCTAAAATAATATAAAAATATTCTGTGCTGTGTTAACTGAAGATTACTTTATATTCATGTATATTGAAAGGAGGATTCTAAGATTATCACTTGTAATTTCAATTAAGTTTCTGTTTGGATTTGTTTATTTAATATTAGTGTTTTAAATATATTTCTTTTTAAATAAGATGTTATTTCCCTTTTTCAAAATTAAGCAAACTTACATGTGCAATTGAATTAACTAAATATTGTTTAGTGAGTCAAATTAGTTCTTGAAAGATATTTTTTTATAGTAGTCTTTGAATAATAAAAATTAGGGTTAAATGTGTTTTTAGTCCTTCAAAATATAGTGAAATTTGGTTTGGGTCTCTCATTTATTTTTTCATTGGTTTTGGTCCTTTATTTTTTAAAATCATGTGATTTTAGTTCTTATTGTTAGCTATATTATGTACGTAGCAATATATTTTTATAGATTTTTTTATAGAATTTGTTTCAAATTTTTCTATAATTTTTAAAATTCAAAGGAAATTTTATTCAGATTCTAAAATTACTGGAAATTTAGTATAAATTTTTCTATAACAAAGTAAAGAAATTTTATAGCAGCATTTTTATGTAAAAAATTTGTTTTTTGGAAGTTTACTACATATAACCTTTCTAGAGAAAAAGTTACAAGAAATTTTCTGTGAAAATTTACTTAAAAAAATTCGTAGTGGAGCAGCGAAAGTGACTTAACGGAGTATAGTTACACCAAGAAGACTAAAAACACGTGATTTTAAAAAATGGAGGACCAGAACCAATAAAAAATAAATCAGGGATCAAAATCAAATTTCGGTATATTTACATGGACCAAAAACATATTTAACCCTAAAAATTAAGTTAAAGTCATCTTGATCTCATCTTTAACATATTTAATCCTAAAAATTATGTTAAAGTCATCTGGATCCCATTTTTCAAACTAGTCCTTAAAATACTTGACTTGATAGGCAATGGTTACTCGTGTACAGGGAAGAAAATAAAGTGGCTGAATAGGCTGATGCATTCCTTTCCTTTTTGTTTGGTCGAAATGCATTCCTTTGCTTTAGTAGGATTTTGTGAGAGTTAGTTTCTTTTGGGGAATTGCAATTTGCAGGGTTTTTTACCCTGTGGGTAATTTTGTTTCAAAATTAACAAAATGGTGTAAAAAATAATTTATCAAACTAGGATAAATCATATATCTTATTTATGCTTTTTTTTAAAAAAAGTCATATATCAAAATTAATACTTATTACTTTTCTATATAATACATAGAAGTTTCATTTTGAATGTGAAACTTCTATTTTTTTTAAGAGAAAAATGATTGTGCACTGTCAGTGTAACAAGTTTTACACTGACGGCTAATCACAATCCTTGATTTATGGTAAGTTTGTTGATTTTACTAATTAATATTTTAAAAGTCATATAAATGAAGAATCATGATTAAACGTCAGTGTAAAACTCTTTTACACTGTCAGTGCATACTAATTAAACTCTTTTTTTAATGAAAAAAAAAATTATATAACTGATGTACGATTTGCTTATCTATTTGTTTTTAGAAAATATGGAAATCTCATATCTTATGTATAGTTTCTATGAATTATTAATTTTTATAATTTATTAAAAAGTCGTATAAAAGATAAATGAAAGAGGATAAAGTCACAGTCACAATGACTAGGGGGATCCTAGTCATGGTGATCCGGGGTGTCATGTACCATGAAAATCATTTGAATGAAACTTAGATACATGGATCACCGTGATTAAGATCACTCGAGTTACCATGACTTCAACACTCGAGTCATTGTGACTTTTTGATATACGACTTTTTTTTTATATGTGACTTTCTTTTGATAGTCATAAATAAGATATATGACTTATCCCATTTTGGTAATTTTTTTCTTACATCATTTCAATAATTTTGAAATAAAAATTACCCGATTGGGGGTAAAAAAACCCACTATTAGCACCTCCATTTTTTGTTTTTCACTCTCTCCTTTCTTTTACCTTTCACTTTCCAAAATACCTCATTCTCTCCAACCTAAATCTCTGTCACCCCTCTCCATAATCAACCACCCTCCCCGAATGTCAATTACCACCTTAAATCCTTTCTTCACCTTCTCTTTTTTTTTATTTGTATTTGTTGTTTCTAGAAACTTGTTTTTTTTAATTTGGATTATAGTTGGCTTCCGAAAATAAGTTTCCCAAAATCAAATTTTAAAATGGCTTCTGAAAGCAACATGTCGAAAAAAATAGTTAAGAAAGCGGGGGTTAAGGTGTGGTTGACTGTAAATGAGTTGAGCTGAGCCAAGTACCTGAAGTTCAGGTTTGGCTTGTAAAAAAAATGGGTGGCTCAAGCTTGACTCATTTATTTAAACGAGCTAAACTTAAAGCTTGGGCTTGACTTGTTAAAGAAAAACAAAGCTTAGTCTTGATTTGTTTAGCTCATTTACAATTTCATTGTTTTTGCTCTTATGAAAATTTTCCTTAAATCATTTTTAAAGTTTATGAATTTAGTATTTAATAAATATTTTATTATTAAATGATAATATAAAAAAATCAAAATATATTCTTAATATACGATATATATAGTTAAAATGTTCTAAAATATTATATTTTTTGAAATTCAATACATAACTTCTTGATTAATATAAGAAATATTTGAATACTTAATTTCATACATAGAGTAATTATTTTACTTTATTTATTTTAAAAACAAACTTATAACTATATGTTTTCTTTTTCAAATTTTTATTAATCTTACTTTACTTTAATTATTTATATTAATTAATTATTATATATATATATATAATAAGCGAGCTATTCACGAGCTCTTAATGTCAAACTTATAAGGCTTGATCTTGACTCATTTAAATAATTGAACTCAACTTTAAGTTTGGGCTTGTTTGTTTAATTAAACAAACAAACTTAGTCGAACATTTAACAAACCGAACTCAAATAGTTCATGAATAGTTCAGCTCATTTACAGCCCTATAGTTGACGGTGGAAAGGGGTGGGAGAGAGGGAACTAAGAGATTTTGGTTGGAGAGAAGGGGTATTTTGGAAAATAAAGACAAAAGGGAGGACGTGTGTGAAAAGCATAAAAGGGGGTGCCAAACGTAATTCTCTTTCTTTTGTAGTAGATAAAAAATAGGGCTCGCACTTCCAGAAAATGAAAAAAAAAATAATAATAACTTGACTTGAAAATTAATTTCATAATAAATATATATTTGAAGACCGTAAGTATAATTTTAGTTATTTAGGGATATTGATATGATTATTTACCAAAAAAAAGGGATATTGATATGATTGTTATTGTATCTTTCAGGAATTAATTAATTATTTATATTATTTTATTTTAATATGTTATAAATAATTTCTTTATTTTATATGACATTGACAAAGTTTTAGTATTTATTTATTTAAAATATTAAATCTAGGACTTGTCTGTTTAAGATATAAATATTATTTTGAAGTTGTGTAAAAAATTAATTTATTTTTTGGATATTTTATGTAAATACCTGAATTATTTTTTGTTTAGTTATAATTATAAAAATTATTTTTAACTTAAAATGTAATTATAATTATAATTTTTTTTGGAAGCTACTAAAAGTAGCTTTTAGTACCTTCTTAAAATAAAAGAAAATATATATTTTTCAAATATTTTAAATATTTAAAGGTATTTTCTTTTGAAAAAATTCAAAATAAAATTAAACAAACACATTAGTTATTCATGCATAAATTTGGTATAAAAAATAAGATAACATAAATACTCTTTTATAAAATGAACTTCCAAATTTGTTGATGAGAATTTAGCATAAAAAAGCTAGTTTAATGTGTATATTACCATTAAAAAATTAAATATATATTTGAAGACCGTAAGTATAATTTTAGTTATTTAGGGATATTGATATGATTATTTACCCAAAAAAAAGGGATATTGATATGATTGTTATTGTATCTTTCAGGAATTAATTAATTAATTATGTTATTTTATTTTAATATGTTATAAATAATTTCTTTGCCAAAGTTTTAGTATTTATTTATTTAAAATATTAAATCTAGGACTTGTCTGTTTAAGATATAAATATTATTTTGAAGTTGTGTAAAAAATTAATTTATTTTTTGGATATTTTATGTAAATACCTGAGTTATTTTTTGTTTAGTTATAATTATAAAAATTATTTTTAACTTAAAATGTAATTATAATTATAATTTTTTTTGGAAGCTACTAAAAGTAGCTTTTAGTACCTTCTTAAAATAAAAGAAAATATATATTTTTCAAATATTTTAAATATTTAAAGGTATTTTCTTTTGAAAAAATTCAAAATAAAATTAAACAAACACATTAGTTATTCATGCATAAATTTGGTATAAAAAAATAAGATAACATAAATACTCTTTTATAAAATGAACTTCCAAATTTGTTGATGAGAATTTAGCATAAAAAGCTAGTTTAATGTGTATATTAGCATTAAAAAAATTACACTATCATTGATAATATATAATGAATATGATATCTTATATGTTATTAAATTCATTAAATAACGTGACAACACATCATCAAATTATAATACAATAATTTTTTTATATTGATAGTGCATATTCATTAAAGCTAAACAAAATCATAAAACTTTAAATGTCTGTATGAATTACTTCTTATACATTAGGCAACTTAGTCTAATGAACGGTACATAACCAATCTGAAATACTCTCGAGTATGGAAGTTACTTGGCAGTTGGCACTATGGCCATAGATGATTAATTCTTTGTCTTTCCATAGCTATTGATATTTGTCACATCTTGATTGATTATTTACTACTTTGTAATCTTTTCATACGAAAAGATTGAAGAAAAATTGTATTTTCAAGAATTAATGTCTTGTTATTAAATTTCTCAAGATCAAATTTAGGATTTATTGCGTTATATTTCGCCTAATGATTGTGACTTGAGTATAAGCAATTCAAGTAGGCCTAACATAAAGGCTTTGATGAGGACTATCAATGAGTATTGGTGATAACAATATTGATGAGGACTATCAATGAGTATTGATAATAACATTATTTAGATCATTCTTCCCGTAATGGTATTTTTTGTCTACAGAAATAGTGGGATCTCACTAGATAACCTCTATACATATGTTAATAATTTTTACACAAATCATATTCATTAAATCCCTACATGATAGTATTAACCATTTAGTAGTTAATGCATAGTTACAAATTTGTTCAACGAGTTTTTTTAACTCGTCTATGTAATCAAATTTAAATTTTTCGGAAGTTGGCACCAAAATAATAGCTAAAAAATTACCCATACCAAAATTTCACAATTACTCTTTCAATCTCAATTGTAAACTACATGAACCTAGCAGATTTGCAAAGAAAAATGGTTCATGAACCTTAGCATTGATCATTGTTGTCACCATTGTTTTCTTTGCCAGCGACCACTGTAAGTTGCATCTTATCACTATCAGCCGTTGTACTTTATTGTTTGCATTATTTCTTTGCATCTTCCATCTTCTTCCTCCATTTTCATCGCTTCTTTGCATCATGAATGGACAACAAATTGATCAATTTATGCTTCCTTTTTTCAAAATATATTTTGCTCCTCTTGTTTTGATTTTCATTGGAATAGCTTAAATTGAAGATATGGATTTATGTTTTAGGTGCAACCTCTCTACACATTGTTCTTTGTGTTAGTTCTTTGTTGATTAATTGATTTTGGACGAAACTATCAATAGTTGTGGTTCAAAATCTATTAGTGCTTCCAAAGTAATTGTTGCTAATGTGGATAATTCATTTTTGTTGTCAACTTAGGAAGTATACCCTCTCCTGATTAAAGGGTTAATTAAATATTTAAATTCAATTCAATATATAAATATATCTACCATGCACACTAAAATTGAAATTTCAGTTCAATTATTTTACCACTTCTAATATGCATTCACAAAGATTTGAAGTTTACAGTTAAGGAATCTATATCAAATAAGTAAAAATATCAAAGAGTACACGTAAGAGAGAACGGAACATTCAGCTCCGGCTATTCTGTGTTAAAATCCAAAGTAGGAATGCAATGCCTTGGGTAGCCAAAAACATCTAGCTCCTTTTATTCAAAGACACAAAATAAATCATCCACATTAACAACTACTTTGGAAGCACTAAGAAATTCCAAACCACAACTATTTATAGTTCCGTTCAAGATCAATTAATCTACAATGAACAAAGAACAGTGTGTAGAGAGAATAGCAGCTGAAGCATAAATCCAAAACTTCAATTTAAGTTATTTCAATAAGAATCCAAACAAGAGTAACAAGTAGATCTGGAAAGAAAAAGGAAGCATGAGTCGATCAACATGTTGGCCATGAATGATGCAAAGAAGCAATGAAAATGGAGGAAGAAGATGGAAGACGTAAAGAAGCAATGCAATCTACAATGTACAGTGGCTTGAGAAGCAACGTACAGCGGCTATCAGTGACAAAGACAATTACGACAAGAAAAATTGATGCTAAGGTTCATAAAAAATCATTCATCTCCGCAAATCTACTAGGGTTCATGGAGTTTGCAAATGAGATGGGAAAGGTATTGTGAAATTTAGGTAGGGATATTTTTGTCCAACTTTTATCTTGGTGCCAACTTCCCAAAAAGTTAAATTTGAGAAGTTATTTGAATTAGCTTTTCAAAAAAAACCTTTTTTTTATCTTTTTCAGAAGTCAAAGTTATATAAAACATTTGTAGCAAAACATCATCAAAAAATTCAAAATGACTTGTCCAAGTAGAAAAGTAGCCCAAGAGTCCTTACGGTTCGTATCCAAACAGGCTCGAAATAATTTCTCAAATTTAATTTTTCCAAAAGTTGGCACCAAAATAATAGCTAGACAAAAATACCCCTACTAAAATTTCACAATTACCCTTTCTATCCCATTTGGAAACTATATGAACCCAAGCAGATTTGCGAAGACAAATGGTTCTCCATGAACCTTAGCATCGACCGTTGTCATCGTCATTGTCTTCGTCATCGGCGGCCACTGTACATTGCTTCTCATCACCATCGACCATTGTAGGTTCCTTCTCTATCGGCCGCTGTACTTCACGGTTTGCATTATCCATCTTTAACATTTTCATTGCTTCTTTGCATCATCCATCTTTAACATGTTGATCAATTTATGCTTCCTTTTTTCAGATTTACTTTACTCCTTTTGTTTAGATTCTAATTGGAATAACTTAAATTGTAGATATAGATTTATGCTTCAGGATCTAATCCCTCTACACACTATTCTGTGTTAGTTCTTCGTTTTTTATAGATTAATTAATCTTGAATGAAACTATCAATAGTTGTCGATCATAACTGTTAGTGCTTCCGGTAGGTAGCAATTGTTAATGTGGATGATTTTTTTGTTGTCTTTGAATAAAAAAAGCTAGATATTTTTTGCTGTCAAACTCATTGCATTTCTACCTCGGTCTTTAGCACAATGTAGCTGACTTTGCTTGCTGAATTTGTTCAGTTCTATTCTCTCCTTCTCTCCTACATGCACCCTTTGATCTTTGCACTCATCTGATACATATGCCTTAACCGAAAGCTTCAAATCATTATAAATGCATATAAGTGATAAAATAATTGAACTGAAATTTCAGTTTCAGTGTGGATGATAGATAAATTTATATATTGAATTGAATTTAAATATTTATTTAACTCCTTTTACCCCAATCCCATCCAACAAGAAAATAAAATCACAAAGACAACTTGACTCAGCACTTTCTTATAAGAATATGAGCTTGCTTCCCTTTAATGAGTAGCTAGCTTGCCTTATGCACACTTTTTAATCAGGAGAGGGTAGACTACTAGACTTCTTGAGTGGCCCATAAAGAAAATTCCTAAGTAGGCTTTTAGTTAGGGTATGAGGTTTGGGTGCCAGTTGCTCCCTCAATTTTTTCAGCTCACACTAAACTAAACTGTAACAACTTGATCACTACTTTGAGTAAAATGCCATGTCGACCCACTATGCAGTGCCACTTAGGTGCTCCCATTTCCTGAAGTGGAATCTTAGAATAGCATTATGAAATATATCTTGATGGAGATTTAAATTTCTAAAATTTTTATTCATGCATTACTTTGGCTTTTACACATGATTAGTGGAAATACCGGGTTCCTCAGAGCTTAATTGATGGTAATCTGTGGCAACAAATATCACTGCACTGATAGTCTTATTCATATCTTCTTTACAAAGAATATTGGTCGAGTACTTTGGACTGGCAAGATTATTAACTTGAATGAAATAAAAAATGACTTTGGAGGGAATCTTGAAAGATTTAGTTAAAGAATGTATCATCCTAAATTCATATCTTTAGGATTAGGTGTATTAATCATATCCTTTCTTTTTCCTGGCCAATGGCAGTGATCATATCTTTAGGAGGTGTATTGATTTCAAGGTGTACTCTAAGCCATGCCCTTTATCTTGTCTGCGTCATGCTTAACAGACTCAATCATTCCCTCAGACAGAGTCTGGCTCTTTGTATAAGCAGTGCTTGTTTTACTGTGATGGGTCACTCCAGATTTCATATAAGATTAGATTTTAGGTGGGGTCTATGAACTATCATCCTTAAGTCAGAACTCTTAGTAGATATGGAACACATATAGAGTGCATCATAAATGGGATATATAGAAGAAGGATGACATATTGACACCTCATGTGAATTGTGCAACCAATCAAAGAAAATGGCATACAATGATTTAGTCTCGGGCTCAATATAAGAATTTCATGAATTCAAGGATGTACATTTAATTCAAGTGATGAGATAATGCTTACCTAATTTTAATCATTGTCACCGACTTTTTCATTCCTTTTCCTCCGGTATTGCCTGGAGAGGACAACTATGAATGTGAGCCTTAGCCTAATAAATGGATCTGAACTTTTTGTTTAAGAAGGTGAATCGGTTAAGGAAGAAAAAGTATGAGAATGGAGTATGGTAGAACAAAAATGAAATAATAATAAATCAACACAACAACTGTTAGGTTGTTTTGTGATCATGTGGTGGTGGAATCCATTGTGATTATTCTCCCAAGCTGTCAATTCGGTCTAAGTTGGGCTGTTGCAGGGCAAGACATTTTTTGGGCTAAATAAATTTATTGTGAGCTGAAAATTTATTATAGTGGTTAAGACTTAAAAATGATGTGATTGGCGCTTATGCAATGCATGTCTATTTCATTGTCAAAAATCAAATAACTACTAGGGCATATCTATAGTAAGTTGCAAATGTTAGGGCACAAAACTTGATATGACCAAGAAAGTAGATATGACCTTCAACACTTCCGAGCATTAACCAATGCTTGGTTTGCTGTGACTGCATTGTGTGTGGTTTTACAGCCAGAGGAACCTTCAGCACCCAAATCATTAAGCGACTGAAACCTGCAGTAGTTCTTTGGAAATCCTAATGCATTCAGTCATGGGACAATTTGTCTTAATTGCATTTGTGGCTATCTGAGACCTGCTAGCAGCATAACCCTTCTGCAATAAGCCAACATATAAGTAAATGTCAAAAGCTTATTTATCTATGATCCATTATCTTATCAAACCAAACTCAGGGTAAATAAACCAACAGTGACAACATGATACAGAATAAAAGGCAACTTCATACGTTTTTTATTTTGGTATACTCTACATCAGGAATCCAAACTGTTTTAGTAACTTCTTATTGTGAAAAATGTGATCTGTGCCATGTGAACAATTGGATTTTATACCATAAATGATTTCATGGCTTAACATAGGTGTTTATTTCGTTGTATTTGAATTGATATATTAGACATTAGACATACAATTGGAACGAAGATCTTGACATCATTTTCTACAATATTAAACATATACAGCCTGATATCAATGCAATGATCCATGATCCTTTCGACACAATTTTAAAATAGAATTAAGTTAATTTTATTCTTAACATAATAAAGAATTATCTGAAGGAGGAGTATATAATCAATGAATCACATGACAATTCATTTACCATTAAAGTAATTTTAGAGAGTACCTGGTGCAGGGCACTCATCAAGGTCTTCAGAGGTGGAGAATTCATTTTTGCACGGCTTGCCATCTGGATTAAATAATGAAAAACCACCATAAGTCAAAGTCATTATTCTAACCAGAGTAGCTAACATTAATTTTCATTGCAACAAGGATATTGCTTTAACAAGAAGCACCTCATCCAACTTGATATACCCAAATGGCAACTTGGGGTCACTTTCATCCACCATCAGTTTTATAAGCTTTTCAACACTGTCTTTACCGTCACAGCCAATCCATCCCCACTGCTTAGCCAGATCTAACATGTCCATAAGATAGGTAGCATCATGAAGAGGCCCTGTCCAAAGAGGTCCAGACACCACAAGGGACTTTGATACCTGAAAAGGAAAAGAAATAGAGATTACTTTACACATTCGTGGCAAGTAACATTTTTCTGTAATTTGAAGTCCAGAAAATTAAACTGCACAAATAGATTACAGACGGTTGGTTTTTTAAATCTTAGTTGAATTAGATTATAACTTAAAATTAACAAGGCAGATTCAAAAGGGAAAAGCAATGAATATACTTGGAACTGATCATGTCTTTTGCAATAACTGTTTAAATAGGAATTTAGGATTTTACCAAAAAAAATAGAGATTCACAAGTTATCATCATATTATTCCGAGAAGTGATATCTAGCATTAGCACTATTCCTTAACAACACAAGTTAAATTTTACAAAAATAGTTTACCAATAGACAAATATGGACACACTTTGACGAGGGAGTCTAAAACAAACCATACTTTACCTCTGGCATACTGCAGGAGCAACTGATCTGACCAAGTTGATCCCAAGAAAATTCATGGGAATTTCCACATTGGTGGCAATAGCCAATATAACCATAATGCCTAAGGCAATCATAGAAGAAGTAATAAATAAAAGAGTATTAACTACATAGAAATTAAATGAGAACACCAAAAACAGAAACAAAACACCAACAAGATATAGCACAAACATAGTGATACATTACCTACTGTCATGAATCTTCCCACGATTTAATCTGAGCAAGACTCGGAAAACAGGTCCATGATAAGCGTAGTACGAAAATAAAGGAGTAATATGATACCCCAACACAGCAGCCTCTCTCACTGCCCCACCTATAAGCATTCGCAAACCAACCTCATTCGAATATGGCATAGGGCGCACATAGGCTCCATATGCAGCTAAAGAACTAGTGAGAAAAGTAGCATTAGCAACTTACAAACCACCAACCAAGGTTAACATAGGACCCAAAATCCATTACAAGTTTACAATTTAACATGCAAATATGCAATAACCTATTACACTTCCCAAAACAAACACAAACCAGATATCACAACAACCTAAAAAAGATATCACCAATGCAAAATCAGAGACTACAATTGAACTATGAATCTCACACACCAACCAAATTAGACAAACAAAAAATAAAAAAATAAAAAGAAAGAATTCTTACTGATGAGGACGGTGGCCACCAGAAGAGTAGCCATCTGTTGAAGTAACATAAAGCAAACCACCAAGTTTCAAAGCATTAATGGCAGACCTCAAGAAGGAAGAATCACTCCCAAATGAATCAACATCAATGAAATCAAAGAAACTCTTTTGCAGATAATAATCAGTCATCACACGATTAGCTTCTAAATGAGTAACCACCCATCTCTTCTCTTCTTCTCTCGAAACCCTCGACAAGTTCTCCACAATGGTGCTTCTATAGCTCTCGTTTCCATCGTTAGCCGCAACAAAATCAGCTTCTGCTTCTGCGAGATACCTCAGCGACCGAATTCCGCAGCCACACAGTGCATCTATAACCCGCAAGCTTCCACTGGCCTTCTTCTGCAGAGAAGCTGCCAGCACACCGAGGTCACGGCCCGTGGCGCTCTCTTGCCGGTAAAATGCTCCGCCGGTGTCAAATTCCAAACCCCTTTCAAGTTGGTACGCGCTTCCAGGGACAAAGGTCGAAACTTTAGAGCACTGAATTGGAGAAAGTGGATAATGCAGAAGATGAGAAGAAAAAGCAAGAATGGACATGCCGGAAATTGATGAGGGGGAGAGTTGTAAGTGTAACTATCTCTAGCTTTATATATGAAGTGATAAAATGTCCGTTTGTTTAGCGTTGCACGGAATAAAGTTATGCTTTCATATAATTAAATTTAAATTAGTTACGTCCAAATTGTTTCGTAAAACATCCATTATTTAGAAATGGCACCCGGGGCGGGGGCGGGGAATATCTCCCCACTCCCCGTCCCTGCCTCTCAATTTTATTCTCGTCCCCATTCTCAATCTTCATCTTAGGGTAATTTTCTCCCTCATCCTCATTTCTCACATCTCCACGAAAACCCCATAATTATAAAAATAAATTAAAAATATATAATATAAAAAATAAAAATAATATAAAAGAATTAAAAATTTAATTTTAAATTATAAATTAGGATAATATAAAATAGAAATTATATATATTATAGTATAGCATAATATATATATATCATATAAATAAAAAATTTATATATGTGTGTGGTGGGGCAGGGACCCCGCGGAGCAGGGAGCATGATCCCCGTCCCAATCCCCAAATTTGTCTCGAGGTGATTTTAGTCCTCATCCCCATCCCCACAGGGGAAAATTCCCCATCCTCGGGTCCCTATATCGGGCAGTCCCCGCAGGGATCCCCACATGCAATACAAAATTGTTATCCCTGGGCCATTATTCATCTCAATATTATTCATTTTAATTATTGATTTTCAAAATCAATTCTACTCAATTGTAAAACAAACGGATAAAAAAGACAAACTCATTCCCAATGTCCAGTTATTGGTGTGTGAATTAGGAACTAAAGATGAGGTTTTTGGGTTTGAAATTTAAAAATCTATATAAGTCTTTTTATTAATTTTTTTCCTCCTTTTTTTATGGTTATATAAGGAAGCTATGATTGTGACTGACACAATAGAATTGGCAGCTACCAACCTAGTTGACAGTGGGTGGGAGACTCTGGATCCATGGCTTTGAGGAAGAAGAAGGTTCTCCTCCATTAGGATTTTATTTGGTCAGCAGCGTTTTTCCCCAGTCGTTGTTGATGAAGCTTTCGAGGTGCATTTATATAAGGTTTGTAGGAACACACAAGAAACACTATAAGGGGGTTGAATAGTGTTTTTATAAACTTTAACGTTTTTTGGAAACCTTTTCGTAATCTGAGTTTTGAGAAGTTTCAAACAAGTTTTGAGAGCTGTCTGAAGTTCAGTTCCTTGTCTGAAAATTTTCAAACAAAGGTTTTAAAACAGTTTTTGCAAATTGTATTTTAATAAATGCTTATAAGAACTCAGTTCAAAAACCCTCTTCTTGTTAGTTAAAATCAAACGTAAAGAGTTAAGAGTAAGAAAAGCACTCAACCGGATTTATCCTTGTTCACCCACTCCACTTGTGAGTTACGTCCAGTCCCAGAGCCAACAAGCTTCTGGATTTTCCACTAATCAGAAATGATTACAAGTATTCTTTTCTACCAAGTCTCTTCAGGCTCTAAACAACAAGTATTCTTTCTTCAACCAAGCCTCTCCAGGCTCCTACGACAAGTATTCTTGCTTCCACCAAACCTCTCCAGGCTCTTACGACATGTACTCTTTCTTCCACCAAGCCTCTCCAGGCTCTGACAATAAGTATTCTTTCTCCCATCAAGCCTCTCCAGGCTCTCACAACAAGTATTCTTTCTTCCACCAAGCCTCTCCAGACTCTCAGTACTCTCGAAGTGTTTACAAAGAGAATTGAACTTAGAACCTACAATTCTTCGTTCAGAATGTACAAGGATAACAGTGATCTAACACTCGATATGAAAGTTTATAGTACAAAGAATTTCTAAGAGAAATTCTAAAGAGAATTTGGCAGCGTTTTTGCTTTGAGTGAGCATTTTGATTTTCTTTTGTCTTTCAGCAGCAGTTTTTTCAAAGAGTTCTTACACTTAAAAAACCTCTGTTTTTCTTCAGTAAAATTTCTGGTATTTATAGGCTTTTGGAACGCTAGATGTTGCGATGTCCGTTGAGAGATAGCTTTAGATGCAAATACTCCCGTTACGAGACATCTCTAACGAAAGTACGAGGTAGACAATGCTTTATCTGACTACAGTAGATAACTACTCCAAATTTCCTCTTTTCACGTCAAATAATTCAAAAAGATATCCCAAAAAGCTACTTTTTGTCACTCCTGATTTGTGTACAAAGGTTGTGTGAAGGAGTGGTGTAAACCGAATCATCTCACATCAGTCAGACCCTTGACTTCAGACATCTTGGCTTCATTCAGCACGCTAGTCTTCAAACAGTACTTTATCTTTCAGACGGTACTTCATTCTTTAGCCATTACTTTAATCTTCAGATTTCAGATAGTGCTTTATTCTTCAGACACCACTCTAATCTTTAGACTTCAGACACTGCTTTATTCTTCAGACAGTACTTCTGTCTTTAGTCTTATACATCCTTCAGCACCAAAGTAGCACTTCAAATATTCTTTGTACTTCAGACTTTTAGCCTAGGTTTGGTGAAAATAGGGAAATAGAGAGAAATAGAGAGAAAAGAAGTGATTAGAAGAGAAGTGGGAAGGAGAGAAATAGGAAAAGTTAGGGAAATAGAGAAAAAAGAAGTGGTGAGAAGAGAAGTGGGGGGGAGAGAAATGAAAAGAAATAGGTAGTTGGGTGTGGGAGAAATAGATATGAAATGAAGAGAAATAGGTTGTTTGGTATGAGAGAAATGTGTGTGAAATAAAAGAAAAAAAATATGAAAAATCAATTATTAAAAAAAATCGATTTTTTTTCTCAACAATCGATTATGGGACATTAAAAATCGATTTTTTATGACAGTGAGTAACATAAAAATCGATTATGTGTACATGAAAATCGATTATTTATGACATTGGGTAACATGATAATCGATTATGTATACATAAAAATCGATTATCACCTGTCCACTTCTCATTTCTCTCCATTTCACTACAACATTGCAGAGAAATGAACAGTGTAATCATCTTCCCTCATTTCCACCCATTTCCCTCCTCACCAAACACACCATTTCTCCTCACTTCCCTCCTCCCTTCTCCACCAAACAGTTGAATTTTCTCCATTTCTTCCCACTTCCCTCCTCCCTCTTCCACCAAACCGGAGAACTTTCTCCATTTTTTCCCACTTCCCTCCTCCCTCCCCCACTTCACCTCCACCAAACACAGCTTTAGAGCATACTTCAGACACTTTTCCATCAGATGATGTTTCAACTTATCTAAAATATAAGTACACTTGTTATAATTATTGTGATGTTTTAATCTAAGCTTGTACACATCAAAACCTTGTCACAGGGGTGTCTTTAGACTTTTAAAGTCTTGAGACTGAACAAGGTCAAATAGGTCAAATCACTGTGATTCTGTACTTCTACTTCATGTTTTAAAAACATACAAGTAAATATCTTAATAATATAATCAGGTCAAATTCATAGATAAGTTTATATTTTATATTAATCTGCCTTTTTCTATATGATTACTAGGTAATAATTAGCGTGAATCAGAATACAAACAGAAACGATAAATCAGTTAGAGTGCACTATAATCAAAATCCATACAGGGGATGAAGGGAAGTGATGGGTACCTTGATAGTGGCGCGACGGGAGATGTGGCGCTTGACGATGGAAGCGCCGAGGCGGGCAACCGAGGTGACACGAGATATAAGAAGAATATAGCAGCAGTTGTGTTGTCTATTGTCATGCCGATGTTGGAGGGAAACATCACGCCTTTCCATGGCACCCTTGTCTCACCCCTTTGGTGTGCACAGGAGGGGGAAGAAGGCCATCGTGCATTGTTGTGATGGTTGGCAAGTTGTCCTCCATCATTGTGGCACCGTAGCCACTACTATAACTACTCTTCCGGTGGACTATTTGTAGATTTTGTTAGCTTGCATAATGAATTTCACATTTTGACATTTTAACCCTCAACATTAGGGACCTAATAGAAATCCTAATTTTAAACTCTTTGCCATGTAGGATGCTTATTGGAACTTAACAGGTCAAGTCACACAAAAACGTTCAACATCAGCTTCTGTTAACGTCATTACTAACTGTGACTAATTGAGGGATTAACATGGTGACCATTTTAATCTTTGAGGGACCTAACCGGTGACAAACATCTTCGAGGGACCTAACCGGCCTGTTTACCAATACCCACCCTACCTTGTTTATCAATAGATAGTGACAAAATCCATTGGCCTGCTTCTACAAAGAAGCTACCAACACACCAAGGTCACGACCCGTGGCGCTCTCTTATTAGTAAAATGCTCCACCGGTGTCAAATTCCAAAGCCCTTTCAAGTTGGTACGCGTTTCCAGGGACAAAGGTGGAAACTTTACAACACTGAATTGGAGAATGTGGATAGTGCAGAAAATGAGGAGAAAAGGCAAGAATGGACATGCTAGAAATTGATGAGGGAGAGAGTTGTAATCGTATCCATCTTTATATGTGAAGTGAAAGAATAAAAATGAACTCAATGTTCAGTTTTCGATGTGTGAGTTAGGAACTAAAGATGAGGTTTTGGGTTTGAAATTTGAAAATCTAGATGAGTCTTTTTATTCATTTTTTCTCTTCTTTTTTACGGGGTGGGTTAGGTCCCTCCAGCCCACCAATCCGCCCAACCTACCCCGCCCAACCTTCCAATCCACCGAGCCTTGGGGTCACTCTTTTATGGTTTCATGCCTTGGTTAACACATAATGAAATGCCTTATCATATCTTCCACCCTAGATCTCAAGCATAGTGCAATCAATGTTTCTCTTATCTTTTTGCAAGATATAGTAAAGTTTTTACAATAAAACTTAGAAGTCATTAAAAAAAGACAGACAGATATTTTGAGCCCTCTGTGCTACTTAACTATTTTCTAAGCAATAACAATGTTAATTTGTTCTTATCTACTCCAAAAATAATAAAGGTACGATACCTACCATAGGTTACAATATGTCAAGTTGATATTATTGTTTTATGAAAATGTTGAATATTACTTTGAAATTTTTTTTACTTTGCTTATAATTCAATATGTTGAATAAGGATTGATTGCTTACATTGTGTTATTTTTAAAGTTTACTTAACTATATTGTGTTTGCAAAGACCAAGTGGTATTGTTCTTTCTTTTTTAACTTTTAGTTAATGTGGATTTCTATTCAAATAGATTCCTTTCAATGATTTAGTTGTCTATTTCGTGTATTCTTCTGGTGGCATCATTTTCTTAAGACGGACAAGTATTGTTATGGCTTCTTTTTATTATTTTTAGCTTTTGCTTAATAGAGATTTCTGTTGTAAAAATTTCATATACTCTTTTGGAATGTGATTTGCAAAATTTGGAAGCATAAATGTTTCATGACTGCCTTATCTTTTAAGTATGCTTTATGCTGCAATGGTGGATTTAATGCCTGCCAGTGATAAGATTCACCTCTCTTTATTTGTTTAATCTTAATTTTTAGATTTGATGTCAAAGTTATGAATTCTCCTAATATATTATATGAATGATATTATAATAGTAGACAAGATAACGAAGACTTTGAAAATAATATTATATGAATGATATTATATTAAGGTACAAGAAAGGCGGAGATAAAGAAGATTATTAGGGTTTGTTTGTGAGTTTAGAGGGGAAGAAAAGGGAAGGGTTAGAGGGAGAAGGTGTTAAGACAAACCCTCATATGATTAAAGTTTTAATGATTGGAATCCCCTCTGACTAAGTAAAAATTCAAGTTTCATTATGAGTATATTTTACTTCTAACTGGTTTGCTTGAGTGTGTAGAATTTAAAATCTGAGTCAAATACAGATACAGAAAGGCTTAGAGACTTCATTCATCAAAAGGTATCAATGAACTCAATGAAGAATCTGGATTCAGACGTAGAACCATGCAAATCAGACTCGGACACGAATGATAAAGATCAAGTCAGACTCAGAAGCAGAAGCTAAAGCCTCACAAGCTCTTAGAAGAAAAACTGCTTGAAAGCTAGAAGCAAAAATAAAAAACAGAACTTAGAAGCAAAATCTCAAGTTAGAAGCAAAAACAAAAGTCAGACAGAGAAGCAAAACTCAGACTCAGAAGCATACTGCATCAGACAGAAGCAAGTGCAATATGTTGATGGGTTAAAAGTTCCTGACACAGAAAAAGGAAATAGTTGTTGAGGATTTCCAACGGCTATAAACGACCACATTCAAGCACTGTCTTATAAATAGGCCAAAAGGAACTCAAAAAAGCAAGAGAGCAACACGCGCAAAAGAGCATAAACGTTGCAGGCAAGTTTATTCACTGTTTCATTCATCTACTTGCTTCTGACCCACAATCTCTTATCAAACTCTCTGAGTTTATTTGTGGGATTTATTATTTGTTATTCATTTGTAATTTAGCTTGAGAATCAAACTATTGATCCACACTTTGTGTGTTTAAACCTCAAGCTAAAACAACTTTCTTTCATCCATTTTCGTTGTAACTCCTCTACCAAGTCAGAAGTTGTTTTTGGATTGTGGTGTTGAGTTGAGAAGCTTGGAGAAGCTTGTACAGGAATATTTAGGAGCCTGAATAGGCCCGTGAAGGGGAATACTTAGGAGTCTGAAGAGGCCCGTGATGGAAAATACTTAGGAGACTGAAGAGGCCTGTGAAGGATAATACTTAGGAGTCTGAAGAGACCCATGAAGGATAATACTTGTAACTTTGGGAATTTAGTGGAAATTCTTACTGAGGTGAGGACTGGACGGAGCTCGTGTTTATAAGAGTGAATCAGTATAAATTTTGATGTGTTATTTCTCTTCTGGCCCTTACTCAAATTTGTCTTAATTCTGCCATCACTGTTTTAGAAACTGCTTCTGAGTTTTTAAAACTAAAGTTAAAACTAAGTAACAATTTAGAATCAAGTTTCATTTATCTTGAGAACCTTAATTAATTTCTTTGGTAAAAAGATCAAACGCAAATCCTTTAAAAGAACAAATTTCTTATTCAGTTAGACACATTTGCTTCTGTCTGTGGCTAATCCTCTGACGTCCAAGTTTAAAGACTTGAGAATTAAAGTCAGAAAAGAGTTTAAATTTTTAAACAGGCTTAGACGTGTCTCAATTCAACCCCCTTTCTTGAGACTTTACCAACTACATAAGGGAAGGGAAGGGAAGAGAATGAGGGAAAGACTTTGTAAGATACTCAAAATCACAAACATAAAGGGGGAAAGAGCTTCCAATAAACTCTTCCCTTATTTCCTATCCAAAATTCAACTCACAAACTTAACCTTAAGGAACTAATATAACTTTTGTTTGGTATCACTTCAATTCAGTGAAAAATTTTAAAAGACAAAAAAATTATCATTTTTTGAACAAAATATTTACATTGATGTTCTTACTTTCCTAAGATATTTTGATGATGTTGTTATATTATGTATTCCAAAGGGTTGGCTATCATTTGCAACAACAATTGCAAAAAGGAGAATGTAGCCACTAGGGGGATGACACTAAGAGTAGACTCTAGGGACAATTTTTCCTGCCTATGTTGGGACTATATAAGTAAATGTGATTTTTTATTTTTATTTAATTAATTTTAATGTATTATAGGCCTGATATAGGATTCAAATCTACTATCTCATTTTCTTGTACCAACTCTCTGTCCCACCAATGATAATGTGACAACTCAATTAAAAATCCAACACAACATTTCCACTTAGCTTAACTCTCTCCTCGCAAAATTTGTGCAGTTTCTTTTTCTTTCCGCAGGCTCTGGCTTCCTTCCGATTCTCTCATGGGCACCGTTCCATTTCCAACCAGAACAGACTTCTCTTGAGAATGAGTGTGATGGTGCCTTATTCACATTCCCCTCAAAATCCCGCACATACAACGCCATATTGTGGAACCGCAAGCCACCAAATGCCACCTTGCAAATAATGAAATACGCGGATGGGTCAAAAGTAGTGTGGGATGCGTTAGTCTCTTTATTCATGGACCTTCTCCCTTTTTTATTTTTGCCTTGCTCTTTGAGCTTCCACCGCAAAGCTACTTTGGCTCCCTTATTTTTTCCTCTCACAGCATTGAACATTTTTTCCTTCAAGATTCTGGAACCAAATTTCATCTTCCCTCATTTTTCCTTCTTTATTTTGATTTTCATTTATTAGTCTGGGTTGAAGTATAAGGCGATGGAATGTGATGGCCATAGCTTTAACCGTGTGGCTTGTAGGTACAAGACGGTGAGCATGGGATTCAGACCGACTTGCAGCAATGCTTATGGCATAGTGGGGCATGGCTTGCGGCTGTGGCGGTGATGTGGTGGTGTCGTGGCCAGGTCTAGCCACAATACTAAGCCTTCATATTTTTCTTTACTTTGATGCACCCTAGCTATAGTTTGTCAGGTATGATTCTTATTTTCTCAATCTATACATTTTTCTCTTTTTTTCCTGTCTCTCTGTCGCACATATGGTGGCGGTTAGTTTTCTTCCCTTTGTTTTCTTCTCTATGATTTTCCATATTCTTTTCTCCCTTGTTGAATGTATAACTTGAAGTAAATATTGCAGTCGCAAGAAGAGGTTGAATTATGACCTTTTCAAAATTCTGCAATCACTTCTAATATATTTTGCTCAAGTGATTTTCTTAGCTGATATTAAAAGCTTAGGTAAACGGATAAAACAATATGTAATAATACTAGTTACTTGAATGAATCTAGTATGTAGAAAATATAGTCTATTCTCTTTGGAAGGACTTTCTTGGAATCACACTTACTTAGGTATTAGATGGGTTTGAAAACAATTTTATGCAAGTATGAGCTATCCTATCTTATGAGTAATTAAATAAAGCTTTCAAAAATGAAGAGTATAAGGAGAGAAGAAGAACGTTCACAGTATTTTTATACCGGTTCACCCTTTAAACCTTAGGGTTACGTCCAGTCCATACCCTCAGTAGGATTTTCACTATATCAACCTTGATACAAAACAGCCTAAACAAGCCTCTTGGTGCAGCACACCACCTAACATTCTTCTACAGCCTCTACAGGCTCTACCAAGTATTCTTCTGCAGCCTCTGTAGGCTCCCACAGTTAGTATTCTTCTGCAGGCTCCCACACAATACACAACAGCTAATCTGCAGCAAGAGGACACACCTAACTTTTGCAGACTCTACACAACTCTCTCAAGAAGATCTAACAACTCTTTGTTAGTCTTGAGAGTTACAATCAATGATATGAATAGAAAATTACAATAAAAAGGCTTAATATTACAGTCAATAAAGCACAATGAATTTTTAATGATCCTACACACACCCTTTCACACTTTCCTAACTATTTAAGAACAACACTGAAAGATTTGCAGAAAGTGGAATTCCTCCAGAAGGTAGAAATGGTAATTTTGATGCACAAAGAGCTTCTTCTGGTGCTGTGTGTGTTGAAATGAAGAAAAGGCTCCTTTTTATAGGCAAGGATGGCTCAACTAACCGTTGGAATGCCTTGGAGAAGGGGTCAAGCTCCCAGCTGGACAAAAGGAGTTGTCACTTTCATGTGACAGCTTTTCTCTTTCATCAGGTTTGACTGGTCATATCTTTTGGAGAGCGTATCTTCCGGAGCTAGTATTTTCATTCAGTTTGAGCTTCCTTCTTCTGGAGCAATTAGTGAGACATGCAGGAATACTGGGCATTTTTACATTTTTAGCAAATAGTATTTTTATCTCCAGCAAGTTGAATTTGTAGTGTGTTTGTCAACTTCTTTCTTCTGTAGCTTGTTGTCAGTATTCCTTTCTTCTGAAGTAGTCTGATGTATTGATAATAGTTTCGTATAAATCTTTTCAACAGCTTTCTTGATTGCTATCATCCTCTGAATAAGTGTAATATCTTTTTTGTATTGTATATGAGGTTTACATTTGTGCAAAATAGTCATTCTTACTGTTTCTTTTGAGCATGTGTATTTGGTAATGGAGTTTATCCTCTAATGGTTGTTTCTTCTCAACAGATTCTTCTGTGTTGCAACATTTAGCTTTTTCTGTTCTTTCTAAGATCAACTCAATTGGAGCCATTAGTATGCATTTATTCAGAATTATATTAAGTGTATTTTGAGAGTTTGTCATTATGAAAACATCTTAAGAGGGTTTTTGGACCTTACATAACTTTTTTTGCTTGATTTCATGCTTCTCTTATTTGGGAGTTTGTCTATTTAGACTATCACCGGACATACGGTGGTGGTAAGTTCATTTTCTCTTCTTTTTCTTCTTTGATTTTTCATTTTTTTTATTCTTTGCAATTACATGTGCTATTTGTACTATTTTTGTACTCCATTGTAGTCTTACTCATTATGACAACTTTTGAGCAATTTTCATCGATAGAGCAAAGGTGAGAGGATTTACTCTTCTTTGTGAATGGTTTTTATTTATTTTTTCTTAGTTTCCTACGAAACTATGGCTATTTACTATGCCTTTTCCCCACTCCTGTAAATCGAGAGTTACACTTTGATTCTTAATTGCATCATTGTTATGTCACTTCCTTAGTGGTTAATTGCATGTTGTTCTTTAGTAGCTCTCAGTACCAATCCTTCTTGTGTTCACTTCTTAATGGTAGATAGTAATTTTAATTTTAATTTTACCATCATCGTGATCATTTGGCAAAATTGAACAAATTGAAAATCAATATAAGTAATTTTAATTGTAATTTTACCATCTTGATTACTTGAAGAGCATGCTTGCAAAATCCATGAATACTTTTGTCTTGGTCTGCTTTTGTCATGTTTACTTAAAATTTATTTGTCTTAGTCTTTTTTTCTTATTACATTTGTACTGGTGAAAAGTTCAATCTTACTTTTATTCCTCCCCAGATGCAGTTTAAGAATGGTGAATGAAGTTTAAATATCTAATAATAGAAGTATTGCACTTTCTTTAAACTAGTGTTATCCACTTTCAATGATTCTTTTGGCTGAGATATAAATGTAGGAAATCCTTGCCTTGCCACATGGTGGATAATTTTGTTTTTACTTCTTTTGGTTGGTACACTCAAATGTAAAGTTAAAAGCTAAAACATGTTTGACTGTTAAGCATGGAAGTCAAATCTGATTTCTCACATCATAGAAAAGCAATGAAACCTATATCTCTACATAGTGTTTAGGGTTTTTACTTTCACTTCACAGCCAATCCATTGATGTTTTCGTTCCTGTGATTGAAACTAGTATATGCCAGTGACATAGGGAAGTGGTAAATGAACTAGAGGAAGTGGTGAGGAAGGAGGACAATCATTTCAAAATTGTTGTTCACTTCCTTAAACTAATATTGTTCTTTTCTTTCTCAAGTTTTTCCTCTTTTTGTTTTTTGGGAGTTAAGTAACAAGCATTGAATTGGGACAATCATTTCAAAATTTGATGAGGTGAAATTTATTCCCTATATCTATTGTTGATATATGAATCTGCTATTGTCTTTTTCATTTCGCTATATTCTCAAATTTCAATTCTGTTTTTTTATGGTTTTGCGATCATGATATCTGAAAATATTTATTTGAATGTGCATTTTTTCTAATATCTTGTGTTTTCTCCGGAGTTTTTTTCCAGGTTGCTATATTTTCTCATTCTGAAACTATTTTTTAATCTTTCAATTGCTACGTTTCTTCATTTGCATGCTTCTTCTTTTCATAATATAGAATTTTTATTCTTCATTTTTTTGTGCTTTTAGGAATTTATAGTTCCAATTTACTTAAAACCTCAAAAAAATGAGTTTTTTACTTCTCAATCAGTCCCAATTTACTTCTCAAATCTCAATCATTTTTTCTCTGAACATACCATGTAATCCAAAAATGAACATGAGAAAATAATCGCGAATAAAGTCTAACAATCTAACAACAGTAGTATTGCACCTTTTTTAAACTAATGTTATCCACTTTCAATGATTCTTTTGGTTGAGATATAAATGTAGTAAATTCTTACCTTACCACATGGTAGATGATTGTTTTTTACTTCTTTTGGTTGATACACTCAAATGTAAAGTTAAAAGCTAAAACATGTTTGACTGTTGAGCATGGAAGTCAGAATCTGATTTCTCACGTCATACAAAGCAATGAAACATATATCTCGGCATGGTTTTTATGTCATTTCCTTTCACTTCACAGCCAATCCATTGATGTTTTCGTTCCTATGATTGAAACTAATACATGCCAGTAACATAGGGAATTGGTGAGGAAAGGGGACAATCATTTCAAAATTGTTGTTTACTTTCTTAAACTAATATTGTTCTTTTTTTTCTCAATCTTTCCTCTTTTTGTTTTTTGGGAGTTAAGTAACAAGCATGACTTGAAATTGGGACAAATTATTTCAAAATTTGATGAGATGGAATTTATTCCTTATATTTATTGTTGATTTATGAATATGTTATTATCTTTTCAATTTTTTATATTTTCAAATTTCATTTCTTTTTGTCGCATGGTTATGCAATTCTCACATTTGAATATATATGTATCTTAATGTGCATTTTTTCTAATATTTTGTGAGGAATTTGTTTATTTTTTTTTCTATGGAATTAATATTTGTATCATTATTTTATTGAAACTTCTAAAAGCAATTAAAATTTAAAAAAATTGAATTAATATATTACCATTTTTATGAATTAATATATTATTATTTGATAAAAATAAGAATTAATTTAAAACAATTTCTTATAAGTAATTGTAAACATACACGATGTTAATGTTTAAGTTAAATATAGTAAACATATATTACTTTAGGATATATTACTTTAGGATGATCATTCTGTGATACCTTTCCACCCCATACTCTTATATATTAAAGAAATTGCAGTTTAGAAAAGGGAAAATCTCACGTTAGGTAAAAAGGTTCACAATCACTCTTATAATAAATCTCATAGTTTGAAAACGACTTTATTAAATGAACTCAAACTCCAAATATAAATCAATTAGAAACAGCGGAAATCTCCATAGGAATAAAAACAATTAATAATCTCATACTATACAAGGCATCCAGAAGTTCATAAAAATACTCCTAATCTAGGATCATGGTAAAACCCCCAAGCACACCCTGATGTCACATCTATCAGAGCATACCCTTTTAATCATAATCGACACCGGTTGTGTCCTCATCAACACCTGTAAAATATATCCACAGAATACGGTGAGGAAAATGAATACTACCCATACATACACATAGAGTATACCCATCCTCACCCACAACATCATTACATCATACCATCAATACATTAAAATCACCAATCAATAACATTCATCTAAAACTCAACATATAATCAATTATTTATATCAACATATACATGTCATGCCATCATTCCTATTCACAACACACAAATTTATCCATCATACATTCACCAAGCTCATCATCATCTTAATCTCATTCATATATCATCATACTCATTATCGTCGTAACATCATTCATATATCATCATACTCATTATCATCATAACATCATTCATATATTATCATACTCATTATCATCGTAACATCATTCATATATCAGCATACTCATTATCATCAAACATCATTCATATATCTTCATACTCATTATCATCATAACATCATTCATATATCATCATATATCATCATACTCATTATCATCATAACATCATTCATATATCATCATACCCATTATCATCAAACATCAATACTCCTCTCATCATCTACCCAAAGATCATGACTTGGAACTCCACACAATGGGTGCACCTCGTCAATCACTCTAGTTAGTACCAAGATAGTCTACCGGTGTTACCACACACTATCCGATAGGTTGTACCCCCTCTATGGGCCCGCACAACGACATTCGACCCTAGGTTGTACCCCCTCTATGGGCCCGTACAATCACTCCTAGGTTGCACCCCCTCTATGGGTTCGTGCATCGAACGCCCCATCTTGATCCCCTGAGTTGTACCCCCTCTATGGGCCCGCACAACTCAGTTCACCTCCTGAATTGTACCCCCTCTATGGGCCCACACAATTCAGGTCTCATCACATATGCTAAAGGCATCTCTCCTAAGTTGTACCCCCTCTATGGGCCCGCACAATTTAGATAACATCATCATCAAAAGGTGATATACACCATCATCATAAATCGTCATCTCATGCATCATCATACTCATCATCAAACATCATCATTAATAAAGTGATATACACTTATCATCAATAACATCATCATCATAAGTGACATGCACTATCATCAATAACATCATCATCATAAGTGATACACACTATCATCATTTACATCATCATCATAAGTGATACACACTATCATCATTTACATCATCATCATACATCAATATGCTTATCATCAAACATCATCATAATAAGGTGATATACACCGACGTCATTATCATCACCACACTCATCATCAAATATCATCATAATACATCATCACACTCATCAAACATCATTAATCATCAACACAATACTCATTATAAAGTACTCTCAAACAACATCAATCATCATTAAACAGTTAGGATCTCAAAATCCACTCTGGTAATCGATTACCAACCTCTAGTAATCGATTACCTGCAAACAAGGTCTCTGGTAATCGATTACAACCACCTTGTAATCGATTACCTGCAAGCAAACACTCTGGTAATCAATTACAGCACCCCTGTAATCGATTACCCGCAAACAAACTCTCTGGTAATCGATTACAGCACCCTGTAATCGATTACAGCACCCTGTAATCGATTACCCGCAAGCAAACAGTGCTTCTAGGTTGCCCAGAACCCTCTGGTAATCGATTACCCGCGACGCAGATCGCAGATTTCACGATTTCTCACCTCTCTAAACTCATCCAATCAATCCCTAATCACTCTTTTTCGTTTAAACATCATCCATACTCATTAATAACATCAAATACTCAATAAACCATCAATCTATTACAGATTATACCATCAATTCATCAAAACCTCAATTTCTCAATCCCTAATCACCCCTTTTTCAATTATCTTCAATATCATCTTTACTCTCATTCAATAATTCGTCAATACACATACAACAAATCATCAATCATCAGATTATATCATCATTCTCAGTTATTCATTTATAAATTCGAATTATACATCTTAGTTTACTGCCCAAGTACCCCCTACATGCATATACAGTCAATACCCTCTCCCCCACCGTACCTTAAGCGAAGCTTGATCACAGCAAGGAAGTCCTTTCTTGAATTCTTGGCGTTCACTCCACAACAGCTCTCTCTTGAGACTCCGTTTCTCCCCTCCTTAGCGTTTCGCTTACTGACGAATGATACGAATAAGGATTAGGGTGCTCTGTTAACCCCTCCTTACTGAAATAACTAATTGGGCTTGGGCCCACTCTCACCCCCCATTATTCTATTTTCAATTAAATTATTTTTACGAAATAAAACTAATAATAACAATACTCCTATTATTTATTTCTCATTAAATTAATTATTTCTTAATTAATCTATTTAATTTAATTAATATTTATCCTAATAAAATTTAGGATGTTACACATTCTACTTAAAAGCAATGAAAATATACTAGTGAGTGACTCGTGCGGTGCACGGGACCGGATATGAGGTAAATAATAGAGAGTTTGAATTAGTTTTAGGTAAGATGACATATAAAAGAAATTATAACAATAATTATTAAATGAATATAAAAAGAAAAAATACCTAAATAATAATGATTATAATAAAGTTATTTTAAAGAAGTCTTATTAGGAATTGTAATTAAGGAGTTCATGACAGAGTACATATTGTTTTAAACAATAGTGCATGCACAATAGTATTGGTCATCAAATATGAAATTACTATATCAAAAATTATAATCAGAAACTCAAAGAAGTTTCCTGAAAAACCTATCAAAAAATAATGTAGAAAGGGCATAAAGAAGATTAGAATACGACATTCATTGATTAAAAGCATTCATATATTAATAAACTTTATGCAAAGATAGGTCATCCCCATTTGGTGTTGTTTTACTCTTAAATTATTATGCCCTCATATATTTTTATTTTATTATCTAAATATGAATGTATTTTCATGAATTTTTTTTATTTCTACATGATATAAATATTTACCTCTATAATTTAATTTTAATTATTAAGAAATTTTATGTAAATTTTTCATCATTTGACAAATTATAATTATCTCTTACAATCTATATACTAAAGTAACATTTAGATATTATAAACTTTATGCAAATATGTATTCCCCTTTGACACATAAAATAACATTTTAAGAAAAAATTAAAAATAAAATTCTGTCAATAAAATATAATTCAATTTAAACGTTTCATCACGAATGAATTATTTTTACCCTATGATTCAAATATCAATTAGTTTTATTGTAAAACTTTATTCATTATTTACACCATAAATTAATTGTTATTAAGATTTTTCCTATACTACTTTTAACCTGTAATTAAAAGGATTGCCACCTTATTTTATTTATCATCATTGCAAATGAATTAGTAGGAAATAATTAATCTAACTTAAAATTTAAATAATGTCATTTTATCATGCAATAGATGATGAACCACTATTTTCATTTAGAATTAACATTCCCATATAGAGTATTTTTATTCATAATTATTATATTTTTATATTTTTTTTTATTTTGTGATCTAAATATGAATGTGTTATCATGCACATTTTTTATTAATACATGATATAAATATTTGTTCCTATATTTTAAGTTTAAATATATAATTTTTATATATATTTTTCATCGTTGGGAGAATATATTTAACTCTTAAAATCCATATATTAAATTAATATTTAGATATTAATATATATTATGCAAATATTTATTTTCTTTTGATGCATAAAAAGCATTATAAAAAAAATTAAAAATGAAATTTCTGTCAATAAAATATGATTCAATTTTAAAAAGTAATTTAATTTTACTAATTGTTTTTTTTCGTAAGATTTTTACATATAAAACATAAAATATAAGTGAAATATTTATAATCAACGTAAATTTATAATTATATTTTATTTTAATATCAATCATCTAATAATTTAAATATTGATGTTTTTTATATAAATTGTTAATCACGTATATTATTTTACTCAGAAAAAAACACATAAAAATATACCTTTTAACAATTTCAATATTATCACCAAATCCTTGTGATATCATAAAAATATACCTTTTAAATTTCAATGTAGCTTACATTAATTATTTTTTTAATGATCTTTAATTTAAATTTTAATATAGATTAATTATTTTCCCTTATTTTTTAATGAATTTTTAAATTTTAACTTAGATTAATTATTTTCTATTGTTCTTTCTTTTGTAATGACAATAGATAAAAAATCAGAAGTCATTTTATTTATGGGTTAAAATACAGTAAAAGTCTTAGTAATAATTAATTTATGAGATAAATTAAATCACACTAGGCAAAAATTACAATTTAATTATTTTTCAATATAAATTTGGGTTATTAATGATTTTATGTTTTTAGTTATAAAAATATTTAAAAATAATTAATAAAAATGAATGACTTTTTAAAATTGAATTGTGATTATATTGATAGAGTTTTTATAAATTTTTCTTACAATTTTTTTTATACACCACGGTGGAATGAATCTTTATATAAAAGTTCATTAATATTTAAATATTAATTTTGTGTGTATATATATATATATATATTTAAAAAGATAAATATAATTCACCGAACATGTAAAATTCACATAAAATGTATTCATTTTAAATTTAAATTATAGGAAGTAAATGCCTATAATAAGTAGGAATGAAAATTTTGCATGAAAACACACACAGAGACACTCACACCATGATCCTTAAACTTTTAAATTTTAATATAGATTAATTTTTTTCAATTATTCTCTCATTTGTAATAACAATAAATGAAAATAAGGGGCAATCACTTAAATTTCATGTTAAAAAAATATAGAAAAATTTAATAATAGTTATTTAATAGGATAAAATCAAATCATATGGGAATGAAAGTTTTAGAAGTAAACTTACTAATATTTGAATTATAAGGTAAAAATAAATCATACATGAAAAAAATACATAAAAATGCATTAATATTTAAATTGTTGATGAATGATACAAATATTAAATTAAAATACAAATATTAAACTTTGTGTTAAATATATATATATATATATATGAATTATTAATATTTAAAATATAAATAAAAATATAAAACACGAAAATAAATATTTCAGTCGGAAGCTTATTATTATCTAAATTAACAGGGTTAAAAATACATTTTAATTATTTTTAATATAATTTTTTTGATTATAAATGTTTTACTTAATTTTTAAAAAATATTAAAAATTGAATAAATATAAAATGACTATTTAAATTGAATTGTGATTATATTGATAGAAGTTTCCTTTTTAAGTTGTCTTATAATATTTTCTCCATGGGAAATGAATCTCTATATAAGTGTTCGTTAATAATAATAATAATAATAATAATAATAATAATAATAATAATAATAATAATAATAATAATAATAATAATAATAATAATAATAATGGGTTTTTGTTTCGTAGGTCTACGAAGTAACACACTTCCTAATTCATTTTTTTTAATTGTGGAGTCTATTAATACAAGTACATGTATTTAATATGTTGAATTTATTTTTGGTGACATAAGAAAAAAGGCAACAAAAAAGAAGCAAAAGAAAAAGAGAACAAACAAACTAAAGTCTAACAAACGACACCCCTAAGGCATCTGATGGTAACAAAGATGCAAGGTCTGTCGGAGGGTCTTGCAAGTCTCTATATAAAGCTTCATCGATGACTCCTTTCTTAGCCAAGAAATTTGGACAGTGGTTTTTTTCTCTTAAAATATGTTGTATAGTCACATTCAATTCCCAATTCATCCACGTTTATCTCTATGACAATGGCTATGTATCTATAGAAAGTATGTGGCTCACTAAGAATATGAGATCAATAGCAAGCAAGTTCAACCTTCATGATTGAGGCTTCCAGCACAATTCAATTGTTCGAGACCTCTTGCCAGGCCAACGAGTTTAGCCTTCAAGATGTCAGATTGACCAAAATTACCAAGAAAACCACACAACCAGCTCCCATCATTCGTGTGAAGAAGACCTTCATACCCCCATTACCCCAACAATGACACTTCCATCAATGTTAACAGGGATCTGACCATGAATTGGAGCCTCTTAACTCACTTCTCTGATAGTTCTAGTATGTTGATCATTTGTTTGGTGGAAAGCTCTGTTGATACTTTGCACTAAGGTTTTAATAGAAAATATTATCTCCCCCGTGAGAGGTTCCTTTTTATATAAAAAAAAACATCTTATTCCTGGTTCCCCAAACAAGCCATATGGTGGCTAGGAATTTTATATCATGCTAGATATTCATCAAAAGCCCGTCCTTCATGTCTTCAATAATAAAGAAGTTCACCTTTTGATGAAAGTCTATGAGGTTCCATATATGTTTAGCTTTTGTAAAATCTCGAAGGCGGTGCTTTGTTGTTTCCACTTGTCCTCTACAACGCTCACAAGTCTTGTCAACATTGATTCCTCTATAAGCAAGCAAGGACTTTGTAGGAAGCTCTCCATAACAAAGAATCCAAATGAAGAAGTAAATATATTTGGGAACCGCTAATCTCCAGATCCAAGCCCAAAAAAAAAAATCATTGTTGTCCTCTTGTCTCTCTTTCATAAGCCACTCGTACCCTGACCTTGTTGGGTATTTTCCAGAAATGGAGTTTGACCAAACGTACACGTCCTCAGCATCGTGATGCAGATACAACTGAACATTCCTTATAGCTGTGGTCCACTCATTAGGTATATTAGTCCAAAGATTTTGAAGTTTCCACTTCCCATTATCCAAACATCTTTGATCCGAAGTTGTGTATCATGAATGTCTACAAATGCTACTTGTTCACATAAGGGCCCTACTTGCAGCCAATTATCATACCAAAAATTAACTTCCTCTCTCCCAAGTTGAAGACTGAAACCATCATTGAGTATATCTCTAGCTTTCAAAATGGATCGCCAAATATAAGATCCTCTACTGGAATTAACATCCATAACACAACCTTGCTGTAGGTATTTATTAGATATAAGTTTCATCCAAAGTTCATTGCTATGGAGTAAATCCCAAACTAATTTACCCAATATGGAAGCATTCTGAAACCGAGATATTCTAACATTTAGGACACTTTTATTTCTTGGTCTTGTAATCTTGTTCCAACCAACTAAATTCATGCCCTTGTTCAGATTATCCTTCCAAAGGAAACGCCTCATAACTGCATCCAGCCTATTGCAAACATTTCTAGGAATCCATAAGGTTTGCATTGTATAAGTTGGGATAAAAGCTAACACTAAATTGACAAGTGTTAAACGATGTAACGTCCTAATTCCGTGGACCTAGAAATAATGTCCGTTGGAGACACCTTTATAAGTTTATGAAATTATTTCGCGTTATTATCGATATCGTCAAGCAATCAATCACATAAACATGCTTAAGTAATCCAACGTTTACATAAGCGGAAGTCAACCATACAAAGTCAAGTGTATAATTTAAATGCCACTTAGTGGCTACAAATACAACATCACTATTCGACATGAAATTTCCAATTAACATTATACAAGTATACTATAAGTCTCCCTAGGAGAGCATAGGCCAACCGGAGGGCCAATCCCGCCGGTAGGCCTTCAAGCCGCCTAACTCTACTTCTGACAGAAACCTCCTGCACACTAAGATGAAATCCACAACGTATGGTGAGATTTACGTCCTAGTAAATGTGATCATGCATATAGTGTAGGTATTACAGGAAAATGGAAATGCAATATCTCAAAAAGTGAATAACTGATCATATAATCATGCATATCATAACAAGTAAACCAATCAAATCCCCATTTGGGCAAATCTAGTGTTTAACCCACACTAAGGGTGTCTTATCACTGTTACGTCTTTTGAGCGCTCGGCCATGTGACCAAGGACCGTCGTCCAGGGCCACCCTCTTAAGTTTTATTATCAAACAAAGGTTATATGCATGTGGTTCCTTTTTAATTGAGGATCCCCATTTACCCCTTGGTCTAAGAGAAAATGTGATTACCCCGTTTCTCTTTTCCTCTTTGGTCCGTAGACCTATGAAATTCCTCTTTGGTTTGAAGACCCCTCTTTGATCCGTAGACCCATGATATTCCTATTTGGCCAAAGGCCCATGAAAACATTACATTTATACATGAATAGGGTTTCAAAAACATGAGCGTTTGATTCATGACATGTTTACATACTCACATAAGCTAAATGATAATTTCATGGCCTACAACACCTCATAATATATAATCACATGGAAACCCTAACCTTTGTAACCTAGGGTAAGAACATCATAAGCATTTTACACAATCAATCCAACCATCAACCCTATATTCATCTCTAATCAACCACAATCAAGCAACATAAGCAAGGGAAGTAAGAATAGGGGCATTCATAGGATTTCACACAAGAATGAAAGTGAGTGGGTGAACCACACTCACCTCAGTGCAAGAAATGTAGAAGACTGGGGTTGAAGATGATGATCCAAGCTTCTTGACTGGTGTGGGGCTTCAATCTAAGCTGCCCTTCCTTGATCTCCCTTCCTCTTTTTCTAGTTCCTCTCTCTACAAGTGAAGAAAGGAAAAGAATGAGGGTAAAGCCCTCACGGATCTGTTTTAAAAAACTGCATCTGACGAGCGAAATAACGTGCCACAGAAATGGTATTCTCGCTCGAGCGAGAGCCTTCTCGCTTGAGCGAAATTGCGCAGGAAACAAGATCCAACCTTTCTGACTTTGTCTTGCTCAAGTGAGAGCCTTCTCGCTTGAGCGAGAGCAAGTTAGAGAGCAACCCCTGATTCTGGATGGAATTGCGCTTTAGCGAGCCTAATTGCGCTTGAGCGCAATTCCATCACAGAGAGCCTCCCAAAATGGCCCTGTCACTCGCTCAAGCGAGCCCTTCTCACTTGAGTGAGGATGACAGAACACAACTCCCCCATTTCTATTGGTATGCTCACTCAAGTGAGACCTTCTCGCTTGAGCGAGGATGACAGAATCCGAAATTTCCCCCTTCTACTAATATGCTCGCTCAAGTGAGACCTCCTCGCTTGAGCAAGAGTATCGGAACCCTGAATTTCAAAATTTCACTCTTAGTTACTTTTTCCCCAAATTCTTTTTATAAAGCCCTCTTCTTCTAAATTTCACTAACTCTAACTTAATGCCCTCAATTACAGTCTAATTCCCTCCTAAGTTCCTCCTACAGTTGTGTTGGGTTTAATACCTGATTTTACTTCTAAATTCCCCTTAAAACTCATAAACTCTCCATGAATTCCCTATCTCTTCTCTTAATCTACCCTTAGACTCCTAGATCCTCTTTCTATACCTAACGTGCTTTTCTTGGTGGGATTCACCACCTAAAGCTTCCACTATCTTTTCTAGGCACTAATTTTGGGATGTTACAAACGACTTGACTTGTTAAGCAGTCTTTGTTTCCACGATGCAAGTTTGGAATTGATTATATCCAAGATTGGAAGAAATAGGTCCTTTAAAGGACGACCTTGGAAGACAGGAAAGCCCAAATACTTCTCCAGATTAGTTGTGGAACGCACTTCTGAAATTTGTGAAAACCGAACTTTTTTTGAGCTATGGACACCTTTTGAGGCAAGAGACCGAGACTTCTTAAGATTCACTTTGAGCCCTGAAACTGCACAAAATTTATTCAAAAGGTTATTCATGAATCTAACTTGTGAGTTTTTTTGTCTTCAAAAATAAGAGACAATCATCGACAAAGAAAATGTGAGAGATGTTTGGTCATTTCCTTGAAATTTTCACTGATAACCACTTGTTCTTATTTACTGCTTTTGTGATCATAAGCTCGGGTTCCCCCATACAAAGAACAAACAAATATGGAGAATGGGGTATCCCTAGCGCAGTCATTTTCTTGGAGCAAAAGTGGAAGGCCTACTACCATTCAATAAAAGGCAAATAGTAGTAGAGGTGACACAAAAAATGATGAGTCGAACGAGTTTATCAAGAAAATCAAACTCAATTAAAACACTTTGTAGGAAATCCCAGTCAATACGATCATAAGCTTTTTCAAGATCCAACTTAAAGATCAGGTCACCATTTTTTCTTTTGGAGGTGTGCATATGATGAAGCACCCTTGAAGAATAATAACACTATCCACTGTACCATGACTTGGAACAAAACTACTTTGAAGATGGTTGATGAGATCATTAAGAAAGGGCCTTAAGCGGTTCACCGGACTTTCATAATGAGCTTATAAAGAACATTACAAAAATTGATAGGTCTAAACTCTCTAAAAGTTTGTGGATGATCCGCTTTCGGAATCAAAACAATGAGAGTCTCCGCCACCTGCACATGAAAATAATCATTAGTGAAAACATCCCTTACAAATCGCCATTCTCATCTCCAACAATCTCCTAATATAATATATAAAAGATGGGTTGAAAACCATTCGGAATAGGAGCCTTATAAGATTTCATCCCTATAAGAGTTGTGAAGAACTCATCCTTGGTCACTAGTCTAACTAGCTGAGATATTTTGTTTTCCTCAAGTATTGGCATCTAGGAGGTAGAAATGGTTGTATTTTGGGCTTTTATAGCACAAAAAAGCTCTTGGAAGTAGGATATCGCTTTTGATTTCAGAATAATATCATTAGTGCACCAAATACCATTTGGAAGATGAAGACCATGGATCCTGTTTCTTTTCTTGCAAATCACAGTTTGAGTGTGAAATAAAACGATGTTACTATTACCAAATTTAACCCATTGCACCCGAGATTTCTGGAACCAAAGAATTTCTTCCTGAAGAAGAATGTCATCATAATCCTTTTGTAATTGAGATTTAAATTCAATGAGGATTCACTACAAGAAATTTACTATTTAGCGACGGCCTTGTAGCGATGGCCTACAACATTAAAATACTTAGTGACGGCCAAGTCGTCACTACGTAGCGAGGGCCTGGTCATCGCTACACTTAAATTTTTTTATTTTTTTATGAAAATATTAAAATTAAGCGTAGTGACGACCTTAGCGACGGTATGGTTGTCGCTACATTAAAAATAAAATTTAAATTTGGCACGTACTGAGGAATTTTAAACGTAGCGACGACCAGGCCGTCACTACGTTAAATGTTGATACGCGTAAAACCTTTCCCCTCCCCTCTTCCTCCATTTTCATCTTCCTCCTTCCTCTCTTTTCCTCCCCTCCGGCCACCCCTTTGTTTCTGTCCCTCTCTCTTTTTCATTATAAAAAACTCACCAATTAAAAACTCCCCCTCCTTCATAGGTTCATTTTGAATTGATCAGAATTCAAAATAGTTGTCTGTATGTGACTTTACAGCTCCTTCTCTCTTCATTCCTTCTCCGGTGTCACAACTAGTAAGTTTTATAGTTTTAATTAATTTATTTGTAATTAATAGTTTATTTATTTTATTAGTTTATTATGTGATATGGGTATTAGGGTTATTAGTTTTAAACATTGCTTTAGTAGGTATGTTTGTTTATTAGTTTTATTAGTATTATTAGTTTTATTAGTTTATTAATTTATAATAATTAGTAATAAGTACATTTATACATCAAACTTGTATTTATAAAGACGTAATTAATTACTTTTAACTTTGTCATTTTTAATAGTATTTACTCTAATTCGCCGTATTTCTCCCATATATTTCTCTCCTTCCTCATTTGTCCCACACTCTTGTTTCATTACATCTACTTGATAATTAGTATTTTACTTTCTATCATTATTTAATTCTAATCTAAACTTACAAGCACAATATTTTATTATTTTTTACAGTATTCTGGTTTGAAAAATCACTATTCAATTGTTAAAAGTGAATTTTTCTTTACTTTTCTTGGTAATCGTGATTAATTAAAAACAAATAAAATGTTGATTTTTTTTTGTATAGGAATGACAAGTGGACCCAGACCCAATGGGTACTTGCAAAATTTACCCACAATGGATAGGGCAATTACCCACCAAATGGGTTTGAGTTCGGGTATGGATAATTACCCGCACTTTTTAATGGGTATGGGTGCAGATGCGGGTACGAGTACTATGGTACCCTACCTTACCCATACTTGCACTTATATGATATATATAATTAATGAAATTTATATACATATGATTAATTTAATATATATATATATATATGTATATATATATATGATTACAGTATTAATTAATATTTTTTCCAAAAAATGAATTAATGCTAACATATATTATGGTCACCAAAAAACATTAATATATACTACTAATTTAATTAATTTAAATGTTATAATTTTGTATTTATAAGCACTAAAATAACAAAACTTGAGCAAATTTCCATTTCCCCTTCCATTGTTCTCATCTTACATCCACTTCCACATTACAAGAGTTGTTTCGTAGTTAAACTTATGATCTATGAATTATTTTTCATTTATGCTGAACTTATTTTATAATTAATCTCATTTTCTAATTAATTTATTTTTTTATAGTTAATAAAAGTGCAGGTAATGGGTACGGGTACGGGTACTTAAATACCCAACGGGTAAGGGTACGGGCACTGAAATCATTACCTACGCGGGTATGAGTCCGAGTATGAGTTTTTTTTTTTTTTCAAAACGTAGGTACTATTCATTGTTTAAAGTGACTTTTTCTTTAACTTTTTTGGTAATCGTGATTAATTAAAAAATATGAAATGTTGATTGTTTTTGAATAGGGATGACAATTGGATCCAGACGCAATGAGTACCCGCAAAATTTACCCATAATGGGTAGGGTAATTACTCACCAAATGGGTCTGAGTATGGGTAATTACCCGCACTTTATAATGGGTACGGGTGCGGGTACGAGTACTATGGTGCCCTACCCTACCCATACTTGCACTTATATAATATATATATATATATAATTAATGTAATTTATATACTTATGATTAATTTAATATATGTATATATAATTACAATATTAATTAATATTTTCCCCAAAAAAATAATTAATGTTAGTATATATTATAGTCACAAAAAACATTAATATATACTGCTAATTTAATTAATTTAAATGTTATAATTTTGAAAATGTTATAATTTTGTATTCATAAATACTAAAATAACAAAACTTGAACAAATTTCCATTTCCCCTTCCACTGTTCTCATCTTTCATCCACTTCCACATTACTAGAGTTGTTTCGTAGTTAAACTTGGATGATCTATGAATTATTTTTCATTTATGCTAGACTTATTTTTAGTTAATTTCATTTTCTAATGAATTTATTTTTTTATAGTTAATAAAAGTGCAGGTAATAGGTACGGATACAGATACTTAAGTACCCAACGGGTAAGGGTACAGGTACTAAAATCATTACCCACGTGGGTAGGGATGACAATTAGACCCAAACCTGGTGGGTACCCGCAGATATAAGGTCATTCATCTCATTACCTTTTTTATTACCACTGCTCATTGTATTCAATGGTCACCTACATTTCCTAAGCACTTTATAGCTAGGAAAACATAACTAAGTATCCCGTGCATACGCACAGGCTTCACACTAGTTTATATAATGTCTATAATTTATAGTAAAAATGCCTCGTATGCGTGGTAGAGGTGGAGAGATGATCCCACCGAGTAGAGGGAGGTCCATCCCTTAGGGCGAGCTACATGCACAGGTAGTTCGCGCGATGCGGGAGAGGGCCAACCTCTCTTACTTAGATCAGCTGCCGGAGTATCCATCTACTTCAGTGGCTCCGGCGGCAGCCACACAATCTTCTTCTTCTTCCTCCCCTCCATCTTCTGCTTCGGAATTCGATGGAATGAGGTTCATCCCGACACCGGAATTAGGTCAGATGCCTACAGTGGTTGAGAACGTTGTGCCTGAGCTGAACACCGAGGACGTTCAGGGATCAGATGGATGGGGACGCTGACCATGAGTCTGATGCGGAGCCAGTTCGATTCTACGGTGCCGGCTCAAGCCAACCTCATGAGGTAGATGCTCAAGGTCGGGTTATTATCCAACCATTTGGTAGGGGGTGAGTTTGTTTTTTTTTTTTCTTTAGAATTGATATTAATATTGAATCTTTAATTGTTTTAATTGTTAATATTGAATATTTTATTTTGCAGTTGGGTGCCTAACAACCCACCAATTGCAGTCATTGGTCATGCGATACGTTCTCAATTCCGGGGTCCTCACTACCTGTGGGAGGTCACCCCAAAGGATGTATGAGACAGGTGATGGGAAGAGTTCACGATAATTATAAACCCTAAACTCTTTAATTTTTTCCTTAAGTTATGTCAATCTGTAATAACTTACCCTATTTTTATTTTGCAGAGCCGAGTTACTTGGGACCCTTCTATTGAGGCCCAAATCAAGGAGTGTATGAGCAGAGGGTTGCTCGTCGCCTTCGAGATATGATGAACAAGGCCCGAAAGGCTGGGAAGAGGCCCAAATGGTGTGGTAAGGAGGTCTGAGAGGGTCTTTTGGCCTACTGGGACTCTGACGAATTCAAGGGGAAGACCGTTCGTAACAAGAGCAATTGGGATTCTCAACGCGGGGGAGCAGTCCATACCACGGGCCGTAGGGCCCACCATGAGGTGGAGTTGGATATAGTATGTATAAACAAACACTCTTTTGTATTATTTTTCTATTTGTTGTTAAAATAATTAATTTGTGTAATTTTTATGTGTAGAATCGACAGCTTGGGCGGGAGGTCAAGCCCGACGAGTTCTTCGTTGTCACCTACATAAAAAAGGGTGGTGGCTAGGTAGATGACCGAGCGCAGTCCACCTATGTAAGTGTTTTTTATAAGTGTTTTTTTATATAATTTCATATAATTGCAATTGAATATATAACTAACTAATTATACTTTTACCTCAATAGACAAATTACAAGGACCGCCTGAGGGAGGTGGAGTCACAGATGGGGGGACACCTCCATGACTAATGCCTCCACCAAGCTGGAGATCTGGAGGGATGTTGCAGGTGGCAAGACCCGAGGCCACTGTTATGGCATTGAGGACTTGGCAACCAACATTCGTCCAAGTGTGACCAGCCTCACTCAGGAGTCTGGGGCTCATACCAGCGGGAGTGACGGGTCCGGGTCACGACATTCAATTGAGGAGGCGCTGCGCCAGGAAGTAATTGAAGTAAGGCTAGAGTCTCGCCAGGCTATAGCGAAGGCTGCACAGTTAGAGGATGAATTAAGACGATTTCAACAACAGATGCAGCAGTTGTTTGAGGCTCAGGCTGCAGCTCTGGCTCAGCTGCACCCCCACTATGATGTCGCCCTAGATGAGCATCCGTTGGATAAGGATGAAGAGCCTACCCCACCACAACACCAGCGTCGTCGCTGCCACCATTATTTTTTTATTATGTTTTTTTTATACTTTTATTATATTATGTTTGAACAAATTATGTATATATATATATTTTATATATTTATTTTCTTCTGTCGATGTGTTGATATAGTATTTAGTATTGTTTTTGTAATTTTAAAATTAATAAATAATAAACCCTAAACCCTAAATATTAAAATTAAATAAATAATAATAATTTTTTTAAAAAAAAAATTATCTTTAGCGACGACCTTGGCCGTCACTAAGGCCATCACTAGATAAAATTTAAAAAAAAACAGTAATATGGAGTGACGACCATGATTTTAGAGACGACTTTAGCGATGACATGGCCATCTCTACTTAGCGACGACTTACATTGCTCGTCACTATTGCATTTACGATGAACTCTGTAGCGACGTCCATGTGGCCGTCGCTACATAGCCTATAGCGACGGTTTTTTCGCTTAAAAGGCATTTTCTTATAGTGCTTAAAGAATCCACCATCTCAAGTGATCTTTGAATACCCTTAGGCAAATCTGAATAGTCTTCTTTCTATGGAAGATGTTGCCAAAGGTATCTTTATTGAAAATCAGGGACTCCCTTTAAACAACTTTTAAAGTTGAAGTGATATCACCTATATTCTCACTCCAAGCTTTGGCAAGAAGGGGTACATATTCATGATGAATAGCCCATGTAGGCTCAAAGTAGAAAAGCTTCTCCCCATTCTTCCCATGTGACGCTCCACAACACAAGAGGAGAGGATTGTGATCAAAATGTACTCTACAAAGATGTTATAGAGATGCCTCAGGAAAAGATAGTCTCAAATGGTTGTCTGCAAGAGCTCTATCCAATCTTCTAGATATAAGTTGTCCTCCAGGTCCCGGTCTTTGCCAAGTATAATTTCCACCAAAATAGTCAATGACTAACGGAGAGCAATGATCAATCATATTGGAAAAAGTCGTTGCACGACTATGATTAAAATTTCCACCTTGTTACTTAGAGGAGAAGAGGATATCATTAAAATCACCAATGAGTAGACAAGGTAATTGTATACATTGTCTAAGTTGTCGAAGGTGTTCCCAAAGTTGAATTCTCATGCTGAAATTTGGGTTTGCATACACACCTATACAGGCCCAGTTCTGATTACCATATGAAATCATGAGAGTGATTGTCTGTGGCTCGGTATCAATCACTTGGTAATTGAAAGGACTATCTGATCTTGAAAGTGCCCAAAAATACCCCCTGCGTGGCCCCCTGCATCCTCAATTGCTTTGCTACAATAACCCAATTGAGACCAAAAAACAAAATTATCATGGAAAGCAGTATGAGTTTCAAAAAGGAAGATCAGAGATTGTTGAAAGTTAGAAATTAACTCCCTTAAATGTCTCTTACTTCTTTTACTAGCAATAGTCTGATATTCCAAGCAAGGACATTAAAATCTTTAAAATAAATCATGATAAACAATTAAAAGGCAAAGGAAGTAAACATAAAGCCCAATCATTGAGTATGAGGTGTTTCGGCAACGATCTCCTCAATCTCCTCTTCGTCTTTTGTAAGAAACTCAATGTCTCTCACTTGCAAATCTTGTTGGCTGTTATTTGCGACTTGGCCTATTAGATCGGGTGGCTTTGGATTATCCACGAAATGAAGTGTAACATCCTAATTCCTGAATTTAAGAATAATGTGTGTTGGAGACAAAATTCCAAATTTATGAAATTATTTTGCGCCATTATCGATATCATTACATACAATTAACATGCGCGCTTAAGCAATCCAATGATACTTAAACCATACACAATCACATGAATTGTACTAAATATAAGTTGTCGTCAAGGCTCACGATATCATATAGTTTACATCATAATCTCATGGTTGGGATACCACTATACATGTGCTCTCGACAAAATAGAAGGGCCCTAAGGCTACACATGTACTGCTATATCCCACAACAGAATACGACTAAAGTACTAAACATCTTAGCATAAGTCAATAAAATACATCAAAATGTAAATACAAGCTCCCAGGCTCCAAGGCTCTCGTTGTCTTGCTCAGGGAGGACCCTATGCATCTAAATGATAGTCACAAAACATGTGGTGAGACTAATGTCTCAATGAATATAACTATGCAATAAGCAATGTGGGGAAATACGGGCAGATGCTATGCAACAGGAGACATATACAATGAATCTAACATACTAAATCTCAATCAATGGCAAACTCATAATATGCATGGCCCACATTACCCGACAGACGAGGTCTTATCTCTTAACTGGGGCTAGACCTGAGCTTAGACTACAAGGAATGTCTCCCTTGGGGACTAATACCCGCCATTAACTGGGGGGCCGAAACCCATGTTTTAATTGGGGACCGAAGTCCATTAATACGGAGGATCGAAGTCCAATCTTTCTTAAGGTGTTAACTGAGGCCGAAGCCAAAATCATTTTAACTGGGAGCCGAAGCTTAATTACATTTTCTTGTTATATGGGGCCAAAGGCCAAGGTGTATTATACAAGCATGATATGAATATAACACGGATCATGAGGCAAATAAACTTACTAAAGAACTATGAGTAAAACCCTAAGTAAAACAACCCTAGGGCATTCCTAAGCAATTTCAAGCTCATCAAGTAAGAATCACAACCAAACACACACAAACATTAACAAGAGAAGAGGAAGTAGAGATTGGGGTTCATGGAATAGTTTTCACACAAAATGGGGTGGAGAGTATGTGAGCTATACTCACCAAAAAGGAGATCCCGGAGGGGAAAAAGTTGAGGGAGTGTATGGATGACCAAGCCTTGATCTTCTTCTTCTTCTCCTTAGCCTAAGAGTGCTCCTTCTTTCTCTAGAACTCTCTCTAAAGATGGGTGAGAATACATCAATGACTCTTGCCCTAATAAATTCAACATTAAAAGCAGATCCGCGCATTCTCGCTCAAGCAAGGGTATTCTCGCTTGAGTGTGGAAAACTAAGTCCTGCTGAACACTCGTTACCGCTCAAGCGAGTGACTGCTCGCTTGAGCAATTGAGCGAGACAATTCGAGAGAGTAACTCTAAAATCAACCCCCAATTTCGCTCAAGCAAGAGGCTCCTCGCTTGAGCGAAAAAACTAGAACTCAAATCCCCTATTTTTACTTATATACTCGCTGAAGCGAGAGTGCTCTCACTTGAGCGAGCCACTGCAAAATGGAAACTCCAAATTTCCATCTCAAGCCTCTTTCATTACTTTTTAACCATTTTTCCTAGTTCCTTTTTATAAAAAACACCTTTCTAACCATATTTATCTTATGAAAATGATTTGTGAAATTTGAGATGTTACACGAAACCTATTAGGCCCAATAACCTCCACGTCCATTGTTGTTGAAATTCCATGCGCAAGGAATCCTAGTCCATCAAGTGCATTGTTTGGGCCCACTTTCCTTCCATCATCCAAATCAATTCCTAGTTCCGGAAAATTGCCTTCCAAGCTCACGACCTTTCTAAGTTGAGCAAGAGAAGGCATATTTATTTTTTCTATGATCTTCTCGTACTCTTTGTCATTTACTATATTAGGTGTACTCAAAGAAGGTTCCTTAAGGCTGACGCTTTTCCTTCATCCAAATCTTAGGTGTATCAAAAGTTATTCCCACTGATTTGGACGGTAATAAATTATTTCCCTTGTCTTCACTAGCGTTACTTTTTAAGCTTCAAAATTCAATGGTTGACATCTATTTTGACTTCCTTTATCTTTTCCTGTTTCCTTGTGCGTACCAGATCCTGCCCCAACACTTTTAGAACGTGATTTTTATGGTTTTCTATTTTTGGAAACCACTAACCAATCACCATGGAGATTTTTTATCCCTGAAGATTCGCCTATGTTTTCGCTTGATTTTGCATGTGTCCCAGAGTCAACTCCATCCGGATGTTTTGCCCTAGTCTCATCGTTTCCTTGCTGGTTGTTAGCCGTCGCCATTTGCCTGGGTGGTTGTATGGTCGTGCATGCTCATCCTAGGTGCCCATAACATCTGCATGAGCTGCAAAGAAAATGTAGGCATTCGTACTCGACCTTATACCAATTGTCTCTCAACAATACTTTTCCAACGTCTGGTTTCTACACAAACACGAGCGAATTTACCCCTGCTAGCATTCATTATCATCATATCAACTTTGAGAGGTTTACCTACTACAACTGCTAAACCCAATATGACACTCTCATCATAGTACTCCATTCCAAGGCTTGAGAAACAAATCCAAACTTAAGTACTCTCTATTATTGCTTCTGAAGAAACAAAATAAGGAATTCAAGGTCTAACAGCCAAGTAGTGGTAAAAAATCATCCAGAGACCATCACTAATAACCTTATCTCTATCCATAGACATATCAAATTTAACCATATAAAATCCTTAACCAACATCCATAATATCAAAGTCTTTAACCAATCTCCATGTTGTCTTTAGTTTACTCTTCATAGTTAGAAAACCTACCATTTTCCCTAAAAGCTTGATGAACACCGCATCTTTCCAAGGGTATCATAGATCGTTGAGCACTTGATCGTCTATATAGCATCAAGGTAAGAGTCGATTGTTGTCCTCAAAATCTATCTTCATTAACTTTTAGCCTATGAGATCCCTCTTGTCTTGTCTAGAAGGAGGGACTTGATCACCTATCAGCTTATCATAGAAGGAGAGCTTTGGTTTCTCAATTCCTCCATCATTGTCTAGAGGTTTGGGGGGAGGCGGTTCTGATGAGCGTTGCATAGAGAATTCCATTTTCTATTATAATATATATATATATTTAATATGCTGAATGCAATTACTAATTGTATTTAGTACTAGTTGCATTTTCATTACTCATTTAGTGCTATGTTTAACTTCATAACTACAAAAAAATATTTTCACCGATTATTAATTTTTTATGATTTTTTTTTGTTACATGGGCAAAAGAAAAAACAACAAAAAGCAAAGGAAGCTAAAAGCTAAAGGCTACACACAAGGAAAAGAAACACCCAAAGCATCTGCATGCAGCAGACGTTGGAGATCAGCGAAGGGATCGAGAATATGACAGATTGAAGAAGAACTCCCAGCTCCCTTCTTAGCTAGAAAATCTGCGCATTGATTACCCTCATGAAGGGAGTGTTTGATAATTACCATCAAATCTTTACTCATCAAAGCTTGTATTTCCTTTATAAGAGTAGCATATCTGTGGAAAGCAGAAACTTCGTTATTGATGAGATGACACGCCAAGGAGGAACCAGTCATGCACTTAATATTGTGGAATTCAGAGTCCCAACAAATTTTTAATCCCTCCAGGATACCAAGAAGTTCAGCTTCAAGAATATCCACATGATACAGGTTGCCATAAAAACCCTAATCCGAGATTCATCATACTTTCTAAGGAGGCTGCCTATGCCTGTATTCACATCATTAACACTCCTATCAGTGTTTAATGCAATCTGATCCATACTAGAGTTTTCCTAACAGATAAAACGTAATTCTATAGTAGAACTTTGAGTCAAAGAAGTATGACAGTAAACATTCTAAATAGTAGAATTTTTTTTGTTTAAACAAAGGTACAATTAACAAATATTATTGTTATTAATAGAATTTCACGTGTCCTGAGCATCGCACGAATACCCTACTAATAATAATATTTGCAGAAAGTACCCGCCTCATCACTAACAATAATATATCAGCAGAATTTGTAAATGTGAGTCAGTGAGTGTGTACTGTGTACAGGATATTATCCACAATTTATGTTTTTAATGTGTAAAAAATTCTCCGCTAGTTTTAAATTAAAAAACCTAAAGTTTTTTTAACCCATTAAATGAGTTTGGGTGCCCGGTTTTCTGTGGCCGTGCCATTCAGAATCAGGTTCAATTCAATCACACCGTTGCAGTTTCGCAGTTTCGCTTACAAACCCTAATCTCTATCCCCAATTCCCTTCATTCAAGCTTCAAATTATATCATCACGTTCGTGATTTCGTGCTCATTTGAATTGAATAATCAATCGTTCATTCTGTTCGCTATGCTAAGGTACTTCACCAATCCATTATTTCTTCACCATATTGCTCTGATGGGTTTTACTGTGTGTACGCGCTTGTCTATGTCTCTTTCCCTCTTGCTCTTTGTCAAAATTCCTTACCTCTTTCGAGCTCGTGGGATGGGATCACGGGAATAGCCCCTAGGGTTTAGAGTGTGATCGAGGCTTTGTGTCGTTTCTATGTTCTGAAAGTGAAAATGATGTGTGAAATTCCAAATATCAAACCCTTATATTGCGCAAGAGACATGGATTGCTGGAGGGTTAACAGATCCCATGTCAAGGAGTCGAAGTTGGAAAAGATAATGATCATCCCTGATTACTACTATTTTCATATAAATTCCTTTATATTTTCTTTCCAAATACTTTTGTGTTACAACTGGGAAATTGGATATTAAAATCCAAGGTTTAGCTTCTGTTGTTATGATCAATTTCGTTGATATGTATAGCTTGTGGATTTCTTTTCATGAGTACCCTGGAAAGCATTTTGCTGGCATTGACATGTAGGTTGTATGAAGTTGTATACTCTGTCCTCTAGATTCTTACTTATTAAATTTGTATTTTTTTACCTGAATCGCAGAATTGGCATGCTTTCTTATTACAAACTATGCAAGGATATATACTGGAATCAAAACGGTTTTGTTAGAATATTATACATTTAATTTAGAAACTACTATATCTGAAAGATGCTCTTGTTAAAAGCCTTGAATAATGAATCCTTATGTGTTACAAATTACGTGTGAAAATTTCTTTCCCTCTTGCTCTCTGTCCAAATGCTGTTTCTCATAGGTTTCAGTGTGTTGGGTTTTTTTCTAAGTTATTTCCCATTAACCTTCTTTTGTGCTGTAATTTTTGAGCCAAATACCTTTGCTCATTCCTAAAATAAGATCACAATTTTGTGCAGTTTGATGTACTTCTAACTTCAGGGTCTAGCATATTTTTTCTAAGATTTATAACTCGACTATTCATCCTAAGATCTGATGTATTTGACTATAACTGCACTATATATGTTCATACTAAAATAACCAGCCTGAGCAAAGAACAAGATATTTGAAAGTTAATTTATTCCTAGCTAATTAAATTCCGTCCAAGGCTACTACTGGGACATTTAGTGGCTCAGTTAAAGTTTTGTTTGAACTGTTTATGCCTACTACTGGGACATCTAGACAGCAAGAGACTTGAAAGCACAGTGTCAGAAACTTGGAATAAAGATGTCAGTTTTTACTATTTTGCTATGTCAGTTTTAAATTTTGGACATCTATGTCAGTTTTAAATTTCAGGAATAAGGCTGAAATTTAATATTGTATACCTATGTTTACTTTAAGCATTGTTATCAGAATCGTATGAATCGCACGATTCGTTGCGCGATTCGATACGAAATCATAGTTGAACGATGCAAATCGGATGTTGACTCGTTTTAAGCACAGAATCGCAGCATGTATCCCATGAATCGCAGCTTGTATCCTGTGAATTGCGAATCAAATACGATTCCATCGATTCAAAGACACGGGTTGCGTAGAATGAACCGGTTTGGGTTAACGTGACCCGAATCTGAAAGTTGCATTTTTGGGGCTGTTTTTTGCGATTTTTTTTTTTTTTTTTTTACAGAATGACATAGAATGGACCGAAAATCATTCTCTGAATTAACCCAATTCAGTTTTTTAGCTAAAACCCTAGGATTTGTAACAACTCACATGGTCCCCCACTCTCTATTGAATTTCTGCCTCTATCCCTGTTCTGCAGCATCGAGCCTCCTCCCCTTTGCCATCTTATTGATTTTTTTGTAGTGCTTTAACACTTGAACTTTGTGCAGCAAGCACTTGCCAACTGATTTTTCTTGTCATTTTGATTTATGACTTGGATTTTGGATTATTTTAAATTTCATATATGATATATCAACCTATATATTAGTTTATGCAATGAATTATTCACTTTTTTTTACTTAGAAATGCTAATATCTTTATATTTTAATGTTCCTTTATATGAAAATATATATTTATATTGTTTGTTATTGATCATGTATCTTACGATTCATAATAAGATTCGATTCACGATTCAGAAAATAGGTCTTCCGATTCACGATACAAATCTCGATTTGATAACCTTGCTTTTATGCACTTTCTTGTCATTACTTTAATAAGGCTGCAGCTTCTGCCTCTGCTGGATTACAGTTTTGTACTTTAATGATCTGAGTATGCAACCATTTGATCTATGCAATTTTTTTATGAGAAATACTTCACTCACCTTCCACTTCATTGGATTTTCCTTCAGGGATTAACTCTTTCAAGAAAGTACCTGCTATTGTTGATGGAAGGTTCAAACTATTTGAGAGGTGCTCAATTTTCATTTCACTTCCATAGCTTAACATGTTATGGAATTATTTTCTTTAATTGGGTTGGTTCTGGTGGCTACAATACAATTATCAGCTAATTCCATGTCATGGAATTATTTTCTTTCATATTCATGTATGGGTTCTTTTCTTCTTTGCAGTCATGCAATTCTTATCTATCTTGCTTCTGCCTTTCCAGGAGTTCCAGACCATTGATTAGTATTGTCCCTCTTTTGCAATCTTCTCTGTGAATTCAAGATATGTGACTGAGCAGAGGCTAGGGAGGGTATTGGCTTGTGCATATATTTCATAGTAATGCTGGTCATTACATACTGCGGGTAGAATATGGTTCTTCACAAATCTTCTCTTTTCAATTCTGTTATCAGTAAAATTTGGAGCAATTTTTGCCACCATCCCACCTTCCATTAAAACCAGTTTAAAACTGTTTTTTTATTACACTGATTTAAAACCAGTTTCTTTCCTTCATAAAACTGGTTTTTGCATTACACTGATTTAAAAATCGATTTTTTTCATGAAACTGGTTTAAAACAGGTTTTCAAAACCGGTTTTTGATCCACAAACCAGTTTTTATTCATAAACTGGTTCAAAACCAGTTCGGTTAAAACCAAACTGGTTTGGGCAGCAAAACTGGTTCAATATTAAAAAACTGACACATAAAAGTAGTTTATATTTGGATTTTGTTTGGTTTTTAAAAAAACTGCCCATGCACAGTCCTACCTAAAGTACCTTTTTTTACTTCCAGTTTTGCTAATACAGGGTCCTTGGTTATTTGTCAATCATTATCCAATGTACCTTCTTTTCCCGTCCTCATTATTTGTATGGTTGAATTAATAGCTGAGTTCTCGAGTGCTTCCTAGTTAAAGAACCAAGCTTTTACTTCTTTGGATTGGGACTAGGGTTTGTGCCTCTGTGGTGTCATTTTCTTCTATCCTTCTTTCATAGCCAAATGCTGAATTTGGGTGTCTGTGAATCTAGATAGGTATCTATGTCATGTTTGTGGTATGCTATAAGGAATCTTGTCTCCTGTCCTCGACTTGTCCCAGAGATACACTGTATCCTACTTTGCTCATGCCCATACTTGTAGCACGAGTAAAATTCTTCACATATTAAAAAGCACATGTAGCAAGTCTTGTTAAACTCACTCAACTTTCATGGTACTAAATTCGAATACCACAAGTTCCAAGGGATGAGGGGATTGAGGGAGATGTATTGGAATGGACATAATTTGTGATTTGAAGGTGCCTGTCAAACTTAAAATAGAATATTCTATTAGACAACTATAAGACTAGCAATGCTCTAAAGTACTAAATTTTGGGCAGGAAAGCACCAACAACAGAAAAATAAAACTAGGTATAGGGGAGATGAAAATGTTGGGTGGATGAGTGAACTTACAAGAAAAGATGAGGAACAAATGTTTTCTGAAAGTTAGATTAAAACCTATTGTTAAGAAGATGATAGATTTGTCATGTGAAGGACTATGAGAGCCCTCAATGAGAATAGTGTAACAAATGGATGGCAACCAACTCAATTAACAAAGGTAGAGGGAGACTAAATATAAAACATTGCAAAGAACCATTTAAAAGACCTTAAGTTAAATGATATTTTATGTGAGTGATTGATGTCATGATTCATGAACTTTTTCGTTTTCATGAACTTTGTTTTCTTATAAAAATGCTCTTAGTTTTAGGGTTCTGTTTTGCTGTTTCATGTGCAGTGATTGAAGTCAATGCTGAGATATTGTGTTTGTGGTGTTTGTCTTGGTTTTATTTGCAGGAGATCTGAGTTCTTATATCTGTAGCTATGGATGATATATCACAAGAAACATTGTTACAGTCCCCCTTACCTAACCAACATGTGATCCCAATTGATGAGGTACTTTGGCTGATGGCTGAAGAGAGGGCCCAAGAGATATTATATACAATTCAACCAAATGTAATTTCTGAGGTCAACAGAAAGGAGATTATTGATTATCTTCAGAGGTTGATTAGAGGTTACTATGGAGCAGAGGTTAGAATATTTTGGTCCAAATTTCATTTTTGTAACTTTCTGTTGGTGGAATGGCCTTTGTACATTTGATTTTTTTTTCTTCTTTTAATCAAATTGCTTTCTTGGCATCATAATAAGTTGGGTGTTTTTCTAATGTTTGTTATGAATGTTCTTTGATTTTTGTTTAAAAATGATTGGTTGAAATTTCTTTTCCTTTTTTCTATATTTCTTTCCTTTTAAGAGCAGTTTTAAATTCAAATATGATTTTAATACCTTAAGAAGTCATTTTACTTAGTTTACTACCTTAATATGATTTTACGACCTTGTTTGCTTTTCTATGCTTCTGCAGGTTGGCTTCAACTTTCCATTTTATATGTTTTGTTTCCTTTACACAATGCTGTTCCTCATACCTTAATATTGTTTCCTTTATATGATACTTAATATGTTTTGTTTCCTTTACCACCGTTCCTGCACATTTTATATGCTCTTCCACACCTTTCCTTTTATAAGTTCCGTTCCTCCGAACTGTGGAAAGGTGTCTGATTTAATATTGATTACATATTTTCTTGGCTTTTGGCACATATGTTTCTCTAATCGGTCTCCTAGTAATTAAGTTAGAAATCGTTTAATTGAATAATATTGAGGTAAATTTAGCAATTGATTGATTACTCTTATGTTGACTTGAGGAATTGGACATATTTAAAAAAAAAACAGTTGCTTCAACCCGAAATTTATAGATGATTTTTTTACCTTTACTGTCACTTTAAATTCTAAAAGCTTTTGGGTGCCAAATTTATAGATGTTTTTACCTTGATTTGTTTGCTTATACCATTACAGCGGGTACTGATCATAAATGAATGTTTTACCCTTTTGTGGGCCACCTACAGGTCTTCGCATTTGGCTCAGTCCCACTTAAAACCTATCTTCCTGATGGAGATATTGACTTGACAGCTCTCAGTCATGAAAGTGTAGAAGAGGATTTGGCACAAACAGTATGCAGTATACTTGAAAGCGTGGACGACTCTGAATACCCAGTAAAAGACATACAACATATACGTGCTCAGGTTAGGAAACATACTTTCTATTTAAACTGTTACACTTATTGAATTATGATTTCTTTGGAACTTTTTGTCTGAAAGTTTTGTCTTTAAGATTTTTCATTTGCTTTTTTGGCTTGTAATTGTTTATATTTTTACATAGGATGAACAGTATATTTCTTGTTTTATTTTAAGGTCGCAGTCATAAGAATCTCAAATCTATCTACACCTTAGAACCTTCTGAATAACCACTGTTGATGATGCTATTGCTGAGTTTAAAAGGAAAACTAGTAGGTGTAATCAACTGAGCAGACTAGTGACAATGATATGAATGCTACTTTAATCCCACTAGATAGGTCCCATGCTTCCATTTCTGTCCTAATCCATTTTCTAACTATCAGCTTTTGGATGCGAATATGAATTTAAACGAATGCAGCGTGGATGGTGATTTATTTTATTGAAAAGATAAAAATAACATCAAAACATAATCTGATGGTTGTCATTTGTTTGTAACTGTTAGATTATTTGTTTCATATGTTAGATATGGGCTTGGGCCTATCACTGTGTATATTTGTAAATACACTTGTGTATATATATTATTTTCCGTTGTGTATTTTGAACACGGATTCTATCATGTCTCTCGCTTTCTCTACATCTCAACATGGTATCTAGAGCCTAACGAGAGATAACCCTAATCTGTCTTCTCGGTGGACCCACTGTTCATTGGTGTCAAAATTTTTTCGGAAATCGTGTCTCATTCCGGTTTCCAGTCTTCTCGTGTTGCCGTGTTGTTTTTCCTGCCATTTTTCCATCTTTTTCACCGCGACTCCGACCAGCGACCACACCATCAGACTTGCGCCGTCTTTCCGAGTCCAACGCCACCGGAATCGCGTCCATTGGAACAGGGATGCACTCTCACGTTCTGATTATTCTCTGGCGCATTTCTCCTCCGCCAGCTGCCGTTAGCCGCGTGTTTGGCCGCCCTTGCCTTCTAGGAAATCTGTTGTTGGTTGTAGGTGGATCTTCATAGTGAAAGTTGGCCCTGATGGCACAGTTGATCGACTCAAAGCTCGATTAGTAGCCAAAGGTTATACTCAGATATTCGGGTTAGACTACGGTGACACTTTTTCTCTCTTCGCCAAGATGTCTTGTGTTGTGTCAGATTATTTTTAGCCATGACTGTTATTCATCGTTGGCCCCTCTATCAGTTAGATATAAAAAATGCCTTCCTTCATGGTGACCTGCTGGAGGAAGTTTATATGTAGCAATCTCTTGGTTTTGTTGCTCAGGGGGAGTCTTTAGGCTTGGTGTGTTGTCTCCGCAAGTCTTTATATGGTCTTGGGCAGTCTCCCAGGGCTTGGTTTGGTAGATTCAGTACATTAGTCCAACAGTTTGGTATGACTCGGAGTGAGGCTGACCATTCTGTGTTTTATCACCATTCAGGTGCTGGGTGTATCTACCTGGTAGTGTATGTTGATGACATTGTCATTACAGGTAGTGATCACCATGACGTTTCACAGATAAAACAACACCTTTGTCATCATTTCAGACTAAAGACGTTGGCAGACTGAGATTTCTTGGGGATTGAGGTAGCACAATCCAAGAATGGAATTGCAAGTTCTTAGAGAAAGTATGCATTGAATATTTTAGAGGAGACCAGGCTAATGAATTCCAAGCCCGTTGACACACTTATGGATCCAAATGCTAAACTTCTACCAAGTCAAGGGGAGCCACTATTAGATCCTCAGAGATACATGAGACTGGTTGAAAATTGAACTACCTCTCTGTCACTCGCCCAGACATCTCTTTTGCAGTTAGTGTGGTAAGTCAGTTTCTTAATTCTCCATGTGCAGGTCATCGAGATGCAGTCATTTACATTCTAAAGTACATTAAAGGAGCCCAGGAAAAGATTTGTTATATGGAGACAATAAACATACTCGAGTTGTGGGATACTCTGATGTAGATTGGGCAGGCTCTCCTACTGATAGGAGATCCACTCCTGGATATTGTGTCTTTATTGGTGACAACTTGATATCCTGGAAAAGCAAGAAGCAAAATGTGGTGGCGAGATCCAGTGCAAAAGCAAAGTATAGAGCTATGGCTTCAGCTACTTGTGAGCTTATTTGGCTCAAACAGTTGCTTGAAGAACTGAGATTTGGGTAGGTTACATAGATGTCTCTCATTTGTGATTACCAAGCTGCCCTTCACATTGCCTCTAATCCAGTATTCCATGAGAGGACGAAACATATTGAGATAGATTGCCACTTCATCAGGGGGAGTGTTAGATTGTTGGCAGATGTCTTCACCAAATCATTAAGGGGCCCTAGAATTGATTATATATGTAACAAGCTTGGTGCATATGATTTATATGCTCCACCTTGAGGGGGAGTGTTAGATTGTTAGTGTATCATATGTTAGATATGGGTTTGGGCCTATCACTGTGTATATTTGTAAATACACTTATGTATATATATTACTTTTCGCCATGTATTCTGAACACAAATTCTATCACACGTCTCTCGCTTTCTCTTCATCTCAACAGTAACTTTTGGTTTGAAAAATTCATATACATTATCATTTTCTTATAACTATTAATGGTAATGTATAATTAAAGATCAAATTCGTTATTGGTGGTGCTATTATTATTATTATTATTCAATTGCCTATATAAATTAATCATGAGGTTTCTATTTCTTTTGGGCCTGCATACTAGGTTTAATTGAGGCTTTCATTTGTTCTCCCATGTCAACATCTGTTGTCTATTCATTTGCTATGTGATGGGAACTGGTCTTTTATTAGAATGAAATAGGGAAAATCTCCCTTGATTACAGAATAGCACTTCAGAACTTCGAGGGTCTGCACCTCCCAATGCCTAAAGGCCCTAAATCTCTCTCAATGACTAGATATCGTTCCCTCTAAGTCTCAACTCTTCCTCTTATTTATAGGTAACATGCCTTATCTCTTCTAACTATCCCAACCTAACTATCTTCAAATAACTAAATATCTTCCCCCCCCTAAACATTCACCTTGTCCTCAAGGTGAATAACTAGTAGCTGCTGAAAGCCAATTTCCACCAGGATCAAATGAAAATCCCCTTAGACCCTCTTGCTGCCAACTCCCCTTAAAAGCCTCCCCAAGACCAGCTTCTAGTTTCTGTTTAACTGTCTTGCATAGAATCCATCTTGGTGACTTCTTCCTACTCTTAGATCTTGTTCCCTTACGAAGGACATTTCTCTGCATCAGAATGACAACCTGTTCTGCAGGGTAGTTTCAAACACCACACAAGCAACCCCAATCTGGCGGTTCCGGTTGGGGGGGGGGGTCTTTATCCGAGATGTTTGAGTTCCCGAATCTTATAGTAATGTCTTCTTTGAAGCATTCCTTCTTTGTCTTTTTATCACCCAAATCTGCATCACTATCTTCCTCTTCAATCTTGTCTGCAACATCAGCTTCTTGCACCTCCGCTGCTGTCTCTGCATGCAGTTCCAGTTCTGTTTCCATTTCTTTCTCTGCCACAACTATCTTAATATTTGTTTCTTTTACTTGTTCCACTTCTTGAACCCAGATATCAGCATCAAATTCTGGCTGGAGCAGCTAAGCCTTCACAAAATCCCACAACGTCGCATCCTGTTTGCTTGATTTCCAGCGATACCACCACTGAATTTCCTCCCGACCTTCCATAGCCAACCAAGCCCATGATAGCTTCTCCTCCTCTGGCATCCCCATACTATCAAAATACTGTTCTACATTGATCAACCACCAATAAGCATTTTTTTTCCATCAAATCTTGGAATCATCTTCAAGAACATTGATCAACCACCAATATGGAGTTTGGTTATTTATGTGGTAAGGAAATAGGAATCTATCCTTGTCATTTCATACAGATTCTACATATAAATGCATTGACAGATGAGGTATGTGACAACAGCTTTGCCTCCCAAAAGAGAGGGAATTCAAAATTAAAACAAAGCTTTGGCCTGATTGACACTAAAATACCGGTAGAGTTTCTCATCAGGCATCCAACTAACTTAGACATGTAAATGGAATTGATGTGCAAAGCTTGCTCTAGAAACCAGCATTGATTGGCAAAATAACTGGTCATTAAAACTAGTAAATTTATAGTATAGAATAGCTGGACATTCAAAGTCAGTTTGTAACTGATACTCTCTTTTAATTAGGATATCCACCTGTAGAATATATGTATATATGACAGTTTAGAAAATTTATAGGGAAGAATATTAGCTTGTATTAAACAGTGTATATATATACATATACATATATGAGAATTCTCCAGAAGGAGCGTTTTGCCTACACATTTCAGAAGTTTAACATGCCATGCCATAACTAATGTACTATTTCTGAAATGTTACATCCTATGTGAAAAAGGAGCATCTCCACTGCCATTGTTGCTTCTTAATCTTTTTGATAGTCAAAATTATTCCTTTTTCTCTTTTTGTCCTGATCAGAAAGTAGTGTTTTTTTTTTGCCAAATGATGTCTACTGATAGACTTCCTTTTTTATGTTTGGATGATGGAGTGCAGGTCCAGCTTGTGAAATGCACAGTGAAAAATATAGCAGTTGACATCTCTTTCAACCAGATGGCTGGACTCTTTGCTCTGCGCTTTCTGGAGCAGGTAAATCTTTATTTTGCCAGTTAATATTTATGACTAATTCATGTTCTTTGAGTTCTACATACCATATGCTTAAAATCGCTTAAATTTAACTGTTGTGATGCTGTAAGTTTGTGCCGTTTATGTAATGCTGAAACTTGATAATTAAGTAGACCTTTTCTGTGGTTGTTACTAGTGAATCTATGAAATTGTATGCCAACTTACCGAGTCAGAACTGTCATTTATATCAAATTTATATATACATTTGCTCTCTTTCATCCTTGTTGACATTTTGGATTCATTTTCCTGTTATGTTTTTATGTATTTGTTTTGCTTCCCCTTCCCTCTCTACAGCTTGTACTACTTGCTTTAGCTCTATGTCTGGGGTCCCACTGAGTCAAAACAAGTGTGAATGATAATTGGTCATATAGAGAATACCATCTATTAAATTTTGTGCTTCCATTCAGTCAGATTGCTTTTTAGTAGCCTCAATATTGAGTTAATTGTTTCTTTGAGTGATTTTTATCAATTCTGTCTCTTTCTCTCCCCCCACCACATTTTATCCATTTTGGATTGAAATTCAATTTTTTTCCTGTTCACGTCCAGGCTTTGCTAATTCTTTTTTACTCAAAAATAAATTGTCAGGTTGACCTACTTGTTGGGAAAAACCATCTTTTCAAACGCAGTATTATCTTAGTCAAAGCATGGTGCTATTATGAGAGCCGAATTCTTGGTGCACACCATGGCCTGTTATCAACATATGCAGTGGAAATATTAGTCTTGTATATTATCAATCGTTTTCATTCATCAGTGAGTGGTCCTCTAGAGGTGAGTTGAACCTTCTATCGATATACTTTGGTCCCTTCATTTGTAATTACGTCCACATGAAGAATAAAACCACTAAACGGCTATTATTAACAGGTGCTGTGCAGATTTTTGGACTACTATGGCACATTTAATTGGGACAGCCATTATGTCAGTATAGAAGGTCCAAAAGCCTTATCTTCCCTTCCAGAAATTGTTGGTAAGTGTTATTCGGGTGCATGAGCCTTTGGATGTATTGATGATTTGATGGAATTATCTATTTTCAATCTTCATTCCTTGATAATAATACCGACGCTCTTGTCCAGAATTACCAGAAAGTGATCGGGGTGGATTGTTGCTCAGCAAAGAGTTCCTGACAAATTACAGGGATATGTGCTCTACTCATGCAAAGGCAAGCGACACTGTGACCCAAGAATTTCCAACTAAGCACATGAACATTTTGGATCCTTTAAGAAACAACAACAACCTTGGCCGTAGTGTCAGCAGAGGTAATTTTGCCCATTAAAGCATCAATTGATTATGGTGAATATTTTTTATTTGAATTTAAATTGCTTGTGGGATGGCTTCATACTTAATTTTGTTTTGAGTACTTGAGAAATTTATGTAGCTCTTAATCTTATCCCATGGAAAGTATTTAGTTTGGAAGATGTTCATGCATGGTTGGAAAACGTCTACAAGTTCACTACAATGTTGCATGCTAGTGACAAATGCATCAAGGCCTGCTCCAATATCAGAACAGATATTTATATTTATAAAGCTCCATTGATGACTATAAAGTTTTATATATTATGCTGAAATAGTTATAAAGATTGTGATTTTCATCACATTATTTCAAATTTGTAATGGTTACTTTCTAAAATGCATACTTCTCCGTCACTTATTCGCCAACTTGTTTACTTTCTGCCTGCAGGCAACTTACATAGAATAAAATTTGCTCTTGTCTTTGGTGCTCGAAAGCTTAAGAATATCCTTAGACTTCCAGGAGAACGCATGGGTGCAGCACTTGAGAAGTTTTTCACAAACACTTTGAATAGGAACGGTAAAGGACTAAGGCCAGATGTTAATGTTCCTGTTCCTGCATTTGGTACTGGAAGATCCGAAGAGTTTGTCCTCTGTGGAGATTGTGACAGTTACTATGGTGGCCTACAATATGTTCAATTGTATCGTAATTATGCCATGCCACTCACTGCGCCTTCCAGTACTCCATCATCTCCTTCTCAGGCGGATATTCTTGCACTGTCAGCACAGCCCTGGAGTGTGTTGTATCAAATGGGTACCGATGTATATGTCCCTACACAAACACTCTATCATCCGAATGGTTCACAAGCAACTTACACCCTTGAAGAGAGAGCAACATCACGAGGAACAGGCACATACATACCTGACCTGGTATATGTTTTTTTATTGTTATCAAACTCTTTATGTATTTATATCGTGATGATAACTCACTATATCATCTGCAAAATGGTTGAATCTTGCAGACTCATAATTCCTACTGGGATTTGCGTGCAAGGGCAACAAGGCCTAGGAGATATTCTCCTGTGAATCATTATGGGTTCCCCAATTCACCTCGGAGAAGACAACCAGTGGATGTTCATTCTGAGACTGAGGTTCATTCTGAGACTGGGACTGACCGGATTGATCATTCAAAGCCATTTGAGCTCTCAAATGAAGATTTCCCTATTCTTTCAAGCATTCACAAGACCAGCTCAGAAGCATCCCAAGAATCTGCCCAGTTAACTGAGCAAGACAAGAGTTCCTCAACATCTCTAATGAATATTGAGTTTGGAACTTACAAGATTTCGCAATCACTGACAGAACTTAGTTTGGCAACTAAGGATGAGAAAGAAGATTCTGGTGTTTCATCATCTCAAGGCACTACACCAGTTTCCCCAGTAGAGATGAAAGAGGAATTTCCTGAGAGCGATGAGAAGATGGATTGACAATATCTAACCTATAGACATTTTGTAGAATATCCAGGATAACTTCAGTGGAGTTCTAATATGGTGTTTTGTTACTGAAGGTTGTTCTCTGACCATACCAACTTGAAAATAATAGTCAATTTCTCCCTTTTTTCCAGATGTAAATTTGGGAGAAACTATAATTGGTTGCTAGTGATAGATATAGACTTCATAGGAACAAGTCATTGGTAGGGATGTTGACCAATTTCCTGAGAGCGGTGAGAAGATGGATTGACGGTATCTAACCTATAGACATTTTGTAGAATATCCAGGATAACGCCAGTGGAGTTCTAATATGGTATTTTGGTACTGAAGGCCGTTCTCTGACCATACCAACTTGAAAATAATAGTCAGTTTCTCCCTTTTTTTTTGTTTTTCCAGATGTAAATTTGGGATAAACTATAATTGGTTGCTAGTGATAGATATAGACTTCATAGGAACAAGTCATTGGTAGGGATGTTGACCAATTTTTTTATGGCTGTCTTTTATACCCTTTGATCTTCTCTTTGGTGAGAAGAGTTTACCAATTTCCCTTGGAACATTAACATTTCCTTCATCCTAAAGTCCAAATGAAATTGTACATGATTTCTTTTTTATAGTAATATAAAGCATAATATATTGGATACAATGCTGTGTACATATCACTTTCAGACCTCTGTGATCCTGATCAAAGACAAGTTTGTAAGGTAATTTAGTTCTCGTTGACAACCAAAAATCTTCAACGGGAAAGACTTATAGTTTTTTTTTTTTTTCCCTGTCGAGAGTTGATCGAAATTTTATCAGCATTAAAGAAATGTTTCAAGGTAGTACCATTCAGTCATGAATTAGGAATACTCAGCATAGTAAAGGTTTCAAGTTTTAAAATTTCAACCTTTCACACATACTATATATTTTGCATTATTACATAAACTTGGCCATCATAGTTCTTGCAATCTACTCTAGCGAAGTCCAAATCATGGGCTAGTTTGGTACACTTCTCTAAAAAAAAAAGCAATGAATGAAGAAGGTAAAATGAATTCAACTTCTTTCATAAGTTGAAATTAGTCTCTATAACTCAACTTCTTTAGAAGCACTCTCATTTAACTTCTCCACAAATAATTAATTCAACTTAAGGAAGAAATTGAATCCATTTTACTTTCTTGATTCATTCTATACCAGTTTGGATAAACTACTCTAGAAGAACATCTAAGAGAAGAAAATACAATAAATCAAGAAGGTAAAATGAATTCAATTTCTTCCGGAAGTTGAAATTAGTCTTTGCAACTCAACTTCTCCATAAAATCTCTCATTTAACTTCTCCATAACTAACTAATTTCAACTTATAGAAGAAGTTGAATTCATTTATTTTTCTTTTCTAGAAGTTCTTCTAAGTGTATCCAAACTAGATCTATTTTTTTTACTAGAAATACTTCTCCATAAGTTTTATCCAAAGGCAGATAGATATGCCAATCCAAAAGAAGCTGAGAATCTAACAAAGCTTGTTCCTACCCGCAAGATAAACCAAAGGAAATGACATAGTACGATATGATGATTTAATAAGGGATGGTGGGAAAGATGTCCAAAACTTTATAGAAGAGGAAACTACTGTGCTGGCTGCTTACCCAATCAGGGAAGGAAGCGCATCTTGAGAAACCAAGGACTAACTAAAAACATTTTTCCCACAAATCACAAGTCCTTTGTTTGTGTCTTGTACCAAAAAAGAAGTTAGCACAATACGGGTGTAGCAGTCTCTCATTTGGAGTTTACCAGTCAATGCTAAGTCCAACTTCCCTTTAGTTTAATCTAGTTAAACCAGTATGTATGCAAGCAATATTAATGACCATTCAGTGCAAGCAAATGTATTCCTAAGCAAACATAGTAAATTCTCATTTTCGCCCCTCCTTTTGACAAGCATCATCATATCAATACCTATTATTATAATGATGGCAATAGGTGAGCTTTGAACAGAATATAACTGTGAATTTAAACATTAAAAAAAATTGCACCTAATCTCATAGTCGTGTGGTAATAACTTTGTATTTTTTCTTACATAACTACCATGTCCGATGCCCATATCGTTACCCATTGAGTGCCTGGACCCATTATTCTCAATCTGCACTTTCTATTAACTACCCAAACATTAATAGGGAAATTCTAGGGTACCCTCTCATGAGAGAGGGTTTTTGTACCTTCTTTGATCATTTAATCAATTTCTCTCAACTTTTTTAAATGATCTTAGTATTTTTATACTTATAGGACAATATTTAACTATTAGAATTTGTATTTTTAATTTTTGAAAAGACTTTTTGACCTCCTATAACTATTATCATGTATTTTTTATTGTATTCCCTCATTTTTTCACATTCTCATTTGCAATACACATGTGTCTTATTTAAAATCTATTTTATGTCTTTTAAATAATTTAGGACGGAGTACACGACTTGTTCTTACGTAATTTTGGCCTATTCAATATAAAAAATGATAAGAAGGTACCAAAACCCTCTCTAACTGGAGGGTACCAAATTGCGACCCACATTAATACTACTATAATACTAACATTAACGGTCTTCAAAAGAAAAAGAGCATTAATTAAGAATATAGTATATAACTCAATTGAAAAACATTCAAAGATCATCCAAATTATAATTATAAAATATTACAAATAAAACCATTTAACTTAATTTCAAACTTTAAAATTCTAATAATAAAATATAATAAACATAGTATGTATATATGAGAAGGATTGGGTACTACCACACACATTAACACGGAATTTTGTGAGTAATTACTCATTTTTAAACTTAGATTCATTTGATAGATAAAAACTCTACCCAATTTGGATAATTTTTAGAAGTATCCAATAGGTATGGATTTTAATCTCATCCACATCCTGCGCTAAAGAAACACAAATAGAAGTCCTTAATTTATTTTTTTATCGATGACATTGGGTGCTAATGGAACACCGAGGGCCTATTTACTTTTAAAAGACTTTCTATTTTTTAGTTTTAATTATAAATAATATTTTTCTTTTCATTTTACTTCATGTTTTAATATTTTCTATAGGAAATAGGGAAACCAATATAAAATTATTTTCACTGTTTCCTTTACAAAACTTTTAAAATAGAAACTGAAATAATAATCTAAAATTAAAAGAATTTTTATAATTAAAACTAAAAACATAAAAATTGTTTTTAAAAAATGAAAATATTTTCTCAAAATAAACGACCCCAGTATAACCAATAATAATATAAGTAGAGGACTAATCTGACCAATAAACATAGGTAGAGGACTAACATGATAAATAAAAATATAAATGAAAAACTTTTGTTAATTGTTTTAGCGAAAGACTAATTTACTACCATATACTGAGCTGAAGATAAAAAAAATGAGAGTTTAATCTAACATTGTTCACTTTATTGAGTAAATTTTAATCCCTAGAAGTCAATCAAGTTCATCATTGAGAAATAATCCTCAAAGATTAATTCGTCAGTCAAATTGATTCTTATATTAACAAATGTGAGTTAAATTAATAAGAATGCTCTTGTTGTATGTTAATGTCATCTAGAGTCTTATATAACAAGAATTCTTATTTACATCAACTTGGTTCTTAAAGAAGTTATGGACTAATATTCCCAAAACCTCATAACTCCTTCCTTCTCCCTTTATTTTCTTAACTTTGTTGAAAGAGCGAAACCCTAACAAATATTAGCAATTGAATTTCAAATGCTTCTTTCTCTCCACCAAAAGATTTCAGAAAAAATAAAATCACAGCCTACGAACAAAGATGAAATAATAAGAGCTCATCCAACTATAATGTTGCAAAAGCATCACTGCATGCACATGATTCACGACAAGAAATAAGAACTGATTTGTACACTAAATTCACATTCAAGAGAACAAAAGATTATGCAGGTTATTATAGAATAGGAAATGTTGAACTCAAGGAGAATCCATAATTGTGAATTTAAGAGAATGCCTCAAGTATGATAGTCAATATGAAATTATGTCATAGTGGACACATATAAGCTAGTCCTCAATTTTGCAATTTTGAAACAAAAAGGAGAATTCAAACTAAATTCCAAATAAAATATTTATAAACTTGAAATGAAGATGAAACATTATTTATAAATTTAATCCATCTAAATGCATTAGTCATAAAACATGGTGAGCGTGATTCCTGTAGAAGTCCAAAAAAGATATAGCAAAAACATCATTTTAGATTGGCTTCTACACAATAATAAGGAAATTTTATTTGTAATATTAATGTCATTTTAGTACCAGAATACATAACCAGGAAATTCTCATAACTGTTGGGGGAATCAATTCATTGAAATACTTGTTTGGTGTTACGATTAATTATCCCCAAAATTTTCATGAACACCATTTATTATGATTGGTTGAACCTATTAAACTAGTAATTAATAGTTAAATATTATATAAAAAAATATAATACTATAATATATATTTATATATACTTAAATTAAAATAATATTGCATGTTTAAAATTTTTTTATAGTTCTATTTATAAGATAAAATACACAAATTTAAAAGTATTTAATACTTTTTCTTATATTTACCTTTGTTAACCATTAAATATTTTAAATTGACACACTTACCATGCTAGCAAAGTTTAATTTTAAATAGGGATAAATTTGAAATGTTGTAAAGTAATTTGTGAAAATCAATGAATTGATTACTTTTCTAATTTTCTTAATATGTGATTTGGTTTGAATTGTCTTGTAAATAAGAGCGAAAAAGTAATAATTTAGTGGTATATATTTTTTTAAAATGATAACAATGTTACTAGCTATGATAGTATGGCTGCGTTACTTTATATCAAAAAGAATGCTAGTATTGTACATATATTAAAAGTTGCACATATCTTTATCTTTATATATATAAAAGTAAAATAGTGAAATCATCCTGCATATAAAAGGGTAAATTTTTTTCAAAAAAATTTCCAAAAATAGTAATTCATTTTCCCTTTTAAAATTGTTAACATTAGTAATCAAAAAAAGTAATTAGTTATAATAATTATGTTAGTGAAAATATCACTACAATTATTAACTTATAATAATAATAATAATAATTTATCCTCTTATTTACTTGAAAAACCTACAATTTTTGCTAATTTTTATCTTATAAAAATAAATAATTTAATTTATTTAAGAAATTATAAATATTAATACCAAAAAAATAAATAAATATTTATATTCATTTATTATAAAAACATTTTAGTATATTTTATGAAATATATAAGAAGAATAAAAATATAATATGAAATTTAAAAATTTTAAAGCACTTATTAAAAACAAAACCCTTTACAATTGCGATAATAGTAATTATTTAATTTTGGTTATTATATCATAATTAAAGCCATTTTATATTTTTAATATTAAATTATCTAAAAAATCTTTCAAATTTTGTTAAATTATTGTAACAAAAAACTTTTTGCTAAATTATAGTCAAATGACAATTTTTTTATTTATTCTATTTTATTTTTTGACGGTTAACAAATGAATATCAATTAATAGGCCAGAGCAGGTACAATGACCGGAGGAAACTCCTCAATCCGTTTCCTAAGGATATACAATCCTTTACAAGCATGGCTGGGTATGAATAGCAATCATTATTGGACTTAAACAAATCTATGACTACTTTGCAATAATGATATTTTCACCCGAATTCCATTTGCTTCAGCAATTGACGAGTCCGGGAGAGACACTATGCGACGAGTTGCAGCTGCCAAGACATGACCCAGGATGATGATGCCAATTCCCCAAGTTTCCCCTGCAGTGTGGGCAGCATTTGATGTTGTCTGGAATACGCAATTGATGAAGGGTTGTTCGATGATCTGTATGGATGGCTATTAAGAGCTCTGTTGAAAATCATTTGCAAGTTAATTTCCTTTTGCTCAAAGGCTATTAAGTGTGGGCATGGCTTGGTTATGGAGATCTTGGAGTGCAAAATGATACGCAAACTTCACCGTGAAGGAGCCATCTTTTTTAGAACCCCAACAGTAAACATCTTCCTGGAAGGTGGAGGGTAGTGGGATGCAGAGTATGTGTTGAACCTCTGTTGGGGAAAAAATACTCTCTAGTAACTCGGTTTTCCAAGAAGAGGCACCGTGGTCAATTAGATCATAAACGGAGGTGATGTGGGACTGCTCAGGACGCACACTCACACTGCTACATTTAAATTCATGTTGGAAGGGAATCCATCCATCTTCCCAAATTCTCACTTTTGCACCATTGCCAATCCTTTCTTTCTTGAGTATCCAGCTGGCCTCCTCCAAGAGTAGCTTGGGGAATGGCCAATTTTGGCATGAATGAACTCCCCTCTAGGATAATATCTGGCCCCAAAGCATGCAGCAGCCAGAGAGTCCGGCTTTGTAGTCAGACGCCACCCTTGCTTGGCCAGCAGTTCCAAGTTGAAAGCCTGGAAGTCCCGGAAGCCAAATTTTTTTCTTTCTCCCTTCTGACTTCCCCACCGGAAATTATTTATCATGCTTTCAATCTTGTCACACACCACTTTAGGTAGTAAGAAGCACCCCATAATGTAACATGGGATAGCCTGGACAACAGTTTTTATTAGGACTTCCCTCCCAGCTCTGGACAAATAGCCTTTGAGTTTCTTCCGGAATTTGTCTTGCACAAATTGAAACACTTGGCTTTTCGACCTACCAATGAAGGTAGGGAGACGAAGGTATTTAGAATGACTATCAATAGCCTTTATCTGCATCCAACTTTGGATCAAAATTCGTTTCTCTTGAGGGACATTTCGGCTAAAGGATAGCTCTGATTTGTCAAGATTTATCATCTGGCCAGAAGCTCCCTGGTACTGATTGAGGATACTTAGAATTTTTCCAATCTCCGGTAAGGAAGTTCTAGCAAAAAGAATACTGTCATCTGCAAAAAAGATGTGAGAGATATCTGGGGCTCCCCTAGCAATTTGAATCCCATGGATTGCCTTCTCAGCCTGAGCCTTAAGCAAGAGACCTGAAAAAAAACCTCAACACACAAGATAAATAGGTAAGGAGATTAAAATTTGACATTGATTAATTGTTTCCTATTAATTCTTTTATTTGACATTGATTAATTGTTTCCTATTATTCTTTTCATTTTTCAATGACAATAAAATGAAAATATGGGTCAAATATTTAAGTTACAGGTTATAAATTACAAGAAAATTCTACGTAACAATTAATTTATAGACTAAAACCAAATCAAACGGGAATGCAACTTTACAAAAAAAAACTTACTAATAATTTAGTTATGGGGAAAGTAAATTACACATGATTAAAAAATTTAAATAAACATAAATTAATATTTAATTTACTCAAAGAATGGTATTAAAATAAAAAATATATATTAAAATTTGTGTTGATCATATATTATATGAAAATTTATTATTATTTAAATAATAATGTAAGAAAATATCATACGAAAATGAATATTTTATATGAAAGCTCATAAATATCAAAATTAAAAGTACACTTTTTTGGTAAGTGGGAAAAGAAATTAAAAATACACATTAATTGAACTTTTTAATATAAATTTGACTTGATTGTAAATGTTACTTTTATTTTGTTATTTTTTAGTTGTAAAAATATATTAAAAAATAATTCATAAAAATTATTGAATTTTAAAATTGAATTTTGTATTTATCCATAGAATTTTTTTAATCTTTTTAAAAATATTTGTTTAAATACCACATGGGAATAGATCTTTATAATAAGTTTATTAATATTTAATTGTTAATTTAGTATATAGATCACAAGAGGTAGATATAATTTTCTTGGGGATGAAAATTTTTCACAAATTATATATTTTAATATTTAATTTTAATTTATAGGGGTAAATAGACTTATAACACGTAGAAATAATTTTTTTAAGAAAAACATATTAATATCTAAATCATAATAGTACATTTATATTGAGACATAGTAATTTAAGAGTAAAGTATAACACACGGGGATGACCATTCTATATGAAAATAATGGTATTCAATTTATAATAATTTAGATAAATACATATGTTTTTGAAGCAAGATTCTTATCAAGAAATAATGTTAGAGGAAATTTTTTTATCCTAAGAATATTAAAATTTGTGTTAAATATATTTACTTAAAATTTTATTACCATTTTAATTATAAAGTTAAAAATATCATCTAGGATTAAACATTATACAAAAAAGTCCTTAATATCTAAATTAAAAGTATGCATTAATTAAATATTTTAGTATAAATTTTTATCAATTGTACGTAAATAGTTTACTTATACTTTGTTATCTTTAGTTGTAAAAATATTAAAAAAAAAACACTAATTAATAAAAATGAATAACTTTTTAAAATTGAATTGCGTTTATATCCGTATAAATTCCCTTTTAAATTTTTATATATCATAAGTAGAGGTGTCAAAATGGGCCGATCCGACCGGGCCAGCCCGCCCGAACCCGCAATATGGGAGGGCTTGGACACTTAAATTAGAGGCCTGAATTTTTGCCGGGCTTTTTAGCCCGGAAATGAAAAAGCCCGGTCTTAAGCGGGTTCGGGCCGGGCTACCCGATCGGGCTAACGGGCGGCCCGTTTTTTTTAAAAAAAATTATCTTGCTTTTGAGTTATGCTTAAGTTCACTGGCATGACCCATTTTTTATTTTTCTCCCATCTAAAAATGTTTGAAGTTCTGAAAATTGAAATTTCTACCGTGAAGTCAATGGATATGGTGAGCAATTATGATTTTCTTTGATAGATAACTAATTAATTAAAGCAATTATGATCGAGTATATTATTATATTAGTGCATATATATACTTCCTCAAATCCAAGTTTGTCAAATATGTATTTTATAATCCTATTTTGAAGAACAATTTTTGGAACAAGTGCAGTATAAGTTTATTTAATTTAATTTAATTACATATCAATTTAGTACTATTATAAAATGGAAAAATCTTGGAACAATTTAGAATCAATTTTGAAGAACAATTTTTTGAACAGGTGCAGTATAGGTTTATTTAATTTAATTTAATTACATATCAATTGAGTACTATTATAAAATGGAAAAATCTTGGAACAATTTAGAATCAATTTTGAAGAACAATTTTTGGAACAGGTGCAGTATAGGTTTATTTAATTTAATTTAATTACATATCAATTGAGTACTATTATAAAATGGAAAAATCTTGGAACAATTTAGAATCAATTTTGAAGAACAATTTTTGGAACAGGTGCAATATAGGTTTATTTAATTTAATTTAATTACATATCAATTGAGTACTATTATAAAATGGAAAAATCTTGGAACAATTTTGATTCATCGAATGCAAATTCATTTTGTTTTTCCCCTTTTAAATGATTTTTATAACTAAATTGTAATTTTTTTTAGTTTTGTAAAAGTATAATTGTTTACAATTTTTAATGAGCAACATTTTTGAATAAGTTAATTTTTTTTAACCGGGCCGGCCCGCACAAGCCCGCTACCCGCATAGGGCCGGGCTAGGGCACTAAGTTCACAAGACCGAATTTTAGCCGGGTATTTTAGCCCTGCCCGCACAAGCCCGCTACCCGATGCGGGCCGGGCCGGGTAGCCCATTTTGACACCTCTAATCATAAGGGAATAGATCTTTAAATTTAAGTTTATTCATATTTATTTATTATATTAATATATATATTACAATAAGTAAATATAATTCACCTTAATTAAGAAATAATGTTGAAAAATATGTTTACTTTTTGTGTATAATTTATGTAATCAATATTGTAAATACTTATGACATATTTCATACATGTTATTACATTATTTTTTTTTACCATGACTTATTTTATATTTTCTATTTTCACACTATTTCTTATCATATTTCATACTCATTTCTTTTTTATGTTTTGTTTTACAATCATGCTAATCATATTTTTTATTCTTTTCACATCTTTCAATAAATATACTTTTTGTGCATTATAAGCATATAATTTATTTATGCATTATGTAATTAATATCGTAAATAATTATAAAATATATTTTGCATGTGTTATTATATTATTTTTTAAATTATTATTTTATTATTTATATTTTGTCCCTCAAAACTAAATGTCCCGTGCAACGGACGGGTCAATACGCTTGTACAATATAAAAGCAATGTTGGCAAAGTGGTGATTGCGCTCCTTCCTGAATGTCTTGTACAAGCCCTACGCGGGTTTGACTCTCACAAACATTTTGAGAAAATATTTGACAACACTCTGTCTCCTCTGGGTCAGACTCGTGTTTCGTCTAATACCAAGTTGACCGTCCATGAGCCTGCATTCCGGTCTAACCGGTTGGATCGGCTAAATCGATCCGAGCAGTGTTATAAAACTTAGGTCGGTACTCAACTCAGTCAAATTATTAAGTTATTGAGTCACTGGTTAAACCGATATATATAAAAATTCATAAATTTTATATATTATATAAAATATGATTAGGTCTCATAACTCCAATTTTAATATAAATATATATTAAAGTAATAATATATATAATTAAAATGAAGATTTAATAATTATTAACATACCGTGAAATCCTTTTTCTGATTATGAAATAAAAAACAAACAAAATTAAACTAACTTATCCATTGAAAATAATTCAGCAAGCTCCAAGGAGGACTACTTAATAATATCCGATTAAATTCTTTTAAATAAATAAAAAATAATCAAACAAATTTATTCAACCATCATATTAAATAAAATATTCAAAGACTTGACAATTGATAAGTGGCTGGTTGCCTTTCCGGTGCTTCTTTGTTTTTCAAGAAACTTGTCTTTCTCATTCTTCCAACTTCTTAGAAGACTATTCATATTTCTCATGTTTTCTATTTTATACTCACATCAGGACTTGAGAGACGGTGGAGGTGTCTTTATTGATTTTCTCTGGTTATTATTATTTTGCTTGCAACAACGCCATCAACGACCACAAAGGAAGGTAAAAACAACTTCCAGATTTATTGAAGCTTCCAAATTTATCTTATGTTACTCTCTTAGTCACTAATCCCCCTCCATTACCTCCAAGATTTGTCCATTGGAAGCCATCTCGGCTGCTTTCTTATGTTTTTCTTTTTTAAAACTTGACCCATTCAACCATAACGCCCGATTCACCAGTTTTCATTAAAATCGGTCGAGTCAAACCGGTTCTTACTGTTTCCATTGCATGTCCGATCTAACATACGGCTTGGACCGGTCACATGACCGGTTTCCGGTCAGCCGGTCTGAGCCGATTTTTATAACACTGGATCCGAGTTTTACATCACTGGGTTTAAGGGCTACAGGAAATGCATCTATGCCGACTGGACTTTCTACACTAACTTTCAACTATGATCTAGTACATTTGTTCTCGTTTAACTGTCCACTTTTAAAGAAAAAAATTGATCTTATTTAATTGTCCACTTACAAACTCAATGCAGTAATAATTACATTTTTCTCCATTTTACCCTTATATTAATAAATGACTCACTATTGAAAATTAACAAAATCCAATAGTATTAAGAGAGATAAAGTGTAAAATAGAAAGTTTAAAATATATTTTCATGAAAATAAGAGTAATGATTATATTTCTTAATCTGTGTATTTTTTTTTGTCTAAATTTACAATTAAACAGGAACAGAGGTAGTATTAGAGGAGAAAGGAGAACTAAAACTTTGGATTTAAATCATCATTTTAATCCTGAAAATTTAACATACATAATAATTTCTCATATAAAATCTCCACGTAGCATTATAAAGTGCTACATCAACATATGGACTAATCTTCTAAGAATTTTTTTAAAACAATTCTTACTTTTTAGAACCAACTTCGTCAATCCTCTATTTCTTGTTAGGCCAAGATTGATTTCTTGCAAATACTTGCTTGGGGAAGAAGAATTTGGTACAGGATAAGAAAAAACAGAAAAACTACTCTCATTGAATTATTAATAACTATTTACAAGTATGACAATATAACTACCAACAGCTACAACTAACTTTTTCAAACCAGTAAACTAACTAATTCAATTATTGTTTACCAAATCAGAATTATTGCTAACATCCCCCCATAATTCTGATTCCTATTCTGCACTGACCAACAAAACATTTCTCAATTCTTCAAATTTGTTCTTCCTTAGTGGCTTTGTCATCAAATCTGCAAGGTTGTTTTCTGATCTGCAATAGACAAGTTTGATCTTCCGTTTACTCACTTTATCTCTGATGAAGTGATATCTGGTCTTAATGTGTTTGTTGTTCCCATGATCAATTGGGTGTTTGGCAAGATTAACTACATATTTGTTGTCAACTAACAGTGTCACTGGTTCCTCCTTTTGAATCTCCATCTCTTTTAGTAATTTTCTCATCCACAAACCTTGACAGGATCCCATGGAAGCAACTATATACTCTGCCTTACATGTGGACAATGCTACTAGATCTTCCTTCTTTGAACACCATGAAATAGGTGCTTTTCCATACATGAAAAGATATGCAGCAGTGCTCTTCCTATCATCATTGTCCCTTCTCCAATCAGAATCAGTATAGCCTATTAACTCAGCCTCAATTTTACCTCGGCCATAGGGAAACAAAACTCCAAGGTTCATAGTGCCTTTTATGTACCTCAAAATTCTTTTTGCAGCCATCAAATGAGGTATTTTTGGTGCCTTCATGAATCTACTGATAATGCCAACACTATAAGCCAAATCAGGTCTTGTATTGCACAAGTACCTTAATGAGCCTACCATCTGTCTGAACATAGTAGCATCAACCAGTTCACCTTCATCTTTCAGACTTAATGTCAAGCCTGCTTCTGCTGGAGTAGCTGCAGCATTGCACTCAACCATCTTAAACTTCTTCAATACATCTTCTGCATACTTAGATTGATGCATGATGATCCCAACTTCAGTTTCTTTAAACTCTATGCCAAGAAGAGTCCCAAGTCAGTCATCTCAATCTGCTTCATCAACAATTTCTTTACTACTTCTATTTCAGTTACACTGCTGCCAGTGATTAACAAATCATCAACATAGAGACATAGAATAGTCAATTCAGCTTCAGATTTTGACTTCACATAGACTCCATGTTCTGAGGGACATTTGACAAAACCAATTTCTGTTAAAACACTATCAATCTTCTTGTTCCAGGCTCGGGGGGCTTGTTTTAGGCCATATAAGGCCTTTCTCAATCTATAAACTTTTGATTCCTCACCAGTGACCTTGAACCCTTGTGGTTGCTCAACATAAACCTCCTCTTCAAGTGGTCTATTCAAGAAAGCTGACTTTACATCTAATTGGTACATTGACAAATTTCTTAAGCATGCAATGGCTGCCACAAATCTCACAGTTTCTATCCTTGATACAGGAGCAAAGATTTCTCCATAATCAACTCCTTCTTTCTGCAAAAATCCCTTTGCAACTAATCTGGCCTTGTGCTTGATTACTTCTCCATTCGGATTTCTTTTTAGCTTGTATACCCATTTCACTGCTATAGGCTTTTTCTTCTTTGGTAGTGGCACCAGCTCCCAAGCTTCATTCTTTTCTATAGAACACAATTCTTCTTTCATAGCAGTAACCCAATTAGGATTCTACAGGGCCTTATCACAGCTTATAGGTTCAGTTCCTACAAGCAGTGCTAAATGTACAAGGTCACCTTCATAAGTGATTTGTTGATCTGTGTAGACTTCAAAGTCCCTTAGAGTATGTGGGAGTTGTTTAACCCTCTGTGATCTCTTTTGGTCAAGTTCAGCTGAAGGTAATTCATTAGATTCTTCATCATCACTACTCAGGTTATTGAGATCACCTGAGTTAATTTGCATTCTGGTTGTCTCAATTATTGGCTCATTCTTCCACTCATAACTCTTCAACTCATCAAATATAACATCCCTGTTAATAACAACTTGTTTATTTCTGGGATTAAACAGCCTGTAGCCACCAGTTTCATGATAGCCAAGGAAAATCATCAGTTCAGCTTTATCATCAAGTTTCTGCCTGAGTTGATCAGGTACATGCTTGTAGCACAAGGATCCGAAGATTTTGAGATGAGAAATATCAGGCTTGGTGCTTGTCCAAGCCTCTTCAGGTGTGATACCCTTCAATCTGCTGGTAGGGCACCTGTTGAGCACATAGACAGCTGTAGAAGCAGTTTCACTCCACAAAGAATGAGGAAGGTTCTTTGACTTCAACATGCATCTGACCATATTCATTATGGTCCTGTTTCTCCTTTCTGCAGCACCATTATGCTGTGGAGTGTATGGTGGTATATGATCATGAATTATACCTGTTGTATCACAAAACTCAACAAATTCTTTTGAGGTGTATTCTCCACCTCCATCAGTTCTCAAGGTTTTGATAGAGCTTCCACATTGTTTTTCAACAACAGCCTTAAATTTTTTGAATGTACTAAACACTTCACTTTTTCTTTTGATCATATAAATCCATGTTTTTCTAGTCAAGTCATCAATGAAAGTTATGAAATACCTGCTGCCTCCAAGTGATTCAACCTGCAATGGCCCACATACATCTGAGTAGATAATTTCAAGCTTCTGTTTTGACTTTACTGGAATAAAAGCTTTGAAGGGATTTCGAGTTTGCTTGCTCTCTAAACAGTTTCTGCACCTATCAGCAATTGCTTTCAATTTTGGAATCCCTTTTGCCATCTCATGCATGTGACTTAGGTCATTAAAATTCAAGTGACCAAGTCTATAATGCCATAACCATTCAGCCTTTCTTGTTGTTGTAAGTAGACAGTTGTGTTCCAGCACTTGTATGCCAACTTTAAAAGTTCTGTTCCTGGACAAGGGTGCTTTCAGTACCTATCTCTCCTTTTGGTCATAGACTTTCATCATCTTATTTGCCATTGACATTTTGTAACCTTTATCCAGGAGTTGACCTAGACTTAGTAAGTTGCATTCCATTCCAGGGACATATAGTACTTCATCAATACAGGATTCTTTGCCATCCTTCCTTTTTATCAAAACTCTCCCAATACCTCCAGTGACAAGTGTACTTCCATCTGCAAACCTGACCTTATTCCTTCTTTTCTCATCAAGATCAAGAAACCAGTCTTTGTGACCAGTCATGTTAGTTGAGCAGCCTGTATCCAAGTACCAATGATCATCATTATCACCATTGGACTTGGTTGTAACCATCAACATTACAGGTTCTGAATCTGTGTCTCCTTCAGCAGCAAGTTGTGCCTCATCATCTTGTTCCTTGTCTCTATACCAGCATTCAGTAGAATAATGCCCCTTCTTTCCACAACAATAACATTCAACATTCTTCTTATCCTAATTCTTCTTTCCTCCCCTTCCTCTTGTGCCCGTAAAGCCACTTCTTTTATGTACCGAACCACCATTCTTCTGCTCAGATTGTGATTTCCAGTTCCCTTTAGACTGATTTCCTCCTCTCCCTCTTGAGTTCTTGAATCTGCCTCTACCTCTTTTGGATTGATTGCTGTCAGCAGAACCATTTCTTGGATTATTCTGAACCTGAAGGGCTTGCTCAGAACCTTTATCTGCTACCCTTTCTTGAAGTCTTTGCTCATGTGCCTCAAGTGAGCTTTGTAATTCGTCAACAGTTAAGGACTCAAGGTTCTTGGACTCCTCAATTGCAACCACGATATGATCAAATTTTGGTGTCAGGGTTCTCAAAATCTTTTCAATTAGCATCAAATCTGAAATTTTCTCACCACAACCCTTCATTGAATTCACAAGAACCTGCATTCTGTTGAGATAGACACCTACATTTTCACTTTCTTCCATCTGTAACAGCTCAAACTATCTTCTGAGGGTTTGGAGCCTCACTCTCTTCACCTTTTCATCACCAGAGTAAGCTTTGTTCAGGATGTCCCATGCCTCTTTTGCAGAAGTTGCTGCTGCAATCTTCTCAAAGTGAGGATCATCAACACATTGATGCAAGATGACTAAGGCTTTGCAGTCCTTCTTCTTTAATTCCTTGGCACCCACTTTCTAAGTTTCTGAAGCTCCTTCCTTGGGGACTTCTATGCCATTCTCAACCACATCCATCAAATCTTGAAATCCAAGAAGTGCCTTCATCTGAACATACCATCTGCTGTCGTTCTTCCCAGTGAGAACAGGGAGATTCGCGGGAAAGTGACCATTGGAAGCCATAATCGAATAAGCTATATCCCTTCTTGATCGAACCAAAGCTCTGAGATACCACTGTTAGGCCAAAATTGATTTCTTGCAAATACTTGCTTGGGGAAGAAGAATTTGGTACATGCTAAGAAAAAAACAGAAAAACTACTCTCATTTAATTATTAACAGCTATTTATACAAGTATGACAATACAACTACCAACAGCTACAACTAACTTTTTCAAACCAGTAAACTAACTAATTCAGTTATTGTTTACCAAATCAGAATTATTGCTAACATTTCTGAATGACAAAAATAATTTACTCCCATTTCTTACTCAGCAAGCTCATGGACTGCAAACTTCCATCACTAAGGACCTTATATAATTCCAATTCTTGATTAACAGCTACTAAGTTGCTTCAACTCTCGGTCTATTATTGTACACTTCTATTTATTAAGTTTCTTTTACAATATTCATCGACGATAAACGGATTGTATCACAGAAATTTTAAGACTACAACCAAAATACCAAATGGTTAAAGCTGTCAAATTAACTCATTTAGCTCCACTCAATCCTAGCCACGTGAGTCAAGGCCAAAATGCACACACTAAAAAGCTTACAAGGCCGAAAAAACCCACAAAGCCCTATGGGCTAGGGCTGGCCTATGGCCTAAATTTTAGGGAAAATGACCTTTTTTAAACTTATTAGATAGGCCCATAAAGTGGGCCTGGGTTGCCTAGCCCACTCCAAATAGCTCACTTCTATTATTTTACTAAATTTGATCTAAAAATTATCATTTTAATAAATTATTAACAAATTAATATAAATTAACAAAAACATTGTGTTTGACATCTCTACTAACCAAATCATAATATACTGGAATGAGATGTTTGTATATATTTAAATTTCTAAATTGTCTATGACGAAATTAACAGAAGAAAATAGAAAAAGAATGCATTTTTTTAACTGAAATTAAATATGATACCACTCACTTTTTGGTAATAAGCAGCCACTCTCACTTCTTCCGTAAGTTAAAGAATAATTTATTTAGGTAAACCAAAGAAATAAAGATTGTAGTTTCAAAATTCAGAAACAATTATTTAATAGGTAGGTTAATCCCTGTAGCTTAACAAAAACAGTTGGTATGATTAATCCCAACTAACTGGCACACTTATTTTTTTCCTTTTAACCTAGTCATGTTGCAACTTGAAATACAATAGATAGATAATGGAAATATTAACTAATTCCTTCCTTGAAACATGAATATTGCATTGTAGATCCATTATTAAAACTCAACGTTCTGATTTTTTTTTTTTTGTCAATACTCAACGTTCTGATTTCAAAATATCATTTTAGACTAATGGAACTCCTTTTTCAAGAGTCAATTAGAAAGAACAAAAAGAAAAGATAAATGCAACTTAACAAACAGGAAAATAAAATCCTGGAGAGATCTCTTTGTTGGTAGAAAAATAAAGACAAGATTCAATTAAAAAGTTAACTAAATATAGAGAAGCAGAACAGAATATATATGACTATTTTAAAAGTAATTAGAATAAACTATTAATAAGAAATTTTACATATTCACTAAGAAGCACGTTGAGATTTTTAAAAATAATTTATCATTAATCTTTATCAGTAAATAAATTTTATTAAAAATGTTACGAAGGGTATTCAACCCATTTACACAACAATCAATAGAAGGTATAAATACATTACAGAAAACACTTCAAATCCAATATGTCAATGACACGTCTATTTAACAAAGCATCGGACACATCAACCAATCAGAATTTGATAACAAAACAAAAACATACTTTAAATGTAATCTAGGACAAAGATCAAAACATAATGAGATCAACTACTATAGAGAAGTCAACATACCCTGTTCAAAGACAATCTCATTTTTATGTAACCAGATCAACTGACCAGACCCTGTTCAAAGCTTTACATGTACTTGGTTTTCATTACTTAATCCTCTCTTTCACACACAAGACTAGCATGATCATCAAGTAGTATATATATATTTACTGTACGTGCAATGAGACTATGACTTCCAAAGCTTACAAAGGCTGAATAAGGCACTTGAAGTTAGAACATTATCCTAAACAACGCATTGCAAGCAAGAAACCACCAATTTCAAGGGGTAGAGAAACTAAACTCCTGTAGCTGTGGGATTTTACCATGAACGTTCAAAAAAAAAAGCTTACATGCTCCAAGTGTATTATTATTATCTATTCTGACAATTTCGATTACCTAGTTAACTTTTGAAAAAAAAAAAAAACCAATATACCTCACAGCAAAACCAAATTTGTGAATCACAATGTAAGTTTTACTGTACCAAGGAAAGCCATTTAGAAATTAGAAAGAAACTAAAGTATGGCGGGAGGCATTGGCTGATACAAGTCGCGTGCAATGCCAGCCAATTGTCCATGTCAAACAGAATGTCATGCATAAATTCCATGTTAATGTCATGCCAATTAAAATCCATTTTTTCCCATCCCATTTGTAAAGTAATGGCAGTTTCATTCACCTAAAACTTGCAATAAAACAGAAAAACTGTTCTTTACATTTGCAGCCAGCATTTTATCAGATATAGAGCCTACTAAATCCATAATTGAAACATTTGAAATGTAATCACTAAATCCTAGAGCCTTGTGCTGTCTACATTATTTTAGAAGAATTTTGAATGTTAGAACATTAAATAACAAATTCACTCCTGAATGGAAATATTTAGTGACATCTAAGTTTAAAACATTGAGGATTTAGCTAAGCTCAAGAGGCATAAACTTCATTTTTTTCAGATAATGCTTTATTTAGATATCAGACAAAACTCTTGATGCAAGATTTCATCTCCATGGGCATAATGCAATGCATATATTCAAAGGCCTCGACACAGAATATCATATCAATGTTGTCACTAAATACAAGCCTTTTATTCAGAAAAGATAAACTGAAATCAATCAGGCACAAGATGTGATCAAATGAAGCCACACTTAAGACAAGACAGATAGTGGAACTGAAAACCACGCCATGACAGTGGATTACGAAAATGAATAAGAAACTAAAAGAGAAGCATCAAGAGACATAAAAACAACAAGTAGCTAAGCTACGCAAAGAGCCAATACAGAGTAGAGATAAGAACAACCACAATCATTCACTTGATATATAAACAAAAGTAGCATCATGCCCCACAGAAAAGAGAAAAATACTATTGTTCAAAATTAACTTTTTTTTTTCAATATAAAGCGGAACAATGAAGCACTTCATCAGCTTCATGTATGTAAAGCTCCAGACTTACGACAGTATTCACATGAAACGAAGTTCAGATGAATAAAAACAGGAAACATTTCCAGTTTTAGTTGCATAGCAATCATACAAGAGAATGTTGCTCCCTATAAACATGTGATCCATACCATTCAACAATTATATAAGAAAAAAAATGGATAGCTTCAACTCTGTAACTAGTTTAAAAAAACCAAATGGTCCAGACAAATTTATGATAAACTTCAAAACAATAATACCAATGTACATTCCTGCCTAAACACCTCTCTGAAAATAGAAGATAACATTAACACCTATCAATAAAATGAAAAAAATATAAAACTAAACTCAACTTTAGATGATATGATGCGGCGAGGTGGGAAGACAATGTTTCTAAAGTGTTTTTAACACATACCTTGTCAACAGATAGACAATCCTAGCTTACTTTGGAGACACTTTTCCTTCCTTTATTAAGGGGTGTGTAATTATGATATACCTGATTATGATACGACTTAGGTACTACTTCAAAATGCTAAAAATTATAATATATTAAGGTCCATTCTCATCAAACCACCAAATTATAGCAATGCGTGATATGTAAGCATTGTCCAAGGACTAAAGCAAACAATTAGAAGAAAAAATAGTATCCCTACACAAAACTGAAAATTTAAAAATCTAGGCAGCAAAGGGTATAAGGTTCATAACAGAAAATTGTTCCAACAAGACCAAAAATCTTAAAATTTGCTTTTAGGCACGGGCAGGGGCTCCTGCTCCAGCAGGACGAGGTGCTTGACCAGGTTGACCAGGCCTAGGTGCATCATCCTTGAAAAAAGAAACAAATAAACTTGTCAATCACCAACAAAATGAAACATTAAACCATAACTTAGAATTGAAAAATAAATAAGAAAAAAAATTCCTAACAATTTCGTAGTCACATAATCAAAGTCTATTCATGCAAATATATACCAAAAGCAAGCCAAAAAATAAAATGACTGCTTTTATACACTCTAAAGCAACAATATCTTTTCTTTAACAGAAAAACAAGTTCATTGAAATTGAAATCTTAAATTTATATTAGGTGTTTTGGAACAAAAACTAATAGTTTAGGCTTTGGAAGAGGAAGACAGCCATCATATTTCAATAACAGACCTTCAATTATAATCTTAAAACAAAGTGAAAAGGAACAGTGTGTCAAATAATGTTCAATTTGACATGGCATCTGAAAAGGATAGAGAAACAAGTTTCAAATGTATATATCAAGTTCTCAATTATATAGCTCAAATCAAAGAAAGAAACAGACACAATTTTGATCAGATTAAGGTCCAATCTCAATTCTTTCCATCACTATAAAGCTCTCCGTATGGGATTTCAATAGCCATGGTGTGACTCCACCGGTTATTATAACCAAAAAGCAAGCTTTTGCTTGTGTTCTAAATACATATCCACATAACTACAGATTTTAAAAACCATTTTGAAGGGCACTGTAACCCTAAGCTATCCTATTAGTAACAGATAGGGACATGACCAAGAGTGCAAAATAAACACAGGAAAGCAAAAAAATGAAGAAGGGTTAAAAAGTTACCCTGCGCCTGATGAAGCGCTGTGGGGGGTCACGCTTCCTCCTATCAGTGCGAGATCGAACCCTCACAACATGAGAGTGGATGGCACAGGAAACACAGTACTGCATCTTCACATACAGCTTAGGAAGAGTGTATTCTACAAAAAAAAATTTAAAAAAAAAAAATCAATTAAATAACATAAAAGATGTGATATCTTGATTAAATTAAAAAAAAAATAAAGTAAAGAATATTACGGTCATAAACACAGGCCTCCTGAACATCTCTAACTGCAGCTTGTTCAACAATGTTCCTCACAAGAAACCTCTTGATTGCCTTGTCCTGTTATTTTTTCACAATACCCGAATTCCAAACACCAAAACCTTAATTGATATGCCACACACGAATTTGAAGGTGCGAAAAAAGGTGAAATAAAATACCTTAGGGCAGCATTTGCCACAGTTAGAGCATCGAATGAATTTGACATGGCCACGGCCGTGCTTGTTGCGGCCTCCATTCCTGCGCTTAAATGTCTGCAAAAGGAGACATTGAATAGTGAGAAGGAGAAACTATGAGAATAGAGGAAACAGAGATTAGAATTGAAGATCAGATCTCCAACCAACCATGGTTACGGAAGGGTTCCGCTGCCGTTAGGGTTAGGATTAGGGTTATGCTTCCGCAACTGCTGAGGCAAGAGTTGATGACGGCACTAGGGCTTCTGCAACACTAGGGCTTCTATATATATGGCATGAAGCTGGGATTTGTCTACTCTTAAATCATGCTATTTAATATAAAAGATAAAAAATAAAAATAAAAAATATATATATACAATCCACCTCGTTTGTATCATTTATTTATATTTCAAATTTCTTATCTATTTTTTTGGTAATTTTTTATTTATCATATTATGTGTTTTTGTTTATATGATAAATAAAAAATTACCAAAACACATAATATTATGATTTATTTGTTATAGATTTAATTAGTATACTCTTAAATCATGCTATTTAATATAAAAGAAAAAAAATATATAATCCACCACGTTTGTATCATTTATTTATATTTAAAATTTCTTATGTTAGATTAAATTTTTTATTTATCATATAAACGAAAACACACAATATTATGATTTATTTGTTATAGATTTAATTAGTATGTACTGAAAGTGTAAAAAGTTTGTTTTATCGAAAAAGTGTGAAAATATTTTATATTATCATTTAATGAAGTGTTGTCACATCATTTAATAAGTATGATAGCTCATAAGTTATTAACTAATTAGATGAAGTGATAACACATCTTTGGAAGACAATTCGTGTATATACATTAAGGGTCCATTTATTGGACTGGATAAGAGACATGATATGATAAATTTATTATATCCTATCACTTATGATGTGTTTGTTGCGTCAATAGGATATGATAACTTTATCATGTAACTTATCATATCATTTCCTCATAGTGTAATTCTTATCTAGGGGGAGTTGGGTTAGAGAGTGATGGGATATGATACAATTTTTTCTTCCCTGTTCCTCTTCTCTCTCTCCTCCCTCTATCTCTCCCCCCCCCTCTCTTCTAACCACTCACTCTCTCCTCCATCTACTCTCTATTATCTATTCTCTCTTCTCTCTCCTCTCCCCTATCTCGTCTCTCCCACTCCTCTCTCCACTCTCTCTCTTCTCTTTCTTCTCATCTTTTTTATGATAATTTTGATATTAGTTTTAATAAATTTATTTTGTTTATTAAATTTAAATATTTTTTATAAATAAATAATTTTTATTTATGTTTGCTTATTAAAAAACAAAAAATTAGAATTAAATTTAATTTTATAATAAGGTAATTTTGTTATATCAATGTTTTTATATCTTATCATTATATTCATTTCAAACGTATGATAAGATAAAATAATATTATCTGTCTTCTTATCCTGGTGTGCATCAAACATAAAATATGATAAAAGCTTATCATGTTTTTTATTTTATCATGTTCCTATCCAACTCATGTATCATATTTTATCCTATAATATCATGTCCCACAAACGAGCCTTAGGCAATGTTTTATATCCACGTGTGGATAGGGTTGTAGAAAGGATTTTGTCATTAAGGGGTCGGAATAAAATATTGCCCCCAATTCTTTTAAGAGTTTAATTGGTATACGTTGTGAATGTAAAAAAAAATTACACGGACATTTAATGATTTGCTACCACATCATTTAATGAGTTTAATAATATATGAGGTGTCATATTCATTAAATGATGTGGCAATATATCATTGGATGTCTGTATAATTTTTTTTTTACAACCGTGTATATACATTAAATCCTTCTTTTTATAGTACCTTTTGAAAATTTTGTTTGGTAATTTTCATAAGTTTCCTTATGAAATTTTAGAAGCATTTTTTTTTATTTCTACCTTTCATAATTATTGAACTTTTATATTTTACATGTTTTGGTTAATATAGAGAATTTAATAGAATTTAACTTAAAATAGAGATAAACTTAAAAGTTACATAATTTTTTTAAGAAATACATTAGAACATTTTTCCTTAATATGAGTGTTTGAGTTAAAAAGGTTTTATAAATAGGATCGAATAGAGTACTAAAAAGTATAATAACAATACCAAATAATTTAAATAAAAAAATAAATTTTATTTCAATAAAACTCATCGTCCTTTTATAGCACTAAAATTTTCTAATGATGTATTAACACTATGATTGAAACTATTTTTCAATCTATTAAATAACATCTCAATCAAAAAGTGGCTGTACTTGAAAATATAATATTATTTTTATTTTTATCTTTATATTTATCTTTATTATATATAAAAATAAGATTATGAAATCGTCCATTGAAATAAAAAATGATAAAAAGTTTAATTCATTTCAATAAAACTTCTAATAATAGTTATCCACTTTTCCATTTTAAGTTATTAACATTGTTAATCACAATTAATTAATTATAATATCTTTTAGGGTAAAACACGGGTGTTTCGTGAAACACCTTTTTTAAGTGTTTTTATCTGTTATTGTAGGTAAAGTCACCTGTTAATAAGAAAGCAAATATTTTAGTTATGGTCCTTAAAAATAGTTATTTGCTGATATAATCCTTTTCAAATAAAAGCTTTGCCAAGTGCTAAAAGTCGCAGTACCGTGAAAGAGGCAATGGACAAATTTTTTTATTCAAAGGCAATGGACAATTAATTTAACAATAATGGGAACAATGTAGCATGCATATAATAGCTCAATAAAATTAATTAAATTTGTTTTGGATTTATTGTGGATAATAAAATTAATTTAATTATCATCACAAATTTGATAATTAAATTACTGTTTAATTTAATTAAGGTAAATAAAAATACGCTTCCCCTAAAAAACGTAACATAATCAGAAAATAAAAAAAAATATTTTTTACACAAAATAATATCTATATTCATAAAATAAAAATTATTATTATTGAAATAACATAATTTATCTATATAATCACAAATGAAAAACCAAACTTTTCATATAGAATAAGTTAACTATAATCCCAACATAAAAAATTAAGATATAATAGCTTAACTATTATCACAAAATTAAAAAAAAAAACTTTTAATATTTTTTTGGTAAAGAAATAACTTTTAATATAAAATGTCTTAACTATAATCATAAATAAAAAAATAATCATTGACATAACTAACAATTAACTACTATAATCTCACACAATCAGAAGAAAAATACCTTTCACATAAAATAATATAATTATATTCATAAAGTAAAAATATTACTATTGAAATAATATAATTTATCTATAATCTCAGATTAAAAAACCAAACATTTAATATAAAATAGGTTAATTATAATTACAACATAATTAAATAAATTATAAAAACAAAAATAAACATTCAAAATATATAATTACCAAGAATTAAAGAGTTACTGTAATTAGTAATAAAAATTGGGTTAAATATCATTTTGGAGAATAGTAGAAAGCAGCTGCACCTTTTTTATTTCAAGGATCCAGATCATTTGCTAAAGGCTTAAATATGTTTTTAGTCCCTATAAATATAGGTCATTTTGTTTTTAGTCCCTGTAAAATTTTTTTTGATTTTTCATCCCTATAAAATTTTCCGTTTGCCATTTTGGTCCCTATCGTTAACTTTAAGCTTATGTGGCTAACGGAGTGCCACATCATCCTGCCACATGTGATTTTTCTTCCAGCTTAATTTTGGTTTTAGTCCTTATAAATATGGTCTTTTTGTTTTTAGTCCCTATATGTTTTTTTTCGTTTTTCATCTCATCTCATTCCCATCCAACATCATAGTATCTTTTTGCTTCTTCTACTGTATTGTTAGACTTGAAATTATTTTGCTTCTTCTATTAACCTTGTGGTTTCAGGTCTGCTTACACATGTTCACTTTAGATTTTCTAAACCAAGTGGCAAATGACCTTGAAAAGGAGAGCATGCATGTGTATTGCCTTCTTTCACTCCCCACTGCCCCCATTATTTGCCTTATCTTGCTTCTCATCGTTTATTTACTGCAAGACATGCAACCTTGCAGTTTTAATGTCATGTAACCAAATTCAAGCTAGGAAAAATAATTTTATATTGTTGTAGAACCAATTTGATGGTAGAAAAAAGAACATTTACTTCACTAGTTTAATCAGATGACATGGACTACTGAGGAAGATTATTCACAATTCTTCTGATACCTAAAGATGTCTGATTTATCAGCAGTTGAACTTGATAGTTTTACAAAGTTTATGGATAAAATCAAAGGGGTGTTGGTATCACTTTTGACCCATTTGAATCATATAATCCGCCATCTTTTGTGTTTTATGGATATTGATCCGTGCATTGGTTTTTATATGCAGTTACCATATTGCATAAAAGAAATCCCTTCCATACATGGATATACAATGGGTTTAAAACTTGAGCAGTTTATATTTTTTGTGTTTCCTTTTGAGGTGACTAATTCTCATTTTTATATGAAATTGTGCAATTTCTGTCCTGGCATGATGCTATTGCTCGTTTAAGGATGCTACTCTTATTATTGCATAATTAATGCATCCATAATCAGGTATTACGAGAGGAGGAATTTGCACCAGTAAAAAATGCAAATGGATCCAATTTTGACACTCCAAATAGTACGAAACTGCTTGTCCTTCGACTCCATACTCGTTGGGTAGTTGCTGTAGGTGGCTTCTTAACACATTCAGTGCCCTTATATGCAACAGGTAAGTTATTCCCTTCATTGCCAAGGAGAGAAGACACATATGGAGAGAGAGTTTGTGAGAGGGAGAGATAGAGAGATTACTATAATTTTGTAAGAAAATGAATTGAATACATAAAGAATTTATTTCCTTAAACCCACCATGAGAAATTCAAGAATTTCAAGTGTAACAATACAATAGAAGAAACAAAAGGACACTATGATGTTGGATGATGATGAGATTGAGATGAAATACAAAAAAAAAAATTATAGGGACTAAAAACAAAAAGACCATATTTATAGGGACTAAAAACAAAATTAAGTTGGAAGAAAAAACACATGTGGCAGGATGACGTGACAATCCGTTAGCCACATAAGCTTAAAGTTAACAACAGGGACCAGAATGTCAAACGAAAAATTTTATAGGGATGAAAAACCAAAAAAAAATTTACAGGGACTAAAAACATATTTAAGCCTTTGCTAAATATCCCATTGTTATATTCATGAACCTTTACTTTACATGTTCCCATAACGGTGAACGGGTGCAAACGACATACATTTGATGGACGCGGTTCCTCTCCCTTTCATGCGCGAACAGGAGGTGCAGTTGTTTCATTTTGAAACGTTTGATACATCTAATGGTTAATATAACGTCACTTGCAACACAAACTGAGACACTATCGTTTTTATTAAAAAAATTTGGTAACAATCGCTTTTGATTAAAAGGTCAAAAGGTTGGTTAGTAATATTATTTTCTCCTACTCAAAAGTAACAGAGGCTTAGTCCAGTGAAGGACATCCTCACTGTTCATCTTCCTCTTTAGCAAAAATGATGTTCATGTTGCACGTCTCTATGCTATCAGTAGCTTTCTTATAACAAACTAATTAATATCAAATCAAACCTATTAATGAGAGGGAGGAAGAACAAAATTAAATGAATAGAAACAATAAAAATCAAGGTGCGACAGATTTTGAGCACAATAGAAAAGAACCAACACACAGAGGTTGGAAGTTTTGATGCGAAACGGTGGAGAGATTCAAGAGATTGGTGAACCCATTCAAAAGAACCCCACTTGTACCCATTAAACGTGAATGCAAATTCTCCACTGAACCCATTGCTCACAAATGGCCTAAAAAATATAGTTCCTATATCAGAGTCCGAGGACTTTGAAACTATCACCAAACAAGTTTTTAGGATTGGGAAGAAGACCTTGGTTGACAGCAAAAAACACAGAAGAGAGCTTTGAGTATTTGGAAGAAGACCATTTGGTGTGGGTTGGTGGGGAAAGGAGAAGTTTGTGAGGGGATTTGCAAGGTGGTTGTGCTGTTGCTAAGGGGAATTGAGGGACGACGGGGAAGTGGGGACGACACATTTCCCTCTCGGCAACAGAACATGCAGTATTTGCATAGGCCTTGAGTGCTTAGGTCAAACCATGAGTTTTAATTAAATATGATATCAGCCGTTCATCACAAAATGTTTTAAATCTATGGTCAAGATGGATTTAAATGGAGACTCTCTTGTTTTATTTTACGAGAGAGAATCCGCGTCCTACATTTGATACAACGAAAAGGGTCCAGTAGCAAATTAGAAAAGAAAAATAGTATACTAATAAGGAAACACGGAGGGGGCAGTTAGCCATTTTAAAAATAATGACTCAACAGGTTTCCAGTAAATAATCTTGACCTTTCAATTAAAATTTCCTAGATCTAACGGTAATTAACCTGTGTGTCACCGGTGACACACCCATAAGGTGTTTCATCTTAGACTGACCCATTATATTAATGTGTATATTTAATGGAGATTAAATCCGAGAGTTCTTCCCATAATGCGTTGTCAACTGAGTCACTAACTTTTTTTATAGTAATCTATATAGCTTGTATGTAAAAGCAATATGAAACTTCAATTTCACTTTTTTATCTCACCAAATAAATCGTACAGGGAATTAACCAGCTACATCATTTTCATAGATAAAAAAATAGTGAAGTAAATAAAAGTTCTATTTGAAAATAATGGAGATGCATGTCGGTAAAATCCTCTGTCTTATACACTTTGTTCGGAGCTGATGATGGTACCAAAGAATCTCAGAGACAAGAAGATAAGTCTGAATGAAATGATTATTTCAATCTCAATTCTCAATCACCAAGTACACTGATCAAATATTCATACCAGGCTAACATTGATCTCAACTAACTACTGACTAGCAACTAACCTTTTAAAATTATGCTATTAACTAACCATCTTCTTAACATATTTGAATTAACTATAACACCCGTTTAATTCAAATCCTTAAAACATACAACTCTTAACTCACTTCTTAATTTTTCAAAACAATATGTCTTCAATGGTTTAGTAAAGATATATGCAACCCGTAATTCTGTGGGAAAGTAAACTAGCTCCAGTTTTCCTTTGCCTACTTGACCTCTCTCAAGAAATGAAATCGAGTTTCTATATGCTTGCTTTTGCCATGTGACACTGGATTGTTAGCTAGGTTAATGGTTGATTTTTTGTCAACCATCAACTGCGTAGGCTTCCTTACTTCAATTAACATTTCTTTTAATAAGGATTCTAGCTAAAGAGCTTACAAGCTGCAGTAAATCGAATTTGATGTAGGCTAGATTGTAGGCCCTTGACGAGCAACATGACCTATTTCCTTCCCCACTCCCAAAATATTTCAAAAAGCCTTAAAAAATATTACCTGAAACTTATCTGGACTAGGATCTTTAAAAGACTTCATGGAATTAAGAGCTTCATAGACTTCATCTTTGAGTAAACAGTATATTAGTCTCTGACTTTTATAAAACTCTTCGTTAACATTAATATCTGTCATGCACTTTAGTCCGAAAAGCTTAACTTCCGTTAAGTGTATGCTGACATGTGACGTTAAAGAGACACGTAGGATTCTTCAGAGCTTCGATACAACATCGTTCTGCATGTTTTTTCTACTTCTGTTATATCCTGTTTTTTCCTACACCTTAGGTTTGCTTTCGCTGCAACTTAAGCTTTCAGATTTAGAACAACTTAAGCCACCTCGTCGAATCAAGAATACATAGTCTTTGGTTGCTTCCCCAAAACTACTCACCCCTTAACCCATCGATTTAGCTTTCAAATCTGGCTTTTGGGAATCAAATACCAAACCTCATGGCCATTGTGTGGATTGGAATATATCTTCAGAGGCCACTTTTAATAATACCTTCTCAATAAAACATAATGTACTGAGTCCTCCTAACTGATTGAAAAAGATGACCACAATAATATTATGTACAATGCATTTGACAAGCTTCACCTGCAGAAAAAAGAATCCCTAGCATATGAAAACATGAAAATATCAACACTTAAGATAAAAAATTTTGATATGCAAATAATCCACCAAAGATGCTTATTTATACAAGGAATATAAAATTTAAGTAACTTCAGTCAACAACAGATTGGCTACCAAGATCAGCCTAACACATTAATTTAGCAAAGTATACACAAATGCAAGAATTTTCTTGTCCACATATGATAGGAGAAAAAAATGAGATTTAAAATCAACAAGGAAATGTAGATTCCACATCTTCAGGCTATTAACAATTTCTAATTCCTAGTTTTCTTTGGCACAGAATGTTTTCAAACTAAACTGTATTCAAGGAAATGTTTTAATACCATAAATGAATGAATTTATATCTTTTACAATGTTGAAGTAAAGGAAATTGTCATAGAAAATCCTACATATTTTTCACAATCAAATAAAAGGGATAGCTTTTAAGTATACATTAATTTCTACCGTAGGCTTTGTCTATGATTTGTTATTGCAGGTTTCTAAATGCTTTTACATTCGGTGATTACCCTGATATAATGAAAAAGAATGCTTGCTCAAGGCTTCCTTTCTTACCCAAAAGGAATCAAATCTGGTCGATTGACTTTATAGGAGTAAACTTTTACTACACATTTTATGTTAAGAACAATCTCAGCAGCCTCCTGATGAAGAATAGAGATTACATAGCAGATATGTTATAACAAGTTACTTATTATTTATCTCATGCTCAACTTGATATATTGAGATACTTGTGCATGGAGTTAGGCTCATTTTCTTGCTATTTTATTTTCTGCAACAGTGGCTTTAAAGATATTGTGTTTCCATGTTTGCTATTTTTATTTTATTTTTTTAGATAATGAAATTCACCATTTTTAATTATAATTTTATAATTCTATGTGAGACATTTCTAATTTTGAATTAATGTCTCTTGCCCTTTAACACATGCTAATACTTTTTATAGACCTTCTGTTGCTTATGCAATCTTGTCTCAAACAAACATGAGTAAATTCCCGTGGTTCTTGATATTCACCCACTTCATTTCCTTTTCTTACCTCTACCAGTTCACATCTTCCTCTCAACTACCTTAATCCTTATCATCAAATGTTAACAAATTATGTCTACATTTTATAATTCTATCCTATTATTTAATAAGTCTTGTTTAGTAAGTACTAAGTAAACTTCAGTAATTGAAATCAGTATGTGGTGTCATCCACGGGAGCGGATTTGCTGACTTGAACCCCCCAAAGTCACGGTGACTTTGCTCAATTTATAGCCTTGGATAAATCAATTGCTCTATATTTTGCCACTTGTGTCCTTAAAAAACTGTTCCTTTAAAAAGTGTATTTTATGTAATCTGAGTATGAGCCTGTTTGGGTGGAACTTCTGCAGAAGTACTTCTAGGTGAAAAAAATAGCATGAATCAAAGAGGTCAAATGCATTTAAATTCTCCATAAGTTAAAATGAGTTATTTTTAGAGAAGTTAAATGGGAGAGCTTTTGGAACAGGTGGTCTACAAAAACTAATTTTAACTTATGGAGAAGTTAAATGCATTTGACCTCTTTGATTCATGCTATTTTTTTTCACCTAGAAGTACTTCTGCAGAAGTTCCACCCAAACAGGCTTATATCTTTGTAGGTAAGAGTTGCTATTTTTGCAGCTCCTTCTTTCTTTCTTTCTTTCTTTCTATTTTAAATGAATCAGAGTGAATGTATATCATTTTCAAAATCAAAGTGAAATGAAACTGCAAGCCTATAATAAAACATTTTGCTCATACTCACGAACAAAATTGAAATGAAAGGTATAGTATGATTAGGAACAACTGAGATTACCAACTTTTGTATGATTTGTATCTACTATTTTCTGAAAGATAACATGACAGTACTTTATGGCTTTAGGGAATAATAGATTATGGTCGTTTTTTAACAATTACATTGGAAATCAAGTTTTTTTATTTTCAGTATTGGAAATAAATGCATTCCATTCAACTTCTGGTGACTCCATTTGCTTCAAAAATTACTATCTAATGGTATTCAAAGTCAATGATATGAAAGTATATAGAAATTGTAATATACAATTTTGGTCACTAAAATATCACTCTCATTTATCCACTGATTTCCTTGCGTCTATGAATTGGAATTCCACTAAAAGCTTTCACAGCAAGAGGATTTTGAACAAGGTACATATAGACATTAGGCAAGAGAGTTGGTTCAACACCTATGTCTTCCAGTTGTGCCCATATTACATCCTCGACATTAGCATTCTTATTTTGTTTGATTAACTATATAATACTCTTGCTTAAGTTGTCAAACACCTCAACCATTTTCTCAATAGATTTAGCAATATGGCTAATGTTTAATAAAGTGATATCCTCTGAAATAAGTAACCCCCACACCGTGGACAACATGTTATCTAGATGAAAGTACTGGAATAAACATCAAGTGGCAGTATCAGGGCATTAAATTAATTAACACCATTAACAAAATACTAGATGTTTGAAGCACAACAGAGAAAAGGTTTTTAAAGACACGTGGCAAAATATAGAGCAATTGATTTATCCAAGGGCTATAAATTAAGCAAAGTCACTGTGACTTTGGGGGGTTCACTTCAGCAAATCCGCTCCATCATGCACCTAATTTTAAGGAATCGAGACAGCTAACTGAAGTTCTTTCTGATTGTAGGATTCACTCAAAATAAATGGAGAGAGACAAGAAGACATGGAAGAGGAAAAGGGTGTTTAGGAAGAAGTAGAAGAGAGCAAGAAACACAAGCCAATAAGTCAATATATTTTATATTGATATATTTATAGAAATATTAACATAATATTAAATAATAAAATTATAAAAAAATATATTAATATAAGTATTTTTATAAATATATACGTATACAAGTATAGATATATGATTATTTTAGGGTTAAATATGTTTTTGGTCCCTAAAAAATTTCTGGAATTTGGTTTTAGTCCCTGTAATTTAAAATCACTGATATTGGTCCCTCAAAAATTAAAAATACACCAATTTAGTCCCCATTACTTAGTTTTGCTACAGATTTTACTACGGATTAGCTACAAATTTTCATCAATAAGGACTAAATTGGTGTATTTTCAATTTTTGAGGGACCAAAATCAGTGATTTTAAATTACAGGGACTAAAACCAAATTCTAGAAATTTTTGAGGGACCAAAAACATACTTAACTCATTATTTTATAAGTAATAATATATGTATATATAAATTCGATTTGGATTGAATTGGTTTTCAACATAAGATCCTAAAACCAATGCAATCCAGTAAAAAAATTTCGATTTTAACGATTTGCGATTTTTTGGATTTCAGTTTGATTCGATTTTCGATTTTTCGGTTCGATTTTTGCGGTTTACATTGGATTAGATATGAACACCCTAAGCCTTATTATACTTGTTCGGCTTTGCAGCTTGAAATCCGTAAATAATTCCGACCGGACATGGACTAAGAACTCCAACTTGTTCATCCAACAAATGTAACTATTAAGCAAAGGGCTTGGATTTCATAATTCTTTACGACTGTTATTCGAGTAAAAGGATCAACCTTAGAAGGAAGAAAATAAGAAATAGTAATACACATCACTGGACAAGAACAGAATCTTACCAGATCATCGGAAAATCCATAAGACATGAGCGTACCATCACAGGGTTCTTAAGTACAAGACATGAATAGTTATTTCTTATAAAATGACCCAGACCCTTATGAAGGTCTTCTCTACCACTTCACATCATTTTATTCCATCTCTAACCGTACAGCAAACCTGCATCTCAAGGTCCATATGTCCAGCAGCACTTTCAAGCTAAGAACTCTCTTTCTCGAACACTTCACTGACGTATTTCCAGTTAATAACTTTCCAAATGTTCTTCAAATAGTCTGGCCTAACATTCTTGTACTGCAATAAGAAAAGCAAAAGTATACATCAGAAAATATTTTGAAAACTGATGTGTGCGTCTAGTAATCTCAGAGTGGTACGTGTTTTCTTCTCTTTCTTTCTGACTGCCAAATACCAGCACGATGAGTTTCAAGTTTCAACATTGATAAGTGAGACAAATTTATTTTCAAAATCTATGGACTCATTAAGGAACTGAAAACTGTGCTGAATAAGAAGTCTCTCATCCTCTCATAACAATGTTGAAAGCTGTCATGTCCTGACTGGAGAAGGGAATTCTGGTATGATACCAGAATTGAGGGGTGAAAATATGGTTTTTCATTTCTTTTTTCTTGTGTGTGTTTGGGGGTTGGAGACTTGGAGTATTCTGTTTTCTACAGGATCTCCATTGTTAATTTCTGGTCAAAACATCTGCTTGTAAGGAGCTTGGTCTCCCTATTTCCTAATCTAATTTCAAGATTCTATCAGTTTCACCTCCCCATGTTAGAACCTTCATCCTTCTCACCCATTCTTACACTCTCATTTTTTTCCCCAATTTCTCAAGGACATGCATAGGAATGATTTTTTCTCGGCCAGGATTGTTTAGCAGCATATAAGAAAATGATAGTAACAATTTTGTTATGTGGGGAAAGGGTTTGAAATTTTCCAAAACATAAAATTGTCAACACTACATTTTTTGGCATCTATTAAGTCACAATCAACACACTGAAAAGATAAACAGCTTTCATATAATGTCACTTCAGAAATTATGCTGTCACTAGTGTGAGCCACCAAATCTAAAATTTTACCTGCAAGTAGTATGCATGTTCCCAAACATCTATCCCAAGCAATGGAACCAAATTTGGTCCTTTAGTAACCAGTGGGTCCTGCAAATAAAATGTTCAGAATTACATCTGAGAATTGAAAATGAGAAACAATTTATACTCACAGAGGATAAACATTGTTTACTGAAGCTTAAAATAATAAGCAAAGGGGAAAATTTGTTAACAAGTACCAACTTTCTATATCCTAAACACCATTAACAATGCTGCTTTCACATTTCAGAGTCCAGATAAGAAGAAAAATTGCACATGGAAATAGAAGAAGGTTTGCCAGTTTGTTTTAAAGTTGAGTCTCTTCTAAACGTAAGTTGAGGCAAAAGTAACAACTAGCAATCTAGCATCCATTGGATAAACGTATGTTTGGAACCTTTCCAACTGTAAAACAAACAGGCTCTTAGTTGAATATTTAGTCCCGACAAAGTCACTCAATTTTAAATGGGTCCCTTCACTTCTTTTGGAATTGAGTCCTGATAATTTCAAAAAATTGTAATCAAGCCCCTGTAATCACTAACCGTTATAACTTCTTTAAAACTGAACTGATTTTGCTAAAGCTTCTTTTTAGCAGATCCAAGAATAATAGAAGGAAAAGATCCAAGAAAAATAGAAAGAAACACATGCCAAATAGCCCCAGCACGGAAGCACCCTTCAACTATATGTTAGCCATGGATATTCAGAGGCAGGGGGTTAAAATAGGGCTAAAGAGAAAACTTTCACCTGAGCCCTGTTGGTGTTTTGGGGGTTGGGTCTAAAATAAGAAAGAAAGTATAGCAGCTGAAGAGTCAGATCAGAAAAGTATAGAACATAAGAGACAGAAAACCAAGAGTTTAGATAGATGATGAAGCAAGGTAAGATGTGGTGACAGAAGGTCCCTCCTGTAGTCCTGTGGTCAGACCTGACAAAAAAAGATGAGAGAACTGGAGAGAGGTGCTCTGTCTTAGTGATGAGACTGAACGATGAATGTAAAAAAGAGACCCCAAAAAATTTGGTGGCAGGACACTAACATTGTTGGTGTATACAGGTATGAATTGCTTGATAATATGCATAGAATACATTTTGTCCACCAGCAAGATGTTCTTTAGATGGAGATAAAAGAATTTATGGTGGTAAGCAGGGAGTTGACTATAAATATTTTAAAAATTAAGTAGTGACCCAATCCCAAATAAGAAAAAAGTATACAAACCAATTTAAAAAGTGAGTAAAGCAACAGACACTAATAGCCTGTTTGGTTCTGCGTTTATATAGTATGAAACCATAGTTTTGTAAAATTGATTTTAAATCACTTTTGTCCAAGGTGTTAGCGCCGATGGATGATGAACCTGAAAACGATGAGAAACGAAAGGCTGAGACGCGTAGGTATACGCTGTCGTTAAGGGTTATTTCGCGGATTGCGTAACCCCGCAGGATTTAACAGCCCCTTCCCGGAAGCACCGAGGTATAAGAACAGTGGCTAATGTGAGCAGAGCTGAGAAGAGGAGGAAGAAGATGCATTGTGCTTCCGAAGTAGGAAGTGAGTAAAAACTGGTAGAGTAACTCTGTATTTATAGGCAAAAGTGGAAGTAGGATAAAGATGAGTCAGATAGCAATTTCGAAAATAGGTTAAGGATGATCCAGATAGTGGGCGGTTATCAGTAAAATAGTAGGAAGACCAAGTCAAAAATAATCTTTCAAATATTGGTCGTTTCTTGAAAATTAGGTTTAAAAAATAAAATTCAAGGTTCAAAATATTTTAAATGGAGCTGGAGCAAAAGACATGTGAGGCCCCAATATCACGCGCACGGGGGGCAAATCTACCGATTTGCACTAAACCAAGCCACCAAGGCCCGTTCTCAGGCGCGCGAGCCCAAGCCTTTCACAAGTTGTTTGAAAGGTCCAATCACACTTTAATATATAAGCACTCAAACATGCTTTATTCCAAGCAATGTGGGACTTGAGTTTTAGAAAGGTTTTGAAATACTCTTAAAATTCACAACAGTGCTTTGTAAAATGTGTATCACTCATTTCAACCATTGATTTCTAGAATCAATTCTACTCAACTGTAAAGCAAACGGACACTAAATATATAATTATACCTGTAAATAAACTCAAAGCCTCAAAAATCAAACCCAGTTTACAGAGCCATATTATAATAATAAAGCATTGTTTAGAGCTTAACCCATTCTTTGACACATCAAAAGAATTAACTAAAAAAGGCAGGATAAGCAATATATAGTCATATACTTCACTGTTGAATCTCATTGATTTAATGTAAGGTGTATAAACTATAGGTAATAGCAATATAATGTAAAAGGATCTTGAACTGTGTGACATAATAAAAAACAGAAATAAAAATTTAACTAAAAAGTCCAGAATTAGTAGCCAAATCAAAACAAAGGGACAAGTTCCATTTATTATTCTTATAATGTGTTATAGCTGATCTATGTTGCCTCTTGGCATCATGTGGAAAAGGGGGAGGGCGTTGTAGGTGGAAGGGTAAGAGGGGAAGTGTACCTGGTTGGCAGTGGTTTCAACTACAAGCTTCTTAAACTCCTTGTCCAGACCAAGCCACTGGCAAAGCAGTACAAATTGAGTAAAAGTAAACATGGCACCTCAAATAATGACTGACTGAGGCATTGAGCTCTAATGAAATTATATGCAAGCATAGAAGACATGCTAGGAATTTCAAAATCTGCAGAACTTACCACCCACCCAGACCCCTGTAGGGCCGCACCTTCTGCATTAATCTTTTGTATCAAAGCTTCAAAGGAACCAAAATGTGTGTCAATGGCCCATCCCAGGGAACCATGGGGTGGTTCACCACCTCCTTCCTGCACAAGGTGTAGAGTATTAGGTAAAAACCACTAAGGCAAAACAGTTTCCATAACACAAGATCGAGGTACAAACTTACCCGAATAGGAGCTAGATTTTTCCAGAAAATAGAATGGTTGATGTGACCTACAGTAAACGATTATTAGTTGCATAAGAACTAAATTAAGCGACATTATAAATCATGTAAAAAATATTTCCTGCCTCCTTTAAAAAGCTTGTTTGGTTTATTGGCATAGTTTCCCACAAGGGTAAATATGAAATAGAAATAAAATTTATTATTTTATATCTCAGCTATTATTAACAAAGGTCAACTAACTAATCATCCACAACAACCCAAATTAAGCTGCGATTCTGCGATAACATATTCACGAATCAATTTTCATTTCCGTCAACAAATCACGCACTTTTGCCCTAATTTTTCATCTAATTAAAAAGAAAAATGAAAAAAGAAGTATATGGAAGGTGAGTTACCTCCGCCATTGAACTTGATGGCACTTTGGAGCTTAACGATGGTAGAGGAATCGCCCTTGGCGATAGCATCATGGAGCTGCTCGAGAGCCTTGTTGTAGTTGGTGATGTATGTCTGATGGTGCTTCTGATGGTGAAGCTGCATGATTTCACCGCTGATTGCAGGCTCCAAGGCGCCATAGTCGTAAGCGAGATCGGGTAGCGTGAAGGAATGTACGCCACGTGAATGAGCTCCTCCTGCTGCTGCTATGCCCAATCCGATGATTGGTTTTGGATCATTGCGGAGCACCGAGGCTAGGGTTTTTCTGCTCAATAGGGCTCGCACTGCCATGGAGAGAAGAGAAATGGACACCTTTCTGCAGAGTGTACACAGTGAGTGGAGGATTAGATAATTCACGAAATAAGAGTTGAGTGGATTTATTTATAAATGAAATGAAATATTTTCTTACAGACTTTATAAAATAAAAACAATGATGATAATTTTGTTTACAGTTATAATAATTAAATAAACAGTAATAAATTAATTTATTTGTTACATATAACTGGATTCGATCCCTGAGTGAGTATGAAAAAGTCTGTTTAGAGAGACTCTAGGCCTCTAAAAAAATTAATTTATTTGTTAAAGCCATTCTCATTTGGTGTTGTTCATACATCTCTTTCTCTTTTAAATAAATACATTATTATATAAAGACGAAAGGTAAGAGTTAAACTTTATAAGTATGATGATTATTAATTAATTAATAAAGTGCGGTGGAAATAATTCCCATGCTAGTATGTAATTTTGAGTTTCATTTTAAAATTTATGTGTACCCAAAAGTAATTTTAAAAGAATGTTATCTATAAAGCAAAATTTTTGTGGTACCCTCCGTGTGTATTTAATTTATAGATCTTAATTATATTTAAGGCTCCTGGTCTCTTAGTTTGTTCAGTAGGAATCAATCTGAGAGTCTTCCCACAATTAAAATATTATTATTTTAAAATTGTTATTAAATTACGATTTTATAGTAAAATTTAAATGTTAAAATGAATTTATTTTATGTTTTTAATATCAATAATCAATAATAATATTCTAACTCTAAATATAGTAAAGGGAGGCGAGTATAGAGGCACGCGTGTATAAAAGGGCAAATGAGCGCAGTCTACGTGCAAGGAGGATATGCGGGAGTGTTAACAGCACACACAGCGGGAGCATATGCTGATATGATATGCCTGCCTACCTACCATTTAACATTTTCCGCAGCGCTGCGTCTATTTTATTTTATTATTTTATTCAGAAGATAAGTCACGAGTTAAGCAAGTAGAAGGGCCGGTAAACATACAAGTTGTTTAACTATGAGTGCCCGCCGATTTTTTCTCTTTCTTTCAATTCAATCCTAACCTCCTCACGCCGCGGTTGTCAATGCTATGTGCTTGCCCCTTGGCACAATGTTAATGTTAATGTTAATCTGGGACACGTCCTCTTCGTTAGCGCACCAGTCAGTCACTCACTGTAGGATTTCAAGCGTAGGTATTTTTTAACCAAGCAGTGAAATAAAATAACGGGGTATTAAAAAGGTTTAGTCCTTACTTAGCTAATACAGTTAGTTAATAGAATATGCATTTTAGTTTATAGTTTTATAAAATTAATAATTGAAAATAAATTATACACGGGTTAAGTGATTTTATTTTAATTTTTTAAAATTGATTATTTACTGTAGAAACTATAATCCAAACCAGCTGAATTATTTATTGGGTTTGATCATATTTTTAAATTATTTTATTATTATGTTTTGAAAATTATTAATACCACTTAAATGATTGAAAAATGCTGCTTATTTGATAAAAAAATATTCCTCTCAATAAAAAATTGAATTAAAACCAAAATTAGCGTTTTTCAACCCGTAAATTATATTTTCATAAATGGTTAAATATGTTTTTAATCCCTAAAATATACTCAAAATTTGATTTTAGTCCCTGCAATTTAAAATTGGTGGTTTTAGTCCTTCAAAAATTGAAAATACATCAATTTAGTCTTTATTGCATAGTTTTGCTACAGATTTTACTATCGATTAGCTACAAATTTTTATTAATAAGGACTAAATTGGTATATTTTCAAATTTTGAAGGACCAAAACCACCGGTTTTAAATTGCAGGGACTAAAACCAAATCTCACCTATATTTCAAGGACTAAAAACATATTTAACCCTTTCTTAAAATAATTACACTACCCTCTTAAGGGAGGGGAGGGGAGGGGAGGGGATGTAATTTACTCTTGATATTTTAAAAGAAATTTGTTATATTTTCTTAAAATATCATTCTCATAATTCTCTTTTTTTTTTGTTCTTTGACTAGGAATCCCTAACCTTACATGTAAAGTTCACATGGGATCACAGTACTCTTCCATTGCAACTAAGTTTGGTTAGTATGATTCTCTTAATACCTAAGTAATAAATTATTAAATCAAATTGAATATATTTAATATCTTAGAAATATAAAACTTTTTAACATTTTTTATTTTATAGTTACAAAAATTATAAAAATGATTATTAAAAAGGTTTATATTATCTTTATATTTAAAAGGAATGTAGTATGTGGTTGCCCTAGGGATAAACCTTCCCGCTTAAAAGAAGGGTATAATTGTACTTTGAATATTTAATTCTTTTTAAAATTTATTATTTATAAATCATTATATTTTTATATGTAATCTTTTCATGTGTCTTATTAATTTTTCATAAATATGACTTTCAATTGATTTTATTTTCTTCCTGTCGTTTCAACGTTGTATTGGGTTATAATTTTACCAATTTATTTCACAATCTTTATAAAGAAGTCCTTCCTAATTCCCATTCATCTAAAGATGTACAAATAATTTTCCCAATTAATTATATGTCCTTACCTTAGCATCATTAGGGTTTTGGAGGCCGTTGTCCAAACTTTTTCTTATATAGCCAGTGTCTTTTGCCACTAGTGTGCCATGCGACTCAAGATTTTGCTTCCTGTTCGGTCTCCACCGCCGGTCCTATCCAACCTTTTTTTATCTCAATCTAATAGTTGTTGTTCAACTAATTATTGTTCATAAAGGGGCATCTAGGGCTGTTCATTGTGCGGTGGATAAGTTTCCTTTAAACTAGATTTTTTGTGTTATTTTGGGTATTTTTTATTTACTCATGTAAGGATTATTTCATGGGTGGTGTTGTCAGTTTTTTTTTCTGTTCGAATGAGTTAATTTCTTTCTCATTAAATTGATCTCCAGGCTACATTAAGTCTCATTTGCCTTATGCCTTCCCTTTATGGCCAGATTTGATCAACATGTCTGTAATTTATCTTTTTTTTCTAATTTGTTCATACCTTTTTGTTTATGGAGAGATATTATTTAGTATAGCATGAATATGCAGAAACTTGAAGTGGCAACAAAAGAAACTTTAGGAAAATGATGCATGAGAATTATATTCAAAAGTTGAAGGAAAAAAGTCCTCTCCCCTAAAAAAAAAAAGAATCAGAAATTAGGACCTGAAGTTCTCCATAATATCCTAGCCATTAATTTTTTAAATAATTAATCGATTGAAAGATATCCAACTATTTATGTGAGCAATTATACATTTCCATTCCATCCTATTAGCAAACTCTTTTTTTTCTTTATTTTTTAAAAATATTTTTATTTATTTAGCATACATGTTTTTAAATTTAGTTGTCAAATAAATAAGTTAAATTTATTTCTTCAATTTTTATTTTGCCCCAAATTAGTCCTTGATGCATGCATGATTGTTTAAATATGCAAAGTAATTTAGTTTTGTAAAGGGGAATCTATCCTATTTATATGTGGGTTCGAATCTACTAATTTACAAAGCTATTTTTTTCCTTTGTTTTTTAAAAATGTTTTTCTACTCAATATCATTTAGTTTTGTTTTTTTATCAAAATGTTTTGTGAAAGAACAAAGTAGTATTAGGATGCTGTTTTTAAGGATATTTTGTTGTCAAATTAATATATAATTTAGATTGATTGGTTCAATTTAATTTTCTTTTTGCCCAAATTGATTGATTAATGGATGTCTCACTTTAAATATGTAATATAACTTTAAGATTTTTTTTTCTTTTTGTGGATCACTGTGAGCTTTGGTTATTTTGATGTTATTTCTATTCAATTGGAATAGCAAAGTAAGAATTTTTTGGTCGAGCAAAAATAAGAATTTGTACAAATAAAAGGATGTGAGCAGGATAATTCTTCTAAGCTAATTGGCTAGACGCATCATTTCAGAATCATGCTATAGTATGTGAACAGGAAGATTAAATTAATTCACTGATTAATTTCTGTATTTTTTAAAAAATAAAATTGGTTCAACGGAACATAGTGCATTACTATGAATGTATTTTAATTTCTTTGTCAAGCACCATTTCTAATACCTATATGTCGTTGCCTTCATATATAATTTGCAAAGGGATGATACTATAATAAACCAAACTATATATTATTTACAATTTATCTGCATCCGTCTATACTCTATATACCTTTGTTATATTTTTAATGTATGAAAAATTACACCAAAAGTATTTTTTTATCTGATTAAATAATAACGTAACGCTATCTTTTAAAAATAGATTTAATAAATTTACCTAATTTGATGTGGAGCTACAACACTACTTTAAATATGCAGGGGATACAACTTTCCAATCTTTATTGGGTCTTACTTTAATATTTTATTATCAATTTTTAAAATCACTTTCATTCCATGATTTATAAATAGTATACCATTCGTTTTTAGTTATTAATTTTGTTTATAATTTTATCAAAAAAATACTAGGTAATTATAAAACAAATAGACACTAAATAAACTATATATAATTGTTTATCAATAATTTCAAATTATTTATAGAATAAAAAATTAATATTTTTTTAATTCTTATACACATCTGTGCAACGCACGGGAACACACTAGTTTATTCTAAAAGAAGGAAGTAATTTAAAATATTTAATAGAGAATGGCAAACACTTCTTGACAATTTCAGGATTACATTGCATATAGCCAAATACTCTACAAATAAAAGCCCCATTAAAAACACATAGCATTATTAGACATGTAACTGTCTGAAAAATTTTATCAGCCATAATTAATGGTCATATCCTGTTCATATAGGATTATTTCCCACGAAAAATACGTGTAATCGTGTGAAAAAAAAAAGCAGCCCAGAAACCTTATCCACTCTGGAAAACAGCAGCCCAATAAAAAATAAAATGGGCGACATTGGTTCTTCTGCCATATTCATGGCAGATTATGCGATGCTGGTTTTAGACTTATCCTCCACTCAAACCAACTAGTTGAATTGTCTCAATTATGGAATTTGGAATACACAGGACTTGCTTAAAGTTGTGTGAGGACTATTTGGAAGCCAACTCTAGGATAGGATTACACTCAAGATATAACTAAAACATTGAGAAGTCAAGAAAACGAGAGGGGGATAGAGAATTACCGGTATCATATGTTATTCAAGGCAGCAAAAAAAGTTTAAATACGTATATAAAATTATAAATGTAACATGATGTGAAAACACCACCCTGAAATGTCAGCTACTATGAGCCATATTTGTGGCCAATAAAATTGCGGCATAACCATGTAATTGTTCCCCTCCCTAATTGGCAAACGATTTATAAAATGCTAGACAAATGCTACTTAAGAAAAAGTACTCTCACTAGCGTTTGGCAACACTTCCTAATTCCACAAGGATTATGGGTGTTAACCCTCTATAAGGTAAGTACTATAACTGTTCTCAACAATGATTTAACAAAACCCATATGCATAATACTAGTCTCTGTCTTTGCTCCATACAGTGGACTTCTGTCCAACAGTATCAGTCACAACTGCACTTCCATTTTCCACATTAATCAGAGGATCAGATTCAGCATCTCTTGCCTGCTAACATTTAGAGGAAACGGGATCACACAATGTTGTGGTGGTAATTCATAATGCAAAGACTCAATACACGTAAAATAAATTAGTCAGGTAAAACAAACCTGGGATGCTTGTGCTGAAGCTTCAACAGATTTTTGCTGATTTTCAAGAGTACAACAGTAAGAATATAGAATCATCCCAATCATGGCAATCATAATACCCAGTATGTTTCTCCAGCTGAATGGGTCATGGAGTAAAATATAACCAAATGCCAATACAAGGCATGTCTTCAGGTGTCCAAGCACCTGATAGGTAACTGGAGATGTCTTTCCAATAACAAGAAATGTGCTAAAATTGACAGAGATGGAGATAAGGCAAGAAAGAACTATGAAAACCTGCAATGCAGAAAGAAACGATGGAGAACATGTATAAAAACAAAAAGAGCCGGTGTGAAATGAAATAAGCTAACACGAATACACGATGGAGAACATTTTAGCTCTTACCGTCACTTGTGTTGTGTACTTGAAAGCAAAAACATTTTGGCTGGTCAAAAGTTTATCCAGGTATGGACCAGTGATTAACAAGGTTGCTGCTTGATATGGACATGATTGATACAGAAGCTGGGTGGAAGAAACCTTATACTTCTTCTGAATTGTATTTGTCATCTGAAAGTAACTAATTAAGGACAAGACACCCAAAGAAATAGTTGAACTGGTCATGAAAAAAAGAAACCAGATAATCATCTCTGTAAAACTTTCAAGTGAAATAAAAATATACTTTTCTCCTAATTATGTTCAAATGACATAAATGACAGTTTCTAAATAAAGAAACTGGGCTTGTCAGGCAAAGTTAGAGCAAGAGAGCTCCTAGGCTAAAATTTGGGGGGGGGGGGGGGTCCTGCATGTTAACCCCTCGTGCATTTCACATAAGTTCAGTGCCTCACCCAGCCCATGTACATTGCAATGGAAGTTTATTATCTCAAGTGCAAAGGCAAACCCAGAACATTTCTTTAGCTATATAGTTAGCAACATAACATCTTCAAGAACCATTTTATACGGTTAAGAAATAGTGCATATAATGGACGCCGCATAGGAACAGGTTTAAAATTTTGAGTCCAGGATATATAGTCTATTCAATCTACCACAAATCTTATCTCACAGTATTGCTTAATATTATAGGTGCTAATATAAAAAATTTAAGGATACAATCTGAGCAACACACGTCGTAATCACCGCCAGGAAAGATAAGAAGGAGCCCAGAGCATTCAGCTGCAAATCTGTGACAGTTGCAATCCCAACACCAAGAAGGAGGGTAGCTAAAGAAAGTTGAATTCTTTTACTGCAATGATGATGAAAAGAGAACAATTAATATAGTTTACAATTAATGGAAAAACTATTAAAGGCAGCCATGCTTAGCAAGTAAAAATGAGCACGTGACTACTGGATACCACGATACTTCAGGTCAAAACAATGAACCAGGGAGAGAAGGGGAACTTCAAGAACAACAGGAAAACAAAAAAGGTAGGTAAATAAAACAATTTTTCCGTTGACCATCACATAATTTACTGTAAGACATTTCAAGTTTTTATTGACAATCAACCAGTCATAAAAATTATATATATAGTAGAGATAGGAAGCAAAATGAAACCTGAATCTCTTCCCAAGGAAAAGGGTCTCCAACAGTACAGTACAAGGAATGATTGCCAGCTTAGTCATCTGAATACAAATATCATAGAGACTTTCAAAGTCAATAATAATCAAATTAACACATGGGACAAACAAAACCACAACAAACAAACTTACTTGATAGAAGCCAACAGAATTGAATCCCAGGCTCAAATTTAAAAGTCCAATTGAGATTCCATTTAAAATCCCAAATCCCATTACAGCTTTCTGCTCAAAAGGTTTGTGCTCAAAGAATCTCATTCTGAGTGCCACATGAAGGGAACAAAATGTGACAAGCAGATGCCAGCTTGTCAAAGTTGTTGCTGCATGAGTACCAAATGACAATTTTCAAAAACTTGTAATTCTCAGACAATATACATTAATGTAAACGAGAAAGCTCAAATTTGCATATAGATTTGAAATAACCCAAACCATCATCATACACCCCACTTTCAAGGTGATAAATCTACCTTCGTGAATAGGACTAAAAATTGGCAGATTAATTATTGAACAACATTAAGAGATGTCTAATGTTCAGGCACTTTCAAAAATTGAATCGATAACTATATTCTTTATGAGGCAACTTATATATTATTCACATTACTCAAATGCAGTATCGATTTAGGGAAGGATGACAAGATCCTTAACTTGGTAGCAATTAACGTATAAGGAAATAATTTACAGTTTTATACTTCCAAAGAACCAACCATTAATTGAGAAAAAGAAGGGATAGCGACAAAGTGAGTCACATTCCCATGAACAGTATTTAGGAAACTAAATTCCAAACATAAAGCCAAACAGGAAATTCGTAAAATTCGATCAATCCAATCTCCAATTAATACTTCTAGTTTTACTAAGAGCATCATTGGTTGAGTTGGTGGAAAGTGATTGTTAACCAAGAGTGAAAATGAAGTACATTTCATTTTCCACCTTCTCATGTTTATGTTGATTGTTGAACCAAGCAAGTATAATGTAATTTTCATTCCAAAATTTCCACCTAAATAACTAGGCACATCCTAAGTTAGTACATTGCCTAGACCACTAGCACAATAAAGCACAAGGCAGAGAAGCTGCACAGAATAGGGTAGCAGCAAGTACAATGGAGCAACTTCCAAGTCACAACAAAAGATGCAAGAGGGAGTGGATATCAGAGCCTTCAATTCTAATAGCAAATCACAAATTCACAACACAAGACTTATTGAGTCTAATAGAACAAATCGGTTAGTAAATGACAGGCCAATGAAGAAATTAAAGAGACGAAATACAAATTAAAAAAATGCATGAATCTGCAAAAATCCAAAGGGGAAGTTACCAAAAATGAAATGCAGTGAGCTCATCAGCGCCTTATTGCAAATTACAATGGACACTGATGACACCACAGAAAGAGTCAAAGCGCCAACAGTCCCCAGCTGAAAACGTTCTCCCTCACCCATCTTTGTCTTTGCTCAAATACCTGAAAACCCGAAAAAAATAAAGAAAGAAACAGACCCAATTGCAAAAGGTCAGAAAGGGAATCAAACAACAAACGAATTACAAGAACAAGACATTGAAAAGCAGAATCAGCCAAACCCAGAAAGCAAAATAACAACTTTACCCACCCACAAGCAGACAGCGGGAGAAAAGGGAGAAAATTGAAGAGAAGTGAGTAAAAGGGGTTTGTGATTTGGGGGAGAAGAGCAGAGATTTAGATCGAATCAATGGTTTTAGGTAGGAAGAGAGTGAGTGATGATCAGAGTGGTAAGGTAAGTGTGGAGGGAGAAGGTGAGAGAGGGAAATGGAAACTGGACCTAACAACGATGAACGCGATTATGGGAGGTAATAGCATCAATTGCGTTTGGAGTTCGGAATGTTCCCAAAAACCATGCTGGGTGTGAGGAATAGCATTGTGATGCAGAGCTTTGTCAATATCAATTATTTATCAGTACGCGCTTCCACTGCAACTGGTGACCGAGGAAGCAATGATTTTTGGTAATAATAAAATAAAAAAAAATTAAAGAAATGAGGTTTGGTAAATGACATATTATTAATGGCTTCGGTTCTAATTCCATCAGCAAACATGTCACCCGCATGTTTGGTTTTTCCCTTTTTACTATAGAGAGTTATGTTTGGCTGACGGTAAATCTCTAAGCTCTCCCTCCGAATATTTGATAGTTGTATAGACATGTGGTTTGTGACATCTTTCTACTTCAAATTCTTATATAATTAATAAATTGAAATACACATTAAATAATTTGAGATTTAGAAGATAATGTCTCATAACGGGTAAAAAAGTTCACATAATTGTCTTATTAAAAACCTCATTATTTCGAAAATAACTTAATTAAAATAAAATATAACTCAAAGGTATTAAAAAACTCAAGCAGCGGAATCTCCAAAAATATAAAAGTAACTAACATCCTACTTGCCGTGTAAGGCATCCAAAGCAGTTTACACAAAAACCTCTTAACTAGAAACATAAAGAAAGAACCCCCAAAATTTTGCCCTAATGTCACATATATCAGAGCGACTCTCCGTTCAATCAATACTCGACACCAGTCGTGTCATCATCAATACCTGTAAAAATATCCACAGTATAACGGTGAGGAAAAGAATATCACTCATACATACACATAGGAGGCTACCTTATCCTCACCCACATATAAATAACATCATCATTCGCCACACCACATACCCCAAACATCACATAATTCACCTGATAATAATAATCTATAAATCAGCATATAACCATTCATTTATATTATCACATAATTCTCGTATCATCATTCACCAAAGGAATCACATACTCTATTTTCACACATAATGCTCAATCATCATTAATACTCACAACATCATTATTAACTCAGTTTCATCATCAAATATATCTCATATATATATCCATCATGTATGCACCAAAACTCATCATCATCATATTATAACTCAATTCATCATTAAGTATAACTCATCAGTACATGCACCAAAACTCATCAGCTCACCTACCCAAAGATTATGACTTGGAACTCCGCACAATGGGTGCACCTCGTCAATCACTCTAGTTAGTACCAAGATAGTCTACCGGTGTCACCACACACAATCCGATAGGTTGTACCCCCTCTATGGGCCCGCACAACGACATTCGACCCTAGGTTGCACCCCCTCTATGGGCCAGTATAAATCATCCCTAGGTTGCACCCCCTCTATAGGCCCGTGCATCGAACGCCCCATCATGGTCCCCTGAGTCGTACCCCCTCTATGGGCCCGCACAACGCAGTTCACCTCCCGAATTGTACCCTCTCTATGAGCCCACACAATTCAGGTCTCATCACATATGCTCAAGGCATCTCTCCTAAGTTGTACCCCCTTTGTGGGCCCGCACAACTTAGGTAACATCATCATCAAAAGGTGATATACACCATCATCATTATCATCATCATTATGCATCATCATGCTCATCATTAAACATCATCATCATAAAGTGATATACACTATCATCATGAACATCATCATCATAAAGTGATACACACTATATCATTACATCATCATCATAAGTGATACACACTATCATCATAAACATCATCATAATATTCACCATCATCATTAATCACATTGCATATTATGCACACCAAAACATCATCAATCACATGACATATTCACCAATCATTATGCACACCAAATCATCATCAACATCATTAATCATCAACACCATAATCATAATAAAGCATTATCAAACAACATCAATCATCATCAAGCACTTAGGATCTCAAAATCCACTCTGGTAATCGATTACCTGCAAACAAGGTCTCTGGTAATCGATTACAACCACCTTGTAATCGATTACCTGCAACCAAACACTCTGGTAATCGATTACAACATCCCTGTAATCGATTACCTGCAAGCAATCTCTCTGGTAATCGATTACCACAATCCTGTAATCGATTACCAGCGAACAAACAACACTTCTGGGTTGCCCAGAACACACTGGTAATCGATTACCACCCCTGGTAATCGATTACCCGCGACACAGATCGCAGTTCGCACGATTTCTAACGCTTCTACATCACTCTAATCAATCTTTATTCAATCCTTTTCGATCAAACACCATTCATAATCATTAGTATTCATCAAAATCATCAATCTTTAACAGTTTTACATGGTTTTCCCATCAAAACCCCAAATCATCAAACCCTTAATTAACCCATTTTCACTATTCTCATTCAATTCACCCAAGATTCATCAAGAATCATTCAATCAATCATACATCACAATTTTCATCATTCATTCTCCATATTAACATATATTAATACGAATTCATACTCTTAGATTACTACCCAAGCACCCCTAAATGCATATACAAGAAGCACCCTCTCCCCCACCGTACCTTGAAGTGAAGATCGAACAGCAAGGAAGACTCTTTCTTGGTTCTTGATGATCACTCTGCAGCAACCTCCTCTTGAGACTTGGTTTCTCTCCTACTTAGCGTTTCGCTCTCTGACGATTTCACGAATAATGATTAGGGTGAACTGATAACCCCTCCTTATTAAAATGCCTATATGGGCTTGGGCCCATCCTCAACCCCCTTATCTCCTGTTTAAATTTGAACTAGCTTTATGGGTAAAGTTACTCATAATATTAATTCCATTATTATTTATTTATTTCTTCTACTTTATTTATTTTATTTTATTTTATTTTATTTAATAAAATTCAGGATGTTACACGGTTTGAGCAAGGTAGGATCTTTATGAACGGTAAAACTCTCTCCGAGTATTTAATACAGCCACACACATATGGTTTGAACTCGAGATCATTGGTTAAGCTAGAACAACTCCTTAGTAGTTGATCCACGTGTTTGGTGGTACACGCATGTTTGGTTTGATAATTATCATTTCTAAAACTCAATTTTTTGGAAGAAATTCTCAGCAGTAAATCAATAACAAACAATTATTTTGGTAATTTTTACTTAATAAATAAATAATATTTTTTTATATTTTAAATATTAAAAGAATTACTTTGATTAATAGTATTTAATATTTTTATTTTAGGGGAATGTTAATGAGAGTTTTAAGAGTATTGATTAAGGATTCATAAATAGAATTCTTTTTGGATTGTGTATTATTTAATATTATAAATACAATTAATGGAGTCGGTCTAATATACACATTCAAAATTTGTGTAATTTTACCCAACTTATTTATAAACCATTGATTTAATAATAAAAAATAGTTTAGATGATAAATCAATTCACACCATTTACCTTTTGAAATGGTTTTTATTTCATTTGTTGTTAATTGCAAGATGACCTTTGCTTCTTGACAACACAACATCGTAGAAGGAGAGTGACGAGGCTAGGACGTGTAACTGCGCAAGGTACATGGAAAATATGGTGATGGCGTTGAGGTTCTAGGTCGTTTTCTGGCAGGGGCTATGGAGTGAACAAACAAAGATAAGTAGTGGGTTCGCAAGGTGTTTTACAAGTATGTGCTTGTAGCTATTTGGGTGACTAATTGCAATGGTGATGGAGAGCGTTTCGATCTCCCTTGTTTTTGTTTTGTTTCTACGGAGGCTGCAACAGAACGAGATTGGGTGTGTCGTTGGTGAGCACATGCAGATCCGCTTCTGCTGGTGACTCTACCGTTTGATTGCATGTGCTAAAACTGGTGTTGGCGATGGAGACGAAGCAATGCGGTGAAATGGAACGGTTGAGAGAGAACCGAACGAAAGGAACAAAGGCAGAGGAACCACAAAGATTTGCACATGTGAAGGGGTGGTCAATGGTAGTTCGTCTTTGAACTCATCTTGTGGCTTATTTTCAATGGTACATTGAAATCCAATTCAGCTTCTTCAAAATCTTGAAATTTTGGTTCGGGTGGGTTGCATTTTGGGAATTGGACTTTTGCACCACCCTCTGCAAGTTCAAATGAAACAAACCAAGCTAAGAAATCAACTCTTGCAATTGCATCCCATGTCAGTTCCTTAATAGGTCCTGATTGCTTCTTTAATGGCTTCGGGATTTTGAGGCTTTGAGAGCTTTGCGGACGTGCAATGATTTTTATTTGGAGGATTTATATTATAAATTAGAAAAATAAAAGGACCTAAACAAAATTAATTATAACCTGTTATAATAGGTAAATTTTGAGTAAACCCTTAAAAATGATCCCTAAAAGATATGGAGTCGGTCAAAATGGTCTTTTTGTTAACCTCTGTCTATTAGACTTAATAGAAGTGCATTGTGCACATGTGGCACATTAAATGTCATGTCGGCTCTGATGTGGGAAATAATATTGAAATCATCCAAAATAGTCCTTGCATTAATGAAAGGTTCTAAACAGTTCCCTGGTCAATTTTTTCACACCCTCTTAACCCTTTCTCCTACCTTTTCCCCTGCCACGCAATCAACCTCCTCCGACGAGTCCCAATCCCTTGCCAGAAATCCACCCTTTGGTAAGTTTTGTGAACAAGAGAATCGTGGTGATGGGATCATGTTGAAATGGTTTATGTTACAATGGGAAGGAGGTCACGTTGAACACTCACCCAAGCTTATGTTTTGCACACAATTCCAACTAATGCGACTCAAGATTTTGGCAAGATTCCTATTAGTATGAAGAAATGGAGCGTGAGTTTAATGTCGTTGAGTGGGCATAAGATATATGGGCCAAAAAGGGTTGGGGCATTGTATCTTCATCGGAGACCGAAGATTTGTGTGGAGTCCCAGATGAATGGTGGTGGACAAGAGAGAGGGATTTTAACTGGTGACAAAATATAAGCATTTTATTGGCAAGTACGTGAATTAAATTGTGGTGACAGAATAAGCATTAATCATGCCCATAATTCACTATCAAATTTTGATATGTTTTTCCGTGTCTTGTTGAGTCTTTAATATGTATAGCAAATTAAATATGGTGTATTCTTGGTATTGATGGGAATATTACGAGAAGGTTGTCTGTGTTATTTGTTAAATGTCTCTTTATACCAAAGTCCACTGAGATCTCTCATTTTCTCCATCCCCGAAAACCATACCCATCTTACCCAACAAAAATTCATTCTAAAATACACCATCATCAGAAATAAATCTCCACTGAAAGTTCATCCCTACCCATCCTCAACCCCGAATCACTCCCCTGTTGCCTCATTTTTTCCTGGGGTCACCATCTTCCCACAAGCTTCATGTACAGATCCAAACCCATGAACATCAAACCGAGCTATCGCGTCATTGAGCACCATCAATCTTCCACTTTGTGCCACTTTCGTGAGCCACCTCAGTCATGCCATTGTTACAAGTAGGTTTGATCCAACACATCCCCATTGTGTCACATTTCACCAACTTAGAGCCATCATTCTCCCCATTTGATCCAAGCATGGTGTCGATCATCGTAGTTCTTCACGTTGTTGTGGCGATGGGTTTCGTCAAGAGAAACAATGAATGGTTTATTGGTGTGTGTGGGAGATGAAGTTGGGGAAGAAGAAGTTAGGAAGAAGACCACTTAAGGTTAATTTTTCCCTTCAGTTTAGTCCCTTTGCAATTGACATTTATTTTTTAACTATCATTTTGGTCCCTAATGCTGACTAAGGAAAATTAAAAATGTCACATCAGAGGTGACTTGGCACTTAACATGCAATGTATACACTTTTGTTAACTTTAACTGTCAGAGGTTAACAGAAGGACTAAGTTGACAAACATAAGTATTAGTGAGGGACTTTTTTATAATTTTCCTTCTTTTAGGAGCAATTTTTACGGACCCCGATCTTTCAAGGAAAAATTTGAGAATTTATCAGTAAATTTTACTTGAGTATGGTCACACAAATTTTTAACTTGTGTATATTATTTTTTTTTACAAAACTTGTGTATATTAGAATCACCCCAATTAATAACATGATTTTCAATAAAAGTCTTCTATATATTGATTTTTAACCCGTATATCTAGGGAACTCGTTAATCGAGACTTTTATTTTTATAAAGTATATGGAGAAATTAATAAAAAAGAGTTTAAAATGGGACTAGTTAACTATTTTGAGATGAGCAAGTTATGGGTAATTTACTTTTAGAAAATATTTTCTGATTTTATTTCCAATTTTTTTAATTTAAATTACAAAAAATGTTATTTTTTATTTTATTTCATGTTTAAGAATTTTATATATAAAAAATAGATAAATTAATATAAATTATTTATATTGTTTCCTGTATAAAATTTTAAAAATAGTAAACAAAATAAAAATAGTGTGATAAAAAAAAACAAGAAATGAAATCAGTAGATGTTTTCTTTGAAACCAAATGATCTGTTAAAGTGTCATTTTCCCATCTGCCCATTCTACTCATAAATAAGTCCCTAATCGGTAATGGTAAGGTCAAAGAGAGATTCATAGTTAGGTATATAACCTTAACAGTTGAATATTAATAACACAATAGTTTTGGCCATAGCCAATAATAGGGAAAAGAAAACAAAAGGTGAATGTGAGTAAACAAGAGCCGCCTGTAAGGTCAAAACCAACTAAATAACAGTGCTTCCTCTATTCAAAGAATATTTAAATTAACAAGAATAATTAGCTTAAAAGGTACAGGATTCAAAGTCCATCGTCTTTGCAAAAATTGTCTTAGCAAAAATCTTCCCTCCTGCTAGAACCAAAATATTTTATGAAAAATAGTGTGTCCTAATTAAGAACATTGGTTAAGAAATAAAAAATATTATTTTTATTAAAAATATTTGATATCATAAATATAAGGGTAAAATAACATTTTAGTCCTAATAAAATACTCGAGTTTTGATTTTCATTCATGGAATTTTTTTTATTTGATCCTTATAAAATATTTAAGTTATTTTTTTAGTCGCTTCTGTTGATTCCACTATTAATTACGAATGTGTCGAACACCCATCACAATTAGTAATCATATGTATTATACCCTGGCAAATTATACAACAGTGTTAGCCTCCTTAAACATATTCAAAGACTATTTGTGATATATATGAAGGAGGAAATGTACAAAGAATTTAAGTTCAAATTGACCATAAAATTTGACTCTCTAAATGAGTTTAAGGAAGCTAACACTCTTATATAATGTGTTAAGGTACATTTGAAGTATTGTTGACTATTATGGGCATTCGAAAAATCCATAATTAACAGTAGAATTGACATCAGAGACTAAAAAAATAGCATAAATATTTTATAAGGATGAAATAAAAAGAAAATTTTTCAGGGATAAAAATCAAAATTCGTATATTTTATAGGGACTAAAATGTTATTTTACCCTAAATATAATAAATGTCATGATTTTTAATTAAACTATTTATTTCATAACTAGTATCCTTAAAACAGTCATTAGCATGACCATATTTTATCCATTAAAACAAATAAACTAGCTGGTGTTGTTCCAATTGCTTTGAATCATAGCATCATTAGCAAGAGACATTCGGGGCTCCCTTGTAATTGTACAATCCAATGGCATAAACCTCAATAAAAGGGTCTACCCTAAAATAATCCGATCTAACATGAATAGACTAACCGGTAAATAAATCATATTGCGAAACTCGCCTACTTAGTGGATCTTTTTTGTTTCTTTGTGAATTGTATTTGCTCAAACACTAGCACTTATGCTTAAAGTTCATGGTAATCTCAATCAACTTCAAGGTAACATAGCACACGAATCACTGCATTGATTCATTTTTTATACAGATGGGGATCTCATTTATCAATTATCATGTGTTTGATAGATGTCACACTGTCTAGTAAAAGTTATAAAAGTGAAAGAACAATGGAAACATTGTTAATTTTCACTTTTTTATGTTATTCTTTTAATGTTTATCTCAATCAAGCATACCCCTTTCAGAGTAGGATTTTAATTTGTTCCCAGAAGAAAGATTATTGCTTTATGAAAAGTGTTGGGAGGATTAAGAAAATAGTGTGTCCTGTATGTTCTTCATATTCTAATGGCATTTTGCCACACTTTACACAATAAAAAAGTAAAATAAACTTGTTATAAAAGTAAGAAAAAGTAAGCTTAATTACTGAACATTAAACAGTGAGATGCAGTCTTATACCATCTCATACATCATTCTACCAGTTCAAATTTGGCTCCCATTATATTATACAATGAAAACCAGGGGAATGGAAAGAAGATTCATGGCCAAGGGAAGTATTTTAGTCAGCGCAGGTCTTAAATCCTCTGTCCCCTCTTCTAACCCCCAATCCTATTGAGGGAATGAGATTGAGGACAGAGGATTAAAATCCTATAATGTGTCATCTTCCAATAATGTTGAATTCAGTTTCTAAACAAAACTTAATGAATTTATAACTATAGAAACTGCAACAATGCAATCAAGATTTCCATTAGATGTACATATGCTTATTCAAGGAAGCAAAAATTAGAATATTTACATATATGTAACATTATGTGAAAAATATCCAGTAAGTATTAGCTAAACTGAGCCATATTTGATTTGATGGTCAAATAACTTAATGACCATGTATTTTTTTTCCCTACTAACACATTGTTTGTTAGTTATCAATGCACACAATGCTAAACTAATAATATTGAGTGAAACAATTCACACCTGTAAGTATTTAAGACTTAAATATGGAGAACTTTCTAAGGGTATAATTCCTCTATAGGCCCATATTCTTTGCTCCAGAGTGCTAGTATTTAAGCCTTTTGCTCAATACTGTACTTCCACTTTCCACATTAATGAGAGGATCAGATTCACCTTCTCTTGCCTGTAACCATTAGGATAACAAGGAATCACAAAGTATGTTCTTGTAGTAAATGATCATGATAAAATAACACATGACAAGCAGAATGACTCATGTAAATAAAACAAACCTGTGATGCTTGTGCTGCAGTTTCAGCTGCTTTTTGCTGATTCTCAAGAATGCAATTATAGGAATATAGGATCATCCCAACCATGGCTACCAAAATCCCCAGTACGTTCCTCCAGCTGAAAGGGTCATGGACAATAATATATCCAAAAGCCAATACAAGGCATGTCTTCAGATGTCCAAGAACCTGATAGGTTACTGGAGATGTCTTTCCAATTACAAGAAATGTACTAAAATTTACAGAGATCGAGATAAGGCATGAAAGAATAATGGCAACCTGCAATGCAGAAAATAACAATGGGAAATTCATTAATAAAAAGAGAGAGAGAAGTTTAAGTTCAAAAGCACACAAGTCTTTTTAAATCTCACCGTCACTTCTGTTGTGTACTTGAAAGCAAAGACATTTAGGTTAGTCAGAACTTTATCCAAATATGGTCCAGATATTAACAAGGTTGCTGCCTGATATGGACATGATTGATACAGAAGCTGGGTAGAAGAAACCTTAAACTTCTTCTGGATGGTGTTTGTCATCTGAAAGGGGCTAATTAAGATTTTAACAAGACAGAAACACACAAATGGTCTACTACACAGAAATAAAAAAGGGTCATCTTTAATCTTTCCTGAGCTGTCATGCTCAACAGAAAGATATACTTGTCCTAAATTATGTTCAAAGGAAATGAATGATAATCCACGCATTCACGCACATACAGACTTTTGGGTAAAACTGGAGATAATGCATGATAAGACTTGAAGATCTATACTTTTAGTAAAAAATTAACCATACACAGGGAAGGAAGCTATCTTCTCACCTGCCAAATGCAAACTTGGATGACATGTTTTTTGCTATGTAGTTAGTGGCATGATTATCATGAAAAACAATATTATTATAGGGTTAAGAATATGCATTTATATCACATTTTCCTATGCAATTAACAGCATATTTATCATGAAAAACAGATCTATAAGGCTAAGAATTAATGCACATGCACTAAAGCACAACAGATTCTTTGATTTGAATTTTTGACAAATATTCCATAATTATGTTAAAAATTTGAGCAGCTAACAAAGTGGAACTTTCTTTAAGGATACGATCTGAGCAACGCATGTTGTAATCACTGCTAGAAAAGATAAGAAAGAGCCCAAAGCATTGAGCTGCAAATCAGTAACTGTTGCAATCCCAACACCAAGGAGGAGGACCGCAAGGGAGAACTGTATTCTTTTGCTGCAATTATAGCAACACCAGAACAGTTAATACAGTTTAAAATATAAGTAAATGCTAACAAAAGAAACTTCACTATAGCAGAGAAAAGCAACCAGAAAATTAGATAGCGATAATGACAGTTTAGGCCAAAACATCAAGCCACATAGATGCCTTGTAATTTGTCGGATGCTACAAAGGACAAAAAGGCGCATGACATGTTGACACTTGACAATCACATGATGACTTCAAATTTATTATTACTCTATCTAAATGGATGTAACGGAAACAGAGAACAACACGACACAATTCTTTAATGGAATTTAAATAAATAAAATATTTGAGATATATATTAAGAGATCAATCATAAATGTATATTAATGACAGGAGGCTAAATGAGACCTGAATTTCTTCCCAAGAAAAAGGATCTCCAACAGAATAGTACATGGAATGATTGCCAGCTTAGTCATCTGAATGCAAATATAAAATAGTTTGTTTAGAAAACCTTGAAATACTGCTTAAACAACAGGAATCAAAACAGAACTGAGACAAAAAAAAAAATCACCTGGTAGAAGCCGACAGAATTGAAACCGAGGCTCAAATTTAAAAGTCCAATTGAGGTTCCATTTAGAATTCCAAATCCCATCACAGATTTCTGGTCAAAAGGTTTGTGCTCAAAAAATCTCATTTTTAGTGCCACATGAAGAGAACAAAATGTGACAAGAAGATGCCAGCTTGTCAAAGTTGTAGCTGCATGGGAATCCAAGAATATGTATTAAAACCTTTAGCTTTAAGACATTATTTTCAAAATGTAAAAGGGAAGCTGAAAATTGCAAAGAATGGAAGGAACAAAAAATGTTAGTATAGCTATATGCCGTCCCTTAAACAACACTATCCTATTCACACAAGATGGTCGCATTTATTTAACATGGGTAGAAGCAATCCTTGACTAACAGTGTTTGGTTTTTATCAAAACCACGTTATAAACGTGGATCTGGGTCAACATTATTGAGAGTAGCGTTGGTTTTGATCCATGTTTGTGACATGGTTTTCATGGAAACCAAACACACACTAAGTAGGATAAAAGATTTTCAAAATGCAAAAGAAGGGATAAAGACACACTGCCTCTTCTGCCCAAGAACAATATCCATTACACTAAAATCCAAACACAAAGGACAGAGTCATATGAGAAACTGTTGAACTCAACAAATCCAACCTCTGAACCTCCCATAAACACTTCTACCGTTAATTCGGGATGGATGGTTTGCTTATTTCCAAAATTTTCCTTGATTACCAATATACCAATAGTACAAGTTATCACTGAATGGTGTACTCAAATGGGTTAGCAGAAAGCATGGAGCTACTTCTAACAAAACTTCATGGAAAGCTTCAACTCTAATTCTCCATGGATGAAACCACAGCTCAATTTAGTCCCTTTCATCTGATCCCAAAGAATCCTAAAGCTTATCAAACCCCAACCCAATTGAATTATACACAAAAGCAGATAAATGGAAGGAACAAAGTCATAATAGCCACCAAGAAACAGAAAAAAAGAAAGTACAAGAACATAGTCAACCATATGAATTTGCAAACAGTCAAGACCTCTATGAACTTACCGAAAATGAAATGCAGTGAGCTCATCAGCGCCTTATTGCAAATCACAATCGACACTGATGACACGACGGATAGACTCAACGCGCCAGCAGTTCCCAGCTGAAATTTTTCTCCCTCGCCCATCTTTTTTTCCTTGTTGCTCTAAACAAAACCCAATAAAATAACATAAACACTATTAACAAAGGCACAAAGTTTCCCAAGAATCCAATACAAAAAATATATCAAAGAAGAAGACAATGAATCAAAAACACGTTAAGAGAAATGCAGGATTAGCCCAAACCCAGAAAACAAAATATCAACTTTACCCAAAAGCACATTGAAAAAACTCACAAAAGGGAGATAGGTATCCTTTCCAGGGGTGAAACTAAACGGGTGCGGGCGTGATATTCAACGAGTTATGAGAAAAGCTCTTGGATCCTGCGATTATAGAGAAACTACGATTCTGGGTCATGGAAGTTTTATGAGAAGGAAGGAACTGAGTGGTTTACCACAGAAGCTGAGAGAAAAAGCGGTTAATGGGAATGAGAACGAAAACCAAAGTAAAAGACTAACGGAAATTTAAGAAATTGCAAGAAGGTGGCATTGATCGCGTTCACGTAGGAAGAGTATCGTGAAAATGCAGATCAATGTCAAATGGGTACGTGCTTCTTCTTGCAGTTGGAGCAGTAGGGAGGAGAGGACAAGGCCTAATTTTGATTCCAAACAAAAGCTAGGTAAAATCAAATAATTAATAAACATCAGTTTTTAAAACTTTACTAAAATACTCATGGTTTTGCGTTTGTGTTTTTTTACCTCAAAAATGATCCGAGAAAAATGTCACTTGCTCCACGGTGATTCCTATTTCTTGATACTATTGAGAGTTTTTTCTAATATAAGACGATAATGTTCCTTCGTTCCTGCACAAGATTTTTCAACAGTATTTATGATATCCCATGTCATTTATGTAGATGTCTTAAATTTTATTCACCGTATCTAATTTTTAAAATTTGTAACAGAAATTAGTACAACTCACTCTTGGTCACATTTGCTGCATCTATTTTGACTTTGACTTTCATCCCTTTTTCTCTTCTCCTTCTCCGAAAACAGTCGAGCGTGCCTCCTCCAGTATTTACTGCGGTCTGCGTCACAGTTTTTGTTGTGTGCGTGTGAGACTTAAATTCTCATAATTCTTTTGTTGATAAAGTTAAAAAATTAATAAATATTATTTTAAAAGAAAATCACAATATTCATTTCATTCCTAATATTAAATACTACTATATTTTAAGGAATAAAAAGCTATAATTTTTTTGAGTTTATTTACTAGGCCATTAATTAAGAAATCAATAAATGAAAAGTCTTTATTGAAAATGTATACATTTATAATATTAAATTGCAATACAATCTCAAACAAAATTTTATTTTTATTCGGGCCAAAGTACTTGATCAATGAGTTTTTTTTTTTTTTTCAGAATTAACGCAAATAGTGGTATAAGCAATACCAAACACCAAACTAGTTAGTCAAAAACTAGGGTTTGGGAAGTGCTCGTGCATGGAGGATTCAACTCCTACAGTGGTCCAGTCTCATATCCCACCAAAACCACCGGATGGGAAAGATGGTAGTACAAAGATCTCCTTTCGGGATAAGCTAATGGGTGATAAGGTTCCTCCACCTAGGAGGGAACGGTGTAATCTCTTGGAGAAGAAGTTATTTAGGATTGAGTTGGAAGACGACAACTGTCTCAAACCCAAATGTTTTATTGATGAATCAGTCATCAATGGCCTGTGGTCTCCATGGTTGGATGCTGTGATTATTAAATTACTTGGCAGGGATGTAGGGTATGTGGTTATGAGAGATAGACTGCATAAAATCTGGAAAACAGCGGGGGAGTTTGAAATCATGGATGTTGGGAACGGGTTTTATGTTGTCAAGTTGATCGTCAAGAAGATAGAGAGAAAGTTATTCACGGAGGTCCATGGATGATCTTTGATCATTATCTGGCGGTGAGGGCCTGGACTCCAGACTTCGTTTCATCTGAACGGAAGATTGATAGAACTATGGTTTGGATTCGGTTTCCTAGCTTGGGATTAGAATATTATGATGAAAGTGTTCTTCTTTCCTTAGTAGCAGTGGTGGGAAACCCAATAAAGGTTGACATGATGACTCTGAATGTTGAAAGAGGACGGTTTGCGAGGGTCTGTGTGGAAATTGCTTTGGATGAACCAGTGGTGGGAAAAGTGTGGTTGAGAGATCATTGGTACAAGGTGGAATATGAGGGTCTGCATTTGTTGTGTACGTCATGTGGTCGGTATGGTCATGTAGCTAGAGCTTGTCCATCGCAAAGTTCTCAAAAACCGGCCATGGGTGAAGAAGGTCCAGAGCCAGAGGCGGCTACGGAGCAGCCACAACTTTCACAAGTTTCACAGTCATCACCCAACCCCAGCCAAAATCAGCGGCACGATAGGGTAGCGGAGGAGAATCTCCACGGTGATTGGATAACTGTTACGAAATCAAAACGCAATAGCAAATTGCGGGGGAAAGGATCGGTTTCTAACGCAAAAGATGCGCACGTAGGCAAGACATTGAATGCCAATAATGAGGAGAATAAATTTAATGATCAGGGGAATAAATTCTCCCTACTGTCAAGCCAGCGTGGCAAGGGGTCAAATTTAGTCTTTAATGCAACAAGCAAAATTTCAGTTCAGAATGTTCCCTCTTTCTCCAACATTTCCTCTCCTTTGAAGATGTTGACTAGGAAGAAAAGGCCCAGGAAGGAACCACCTTTTTTCCAGCCCAAGATTGTTACTCACGCTACTCCCATTGCTCCATCATCCCAGGGTGAAGAACCAGCACGACCCACTCCCACAAGCCCAAGTCTGAATGCAAAGGCTAAGATTGATTCCTCTCCAAGCGTTGGGCCATCAATTGCAGCAGGGGATAAATTTCAAGTAAAGTCTCTACCTTCTAATATTCAGACCGTTATGGAGGTTGAGTATGTTGGGCCCAATAGGCTTCGCTTTGTTGATGAGCCTAAACCTCCGGACCTTAACAACCTTACTGGGCCGATTTCCGAACCAGCCCAACCATTTGAAAGCAAGGTGGTTGCGGATGACTGGGCCTCTCAACGTGTAGCGCATGGGCAAGTGGAAGATGAGCCCACTAGTATGCTTGAGACACCTTGATGCTTCATTTGGTGTTTTTGGGCCGTTTTTGTTTTATTGTGTTTATGATGTTAGCTTTCCATTAGTTTAAAGTTCTTTCTTGGAACGTAAGGGGCGCTGCCAGTAGGAAGTGCCAGAGACACATTAAGGATATGATTAGAAGGCTCAAACCCTATCTTCTTTTTATCATGGAGACCCACTTTTCATTTGCTTCTACTTTGCAATTTTGGAATTCTGTTGGTTTTAATTTGATTGGTGCTGAGGAGGCACAAGGTCATGTTGGTGGGCTGTGGGCGCTTAGCCCAACTAATAGTATTTTCTCTTTCCAGGTGGTCCACTCTTGCTCCCAAGCAATTACCCTCTCAGTGTCTCTAGGAAATGATCTTTGGTACTGCTCGGGCATTTATGCGCGACCCATTTTCACTCTCCGTTCTCAGCTTTGGGCTCATCTTCGTGAGATTAGAAACTCAATTTCCCGTCCTTGGGCCATGGTAGGAGACTTCAATGATATTATGTTTTCCCATGAGCAAAAGGGTGGTGTTTTTTCTCCTAGTCGTGCAGCTACCTTTTTACAGTTATTGGAGGATTGCAATTTAATAGACTTAGAGAGTTTTGGGCATAAATTCACCTGGCAAAGAAGATGCAGAGGGGGTAGATTAATCTCAAGACGCTTGGATAGAGGTGTTGCGGACGTTAATTGGCGTATGGCTTTTCCAGATGCTTCTATTGAAAATCTAAATCGCCTTCACTCTGATCATAGCCCAATTTTACTGAGATGTGGGGTGCCAACTACCAGGAGGACTAGGCCTTTCCGTTTTGAGGCTGCCTGGTGTTCTCATCCGGATTTCTCGTCTGTCGTTTCTAATGCGTGGCACTTGACTCATGGGAATGTGCTGTCTAGTCTCAATGAGGTAAGAGAAGCATCTATTAGATTTAATAAGGATACGTTGGCAATATCTTTGTTCGAAAGCGTAAAATTGCCAATCAACTTCGTGGAATTCAGAGACAACTTGAGAAGGTGGATTTGGCTTCCCTAGTGTATAGGGAGATTGAGCTCCAAAATGAATATGATTCTGTCCTTCTTCAAGAAGAGATGCTATGGTATCAAAAGTCCAGGGACAAGTGGATTAAATTTGGCAATCGCAACACAACTTTCTTTCATGCCCAAACAATTGTGAGAAGGAAGCGAAATAAAATCCACGGCCTGTTTTACCCTCTGGGGAGTGGTGTGATGATGATGAGGTTCTTCAACATGAAGCCTTGAAGTTCTTTAAATCTCTGTTTTGTGAGAAGGAAGTCACGTGTCTACCCCAACCTCCCCTGCTATTCCGCATATAAGTACCATCATGAAGGAGAAGTTGGTTGATACTGTAACTAAGGATGAAGTCTATACGGCATTGTCCTCCATGAAGTCTTACAAAGCCCCTGGTCCAGATGGCTTCCAACCCATTTTCTTTAAGTTATACTGGGAGGTGGTGGGTGATGATGTGTGGCACCTTGTCCAGGATGCTTTTGCAACTGGAGTCATAAATCCCGTTCTAGCCGAGACACTGGTAGTTTTAATTCCTAAAGTCGACCTTCCTAATAACTTCAATGAATTTAGACCCATCAGTCTTTGCAATGTGATATATAAGATAATTAATAAGGTATTGGTTAATCGGATGCGACCTTTTTTGGACACCATCGTTGGCCTGTGGCAAAGTAGCTTTATTCCAGGTAGGGGAACTACAGACAACAGTATTATTCTTCAGGAGTGCGTGCACACAATGAGACAAACAAAGAAGAAGAAAGGCGACATCATTTTCAAGCTAGACCTGGAGAAAGCCTATGATAGAGTTGATTGGGATTTTGTTCGTTTGGTCTTGATTGATTTGGGGTTCCTGCAGGTAATTACCAACCTTATTATGAATTGTATTTCCTCATCTTGCATTTCTTTACTTTGGAATGGGAATCGGACTGCAACCATAATTCCAAAGAGAGGACTTCGACAAGGAGATCCCCTCTCTCCTATTTGTTTGTCCTCTGCATGGAAAAATTAGGAGTGATGATTGATGAGGCAGTTCAAAGGGGATCTTGGCACCCTATGTATGTTTCAAGAGGTGGTCCTCCCATCTCTCACCTGTTCTTTGCGGATGATGTTCTGCTTTTGGTAAGGCTACTGCATCTCAGGTCAGATTCATGGCAACTCTTGTTAACTAGTTTTGCCAATTATCTGGTTTAAAGATTAACCTTCAGAAATCCCGGGCTTATACATCTACTGGCTTATCCAGAGCCAAGAAAGCTCTCATTATGGGCATTTCATCAATTCCTTTTAATAGTTCTTTAAAGAAGTATTTGGGTTTTCCTATCTTTAATGGTAGGCCTACTAGAGAAGATTTTGCTCCTGTTTTGGATCGTGTAGCGTCTAGATTAGCTTCTTGGAAGTGCAAGCTCTTGAATAGGCCAGCTAGAGTAACCTTAGTGAATTCTGTTTTATCTTTCATTCCGGCTTATGGTATGCAGCTCTAATGGTTGCCACAGTATGTTTGTAATAATATTGATGCATCAGCTAGAAATTTTATTTGGAAGGGCTCTAGTCAGTCTGGTGTCCACTTGCTTGCTTGGGAGAAACTGACTTTACCTAAGAAATATGGGGGTCTTGGTATCAAAATGTCTAGACACCAGAATACTACCCTCCTGGGGAAGATGATCTGGGAGTTTATTCATCACCCTTCTAAACTTTGGGTGCAGGTGCTTAGAGCCAAATATAGGAACCTAGATGCAGTGTTTGGTCCTCGCAAAAGAGGGTCCCAGATTTGGTCATCTTTATAGAAAACCGGAGCTGTTCTCAAGGGTGGGTTCCATTTGAAGTTGGGTAATGGGAATGCTAATTTCTGGTATGATGACTGGCGTGGGGATGGCCCTTTATGCAATTCTGTCTGGTTTGTGGACATCCATGATGTTCATCTTAGAGTGAGGGATGTGTGGCATGATGGTCAGTGGAATTTACAGCAGCTGTACACCATCATGCAACCCCAACTTCTGCATGATATTAATAGCCTTTCAATTCATCTAGATGCTGATATCCCAGATACTCAGGTTTGGCATTCCAATATCTCGGGAGAGTACTCAGTTCGAGATAGATACTGTTGGCTATTGAAGGACATTCTCCCTACATCTCCTACGCCTAATTGGAACTGGGTTTGGAAACTAAATGCTCCGGAAAATGTTCGTTTTCTGGTCTGGCTCATTCTTCATGATGCACTGCCTACTAAACAGCTTCTTTTTAGGAGACACATAGTTATGTCTCAGCTCTGCCCTCGTTGCCAGGAGATGGAAGAATCAATTTCACATTGCTTCCTTCTTTGCCCTTCCTCTACACGGCTTTGGGGCCAACTTGGGATCCTTTTCAACTCATCTTTGGCTACGGCCGACTGGATCCAAGATAGTGTTTCTCTTTTTGGTTCTTTGTTTCTTGCAGCCATTTGGGTGCTATGGTGTCACAGGAATAAGGTTTGTTTTGAGGGCGTCCAACATCGGTGTCATAATTTACTTCCCCGGGTTCTGTCAATGGCTCGAGATTTTGATAGAGTCTTTCATCGCTCAAGTAGATCCACCTCTTCCAACATGCACATGGTGCAATGGAGAAGCCCGCAGGTTGGTTACATTGCGATAAACGCGGACGGGAGCTCTTCTCCTAACCAGGATACTGCAGGGCAGGGTGGGGTGTTAAGAGATCATAATGGTAAATGGATTTATGGCTACATGGGGAGCGTCTCCATCAACGAGATCTTACTGGCTGAGCTCATGGCTATCCTCACTGGGATTAAGATTGCTTGGAAACTTGGTTTTAGAGATGTGGGTCTGTTTTTCAGATTCTCTGCTTGCTATATCCTTGATTGATAAGGGGGTGAACCCAGTTCATAGATATGCAACTCTGGTTTCGGAGATTAGATCTTGGAAGTCTGCTACGTGGAGAATTTCTTCCAACATGTGCTTAGAGAAGGTAACCAACCAGCGGATCACCTTGCCAAGCTTGGGACTCATACTGCTAGTGGTTTAGTTGAATTAGTTGACCCCCCCCGCCAGCATTTTGGCTTTACTAGAGGCTAACCCGAGGGGCACTTTGTTTCCTAGAGCTTAGGTGATGTTCTTTTGTTTTTCCTTTTGTTTAGTTCCTTACTCAGTTACAAAAAAAAATGAGTTTTTTTTTGGGTCGTAAGACCTTAGTAATTTCTCAACCTTTTATTAAATATTGCTTATCTAAGGTTTTTAAAAGCTGAGAGTTAAAACGCTCCGGATTTTAATATCATTTATATGTTTCTGATTTGTACACATTTATACCACTTCACTTTCTATATATTATATTAGCATGTGCACAAAAATTTGATGTAAGGAAAATGAACGTATAGATGTCTATAAACATTTTAGAGTTGAGAAAAATTGATTTTAGAATTAATTGTTGAAAAGAAGTAATGTACGTTTTATGAAATACTTTTAAAAGTGGAAACAGGTCGAGGTAAATTAGACTTTGTAAAGTCTAATTTTGGCCTGATTTATATTTTCGTGGCTTGGCCTTTTAGAAAGTTTAGTCTGGCCTATTAACCTATTTAAAAGCTTATTTTATATTCTGACATTTAAATAAGCTAATAGACTTATCTTTAAATATGCTAGTATATTTACTATCTAATAGACTTAATTTTTAATAATGTAATTGATATTCTAAGCTTTTGGCAAAAGTCAGACACTGGTGTTAGCAACAAAAAAAAACGCAAGGTATGTCTTGCAAGTTAAAACTGAAAGAAAAGAAAGGAAAGGGAAAATTTCTGTCTTTTTTGTGTTTGTAAATGTAATTCTCTCATCTTATATATTCTGGTTTATAAAACTCTTCCTCTCCTTTCTTCCTCGTCTCTGCCCTCTACCCTTCTCTCTTCTTCCCTCTAAACTCTCAAATACATCCTTCTAAATCAAATCTCGGGACAACAGGCCCAGGAAAAACAAGTCCAAGCCCAAAGATCCATTATTTGACAACTGATGCAAGTTCCACAGGGAAAAAAAAACAATTGATGCAAGAAGTTTACACAACGTGCTTTTTGGATAGCTTTCAAAATCACAAAAAATAAAAAAGAAATAGCAGAGAGATTGTACTGTTTAATTAGATTATATTGCATAATTTAAAAAGAAAATATCTGCATTAGATAGAATTAATTTTAAGGAAAGTAAAAAAAATTATATTTTTCAATGAATAACTAATTTTGCACATAAAACTCAATTTTTTTTACAAATACATTTATATTATACTTTAAAATGATTTTATTTATCATCCAAATAAAATTTACTTTCAAAATATAATTTCCAAACATATTTTTTTAACATTTTCTTTCACCATCAATTCTTTCAAAATCTAATCCAAACAGATAAGATCCCTGGAGGAACAAATTTCAGGTATCACACTGTTGATTCAAGCTTGAAATAGTCAGCCCAAGCTATCATTTAACTTTCATGGGTTATGCATAAACCCAAATGGAGCCGGAATCTCGTAGAAAGGAAAAAGCTTTACATAGAAGCATCATAGAATCTCATGAACAATCCCACACATGACACACCCATACACATAGCATAAAATCGCAATCAGTGTCACTCTAATATAGGGCTATTCAGCTTCTATCTTTCACTAATGTAGAATAATTGAAGTCTGATATGCATTGTTGCAGGACTATAGATGATTCTGGTACTCAATTCTTTAGACTGATTGCTGATGGAGAAGAACACTAATCTTTCAGCAAAACATTAGCCTTATTTAACCAAACGTCATAAATATCACTCGAGAACAGAACAAAGTGGATCTGAAAGAAACATTGAACTGTAAATATAGATTCTAGAAACACCAATCATAAAAAGATCATTTTAGGCGATGCAAATCTTAATCAATAGAACTCCTTTCTTTTAAAATAAGCAACAGATTGTCTCATCTCATACAGAGTTTCCTCTTGCAGGGAAAAAAAAGGTGGGCCGTGGATGGTGGGCAAAAAAGTAAAAAAGGAGAAGGAAAAAGAAAAAATAGATGATGAGGATGAGTTTTGCGAGTAGTTGTGAGAAAAAAAAATGCGAGTAAGAGTACCCCAGTTCTATATGGTTCAAAGGGCCTGGATTGTGCCTTATTGGTCAATTTTAATGGGCAAAGTTGAAAAGTCTGAGAAAATTCTAGGAAAAATGAAGCCCAGAGCCCCAATGCGATCATGCCTAATTGGAAATTTGAAATTCTATTTAAAAAATAAATCCATATGTATACTTATGGATGAATATCATGCCTCAGACTCAGACCCCAATAAAGAAAAGGGAACAGATGGAATCGAAATACCTCCTTAAAGTCATTTCGAAACTCTTGATGGTAGAAATTGCTACGGTAGCAGCCTCATCGTAAGGATATCTGAAATAATGCAGCATTATAGAATAGTGGACTTGCTAAATAATTTTACTATAAAAATGACATGAGAAAAATCAAATCCTGATGCTGCAGTCACCAATATCCCAATTAAATAATACAACCATATATATTTGGAATAAGAACATTTGTCTGATGAATGTATGTTGATTCATTTTAACAAGGCTTAGGGTCTTCTCAAAATGCAAATACAGGACAATATTGAGAACCAGGAGACTGAGTTTATCAGGTCCAAGGTAAAATTTGTCATTGGAACATATAGTATAGCTATGGTATTGACTATTTTAAATGATTGGCTTGACTACTTTGTTACGAGTCTTTTAGCACAAGTTTAAATTGAATAACTACAATGGTTTTTTGGAGCTCCTAAACATAATCTTCCTATGAGAAAATGTGAAGTATCAACATCACTTAGGATTCTACCATAAAAGACAATAAGGTTACATGCCAAACATCACAACCAACATGAACTTTCCTGACAGACCGTGCGATCATTAATCATTATTGATAATCAGCATATGAAGGTAGAACACATTATAATGGCAAGATTTTTTTTTAAGTGAACTTACCCAAAGACACCACATGATATGGCAGGGAATGCTATATACTGAATATTTTTCTCTTTTGCAACCCTCAAACTATTCCTGCAATCAATTGTGAAAACATAAACATCTCATTCTAAGAGCAAAGGGAATAAACTTGTTATGATTCAAAGAAGAACAGCAATAATAGCTGCTCAAACAGTTTGTTTAACAACCTGTAAGCACTTGCTAGAGAGGCAGCAGGGTTACTGTTGGAATCATAGATTGGTCCCACAGTATGAACAACATGAGAAGCAGGCAATCTAAAACCCCTGCACATGAAAAAAGCAGTGTCCATCTGAGACAAAAAGGAACAAGTTTGATTCCATCTATTTATCATAACGGTTATTAGTGTGTGTTTGGTTTAGCGTTAAAACTAACCAAACTCAAGTTTGAATTTTCTAACGCAACTATTTTCTAGCGTTAGAAATGTGAGTTTATTACGTTTCGACGATAATCTAAACATGCTATAAGAATAACTGCAAAACAGGTAGAACTCACGGTGTGATCCTTGCTTCCCCTGTTGGGCAGCGAATTCCAGGCCGCACTTCTGGAACATTGTAGCATGCCTCAAGAAGTTCTGGACCAGCAGCCCTATGTATGGCTGAGAGAAACAAGTTCATTTTTCACATCAGATTTTTTCTCTTTCTTGAAAACTATGGACCTAAATACTAATAAAGTATTTTTGCAAAAATTGAAAATTGATTACCTCCGTCTGCGCCTCCACCTCCAAGCATTCTCTCATTTGCTGGATTTACCTTAAATTAAAAAAAAAAAATCAACGATTGAATTTGAAACACCGTTAAGGAAGAGAGAGAGAGAAGAACATAACATACTATTGCGTCGGAGGAAGCATCGATGGACCATTGGGTGATGTCACCTTTCTGAATGACCAAAGCGGTGGAGGGAGACAAGGGGAAACGAACGGCACTGTGGTCTCCGTTGGACAAAGAGGAAGCCATTCAATCGACAAGTGGGTCACAAAATTTGTCAGGTTAGGGTTTGGATTTGAGCACAAAGTGAGGTTTTTTCACAGAAATGGAGAAGCTTGTACCCTGTGTTGTGAGGTTACAGTGAGTGAGGTCTTACGTGGAAAGTGTGGATTTTTTTTTTTTGAGATAATGGAACCACTAGTATTGGATTTTTTTTTTTTTTTTCTGTATTGGAACATTGACCTTGTAGGTGGTGTTTATGGGGTATAATCCATTTTCAATGTGATGAATATACCATTTGTAGCAAATTGATTGTTTTGGAGTGTGTGGAAAAAGTTGTTCAATTTTTACACTGTGTTTGATACGAGGAATTGACAGGATGTTGTTCGAGTACTACAAGATCATTTTTTGGATTATATTGATATGTGGAATGCTTCTTTTTTTTTTTTTATTGTGAAAGAGATTGTAATCTGCCTTTGGTTGTGAGATTTATATGTGATTGAATAATTTTGATTTCTACTATTTTAGTATTTGTTTAGGGTTTATGATATCTACGTCGACACTGGGGCAAGTATTGTATATTTGGATGTAGATTTAATGTATTGTTAGTCTATGATGATATGCTCTTGAATCCTAACTTGAAAAATTATTCTACCTCAGCAATAAGAATGTCATAATATTTATGCTAAATTAAGATTTTGGCAATAGCATAAGAGAAATGATTTTTGGTTCGAATGTTACACAAGAAAAGATAAACTAATAGTTGGTGCGGTGATTTCAGTCAAACATTGCTTTAATTAATTTTAAATAGTTTGGGACATGAATTATTATATATATATATATATGATGCCACATATTGGTTCATCGAATTTGTTCTCTAAGGATGTGTTTGAGAGTTTGAAAGGAAATGAAGGAAAGAGTTAGGAGGAGAAGAAAAGGGAAGGAAGGAGGGAGGAAAGCTTTATAAGATAAAGAATGAGGGAGTTAAACTCACAAACACATGGGAGGGAAAGATTTCCTATAAACCTTCCATTCCCCTCCATTCCCCTCATTCCAAAACCCTATGTTATGCTGAGAAGTTGCTCCCCTGACTATGGGGTAAAGGTTGGATTTGGAGCACAATCTGGATTCTTATTTTGCAAAGGATTGAACTTGGTGATTTATTGGTCAATTCTTTGGGTGTATACTCTGGGGTTTTTTTAGTTGAAATTATGTCTATTTGTTCTTTCGAAAATCAATTGGGTAAACGGGCTCTCATCGAAGGCATGCTCTCTGCTATGCAAGGAGGAGTCCCTTTATCACCCTGTGGACTTTCCTAGCAAACTTGAGTTTTAAGGATTTTATTTTCTTGTGTGCAGATAATTGATTGATGGAGAGTTACTGAGGATGATATGTGCCTTGATAGAACTTGTGATAGGCATTGCTTTCCCAATGCCTCTTCCCTTTTCCAGTTCCCCCCATCCCTTAAATTAGCTTGTCGAAATAATTATCTCTGAATGCACTTGTGGGTCAGTGGCTAGTTTCCTATAATTTGTAAGAAGGGAAAGTGATGAGAAAAAAACCTGAATGAGTTTGAGTGTATTAGATAAACTATTTTGTTTTATGGTATTTGAATTTGATGAGTCCTTTTTCAGGTGCATTAAGGAAAACTTTTAAGTTTGTTGAAGATTGACATAACTTATGCAAAAACTTTATGCTACAAAGTACAAAATATTTTAAATTTCAATTTTCCAATTGTTATAGACAATATTAAAAACAGGAAGCATGAGATGAAGAGCATAATTTATAAAGTTGCATGGGGGTGGCTATACTGATGTATTTTTATGTGGGGAATTGCAAATTAAATAAAATAAAATCCATCTCTTATTTGATGTTGTTTGAACATTGGATGAAATGTACCTTTCATAATGATAACTTTGTGCAAGCAGTGGTAAAATTGATTGGGAGATGTGAGGCTTTGTGCTTTTTAAAGTTCTGAATGGTATCAGTTTGTAGGATTAGGTTGAAAATATATTGTGCATTCTCTTAACTTTTTGTTTTGGAACTAAAAGAAAATTCTCTTTACCTTTTGTAAAGGTTTGTGATCAACTCATTGTCACCTGTATGGTATTAGATTTCTAGTAATAATGATTTCATTATAATTAAAAGTTTTAAGCATTGTGAAGCCTCAATACTAAATAAAAATTAATAGTGGAAATTATCAAATGATCATAGGTATGAAGTAGAGGAACAATGTGGATTTTTCTGGGGAAGAAGTAGAGGAAATGGTGGCATGTATTTATGGGGGGAGACCTAGAGTGAGGTTACTGTGGCGAATAAAAAGTGAAATAATGGTATGTTAATTGTATTTTTCAGTAATGCTTATGATGAATGATATAAGTAATGTGTGGGAAAATACTAAATAGAAATTAATAGTGGAAAATATTAATGATCATAAGTTAAATTGAATTCATCTGAGTTTATATAAATTTAATAACAGAAATAAAGTTTGTGTAAGTTTATTTACATTTTACTTATGTAATATAATAATATTATTCTTTAACTACAGATTAATAGTACTGAGTTATTTTTATTCTCTATGTTTAGCAGGGATTATTGATTTCTGATTTATTTGCATTACTAGCTTTGTGAGGTAATAAGAAGAGTGATGCGGGTAGCAATTAGCATCAAAAGGACCAAGATAGTGTTTGATTATTAAATTTAATTTGTAAAGGAAGGCTGGTTTTTTTTTTTTTTTGTAGTTGTGTTTGATTGGTTTAGATTCTTGTCATTTTCAAATTCCATTCATGCAATTGCTATATTGTATTAATGTTGAAAACAACTTAGATGTTTATTAAAAATTGTGTTTTGAAAAGGTTATTTCAATAATTAAACTCACACGCTGTCATAGTTTGAACAATTTTCACTCATCCACTTATAACTTGAGCTAGACACATTGGATTTGAGTGCCCTTTTTTTGTTAGAACCATAAGACATGCATCTTTCAAACCACAGAATTTAGATTTTTTTCCTTTCCATTTGATACCAGTTTTAGTTTAAAGTTAGTGTCAATTCTGCGTAAATGAAATTCTGGCAGCAATCACGTTTACCTACATAACTCTTGATACACGTGTTGGATTTGAGCACCGTTTGCTTTGATAGAAAGTTAAGATATGTATCTTTCAGCCCACAAAAATTTTAGATTTTATCTCTTTTTATTTTGATACCAGTTTTTGCTCAAAGTCAGTGTCAATTTTGCATACTTGAAGTTCTATCAACAGTCAGTGTCAATGTTGTGGTGTTTGTAGGTGATAAAGAGTCTTTGGATCAAATTCCCATGGCTTATAAAGATGCAGTTGCAATTTTGGTTATGTTCGATCTCACAAGTCGTTGCACACTCAAGAAATATTGACACTTACAAACTCCATAAATGAGGTAAGAGATGCTTTACATATAAGTTTTGTACTGTTGTCTCTATCTTTAACATACAATGAGAATTATTTATGTTAGTAGTTTGAAAGAAAAATAATACTCATGACAACAGAGCAATATCAATTGATTGTTATATTTTTTTTCTGAGATAGATTTATTATGAACTCAAGACTCGGGAGATTTTAAAGTATGCCTTGTGCTAGCCCATAAAAAACCTATGGATAGCTGCCATCCCTTCTTGTTTATGCTTTTAGCTATCTAAGTATGTTAAATTGAATTCATTGAAATGAAGGATAAAGACTTCTGGAAATTGAATTCATTGCTCATTAGATTAGTCTCTTTTTTTATTTAGGTGCAACTTAAAAACGTAGTGGAAAGAAAATACTGGCGGAAGGGAGCTCCGACACCAATTTCCAGAGGATACTCATAGCCATTAAATCCTCCAAGGTAAGCTTCTTCTTATTCTTGCTTATATTTATTTACTTATGAATTGCCCTATCATTTTGGTCTCATATTTTAGGGTTTTATGTGAAATAATGCCAATTTGTTCAAGCCTTTGTGCTCAAATCTAACACCTCTCTCTGCCTCTTTATCTATTGCTATTATTCTATTAAGCTTATAGAGACCCCGCTTTATGTAGATCTAGCATATCGAGGGACAACAACTGCTGCTCTGAAAAGTGAGGTATATCTCAAATTAGATGTATTCAAGGTAGCTTTCTGGTGCCAGATTCACATATTTTATCTCAAATTAGATGTATTCAAGGTAGCTTCGTAAGCTTTTTAGAATTTCATCCAGTATTTTCATTAGTATTAGTTGTTATATTGTGTATTATAGCAAGTTTGATAAAAATAATTTAAACAGGCTTATGGTACAACTCAACCTACACAAATGACACTGGCTTTGATCCTATTGCATTGGCACGTATTCCTCGTTCTGTATATCTGATATACATCTAAAACTATTTTTTTAATTCTGCGTTCTCCTTTCTATTATTCTAGTTCTAATGATTGATATATCACCGTGAAACAGAAAATCCAGTCTCAGTATATATAAATAAAATAAAAACATGCTACTTACAAGCCTTTTTTTATTTAATTCAAGTGTTTACTTTGAACTATTCAAAACACATACTTAAGTCATTAATGTTGGTACTTGGTAGCAAAATATTGTTTGCGTTTGTATAGGAAATGCCAAAACTTGAGACCCCAATACAGATTAATAGATGGTTCTTTATATTTAATGGCTACAAATTCTCAATGATGCACTTTCCTGACTTTTGTGATGTTGTTCTCTTACCCTGTGTTTCAAATAAAGATACAAATCTGCTTTGGTTTTTGTTTGACAAGAAATTTTAACTTCTGAAGTTGTTCCTGTCTTTGATATTTATTTCAGTTTCTTAATTCTCCTTTGGATGTTTTATATACATTAGTTTGTCATACAACTGCTTAACTGTTTATCAGATTGCATTATAATATTTTGTCATGGTGCTGAGGGGCTTTCATGGCGGCTTGGGGTTGGCTGATTGGTGGCTCTTTGGTGACTCATCAACAATCAGCCTAGGGGCATGGTGCTGGACATGGAATCTAAGCTCAAGGAAGGAGAGGGGCTGAATGTGTGTTGAGATCTGAATTTATTTAGGCAGCCTATTGAACAGGTAAATTTGTCAAAGTTAAATCCATTAATTAATTAAATAGGAGGCAACCAACGTTAGGTTTTTTGAAAGGAATTTAGTATGTTAGATTGCTTTGGTGCAGATTCATTCCCACATTCATTTTTAAGCTTTTTTGGAACAGGTGCCAGGAATGTTAGATTGCTTTGGTTTTGGTGCGCTTGGGATGCTTTTTTACCACAATGTTAATGTTAATCCTCAGAGAATCAAGGATGGACTCAGGAGGTTATGTAGCTACTTTTTAGCTGTTCCTTGTTACTTGAAAATATATATATATTCATGTAAAAATGATATAAAACTTGGTGACAGAGAATAGTCTTGGCTTGGCTACCTTAGGGGAGAAAATAGTTTATTCTTATGGATTTAACAGAGTATAATTTCATAGCTTAGTCAAGTTTTATCTTTTGTTAGGTATAATTTCATAGCTTACATGAGAAGTATTTATTCAATGTTTGATTTGAACATCGTTTGATATTGTGTTAAAATAAATGTCTTTATACTGAAATTAATATGAAAACTATATTTTTAATCTGAACTTTAGTGGATTAGCTATGAATTAGCAATATTAGCGTAGGCCTGGCCCTAACTAACTTAGCCTTGGCTTATTTTAGAATAGACCAGGCCTAGCTACTCGTAGCGTAGGTTGACCGGACCTGCGCTAGAGTTAGCGTCGGCCATTTTAGTTAATTTTTAGCTTCTACTTAGTGTCGGTCTTAGCGTGGGCTGGCCTACGCTAATAGGGTCTGGTCGCAAAATTTTACTTCCAACGTTTTAGTGGGGCATCAACAAGTCTATGCTAATTTGCTGTTTAGGGGTCCGTTTTTTCCCATTTAGCATGGGTTTTTGGCCTACACTAATCACTAATTTTCTTGTAAATAAACAAAGCAAGACTAACTAGCCTCAACCGCGATTTTCCAACCGTGAAACAACGTTATGGTTGTCTTTATCTTTAAACTACATGAACGCCATCAAAGAAGTCACTCTTACTCAGACCAAACAAAACCCTAAAGAAGGGCCACATTTGCAAGTTTTTATAAAATATCTTACCACATAACCACTACTAACTGGTAAATTAAGTGGACCATCGATTATGATTTTTTATAAGAGACCATTGTACATGCTGCCAAGTTTATAGCAAATTTAGTATAGTTTTTTTTTTCTTCTACTCAATGCAAAAATTATAATTTGTCACATTGGTTTAGAATTAATATCAATTCGATTCAAAACACTCAAACATGCTGGCAACGAATTTCAAATATGATTACATCTTTAAACGTGATTCTAAGTAGATCAAATATCAAACATGCTAAAACTTGACATAATATTCTGACTTTTGTGTTTCATTGGTGGCAATAGAGATGCAGAAGAAATATTGAAGTGGGAGAGAGAGATGTTGCAGAAATATACTCATTTATCTTATTTAATTTGGTAAAGTGTTGAAATTGTAAGGAAATAAAAAGGAATGTGAGTCCCATGCGATCAGGTTTCTTCGACATCTTTGCGAGAGATGGTTTAGGGAGAAGAGAAAGTTGCACTTCATTTTTTTTTTTTTTCAATTAATGTTTATCTTTAACTATAAAAACTGCAAAGATGATTGAAGTTGAAGGTAGAAAAATCGATTGGACCAATTAAGAATTGATTGTAACAAAAATTTTGTACAAAGATATTTTAAAAAATAAAAAAAGTACCATTTCTCTCCTATCACTTTTTATTTAACCAAACAACTATTTTCATATTTCTCTTCTATTTCACACTTATTTCATCTCTTATATCAAACAACCTACAATCATCTCTATCTCTTCCCTATTTTTCTTTCTCCATTTCTCTCATTTTACCAAATACATTAATGTTGAAGTGAGTAGATATGTCCTTTTTTTTTTTTATATATAATAACATCATAGTGGCTATTTGAGCATGTGATCTTGTTAGCATTTATTGCATTTGTAACATGAAATGCTACATAATCTAATAACTTTTTATTATTTTTAATTATTTGACTAGTGTTTTAAGGACACTCATTGGCATTCCCTTTAACACTTTGCTTGGTAGGGAAAAAGAAATAGGAAAGAAATAATAGAGAACAAAGAAAGAAAGAAGAGAGAAATATAGATGAGATGGAGATAATTTATACGTTACTTGATATAAAAGGAATAAGTGTAAAATAGAAGAAAAATAGGAAAGATTAGTTGTTTGGTTAAATAAAATGTGTGAAAAGAGAAAGTATCGTGCAACTATTAATGATCTAAAGTTTAAAAAAATAAAAAGATTAATATTTGGGCAGCTTTGTAAACAGAAGCGCTATAATGGTCCATTTTTTAAGAAGATAAAAAAAAGGGTCGTAAAGTACCCTCCGGTCATAGAGGGTTTTGGTACCTTCTTATTATTTTTTATTAAATGGAGGCAGGCATAAAGGTCAAAATTACATAGGAACAAACCGTGTAATCTGTTCTAAATTATTTTGAAGACATAAAATAGATTTTAAATGAGACATATGTGTATTGTAAATGAGAATATGAAAAATGGGGGAATACAATAAAAAAATACAGGATAATGGTTATAAGGGTCAAAAAGTCTTTTCAAAAATTAAAAATATAAATTCTAATAATTAAATATTGTCCCATAATTGTAAAATACTAAGATCATTTAAAAAAATTGAGAGAAATTGATTAAATAATAAAAAAAGGTACCAAAACTCTTTCCCGCCAGAGGGTACGGTAGAATTTCCCTAAAAAAAAACATTAATAGTGAGGGCGTTTATAAAAGAAAACGCCTTAACGATTCAATTATTTTTTAAAAAATGCTAAGGGCTTAGAACCAACAACACATATTTTATAAAATAAAACGTAATGGTTATTCCGCTTTAGTCACAGAAATGCCCTAATGATTAAGATTAGAAAAAAAATAAAATAAAACACCTCAAGCTCCCATTTCATTTTAAACAAATAAACTTCGTTGCACTATAAGGGCATTTATGGGAGTATGAACACATAAGTCCCTCATATTTACATTCTTATTTCCATAAATTGGCACAATGATGATTGATAATATATATACATCACGTTCCAATAAAAAAGCTTAAGACTATTGTTAGTAATTGTACACGGTGACTGCAATATTTTTATTGCAACGTCTTAATTTCTGAATTCAAGAATAATACCCATTAGAGGCATTATTTCCAAATTTATGAAATTATTTCGCGCAATTATTAATATCAACATCAAACACATAAACAATACCTTAGGTAATTCAACAGTTACTTAAGCATAAACATTCAATACATTCATCCAATAATTCAGTAATATGCTAACATTGGTTCAATACAAACGTAAAACATAAATCCATAGGCATAATGAAGATACAATTATACATACGTCCTGACATAATAGAAATAGGCCTTTAAAGGCTCCACATGTACCAAAGTATTACACCAAAAGAAAACATCAATGTGCCTATACAAAACCATCCTAAAGCAAGAGGATTGGGCCATATAAGGCCCAACCATGAACTCCTAGCTCCCGGTTAAGTATCTGGTCGAGAACTCTACACATCTGAATATAAAACCACACAACGTACGTGTGGTGAGACTAACATCCCAATGAGTGTGATCAAGCATGTAGTGTGGGAGAAACAAACAAATGAGGTGCAACAATCATTCCAAAAAAACAATCACTTCATAAGTCATCAATAATGGTAAATAATGAAAGGTTAGTCATGAAGTGTTTAACCCAACACCCTAAGGGTCTTTCCACTTTACATGAGGCTAGATTGAGCTTAGATTAACAGGAACCGTCGTTTCTAAAGGCCACTAGGACCTTACCCTTAAATTGTGATAGATTTTAGCATACATCATGAATTCCTTTTAAAACATGAGGTCCGGAGACCTATATAATTTTCCTCTTAAACATAAGGTCCAAAGACCCAAAATTTCCTTTTACATGATTAAGGTTTAAGAACATGAAAATTGATAACAAGTGCATGAACATAAGTATTAGCATTGAGTGCATAACTCCTTTAAAGCCTAATCATCATCATGTGAGTTTCAAACAAAACCCTAGCCTTCAAACCTAGGGTTAGAGCAAACATAAACATACAAAGAAAATAATCCAACAGCCAACCCTGGGTTAACCTCTAATCAACCACAATCAAACAAAATAAGCAATGGAAGAAAAAAATAGGGTGAAGTTGGCTGAAGGTCTCTAGAAGGGGGGGTTGAATAGAGACTTCTCAAATCTGTTCCTGCTATTTCACACTAAAATTGATTGTTGAGGATGTGCTCTCAAGTTCGTGACTTGGAGCTCTCTAAAGACAGAATATAAATAAATACAATTTTAGTGATGATTTATATTTCTAGATTATTCAGAATCTTATCTTGAATATTGTTCAGTTATTGCTTTGTTACTAAGTTGTTTAGTTCTTTCAAGATAAGCTTAGTAAAGACCAGATAAGAGACAGGGGTGCACAGATCTTATCATGGTTCACCCACTCCTTGGGCTACGTCCAGTCCTCACAAACACGTGGAGATTTTCCACTATTGACATCCTGCCAATACAAGTATTCTTTCTTACAGGCCCTCTTCAGGACGTCTAACTCACACTGAGACTAGGCACTCTATCTTAGCCCGAGCCACAAGTATCTACAGCCTCTTCAGGACGCAAAACACCTCACTCTAAGACTAGGAACCTTCCTATCTTAGATAGACTGTTACAGGTAAATGTTTATGATGAGATCTAGCTTACAAGCATACACAATATGGATATAAAGATGGGTAAGCTAGGTAATCTCTCTACTTAAGATACAATATAATAGTGATGCACACAAGAGAGATGAGAAGAGACAGGTGATCTCAAGATGAGATGAGTCTGTTCACAGACAACTGAGATGTGCACTTGAGATGTTAGTTGAGATGTGATAAGATGCTTGATGATCGTACAGTAATGCAGGAAGTCTCTCTCACTTCCAACTGTTTGATCTTGTCTCTTTTATATCTCCAGTTAGAAAAACTAGCCGTTATATAACCATTTCTAGCTGTTGGAGTTGCACAGCAAGGAGACAGGCTTTTCAAGTAGGTGAACAACAACTTTTCAGGCTAAGTCACTATGTCAGTGTCCTTGTGTCCTTGTTTGACTTTATGTTGACCTCACTTGCTTTCTACTATCATTGAGCATGCAGTCTTGCTTCTGTCCAGAGTTAGTTATAACTTTCTTGTATCTCTGATGAGATCTCGTCTGTTTGCGTCTGTTCCATGAGACAACGTCTGTCCATGAGACAGCGTCTCAAGCTATTCTTGCATCTCAAGTTGAACTTGCATCTGTTCATGGCTTGCATCTCATGCTGAGCTTGCTTGCATCTAAAGCTGAGCTTACATCTGTTCATGGCTTCCATGCTTATGCTTGCTTGAACTATGATAGCTTCTGAACACAGGCTTGCATCTCAAGCTGTGCTTTTATCTGAATCTTGTTGGAGTGTTTTTTTATAGCCTTAGTGATGAGCTTGGTTGTATATTTTCTGTTCTAATTCAAACACACATGTTGTATGTGTAGATTGACTTTCTTAAGCTCTAGTCTGATCCTTGAAGCACACAACTGTAAAGCTCTTAAAGACTTTTAATGGCTTCTGATCTTGTGTTCTTGCTACCCATAACTTAGCTTGTTTAAGTGGTCTAAGGATCCTTTCTGTCTTCATGTATTCCTGTAGTAACTTAAATACAGAAAGTCTCTGCCACACTTGAGCACACAGTTAGCAACACAAGATGCATCTGATATGTATATTTAAACTTAGTCAATTTGTCATATTAAAAACTTCTTGGAGTGAGCTTGTCTCAACAATCTCCCCTTTTTTGATGATGGCTAACTATGAGTTTAAATATCTAATGAGATAAAAATGAATATGATGTATATCTAAGGTTAACTCCCCCTGAGTTGAGCAATCTCTTTGTAACAGAAATACTTGAGGGAAAGAACTCCCCCTGAGTGATAAGCTTAATTTTCTGTCTGAGATTTAATATTCAATTGTGAGCTAAAATGTCAATTAAATTGCTAAACAAACCAAACAGAAAATATACTGCAGATATCTGAGAGTCAATTTTCATTAATCATAAATTTTGAGGATTACAAAGAAAAAGATGCCACTGCATCTCAACAAAAGAACTGTGAAAAGATGCCAATTACATCTTTAACTGTCAAACTGATCATATCCTAAAAAAAACGTGAAGTTTCCTACCCAAGACTCTCATTAGATATATCTAACCTACTCTCCCCCTTTTGACATTATCAAAAACGAAAGACTAGCATAGCTAGGATGAAAGGGAAGAGGATGAGCCTGAGCTAGGGCCAGAGGGTCGCAGCACAGTTTGAGGAAACTCAGGCAGAGGAGGCAAATTGGAAAGATGAAGGTTCATCCTCTTGTGAAAATCATTCGATGCATGCATTGCTTGCAGGACTGTGTCAAATCCTGAAAGAATGGCCTCTTGCCTCTTCTTGTGGTGCTTAGTTTCTTTAAGATCTTCTTCTGATTCTGTTTAATTATGGCTTGGAGGGTCTGGTGTTGTTGTTGTTCTTCTTCTTGTAATTGGTTCAGAAAAGTATTGATTGAATGGGACAGATGAGTAGGAATGGATGGTTCAGATGAGGGTGCCTTAGCTGGCTCAGGTCTGTCAGTGGGAGGTGCAGACTGATCATTTGGGTTGTGGTGAGCTGAGCAGGATGGTCTCAACAAAGAATTTTCCAGGAGTGGGAAATGAAGTAGGGATGGAGTAAGTGGCTTTCGACTTACTAGAGTAGCTTATTGAGTGGTGGTTACTTCAACAGTCTCAGTCTCAACTTGTTGCGGATCTTGGTGAGTCTCAAAGCTTGAGGGTTGTGGTATCCTTTTCTAAGCTCATCAAAGTTTCAACAACAATCTTACTGATAGGAGAGACTTCCTGTGGAGTTATCTCCGGTGGAGGAGATGGAGGAGGTAATTGAGGAGATGCTTGTTGCAAGTGGTGAATGGTGCTCAGTTTCTTATTCAAACATAACTCCTTCTTCTTCATTCCTTGCTTCAGCTTCTGCTTTCTCCTCCTTGCTCATGGAGTTTCTCAGGTGTTGGGTTAGTATGAGCTAGAGCAGTAAGATCAGATTTGGATTCTTCTTCTTCTTTCTCCTAGTCTCATTTCTGTAGAGGACAGAAGGCTGAGCTTTCCTTTTCTGTTCCTTTACTGGAAAACTCAGAACCTGCTTGAGTTTCATCACCAGCTGCCTTTAAGGCCTTCTTTTTCTTCTTTTTCTTGTCTGCCTCTGACATTTTGGATGATGGAGAAGCTTGTGTGTTTGTAGGGACAGCAGAGGAGGATCATTTAAAGGAAAAGTAGGAGTGGGGATGTTCTTACCGTTTAAGCCAAGAGATTTCAGGTTTTTGTTTCCAACATAACCTGGTCTTTCTTCAGACTTTTCACAGCCGCTGAAATCAACCTTGAAATGCCTCATGATTCTGGTAGTGAGCATTCCAAAGGGAAGAGATGCGTTGATCTTGGAGTTGTGGAAGGCATGCTCCATATGCCTTAAGATGAGAAATGGGAGGTTCAGAGGTATCCCATGCTTGAGGTGATACATCACCATCAAGTCTTGATGATAAACCTTGTTAAAAGTGCCAGCCCTTGGCATGATGCACTTAACAACCAAATGAAACAGAAATTTACCAAATAGGTTCAGAGATGATGCAGCATCTGTGATGAGACCACCTTTGAAGAGAGAGGTTCCTACATTGGCTGATGGAATTCCAACTTCATTCCACCAGTGTTCTTCATTGTACAACCTATTCCCAGCTATAGGTGGTTGGATAGATGGCACCAAGAGTTTCCTCTGTCAGTTCTATGTGGACACCTCTGATGTCAGAGATGATGTGGGGCTGACCCTGGGAGGATCCCTTAGCTTTGTAGCAGGCTGCATAGAATGCACTAGTCATCTTTGGAAAAACTGACTCAGTCATGCCCAAGTATTCCTTCCATCCTTGTTTTTCCAGATAGGGACCAATGTCCCATCCTTCATCTCTTAGCTCTTGAAATGAGATCACTCTTCCTATTATGATCTTCTTGTCTACGAATCTTTTAGTAAACTTCTCCTCCACTTCAGCATTGGAAAAGAGATCAGATTGGAACGAAAGCTTCTTCCTTTCTACAAGCTTTTTCTTTCCTTTTTCCTTGAAGCCTCTGGTTGAGTTAGGTCTATGTGAACAGGGGATTTAGGAGCTGCAGTTACGGTGACTTGTGAAGCAATCCTTTGGGATTTCATCCTAGGAGGCAAAGGGGTGCTCTTTTTGGATGATGTGGACTTTGAAGATGGAGAAGGTTGGGTAGGTTGGGAGGATTGTGAGGGTTCCGTTTCTGTGCTAGGTTGTGAAGATGGAGAACGACTCGGGGTTTCTTGGCTTGAATGGATGCTCTTAGATTTTGATCCTTCTTCTGATCCAGACACATTTTGCTTCTGGAGATGATGATGATGGGGATTTATCAGAAAAAGGGAGTTTGAGAGTGATTTTATGCGCATTTGCAGAAGAGAGGAAGTGAGTTATGAGTTAGAGATGCTTTTAGAGAGATATGAGAGAGAGAGAGAGGGTAGGATAAAAAAAGAAGTAAATGCGCTAGTGGGAAGTTATTGAAAACGGTTGAAGAGTGGTTGGCTCTTCTTTTTATAGTATAACGGCTAGTTTGCCAAGTAGTGGCCAGTTGCTAGCCGTTGACTAACGACTCTTTCTTCCATTCAGTAACGTTCATTTACGTTTCAGTAACCACATGAGACGTGAGTTGAGATGAGTTACGAGATGCGTCTGATAGAAGATGCATCTGAGACCTTGTCTCTTCACAGATGGCCCCTGAGTCTCATTTCTGACGAGATTCTCAGCATATAACCCAGTACTAAGTTGAGCTTAGTTCATCATTTTTAATCAAGACAACACACATTTAACAATTTTAAATTTTCAATGAATCTTTCTTCTACCAAGGGTTTTGTAAAGATGTCAGCTAACTGACTTTTGGTATCTACAAATATTAATTCAATATTTCCTTTTTGCACATGATCTCTTATAAAGTGATGTTTGATGTCAATGTGCTTAGACCTAAAATGGTGAACATGATTCTTTGCAAGGTTTATGGCACTAGTGTTGTCATAGTAAATAGGAATTTTAGAGTACCTGACTGTATAATCTTGCAATTGAGATTTGAGCCATAGTACTTGAGTACAACATGCAGCAACTGAGACATACTCAGCTTCTGTAGTGGAGAAGGCAATGGTATTTTGCTTTTTGCATGACCAGGAGATAAGGCATTTTCCTAAGAATTGACAGGATCCACTGGTGCTCTTTCTATCCATCTTGTCACCAGTAAAATCAGCATCACTGTATCCTATGATCAAAACTTTTTCCTTTCTCATACCATAAGCCAAGATTAGTAGTTCCAATCAAATACCTATATATTCTTTTAACAGTAGTGAGAAGAGATTCTTTAGGATCAGATTGGTACCTTGCACATATTCCCACAACAAACTGAATATCAGGTCTGTTGGCTGTTAAATACATAAGGGAACCAATCATGCCTCTGTAAAGCTTGTCTGAGACATCTTTTCCAGCTTTATCTTGGTCAATCTGAGTTGAGGGATGCATGGGAGTCTTCATTGGTCTGGCCTCACTCATTTTGAACTTGTTGAGCAGGTCTCTAGTGTATTTTTCTTGACTAATGAAGATCCCAACAGTCAGTTGCCTAATCTGTAGCCCTAAGAAGAATCTTAGCTCACCCATCATACTCATCTCAAATTCTCCCTGCATGAGACTTGAGAATTCTTGGCATAGAGATTTATTAGCTGAACCAAAAATGATATCATCAACATAAATTTGAACAATTAATAAATCTTTGTTGATTTCCTTTTTAATAAGGTAGTGTCAATCTTACCCTGGTGAAACCATTTTTAATTAAAAAAGAACTCAACCTGTCATACCAAGCTCTTGGAGCCTGCTTGAGACCATACAGAGCCTTGGAGAGTCTGAGCACATATTCAGGATGATCAGGATCTTCAAAACCAGGAGGCTTCCTCACATAGACTTCCTCTTCTATGATTCCATTTAGGAAGGCACTTTTTACATCCATCTGGTACAATTTGAAGTCCTTGAATGCAACAAATTCCAACAGGATCCTTATAGCTTCAAGTCTTGCCACAGGTGCAAAGGTCTCATCATAATTTATTCCTTCTTGTTGATTGAACCTTTGTGCCACCAGTCTGGCTTTGTTTCTCATGACCTTCCCTTTATCATTTAGTTTATTTCTGAAGACCCATCTGGTTCCAATTATGGATTGATGAGATGGTGGAGGAACTAAATTCCAGACTTGGCTTTTCTCAAACTGATTTAACTCTTCCTCCATAGCCTTAACCCAAGATTCATCATGGAGAGCTTCATCAATGTTCTTTGGTTCAGTCTCAGATAATAAGACCATTAAGTTTTCATTGTTTCTGAATGAAGACCTAGTTCTGATTCTGTCTAAGGTTTCTCCAATGATTTGTTCTCTGGGATGAGATCTCACTAATCTCCAGCTTCTAGGGAGTTGAGAAGCATGCTCATTTTGGATCTCAATATTTTCTTGTCTTTGTTTCTTGAGTTTCAGTTTCATCATCTGGCTTGTTTTCTTCTTGGAGGTTATGAGATGTCTCAAGAGGTTATGAGATGTCTCAAGGTGGCTGCTTCTGTGAGACAGTCCTTCAGATTGAATATTTCCTCTTTGCTTAGATTGAGATGATCTCACTAGCTTTTGGTCAGGTGAGGATCTTTCCTCAGCTTCTTGTGTTGAGATCTTTAGTTCTCTCATCATTTCTTCAATCTCTTCATCAACTTCTTTTTAGAAGTTTCCCTGTATCTCATTGAACACTACATGCACAGATTCTTCAGTAGTTTTTGTTCTCAGATTATATATTCTATAAGCTTTAGATGTTAGTGAATATCCCAGGAAAATTCCTTTATCAGATTTAGTGTCAAATTTTCCTAACTGATCTTTAGTATTTAAAATATAACAATCACATCCAAAAACATGAAAGTAAGAGATTGAGGGCTTTTTGCCTTTCCAAAGCTCATAAGGAGTTTCATTCAAGATCTTCCTTATGGTAACTCTGTTTATAATGTAGCAGGATGTGTTGACAGCTTCTTCCCAAAAGTATTTCTCAATTCCATAATCACATAGTAAAGTTCTTGCCATTTCCTGAAGAGTTTTATTCTTCCTCTCAACTACCCTATTCTGTTGAGGAGTTCTTGGACAAGAGAAATTGTGAGTGATGCCATTTTGTCAAAGAATTTTTTAAACTTGGCATTCTCAAATTCTCCACCATGGTCACTCCTTACAGATCCAATTCCATATCCTTCTCAGATTGAATCTTTTTGCAAAAGGTTTTGAAAGAGTCATAAGATTCATCTTTCTGAGATAGGAACAGAACCCAAGTGAACCTTGAGAAGTCATCCACTATAACAAAATCATATTTTTTACCACTAAGACTGGCAGTCTTAGTTGGTCCAAACAAGTCAATGTGGAGAATCTCAAGTGGCCTGGTAGTTGAGACATGAGTCTTGGATTTGAAACTTGATTTGTTGTGCTTGCTTTTTATGCATGACTCACAAATCATATCCTTGTCAAATTTAACTTTAGGTAGTCCTTTGACAAGAGATTGATTTGCAAGCTGACCCATGGTTCTCATGTTGATATGTCCAACTCTTTTGTGTCATAGCCATTTTTCATGGTCATGAGACATGAGACATGTGAGATTAGACAGACTCTCAAGAGAGACTGAGTAAAGATTTTTATTTCTGATTCCAGAAAAGACCTTGTTTCCAGTTTTTGAGTCTATGATCTCACAAAAATTTGGTTGGAAATTCACATGATAACCATGGTCTTACCAATCTTACCAATGCCCTTAATTTGGGCCTTACTGTTGTCTCCAAAAGAGACAACCCCAGTAGCCTTCTCTTCAAGTGACAGAAACTTGCTTTTGTCTCCTGTCATGTGTCTTGAACAGCCACTGTCCAGTACCCACACCTTCTTTGACTTGGCTGCTGCCAGGCACATCTGTCACACAATGAGGTTTAATTTTAGGTACCCATTTATACTTGGGTCCTTCATGGTTAGTGACCTTTCTCTTGGATGCTACATGTCTTAGGTAGCATTCAGTGGCCTTATGACCAAATTTACTGCAGCAAGCATCATCTTTCTTTCTTCCTTTTTCTTGCAGGAATGAAGAAATCCTTGTACCAGATTTCACTGGAGGACTTCTCATAGCCTAGTCCAGCTTTATCAAAAATTCCTTTTTGAGACCCAATGAGTCTCTCAAGGTTTTTGTTCCCTTAACAAATTTTGCCAGATCATCTATGAGAGTCTTGTTTTGTTTCTTGAGATTCTGGTTTTCTTCTAAAAGATGCTTTAGCCTTTGCTCATCAGGAGGCTGCCTCATACTTTTAGTAAGTTCAGACAGTTTCATGTGAGACAACATGAGACTACTATTTTTATGATTCAAATTCTCATTTTCTTTTTCCAGGAATTTAACCTTTTCAAGAGCTATATCTAGCTCTGATTTTAAATGAGAGCTTTTTGAAACTAGGAGATTTGAATCATAAAGAAGATTTTCAAAGGCACACTTGAGTTCAGTTAGAGTCAGTTTAGAGTCTGAGTCACTTACCTCATTATTATCTGATGAGTCACTGTTTGCCATAAGACATATGTTGGCTGATTCTTCACCTGGACTGTCATCTCCTTAAGTTCAATCCAAGTAGTCATCATTGCTTTCTTCTTAGGACTTTTCTTCTCATCTTCTTCTGAGCTGAGGGCACTCAGATTTCATATGTCCAGGTTTTCTGCACTCATACCATGAATTGACCTTTCTTTTCTAATTTGATTTCTCCTCTTCTTGATGGAAACCTTTTCCTTCCACTTCCTCTAGCCCTCCACATGCGTCTTATCTTTCTTGAGATGTAAGCCAACTCATCATCCATTTCACTTTCATCATCATCTTCTTCATCTTCTTCAGTTTCTGTGTCATGAGATGAGTTTAGTGAAGTCTGTTGAGATGAGCTTACCTTCTTACCTTTGTAGTTGCTAGAGGTTGCTTTCAGAGGCTAGAGTATTGGGACGTCTTATATGGTCCTCTTCCATCAATTCCTGCTCATGAACCTTTAGTGATCCAAGGAGTTCATCCAGTCTGAGGGATCTCAGGTCTTTGGCTTCCTGAATAGCTGTTACCTTAGGTCTCCAGGGCTTGGGTAAGCTTCTCAGGATCTTTCTTACCATGTGCGTTAGAGTATGTTCTTCCCAGAGATTTTAGGTCATTTGTTATGACAGTGGAATCTTCTCACCATGTCTTCAATGCCTTCATCTTCATTCATCTTGAAGAGCTCATACTGTCTTACTAGTAGTTGATCTTGGCTTCTTTGACTTGATGTTCCCTCATGTTCAACCTCAAGAGCATCCCATATTTTTTGGCTGTTGTACATCCTGTACCTTATCATATTCACTGCGACTAAGAGCACAGGTTTAGCAGATATTAGCTTGAGTTTAGCAGATATTTAGCTCTTGAGTTTAGAACATACTTGCCTTTAGCATCTGTCCATCTGTCTGTAGGCTTAATTATTCTTTGTTCAAGCTCATCAGTGTGTAGGGTGTGTAGGGTCCATATTCTTGATTTCCCATAGATCAACATGGGGACTCAATGAACAGTCTCATCCTATCTTTCCAGTAATAGTAATCAGTTCCATCAAAGGCAGGTGGCATGTTGGTGGAAGCTCTTCCAGGTATGAAAGACTTGCACTGGGTCAGCCATGGCTTTTTCCTCTTCACACACAGGTGTGCTAACCCCTTAAGAGGTCGAGCTTTGATACCAACTGAAGTTGGCTGAAGGTCTCTAGAAGGGGGGTTGAATAGAGACTTCTCAAATCTGTTCATGCTATTCACACTAAAATTGATGTTGAGATGTGCTCTCAAGTTCGTTGACTTGAGTCTCTATAAAGACAGGATATATAAATAAATACAATTTTAGTGATGATTTATTTTCTAGCTGAATTCAGAATCTTATCTTGAATATTGGTTCAGTTATTGCTTTTGTTACTAAGTTGTTTTGTTCTTTCAAGATAAGCTTAGTAAGACAAGATAAGAGACAAGGGGCACAGATCTTATCATGGTTCACCCACTCCTTGGGCTACGTCCAGTCCTCACAACACGTGAGATTTTCCACTATTGACAATCCCGCCAATACAAGTATTCTTACAGCCTCTTCAGGACGTCTAACTCACACTAAGCCTAGGCACTCCTATCTAGCTAAGCCACAAGTATTCTTACAGCCTCTTCAGGACGCAAACACCTCACTCTAAGACTAGGAACCTTCTTATCTTAGTGAGACAGGTTAAGTAAATGTTTATGATGGGTCTAGCTTACAAGCATACACAATATGGATAGAGATGGGTAAGCTAGGTAATCTCTTTACTTAAGATACAATATAATAGTGATGCACACAAGAGAGATGAGAAGAGACAGGTGATCTCAAGATGAGATGAGTCTGTTCACAGACAGCTGAGATGTGCACTTGAGATGTCAGTTGAGATGTGATAAGATGCTTGATGATCGTACAGTAATGCAGGCAGTCTCTCTCACTTCCAACTGTTTGATCTTGTCTCTTTTATATCTCCAGTTAGAAAAACTAGTCGTTATATAACCATTTCTAGTTGTTGGAGTGCACAACAAGGAGACAGGCTTTCCAAGTAGGTGTACAACAGCTTTTCAGGCTAAGTCACTGTGTCAGTGTCCTTGTGTCCTTGTTTGACTTTATGCTGACCTCACTTGCTTTCTACTATCATTGAGCATCCAGTCTGCTTCTGTCCAGAGTTAGTTATAACTTTCTGTATCTCTGATGAGATCTCGTCTGTTCGCCTCTGTCCATGAGACAGTGTCTCAAGCTGTTCTTGCATCTCAAGTTGAACTTGCATCTGTTCATGGCTTGCATCTCATGCGAGCTTGCTTGCATCTAAAGCTGAGCTTACATCTGTTCACGGCTCCATGCTTATGCTTGCTTGAACTATGATAGCTTCTGATCATAGGCTTGCATCTCAAGCTGTGCTTTTATCTAAATCTTTTTGGAGTGTTCTTTATAGCCTTAGTGATGAGCTTGGTTGATATTTTCTGTTCTAATTCAAACACACGTTTGTATGTGTAGATTGACTTGCTTGAGCTCTAGTCTGATCCTTGAAGCACAACTGTAAAGCTCTTAAAGACTTTTAATGGCTTTTGATCTTGTGTTCTTGCTCCATAACTTAGCTTGTTTAAGTGGTCTAAGGATCCTTTCTGTCTTCATGTATTCCCGTAGTAACTTAAATACAAAAAGTCTCTGCCACACTTGAGCACACAGTTAGCAACACAAGATGCATCTGATATGTATATTTAAACTTAGTCAGTTTGTCATATTAAAAACTTCTTGGAGGTGAGCTTGTCTCAACATTGGGGGCATTTATAGGATCTCATACAAGAATGAAGTGAGTGGGTGAACCACACTTACCTCAAGAGTAAAGGAATAGGGGTGGGGAGGGGTGGAGGGTGATGATTCAAGGCTTCCTTGAGAGCTTGAGGCTTCAATCTTGCTCCTTCTCTTTCTTCTCTCTCTCTCTTTCTAGGATTCTCTCTAGAACAAGGGAAATAGAAATAAATGCCAAAGCCCTAATTGAAATGAGCATTAAAAGCTTTTATGTGTACTCTCGCTCAAGCGAGGATTTGCTCGCTTGAGCGAGCGAAATGATGCTCTACATGATTCGCGTTCTCTCTCAAGCGAGAAACTGCTCGCTTGAGCGAGACCAAATCAGAGAGCAACCTCTTAAATTCCCCTCAATCTCGCTCAAGCGAGAGGCTTCTCGCTTGAGCGAAAAAAAAAAGAAACCCATTTCCCCTGATATATTCGCTCAAGCGAGGGTACTCTCGCTTGAGCGAGCTACTTTCTCACTTAAGCAAGGCTATGCTCGCTTGAGCGAGATAGCTGCAGAAATGGAAATTCCAGATTCCATCCTAAGCATCTTTCACCAATTTTTACCCTCTTTTCCTAGTTCCTTTTTACAAAAATATCTTTCTAACCCTATTTGAATTATGAAATTGATTTGTACAATTTACGATGTTACATTTACGGTAGGGAGTAACAATTTAACAATATAGGAAAAGATTCCTTTGAGTGAGAAATAGTTTATTCAAATAAATTATGGAACTAATGCTACTAAAGTTGGTAATCAAAGTGAATAAAAAAATGCAAATTTGGCCTAAATATAATTCTATATTTTTTTTTGTGTAAATCACAAGTATTCCTTATTATCAGGGGTAATCCTATTTGAGGCTTAGTCATAGCTAAGACTCCTCACCTCTCCCTAAGAATGTGTTAGTGAGGATCGAACCCGGGATAATTCTACATTAATGCTTCACCTTTCGGCGTTTGTAATTAATTCTCCATATATTTGAGAGATTTTAGATTATAATGTTAGTCCAAAAAAAAAAATTATTGTCTTGAGTTCTGGTGAAGTCTTCCCTGAATATTGATTTTGGTAACTGTTGGGATTATATTTCAAATGGATGACTATATTAAATAGAAAACAATAAACTGATTTTGTTGAACTAGAATTTTGAATTACTATTATTAGCTTTGTCAGTAAATACATGTTATTGATAATGTTGAATCTTTGATTATGTTAAATTAATTAGTTGATGGATAGTTAAACCACTCATGGTTTCACCAGCCGTGGTTGAAAATTTTTTACGGTTTGGCCGTGTTACACTATTACCTTAACCTTGTTAGTTGTTATAGGGCATGTAGACCTCCAAAAAAATTGAATTATTGGTAAATTTCCTTTCTATTAAAAACAATTAAATACTCAATTGGTTAATGATGTTTAAAGATTGGTTTAATGATCAACTACTTAATGACTTAATTAACCATTAAATACTCAAACGTTTCTAAACCAAAAATATCTGTACCAAGAATATAAAAAAGATGAAACTTATATATTGTATTGTTAGCGTAAAGTTTATATAATTGTCTAGTGATGTGTATACGCATCATTAAAAAATTTAACCTTGCTTAGCTAGTTATGATATATAGTCCTTTTTTTTTAATAATATGATAATATAATTGGATAATAATGTAAACAAAATTTAGGTTTCATGAAGGGACTCTTGAGACGTTGGAAGAAGCCCATGCAAAAGCATCTTAATAAAAAAATTGAGTTTAATGATCTTTAAATCCATGTATCTAAGAGACACCAAGGAAGTTGTTCAATCACTGATCAAGGATATATTATGTGGATATATATACTACTAATTACTAATGCATATACAAATACACCTTTCAAGAAGGGACTCTTGAGACGTTGGAAGAAGTCCATGCAGAAGCATCTTGCAAATTGTCCTATAAAAGTAGTATAGGATCATAAACAAAAAAAACTTTTACAACATGATTTTACATCAGTTAAAAAATAACCGATGTAAAACAGTATGCGGTGGCAATTTGAAAATAAATATACATGTTTGACATCAGTTTTTGTATAACTGTTGTAGAAAGTGTTGTAAACAATCAAAATCGAATCCTAAATCCCTCTTCTTTCAGTAAGTTTGGCTTGTCAAATGGAAGCAACCAAGCAGACCCGCCATTCCCGTCCAACGTGGCCCGCAGCCTTCGGTCTCGGAGAGACGACCACCTCTCAACTCCTCTTTTCCCCTTCAACGCCGGTCAACACGTCCTCTTCGACCTTCCTACTTCATCCTGAAAAAATCATCAACGAAGGGACCCGCCTCTAGACCCCTTGGGTCCAAAAAACCCTAGATCTTCCAACTATTTCATGGCATCTCAGCTTGCTGCGCCATCAAAACCAGAACTGCCGCTTTGCCTTGCACGAATCATTCTTCAAGAGCTTCCCCAGCTCGACATCGTGCTTCGATTGAGTGACTTGACGTCTAAGTTCGATGCCACCTCGACTTTTATTGTGCAACGTCGATCTGCGAAGAAGAAAGAAATAGAACGGGGGAGGAAGTGTTGAGTCTCAAAATGTTATTAAAAGATTAATAATGTTTTAAGTCTCTTAACCCTAAGTTTTAATGGATAACAAATTTGCTTATCGTTCTTATGAAAAGGAACAGTTTCTGCTGAAGGTATTTTTTAATATTTCAGAAGATATCAACTGAAGAAATCCTGTACTCTGAAATAATGAAACCTTCCGAAGCAAAGAAACCTGCTGAAGAGATTACGAACTGCTAAAGGGAGAACCTCCTAAAGTTGTGAGAATACATACTAAAGCCTGTTCGTCTTCAATACAATACTCTCTGATATTCTTCTTGAAGACTCAAGTCAACCATAGCCGCCTCAGTTACTTGTGCCTCTCATTCTTCTGGAAAGTCAGAGAAAGTGTTTTTTGGCATATTTCAAATTTCTCTCACCAAAAAGGCAAAGTCTGCAGTAAAGTACGCGCTGCTCAGAAAAAGTGAAGCCTGCACTACTGACTCTACCACCTGCTATAGCTAAGGGTTCAAGCTATGTGTTACAACGGGAGCATTTGCATTAAATGCTATCTCTCAACGGGAAATCGATTGGAGCTCAACGGGCTGAAGTTTCCAACTTTATAAATACCAGACTCCATGAAGAAACAGACAGAGAACAGAACATAGAGAAATCAACTTGCTGAAATGCTGCTGAAATTCATATTCAACTGTTTCATTGTTTCATCTTTGTACAACACTTCTATATCCTGAGTCTTACTCAGTTATTTGTACAAGTTTCCCAGTTCAAGCTCTAAACTTGTGTAGTTTAAGAGTTTGAGCATTTTCTTTCAAACAGTTTTTACTGGGTTAGCCTGAAGAGGCTGTGTTCAAAGAATACTTGGGTTTTTAGCCTGAAGATGTTGTGTTCAAAGAATACTTGGGTTTTTAGCCCGGAGAGGCTGTGTGTTCAAAGAATACTTGGGTTTTTAGCCTGGAGAGGTTGTGTTCAAAGAATACTTGTGTTGAGCCTGGAGAGGCTAGGTGTGCAAATAATACTTGTAATCTTGCGGGATTAGTGGAAAATCTAGTGGTGTGTTTGGCCTAGGACTGGACGTAGCTCACTTAATTAGTGGGTGAACCAGGATAGATTTCTGTGGCTAAGTTCTCTCAACCCTTAACTATTTATATTCTGTTTTAACTAACCAAGGAGGGTTTAAGAAAAGTTGTTTTATAAATTCACGCAGAAAACAATCTTTTCTTCACGCAAAAATACTTCAAAATTGTTTGTATCCAACCTTCTAAGTTGCATCAGTAAGTTGCTGAACTTCCAGTTTCGGAAGGTTGCCCAAATATTTTCAAACTCAGTTTGCTTGTTTTAAAGGTTTTAGAAATTCTTTAAAGAATTTTAAAACACTATTCAACCCCCCTTCTAGTGTTTCCTGTGGTCCTAACAGTTGGTATCAGAGCTCAACTTCGGGTTGAGCATCTAACAAGTGCCGAAGGAGTAGATCCAGATGGAAACCTCTACAAGCAACTCTCACTACATAGCTGAAGGTGCCTCAGTCTCTAGGCCCCATACTTTCAATGGCTCTGACTACCATTACTGGAGGGATCACATGAAGCTCTTTATTGAAAGTAGCAACATAGATCTATGGGATGTGGTCACTGATGGTGATTATATTCCTACCAATAATGGTGTGCCCATTCCCAAGTCAGAATGGACTGGCGATCAGAAGGCTCGTGTACAACTTAATGCCAAAGCGAAACTCTACCTGATCTGTTCGTTGAGTAAATCAAAGTATGAGAAGGTGCATGGCTGCTCTTCTGCCAAAGAAATCTGGGACACATTGGCTGCAGCTCACGAAGGAACTGACAATGTGAAATAATAAAAAATCAGCATGTTGGTGCATCAGTATGAGATGTTCAAGATGCATGAATCTGAATCGATTAATCAGATGTTTGGAAGATTTCAGATCATCACCAATGGACTCAAATCTTTGGGAAAAACCTATGATTCAAGCGGTAACAATCTAAAAATCCTTAGAAGTCTACCAAAGATTTGGAGGCCCAAAGTGACTGCTATTCAAGAGGCAAAGGACCTCAACTCTCTGAGAATGGAGGAACTTTTGGGATCCCTCAAGGTCCATGAGTTGGAGCTTGGAGAAGATGCCCCTAAAAAGAAGTCGCTTGCCCTAAATGCAAAATCCAAACTGGCTAGGTCTGGTGTACAGAAGGCCTTGAGAGTGGAGGAGTCCTTAGAAGGCTCTGATGATGAAGATGATCTTGCTCTTCTGAGCAGGAGGATAAAGAGGATGCTTCAGAACAAAGCAAAATTCAGAAAGCCATCCTCATCTGACAACAAAATGGGTAAGTCAGGTAAAGAAACTTTTTCTTATGACAAAATAATCTGCTATGTGTGCAAACAACCTGGACACATGAAAGCTGAGTGCCCAAAGCTGAAGAAGGTCTCTTTAAAGAAGAAGAGATTTCCAAGAAAGAAGAAAAGCTTCATGGCCACATGGGAGGACCTTGATTATTCAACCTCTGAAGAAGATGATGAAGCTGTTGAAGAAGCAAATCTGTGTTTGATGGCTAGCCTTCCTTCTTCAGATAGCTCTGAATCAAAGGTAATACCTCAAACCCTTCAAGAAATGTATGATGATCTGGTGAAAAGTTCTAAGGAAATTTTCCATGAGTAGAAAAAGTTATCAAAAGCTTATACAGAAGTTGCAACAAAAAAAGAAGCTCTTGAGACAGAAAGTTTGTTACTCAAGGAAAAACTCCTTAGATCTGAGCCTTGTGATTCAACAAGTTTGAAAACTTAAAATGAAATCCTTAAAAAACAAGTTGCTGGACTCACAAAGCACCTGACAGCTTTTGTCACCAAAAATTTAAACATGCTTCTGGGAGTTCAAATGAATCCCAAAGACAAAAATGGGCTTGGTTATTCAGAAACTTTAACCATGCCTGATGTTAAAGTTAAAAATGCTGAAAAGGCTAAGAAAGGTAGGGGATGCCTTCATTGTGGTAAGCCTGGACATGATGTGTCAGAGTGTAGACACAAAGGAAAGGCAAACCGTCTGCTAACAAGAAAGGACCCAAAAAGATGTGGGTACCTAAAACCTTAATTGTTCCTGTTGCAGATGTGTTTAACAAGACAAAGGATACGCCACAAATGGTACCTGGACAGTGGCTGCTTGCGACACATGACAAGAGAAAGGTCTTTGTTCCAAAACCTTAGACCTAAGGATGGTGGAATGGTGACGTTTGGAGGAGATCAGAAAGGCAAAATCACTGGCGTTGGTTCAGTAGGTATATCTCCTTTATCTGTTATCCACAATGTCCTCTTGGTTAAAGGTCTTCAACATAACCTGCTGAGCATCAGTCAATTATGTGACAATGGTTTTGTTGTATCCTTCACAAGGGATGGTTGCATAGTTAGGACTCCTCTGACCAATTCATTTTTACTGCCAAGAGACACAATAATGTGTACAAAATTGATCTTGAGGACCTTGCTTATCAAAATGTGACTTGTCTTATTTCAATGAAAGATGAAAAACAGATTTGACATCAGAAACTTGGGCATGCCAGCTTGAGATTGATCTCAAAGCTTACAAAACACAATCTTGTAAAAGGCTTACCCAAGCTTTCCTTCAAATCTGATATTTTGTGTGAAAATTGTTTAAAGGGGAAGCAAAGAAAAAGTTCTTTTAAAAGCATAAATGTTGTTTCAACAGCTAGACCCTTAGAACTACTTCACATTGATCTGTTTAGTCCTACAAGAACAAAAAGTCTTGCTGGTAAAAAGTATGGTTTGGTCATCGTTGATGACTATTCTAGATTTACATGGGTGATATTCCTCAAAAGCAAGGATGAGACTTTTGAGAACTTTGCCAAATTCTGTAAAAGGGTGCAAAATGAAAAAGGATTTTGCATATCTGCCATCAGAAGTGATCATGGAGGTGAGTTTGAAAACTCAAGCTTCAACATGTTCTGTGATGAGAATGGGATCTCTCACAATTTCTCAGTGGCTAGAACACCCTAGCAAAATGGAGTTGTTGAGAGAAAGAACAAAAACTTGCAGGAGATGGGAAGAACCATGCTCATTTCAAGCAATCTTCCAAGGTCCTTCTGGGCAGAGGCTATTCACACAACTTGCTATATCAAAAATAGAATTTTGGTAAGGCCTATTCTCAATAAGGTTCCCTATGAATTGTGGAGAGGAAGAAAACCCAACATTTCATACTTTCACATCTTTGGTTGTGAGTGTTTCATATTTAACACCAAGGATAATTTGGGTAAATTCAATTCAAAATTTGACAAGGGATTCTTCATTGGTTATTCAAAAACCTCTAAGGCATATAGAGTTTACAACTCTAGGACCCTAACTGTTGAAGAAACCATTCATGTTAGATTCAATGATGCTAAAGAGACTGATAGGGAACTATCAGATCTAGAAGAGGATTTTGCAGGAATGGAGCTGAACCCTACTTCAGAGACTTCGAAGACTAAGGATGAAGCACTTGCTGAAGGACCCTCTGAAGTACCTGCTGAAAAGTTGATTCTTCAACCCTCTGAAACTGATACTCATTAGAGAATTGATGCCGAGTCTCAAAATGAGCAAGTTTTCCCTTGCTGGCATGAGTGGAGATACAGAACTCATCATCCTCGAGAGAAAATCATTGGTGACACTTCAGAAGGAGTAAGAACAAGATCAAGACTTAAAGAAGTCAACAATCTTGCCTTCCTTTCTGAAATCGAGCCTAAGAAATATTGAGGAAGCTCTGCATGATGAAGGGTGGATCCTAGCCATGCAAGAAGAGCTTAATCAGTTTGCCAGGAGTGATGTTTGGACTCTTGTTCCTAAACCCCATGGGAAAACTATTATAGGAACCAAGTGGGTGTTTAGAAATAAACTCTCTGAAGATGGTCAAGTTGTCAGAAACAAGGCCAGACTTGTTTCCCAAGGCTACAATCAACAAGAAGGTATTGACTTCACTGAAACTTTTGCTCCAGTAGCTAGGCTTGAAGCCATTAGGATTTTACTTTCCTATGCAGCAAATAATGGCATCAAACTATATTAGATGGATGTTAAGAGTTCTTTCCTAAACGGTTTCATTGAGGAAGAGGTATTTGTTAGACAACCCCCTGGTTTCGAAATTTTGACTTTTCCTTATCATGTTTTTAAACTAAAAAAGGCTCTGTATGGTTTGAAACAAGCTCCCAGAGCTTGGTATGAAAGACTGAGCAATTTCTTACTAAAAAATGATTTTGAAAGAGGAAAAGTTGATACAACTCTTTTTAGAAAAATGTCTAACAAAGATCTAATTCTAGTCCAGATATATGTTGATGATATTATTTTTGGATCAACAAATTCTTCTCTGTGCACTGAGTTCTCAAGGCTTATGCAATTTGAATTTGAAATGAGTTTAATGGGAGAACTAAAATTTTCTTGGGACTTCAAATTAAGCAAGATTCTGATTGTATATGGATCCATCAAGAGAAACATACAAAGGAAATGCTTAAAATGTTCAATATGCTTGATTGCAAGCCTATGGAAACTCCTATGCACCCCTCATCTATTTTAAATAAAGATGAAGGAAAAGAATCTGTTAACCCAACAATGTATCGAGGTATGATTGGATCCTTATTGTACCTTACAGCAAGTAGACCTGACATTATGTTCAGTGTATGCTTGTGTGTAAGATTTCAGTCTGATCCAAGAGTAACTCATTACCAAGCTGTGAAAAGGATTTTCAGATACTTGAAAGGTACTACTAATCTTGGTCTCTGCTATAAGAGGAGTAAGAGTTGCAGGTTAGTAGGATTCTGTGATGCTGATTTTGCTGGGGACAGAGTTGAAAGAAAGTCAACCAGTGGAGGATGTCACTTCATTGGAGGAAATCTGATAAGCTGGTCAAGCAAAAGACAGAGCACAATTGCTCTTTCCACTGCTAAAGTTGAATATATTGTTGCTGCATGTTGTTGTTTACAGCTGCTATGGGTAAAATATCAGTTAGAAGACTTTAATATTCTTATCAAATCTATTCCAGTCTTCTGTGATAACACGAGTGCAATCAACCTTTCCAAAAATTCAATTCAGCACTCTAGAGCAAAACATATTGAAATCAAACATCATTTTATAAGGGACTATGTTCAGAAATGAGTTATTGATATATAGTTCATTGACACAGAACATCAATGGGCTGATATATTCACTAAACCACTTGTTGAAGATAGATTCAAATTTATCAGAGAAAATTTGAACATTCTCACACTCTCTGAAAATTGATTTTCACTAAAATTTTTTACATAGAAAGTGTTGATATGCACAAATGGTATCCTGCATCTATTTCCTACTTATCTTTCACTTCTTCAGTAAGCTCTTTTGCCCTTTTGATTGATGACAAAAGAGGGAGTATTAAGAAACTAACCAAAATATGAAGTTAAGTGTGTTTTCAGAAGGATTCCAAAATCTGAAGTTAAGAAGGATTCTCAGATTTAGGGGGAGCAAGCGAAGAAAATGAAGCAAATGAAGAACAAATGAAGCAAAGTTTTTAAGCAAGTTGCAAACAAGTTTTAGCAAAGAAGCCCTGCATCAGTATCTGAAATAGGGGGAGAAATACTCTAAATTATTACTATCTTTTTCCCTTCAGATATTTGATTTAGTTCTTAAGCAGATTTGTCATCATTAAAAAGAGTTAGAATGTTGAGTCTCAAAATGTTATTAAAAGATTAATAATGTTTTAAGTCTCTTAACCCCAAGTTTTAATGGATAACAAATTTGCTTATCGTTCTTACGAAAAGGAACAGTTTCTGCTGAAAGTATCTTTTTAATATTTCAGAAGGTATCAACTGAAGAAATCCTGTACTCTGAAATAATAAACCTTCCGAAGCAAAGAAACCTGCTGAAGAGATTACGAATTGCTAAAGGTGGAGAACCTCCTGAACTTGTGAGAAGACATACTAAAGCCTGTTCGTCTTCAATACAATACTCTCTGATATTCTTCTTGAAGACTCAAGTCAACCATAGCTGCCTCAGTTACTTGTGCCTCTCATTCTTCTGGTAAGTCAGAGAAAGTGCTTTTTGGCATATTTCAAATTTCTCTCACCTAAAAGGCAAAGTCTGCAGTAAAGTACACGCTGCTCAGAAAAAGTGAAGCCTGCATTTCTGACTCTACCACCTGCTACAACTAAGGGTTCATGCTATGTGTTACAACAAGAGAATTTGCACTAAATTCTATCTCTCAACGGGAAATCGATTGGAGCTCAACGGGCTGAAGTTCCCAACTCTATAAATACCAGACTCCATGAAGAAACAGACAGAGAACAGAACATAGAGAAATCAACTTGCTGAAGCGCTGCTGAAATTCATATTCAACTGTTTCATTGTTTCATCTTTGTACAACATTTCTATATCCTAAGTCTTACTCAGTTATTTGTACAAGTTTCCCCGTTCGAGCTCTAAACTTGTGTAGTTTAAGAGTTTAAGCATTTTCTTTCAAACAGTTTTTACTGGGTTAGCCTGAAGAGGTTGTGTTCAAAGAATACTTGGGATTTTAGCCTGAAGAGGCTATGTTCAAAGAATACTTGGGTTTTTAGCCTGGAGAGGTTGTGTGTTCAAAGAATACTTGGGTTTTTATCCTGGAGAGGTTGTGTTCAAAGAATACTTGTGTTGAACCTGGAGAGGCTAGGTGTGCAAATAATACTTGTAATCTTGTGGGATTAGTGAAAAATCCAGTGGGTGTTTGCCCTGGGACTGGACGTAACTCACTTAATTAGTAGGTGAACCAGGATAAATTTCTGTGGCTAAGTTCTCTCAACCCTTAATTATATTCTGTTTTAACTAACCAAGAATGGTTTAATAAAAGTTGTTTTTATAAATTTACGCAGAAAACAATCTTTTCTTCTAGCAAAAATACTTCAAAATTGTTTGTATCCAACCTTCTGAGTTGCATCAGCAAGTTGCTAAACTTCCAGTTTCAGAAGGTTGCCCAAATACTTTCAAACTCAGTTTGCTTGTTTTTTAAAGGTTTTCAGAAATTCTTTAAAGAATTTTAAAACACTATTCAACCCCCTTCTAGTGTTTCCTGTGGTCCTAACAGGAAGCAAGAGTGTAAGCAATGTTCCATATCTATGATTTGTTGTTCTTTATTTGTGGTATTTCTTTTTTTAGCTACACGCTTTCTTAATTTATGGTTGTTGATTGCTTCTGCTCTTATGGCTCCTTCATTGAATTTGGACATGAACATATACCCAAGGTACTTTGGAGATCCTACTGCATCTTGCACAGAAATGATTCCAGTGTCCATGTTACTGTTGAGATCTTGGTAAGCGTACCAATATCAGTAGTATAATAGTAAGAGAAAAGGGTTGTCGTACCCACGAGGAACGGTATAAAATAAATTCTCGGTGCTCACACTTATTGAGAAGAAGAATTTTAAATGTTTGTTTGTGAATAATAAAAGTAAAACTGAAACAAAGAAACAAAGATATTGAGCAATAGAGAGAAACTAGGATTAAACTTCGTCTATCGAACCCCTCTTGTATTTTGGAAATCAATGATATTCAAGAATATATAATTATAAATATTGAAGCACAAATAAATATTATTTCATAAAAGGTTCCCACAAATATGAAATACTTAGAACAATTTACCCAGGTTCCCACTGTCATAAATTGCCCCGCTTGAAGATCAGTTGTTAACGCTATCAATGCATGTTGGTTCCCATAGTCACAAATTGAGTGTTTTCATCAATCAGATTCAAAAATCCTATTCCTAGCGTATTTAAGAAATCACATCATAACTCCGGTACAAAGACGGAAGCTAAGCATTAAGAATAGAATAAAAACACCAATATTATAAAAATAGAGATTCTTGAATAACAAATACAAACCAAAATACAATTGAGGATTGAATCGACTACGTTCAATCCTAAAGAGGGATTTAGCTACTCATGGTAGCCATTACACTCTAGAGAAACTGTCACACTTTTCTCCTAACTCGGTAGTTGCTCAACGGCTCCCTATTCTCTGAATGCCTTCTCAATCCCTAAAAGTCTCCTTATATACTGTTATGATAGGCTTTTGAGACTCTGATTGCAGCCCATTAAAAATTAGGTTACATAACCTGCGCTCTGCATACGCTCAGCGCAGGAAATAGTAAGGAATCAGAATTCCTGCACTCTGTCTGCGCTCAGCACAAGTGGAGCGTAGGAAAAAACAACTTTTTTTCTTGAATTATCCTATTTTGAAGCTTGTTTTGTGTTATTCCTGTCCTTGCTCCTTGCTTCCTTGATGCTGCTTCTAGACTTTGCTTTTATATGCAAAAATCAACAGATTCTTTATCAAAATAACATCAAATTCAAATTTGATTCAAATAATCACAAGAGCAAGAGCAGTAAAAATGCATCAATCAGAACTAAGTGGTGACTCCAATCATCAATCTGAACAAAATAAAAATGCCTTCAAATTTTTCAAGAGCAGTAATCAAAACAACAAGTGATAAATCAAGGAATTTCTCTCATTCTCACGGGTGAGTGTTTCCCTCAAATTTTTCACTGCAGTTGAACAACTAAAATTGCTAGTCATTTCCAGATAATGATCATACACATGGTCAACATGGATCAAAAGGTCTTTCTTAGGTTGTAATGAGGCTAGGCTATCAATAATTCATGGTTTTTCTGGATAATTCAAAATACACAACTTTAAGAAAAGAAATCATATCGACAATTTTAACTAGTGTTCTAAGTCACTCTCATTCCGCCATATCATTCTTGACTTTGAGCATTTATGCACAATTGGCCCCCTTTTTGGTAATTCACTCCCTTTTATTTGACTTTAAATATAAACATACACTTTTTTTTATGTACGGGAGTTAATTCCAGTACTCAGTATACCTGCATGTTGTAATTTCAATTAGCCAACTCATACCCATTCATTTGAAATAATTGCACCTATGCTCGCTACCTCTAAGTGTGAGGGGACAAAATATGATCTTTTATAAGGCTAGGGTGCATAAGAGAATAAAACTTCAGGCTGAAATGGGTTATCAAAAAATAGGAAAAATTATTTACAGGTTGGCTATTTGGCACTGAGCAGTTTATGTATTTACAAGATGCCTTAATCACTTCCATGGTTTTCATGTGCAGAATAAAATCCAGAAACTCAAGCAATAGCAGTTGATAAGCAACAGTGCTGAAAACTCTCAAAGTGTTTAGTCTCACAAATTCACCGGCTTATGGCTATTTTCTGTGATACAATCACTATTGAATGAAATTATCTTACCTTGATACATTTTCCCCTGCACAATATCCTAATCCTAACTGATTATGGATTCAATCATTAAATTCCTTTTTCTTTCCTAATTCAGTAGTAGGCTATCTAGCATTGATATTTTGAATTAAATTCCTTAAAACCCTAATTCTATAAATCCTAAAAAATGAAATACAAAACAGGAGAAAACAAAGCAATAAACTAAAAATCCATAATGCATAGAAATAGTTGTGTCAATAGTATATCAGATACAGTACAGATCAAATGAAATAAAAGAAAAGAAAATAAAGAAAATAAAAGGAAAAAGAAAGAAAAAACACCAAATCAATCCTCATCCTCCTCTGCGTGTGTAAGTCCTCGTCTTGCTCTCCAGCTACTGCTGCTCCACCCCCTCCCTGGTACAATAGTTTTGTCCCCAGGCCACTACAAATAATCCTGAAATTGATCAGGTGGCGTCTGACAGAGAAGGGGCCCTTGCAGGTTGGTGGTATAAAATCTGCCGCATGTATAGCAGCCCTGTATGAGCAGCTATGTTCTGACGACATAGGTTCTCATTCCACAGGTGCTATGGAATTCCAGCTGGTGGTGGTGGCAATGGTTGCTCAGTGTGGCTCTGGAGGTGGATCCAAGTCCTCCTGTGGTATGCAGTGGGCCTCAATGTACCCCCTTGGTCATAGGAGTCTTGATAGGAGCAGTGGGGTGTACAAACTATCCCCTGAGATCAGGACAAGGCAGTAATGAGCGCAGGGAATCCCAGACTGGTCCGGGAGCATGCACTGCGACGCTCCACAGCAGACACCGTAAGGTATATCTTCTCAGATATAACTCTTGGCGGATGTCAACATCCTGCCTAGTCAAGACACAATATATAAAATGTGTCGTCTCTATGCTAATGTCTGATACATGGTTGGTTGGCTTGATGTTAGCCAACACTAGGACCGTCCACTTCCTAGAAATGCTCCGTAGGTCCTTCCTGAAAATTCCTGGCAGCCTCCCTATAAGTGTTGACATCATAAGTATGCCACGATAAACACAAGTACTCGGTTGTCCTCCTATCGAGATCCTCAATACCATATATTCCAATCTCATTGTAGCAGCTGGTGATATTGGTTTAGACCATTTGTGCTCTCATCAGGACCAGGGTGGCCTAGAAAATCATTGATCACATCACGATCTTAGGTCGCCCCATGACTCTCACGTAAGACTGATCTCAGCACCACCACCAGGCTCGCCAATGGCGTGGCATAGAACTCTCGGACAAGCTCCGGGTCAAAATGCCTATCAGGCTTAGCTATCCTCCTCCAATTCCTCTGGTGATCTCATTGTTGAAGTCGATCAAACTCCCCAGGTTGTAGTGATACTGGCCTCTCCTTAATGAAGTTACAGTTCAGAAGAGGAAGGTGTGCTTCAGCAGCCTTGGAACTCTTGAACTTCATTGGGTCATAGTTATGCTCATCACGAGCCCTCTTTCCCTCCTTTGTCTTCTCCTGGACCTAGAGGTACTAATGTGTTGGTGATCTTGGTGCGAGCCATCTGCAAAAATATAAATAGGATTAATCCAATTCATGTAACAGAAATTTTCTCAGCCCAATGATCAGTGTCAATAAATATGAAATGCATGCACAGTTCATGAAAGCAGGTTTTCATGGGAATCGAATTAACTCCAAAAATAGAGCAGTCATTTATTATGCATTGTCAGGCTCAATCAACAAGATTGTTTAATCAAACCAGGATTGTCCATTGATTCAGGAAAAATTAATTCAATTTTCATGAAATGGTTAGTGTCAAAATTTTATACAAAACATAGCACTAACACTTTCAATCATAACAATTTTTGTAATAATTAATGAACACACTAATAGTCATCAATTTGATTGATCATTCACAACCACCAAATTACCAAAGACCATACTAACACCAATCTTAAGAGCATGCAAAATTTAAGCCAAATGATCAATTAAAGCACATCCCTTAATGGAACCATCAAACTCAAAACAGGCATTCAATTGGTAATTGGTATAAGCTCAGATTAACCAATGTATTTAGACATACAGTATAATGCAGAAATTATTCATACAATGGTCAGTGGAAAATTTTGAACAAAATAACAAGAGTATCAATGCTACCAACCGAGAATAACTTGCAAACAATACTGACATATTAGAAATCAAACATTTGCACCATTTAACCACAAACCAACATAGTACCCAAAGGGCTTCATTGACAAATAATCCTAAAAACATGTAATTCTAAGAGCCTAAGTTTACTACCCTAGGAGATTCTATCAACGACACAGAAACAGAGTGTAACCGAGGAATTTTAATTGTTTACAAACAACTTAAAAACAAGAAAAACCTACCTTTGAACTCTAAGGATTCAGATTGATGGAGGTTAGTAAGTGGAAAAAGTGAAAGAAAGTTCATAAGACTTAGAGCAACGGCACAAAGGAAAAACAGGGGAAGAAGAAACGAATGACTTCCCCCTGTTTTATGTTCAATTTAAGCTGAAGCGCGCACTTGCGCTCAGCCGTGAGTGAAGCGCAGGTGTCAATTTTCAAATCCCGTGCCGCTACGAGCGTAGGTGATGAAGCGCATATAACATAATGGAAATTTTGCAATTTTCAGTCAAGTTTTCTTCTACTTCCTACTGATTAAAATTTTATTTTGTTTTTCCACCAACTTATTCCAACAATTCTTGAGATTTCCTAAATCCTAATTAAATTAAAAATCTTAACTATCAACAAAAATTATGCATATAGAAACAAAATGAAAACAAATGAAATTGTAAAAGTTTAAAACATTGGGTTGCCTCCCCAGGAAGCGCTTGTTTAATGTCATATAGCCTTGATGTCTGTTCCTTTTAAGGTTCTTGAAGATGGAGCTTTTGTGGTGAACCTTATTGAAGCACCACTGCTTCCCTTAATAATTCTCTGAACACATCTCTTGTTCCTCCATCATCTTTATCAGCAAACAGTTGATTTCAACAGCTGCTTTCTCTTCTTTTCAATTTCTTATCAAGAACTCTTATCTTTTCTTCCACAGCCTGTGATTGCTTTGATGATCAACTTCCTCTCTCTTAACCCCCTGCAATGGTAATTCAGTGTTGACTATATGAAACTTCTTCAGTAGAGTTTTATTTCAGATAATCCGGAGGTTCCTTCTGTTGTTGGATTGTCCTGGACACATTGAATGTCACCTCATCATCATGCGTGCTGACCGGAATTTTCCTTGTCACCATCAACTACGACCTTTGTTGTTTTCATAAATGGTCGTCCCAGAATCAACGGAACATCAGCATCTTCCTTCATATCCTTGACGGTGAAATCTACAGGAAACACAAATCTGTCCACCTTAACTAGAATGTCTCCAAGCTATCCCATATGAATGGTTGATGGACCTGTCTGCCAGTTGCAGACTCACTCTTTTAGGTTGTACCTTCACGTCACTAACCTTCTTGAGCATGGACAGCGGCATCAAATTTATACTAGCTCCAAGGTCTAGCATTGTCTTTTTCACTGTTAAATTTCCAATGGTGACTGGGATTATGAAACTTCCAGGATCTTGCGTCTTCTGGGGTAATGACTTCTGAAGATCAGCATTAAAACCATCTTTTATCTTTACTTTTTCTTCATCAAGTATCTTCACCTTCTTAATCAGAAATATTCAATAAGCTCTGCATAGTTGGGTGCATCCTTTAATGCTTCAAGAAAAGGAATACTGATTTGTAATCCTTTGGACATTCTCATGAACTGGTCAAACATTTTGTATTGGTCTTTTTGAGATGGTTTCAAGTGAATATGATAGCTTCATTTCTGACTCATTCTGCTCTGAGCCTTCTACTTTCTTTTCATCCTCTTTCAGTCTTTCGTCTTCCTCCTTTGCTAGTAGGATGTACTCCTCAGCTGTTAATTAGCCCTCACATCAATTCCCCCTGTTGAATCACTACTTGTGATGATTGCATTGCACTGCTCCTTGGGATTGGTTTGGGTGTTAGCTATGAACTTCCCTTTATTATGCTCTGCTATATCCTTTGCTAACTGACCAACTTGTGTCTATACATTTTCTGAGGGTTGCATCAGTATTCTTCTTATAGGTTTCGAGAGACTGTATGAGAGTATCCATTTTCTCCTCCAGTTTTGATAATCTGTCATGTACTGGAGTGTATCCTTGCTGCTGTTGCTGAAAAGGTGCTTGCCTATTAGAAATCCTTGTATCTTGTCTCTAACCAGAATTGTTGTTCTGATTATTTCTCCAACCTTGTGAATAGTTGTTTGAGAACTGGTTGTTGTTGGAGAAGTTGCCCTGTCTCCCTTGATTGCCCATATAATTAACTTGCTCTTCCTGAATGTCTTGATAAGAGCAATGACCATTGGGATGGTCACCGCCACAAAAGTCACAAGTCAATTGTGGGGACTGGCTAGGATGAGACTGTACTGCTTGCAACTATTGAGGGAGCTTAGACATTTGCTTGGTGAGTGCTTCTATCTGTTGAGTAATGAGCTTATTCTGAGCTAAGATTGCATCATTAGTATTCAGCTCTAACACTCCCTTCTTCTGCACCTGTTGTCTTCCATGTTGAGCTTGTTGATCAGTTGATGCAAAGGCATCAATGATTCTGGTAGCCTGTTCTGCATCTACTGGCATGATTGTTCCTCCTGCTGCAGCATCTATAATCATCTTGGTGTCAGGTCTAAATCCATTGCAAAAGATATTAAGTTGGGCAATATCCTCTAAACCGTGGTTGGGACACTTTCTCAGTAAAGATTTAAATCTCTCCCAGGCTTCACATAATGGTTCATCTGGTTCCTGCCTGAATGTGGAGATATCTAACTTGGCTTTGATATAGCGATATGGTGGAAAGAATCTGTTTAAGAATTTTTCTTCCACATTGTTCCAGTTAGTCAGACTTTGATTGGGATGTGACTTCAGCCATTCCTTAGCTTTTCCTATCAAAGAGAAAGGGAATAAATGTAAGTACACAGATTCAATATCTCCTTCCTCAAAACCCATTGTACCAATCAATTCATAAAAAGTAGAAAGATTAGTGTGTGGATCTTCATGATCCAATCATGCGAATTGATGAGCATTGATGAGACTTAGGAATCCTGGATTCATCTCCAAGGACTTTGCAGTTAGCAGGTACAACTATACTTGAAAAATAGCGTGGTCCTTGTTGCATGACATAATCTCTCAATGTTCTTCTTCTCTCTGCCATATTGTCAATTTTTATTTCACTAAGGGTAGTTGAACAGAGAGTGGTGGAATTATCTCCTTGAGCTTGTCCTTGCCTTATTCTCCTGTTTTTACTCCGGTTCCTTCTAGATGTCCTTTCAATATTAGGATAAAATTCTAATTGATTTTGAGACACCTGACCTTGCAAAAGCATAAATCAAAAGACTAGAACAAGGATTGCTTGCAAGAGAGGAATAAAAAAAATAACTAAAAGAAAAAAAATAAAAATAAAATATTTACAGCTCAATAAGATGATCCAAAATTTAAATTTAAACATCGTTCCCCGACAACGGTGCCAAAAATACTTGTTGAGATCTTGGCAAGAGTACACAGAATAATAGTAAGAGAAAATAGTTGTCGTACCCATGAGGAACGATATAAAATAAATTCTTGGTGCTCACACTTATTGAAAAGAAGAATTTTAAATGGTTGTTTGTGAATAATAAAAAGTAAAACTGAAACAAAGAAATAAAGATATTGAGCAATAGAGAGAAACTAGGATTGAACTTCGTCTATCGCACCCCTCTTGTATTTTGGAAATCAATGATATTCAAGAATATATATAATTATAAATATTGAAGCACAAATAAATATTATTTTATAAAAGGTTCCCACAAATATGAAATACTCAGAACAATTTACCCAGGTTCCCACTGTCATAAATTGCCTCGCTTGAAGATCAGTTGTTAACGCTATCAATTCATGTTGGTTCCCACAGTCACAAATTGAGTGTTTTCATCAATCAGATTTCAAAAACCCTATTCCTAGCGTATTTAAGAAATCACATCATAACTCCGGTACAAAGACGGAAGCTAAGCATTAAGAATAGAACAAAAACACCAATATTATAAAATAGAGATTCTTGAATAACATATACAAACCAAAATACAATTGGGGATTGAATCGACTACGTTCAATCCTAAAGAGGGATTTAGCTACTCATGGTAGCCATTACACTCTAGAGAAACCGTCACACTTTTCTCCTAACTCTGTAGTTGCTCAACGGCTCCCTATTCTCTGAATGCCTTCTCAATCCCTAAAAGTCTCCTTCTGTTCTGATGGGCTTTTGAGACTCTGATTGCAGCCCATTAAAAATTAGGTTACGTTTCTTGCGCTCTGCCTGTGCTCAGCGCAGGTGGAGCGCAAGAAACAACATCTTTCTTTCTTGAATTATCCTCTTTTGAAGCTTGTTTTGTGTTGTTCATGTCCTTGCTCTTTGCTTCCTTGATGCTTCTTCTAGACTTTGCTTTTTATCTACAAAAATCAACAGATTATTTATCAAAATAGAATCAAATTCAAATTTGATTCAAATAATCACAAGAGCTGCAATTTAAGCTAAAAGGGTTGAATTGGGTTATAAATTCAGCAATTTGTCTTTAATAAGTGTTGTAATTATATAGTAATTTTACGTAATTCTAACACTTATCAGTGACCGCCTCCTGAAGCTTCACCATTTCTCGAGAGTGATCTATTAATGGAAGATGACAAGTCTATGGCCTTGGTGCTTGCAACATCTTCCATGCTGAGCTGTGAAGATGTGCCAGACAAATGAGCCACTTTGGATCTGAAACAGTAAGAATGAAAGGGAAGTGCTTAATTTTGAAGTGCATGAGAGGTTGTTTCCATATCCTTTGAATTTAAAAAATGGATGGAATTAATTATTTTTTCCTCTTATTTTCCTTTGTTTCTCATGACTTCAGCACCTTTTTATTCTGAATTTTAACAAAATTGGATGGAATTGTTTCCTACAATCGTTTCTAGAGCAAAAACTCCAAATATTTCTTCTGGTGTCCACTCGTGAGACTCATTTTCTTTGGTATTGTCAACAAAATGCTGAGGGAACCTGGGCCATGTTAATTTTTCTATTGACAACTGGTTTTAGTTATTGACATTGTTATAGGCTTATAGGGTAACATTTTCTATTTTTTTTATTTTTTTATGCAAAAGTTGTCAATTTCTAAACCAGTTTTTGCTTGTAAGAAGAAAAAATAAAAATAAAATTAACAAACCAGTGGGTCTATTCTACCAGCTATTATTGTTGACATAATGAAATCCTATTCAGTTTACACTCTATAGTTAGTTGCCTATTTGAGTTAAGCATCCATTTATTAAGTATCAACTCTGCTTTTGTTTCCTTCTACTTGTTTTTGTTGTGTAATATTAAGGTCTGGCAAGTGTTTGATTAATAATAGCTTCTTTTGGATCACAAAAGTAGTTCAGTCAATAAATATAATCAGTTGTGAAATTGCTACACATTACCTGCAAATTGTGTTATCAACACCCTCTCCCCTCGCTTGACCAATAAAGTTAATTGAAAAAAATATGATATCCGAAACTTTTAATTAATTGATGCTGACAATAGCAAATTTTTATAATGTTAAATGTATCTAACCTTATGAAACTTGTGCATCCAGGAGTTTTTTTGTAAACATCCCAGATGACATAATCGGTAGCACTTGAAGTTGTGCTCTGTATGTTATAGTTGCTAGTGTCATAGTGTGTAAACTTTTCTTGATCAATAATGCAGGTGTGGCAAAAAATAAGCAAAAGATGTGAAGCACATATATAAGCAAAGGATGTGAGTTACTGTTTTCTAATTTGCCCTTTCTAAATGGTTTCCTTATCTCTATTCTCATATGGCATTCTCTTATTATCTCTTACATGAGTCAGATACATCATAGATAAAAAAAACTCAGCTTGAGCTGTTGCACTAGAGTTTTTGTTTCCATACATCTCTTTGCTATATTCTTTGTAAGTTTTAATTGCAACTGTTTGTTTTTTTAGTTTTGAAAAATTGATGCAAGTTCTTGATGAGAGCTGCAGGTATATTGAACTTTATGATGTGATGTCAGTGCCAATGGTAACCTGTTATGGTGAAACCTTCTAAGGCTGAAAAAGAACCTTGTTCAATCCAATGCTTCTGGTGGAGCTGCTGGTGCAGCAGGACCATATGGAGCAATAGGCATAAAAATTGTATATGGGGAATCTTCACTTCAACCATAACTGAGAGTCAGCGCGGGCGGGAGGTATTTTGTTTGTTTATTTTGTTAATTTGCTGTCTCATTGGCATGAGTGCATGTGATGAGTGTTATCTTCTCTACAGCCTGCAGGTGTCTGGCCATACTTAAAGAGCTTTAGTGATGAATGATTGGACCTATTCCAGAAAAAATGGAAAGGAAGTGTGCGAAACTGGAACTGCTTTCTGCTTTATGGAAGCTAATTTTCATCAATTTATTTGTGGAAGCTAATTCGAACATACACTATTTTTTTTTTCTGATTTAGTTCTTATGATTAATTGATATGCTATAAAAAATTGTTTTTTTTTTTTTTCATTTTTTTTAACCTGCAGGTAATGATACACTCTATCTCAAGTTTTCTCCTTGATGTGCAAATACTTGGTCATGCTTCTCAAAAGAGGCAAAGTTGTTGTGGGTCATCCAACTAGTTAGTGGTTACATCTTTTTTCTCATAATTTATAATATTGTTTTGGAAGAATCTTTTATGCAAGTCCTTTTTTACTATTTTATTTCTTTGATGTCTAACACTAGAATAATTTTTTTTTCCAATTGCACAACCATTAATTAGAAAAGGTTTGTTTAAAGTAATAGTGTATGAAAAATATTTGGTCATCTTATATGAATTTTACTATGTTTTGTGCTTTTTTCTTGTATGAGTTTGGGATTTGTTTGCATGATTCTACCTTATGATTAACTGTTGGTGTCAATGAAAATAGATATAGTGGTCTATCTATAAGTTGGATTGAGGTTACACTAGAGATGGAATATTTCTGTCTTTATAACCAACCAGAGAAAGTACCTTTTTTAAATCGGTTATTTGAGAAGCCGATGTAACATGTAACTCTTTTTTACATCGGTTGGGGTTAGCAACTGATGTAAAAATACATTCGACATCGATTCGACAACCGATGTAGAATTGTAAGACATTCTACATTCTACATCTACTAAAGAACTGATGTAAAAGGTTATTTTTAACCGATTGTAAAAAGCATTTTTTTACTACTAGCGAATTGATATACTATTGCAACAATTGCTGGTACGTACAAGCGTGTAATTGGAGCTGAACCACACAAGAATTATTGGATATAATTATGAATGCTTGCACTTGCTCACTTGCTCAATCAAGAAGTTTTCCCTGCTCAGTCACAAGAAGTTCAATCAGGTAAATTATGGAGTAGTTCTTAAAGAGATGGATGGTTTGCTTTCCATATACTTTTTCCAATGGCCGTATGTACTCCAATTTAGGCTTTTTTTTTCCTTAATATATACTAGCATTTTTTTTGCTTTTTGGAAAAAGAAAAAGAAAAGAAAAGATGACACTTGTTTTAAGAAGGGGATTGTTTCTTGTTTTATCTATTGTCTCTTATATCAAAGCAAAATAATTTGATGAACAAATTATTATTTTTTGGGATTTGGCTCGCATGGAATGTGATGAAATTACATTAATTTTCTAATCTTTGAAACTACCACTCGTGTATATATGTCTAAAAAATAAAATGTCTTTCTCGCCTTCCGCACTAGGGAAATTCATAATGAATCAATGACTAATAAATTTTCTTCCACCAATGTCATTTAGAGCTTGTTCTTTACACTACTTTTGCAATTCGTTAAAATGTATGTAAAGTTTTAGAAACCTATATCTCTTTAGAAATCTATATCTCCTAAAGTATCATGAGCATTTATTATATCAAAATTAATTTGATGAAAAGGTCTACTTATTTGTGTTGTTTAATGGTTGAAATTGCATACTATAATATAAAATTTTACTAATAAAATATATAGTATATATTCTTAAAGGATTTTATTTTCCAAGAAATTTTTGACTACCTCCTTCTTTGTACAAAATTCTTATTCTAAATATAATTTTTTTTTGTTAACATAAACACTATAAGAAATTCAATAATTAGCGATGGTCCAATAAAGTCGTCGCTTAGCTAGCAGAAGAAAACCGTCGCTACTAGGCAATTAGTGACAACTTAGCGACGACTAAACGTCCGTCGTTAAAATACCCGTCATTAATACAGTAGCGATGGAAAAAATTAGTCGTCGCTACGTAGTATATGCTCACCCAACGCTAAAGTCGTCGCTATGCTGAAGTCCATCGCAATGTGAAATGATCATAGAGGTTATCGCTAAGCCGTCACAACACAGAGACGGTCTAGGTCGTCGCTGATGAAATTAATTTTTTTATTTATTTTTTGACACTAGTGACAGCCATTAACTTTTATATTTTTTATTGAATTTACAGTTTTATATTTAATTTTATTTTAATTTACGGGGTTTAATCATTATAGAAATTCAATTTTTTATTTATTTTATAAATTTTATATCATATTTGTTAACAATCCAAAATATAAAGAAAACATAAATACTATATAAAACACCTATATTGAAAATAAAAAAATATAAACAGTACATATAAAAACTGTACACAAAATAAGTCAATAAAAGAAAACAATCATGGTTGATGGCGACGATGTTGTTTGTTGTGGTGGGCCACGATCCTCATTCAGGTCGTCTTCGTAGTCCCGATGCGCCTGACTGAAGCTGGTAAAGCACCTGCACTGCCTGCTGATAAGTGTAAATTATGTGATATTTTCCTATGTTTTATTACACTTATCAAGGCTAAAATAATGATTTATGCCCCAAAATAATCCCTTTTTATGAATAATTGTAATAATTGTAATTATTTGGTTTGAATTTGAATTGATGCTATTTTGATTAGAATTCTGTTATTTTGTGGCAGATTTATGGAAGATTTGAAATAGAAGAGAAAAATAGCATTAAATGGGGAGATTGTTTGCAGATTTGAAGTTTAAATGAGGACAAAATAAAGATGAGATCAACAACCATTTAAACATAGGATCATGTGGATAACTTTCCCCCAATTTGAATTCAAGTTCAAATAAATACAAAATCAAGCCAGAAAAGGGAAACAAGGAAAATCAATCAAGCAAAGGCAAGATCAGAAAGAGATCAAGTGGATAAATGAGGAATTGAAGAAAGTATACGGCGTGTTTCATGCTTCACCTGCGCTTAGCGCAGGTGGAGCGCAACTTATAGAGGGACACGCTTCATCTGCGCTTAATGAGGAATTGAAGAAAGTCTACGGCGTGTTTCACGCTTCACCTGCGCTTAGCGCAGGTGGAGCGCACTTATAGAGGGACACGCTTCATCTGCTCTTACCGCAGGTGAAGCACAAGTCACACACCAGCTTTTTAAATTCAAATACAGATTGATCTCTTCCAGATTTGAATTAGGGTTTTCCTTGGTCTATAAATAGTACATTTTGCACATATCTAAAAGAGGATACTGAGGCTTTTGGAGAGGCTTTTATAGAGTACAGAGGAGAGAGGCATAGAATAAGAAAGATAGACGCACAAGATTGAAGAAGGTGACAGATTCTTCAGTGGTTTGTGATGGCTACCATGAGTAGCTAAGCTCTCCAGTAGGATTGGATTGTAGTGGTAGGGGCGATCTCGAGTCGGCTTGGGGATTTTTTTGGACCCGACCGAGGATACATAGGTCGGGTCGGGTGGGTTGGTCGGGTATGGGCCTTTTTGTTTTGGGCCTGAAAAAAAAACACAGAAAACAGTTTTTTAAAACAATTTTTTGACTTGACCAAAAAAAAGCTTCTTGGGCAGGAAAAAATACTTTGGCAAAAAAATAGCTTTTGGGTTAAAAAAAAAGGCCCAAAACAACTTTTTTGTATATATGTCTATTTTTTGTTGAAGAAAAAAAAAACCTTTACTCTGGTCGGGTCAGGTTGATCGGGTTGGCAAAAACCCAAACCCGTTACCCGAACCATCCATGCTCGGTTCCATTTTTATCGGGCTGGGTCTACCCGAGAACCCGACCAACTTGGACCCATCAAACCGGGGATCGGGTTCAACCCGTCGGGTTGGTCCAACCCATGATCACCCATATGTAGTGGATTCAATCCCCAAGTGTATGTGAATTCTCTTATTTTAATTATAAATCCCTTGTTTTTAATTATATCGGTACTTTTACGCTGTTCTTATAATGCATTACTTCCGCACGTGCGCCAAAGTCGTAGGCTAGTGATCAGGATAACACAGAATGAGATTTTCGGCTAGTATTAGAGTTTAGGGGAGCCTAGACATAGGAAACCTAACATCCGATTGCTAAAAGTACTCGTTAATTATATGGAAATATAGGTGGAATCTGATGATTGAATTGTTTTGGTGAGTGACAGCCCGTTCATAGGAGCATCTATAGGAACATATAGTTAATTGATAGTAACATAATTGAAAGTTAATTGTATGTGAGGGATAAAGCGGGATCTTGTGATTGATGGGGTAGTGACAGCCCTTGATTGAAGAGCGTTTATAGGGAAGTACAATTAATGGACGATTCAAACAAACGGAACAACAATTAATTAATTAAGAGCTTAATGAGTCGAGGGTAATTTGTCGCTTGGGAGAGCCCGCATGGATTATCTTTGAGTGGTAGGCTACTGGTGACTCGGGGTTTTATCAATTCAGTTTGGCTAAGGTATAATTAATAACAAATTTATAATTAAAAGAAGGGATTCACATACATAAGGGGTGCGAAGAAGCGAAGTTCAATCCTAATCCAAGTAAATCTATCTTCCCTTATTTTATTGCTTACTTTTCTTTTTGCCATTTAAATTCCGCACATTAATCATTCTCTTAAAAAGTTGCTCACTTGGTAATTCGATCATTAAAATCTTGCAAAGTGAATCGCTCTCTGTGGATACAATACTTTATACTTACTATTATACTACTAATCTTTTGGTACGCATGCCAGAATTTTATCAAGTATTTTTGGCGCCGTTGCCGGGGGTTGTTAGGCACCTAACTGCAAAATAAAAAATTCAATATTAACTCTAAAAACTCATATAGATTCAATAATAGCAATTCAGAAGAAGTAAAATATATGTAGAAACTCACCCTCTGCCATAAGGTCGGATAATAACCCTACCGTGAGGGTCCCGCTCGTGAGGGTTATTGGAGCTGGCACCCCGGGTACCGAACATGCTCAACATCAGAGGCATAATTACCTAATAATTATATACATAAAAAACATATATAATATAAATATTAAAAACTAATTAAAATAAATTTTTTAATTTAACATTTTCAATCTAGATAAAATAAACGATTTAACCACAAACAATCGCGACAATCATACCCATACAACAGAAAACAAAAACAAAAAAAAGGAATAAGCAGCCGACAACAGAACGCAAAGAGAACGAAGGAGAGAAAGAGAGAACGAAGGAAAGGAGGGAAAGGAGGGAAGGAAAAGAGAAGGCAAAGAGAAAATAAAGAGAATGGAAAACATAGAAAGAGAAAGAGAGAAAGCAGAAAAAGAAGGAAAGGAATAAGGAAGAGGAACGAGAAGAAATTAGAGAACGAAGAAGGGAGCAACGAAGGAATTAAATTCATAATTTAAATATAACAATTATATAAATTCTAAATGATTGTTATAAACAGAAATTAAAAAAATAATTAAAACTAACCTGGATGATGCTTGGCTGTTGTAGGCGGCGGACGGTGGTTGGCCGGAGCTGGACGACGTCAACCGGAGGGGGACGGTGATTTGGGGGCTGTTTTAAGGTTTGAATCGGTGGAAAACTTAGATAAGTGAAAGGGAGAGGGTTTGGGACGGTGGGGAAGGGAATGTGAGAGGAGAGAGGAGAGAGGGAGAAGGAGGGCCAGAGGGGTTCTGCCAGAGGAGAGAACAAGAGGGAGAGTGGGGAAGAAGGAGAAGGAAGGACGAAAGAGGAAGGAGAAAGGGTTTTGTAATGAGTAAGGTTTAAACATAGCGACTGCGCTACAGCCGTCACAATGTTTAAAATAATGGTAGCGACGGCTAGGGTCGTCACTACGTTACACAGTGGCGATAATTTAAATTTTAAATAAAAGCGTAGCGACGACTAGTAGGGGTGTCCAAAATAAGAGATAGAACCGAATTGAAGCTAGAATTGTACTGTACTGAATTATAAAAACCGTACTGTTATAAAAGTTAATGAACTGAATCGGGTGTATGAGAACCGGACTCGCGGATCTGAACTCCACTCACAGAAAGAATTCGAACTATGCGAACCTTAATTAACATGAACCCAAATCAGATTCAGATCAAAATCATAACCCTAATTCCCAAACACAAATCCTAACCAAGTTGCGATTCACAATCTCACAGGCTCGAAATCAAAACCCACTTCGAGTTTGAATTACTTTGAATCATCTACTGCTGCAATCAAATCATCTTGAACTCATTCATGTTTGAATCGTCCCAAACTCATTCACGTTCGAAACGTCTCGAAATCGTTCATAGTGATTCTTGGTTACCTTACTCAAATCAATGGTAGATCTACATTTTCCACGTCTTTGTGTTTTGATTTTTTTTATCTATACTGTGTAGGTTTGAGTGATCGTTTTCAAGGAGACAGAGGAGTTATTTCAGGTACTGATTTATGCATTTACCATTACGTTTGATAAAGTTTGAATAATTTTTAGATTACCATTTACTGTGATTTCTGCATTAATTTAAGAATAGTTTGTTTCTGAGTGTTCTTTTGTCTCTCGTTTGTGTTTCTTCCTCACTCACTTCATTGAATTTTGATTCCAATACTATACTTTGTGGGTAGATAGTAAAATGTAATCTTGTACCTTCCAAGAAGAGTCTCTAAATTTATGGCTCCTAAAGCTAGCTGAAAATAGGGGGAAAGTATTTAGATGAATTTACACATTTTAAGCATTTTTGGCATCCTTCTCCATCTTATCTAAAATTCCTTAGGATACTAAACTCTTATGGGTAGAAGCAGTTCACCCAGATGAACTTGATGAAGAGTTTGACACATTACTAACTTGTAAATCACATGATGTGGTGAGAATGACGTATTACAGGCTTAGAAGTGTTGCGGGTAGGATTAAAAAGTTGTGGGGACATAGCTACACAGGGAGAGAGATTTCAGTCTCTACTGAGCTGGACATAGACTTAACACACAAAGAGACCAAGTAATGATGATTACTAACACTACTTAATTAAAATTAATTAAAATACAATACAACCAAATAGATAATTGTTGTTGGCGTAGATTTGATGCAAAATGTGAGCTAGAAAAATATCTAAAAGAAGATGTTGAGCCTTCTAATAAGTCAGTGGAGTTTGATATTTTAAATTGGTGGAGAGTCAACTCAGCAAGATATCCTATCCTTGGAAAAATAACTCGGGAGGTATTAGCCATTCCTGTTTCTACCGTAGCATAAGAATCTGCATTCAATACTGGAGGAAGGGTTCTTGATCCTTATCGAAGTTCCCTAACTCCTAAAATGGTGGAAGCACTTGTTTGCACGCAAGATTGGTTGAAAGGAACACCTTTCTCAATGCTTTCTAATGAGGATTTTGAAGAGCTTGAGAGATTTGAGCAAGGTAATGCTTTCTTGATGTTTTACATATTTAGTTTAGGTTTTTATGTTATATTTTAGAAAGTAATGAAAGATTTTCTTTTTATAGAGATGACTTCTCCATATGAAGGGACTTCTTCGGTGGCTATTGATCTTGATAATTGAGGAGTTTGCTTGTATTTGTTTTTCTTTTTTTTGGACAAAGTTTAAGTTTATATGTGTGGGTACTATTTTGGATACAATTTTGAATTTGTGATTCCCTGAATATGACACATACAATTACAAGACATGTTTTTATTTGTAATTCCGAGTCTTTAATCAGAAATTACTTTAATCAAGTCTTGATATATTGATTTTGAGTCTCAACATGCTAGCTAAGCAATAAGTATATAGTATATATTTTACTGTAACTCTGTTGGAATTTTTACACTGAATAGTCTCAGTTTTATATCATGAAGAGAAATTTAGCCTACACTCTTGTGGTTTTTGCAATGAAGGGTCAAAATCATGGGATCAATGTAGTAAGTCACTAACTCTCACTGTTTGCTTCTAAAATCATCATCATTCTAGCAGCTTTTTTAGCCATAAACAGATCATTATCAGCTTAATTACTAAAAAAAAATTTATTGCTCCCTGTTGATATGGTTGCTAGATTGGAAAATTGAAAGAAGGAATAAATCCTCCTTCATGGAATATGTTGCGTTTTGATAAGTGTTAGAATTACGTAAATTTCCAGGTAAATTACAACACTTATTGAGGATCAATTGTTGAATTTATAACCCAATTTCACCCTTCTTAGCTTAATTGTGGTTCTTGTAATTATTGAAACTAAATCTGAACTTGATGTTATTTTGATGAGGAATCTATTGATTTTTACAGATAGAGAGCTGAGGTACATGTGAAGCATCAAGAGGATAGTGAGCAAGGACAGGAACAATGTAAAACAAGCTCCAAAGGATGAAAATTCAGAGCAATCAATTGCTATTTCCTGCGCTCCACCTGCGCTGAGCGCAGGCAGAGCGCAGGAATGCCTGTTCAGATAATGTTTCCTGCGCTGAGCTCAGGTAGAGCGCAGGAAACGTAAACTAATTTTTAATGGGCCGCAAACAAAGTTTAAATGGGCCTTCAGACAATATTTAAGGAGACTTTTAGGGATGGAGACGACATTCAAAGTTTGATATGGAGTTTTTGAGTAGATACAGAGTTAGGAGAAAAGTGTGACAATCTCTAGAGTTGTAATGGCTACCATGAGTAGATAAACATCTCTTTAGGATTAAATGTAGTCAATTCAATCCCCAATTGTATTTTGGATCTTTGTTATTTAGGAATCTCTATTTTATAATATTGGTGTATTTATCTCTGCTCTTAATGCTCAACTTCCGTCTTTGTACCAGAGTTATGATCTGATTTATTGAATTAGCTGGGAAGTAGTTTTCTAAATCTGATTTGGGTAAAAAACACTCAATAGGTTGAATACCTAGGGGTAGGGTTCAATTTATTGATAGCTTTAACAACTGATCTTAAAGCTAGGCAATTTGTTAAGCAGCCAAGGGATTGGTGTTTAGGGAATTGTTCTAAGAATTTCATACTGAAGTTGGTTGGATGTCTTTAGAAGAGGGGTTGAATAGAGACTTTAAAATTCTGTTCCTGAAAACACACTCACGTTCAGCAGCTAAGACGTGATCTCAAGTCTGATAACTTGGAGTCTTGAATAGGTTAGATGGGAGTGTTAGCTTAACTCAGAATAGTTATCAATTATGCAGGTGAGAGTCTCAACAGTTAAGATTCAATGACTTAATCAAATGTAATTTGTTTCAAACAGATAAGTCTCAGGTATTAGAAATGTGCAATATAAGTAAAGAGATAGGGAGAAGAGATGCACACTGAGATTTATTCTGGTTCACCCATAACCTTGGGTTACGTCCAGTCCTTACAAACATATGAGATTTCCACTATGACATCCTTGTCAAATACAAGTATTCTTACAGCCTCTTCAGGACATCTCTCACACCAAGCTTAGGCTCTCCTACCTTGCCTGAGTCTCAAGTATTCTTTGTTCTCAACTGCCTCTCCAGGCAACTTATGCAGTATTCTTTGTCTTCAACTGCCTCTCCAAGCAACACATGCAGTATTCTTTGTCTTCAACTGCCTCTCCAGGAAACTCAGTGAGTATTCTTGTTATAGTGCCTCTCTAGGCTTTACAATCGCTCACAATAAGCTCAGACACCTCCTGACTTAGATGAGACTTGGTGATATGAGATGAGATGGGATTGATCTAGCTTAGAATACATACAATGTATGGATAAACAGTGAGCTCAGCTAGGTATCACGCTCTAAATCACTCAAAGAGTGTATACAAATCAGTACAAAACAAGAGCTAAACCTACTACATGATATTAGCTAAGATATCATAGGTAGGTAGGTTGAGATTCACTTGAGACTTGGATTTTTCTGTTTGTGCAGCAGCATCTCTGCTGTGTCTCACCAGTGTCTCTCACCTGTCTCACCACAATGAGACTTCTTTCTATAGTCTTCAGAAAACTAGTCGTTGGGAGAGAGAGACTGTTTTTCACTTTTCTGACATGAGATCAGTACTTTTCTGATGCAGTCTCTGTTGTGATAGTGTACTTGCATTGACTTGCTTTTGTTGTTGAGACTCTGTCTAAAGTCTGAATCTTATGTTGATAGCTTGAGTATGCTTCTGAGTCTGATGTCTGCATCTGATCTCTGCGTCTCAGTCTGAGTTTGATGTCTGCATCTGATCTCTGCGTCTCAGTCTGAGTCTGATGTTTGCATCTAATCTCTGCGTCTCAAGCTGAGTCTGCGTTGTGTCTCAAGCTGAGTCTGCATCTCAAGCTGACTTTGGATCTCATCTTTGCTTAGCTTCATACTTCAAAGTGCTTCTTTGTCATGCTTAGACTGAGTCTGATCTTATAATGAGTTTGGACCTATCTCAATCTGACTTTGCAATTTGAGCTTCTCTCAAGCTGACTTTGAATCTCTTCTTTGTTTAGCATCTTTTATTCTGATCTTATCTCTTGATTCTGAAGCTAAGTCTAAGTCTCATATTTTGGTAGATCTTGCATCTGACTTTTAATCTTTGTTTTGGTCTTGATCTCTTATCTGACTGTTGATCCTTCTTTTCAAGTTTGTATGAGTCTCTTATCTTGAGTGTATGTCTCAAGCTGAGTCTTAGTCTGAGTTTGCATCTAATCTTAAGCCAGCATCTCAAGCTGACTTTGAAGATTGAAAGTCTCTTTAGCATCTCAGCTTGTTTTAAATAAGGAAAATTATCCTGCAATATGAGAAGCTAAATTCTGCAAACACTTGAGCACACAGTTAGTAGAAACAAGACATCTTAGATACTCATCTTTTATATTTCCGCTTTTCTTGAGTCTCAAATATTGATCTTTTTATGCAACTTAGTTCACTGTTTGAGCTCAACTTGACTTGACTTGATGATTGGTGTTTCTGGTAGAGACTCTTTCTAATTGTAGCTAAGACTTCATTCTGATGTGCACCTCCTCAACTTAGGCTATCTTCAGATTCAACCATTCTAAGCTTCTGGAGACTTTATGATAAAGAATATGTCTTAAGGCCTTCTTCTGAAATTACCTTCAGCATATAGAACTTCTAAGCTTGCCCATTCTCCAAAGAAAATTCTGAAGTCTGATGTTTCTTATCATTTAGGATTCTAATCTTTCTGAATCTCAGGAAAGACTTACATTGTTTGCTCAATCTCAGGCTGACCTTTATCTTCATCTTCATTCCGAGGATTACTACCAGTCTCATTCTACAGCTGCCTCTCAATCTCAGTCTGAGCTTGGTCGTGGTTCTTTGATCTTCTGAGTTCTTTACTAAGCATAAGAATCCTGTCTTTCTAAGATCTCACATGCAAAACATCAGTAACTTCAAGAACAAAAGACATTAAGTTTGACCAAAAGGTTGTTGTCATTAAAACCAAATCAGAGGGTTTTGCGCTAACACATACTTGAGGGATCAATGTGAATGAAATTTATTTGTGCTTAATATTTATAATTATAAATTCCTAAATATCGTTGATTTCCAAATGCAAGAGGGGTGCGATAGACAATGTTCAATCCTAGTTCTCTTTATTGCTCAATTTCATCCATATTTCTCTTGTCTCAAATTTTCTTTATTTTACTATTATAATCTTGACAAAAAAACCCTATCTTCCACAAATCTTTCCTACTCGGTAAGTGTGAGCATTGAGAATTTAAGTTGTACGTCCTCGTGGGTACGACAACCCCTACTCTTAAACTATTATACTGTTGCAATATTGGTACGCTTGCCAAGATCTCAACAAGTTTACATGGCAGTCACTTGGTCTAGTCATGAAAGATGGCCTTATTGTTGAGATCTTGGCAAGCGTACCAATATCGCGCAGCAGTATAATAGTAAGAAAAGGGGTTGTCGTACCCACAAGGAACGGTACAAAATAAGTTCTTAGTGTTCACACTTATTGAGTAAGAGGAAATTTGAATGGTTGTTTGTGAAGATTGCAATAGTAAAAAATAAAGACGATAGAGAGAGAATATGGATAAAATTGAGCAAATTAAGGAAACTAGGATTGAACTTCGTCTATCGCACCCCTATTGTATTTGGAACCCAATGAAATCTAGGAATTTATAATTATAAATATTGAAGCCCAAATAAAATTCATTCATAAAGATTCCTCAACTATGAAATTCTTAGAATCAATTCCCTAAACACCAATTCCTTGGCTGTTTAACAAATTATCCTAGCTTTAAGATCAGTTGTTAATAGCTATCCATAATTGAACCATATTCCTAGGCAATCACCTATCGAGTGTTTTTACCCAAATCAGAATTCAAGAGCCCTATTCCTAGGCACTCAGGAACTCGCACCTGATTCACAAAACAACCTCCCAACACGCCCCATAAAATCATATCATAACTCTGATACAAAAAGGGAAGCTAAGCATTAAGAATAGAATAAAAAACCAATATTATAAAAATAGAGATTCCTAAATAACAAAGAAGATCCAAAATACAATCGGGGATTGAATTGACTACGTTCAATCCTAAAGGAAAGTTTAGCTACTCATGGTAGCCATTACAAACCAACTAAAGAGACTGTCACACTTTTCTCTAGCTCCCAATCTACTCAACGGCTCCGTATGTCTCTGTCTGTCTTCTCAATCCCTAAAAGTCCATTTTAAACTGTTCTGATGGGTTTTGAGACTCTGATTGCAGCCATTAAAAATTAGGTTACGTTTCCTGCGCTCAACGCAAGAAACAATAATTGAACAGGCATTCCTGCGCTTTGCCTGCGCTCAGCGCAGGTGGAGCGCAGGAGGAAACAACAACTGATTTTCCTGATTTGTCCTCTTTGAAGCTTGTTCTATGTTGTTCATATCCTTGCTCACTGCTCTCTTGATGCTTCATCTGTAACTTTGCTTTTTATCTTTAAAAATCAACATATTCTTTATCAAAATAGCATCAAATTCAAATTGACTCAAATAAATACAAAAATTGCAATTTAAGCTAAAAAGGGATGAATTGGGTTATAAATTCGGCATTTTATCATCAATAAGTATTGTAATTATATAGGAATTTTACGTAATTTTAACACTTATCACTTATCACTGGCATTTTGTCCCTCACTGTAAGTTCAACGTTTTCTTCTCTTTTTTCTAACTTCTTTTAATTTTATTTCATTAGTCATGCATCAAATTCAGAAGCATATGGAATAAATTTTTAACATACATATAGAAGAAGAAGCATAATGATTAAGCATGCATAACTTTAACTAGTTTCTATAATGTAAGTGAAATTTTTGAAAACAGGAAGGTATTGCAGTAGGAAGGACATTTGCAGCTCTTAGAAACTACAAAGTGGATGGAAATAAGGAAATGATGGCAATTGGGTTTATGAAGGTTGTTGGTTCCATCACTTCTTGCATGATATAAAACTGATTGTATTTGATGTCACCTTATGTTCCATGTGCTGTAAATAAATTGGAAAGTAATAATCCAATAGCCAGTTGTTCAAATGGATGTTATTGTGTTTTATAACATTATTTCTGGAAAGAGAATAATAGAGAAACATGTCTAGTGATTTGTTTGTTATGCCTTGATTCTATTTAATTATTACAAATCAGGGTTGTATGGCATGCAAAGCTAGAAAAACTGTGGTATATGCAAGTGAAAACTTTGAATCAAAACTAGTTTTCTTAAGCTGCAAAATAGTTCAAGAACTAGTTCTTTCTTGAACTATTTCAAAACCAGTTCAGAATAGAAGAACCAGTTCGGTTTTTAAACTTTGGAAACTAGTTTGGTTTTTAAATTTCAGAATTGGTTTACCAAACCATAAAACTGGTTCGGTTAATCCGAATTGGAATCCTGTTCGGTACGGTTCTTTGCAGTTCGGTTCGGTTCGCAGTACTTTGAGCAGCCCTAACAGCTAGGGCCATCACTATGTTTAATTAGCGCTATTTTTGAATTTTCAGGGAAGAAAAATTGACATTTTTGCTATAGCGACGGTCAGGCCGTCGCTACAATATAAAACCTAGCGACGACCTAGTCGTCACAACGTATTAATGACACTGTTACGCGTTGAACTTCACATTTAATGAAGTAGCGACGACATATCGACGACTTGGCCGTTGCTACATTTTCGTGTCTAATAACCCGCATTCTTGTAGTGAATTAACCTACAAGTTTCATCACAAAGACTTTCATGAAAAGAAAGACTTGTATCATGTTTAATTGTCATTTACGAGCCTGGCCTAATTTCAAAGTAAGAATTTAATATCACCACCGGATGCACGTACGTGTTGTATAAGAGAACCAATCCTTAATAAAGATATATATATATATATATCACACAGGATCCGGATCCCCTCCAACTGTGTATCTCTCTCCCAGCAAGTATAGCTACCATGTAGCTACAAAATAGCTACAGAAAATATTGTGTAGTGAATTCTCTAGCTGTTTGCTAGCTATGTCGTAGTGAAATCTGCTGCAGAGGCAAAACCATACAAGAGGATCCATTATCCATACACCTTATAGCATCTTTTCTACAGTTATCTTTCTTCAAAAACTCCCTTCAAATTGGTCATTGACCATTTCACATCCCATGTCATGCGCGTACACGTTACAAACACACATATATAACAAAGTTTCAAGTGTCATTTTATATATCAACCCTATATAGAAAGATTAATACTGTGTATAATAACCCTACTACAGCACCACTTAATATATCCACATACATCATGAAAAGCTTAATTTCACAAGAAATAATTGAAAGGTCGATTCCATCAATATATATCTCTATAAACTTCAAACTAGAGTCATGCAAAACCAAAATCGACAGCCCTTTGTCACCACACAAGCAAACCCCACAGGTATCATTAGCCCTCTCTTTTGTGCTCTGCATAAAGTTAACCTAGAAATTGTGAGAAAGGTCTTGACTTTACCTGATATATAGCTTCTCAGTCACTGACGTTCATGGCAAAATTATTTTCAAACTCAAAGCCTCTCTCATGACCCTCCATGATCACCATGTCTTACTTGACGCCATCGGAAAACCCGTCGTTACACTACGCCACCGAAAGGTTTATTCACTAAGCTTGTATTTTTTGGTGCATTTTTTTTTAATTTTTTTGTGCATTTCACTAAGCTTGTATACCTAGCTACTTATTTTCATATCATTAATTCTCTTACTATTAATAATCTATTTTTTATTTTGATTAATTTTTAAATGATTTGAAGAATTAATTTGAATTACTAATTAAAGTTTAGATAAATGATGTTGCAAGGGGTAAACATTCTCCAGTATCTTCCAACCATGAGTAAATACAGTTGATCATCATTCTTCATTACTTGAACATGAATCTTATTATTGACAGGATCACGGAAAATGACGTTTTTTGAAACATGGTTAAAATGATCTCTTGAAAATTAACAGAAGAGGAAGTTGAGCAATGTCCTGAAAAAATACATAGTTAGATGTGGTACGAATAGAAAGTTAAAGAAGATGATTATACCTTTCTAGGAAAATATTCCATATTAAACCATCTGAAAAAGATAGTATAAGAAGAAGGCCCAAATGCCATTGCAGAATAGTTAATAAGAGCAACATGATGATTTAGTTATTGATTCGCAGTTTAACAAAAGAAAGAGATGTTAAGTCTCAAAAATTTATATACTTAAGTACCTTGAGCCTCATTCCCTTTAAAGTGTTATAATGAACAAAATATAAAAACATTCAGATGGATTTGTGGCAATATACTTTCACAATTATGTTTTGTTTCAGATCATCAATATTATAATGTTCAAATCAAGATCTTACCTACTTCTGCATAAGAATCAATGTTGCTTTTCTTCCTCGTTCAAATGTTTAGCACACTTAAGGAAAGTCTGCAACGCTGCTGCTCCTGCCAGATTGCTTTGTGTGCGCAGACCTGCTGCACCTGCTTCTGCTCAGATTGCTTTTAACCAAGTTGTGTCAAACGTATTCTGAATGCATTAAATGCTATTTGGTAACGGGCATTTATCCCTTGGAGACTATAAATACGTCCCATGAAGAATTGAAGACATACAGAGTGATAGAAAGGCTTTTCAATCAAAAGAAACTACACGCTGCAAAAATCAAACTCTGATATTCTTTGTACAATCATTCATTTTCATATTCTGAGAAACTCTCAGCTTTTTGTACATCAAAGTTCACATCTATCATCTGAAGATAGTGAACTAATTCCCTTTCTTGTTTAAGCTTAGAACAGTTTGGGTTGTTAAGCCTGGAGAGGCTTTCTGTCTGAAAGAATACTTGGGTTACACTTGGATAAGTGTCGGAGAGCCTGAAGAGGCTTGGTGAAAGAAAAAATACTTGTGGTAGAGCCTGGAGAGGCTTGGTGAAAGAAAGAACACTTGTGGTAGAACCTGAAGAGGCTTGACAGAAAAGAATACTTGTAATTCTTGCAAGAATAGTGGAAATCCATTGGCGGGTTGCCTTTGGGACTGGACGTAGCTCACGGTGGAAGTGAGTGAACCAGGATAAATTTGGTTGTGTTCTCTCTTTCCCTTAAACTCTGTGAATTCAGTTTTTCTTCTAACCAAAAAGGGGAGTGAAAAACATTTTAAACAGAGAACCTTAATCTTTTCAAAGGTACATTTACAAGCAAATTTTAAGTCTGAACTCAAGTTCAGAAGATACAGCAAAAACTTCAGATCGTAATTCATCGTCTGAAGATTCTCTGAAACGTCTTTCTAAAAATTTTTCTAAAAACTTAAGGTTTCCATTGAAACACTATTCAACCCCCTTCTAGTGTTTCCCTGTGTGTATTTTCAAGAGAAAGAGAACTATCAGAATAGTTAAATAGTAAATAATGAATTATGTTAAGCATCTTTAAATAGAAAACCAAACGGTGTCTTTTAAGCTTCATGCTTGGAAAAAGAATTGAAAAATGTAATGCTGAATAGGTACAATATATATATATATGATCAAGATCACAAATAAATGCTTAGGAAAGAGTGATAGTTTTGAAGACCGAATCAACTAACACAATTAACATTACACAGTATTAAAAAGGGGACAAAAATTAAAAAAAAATAACATCTGACTTAAATAACTGACTGCAAAGAGAAGAAAGAATTTTGTATCAATAATAAAAGAGTAATATATATCCAAAACAATAATTACTAATAAATCCAATATTCTGTTGATATAAAGTTGATAGATCCGTTTCAAACATTATTGACAACAAAAAAGGAAAAAATAAATAAGATAAAATATTTTTAATATAAGATATAAAAAAAACTTTTGTAATGTAGATGTAGAAGTTATTAAAAAAAAGTTGTGAATGAAAAATATAATAAAACATTTTTAATATTTAAGAATAGAAATCACAACTAAACCTTTAAAAATAAGAAAATTGAACAGTAATAATGCAAAAGAACAACTAAATATCTAAATAGTGAAGAGAACAATTGGAATAAAACAAATTAAAAAAAGAGCAAAAAAGTTTAATAAAAACAACATATGGAAAATTTAAAAAATTAAAACTAAACAAACCAAAAATTAACCAATCATTATCATAAACGGATCACCCAACTTCTAAAAGATTAAAGTTGATACAAAAAAAAATTAAACATGATTTTGTCCAACATACACTACAGAAGAGGAATTATTGTCTAACCAAAAACTCAATGAATCTCCAAATCTTAAATCTTTTTGCATACAAAGATGGTGTAACATCCCGATAATTAAGACTAATTAAATCTTAAGAAAGGTTAGGTGTAATGATGTTAAGAATGACAATAAAGAAAATGAGTAAATATAGAATAAGAGAAAAGACTTAGAATAAAAACCAAGGTTTTTGGAATTCATTATTCTCGCTCAAGCGAGAATATCTCGCTTGAGAGAAATATGCAGCAAAAGTGTAAAAATGAGTTTCTGCATATCTCGCTTGAGCGAGGAAGCTCGCTTAAGCGAGATACAGGGTAGTTTGGGAGGCTCTCTGGACAATTTTCGCTTGAGCGAGAAGGGCTCGCCCAAGCGAGAATCTTCCAGAGAGGGAGTCTTTTCTGGATCATTTTCGCTTAAGCGAGATATTTCGCTCAAGCGAGAATGTGAAGAAAAGACATGTAATCGACTCGCTCGCTCAAGCGAGAATGCCTCGCTTGAGCGAGAATCCACTTACAGGCTTAAAACGCGAATTAGGGCTCGGGTTTCCTCATTGTTCTTCTCCATCTCTCCTTTTCTAGAGACAGAGGCAGAGAGATTCTAGAGAGAGGGAGGAAGTTTCTAGTGAGGATGAGTGGCCTGAAGCTAGGAGGAAGAAGAAGCAGCCACGGATCCCCACTCCCAACCTTCTCCAACTTCATTCCTCTTCTCTTGGAGTGTCCTTGAGGTGAGTAGAGCTCACACACTCTCACCTCAACGGTGTATGTTCTCCCACATGATCCCTATCTTTATCTTCCTTTTCTTGAGCTTGCATGTGTATGTTTGTTTGGTTGAATTGTCATGGATAAATGTATGAGCATGATGTTAGGGTTTATGTTGAGAAACTGTATTAGGGTTCTAATTAGGGTTTTACATGGAAATTAGTAATCTTGGAATGACAAGGATTTGTGTGAATGTTAGTTTCCAGCATGAAATTATGTTATTAATGTTATGCACTATGTTCTGTTGGAAGTATCTTTCTTACATCTGTACTATTTAAAAGACACAGTTAATTCCACATGGGTCCAGGGCCAAGTCCCAATAGGCCTTGGATTCAGTTAAAGGAGGTTCTTCTCGGAGAATAATTCACCTTAGGGGGTGGAGAAGTTCATGGTGTTAATACTCTTATCCAGACATGGGCCGAGAAGTAGTGGTCGTAGTCGGGATTTGAGTATTAACTCTGTTGAAGCCTCTTAAGGCCAACAGATTATACAAATTATCATAGGATCCAAGGGTTGAATAATTCACCTTAGGGGGTGGAAAAGCTCAAGATGTTAATACTCTAATTCAGGCATAGGCCCAAAGTGGATGGTCGTAGTCGGAATTCGAGTATTAACCACATTGAGGCCCTCTAGCGCCCAAAGATTCATGTATTAAGACTTGACTTCGGTCTAGTAATGGGTGAGATTCGTCCCCAGGGAAGACGTTCCCCGTAGTCTGAGCTCAGTTCTAACTCCAGTTAAAGTGAGAAGATCATGCCTGCTGGGAACAACAGTGAGTTGCATCATGAGATTGTTATGCAGTTAGAATTGTACTATATAATGTATGTCGATGCAAAGTTATCCTGAGTGTATTTACATATATTGTGTTATTGAGCTATGAGAAGTTTTCACTATGCAAAGGAATTACTATGATTTATGAACTTCATGTTGATTTATATTCTGTGTTGCATCTCATATGATTGTCTCCTTACACTGTTTTTTGTATGCTTTGCTCGCTGTGACTGTAGTCTCACCCCATGTTTCGGGGATATATTCTAGTTGTGCAGGGTGTTCCAGCTTCACATGCAGGAGAGGAAGGGAGCTTTTGGAGTGGAACACACTCCCAGTGGTTAGATAGGGACTTTTGAAATAGAAGTATTTGTAATTGTTAGTTAATGATGTAATGTTGTAAATCTTTTGATTGGCCTTGGAGGCTAATTGTATTGGTGGTTTTGGCTGATTTTCAGGAAACAGAGAGAATGAATTAACGTCCGGTTTTTGGGGAAACTCTGTCGAATTTCCGGCATGGGTTTTGTGGACCATGACACTCCAAGTGTAGGTTCATTCCCTAAGTTTAATTAAAGTCTGTAATGAGAATAATGATGTATGAACTGTGTGAAGGCTTAAGCAAACGTTGGATTGCCTAAGCAATTGTATGAATGGTGTGATGATATTGAAAATGGCGCGAAATAATTTCAGAAATTCGGAATAGTTTTTCCAACGGACATTATTCTTGAATTAAGAAATTAGGACGTTACATTTTGTTATTAGAGCAGTTCAATCCAATTGGACTGTGGTTAGGTTAGTTGCCTGTGACTTACTAAGATTCCATCGTACCCCGTACTTAGTGTAGGGACTGATCACCCCTCTACTTGGTGCGTTGTACCCGGGATTCTGGTTAGTGACGTGAGTATGATGCCTTGGTTAGGGAATTGGGACACTTCTCTAACAAGGGTGGAGCCACCCACTTGATAGTTAGAGGGAGTGTGACATAGGTCCATTTCCAAGAGTAGGACTTGCACATTAGAAAATCTTATAGGATGTCATCTTTAGTTTCAAGTGGACCCGAGGCACCCTTAGAAGAAATGGTAAAGAATAAGTTTTGAGAGAGGGTGCGTATTTGGTTTGGAAGGTGATAATAAGAGAGAAAGGTTTAGAGGGAACATAAGGAGTAGGCTCCTTAGTGGGCGAGGAAAGTGTTGGTTAATAGTAGTTACACCTTGGTGATGTAATTTACTTGAGTAGGATGGAGTGTGTTGATTTGCCTGATTGAATGTGATGTTTTCTTGCTTGGATAGTTGTATGTCTTGTACACTTTGTTGTGGTTTGACTGATTGATTCTGATATTGTTTGTTGATTTAAATAAGTGCATGACTCGTATGTTTGGTGTGTTGTTTGGAAAGTTTAGTAAGTAGGGGGTTAATGGTAAATCCCTAGGGCATGGGTGGAAAGATTTTAGAGTTTAGAATTTCACAGATTTGGGATGTCAAGTTTGGTTGGCTCGTAGAGGGCAGGTAGAATTCATGAGAGGATAGAGGAACCAATGTCATAGGTGTGGAGATGTTGTTATTGGTTAGAGCCTTGAGCTTGGGATTGAGAAACACCTATGTTCGGAGTTTTAAGTTTAGTGGTGAATGATTCGGGAGACATAAAAGACTTGCTTAAGGATTGGAGGGTGAAGGCTACATTAGAGGAACTTGGGTTATGGTTTTTAACGTTTTTAGAAACCTAATAAGAGTCTAGGTACCTTGATCTAATAGGGGAAAATTTTAAGTTTAGGAATCATGATCCAATACCCACCTTGTTCTACCCTAGGGTACCCCTGTCGCTTTCGACCTAGTGGTATACAACCTTGGTGTTACTATTGGCCTTAGAGTTGGACACTATCACTTAAGGAAGATCTCGGGATCAGTTTCGGTTAAGCTAGGGAGTAAACCAAAGAATGTACAAGGAGTGAGTGACATTGGAAACTTGGATGGTCAGAGGTACTTCTTACGTTGCAATCATAGTCACTCCCCTTCGGTTCCAGGTCTACTTGGTTGTCGCCACTTAAGGAATAAGGTTCCTTGTTGTTTTAGTTAAAGTGTTTGTGGAATAGAAGTCTCGCAATTATTGGGTTGTGCTTAATACCTCGTTGTCTGTTTTTCCGTGAGTAAGCATTTCTGTTACCTATGTCTAGGACTCTGTTGTTAATACCCGAGTAGTCACCTATTTTCTAGTTTATCAAGTGGTAGGGCTAAGTCTATAAGTGGGGTCTCTCAGTCTTTTCTGTTTGTTTCCTAAGCGGTAGAATTCTGACCTTGGTAGTTCATGGAAGAAAAGAAATTTTGCGGAGTTTGGAATTGTGCTTAGTGTATAACTCCAATGAGGGTCAATGACCGGTATCTAATTAAGGTGTGTGAAAGACTAGTGTTAAGTTTGGTGTACTAAACTCTTTTTAAGGTGTTGAGATCTTGGCAAGCGTACCAATATCACAGCAGTATAATAGTAAGTAAACGGGTTATCGTATCCACAGGGAACAATATAATTTCAAATTCTTAGTTACAATCTTATTGAGGGGATTTGTTTTGGATATTTTGGGTTTATAATTGCTGAAATTAAAATACTGAAAATAAATTGCAGAAAATAAAGATAAATTGGATATCCAAAACAAATCTGCAAAGGCAAAATTAATAATTGTTGGAAAATACAGGGAAACACTAGAAAGGGGGTTGAATAATGTTTCAATGGAAACTTTTTCTGTTTCAACAGATCATCTTAAAATGGATTTTGAAAAGCTTCAGATGATGGGTATCAGTATGAAGTTTTGATCACCTTTTGAACTTAATTCAGAGTCAAAGATTTGTTTGAAAAAGAGTTTAATACAGAGTTAAGGTTCACTTAAATACTTTTCAATCCCTTCGTTAGATTGAAACTGAATTGAAATAGTTAAGGGATAGAGAAGACTTAGCCAAGAAATTATCATGGTTCACTCACAACCACCGTGAGCTACGTCTAGTCCCGGGGCAAAAAACCAGTACCTGGATTTCCACTAATCTTGCAAGATTAAAGTATTCTTTTCTGTCAAGCCTCTTCAGGATCTACGCCAAGTATTCTTTCTTTCACCACGCCTCTTCAGGCTCTCAGACACTTATCCAGTGTAACCCAAGTATCTTTTATACAGTAAGCCTCTCCAGGCTTGTAAAACCAAACTGTTTAGATAAAAGAAGTATTTCAAGCAATAAAACAATGTAGAGCTTGAACTTTCACAATGTACAAGTAACTGAATTCAACTCAGGATCAGAAAGAAAATTTGTACAGGTTTAAGATATCAGAGAGTAATTTTTGCAGCGTTTCAACGTTAATCTTGTGGGCTTCACTTCTTCTCTTCTTCATACGTTTATGAGTATGTATAGAGCACAATGAGAAGATGTCTGTTGCCAAATAGCATTAATGCGCAAGAGACGTTTAGACTAAGCCTGAAAAGATGTTCTTATGAACCTCTGATAATAGGTCTGTGCACAGTACTTTTGGACAGCTACACAGTAGCGTTTGTAGACTTTCCTTTTTTTTATGCAAATCATTTGAATGAGGAAAGAAAGCAGTTATGACTCATATGTTGAAAGAGGTTAGACTTTTTGAAAGAGTGTACAATGTTCTTAGCAAAGCATTAAGTCAAAGAGAGCTTCTGATACTTCCAGTCTTCAGACGAACGAAAACTTCAGATGGACTCTCAATGCTTCAGATGACTGTCATTCCTTCAGACAAAGTGAACCTCTTCAGATGATCTTCAAGTTTTTCAATGAACTTCTTTTTCTTTCAGAGATATCTTGAGATAGAATATGATCTGAAATCATAAAATATACCATGAAAGCATAATATCATATAAATGCTCTTTTTACTTAATATTTGTTATTCATTAAAACCTTAAGAGAGTGAGACTCAAATTATGTTTGAGTTCTTAATCAATTTCTGAGACTCAACAATCTCCCCTTTTTAATGATGACAAACATATTAAGTAAAACTAAATATGAAAAGGGTTAAAATGGCTAAAGTTTAGGATTTCCTCCCCCTTGATCAGATCAACCATCTGAACCCTTGTGTTTCTGAAGCTTCTTGCGTCCTGACAGATTTATCCTTCTGAAAAACTTTCTATGTAAACTACTTCAGATTTATTTGTTAGTCCTTATACCTCATAAGTACTCCCCCTTTTGTCATCAATCAAAGGATAAGGCAATAACAAACATGCAGTAAAAGATAAGTAATAATTGTCAAACATCAGCATTCAATGATATTAACTACCAGCCAAGAAGCACATGATCATATTCATTAAATGCACCAAAAAGTTTTTCAAAACAACTTAAACAGAAAATTTAAAACAGTCTGAAGGTTAGTAAAGAAACAACATCATGAACTAGGGTCTTAGTCCTCCCAGAACTTTCTCAACATTTTTTGCATGGCTAGCCGCTGCCGCTCAAGTTCTGCCACAACAGCTTCCTTTGAGTTCATTCTGACCAAGCCTAATATGTTCTTGAGTAACTAGGATTTGATCTGTTCTCTGTAGCTAATTCTTGATTCTTAGCTCTCAAAGCTTGATTTTCTTCTGATAGAAACAGTCACTTCAGCTTCTAAATTTTCTTCATAAAAGATCAAGGAGAATGTTACTTGCTCGAGAAACGGAAGTACTGAAAGCTTATGGTAGATGGTACAACTTCGGATGCTTACCTTGATGAAACTGAGGTCTCTCAAACGGAAAAAGCCAACATCCATTCATCATGAAGTTCCCTGTTAGACATAGGAAATCTCCCTCGGAAGAATGTAGCGGTTTCCAAAATGGTAAGGCCTGCAACCACTAAAGAGTCTTCATCATTCCATTGAGTTCCAGAACAACTTCCTTCTTTCTGAACTAATTCCCAATGATAATCCCACATTGCTTGATACAGAGAGTGATCCATGCCTGATGAGAAATACATACTCAGCCAAACCATCCCAATCTTCTTTAGATAGAGACCTGGGTGGTCCTGCCACCTTCAGATACAATCTCAGGTCCTTTTTCCTTGTGTAAAAGGATTAAACATAATGATACCTGGGTACTATCCTATCTGGTTGCCACCATGATAGTGGTTGATAGATTTGTATGAACACGTAGAGGTGGTTTGAAATCTCTACAACCAAAGGATCTGGAGTAGCTTTGATCAATCAGTTCAGCTTCAAGGCACTACATTCTTACAGCTATCCAATCATCAAGAGATCAGATATATTGACCCCTGTGAGAAAGGATCCAAAGCTTTCCACTTGTGACACGGAGTAATGACTCCATGTCTGATCTTCTCAAGAGAGTATGAAAGAGCACCTCCCCCTGAGCTATGCAAGTCTTCTGTGACGAGCCTCTGAAGAGGTTTCTAGCTGAAACTTAGAAGAAGGATGGATGACCAAAGGTTGCAGCAGGCTCAAAAAACATTAGCTCTTCATAAAGATTTGGAAAGCAAGGAACTTTGAGTCTTTCATCTAAGGGCCACATTGCTAGAACTTGTGGGGTACTTCAGCAGCCCACATCATGAGTTTATTACTACGAACAGGGAGCACTAATGGGTTTCTGGCAAGCGAACCCAAAATCCAGTAGTATAATAGTAAGAAAGTATCGTATCCACAGGGGAACGGTGAATTCACGTATACTCGTGATCTAATTATCAAGGGAAAAAATGGATTTTGAGAATATTGTTGTGCGAAAAACGTTAGATAGCTAATTAATAATCAATTGAATTTAGAAAGGAAGAGTTAGAGACACTTTACTGGATTAGGATTGAACTTCATCTCATCACACCCCTCATGTATGTCGAGACTACCTATTACTTATAGGCTTTGAACTATAACACTGTAGACAAACTATATTGCTAAGACCCCGAGTTACCAGGCGCCACTCACACTCAAAAGTAATCCATGCGGGTTCTCCCAAGCGACAGACTTACCCTCGACTTATTATGCTTTCTTTATTTTGTTTGTAAAAGAACTAATTGATAAACGAGACCTACTCCTCTGGACGCACCTTCGCTAGAGTACTGTCACTACCCATCACTCATTAGAATACATCCACGTTTCACTTCCTGGATTGATAATCAACTAATCCTTTGCTATCGATCCATTAGACCATGCCTATCCTTAGATGCCCTTCATTAGGATACTCACACTACCCATCAATCATTAGCAACACCCATGTTTCAGTCACTGGTTAACCGAGTATTCTCATTCACTCAGAGGTTGAGTTTCCTATGTCTAGGCTCCCCCAAACTCAATCCTAGTCGTAACGTTATTACAACTAGCCTATAACTCCGGCGCAAGCGCGAAAGTTAGGAATTAAGCACAGAACAAGATTACCAATATTATAGCTAGGGAACTGCATAAATAAATAGATAGAGTTCAACATACACTTGGGAATGGAATCAATTACATTCAATCCTAATGGAGAGTTAACTACACAAGATAGTCATACAAACCATGAAGATGCTGTCACCATCTCCAATCCTTGTGAAGCGCTCCTCCTCTCCTACTCTAAAATTAGAACTGGTGCATTATCACTGAATTACAATAATCGTGCACACCTTGATCTGGTGCAATGAGGTCCTATTTATAGGCTAAGGAAAAACAAAGAAGATTGGGAGAAATCTATCTAAAAATGGCAACTTGGCAAGTAATCACGCGTTCTGCGCTTTACCTGCGCTACAGTGCAGGTTGCCAGCGCAGAGAAGTCAGAATGGTTGCGCTGCAGCGCCAGGGTGAAGCGCGCGACACGAGTTGCACAGCTTCAATCTTTCTCTTTTTAACTTGCTTTCTCCTCGAGACTGGTTTTAGTTGATTGTCTTTCCTTGTTTCCCTTTTCCTTGCTGAGATCTTGCATTTATTGAGCATCTTGGATTAATTGGGAAGGTTTTCTGCAGAATCCTTGTTTAATTTGCAGTGATATCTCCATTAATTGCTCTCAAATAATCTTCAAATCTTCATTATTGCTCACAAATAATCTTCCAATCTTCATTAATTGCCTTCAATTAAACTTCAAATCTTGCAGATATCTCCTTTATTTAATGTATCTTTCCCTCATCAATCCTTGCAATATCTGCAAAATCAGCAATATTTCTATCAAATAGCATCAAATTCAAATCTGAGATTAATAAATACAATTATCTAATATTTAATAAAAGGGATTAAACTGGGGCAAAAATACCATTTTATCCTGATAATGTGAACTAAAAGTTCTCTAATTTATCATATGATTTTCACTTATCAAAATATCCCCCAACTTAACTTCTTGCCTTGTCCTCAAGCAAGAGACCACTTTGCAATAAAAAAAATCAATTCTATCCCCTGTGTAATTCAAACAATTCAAAAACAAATTAAAGGAACTCTTCATCATCTCCTTGTTAAGCAGCAGTCACTTTCCAAACATAAGAAAAAATCAGGATTAAGAGATGTTACCAATCCTCAATCAGAATAGAACACAAACATCAGTCAAACTTCATCAAAATAGCAATTAAAGCGTAAGTGATAAACCAAGGGAAATCTCTCAATCTCACGGGTAAGTGTTTCCCTCAATCTTTTTCACCACTATTGAACAACTAGAATTGATAGTCGTTTCCAATATCTGAACCTACAAGCAGTTAATTATGGATCAAAAGGTTTTTTCTTTGGTTTGTAATGAGCTAGGCTATCAAGAAATCATGGTTTTTCTAGATATGCAAAGAACACTTTTGAATAGAGAGCATCTTGTGATTGTGTTTAGGACTTCTCTCCATTCACCTGGTCATTCTTGAATTGTTACCCTTTTTATCAGCTTGGTCTTTTTGTTTGAAGAAGTACTCCCCCCAACTTATTTAGTATCCACATCTTTGTGCAGATTTTTTTTTTTTCAATTTTTTGCATAAATAATAACATAGATAATTATTTGTGGGGGACTATTCTTCTTTGTGATTTCTTGTGTCTGCTCTTTGAATCTCTTTGACCTTTTCATTTCACCAACCTCTTGTCCCATGTTGTTGTGGTGCACCTGCTCTTTATCCCAAGTGTTAAGGGACATGATATAATCATTGAGTATGGCTAGGGTGCATCAAAAGAAATATTAAAGGCTCAAATGGGCAATCAATAAATGGAAACATTCAATCAAGGTTGGCTATTTGGCACTGAGCAAAATATTATAATCACAAAACATGCCTTTGTCACTTCCATATCTTCCACCAGCAAGACAAAATTTAGAAACTCAAGCAATAACAGTTGACAAGCAGCGGGTTGAAAGCTCTCAATTTTAGTGTTTGGGCACACAGCTCACCAGTTATTGGCTAAATTCCTTGATAAAGCACTTAATGGTTTTAATTAACTATCCCGATAGGTTCTCTTGAGAAGCATCCTGATCCTAACTGATTATGGAATTAATCACAAAACCCTATCATCTTTCCTAGTGGGTTAGTTAAACTACCTAATTACAGAGATTTTTGAAAAAGTTGCCTTAAATCCTAATTTCCTAAGGTCCTAAAAAGTCCTAAAATTTAAAGATTTAGCAGAAAAACAGAAAATAACAGAATAAGTACTGCATAATATAGATAATGTATCAGTGGCAATAATATACAGTACATATCAAAAGGAAAATAAAAGAAAAATAAGAAAAAGAAGGAAAAGCACCAAATATGAAAGAAAAAAATCAATCATCCTAGTCCATGTGAGCAGCTCCATTCTCAGCTCCGGCATCAGCTTCTCCATCCCCCTGGGAAATTAAGCCTATCCCCAGGCCACTGTAAATAATCATGGAACTGCGTAGGGGTCATGGGGTCCACACGAGCCTGATAATGTCTACTCTGAAAATGAACAACTGCTCGGTGAATAGTGGACATCTGAGCCATCAAATGAGTGTGTTGGGCCTCAAGACGCTGGGCCCAGACAGGAACATCCATGTATGGTGGTGGTGGTGGTGGTGGTGGTGCCTGCTGCTGCTGCTCCTCAACCTGTAACTCCTCAGCCGGGATACAGTTGGCTTCAATGTATGCTTTGGTCATGGGAAGTGCGATGTGAACCCTAGGGTGTACATCCACACCCCTAGATCTGCAAGAGTGATGTGATAAGAGAGGGGAAGCCAAGCCTGGTCTTAGAGTTAGGGGTCCTACGCCCCACAACAGATGCAAAGTCTGATATCTTATGGGTGATAACTCGTGAGACATCGATAACGGCGTCGGTGAGGATAGTGTAGATGAGGTGGGCCATGGGCATAACTACATCAGAAACATGCCCGGTAGGATGAATGTTGGCCAGTATCAGCACTGTCCACATCTGAGCTATGCTCCTCATATCTTTCCTGTAGATCCTAGCAGCCTCCTGATATGCATTCCTTTCAAGAGGAACGCCCTGGTAAACAAAGCAGTTGAGCAGTCTCGAGATCAAGGGGATCATTTCCATGAAGCCCCCACAGCCTGCCATCCTCTTGTGGTATTGGCACTCCACGAGGTCTCTGTCCGCCTCTATGGGATATCCTATAAGTGCATTGATTGCATCGCGATCAAATCTAATAATCTGTCCTTGAACATAGGACTCCCTTCTGCAGTTAACATCGTGTTCCCCGATGGCGTTGGCATAGAATTCTCTGACGATGTCTGGATCAAATAGTTGTCAGGCCGACTGAGGCGGTCCCATCGCCTCCTGTGAATCTCAACAGAGAACTCCTCATATTCCCCTTCTTGGAGGATGACTGGTCGCCTCCAGGATGAACTTGCAATCAGCAATGTCAGTGTATGCTTCAAAGGACTTGAGGTCCTTGAAGCGATGAGGGTCGAACTCAGGTTCCCTCTGGGGGGCTTTCCTCTTGGCACCCCTTGTGCCCCTCCTAGAGGAACTAGCACCACTGACATTCTTCGTGCGAACCATCTACAAAGCAAAAGCAACTGAAAATTATTTATGCATTATAATATTTAATTGCTCATAATTATGAAATAAATGGCCAATTAATTTCAATAATTAGAGAAATCAATTAACCAAACAATTGTGCATAAAAATTTTGATTTTAAATATTACCAAATAAATGCCAATTAATTAATTAAGACATGCTAAAGTGATCAGTTTAAAGCAAGTCCTAAACAATTCTAAACAGGCAAAGTGAGAACCCAAACTCATGCTCAAAATCATGTCATCAAGTAACATTGCAATATTGCACAATCATTTATGTATGGGCATGCAAAAATATCAGAGCAATTAATTAAGCATACATGCACCAACAAAATAATTTGCAGAAGAAACTATGAGCACCCAGAAACTACCACCTAAACAAACATGAATTACTCACAAAGAATCCTATCAACATGCAATTTAGTTTAAAGCACTATGGATAATTATTTCTTTCCTAAAGATTCCTAAAATCCTACAGTTTCCTATCCTAAGGTCATGCTCAAATAAAAAAATTCAACATTTCAATCGGTTAAAAAGAAAGAAATTATAAAAACATACCTGGTATAAGCTCAAAAATTGAAATGAAAGCTATAGGAGTGAAAAAGCAAAGCAAGGGTTAGGAACTCAGAGAAAATGCAAAGGAAAGGAACGAGGGGAAGTTCGAATGAACTTCCCTCGTTCAAAATTCATAATTTAAAGATCCACTTCCTGCGCTACACCCTGCGCTACAACGCAGAGTGAAGCGCGTACCATCTCAGAAGTTTGAAGCGTTCCACTGCGCTTCACCCTGCGCTACAGTGCAGAGTGAGGCGCAAAAGTCAGAGAGTCACTTTATTTTATTTTAATTCTGCGCTTCACCTGCGCTACAGCGCAGGTTTGAAGCGCGGATCTGCAGTATTTTTATGCTTCTGCTTCTGCTATTCCTAACTGGTTCCATGCATCCCTTAAAATTTATATCCTTCATTTAACAATCTCCAATTTAAACAGGTAAATCCTAAAACTAAAAATTAACAAAATGAAATTAAAGGAAAATTAAAACTTACAAAGACTGGGTTGCCTCCCAGGAAGCGTTTGTTTAACGTCTTTTAGCTTGACGCCTGGTTACTCAACCCTTTTATAGTGGCCTCAAGTGGAGGATGATGTTTGACTCCATACCAATTCTTCCTTTGAGCTCCCATCCTCCATGCCAATTTTTGACTCTTCCATCACTGTCACTGTCTTCCTCAGTATCATGATGTTGATCTCCTTCTTCTTTTAAATTTTGAACTCCCATATTGACTCTAGATGCTTTGCTCTGATTCTAGGCTTCCTCAGAAATTCGGAGTCTGGCAGCTTTGTTTGATTTTTTGAAATAACATCAGTTTGTTGTAATTTGGGAATACCTCTGTCAATATGAAAACAATACTTTCATTCTTTTGTGCTCAATTCATATTTCCCCTCGATCAACATCAATGATATCTTAGCAGCTTTCATGAAGGGTCTTTCTAAAATTAGGGGGACTTTAGTATCCCTCCTCTTCTGTCTCTGCAATGTAGAAATCTACAACATATGCAAATTTATCCACTTTGATTTGAATATCCTCTAATATCCCATGAACGGCATTGAGCGGATTTATTTGCAAGTAGTAACCTCACATTTGCAGGCAATGACCTTCACATTACTCAACTTGTTAAATACGATAGCGGCATCAAATTGATGCTCGCTTCCAAGATCTAATAAAGGCATAAGTAGGATGTAGATTACCAATAGAGCTGGTATAGTAAACCCTACCTGGTCAAGTGACTTACTTGTGACTAAGACCTTCTCTTCATGATGTTTCCTTTTGTGCTGCTTCTTCATCTTGTTGAACAACTTCCTCTTGAAGCAATTGTTCTTCAAAGATGATTTCTTCTTCCCTCATCAAGTTCCTCCTCCTCTGACTTGTTGCCATCAGTAGCAATCAAGTTGCATTGTTCCTTTGGATTGGTTTGGGTCACAACTGAGAAGTGTTGTTGCCCGTGCTCTGCCATCTCAGTTGCTAACTGAACCACTTGACTCTCTAGAGTCATGATTGATGCCTCAGTAGTTTTCTTGAATCCATTAAATCTTTGCACAAGGTCATCAATCTACCTTCCAAAGTGTTCAGTTTATCATATGTTGAGGGACTTGCTGTTGGTAAGGTGGTTGTCTTGTTCCTCCATTCTGACTTCAACCTGAGTTGGTTTGGTTATTTCTCCAACCTTGTGAACATTGATTGTTGTTATTGTTGGAGTAATTCCCTTGCCTTCCCTGGTTACCCATGAAGTTGACTTGTTCTGGTTGTGTTCCTTGGCTAGCACATTGACCATTTAGATGGTCACCCTCCACAGAAATCACAAATCAATGGTTGGGCTTGGATGGGTTGTGAGTGGACAGCTTTGAGTTGTTGAGGGAGTGCCTTCAACGTCTCAGTGAGTGCTTCTAGTTGACGTTTAATGAGCTTGTTCTCAGCTAACAGAGCATCACTTTGATTGAGTTCCAGCATCCCTTTCTTTGGTAATTGCGCGGGCTGTCTTTCACTTTGAGCTTGTTGATCGTTCTGTGCAAAGTGGTTGATGATTTCTAGCGCTCGATCAACTTCTGCGAATAAAATAGTTCCACCTGCTGCCGCATCTATGAATGACCTTGAATCTGAACGAAATCCCTTGTAGAATATGTTGAGTTAGGCTATATCCTCATTAATCCCTTGTCTGAAGGTAGAAATATCTGCTTTGGCTTCTATCTGCTTCCGTGGTGGGAAGAATCTTGTCAAGAATTTCTCCTCAACCACACCCCAATTGGTTAGGCTTTGGTTTGGGTGTGATTGCAGCCATTCCTTAGCTTTACCTATCAAAGAGAAAGGAAACAAGTGTAAGTAAACAGATTCTAAAATTACCTTCCTCGAAACCCATAGTACCAATCAATTCATAAAAATTAGAGATGAGCATTTGGATTTTTATGATCCAATCCAGCGAATTGATGTGCACAAATGAGGTTGAGGTGTGCAGTCTTCAACTCTAAAGCTCTGGCATTTGGTGGTAACATAATGCTTGAGAAGTGACGTGGTCCTTGATGAGAGATATAGTCTCCTAGCGTCCTTCTTGGAGCTTCCTCTGCCATGTTTTTGGGTTCTTCAACAATTGTCCTTCTTCTTCTTCTTCTTTTTCTCCCGTTCCTACCTCTGTTTCTTCGCGATGTCCTTTCTATTTCCGGGTCGAATTGTAATTGATTGGGGGACGCCTGACCTCTCAGAAGCATAAACAAGAAACTTTGAAAAAGGTAAGTGTTGAAGAGAATTAATAATAATAGAAAAACAATAAATTACCTAAGATAATAATATATCCTAAAAATAATAAGATAATAAATAGAAGAAATCCTAAGAAAACAAATAAACAAAATCCTAAAATAAAAACTTGATAACTAGACCGCCAAGGTCTACACGAATTGGAAACCGTTCCCCGGCAATGGCGCCAAAAATACTTGATGGGTTTCTGGCAAGCGAACCAAAAATCCAGTAGTATAATAGTAAGAAAAGTATCGTATCCACAGGGAACGGTCAATTCACGTATACTCGTGATCTAATTATCAAGGAAAAAAAACGGGTTTTGAGAATATTGTTGTGCGAAAAACGTAGATAGCTAATTAATAATTAATTGAATTTAGAAAGGAAGAGTTAGAGACACTTTACTTGGACTAGGATTGAACTTCATCTCATCACACCCCTCATGTATTTTGAGACTACCTATTATTTATAGGCTTTGAACTATAACACTGTAGACAAACTATATTGCTAAGACCCCGAGTTACCAGGCGCCACTCACACTCAAAGGTAATCCATGCGGGTTCTCCCAAGCGACAGACTTACCCTCGGCTTATTATGCTTTCTTTATTCCGTTTGTAAAAGAACTAATTGATAAACAAGGCCTTCTGGATGCACCTTCTCTAGAGTACTGTCACTACCCATCACTCATTAGAATACATCCACGTTTTGCTTCCTGGATTGACAATCAACTAATCATTTGCTATCGATCCATTAGACCATGCCTATCCTTTAGATGCCCTTCATTAGGATACTCACACTACCCATCAATCATTAGTAACACCCATGTTTCAGTCATTGGTTAACTGAGTATTCTCATTCACTCAGAGGTTGAGTTTCCTATGTCTAGGCTCCCCCAAACTCAATCCTAGTCTTAACGTTAATTGCAAACTAGCCTATAACTCAGGTGCAAGCGCGAAAGTTAGGAATTAAGCACAGAACAAGATTACCAATATTATAGCTAGGGAACTGCATAAATAAATAGATAGAGTTCAACATACACTTGGGAATGGAATCGATTACATTCAATCCTAATGGAGAGTTAACTACACAAGATAGCCATACAAACCACCGAAGATGCTGTCACCATCTTCAATCCTTGTGAAGCGCTCCTCCTCTCCTACTCTAAAATTAGAACTGGTGCATTATCACAGGAATATAACTGAATTACAATAATCGTGCACACCTTGATCTAGTGCAATGAGGTCCTATTTATAGGCTAAGGAAAGATAAAGAAGATTGGGGAGAAATCTATCTAAAAATGCCAACTTGGCAAGTAATCACGCGTTCTGCGCTTCACCTGCGCTACAGCGCAGGTTGCAGCGCATAAGTCAGAATAGCTGCGCTGCAGCGCAGGGTGAAGCGCGCGACACGAGTTGCACAACTTCAATCTTTCTCTTTTTAACTTGATTTCTCCCCGAGACTGGTTTTAGTTTATTGTCTTTCCTTATTTCCCTTTCCTTGCTGAGATCTTGCATTTATTAAGCATCTTGGATTTAATTGGAAGGTTGTCTGCAGAATCCTTGTTTAATTGGCCAGTGATATCTCCATTAATTGCTCTCAAATAATCTTCAAATCTTCATTATTGCTCACAAATAATCTTCCAATCTTCATTAATTGCCTTCAATTAAACTTCAAATCTTGCAGATATCTCCCTTATTAATGCTATCTTTCCCTCAAATCAAATCCTTGCAATATTCTGCAAAAATCAACAATATTTCTATCAAAATAGCATCAAATTCAAATATGAGATTAATAAATACAATTTATCTAATATTTAATGAAAATGGATTAAACTGGGGCAAAAATACCATTTTATCCTTGATAAGTGAACTAAAAAGTGCTCTAATTTATCTTATGATTTTCACTTATCAAGCACCAAATCTTAGGTAGGTTGCCTGTTGAGATCTCTAGCTTTCTCCTTCAGCAACACAACCACAAGAAGATTTCCTCCAAACCATATGCAATCAGGTTCATCATCTGACTCAAGTTCTGAATATCCTGAGAGAGAAGATGAAGATGATGATGGTTTTGGTACATCCTCTGTGGTGCTGACAACTTTGGGTGGAGGAGGAGCTTCATCCTCTGAAGTAGTAACATTCCTAAAGATAGCCCTAGGCCTCCTGAGAGGAGCCTGTGGTTGTTCAGTGGCCTTCTTCTGCTTAAGCTCTTCTAGTTTCTTTTTTCTTTCAGCTTCAACAAGTTTTTGAAATTCCACAACATCTTCCTGCTGAATGCTCTTACTCCTTGTTACCATCTGAGGTGCGTCAACTAAAGGACTTAGCAATTTTCTTCTTTTGTTTCTCCTGGCCTTAGCACTGGCCCTTCTTCTTTTCAACCTTGAGGCTTGCTCAAGCCTTTCATCTTCTAACATAGCCTGCTGAGAAGCAATAGCTAAAGCAATAGTCTTGTTTTTCCTGTTCTTTTTTCTTCCTTAACTCTTTTTGTTCTATCTCCAGAACAACTTGTCGAATGGTATCATCTTCAGGTTGACTAGAAGCTAAAGGGATTGCATCAATAGTTTTCTCTGAATCAGCAGATTCAACAACTATTGGTGCAGATTCTAGATTATTGTTGTCCTCATCCTGTCCTCTCATAATGAGAGTAGGCTGAGTAGCAATGATTAGATTTTCAGGCACCTGACCCAACATGTTCTGAGCAGGTTCAGATGATATGAAGTCAACATCCCTTTCAGACAATGACACCTTCTGATGAGTCTTAGACCTCTTTTTCTTCGCAATTTTTGTAGGAGTCTGAACAGAAACAAACTTGTTCTTGTAAGTATCTCCCCTCAGCTCATCTTCCAGAATATCCAAAGCACACTTCCCAGTTGCAGTAGTTTTATCTCTTACAGCTTTCTCCAAGAAGGTCCTTTCAGGTGAGGGCTTCTTCACAGCAATGACCATCTTCTTGATATTACCCAAAGAGAAGAAAGTATGACCTTCATGGTCGTACAATCTTTCAATAGGAACATTGAACTTCAGCAGAATCTTGGTGATGAGAGTAGTGTGAGTGAAACTTGCAGCAAAATCATTTACTTTTTTTCAGCATGTTGTAGAGAATGATCCTTGGAAGGTTCAGCTTCTTTTTCTTTAGCAAGTTGATCACGCAGAATCTTTCAAGTTCAGACACATGGTTTTTGCTACCATACTTGGGCAAAATACAAAGATGGCATGAAGGATTCTGGCTCTAGGATGCATGTAGGAGCTTCTGAGATCTCCAGGTTCTTCAATACCATACAGCATCTTCGTGAACTTCTTGACTCCACCATTTTTCTGCTCCCAGTCAGGAACAAACATGGCACCTTCATTCTTTACATTCGTCACAGCAGCAATGACGTCTGCATCTACCCTGAACTTTACACCAAGAACTGATGTCTCCAAAGCTTGATATTTCCCTTCTTCACTAGATACATCCTTAGCATTCTTCCAAAATTCTTCAATACTCTTCTCATGCCACGCGCAAATAATAGAAGTGAAGAAATTTGCCCAGCCAACTTCTTCAAATAGTCTAATCAAGTCAATGCCACCGGCATGTAGAGCTTCCAGGTCTACAGCTCTTGACGGAACGATTTGACCACCAGCTGACTTCTTAGATGCCATTTCCTTCAAGCTTGGTTGAGAGCAAAGTTAAGAGCACGGAGAACTTAGGGCACAAGTCAGAAGAAACTCTGTAAAAGAAAGCTTGCAGGAGACAGAGAGAGCGAGTAACCAATAACTGATATGAAGCGTCCTTTAAATAGCCGTCACACACAGTAATGATGACAGTTGCAGTCTTTGGAGAATGTGCAATCATGCTAAGAACAGTTACAGAGAGGAGGAGACCAAACGTTTCAGCTTCCCATGTCACTCAGATTATGACTACTTCAGACGCACATAACTTTCAGATAGTCAAGCATATTCAGATGCAACACTTTCAGATGCATGTTCAGATCAACCAAATTTTTTATTTTTCAGATAAAGCCAAAATGTTCAGATGATCTCTAATGAACTTAAACCTATCTTCAGTTAGGGGTTTTGTGAATATATCTGCCCATTGATGTTCGGTATCAATGAACTTTATATCAAAAACACCTTTCTGAACATAGTCTCTAATGAAATGATGCTTGATCTCTATATGCTTAGCTCTAGAATGTTGAATGGGATTTTTAGACAAATTGATAGCACTTGTATTATCACACATCACAGGAATAGAAGATACATCAATGTTAAAATCCTCTAACTGATATTTTACCTATAGCAGTTGTGAACAACAACTGGTTGCAGCAATATATTCTACTTCTGCTGTTGAAAGAGCAATGGTGCTTTGCCTTTTGCTGGACCAGTTGATCATGTTGTCACCAATGAAATGACAACCTCCACTGTTGACTTTCTTTCAATCCTATCTCCAGCAAAATCAGCATCACAGTATCCTACCAACCTGCAATCCTTACTCTTCTTATAACAAAGACCAAGATTAGTAGTACCATTTAGATATCTAAAAATTCTCTTTACAACTTTGTAATGAGTATTTCTTGGATCAGATTGAAATCTAGCACAAAGACAAACACTGAACATAATGTCAGGTTTGCTTGCTGTTAGATATAATAATGAACCAATCATTCCTCTATACAAGGTTTGATTTACTGGTTCTTCCCCTTCATCTTTGTTCAGAACAATGGAAGGATGCATAGGAGTTGACATGGGCTTGCAATCACTCATATTGAACTTCTTAAGCATTTATTTTGTATATTTTTCTTGATGGATCCATATACAGTCAGATTGTTGCTTAATTTGAAGTCCTAGGAAGAACTTAAGTTCTCCCATCATGCTCATTTCAAATTCAGATTGCATAAGCTCAGAAAATTCCTTGCATAATGAAGAATCAGTAGAACCAAATATAATGTCATCCACATATATCTGGACAAGAATAAAATCTTTGTTAGACTTTTTTCTAAAAAGAGTAGTGTCCACTCTTCCTCTTTGAAAACCATTTTTGGTTAAAAAAATGCTCAGTCTGTCATACGAAGCTCTTAGGGCTTGTTTCAAACCATACAGAGCCTTTTTCAATCTGAAAACATGTTCTGGAAAAGTAGGATCTTCAAAACCAGGTGGTTGTCTAACATAGACTTCTTCCTCAATAAATCCATTGAGAAAGGCACTCTTTACATCCATTTGATATAAGGTAATGCCACTATTTACTGCATAAGAGAGTAAAATTCTAATGGCTTCAAGCCTTGCTACAGGAGCAAAAGTTTCAGTGAAATCAATACCTTCCTGTTGATTGTAACCTTGAGCAACAAGTCTGACCTTCTTTCTGATCACCTTTCCTTCTTCTACAGCTTGTTTCTGAACACCCATTTGGTTCCTATGATAGTTTTCCCATGGGGTTTAGGCACAAGTGTCCAGAAATTACTCCTAGCAAATTGATTCAGCTCTTCTTGCATGGCTAGGATCCACCCTTCATCATGCAGAGCTTCTTCAATGCTTTTGGGTTCAATCTCAGAGAGAAGTGCAAGATTATTCAAACTCCTGAATCTTGATCTTGTCTTAACTCCTTCTGAAGTGTCTCCAATAATTTGCTTTTTAGGATGATGAGATCTGTATCTCCAATCACAACTGTGAGGAAGTACATTCTCTGTCTGAGACTCAACAATTTTGGTCTGAGAAGGTCCAGCTTCAGATGCAGGTTCAGACTTTTGCTTAGAAGGTCCTTCAGATGGTCCTTCAAGCTTTGCTTGTTCATTCAGCTTGATCCCTACAAAATCATCCTCAAGATCTGATAGTTCCCTATCAGTCTCTTTATAGTCATTGAATCTTACATGGATAAATTCTTCAACTGTTAAGGTTCTTGAGTTATACACTCTGTATGCCTTAGAAGTTTCAGAGTATCCAATAAAGAATCCCTTATCAGATTTTGCATCAAATTTTCCTAAATCATCCTTAGTGTTAAGTATGAAACACTCACACCCAAAGATATGGAAGTAGGATATGTTTGGTTTTCTTCCTTTCCACAATTCATACGGGGTCCTTTTGAGAATTGGTCTTACCAGAATTCTGTTTTGAATGTAACAAGCTGTGTGAACAGCCTCTGCCCAAAAGGATCTAGGTAGATTGCTTGAAATCAGCATGGTTCTTCCCATCTCTTGCAAACTTCTGTTCTTTCTCTCAATAACCCCATTTTGCTGAGGTGTTCTAGCCACAGAGAAATTGTGTGAGATCCCATTCTCATCACAGAACAGTTTGAAGTTTGAGTTTTCAAACTCTCCACCATGATCACTTCTGATAGCAGATATGCAAATTCCTTTTTCATTCTGCACCTTCTTACAGAATTTTGTGAAATTCTCAAAAGTTCCCTCCTTGCTTCTTAGGAATATAACCCAAGTGAATCTAGTATAGTCATCAACAATGACCAATCCATACTTCTTTTTGCTAAGACTCTCTGTTCTAGTAGGCCCAAACAGGTCCATGTGAAGCAACTCTAAAGGTCTGCTGGTTGAAACAACATTTTTGCTTTTAAAGGAGCTTTTTGTTTGTTTCCCTTTCAGACAGTTTTCGCATAAAATGTCAGATTTGAAGGAAAGCTTGGGTAGCCCTTTAACTAGGTTGTGTTTAGTTAGCTTTGAGATCAATCTCAAGCTGGCATGCCCAAGTTTCTGATACCAAATCTGTTTTTCATCTTTAACAGAAACAAAACACTTCACATTTTGACCTGCTAGTTCCTCTAGATCAATCTTGTACACATTGTTGTGTCTCTTAGCAGAAAAAAAGGGTATGATCTGAAGCATCTTTGACTATACATCCTTCTTTAGTGAAAGATACAACATATCCACTGTCACATAATTGACTTATGCTCAGAAGATTGTGTTGCAGTCCTTCCACTAGAAGAACATACTTAATCAGGGAAAGAGGGGTTATACCTACTGTCCCAATACCAATTATCTTCCCTTGCTGATTTCCACCAAAGGTGACCACTCCACCAACCTTGGGTCTAAGGCTTTGGAACAAACACCTTTCTCCCGTCATGTGTTGCGAGCACTCACTGTCTAGGTACCATTTTTGGTGTTTCTTTTGTCCTGTTAAACACATCTGCAACAGGAACAATCAAAGTCTTAGGTACCTATACCTTCTTGGGTCTTTTTTTGTTAGTTTTGGGTCTTACTTTCCTTCTGTGTCTGCACTGGAACTCATCATGTCCAAGTGTTCTACAGTGGGAACACCCACCACCTTTCTCTCTTCCTTTATCAGGCACATTAAAAATAATAGGTTCAGAGGGTATATGTTATGAATAACCCAAACCACTTCTGTCTAAGGAATGCCTCTGAGAGCTTAATAATCTATTCAGATTATCAGTTCCTTTGACAAATCTGGCCAAATCCAATGTCAGTTCTCTAACCTTGTTTTGGAGCTTTTTATTCTCCTTCTCAAGATTGTCAGACCTGCTTGGATCTTGTTGGAGCAGCCTTTCCTTGTACAAGATTTTCTTTTTGCAAATTTTCATTTTCTATAGCAGCTTCTGAAAATGCTCTAGAAAGCTCCTTATACTCATTGAAAAGTTCTTTGTTACTTTCAACAAGGTCATCATACATATCTTGTAAGGTTTAAGGAATTACCTCAGAATCTGAGCTATCTGAGGAAGGTAGACTTGCCATCAGACAAAGGTTTGCTTCCTCTGAAGTATCCTCCTCTTCTTCTGAAGTGGAATCATCTGGATCTTCCCAGGTTGCCATCAGCCCTTTCTTCTTTTTGAAGAATTTCTTCTTCTGAAAGGTTGGCTTCTTCAGCTTGGGACACTCAACTTTCATGTGTCCTGGTTGTTTGCACTCAAAACAAGTAATTTTGTCAGTATTAAAAGAATCTTTACTTGACTTACCTTGCTTGAAATTTGAAGGTTGAGATCTTCTGAATCTCCCTTTTCTTTGCAACAACTTCTTTATTTTCTTGCTGAGGAGTGCAAGATCTTCATCTTCTGAACAACCTTCAGATTCAATATCATCATCTGAAGTTTCCTCTGTTTGCATAGCTTTCATGCTGCCATGCCTAGACTCACTAGTGCAAAAAAGGCATATGACGACACCTTTCAACGATGGTTAAAAGGGGATTGTCGTTAAAAACTGCACGGTGGCATTTTTGAAATTACTGTGTAGTTTTCAACGACGGTTGCTTTTGAACCGTAGTAGAAAACATAAACAACGACGGTTCTGGTGGGAACCGTCGTCATTTGTGCGCTGCCTCAGACTAAACAATGACGAGCCAAAAGTGAACCGCAGTAGAATAAGCAAAACAACGACGGGTAAATTTGAACCGTAGTAAAATCCCTAAACTACGATGGTTACATTTTGAACGGTCGTCGTTTCTCTAATTTAGACACTCGTGAACCCATTCTTCCTCATTTTCCCTTCGCGCCGTCCACACCGTTTCTCTCTCTCGCAAGCTTTCTCTCTCTCGCAAGCTTTCTCTCTCGTCCCTCTCCATCTCTCTTCGTCCGCCATTGCTCTCCGAGCACCGCGCGCTTTCCCTCGCCTATCTCCCCGTCGCGCCAGAAGCTGCTGTTCTTCTCCGTCGCGGCCGCTGCTGCTTCGTCTCCTTCACGCGCAACTGCTGGTTCGTGGTGTGCCACCATTGCTGCCACGCACGTCTTTCGTGGTGGGCACTACTACCGCGTTATAGAGGTGCCAAAAAGTTCTCTCTGTTGTTCTTTTGGTATCCTATTCTCCAACCCTAACCCTAATCCATCAAACTCATTTCCATTTTCTCTAATTTATGATATGAATGAGTTCTCAAGAACGTTATTTCTTTTCAGGTTGTGTTGCCGTATTTGAAATCTAAGTTGCATTCATGCCAGGCTTCAGGCCAGTCTATGGGGAGATGAAAACGAAGGAGGATATGAATATAATGGGCGAGGAGGTTTTGAACAAGATTCTCTTGTGTCCACCGCAACCTTGGATGCTCGTGCCTCCATTAAGGAATGTGATGATGAGGCCATAAGAAGTGGAAAGGTGTTCGTGGACAAAGAAGCTGCACTGGTAGAAGCAGGGGAGCTGGTGGGTGCTTTTGACAGAGGAGTGATCAAGAAAGATGAAATTGGAGGACATTTGGTGGAACTTGTTAGAGATGACAAGGTTGGGAGAAACAGTTCAGAGCAAATAGTTGTTTTCAAGTCTGTTGGTTCTGTTGTAGTGGATATGCTGGCAGCACAATTTGTTTTTGAGACTTACACAAGGAGCTAGGTAATGTACTGAGCTTCGTTTATGCTAAATAGTTCAATAAGATTTATCAAGTTTGTAGTGATAAGATTGGGGAGTTACTTATACAAGGGAATTAAGTGCTTATATGACTTCTAATCTAGAGATTCTGGACTAGTAAGTATAAAAGTTTGGCAAAATATATTTGACTGTTAATATCTTTTAAATTTAGTACATTTTAAGTCTTATAATGAAATCTCTAGTCTGAGTATGATTATATATAAATCTCACAATGCAATGTATCTGAATAGGTTATATAGCTAGATAATTACTTTTTTCTAGATGCATTTTTAAAATATAATTGTGACATGAGTCTGGTGGTTCAGTACTTAATGGGAAGTCTAAAGATTTTCTGTGGGAGTTCACAACCATGTTGTTGACAGTATCAAATATGGCGTATGATTTTAATATATAGAAGTATCATTAAATGCCTTGCTTCATTCTATATTGTAAAGTTTTGACTATAGGTATATCATTAAATGCCTTGCTTCATTCCCTTGAATAGGAATATTGGTGCCTGCTTAGCTGTCATTGACCCAATGGCAACTACAAACAAATTAGGTGGTGGTTATTCAGGTATGATTTTCATAATGGAGCATTGTATTTTTTTCCATCTTTATATGATTGTTTCTTTCAAGTTTCAATTTTGCTTGCACTATACACCCTTGGTTAGGCTATCCCCTTATAATAGGGATAGCCTAATCAACGGAAGGAAAAGTTTTCCTATATAAATGGTCCTTGTCTCATAGTAATATACTAATGTGTTCAGTGAAGGAAAAGTTTTCCTGTATAAATTATTGACCTATTTTACTGATTTCCATACTTTATGCTATATCACTGGAAAAACATTATTGAGCTATTGTGTAACTGATGGGAGTTTCTCAGTGTCTTAGCTAATGACCTGTGTGTACAGGTGCATGTTCTCCCATTGCTGATAGAAGGCTGCATTCTGAAAATTTCACATTCTTACTTCTTAGGCCATTAATACTATAGATTTTTCTATCTTTTAGAAGACCCCACAAATTCTTGATGCTGAACCATGTAATCTTGTACCTAATAATGTAGGAATTCCTTGCTTCTCAAAAAGCTTATATGAGGGACTTGAAGGTCCAACAATTGTGTGATGTAGCCAATCAAGAAGTTCCTGAAGCTGAGAAGGTTCAGATTGCCAATTACCTATGTCTAGTAAGGTTCTTGTGGATCTTCCTTGTAACAAGCATAGGCAAAGTTATCTTACTTATATTTGGGGTGTGTATTATTTTGATGAGATAACATGTCTTTGTTTGCATATTTTCTTTTGTCGGCATCCTTGCACAAGAAAAAGAAGAAAAAAGCAATTGAATGGAAGTAACAAGTCTGAGTACTGCAGATGCTTTATCTATGGTAATCATTAAAATTGTGTTTTGTCTTTGTTCTTTAGTTGAAAATTACTTGAAATATTCTCTGGTTATTGTTTCTTTCAAAGTTTAATTATTGATAAGTTTATATTTTTAAAAAAATCACTGCAATTTTTTTATCGAAATTTAATTCTTGATAAGTTTATATTGAAAATCACTTGAAATATTCTATGGTAATCATTACAATGTTATAGTTAGTTACCTAATAAAAAAATTTACTACTTATAGAATAACTTTTATGTTATCCTTTTTTGTTAAAAAACAGAGCAACATTATTTTGAAAGATATGTTAAACTGAGAAACAAAATTTCTATCTATTTCAAATAAAAGTACCGTTGTGCTTGTAAGTAGAGAAGAAATTAAAGCCTTAAATAATGTTTCTTTAATATGAGAGGGAATCCATTCCTCATGTACTTATATAATGATGTTTGTTTAATAATAGCATATATATGTTGGTGATATTGTTATTTAATAATGATAGCATATATATTTATATTGAAAATCACTTGAATTATTCTATGGTAATCATTACAATGTTATAGTTAGTTACCTAATAAAAAATTCACATCCTAGTCTTTTGTGGATTTGACTTAAATTACAATTGGATTTGGGATTCATCCGTATGTTTGTTATACTTTACATATTCATCACTGTGTGTGCGTGATATATATATATATATATATATATATATAATGGAAATTGTTTTTGAAAAAATTCAGCTTCTAGTTAGAGAATTTATGTCTCTTTTTGGTCAGAAAATTAGATATTAAATTGTATGACAAGCTGATCTCTGCAGATCAATGCAGTGGGAACAGTATATGAAATATTCACTAGTGCAAAATGAGCCTTTAACTACGCTTTTTCTTTAACATTAAACACTCTAGTTTGGTCTGCATTTGTGATTTAACAAGGAATAAATATCGGACAGGTTGAAGCATATAGACCAAATGATTCAGCTTGTCATGGTCGGTTTGGAATTACACCAAGAACTGCCCCTGTTGTAAGATTCTCACTCTTTTCTGTTGTTCACCTTGCTTCTCTAAATTCTCTAAAATTTAGTTTTTATAGAGTTATATTGTCTGTTCCTATTTTGCAGTTTGGACCAGGTGGGCATGCATGTTTATCTTTGCTATGGTCTCCACATGATGCTGAATGTTGTTGCTGGCAAGGAAGGAGTTGGAGCTGCTGTTTTGCTTGTGCTCCCATTAGTGGTACTAATGCTCAATTGCATAGGCATAGCTCATTGTGAAGCTAAATAGTTTTAACAAATCCACTTGCTAGAAGCCCTCTTTTTTCCTTTCTTTCTCAACTTCCTTTCTTTTTTTTTTAAAACTCAAATCATGCCTAAATAGCAGTCTATTAAGATGGTCATTTAACCTTCCTAAACAGAGTCATATTATGTTGGTCAGTTGATGCTTTCCAAATAGAAAAAATTATACTAATTAAATTATGGTATTATGTGCTAAAGCTTTAATATATATATATATATATATATATATATATATCTCGTGTTTTTCTTAACAGAACATATTGTGTATAAAAGCAATTTCTAGGAGATCACTTAAAATTTTTCAGTTAGCTCAATTAAATGATTGTTTCTATAGTTGCATGCTCCTTAGTTGTAAATTTTGGAAATTTCACTTGCTGAAAATCTGTAGATCTATTAATATTATAGTTAGTAGTGGATTCTTTGGGCCAAAAGTATCAGAATTATGTTTTACCTTGTTAGCTACGAAATTTCTGGGTATGCACAGGACATACAACAACGGTTTAAGCTGGAACCGTCGTTGTATGTCCTAGAAACAACGACGGTTCACATAGCAACCGTCGTTGTTTCCTTGATATACAACGACGGTTCTAGCTTTAACCGTCGTTGTTTCTGACTTATAACGATGGTTCCTGTGTGAATCGTCGCTGTTTCTTGGACATAAAACGACGGTTCCAGTTTTAACCGTCGTTGTTTCTAACTTATAACGACGGTTGGCAAACGTAGTTGAAAATCCACTTTTTAACGACGCCTGGGTCAACGACGGGTCAACAACCGTCGTTAAAAGCCTTTTTTAACCGTCGTTAAAAGCCTTTGTTAACCGTCGTTAAAAGCACCATTTGCAGTAGTGACTGTCTGGCCTTGGAGTTCAATGCCAGTGATTTCTTCTTGGTTTCGTCCTCGCCAAGTTCTAACTCATGAACTTTGAGAGAACCCGGTAATTCTTCCATTCTAAGAAAGTTAAGATCCTTAGTTTCTTGAATGACAGTAACTTTGGGTCTCCAAGACCTTGGTAAGCTTCTTAGAATCTTTCGATTATTGTCTTCAGATTCAAAGGTGCTTCCCAATGACCCGAGTCCATTAGTTATTGTCTGAAACCTTCCAAACATTCGGTCTATAGTTTCAGACTCTTCCATCTTGAACATCTCATATTGATGTACAAGCATACTGATCTTAGACTGCTTTACAGTCTCAGTCCCTTCATGAGCTGCTGCAAGCGTTTCCCAGATCTCCTTGGCTGACGAACAACCATGAACCTTCTCATATTATGATGTGTTCAAGGAACATATCGGATAGAGTTTGGCCTTGGCATTTAATTGAACTCGAGCCTTCTGCTCCAAGGTCCATTCAGCCTTAGGTATGGGCACTCCAACATGCATTGGCACATAATCACCATCTGTGACCACATCCCAGACGTCTATATTGTTACTTTCAATAAACAACTTCATACGATCTCTCCAATAGTGATAATCTACACCATTGAATGTTGGGGGTCTTGTGATGGAGGCTCCTTCAGTGATGTACTGTCTGTTGCTGGTAGAAGTTTCCATTGGATCTTTGTCCTCTGCACTAATTAGGTGCTCACCCCGAGGATAAACTCTGGTACCAACTGTTGGAAAATACAGGGAAACACTAGAAGGGGGGTTGAATAGTGTTTCAATGGAAACTTTTTCTGTTTCAACAGATCTTCTTAAAATGGCTTTTGAAAAGCTTCAGATGATGGGTATCAGTCTGAAGTTTTGATCACCTTCTGAACTTAATTTAGAGTCAAAGATTTGTTTGAAAAAGAGTTTAATACAGAGGTAAGGTTTTCACTTAAATACTTTTCAATCCCTTCGTTAGATTGAAACTGAATTGAAATAGTTAAGGGATAGAGAAGACTTAGCCAAGAAATTATCTTGGTTCACTCACAACCACCGTGAGCTACGTTCAGTCCCAGGGCAAAAAACCAGCACCTGGATTTCCACTAATCTTGCAAGATTACAAGTATTTTTTTTCTGTCAAGCCTCTTCAGGCTCTACGCCAAGTATTCTTTCTATCACCAAGCCTCTTCAGGCTCTCAGACACTTATCCAAGTGTAACCCAAGTATTCTTTTATACAGTAAGCCTCTCCAAGCTTGTAAAAACCAAACTGTTTAAGATAAACAGAAGTATTCAAACAATAAAACAATGTAGAGCTTGAACTTTCACAATGTACAAGTAACTGAGATTCAACTCAGGATCAGAAAGATAATTTGTACAAGTTTAAGATATCAGAGAGTGATTTTTGCAGCGTTTCAACGTTATTCTCGTGGGCTTCACTTCTTCTCTTCTTCATACGTGTATGAGTATATATAGAGCACAGTGAGAAGATGTCCGTTGCCAAATAGCATTTAATGCGCAAGAGACGTTTAGACTAAGCCTGAAAAGATGTTCTGATGAACCTCTGATAGCAAGTCTACGCACAGGAACTTTTGGACAGCTACACAACAGCGTTTGCAGACTTTCCTTTTTTTTTGTGCAAATCATTTGAACGAGTAAAGAAAGCAGTTCTGACTCATATGTTGAAAGAGGTTAGACTTTTTGAAAGAGTGCACAATGTTCTCAGCAAAGCATTAAGTCAAAGAGAGCTTCTGATACTTCCAGTCTTCAGATGGACTCTCAATGCTTCAGATGATGTAGTTCCTTCAGACAAAGTGAACCTCTTCAGATGATCTTCAAGTTTTCAGATGAACTTCTTTTTCTTTCAGAGATATCTTGAGATAGAATATGATCTGAAATCATAAAATATACCATGAAAGCATAATATCATATAAATGCTCTTTTTACTTAATATTTGTTATTCATTAAAACCTTAAGAGAGTGAGACTCAAATTGTGTTTGAGTTCTTAATCAATTACTGAGACTAAACAATGATGAGAAAACTAGGATTGAAATCTATCTATCGCACCCTTCTCATATTTTGAAATCTTTGAAATCTGGGAATTTGATTTTATAAAAATTGAAGCACAAATAAATATTATTTCATAAGAGGTTCCTACAAATATGAAATACTCAGAACAATTTACCCAGGTTCCCATTGCCATAAATTGCCCCGGATTAAAGATCAATTTGTTAAAGCTATCAATTCATCCTAGTTCCCACGGTGACAAATTGAGTATTTTTACCAATCAGAATTCAAGATCCCTATTCTTAGGCTCCCAAGAACTCCCATCCTAACTCCGACACACAGGCGGAAACTAAGCATTAAGAATAAAATAAAAATACCAACTTTATAAAACAGGGATTCCCAAATAACAAATATTCAAAATACAATAGGGGATTGAATCGACATCATTCAATCCTAAAAGAAAGGTTTAACTACTCATGGTAGCCATCACAAACCAAATAGATGAGAGGAATACACAAACGAGACTGTCACCCTCTTTGCAATCTCCCTCCTTCTCCACTATGGCCTCCTAGAGACTGTCACTCTCTTGGCTCTCAAGGATTCTCAATCAAGAACTCTCCAATTGCGGCTCTGAATTGTATTTTCCGCTTGATGACCTGTGTAATCCTTGTATTTCACTCCTAACTCCAGGCATATCTTGAATTGTGGCTCTTGGCGTCCTTTTATAACCATCTGATGGGCTTTTGAGACTCTGGTTGAGGCCCGTTGGAAATTAGGGTTCTGTGTTCCTGCGCTCAGCGTAGGAAACATAATTGATTTTCATTCCTGCGCTCCACTTGCGCTCAGCGCAGGTGGAGCGCAGATCTCTGTTTTCTGCTTTCCTGATTTCCTCTTTTTTTTGCTTAATCTCTTGCTGATCTTATCCTTATTTGTTGTTATCTTGATACTCCATTTAAAACTTTCCTTTTTATCTGCAAAATCAACAGATTTCTTATCAAAATAGCATCAAATTCAAATTTGAATCAAATAATCACAAGATCTGCATTTTAAACTAAAAAGAGATAAATTGGGGTATAAATCTAATATGTTGCCCTTGATAAGTGCTGTAATTATATAGAAATTTATCATTAATTTAGCACTTATCATCAGGTGTTGTACATTCCCCTCCAATTCTCTTGGTTCTAGATTCTCCACCATCACTCTAGATTTGGATGTGTTCCCTGGCTCACTGGGGCAATTGGATAGTCCTTCAATTGCTGTGGTTGCCAGCTTTAGACAATAGCTGCTGATGTCATAGTACAGGGCATGTGTTAGTACTCAATCTCCTAGGTTGAAATGACAGATAATTTTGTTTTCTATGCTTGTGCACATGATGGAGTGATAGGTACAAGCATTCCTACACACTATCATGTTCTACTAGATAAGATTGGCTTCTCTCCGGATGAACTATAGGGGTGTGTCCATTCTCTATCATATGTGTACCGGAGGAGCGCCACTTGGCTGCGACTCTCTATTCTTTTGTTTGAGACTTGTGTGTTGCTGTTTCAGAAACTAGTGATGAGATGATGTTGTTTATAAGATGATGTCTCAGACTAGCTAACTTTTAGAAGTCGTGATGCAGTTTCATGTGGTAGATTTGAACCTTGAGGGTTGTTAGAGAGGGCCGAGCCCTTAAGGGGGGTAGCCTTATAGAAGAAAACATAGGAACCCATAGTATAACTTAGAAGATTAATTAGAAAATACTTGGAAGATAGCTAGGATGTTAACAACCCAAGGTATAAACTAACTAGTAGCTGTCAAAGGTTAGGATTCCCAGTAACTTAGACAAATTCTAGGCACTTCCAAGTGAGGTGTGTTTGGTGCGAGGATTAGGTTAGAATTAGGACCCTTAACCAGTTGTTGTGTAAACCCTTGCTCCTTTTCGAATCTGTTATGTAGTCTATCTATCCAAAATTGGTGGAGTTATCTTAAAGAGAAGAGACCTATGAGAGACCACTTAGAAACCCATGTTAGGATTGTGATAAAGGAAGGATAGGCATTGGAATACTCATCCCGAGGAAAGATGGTAGGATTGAATTGGCACTAGCGTGAATTAGGCATGGAGCAACTAGAGGATAGTGACGTTTGAGACGTAGCCTTTGAGGGTAGGACTGAGAAGACGAGTTCAGGATGCACTCGAACCTTAGTTTCCTTTAGCCACCTAGAGTAATAGAGGTATTAATAATCGGAAGACAATTTGGTGGAACTTTTAGTACACGAACATAGTTGGAGACAAGATTGTGACCTGATGTTGGGGAGGTAATCGGAGCAAATTTTGAGGACAAAATTTATTTAAGGGGGGGTAGAATCGTAACATCCCGATAATTAAGACTAATTAAATCTTAAGAGAGGTTAGGGTAATGATGTTAAGAATGACAATAAAGAAAATGAGTAAATATAAAATAAAAGAAAAGACTTAGAATAAAACCAAGGTTTTTGGAGTTCAGTATTCTCGCTCAAGCGAGAGTATCTCGCTTGATCGAATTATGCAGCAAAAGTGTAAAAATGAGTTTCTGCATATCTCGCATGAGCGAGGGAAGCTCGCTTAAGCGAGATACAGGGTAGTTTGGGAGGCTCTCTGGACAATTTTTTCGCTTGAGCGAGAAGGGCTCGCCCAAGCAAGAATCTTCCAGAGAGAGTCTTTTCTGGATCATTTTCGCTTATTTTCGCCTAAGCGAGATATTTCGCTCAAGCGAGAATGGGAAGAAAAGAAATGCAACTGACTCGCTCGCTCAAGCAAGAATGCCTCGCTTAAGCGAGAATCCACTTACAGGCTTAAAACGCGAATTAGGGCTCAGGTTTCCTCATAGTCACATAATTCGCTCTATCACCCAGCGAACCGCGAATTGGTTCGTGCGTTCCAATTCGCGGTACGCTAGTGAATTGGAACCCGATAATTCGACTTTGAATTCTCCCAGACCAGCGAACCGGATTTTCAATCACTAAGTGAAGGTGGAATGGTGGATACTTCTGAAAGAGAGGGAAATGAGGGGTAAAGCTTAAAACCAGTTACCTGTACAAACTTGACTCCAGCAACTCTCTTCCTCGACATTGGATACTCAATCCCCCTCCTCCTCTTGGCAGATCTACTCATCTCAAAAGCGCAGATTGCTTACGCCAATTCCTCTGCCAGTTTCCAGACCAGAGTAGCTTAGCTTTTCTTTTGGAAACCTTAGTCTAGGTATGTTAGTTACTTTGTTAGTCTCCTTGGTTATGAGCGCATCTTGGCTTCCACCTTCCTTTACATGATATATTAGCCGGAAGAAGATGGAAGACCAAAAGTTTAGAAAAAAGCGTCCTTTTCTCACCTTTTCTCACGGTAGATATTAAAAAAAAACTATTCATATTCTACTTGGATATTTACAGTCTGTCAATCACTTGTTTTAAATTTTGATACATTGAAACAATAAATTTTTTAAAATTGTATTAAATGTTAACTGTTTACCACATTTTTGGGAAAGTATGAAGAGTTAAAATAATATATTTTAAATTTTTAAAATGATAAAAACATTTTTTAAATTATATTAATTAATATTTTATAAAAAAAATGGTTAATTAATATATTAATAAACATGTTTTAATAAAAAAATATATCATAAAAATTCAAATAAACGTTGAAATGAATAATAGTGTTAGTATATAATTTATATTTTTTTAATTAGTTTACAATTTTATATTAATAACGTACCAATTAATATATTTTAACGTACCATGAACCGAAATAGCGAACCGACTAGGTATACCCCCAAGTACCGAATTCTTGTCATATAACGAACCGCGTACTCGTACTCGTACCCCGTACCGGAACGAATTGCGAATTATGTAACTATGGGTTTCCTCATTGTTCTTCTCCGTTTTTCCTTTTCTAGAGAGAGGCAGAGAGATTCTAGAGAGAGGGAAGAAGTTTCTAGTGAGGATGAGTGACCCTGGAGCTAGGAGGAAGAAGAAGGAGCTATGGATCCCCACCCCCAACCTTCTCCAACTTCATTCCTCTTCTCTTTGAGTGTCCTTGAGGTGAGTAGAGCTCACACACTCTCACTTCATCGGTGTATGTTCTCCCACATGATCCCTATCTCTTATTTTCCTTTTCTTGAGCTTGCATGTGTATGTTTGTTTGGTTGAATTGTCAAGGATAAATGTATGAGCATGATGTTAGGGTTTATGTTGAGAAATTATATTAGGGTTCTATTTAGGGTTTTACATGGAAATTAGTAAGCTTGGAATGACATGGATTTGTGTGAATGTTTGTTTCCAGCATGAAATTATGTTATTAATGTTATGCACTATGTTCTATTGGAAGTATTTTCCTTACATCTGTACTATTTAAAAGACACAATTAATTCCACATGGGTCCAGGGCCAAGTCCAAATAGGCCTCGGATTCGGTTAAGGGAGGTTCTTCTCGGAGAATAATTCACCTTATGGGGGTGGAGAAGTTCAGGGTGTTAATACTCTTATCCAGACATGGGCCGAGAAGTAGTGGTCGTAGTCGGGATTTGAGTATTAACTCCGCTGACGCCTCTTAAGGCCAACAGATTATACAGATTATCAGAGGATCCAAGGGCTGAGTCCCTAGGCCTTTGGGTCAGGCACGGAGGGTTCTCTTCAGAGAATAATTCACCTTAGGGGGGTGGAAAAGCTCAAGTTGTTAATACTCCAATTCAGGCATGGGCCCAGAGTGGATGGTCGTAGTCGGAATTCGAGTATTAACCACATTGAGGCCCTCTAGCGCCCAGAGATTCATGTATTAAGACTTGACTTTGGTCCAGTAATGGGTGGGATTCGTCCCCGGGGAAGACGTTCCCCGTAGTCTGAGCTCAGTTCTAACTCCAGTTAAAGTGAGAAGATCATGCCTACTGGGCACAACAGTGAGTTGCATCATGAGATTGTTGTGCATTTAGAATTGTACTATATGATGTATGTGGATGCATAGTTATCCTGAGTGTATTTACATATATTGTGTTATTGAGCTATGAGAAGTTTTCACTATGCAAAGGAATTACTATGATTTATGAACTTCATGTTGACTTGTATTTTGTGTTGCATCTCATATGGTTGCCTCCCTACACTGTTTGTTGTATGCTTTGCTCGCTGAGACTGTAGTCTCAACCCACGTTTCGGGGATATATTCTAGTTGTGCAAGGTGTTCCAGCTTCACGTGCAGGAGAGGAAGGGAGCTTTTGGAGTGGAACACACTCCCAGTGGTTAGATAGGGACTTTTGAAATAGAAGTATTTGTAATTGTTAGTTAATGATGTAATGTTATAAATCTTTAGATTGGCCTTGAGGCTAATTGTATTTGTGGTTTTGGCTGATTTTCAGGAAACAGAGAGAATGAATTAGCATCCGGTTTTAGGGGAAACTTTGTCGAATTTCCGGCATGGGTTTTGTGGACCATGACACTCCAAGTGTGAGTTCATTCCCTAAGTTTTAGTTAAAGTCTGTAATGAGAATAATGATGTATAAACTGTGTGAAGGCTTAAGCAAATGTTGGATTGCCTAAGCAATTGTATGAATGGTGTGATGATATCGAAAATGACACGAAATAATTTCAGAAATTCGGAATAGTTTTTCCAACGGACATTATTCTTGAATTAAGAAATTAGGACGTTACATTTTGGTATCAGAGCAGTTCAATCCAATTGGACCGTGGTTAGGTTGGAAAGAAGCTAACAACTAACTTGCAAAATATAACGGAAATGCAAATCGAAATTAGAAACGGGAAATCTCTATAAACTGAATGAGGTAACAACACAGAGAATAACACAACTCACCTCCAAAAAGATACCTGAAACATGATCGAGGAAAATAAACAACAAAGAATTTAGGTGAAGATTAATGGATTATGGAACAAATCAATTAAAGGAAAACATGGAATCTCAGGAAAAACATAGAAAAATCCCTAAAAAAAATCGTTCAAAAGAAAAACAAAACATAAAAATAACATGCAAACAGAGAACCAAACTACTTAGCTAGAAATGGAACCCTGCAAAATAATCCAGAGAAAAAACAACGAAAAAATAAAATAGGGTTATGAGCAGAGCAGTCGCAGCAGAGATGGGATAAAACACGCAAATGAAAACAAAGAAATCATAGGGCAAGAAGAAGAAAAAATGATCGGGAGAAAGAACAAAGGAGAGGATTAACGCATTATAGAGAAACCCTAAAAATTATCGCAGAAAAAGAAAAGGAATAAAAGAACAGCTTCGGTCATCAAACAGAACAATGAGCACATCTCACTTGGAATCGGAGCTCTGCAAAATAATGGAGACAAATAAACAACGAAAAAAAAAATCAGTGAAGATTAATGCAAAACATAATATAGAAATGGGGAGTTTTAATCGAAAAAAAAATTTCGTCCTCCACAGGAAGGGTATGAGTATAGATTTCGCAGCAGATTTGATGAGATAAAAAATGCAATACAACACAGAGAAAGCATACAGGGAGAAGAAGAAAAAAAAAGCTTCAATGACAAAACTCTCGCAGGAGACGAAGACAGAGAAACGGGGAAAAGGAAAGGAAAAAAAAAAGAGGTTGTGCAGAATCCGAAAAGGCAAAAGGAAAGGAAAAAAAAAAAAGAGGTTGTGCAGAATCCGAAAAGGCAATTTGATGGAGAAAAGTGGGAGAAATTGCTAAGAATATGAAAAAGGTAAATCAATTACATCTGGGACAATTGAAATTCAAATTTGAAATTCATATAGGAAAAAGAAATTCAATTAATGATAAAAAGTTGAGAACAAAGAACCAAGTACCATTAACCTAGAACACAAAACCAAACACCATTAACCATGAATCTGGGAATCCAATAAAGAAAACAAAATGAAGTAAAAAAATGTAAATAAAGCTAAATTATCAATTGGCCATGAAGAGAGGGGGGAGAACCTTAAAATTTAGGCAGGAAACCAAACTCACCGTAAGATGACACATCACCTTAAAAAACCTTTTTCTATATAATATATTGATTTGAACTTGAACACCAATGGACTTAATTTATCTAAGCCTAGCTTTTTTTTTCATTGACAACTATTCCCTATTATCTACTAGGGACAATTTTATTGGCGCTTGATTATCTTCACCTCTTCTAAAAAATATATTTAGTGGGAATCGAACCATTTAGTTTTTCCTTGCGTTGCTAACTAGTATAATTTTGATACATACATAGTATTTATTTAACATAAAAAATTATGTGTTAAATATATTTTTAGTCCCTGAAATATAATTGAGATTTGATTTCAGTCTAATTTAAAACCGATGATTTTTAGTCCCTAAAATATAATTGAGATTTGATTAGTATGTTTTTAATTTTCAAAGTACTAAAATCACCGATTTCAACTATATTTCAATTACTAAAAATATATTTAACCTAAAAATTAAATATCACATGTTCTTTGTCCACACTCACAACTATTCTTCAAGTTAGCAACTTGGCCTCAGAGTAGTTTCCACTTGTTAGACTTGAACCTTCCACACAAGAAAAGTCTTTCTTTCATCTCTCACTTAAAACACAGATATAACAAAGCTTCATTCACCTCCACATGTGATGTCTACCACACAGTCAGAAAGCTTTCACAAAGAATTTCTCTGTGAATTATAGGTAGCCAGCCATGCAAAGCCGACAACCGCACTTGATGGGGAGATCAAGAAGCTCTATCATCGGGGATCGGTATTGTGCTCCATATCCCATCTCTCTAGCCATTGTGAAGAATTCAGCCGCTGATGGAATATTCAGTGTCAAAGACGTCAACGGCAATACCGTTTTTAACCTTAAAAGGCCTCTCTCCCTCCATAGTCGCCGTATCTTATGTGACAACACTGGACAGCCTGTCCTCACGCTACGCAAAAATGTTAGTTATTTAGTTTTAAAATTTAAGTACACTATCAAATTTGTGACAGATCGTTTCAGTTTGAATTATCAAATTTAATTGTTCAGGACTTAATTGTATGTATTTGCTTTTTTTATATGTAGCTAATGACGGCGCATAATCGATGGCAAGTTTTTTTGGGGGAAAGCGCAGCAGCACATGATTTGATTTTTACTATAAAGCGAAAAAACATATTCCACCTAAATTCCAGATCACCAGATGTGTTCTTAGTTGAATTTGAAACCACCACTGATTGCTGCTTTGAAGTAGAAGCACTTTGGTCTCAGCGAAATTTTAAGGTTATCGCCGTTCAATCTCACTCTCACAACGTTGTTGCTGAGGTATATATACTTGCAGAAATAATGAATGACAAAAAGTTAAGAAAAAAAAGATTAATTTGTTACTAATTAATTATAATGTAGGTAATATTAATTTGATTATAGAGAAAAAAAAAAGAACAATTCTTAACTTTCCTTTAATTGGAACCCTGACTCTTGAAAATAAATGCAATATTATTTAATTATGGATTGCAGATGTATAGCCCAGACCCAGTTCAGAGCAGCGCATCGTTCGGGGAAGACTTCTGGGTCAAAGTGGAAACCAATGTTGACTATGCATTCATAGTGGCAGTACTAATTGTGATTCTTCATGAAAGTAATTAACAGGGTCCAGAGAGGAGGCAAACTTGGAGTACTTGATGATTGAACTAATTAATTTAATTTCCTTGTGTTATCTCACTTTGGTCACCCAATTACATGTTGATTCCAAGAAAAGGGTTAACAACACAGTGTGTGACACATTCTTTCTATTATATGTAAGTGTGAATGTGTGATATAATGTTGAGAATTTCCTATAGTTGTTTACCTGAAATGTGTTGGTAGCTAGGCAAAGTGATAGCACTCTGCTAGAAGCTTGGATCTTGGATCTGCAAGACCTACACTGGAGGATATGTATCAACTTCAAACCTGAGCTTCAAGCAAGGAAGAGTTGGAGAAATTAGTGTCCTACAAATAAAGGTCACTGCCCAACAAAATAAGGGTCACTACCCTACAGAAGGACACATTGACCCTGGATAGGACCCTTGTCCTTTGGACCACCCTTATTTAGGTCTCTCTTGTATTTTCTCTTTATTTTTTTGTAATTTCTTTTATTTTCCTACTTGGGCGCCCATATAGTTGGGTTTTATTGGTTAGTAGGATACCTTGCTACAAGGTTTAGGAGGTCATGGGATCTAATCCCACATAAGATAGAAAATTACCTCATCTTTCTTTTCCTTGTGAAAAGGGGCGCTATTTTTGAGGATTATTGGCTTAAGGCTTAGCTTAGCCATAAACCATTAGGGGCATGGGTTCAAATTCCACTTAGGATGGGATTTCACTCATCTCTTATTTTTCTCCCCCTTCCCTCATGTAAGTGGCCGCCCCCTCTCACCCCTACTCCTATATAAAGGAGTCTCCTCTCTTGTAATTAACACATTGAATTTTGAAGTAAAGGCATTATGCCAAATTTTCTCCTCCCTTTGTGAGTTGAGTGAGGCTTGGTGGTTGTTGCTCAAACCATACTGAGACTTATCTAATTCTCCTGAATTAGTGGCGTCTGACATTGGACTTATCTGCTGCAAGTGGACTCTTGCTTCAGTGGCGTCCTTCCCATTTCTTCCTCTCCACTTTTTCTTTCATTTTCTCTCATTTTCTTGCGCAATTATAGCTGCTGCCCTGCACCTATAATTCGCAATTTTAGTGCCTTTAATTGATTCTAATCGGTTGGTTTTGCTCAATTCTAGATCCTACACCCATCCGACTATCAATTGGTCATCAGAGCTTGTTGAATTTGAGCAAATTTGGGGCTGTTCTTGGCTGTTTTGGGCGCTGCATACTGCACCTATTTAGTGCAGAATTTTCATCATTTTAGTGTAATTCCATCCCTCTTTTCAATTGTAATTTGGACTTGGACTGTTTCCCGGGCCCGAGGTGCCTTTCTACTGCTATCAGCACTTGTCTGTCTTGATTGAATTGGTTGATTTCTTGCTAGTTTGGGGGCTGTTTTGGGCCGCTAATTCCCACCCCCTAGGTGTTTGTTTAAATGCCTCTTTAATTGCTCATACTTGTTCTTGAGTAATTCTTGCAAATTGCTTGACATAACTGCTTGTTTGTGGTGAAGTGTGGTAAGAGGAGGCATTGTTGTCTTCATTTTTCCAAAGATCGTTCACCTACATTTCTCCCCTTCACCATTAATTGTCATCCCCCATATTCATCTCTTTACTTTCCGCTTTTAATTTTCCGCCATTTAATTTCCGCTTCTCCCCATCCTTTTAATTTCTGCTCTCCCCTTTACTTTCTGTCATTTACATTTCTGCTCTCCCCATCCTTTTCCGCTTCCCCCTTTACTTTCAGTCATTTACTTTCAGTCCTCCCCATCCTTTTAATTTCCGCTTCCCCCTTTACATTTCTGTTTTCCCCATCCTTTTACTTTCTGCCATCCCCTTCTACTTTCTGCCATTTACATTTCTGTCCTCTCAATCCTTTTAATTTCAGTTTTCCCCTTTAATTTCTTGCCATTTATTTTTGCGCAATTTTTTCCTTATTATTTTTGTCATTTTTGTGCATTTTTGGGCTTTTGTGTTGTTCAATTTCCTACTCTTGTTATGTCTGTTTGATTGACATTCTGATTGCAAATTTGGATTGACTGCTATCTCTACCTTGGACTTTCCCTGTTTGATTGTACAAAACGCTCACCTATAGGATTTTTTTTTGGTTCATAGTATTGGAAGAAGATCAACAAATTCTAATTGTTGATTTTCCTTCAAATTTTAATTCCAATCTTAAAATTGAACCAAGCGCATTTCTGTGACCATACCGGTTTTGTATAATCAAGAAGGAAGTGCTAAGCAATTTTTTTGGCCATTTTCGAAATCAAGTTGCCATCACGTTTTTGCAGTTTTTAGAAATCAGTTTATTCATTATTTTTGCTTTTCTGGGCCACTTGGACCAGTTTACTGTCAGAAAATTCCAAAAATATTACAGTAGGTACAGTTAATTTTCTTTTCATTGTGTACAAATTTCTGTAATTTTTTGTTGGGGAAAAAGACAAAAAAAGAAAGAAAAGGCAAGAAAAATACAAAATGTACGTACGTGCCAAAAATAGAAAAAGAGGTGTAAAAAGCAAAAAAGGGTGCAAAAGTCAATAAGAAAGAAAAAGTCAAAAGACACCCAAAAAGAAGTGGGCTGTCTGGAGTGGGAAAGACAACCCTTAGAGTGTGGGCCTATCTAATTACTTATAAAAAATGCTATTTTTTCCTAAAATTTAGGCCCATGGACCAGCCTTGACTCATAGGACTTTGTGGGCTTTTTATCCCATAGACTTTTTAGTGAGTAGGTTTTTGGTCCTGTGGGTTGTTTAGGCCTTGACCCACGTGGACCGGGGGTGGGTGGTTATTTTAACAGCTCTACTTACATAATGTACACTGACAGGCAAGGGCATATTTCTTGAGGATAGTCCCCATCTGATTCTGAATGAGAAGTTCTCTTTGCTCTTAGTGAATTTCACGGGGTTTCTATTGGACTTCCCATGTCTTTTGGGCATTTAAATAAGCAAGTATCAAAATTTTGTAAAGTGTAGACATTATTATTTGTTTTTATTATTAAAATAAAAACAGTTATTATTTGTTCACTATAACATACAATGTGTACTTGTTTATTACTTAGTTGCTTGTTATTGATTCTGATTTTCTTTGCAAGTGGATTTTAAGCCAAATGTACTTGATTACTTATTATTTATGTAACTTGTGTAATGCTAAAATGTGGTTTGCGGCAATTGCAGCTCAATTCACATAACATGCACCAACAAATTACGTGTCTTAGGGGAATACACATTAGACTACACAACAGGTCTATTTATACAGACCGGCTCTGTTTGCATATTGAATTCTTGAATACTGATTTTGCTTCTTGTTTTGGGCCTCAATTTTGGTGTTCAATCGTGGGCTGTTAACAAGGATTTCGTTGACCAAAAAAAAAAACAAGGATTTCTCATTTTGTGTCCGATATAGAGGGTGCAGAGCTTTTATTGCATGGTGTCCTCCTCTGTTTCTTTTATTCTTTTTCCTTGACAATTTTTTTATTGAAAATAATTGATCTTAATATTGCCTTCCCTACAAATAAAATGTGGAATCATTTTATAGCCCTGCCTAAAATAATCTTTCCCATGTTTTGTTGTTATTCAAATTTCAAGGATAGCTAAAATTTAGCACAGCTGGCACAATGTCCAATTGGCAATATTGTTCATTGTTTAGCTTATTGTTGCTCGAATCTCATTGTAGAATCCAATAATTGAAAATGATGGGATTACCGCTATTAACAGACTATTATTTGTTTTCTTCTTCAGGGATCATAATTCTCTCATAAAAGCTACTGAATCAGCAGAATAAATGCACCTGGAGGCTATAGATCAATTTTTTTCTCCTTGAAATTCTGATTTTTTATGTTTCGGATGGATGAATTTTTATAAAATTCCAGATCTGTTCCTATAGAAGAATAGATACATTAATAAGGATTTGAATATTATATTAATCTTAAAATTGTTGGTAATGTGTCTATAATGACTGTAGTTTAGTCATATGTATGAGCGAAAGTTGAGGAAGTTGACTCTCTGAAATCAAAGCTAAGCACTCATTAATTATGTGTTGGTAATTAGCTGGAGACTGATATAAGATGTGATACCTGAATATGTGTGTATGAAAAAAAGAAAGATTTGAGATTCGTACAAGCCAAGCATCCAGCCATCTACCACGCTTAACATGTGAGTGGTTTAGCCTTTCCATGCTTGCAATACTTGTGGTCCTCAATATTGGAATTTTGTTGTGAAAAGACCAAGAGAAATGAAATGAACTAAAGTGACTGCTTTCACAACTCAAAAAGAATCCTCTCTAGAAAATCTGGGAAATTTTGGGGACTAGATTGAGGGTGCTGTTTCTGTAACCTTAAATATTTAGTGGAGGAGAATCTCCAACTACAGATATTTTACCTAATGTAAGTTTCAGCATGAGAGGATGTCTCACTCTTGATAATAGGGATTTCAAAAGAAATGGGAAAATAATAATGTTATGAAAGATGAAACAAGTTTGCTACCATTGGATTAATTAAGCACTTTGAATTCTCAAATATTATTACAAAGTCTACAATTATGGTGCATTATTTGCAGACTTGTTTTATTTGCCATCTATACTGAGTATTTCGTACACCCTACAAGCTATATGCCTATATCTCTGTATGAATATGCTAGAAAAAAAATCTCCAGTTTTGAGCAGTGTCATGGTATCTTGCATCAACCCTGCAAGGTTGCCAATCTATGTAGGATCATCAATAAATTGAAACCTGTTAATCACAAATATAGTATTACATGAAAGGCATAAAATAACTTTTAGTGCATATCAATATGGAGATGGTTTGGTTCACCATATTGATGGCCAAGAGCCAAAAAAAGTTGAAGCTCTATATACATATAGTGCAGACACCTAGAAACCAATGAAACTCAAATGATTTTCATATTGAAACACTTACCTAAGTTGTCAGGTTCCACGAAGGGAACGGACACGATTTTGAATCAAGTTCCTCTCCCAGTCTGCTACATCCTCAAAAACATGTTCTGAAAGACTCTCAAATGGCTCCTTCCATGGATCATCCTTGGCCAAATCATAAGTAGCTCCGCGTATTGCTTTTTTATTTGGTCCACAAGGTCTCTTTGAAGTTAGCATATCATATGCTGTATTTAGCTGTCCAGGGAAAAAGCAACATTCATTTGTGAAAACATTAAAAAATTTCAATTAAGAAAACTGTGAACAAATCTGTCACACTGATTTAATAATGTTTTTTCCCCAACTCTCAGTTTTTCAAGCAAAACCTCACTTGTTACCAGCAAGAGGATTGTGTGCAACCATAACACTCATGAAATGTTAAATAAGTAGTGTGGACATAGTTTCTGAATTCAAAGAAAAGGTGAGGGTTTAGGACTCACATTCATGCCACGAAACCAGAACAAATATGCAATTGCCACTGCCGGAGCTCTTCCAAGTCCAGCAGTACAATGAACATAAACTCTTCCTTTTCCCTCAGAAATTGCCCAATCCAAGGATGAGACCGCTTTAGGTAGTTCTCTTCGCAAGGAATTTGGATCAAAGTCTATTGCCTAATAATGTAGATAAAAAAAATGTACCAAAATGTGAATGATACTTTAATTTAAGAACAACTTAGCAAAGCATTCAGTGAATTTGAAACAAATCAGAGTCAGGATAAATTTTCTGACAGTATATTGTCAATTGCATTAAAAGTATATGGGGATTAAACTAATCATAACAATTAAAAACTCTATTTCCTAATGACATTATGCAAATCAATTTAGTATGTTGTCTGGATGATCACAAAATGCATGGCAGTTTTTTTTCTAAATAAATTTACAGAAAATGAGGTTGCTTACCGGCCTCCTCATGTGGGTAATTTCAAGTTTCCGACACCTTCTAATTATTGACTTCAAGTCTACTCCCCAATATTCAACATCTTTATCATGTTGCAAGTTTAGAATGTATGCCACCCCTTCTTCCTTTTTGAGGTGATCTGCATCTTCAGGTTTCTGTGGTTGGGAGCCCACAATCAAATAGTCAGTTATAAGTGTGTAATTCATACCTGAAATCAGGAATCACTGGTTGCATCAGTTGAATGACATAGCAGGCCTTACCAAACATAAACGAAAAATTAATGAGAAAGAATTGATTTTTTAAAGGACTATTTACATCAATTCCAAAACTCAATTATGTACTAATCAAAACTAAACTACATAGTAAGTATTCTCCACGAGAATAGTAAGTATTCTCCACAAGAAACAATCCTGCTCAAGCCTAAACTACCCAATAATCATATGGCAAAGGCTTTGCATTTTACAGCTTTTATTTTCTTTTTTGGGTTTATAACACCCTCTACACTTTAAAGGTAAAAGACACAGGTTAATACAATAATTGAAGATAGCAATTAGCAAGCATTAACCAACGCAATGTGAAAAAGAATCATACAACCAAAGCACCAACTAGTAATACAACAGTAATTAACAAAAATTCCTTCTGCAAGACCATTCATCCCTCTCACATACATTTCTTGATAGTTGATAGATATCATAATCATATCAAACAGGGGCAGCATTTGATGGCGAAACAAAAGTACTAGGTTGAAAATGTCAAATGTTGTTGAAGAACAAATAGGAGAGAGATGAAACTGACCCAGATCGTGGTGATACTCGTAAGGGTTCCTCGTCATCCTCTTCATAGCAATATTGTATTCTTCCATCCTGTCCTTGGATTTAGAGGCCCTCTTGCTAGTGGGGTTCTCCTCAATCCCACTTTCTGATAGTTTACAACAAATTTGGCTCAGCCTGACAGAGTAGTTAGGAGGAACCATAAAACTGCTTGGCGATTTATGGTTCCTCTGCAACTTCGTGTCCAAAGGAACTCTGAGTAGTGAAGGAAAACCAATGTTACTAACAGTTCCCATCTCTCCTTGGCCTTGCTTTGCTTTTCTCGTTTGTCTGTTTCTCAGGGTTCATTCTAGACTAGATTGTTATACGACATGATGATGAAGATAATTTGACCAAAACGCCCTTGGATATTAACCCCTTTTCTTTTTTAAACATGAGGTTGGTGATATAGTAAGCATGGCTTACAACTACTAGAGTAGAGATCATCATGGGAAGTATATGGTGGAGCTTAAAAGTTAGATGCTTTATAATAATTATAAATTAAAAATTAAAAATTAAAAAATGGATAATATAATTATAAAATTAAATAATTTTTTTATTATAATAAATTTGAGGATGTAATGGATTCAAACTCAAAAGAGTCTACCCTAAAATAATTCAAGAATATTATATTTTTCAGATTTAACTTCTTTAAAATGAGTGAGTACTTTAAAGTATTGGATAAGAATCCTAGGTCCTAATTTCTATTATAATGCTTCAGGTTCTGAAGAATTATGTAATCGTGGTTTAATTGGTGTTACATTGTGTTATTTTTCATCAATGAAAATTTTGTTGAACTTTTTAATTAAGATATGTAGACTTTTAAGTTTTGTGGTAATAATGTAAATGAATTTTTGTGTTGAGTTTGAGTCTTGTGAATGTAAAAAAAAAACACTTATAGAAAGCTAATATCACCATGATGTTGATGTTACTGACTCGAATAAAATTTTTTTTTTAAGGCAAAATTGAATATTATAGATTAGAAATGTCTGAAGCCACAACTAATAGAATACATGATAAGGCTTCACTCCACCAAATACCATTAGAAAGAAAATTGGCATTTCCAGCTAGTGTAGAAGCTACATTATTTATTGATCGATGATCAAATGAAAATAAACAACACATAGTAGACTTCAATTGTAAGCAATCAACAACAATATGATGAATTAAATGACATGAAGAAGGTTGATGTAAAGTTTGAACAAGACTCAAACAATCTGTACTAATGACCAAGTGGTCCAATTCCCACTCAGTAGCTAACTGCAAGACCCACCTTATTGCCATAGCTTCTACAATCAGAAGGTCCAACCTTATGCGCATGAATTTTGTAGCAGCAACCATCACATTGCCTTGGTGATCTCTGACAACCAATCCAAAACCGGTACCCATTTCTCCTACCCAACCAGAATCTACGTTAATCTTAAGCATACCTTGCTCAGAAGCTTTCCAAAGCTGTTGAATTAAACCCCTATTGCAAACATGCAGATCTGTTATATTCGCATTGTTCCAGTCAGCGAGTATTCTTTCAGCAACAAATATTGTGTCTAGAGCCAAGGCATTTTTTGAAAAAAAAAATCTATTGTTCCTTTCCTTCCATATTGCCCACAATAGCATTGGCACATTAGTATATTTCTCCCGGTTTGTAGTCTCCATCAAGGATCTCCACCAATTTGCAATTGTGGTGACCATGTGATTATTGGGAAAATTTACATTTGCTATAGACTAGAGTTCTTTAACATATGAGCAATGGAGAAATAAATGAGAAGCATTTTCCTGATTATTTTCTGCACATAATGAACATGATGCATCAATATCAATGCCTCTTCTTTGAAGGTTGGACTTACAGGGGATTTCATTTAATAGCAATATATATAAAAAGTGTTTAATCTTTGAAGGAATTTCCAGCTTCCACACATTCTTCCCATCTTTGTCTTGAGTTGAGCCACTGGATTCTGGTTGAATGTGCACATAGATCAGAAAGTGGTATGCTGACTGAACAGTAAATGCTCCATCATTGGTAAACCTCCAATACTGCATATCCATTTCTTGGCTTTATGGTAGGGGGATATTCCTCATATGCTTTGCTTCTATTGGATGGAAAATAACATTAATAAGATTTTAATTCCAACCTACTTTATCTAGCAGTAATAATTCTTTGACCGAGGCATTTTCAAAGAGCCCCATCGGATCTAATAGAACTCTTCCATTATTCTGATCAGGTAACCATTGATCCTTCCATATTAAAATCCTTTCTCCATCCCCCACGCTCCATTCAATTCCAGCAGAAATGAGATCTTTTGTGCTAAGAACGCTTCGCCAAATAAAACTTGGTTGGAAACCAATTTTAGCTTAAAAAATGATGTCCTAAGAAAATATTTTGGCTTCAACACTCAGACCAACAATGAACTATCATTTGTAATCAACCTCCAGAATTGCTTTGCAAGTAAAGTATGATTAAATTTTTTAAGATCCCGAAATCCCAGTCCTCCTTGCTCTTTTGATTTGCAGAGTTGCTTCCATCTAATCCAATGGAGCTTTTTCTCCACCCCTTCAATCCCCACCAAAAATTTGCTATCATAGACTCCATATGAGCACATAAAGATGTGGGTAATTTGAAGCAACTCATAATATAATTGGGGATAGTTTGGGCTACAGATTTTATAAGAATCTCTTTACCTGCTTTTGTTAACACCTTCTTCTTCCATCCTTTAAGTTTTTTCCACAAGTGGGACAATAGAGAAAATAGTCCTTTTTTATCTCACAACAAATGTAGGTAGGCCAAGGTATCAATTATGAGCTTCAACAGTCTTTACACCCATCCTATTCTGGATCATATCTCTATAATTAACTGGAACATTATGACTAAAAGAAAGCTCTGTATTATCAAGTTCACCTTTGACCCGATGTCATCTTATAACTATTAATCACATTCAGAATGCACTCTGCTTCTTTAAGATTAGCCCATGCAAATAACAGACTATCATCAGCAAAGAAAATATGTGAAATAGCTAGGGCACCTTTGGCTATTTTAACTCTAGTAATATGTATTTCATAAACTTGTTGATGGATAACTGTTGAAATTCTGGAAAACGTACCAAAATCCCAGCAGTATAATAGTAAGTTAGAGTATCGTATCCATAGGGAACGGTTTAATTTATAAAGATTAGTGGTCACAACTATCAAGTGAGAATACGGATGTTGGTTGTTGAATTGAGAAAGTAAATAAAAACATAAAATAAATTGAAATAGGTAGAGACAGTTACTTGGACTAGATTGAACTTCGTTTCATCGCACCCCTTTCGTATGTGAACCCCAATAATATTTATGAATATGTAGTTATGATACCCTAGTCAAACTATGTTATTTTACCCTGGTTTCCACAGTGATAAAATACTCAGAAATAATTCATGCGGGTTCTCCCAAGCGATAAATTACCCCTACTTTAATGATCTACTTTCGGTTTGTTAACACTATCAATTCGCCCTGGTGTCCACAGTGACTACTATGAGTATTTTTACCAATCAAAGTTCAAGTTTCCTATGTCTAGGCTCCCCCAAACTCGCTATTGATTTTATAAAACTACCTTTCGAATGCGCCCCATAAAACCAACCTATAACTCCGGCACGCAGGCGGAAGGTAAGCATTAAGCACAGAATAAAAATACCGATATCATAAAAACAAGGATTCATAGATATTAAAGAGAACTCACATACAATCGGGAATTGAATCAACTACGTTCAATCCTATCGGAGAGTTTAGCTACACATGGTAGCCATTACAAACCAACGGAGAAACTGTCACTTTCTCCAGCCCCTAGCTCTGCTCTGCCGTCTCCCTTGGGTCTCTGGGACTTTCTTGGGTCTCCGGGACTTGCTTTGATCTTTGCAAAAAGGTCCTTTAAATAGAAGTTGGAAAGCTATCTGAAATTTGGAAAGAATCTGATTTGAAATCCTTTGAAAAATTGATCTGTATTCCTGTGCTCTAACTTGCGCTTAGTGCAGATAAAGCACAGGATCCAGAGAGTAATTTAATTGTTGCGCTCCACTTGCGCTTAGCACAGGTGGAGCGTGATTCACGTTCCAGCTTTCCCTGATTTCCTCTTTTTCAGCTTGATTTCTTCCTGATTTTATCCTTATTTGCTTTTCTTTCCTTATTTCCCTCTTTTTAGCTTGATCCTGTGTTGATTTGATCTTCAACTTGAATTTAGAATTTAATCTGCAGAATCCTTATCCAAATAATTGTTGATTTTATCTTCATCCGCTGCCATTTAAATCCTTATCTTGCATATTCTCTTTTCAAATAGATGTTATCTTGTTTCTTCTTTTAAATCATTCCCTTTTATCTGTAAAATCAACAGATTTTCTATAAAAATAGAATCATATTCAAATTTAAATCAAATAATTACAAAATATGCAATTATTACTAAAAAAGAGGTAATTTGGGGCATAAATTTACTATTTTATCCTTGATAAGTGCAGAAATTATACATTAAATTATCATATATTTTTCACTTATCAATAAGACCTAAAAGGACTTTTGCACAAGATAAAAGGGTAACGAGATAAAGGGTCTTCTTGTCTAAGACCTCTTTTAGGGGAGAACCATTGTATTGGGTGGCCATTCATGAGAATAGAATAAGATAATGGGGAGATACATCTCATAACTAAACTGATAAAAGATACAAGAAAATTCATTGCTATTAACACCTTTTCCAGGACCATTCCACCCTATCATATATGCCTTGGACATATCCAATTTTAAAGCCATTACACCCTTTTACCTTTTTTTTTCTTTTTCATATAATGGAAAATCTCAAATCCCACTAAAGCATTATCAGTAATTAACTAGGATAAAAGCACTTTGATTTTCTCCCACCACCAAGTACAGGCAAGGTTTAAGTCTGTTAGCAATGCATTTGGTAACAGTTTTCATGATAACATTGCATAAGCTAATAGGTCTCAAATCTTTGGGAGATTGTGGGTGTTTAATTTTGGGAATGAGGCAAATAAAAGTTTTGTTGATACCTGTTGGGTCTAGATTATTGTTGAGTATTTGGAGAGCAACATTAGTGATATTCGAGCCCAGATGCTCCCAATAATGTTCACAGAATGGAGTCGAAAATCTGTCTGGTCCAGGTGATTTAAGAGGATGCATTTGAAACAGTGCTGACTTCACCTCCTCAGCAGTATAATCTTGAGCCATTTTTTATTTCATTGAAATATACAATCTCCTAAAGATTGAAGTGAAAACATTATTGATATCCTGTGGGCAAGATGAGTCAAAAATATTAAGGAAATAACGTTGAACAATATTTCACCAACATTTTTCTGACCTTGCACCCAATTACCATCCCCATTTTTAATCTTGGAGATCATGTTGTACTTCTGTCTCATAGAGGCTTTTCCGTGAAAAAACTTGGTATTTTTATCACCTTCTTTTAACCATAGAGCTCGGGAGCCCTGCATCCATTAAGTTTCATCCAACTGAAGAATTTCATCATAAACCTCTAGTAGTGACTTTTCACGAGCAATATTTTTAGTCGTTAGATTCCATTATTCAACAGGTTTAATCTTGTTCTCTAAGTTCCTTAATTGTCGCATATGAGAGCCTAATTCTTTTTCCAGTAAAATCACTACATGGGGCACCTGGCCTCCTCCATCACGAAGGACATAGTTAGGGTATTTTGGATCATCAAGCCACGTCTTCTCAAAACAAAAGAGTTTTTCCTTCCTGCTTTCGACTTCCTCCAATCGCTTATACCATGAAATGCGTAATGGGGTATGATCCGAGGACATTCTTCCAAGGTGCAACACGAAAAAGATCTATTCAACTGTTCTTCTCTTAAGTGATTCCCCCCTCTCCCATTAGACCAAGTGAACTTATATCCTTGGAAACCCAAAATCATTTAGTCCACATATTTGTAAGCAAGATCGAAATTCATGCACTTGAGACAATGAAATCGGTCAACCCACTTTTTTCCTCCTTGGAACATATAGAATTAAAGTCACCAAAACACATCCACTTCTCACTAGCTTCAATTGCTAATTTTCTTAGAAGTTGAAATGTAAGAAACTTATTAAACTTCTATGGATGTCCATAGACTTCTAAGACAGTATAATGCGTATGGTCTTCATCAACACATTCAATGCCAATATGGTTAGAGGAAATAGACTTAAGAGACAAATCAATACCCTCTTTCCATAAAAGAGATATTCCACCATATCTCCTATTGCCACTTCCACTGCTATCATGCTTTTAAAACCAACCTTTCGTTGAACATATTCCATGTCCTTTACAGATTTCTTAGTTTCTATAATGAAAACCAAAGTGGGACCTTCCCTCCTAAGCAACCTTTGGAGAGTATGAAATGCACGTGGGTTCCCAAGCCCACGAGAGATCCAACTGAGTGTAATCATTGGTTTAGGCGATGTTGGGTCTCCAACACCGCCTCTATATCAATATCCATGTTTTTCTTTTGAGCTATCTGTTGCACCTCCTAATCAGTAACCTTACGTTTATCATTAGTTTCACTTCTATGAACCGGTTCAGCCACACGGTCTCTAGCTCTACGCTTCCACTTCTTCTGGGCAAGTATTAGTGTAGATGCTTTATCTTCACCAACTTGCACCACTTCAACTCTGTCAGACATAACTTCTTCAACAGATTCTGCAATATGCTTTATGTCCACCTTTTCTAGACTCTTTTGGAGAAGGTCTAGATCTTGTTGAACTGGGAACTTATTAGGGAAAACTCCTACATCACCTTTATTTTATATAAGCCATTGGATTTTTTAACTATTAACTATTATAAATATTTTTGTTTGACCAATATGGAGCTTTATTCTATAAACTTATTTGAACAGAGCAATAGTGAAAATAACATTTTATTATTTTCATTATTTCCTATACAAAATTTTGACAAAATGAAATAAAATAAAAATTAAGGTAACATTTTTTGTAATTAAAACTAAAAATAGTAGAAATAGAAAATGAAAATAGAAACTAAACATCCTCTTAATATTTATAGAATAAAAGAATTGTCCATAGTTCCCAAAATGTCGCCATTTGTCCTACAAATATTTAAAGTGTCCAATACTAGCTATGTATAAAAACTGTTATAAGAGGGATCCTTCATGATGCAATTACTGCCCCATATCTTCCATTGCAAGAAATGTAGTTGTTATATAGAAAATTTATTTTTTTTAATGGAGAAAAGGAAAGCAAAAATAAAAGAGAAAGTAAAAAAGAGAAAAAAACTAACTACACTCTAGGAAACAAGAGTCCTAAAGAGTCGGTCTGTAAAATGTCCAAAAGCTCTTCAAGTGGCTCATACAGCAAAACAAAAGAAAGAGCCTCCCTTTCTTAGCCAACATGTTTGCTTGGTTCCCTTCGTGTAACATATACTGGAGCAAGACATCCCAATCCTTCGAAACCATAGCCTTCACCTCATAAATAATCGTGGCATATTTATGGAAAATAGGAATTGCACCTTGTTGAAAATACACACATGGAAACACTAGAAGGGGGGTTGAATAGTGTTTCAATGGAAACCTTTAGTTTTTAGAAAACTTTTAGAAAGACGTTTCAAAAAATCTTCAGACGATGAATTACGATCTGAAGTTTTACTGTATCTTCTGAACTTGAGTTCAGACTTAAAATTTGCTTGTAAATGTACCTTTGAAAAGATTAAGGTTCTCTGTTTAAAATGCTTTTCACGCCCCTTTTTGGTTAGAAGAAAAACTGAATTCACAGAGTTTAAGGGAAAGAGAGAGAGCACAACCAAATTTATCCTGGTTCACTCACTTTCACCGTGAACTAAGTCCAGTCCCAAAGGCAACCCACCAATGGATTTCCACTATTCTTGCAAGAATTACAAGTATTCTTTTCTGTCAAGCCTCTTCAGGCTCTACCACAAATATTCTTTCTTTCACCAAGCCTCTCCAGGCTCTACCACAAGTATTCTTTCTTTCACGAAGCCTCTCCAGGCTCTCAACCAAGTATTGTTTCTTTCACCAAGCCTCTTCAGGCTCTCCGACACTTATCCAAGTGTAACCTAAGTATTCTTTCAGACATAAGCCTCTCAAGGCTTAACAACCCAACCTGTTCTAAGTTTAAACAAGAAAGGGAATTAGTTCACTATCTTCAGATGATAGCTGTGAACTTTGATGTACAACAAAAAACTGAGAGTTTCTCAGAATATGAAAATGAATGATTGTACAAAGAATATCAGAGTTTGATCTTTGCAGCGTGTAGTTTCTTTTCATTAAAAAGCTTCTCTATCACTCTGTGTATATTCAAGTCTTCATGGGAGGTATTTATAGTCTCCAAGGAATAAATGTCCGTTACCAAATAGCATTTAATGCATTCAGAAAACGTTTGACACAACATGGTTAAAAGCAATATGAGCAGAAGCAGGTGCAACAAGTCTACGCACACAAAGCAATCTGGCAGGAGCATCAACGTTGCAGACTTTCCTTAAGTGTGCTAAACATTTGAACGAGGAAGAAAAGTAACACTGACTCTTATGCTGAAGTAGGTAAGATCTTGATTTGAACGTTCCTCGTACTCAGCAACGTCTTCCAAGGTCAAACTATTATCCTGAAGACTTCATATTTCAGATGCAACGGATGCTTCAGATGAACTTCTCTTCTTCCGAGGATAGACGCTCTTCAGACGATGTGTGGTCTTCAGACGATCTGAAACTTCAAATGATGTATCACATTTTTTATGATCTGAAACAAAGCAGAATATTGTGAAAGTATATTGCCACAAATCCATCTGAATTTTTTTTATATTTGTTCATTAAAACTCTTTAAAGGGAATGAGACTCAAGGTACTTAAGTATAAATTTTTGAGACTCAACAATCTCCCCCTTTTTAATGATGAGAAATATAAAATATTCTGAAATTTGAAAAAGGGTTTAAAAGATTTTGAGTTTAGAAAATTCTCCCCCTTAACCAGATGTTCCTTCTGAGATACACGTTCTGCTTTTGAAATAATCGTTCTAAAGCATTCTCTGAAGAACTCATGTCTTTTTCATCTTGCACTTTTAGAAATTTGTTAGTCTTAAACTAAACAACCAATATTTAATAATATTTAATACTCCCAAGCATTAACTATATTTAATAATATTTAACAATATTTAATACTTTTGTCATCAATGAAAAAAGGGTAAGCAATAAATGAATGTAACAGACAGAGCAATAAAGTCAAGACAACAAATGAATGCAACACCCAAGCATCAACAGAAATAAATGCAACAACCAAGGCATGCATTAAACTTGTTCAGAAAGTATCAAATAACTAAGACATAACAACATCATTAACTATATGGAAAGCCTTCTCAGAGTCTGCTCGAATATGGCTTGCATGGCTTGCTTCTGATTATCCAGCTCAGCAACAACCGCTTCTTTGAGTTCATTGTGACTAGCCTTGATCTGGGCATGTGCAGTGATAAGCTGATCTGACCTTTGTATGAAGGCTTCCTTTTGAGTGCTCAAAACATAGTGCTCTCTAGAAAGAGCCACCAATTCAGCTTCAAGATTTTCTTCATAGAATATCAAGGAGATGTGCCTGTTGGTGAAGCGGTAGTACTGAAATCCATAAGGAAGATTGAACTTGGGAGGATCTTTGACTTGGATGAGATACTCAGGTCTGTTGAAAGGAAAGCTTACTACCCATTCAGGATGTAATTCCATGGCAGAGAAATCAGACATAGGAAATCTCCCCCTGAAGAAGGTATGTGTCTCCTGAGTGGTATTCTTTCCAACCTTTACCAAAGAGTCAGCATCATCCCACTTAGCTCCAGATGAGCTTCCTTCTTTTCAACCAGGTTCCAGTGGTAATTCCACATTGCTTCAGATAGAGAATGATCTATCCCTTGTTTGTCAGCAATGTAGTCATACAACCCTTCCCAATCTTCATCAGATAAGACCCTTGGTTCAAATTCTCCATCTGATACCACACCTTTGCCTTTCCAAGGAGAGGTCTCGGCAAAAGGATATCTAGGGATAATCCTGTCAGGCTATATTAGAATAGAAGTGGAAAGCTTGGTGTGTACATTTTTGGGAGGTCTGAAATCTTTCTTCCCAAAGGAGCTTGAGTATTTGTCAACGAGCTCAGACTCAAGGCACAACATCCTCACAGCAACCCAGTCCTTATAGGATAAAGAGTGCTGATCCTGAGAAAACGGATCCAGTACTCTCCACTTGTGACAAGGGTTCAACACTCCATATCTTATCTTCTGCAAAGTATCTGAAATGCTTCCTCCCCCTGAACTTATAAATCTTCTTTTTCTTGCTTCATCAGCAGACTCCAAAATCAGCCTTGAGGGCAAATGTTTGATGATAGGAGCAGCTTCTTTGAAGAACAACAACTCTTCATAGAGGCTGGGAAATCTGGGAATTCTAGGCCTTTCTTCAAGAGGAACATTGTAAAACTTGTGTGGTATTTCAGCTGCCCACATCAGTTGCTTATGGTTCTCAACAGTTAGACTCAGATCAAAGGTGGGTTCTCTTCTCAAATCTCTAGATTTCTCCTTTAGCAGCCCAACCCTAGTCAAAGGAGTATTACCTCCAAACCATACACATCTTGAATCTTCATTATTAGTGTTAAGTTCAGAATATCCTGAGAGAGATGAAGATGAAGATGAATGGGATAGTGAAGGTGGGGGTACTTCTTCTGTGGTGCTTACCACCTTAGGTGGAAGAGGAGGAGCTACATCCTCTGAGGTGGAAACATTGCCAAAAATGACTCTAGGCCTTTTAGTAGGAGCCACAGGGTCTTTATCAGCTAGCTTCTTTAACTTCAGTTCCTCCAGCTTCTTTTTCCTCTGATCCTCTGCTACTTTCTGAAACTCAACTGCATCCTCTTGCTGGATGCTTTTGCTTCTAGTGACTCTCTGAGGAGCAATAGCAGCAACAGGATCAAGTAATCTTCTTCTCTTTTGTTTTCTGGCTTTAGCACTGGCTTTTCTTTTCTTGAGCCTATTTTCTTGCTCAATCCTCTCATCCTCCAGAACAGCTTGTTGAGCAGCAACAACAATGGCAAAATCTTTTTTTTCTTGTTCCTCCTTCTTCTTTCTTTCTTCTTCTTCAATTTCCTCTACTACCTTCCTGACATCAACCTCAGGTAAACTTTCAGCAAGACGAATAGCCTGCATAGGCTCAAATACAACAACAGCTACAACACCAAGGTGTTCAGATTCTAACTTGTTGTCCTCCTCCTGTCCTCCCAGAGTGAGAGTAGGCTGAGTAGCAACAGTAGAAGTTTCAGTTGTTTGATCCACAATCTCAGAGGTGTGTGCAAGCACATTCTGAGCAGGTTCAGACAATCTGAGCTGAACTTCCTTTTTAGTAGATACTTCCTTCTGAAGCACTTTGGTCCTTTTCTTCTTGATAATTTTGGTTGGAGTTTGTGCTGAGACAAACTTGTCTTTATGAGGATCTCCAGTCAGCTCATCCTCAAGAATCTCTAAGACCTTCTGAGGGTTTTTTCCTGTTCTTCTAGCCTTGTCTTCTACAGCTTCTTCTAGCAGGGTCTTCTCAGGTGAGGGCTTCTTTACAACAATGCCCATCCTCTTAATGTTCACCAGAGAGAATAGGGCAAGACCCCTATGATCATACAGGTTTTCAATGGAATCATTGAATTTCAGAAGAGTCTTGGTGATGAGAGTAGTGTGAGTATAACTTGCTGCTGAATCATTTACCCTCTTCAGCATATTGTAGAGGATGATCCTGGGAAGGTTCAGAGGCTTCTTGTCCAGGAGATTAATCATACAAAACCTCTCAAGTTCAGAGACATGATTCTTGCTTCCATGTTTGGGCAAAATGCAGCAATCCAAAATAGCATGGAGAATTCTTGCTTTAGGATGCATGAGAGAGCTTTTCAGTTCCATAGGATCTTCAATCCCGTACAACTTCTTTGTGAATTTTTTAGTTCCACCATTTCTCAGCTCCCATTCTGGAGTGAACATTTCTCCAGAGTTTGGAACACCAGTAACTTGAGCAATGGTGTCAGCATCCACTATGATTTTCACACCCAGCATAGTGGTCTTCAGCCCTTGATGTTTCCCATCCTTTGTTGAAATATCTTCAGCATTTTTCCAGAAGTCAATCACACTTTGTTCATGCCATGCGCAGTCTATGGCAGAGAAGAAGTTGGTCCATCCACATGCATCGAAAATTTCAGAAAGATAGATGCCACCAGCTTGGAGTTCTTCTAAGTTAATGGTTCTGGAAGGCACAACTTGACATCCTGCAGATTTCTTTGACACCATTGATGAAAGCTTGAAAGAACAAGAGCTTCGAGGAGACAAAAAACTTAGGGCACAAGGAATAGCGAAAACTTGAAGATGAGAGAGTATGAATAGAGCCTGTAACCGTCGACAACATATCTTTAAATAGTCGTCACAACGGTAATTATGGCAGTTGCAGTCTTGGAGAACGTGTAGTCGTGCTGAGAACAATTACTCAGAGAAGGAGACCAAACGTTTCAGCTTGCCACGTCATCAGACTTAGTTACTTCAAATGCACAAGATATTTGAAATGATATGCATGTTCAGACACAACATACATTCAGACGATGCATGTTCAGATGCAAGCGATCATTTTTCAGACAAAGCCAAAATATTCAGATTATCTCTTATGAATTTAAATCTATCTTCAGTCAGGGGTTTTGTGAATATATCTGCCCATTGATGATCAGTATCAATGAACTTTATATCAAAAACTCCTTTATGAACATAGTCTCTTATGAAATGATGCTTGATTTCTATATGCTTTGCCCTAGAATGTTGAATGGAATTCTTGGACAAATTAATAGCACTAGTATTATCACACATCACAGGAATAGACTTAACATCAATATTAAAATCTTCTAACTGATATTTTACCCACAACAGTTGTGAACAACAACTGGTTGCAACAATATATTCAACTTCAGCTGTTGAAAGTGCAATTGTGCTTTGCCTTTTGCTGGACCGGCTGATCATGTTATCACCAATCAAATGACATCCTCCACTGGTTTATTTTCCTTCAGTTATATCTCCAGTAAAATCAGTATCACAAAATCCCACTAACCTGCAATCCTTACTCTTCTTATAGCAAAGACCAAGATTAGTAGTACCATTTAAATATCTGAAAATTCTCTTTACAGCTTTGTAATGAGTAATTCTTGGATCAGATTGAAATCTAGCACAGAGACACACACTGAACATTATGTCAGGTCTGCTTGCTGTTAGATACAATAATGAACCAATCATTCCTCTGTACAAGGTTTGATTTACTGGTTCTTCTCCTTCATCTTTGTTAAGTACGATTGAAGGATGCATAGGAGTAGTCATGGGCTTGCAATCATTCATGTTGAACTTCTTAAGCATTTCCTTAGTATATTTCTCCTGATGGATCCATATACAATTAGATTGTTTCTTAATCTGAAGTCCTAGGAAGAACTTGAGTTCCCCCATCATGCTCATTTCAAATTCAGATTGCATGAGCTCAGAGAATTCCTTGCATAATGAAGAATCAGTAGAACCAAATATAATGTCATCCACATATATCTGAACCAGAATGAAATCTTTGTTAGACATTTTTCTGAAAAGAGTTGTATATACTTTTCCTCTTTGAAAGCCATTTTTGATTAAAAAATTTCTCAATCTGTCATACCAAGCTCTTTGTGCTTGTTTCAGACCATGAAGAGCCTTTTTCAGTTTGAAAACATGTTCTGGAAAAGTAGTATCTTCAAAACCTGGTGGTTGTCTAACATAGACCTCTTCCTCAATAAACCCATTGAGAAAGGCACTCTTAACATCCATCTGATATAGGGTGATGCCATTATTTACTGCATAAGCTAGTAAAATTCTAATGGCTTCAAGCCTCCTTACAGGAGCAAAAGTTTCAATGAATTCAATACCTTCTTGCCGATTATAGCCCTGAGCAACAAGTCTTGCTTTGTTTCTGACTACTTTTCCTTCTTCTGACAGCTTGTTTCTGAATACCCATTTGGTTTCTATGATAGTTTTCCCATGGGGTTTAGGGACAAGTGTCCAGACATCACTCCTAGCAAATTGGTTTAACTCTTCTTACATGGATAGGATCCACCCTTCATCATGCAGAGCTTCCTCAATACTTCTAGGTTTAATTTCAGAGAGAAGTGCAAGATTGTTCAAGCTTCTGAGCCTTGATCTTGTTCTAACTCCTTCTGAAGTATCTCCTATGATTTGCTCTCTTGGATGATGAGTCTTGTATCTTCAGTCATGATTGTGAGGATGTATAACCTCTGTCTGAGACTCAGCAATGTTGGTTTGAGAAGGTCTAGCTTCAGAAACAGACTCAATCTTTTGCTCAGCAAGTCCTTCAGATGATCTTACAGATTTAACATCTAGATTTATCTCCATATCTGCAAAATCCTCTTCTAGATCTGATAGTTCCCTATCAGTCTCTTTAAAGTCATTGAATCTTACATGAATAGATTCTTCCACAGCTAAAGTTCTTGAGTTATATACTTTGTAAGCTTTAGAAGTTTCAGAATATCCAATAAAGACACCTTTATCAGACTTAGCATCAAATTTTCCTAAATCATCTTTAGTGTTAAGTATAAAACACTCACATCCAAAGATATGGAAGTAAGAAATGTTGGGCTTTCTTCCTTTCCACAATTCATATGGAGTCCTTTTGAGAATTGGTCTTACCAAAATTCTGTTTTGAATGTAACATGCTGTGTGAACAGCTTCCGCCCAAAAGGATCTGGGTAGATTGCTTGAAATGAGCATGATTCTCCCCATCTCTTGCAAGCTTCTGTTCTTTCTCTCAACAACCTCATTTTGCTGAGGAGTTCTAGCCACAGAGAAATTGTGAGATCTCATTCTCATCGCAGAATAGTCTGAAGCTTGAGTTTTCAAACTCTCCACCATGATCACTTCTGATAGCAGAAATGTAGATTCCTTTTTCATTTTGCACCTTCTTACAGAACTTTGTGAAATTCTCAAAGGTTTCCGCTTTGCTTCTTAGGAATATCACCCATGTGAATCTTGTATAGTCATCAACAATGACCAATCCATATTTCTTTTTGCTAAGACTCTCAGTTCTAGTAGGTGCAAACAAATCCATGTGAAGCAGTTCCAAAGGTCTGCTAGTTGAAACAACATTTTTACTCTTAAAAGAGTGTCTTGTTTGTTTCCCTTTTAGATAATTTTCACATAAAATATCAGATTTGAATGAAAGCTTGGGTAAGCCTTTAACCAGATTGTGTTTGGCTAACTTTGAGATCAATCTCAAGCTGGCATGCCCAAGTTTCTGATGTCAAATCTGTTTTTCATCTTCAATTGAAACAAAGCACTTCACATTTTGACTTGCAAGTTCCTCTAGATCAATCTTGTACACATTATTGTGTCTCTTAGCAGAAAAGAGGATATGATCTGAGGCATCCTTGACTATACATCCTTCTTTGGTGAAAGACACAACATATCCACTGTCACATAATTGACTTATGCTCAGAAGATTGTGTTGTAAACCTTCAACAAGAAGTACATTCTTAATCAGGGAAAGAGGAGTCATACCTACTGTCCCAATACCAGTGATCTTCCCTTGCTGATTTCCACCAAAGGTGACCACTCCACCAGCTTTGGGTCTAAGGTTTTAGAACAAACACCTTTCTCACGTCATGTGTCGCGAGCACCCACTGTCCAGGTACCATTTGTGGTGTTTCTTTTGTCCTGTTAAACACATCAGCAACAGGAACAATTAAACTCTTAGGTACCCATACCTTCTTCGGTCCTCTTTTGTTAGTTTTGGGTCTTGTTTTCCTTTTGTGTCTGCACTGAGACTGAACATGTCCAGGCTTTCCACAATTGGAACACCCATTACCTTTCATAGGTCCTTTATCAGGCACTAAAAAATTTAAGGATTCAGAAGAAGATGTTTCTGAATAACCTAAACCACTTTTGTCTAAGGAATGCCTTTGAGAGCCTAATAATCTATTCAGATTATCAGTTCCTTTGACAAATCTGGCTAGATCTAGAGTTAATTCTTTAATCTTGCTTTTGAGTTTTTTATTTTCTTTCACAAAATTATCATAACTATTTGGATCTTGCTTAAGTAGCCTTTCCTTGAGAGCAAGATTTTCTTTTTGCAACTTCTCATTTTCTTCAGCAGCTTGAGTAAAAGCTCTTGAAAGTTCTTTAAATTCATTAAAAAGCTCTCTGCTACTTTCAGCAAGGTCATCATATTGATCTTGCAAAATTTATGGAATTACCTCAGAGTCTGAACTGTCTGAGGAGGGTAGACTTGCCATCAAACACAGGTTTGCTTCTTCTGAAGTATCATCCTCTTCTTCTGAAGTGGAATCATCCAGATCTTCCCATGTAGCCATCAATCCTCTCTTCTTCTTGAAGAACTTCTTCTTTTGAAAAGATGGCTTTCTTAGCTTTGGGCAATCAACCTTCATATGACCTGGCTGCTTGCACTCAAAATAGGTAATTTTATCAGTGTTAAAGAATCTCTACTTGTTTTACCTGGTTTTGAACTGGAAGGTTGAGATCTTCTGATTCTCTTTTTTCTTTGGAGCATCTTTTTGATTTTCTTTCTAAGAAGAGAAAGGTCATCATCTTCTGAACAACCTTCAGATTCAGTATCACCATCTGAAGTGTCCTCTGCTTGCATAGCCTTCATGCTATCATGCTTAGACTGTCTAGCCTTTGAGTTCAATGCCAGTGATTTCTTCTTGGTGTCATCTTCCCCAAGTTCAAGCTCATGAACTTTGAGAGAACCCAATAGTTCCTCCATTCTAAGAGAATTTAAATCTTTGGCCTCTTGAATGGCTGTAACTTTGGGTCTCCAGGACTTTGGCAAACTCCTTAGAATCTTTCGATTGTTGTCTCCAGATTCAAAGGTTCTACCTAAAGACCTGAGTCCATTGGTTATTGCCTGGAATATTTCAAACATTTGGTCTATAGTTTCAGACTCTTCCATCTTGAACATCTCATACTGATATACAAGCATGTTGATCTTGGATTGGTTGGCAGTCTCTGTCCCTTCATGGGCAGCTGCAAGTGTCTCCCAGATGTCCTTGGCAGATGAGCATCCATGAACCTTTTCATATTCTGATTTGTTCAATGAACATATCAGATAGAGTTTGGCCTTGGCATTTAACTGAACTCTAGCCTTCTGCTCTAAGGTCCATTCAGCCTTAGGTATGGACACTCCAGCATGCATAGGAACATAGTCTCCCTCAGTGACCACATCCCATACATCAATGTTGTTGCTCTCAATGAACAACTTCATACGATCCCTCTAGTAGTGGTAGTCCACTCCATTGAATGTAGGGGGTCTCGTAATAGAGGCTCATTCAATGATGTACTGTCTGTTGCTGTTGGAAGGTTCCATTTGATCTGACCTATGCACTGATTAGGTGCTAACCCTGAGGTTAAGCTCTGGTACCAACTGAAAATACACAAGGAAACACTAGAAGGGGGTTGAATAGTGTTTCAATGGAAACCTTTAGTTTTTAGAAAACTTTTTAGAAAGACGTTTCAGAAAATCTTCAGACGATGAATTACGATTTGAAGTTTTGTTGTATCTTCTGAACTTGAGTTCAGACTTAAAATTTGCTTGTAAATGTACCTTTGAAAAGATTAAGGTTCTCTGTTTAAAATGCTTTTCACGCCCCTTTTTGGTTAGAAGAAAAACTGAATTCACAGAGTTTAAGGGAAAGAGAGAGAGCACAACCAAATTTATCCTGGTTCACTCACTTTCACCGTGAGCTACGTCCAGTTTCAAAGGAAACCTGCCAATGGATTTCCACTATTCTTGCAAGAATTACAAGTATTCTTTTCTGTCAAGCCTCTTCAGGCTCTACCACAAGTATTTTTTCTTTCACCAAGCCTCTCTAGGCTCTCAACCAAGTATTGTTTCTTTCACCAAGCCTCTTCAGGCTCTCCGACACTTATCCAAGTGTAACCCAAGTATTCTTTCAGACAGAAAGCCTCTCCAGGCTTAACAACCCAAACTGTTCTAAGTTTAAACAAGAAAGGGAATTAGTTCACTATCTTCAGATGATAGCTGTGAACTTTGATGTACAACAAAAAACTGAGAGTTTCTCAGAATATGAAAATGAATGATTGTACAAAGAATATCAGAGTTTGATCTTTGCAGCGTGTAGTTTCTTTTGATTGAAAAGCTTCTCTATCACTCTGTGTATATTCAAGTCTTCATGGGACGTATTTATAGTCTCCAAGGAATAAATGCCCGTTACCAAATAGCATTTAATGCATTCAGAAAACGTTTGACACAGCTTGGTTAAAAGCAATCTGAGCAGAAGCAGGTGCAGCAGGTCTGCGCACACAAAGCAATCTGGCAGGAGCATCAGCGCTGCAGACTTTCCTTAAGTGTGCTAAACATTTGAACGAGGAAGAAAAGCAACACTGACTCTTATGCTGAAGTAGGTAAGATCTTGATTTGAACGTTCCTCGTACTCAACAAAGTCTTCCAAGGTCAAACTATTGTCCTGAAGACTTCATATTTCATATGCAACGGATGCTTCGGATGAACTTCTCTTCTTCCGAGGATAGACGCTCTTCAGACGATGTGTGGTCTTCAGACGATCTGAAGTTTCAAATGATGTATAACATTTTTTATGATCTGAAACAAAGCAGAATATTGTGAAAGTATATTGCCACAAATCCATCTGAATTTGTTTTTTTATATTTGTTCATTAAAATTCTTTAAAGGGAATGAGACTCAAGGTACTTAAGTATAAATTTTTGAGACTCAACACTTGTATCAACGAGACAACTAGAAGTGACATCCATGCATTTCGCGCACCTATTATTGAGATCCCATCACATGCAAAGGCCCTTCAATAGCAAAAAGCCTTGCATATAAAATATCAATATCTCCTAAAAACTCGTAGAAGCCCTAAATCTAGTCACCATTTGATGCGCGAAGGAGCTCTCATAACCTAATTTTCCTTTCATGAAACTACCATCAATATTAACAACAATTTGGTTCTCCAAGGGATCATCCTAACAAACCATGCAAGTAGTTTGGTGCCCAGGAGTAGAACTTGAGTTGAGAGCTCGTCTAATAACACTTTCCAAAGATAAACTAGAATAGATTATTTCCCACGAACTAGCCTATTTGTTATAAAAAATGGCACATTCCTGCTTTTCAAGACTTGCCAAAGGGTAGCTAGAAAAATGGAACTATCATCCTGGATGTTCGCCAAAATCCAATCACTAGCCGAAGTAAATTGATAGAAATAGCCTCCATGAGATAGACCCATAAAATCCCAAATTATTTGAGCTTTCTCAAAGTCTCTAAGATAGTGAAGGTTGTTTTCCTCACTTTCACCACATCTCGATCAAGTCGCAGGGATAACAACCCCTCGATGGGCAAGCACATCCCGAGTTATGAGGGAGTTGTTGCATAGCAGCCACACCATGAATCGAATATTTTCTGGTGCCTTCAAATGCCATATCCAATTCCATGAGGTATCATTGAACTCATAAACTTTTTGGAGCAACCAAGGATATCCACTACGAGTTGTGTACTACCCAGAAATGGATGCACACCAAACAAAAGTATCAATAACAACATCACCAAGGAAAGGCCACTAAGCCCTAATGAGCTCCTCAATCTCGAGTGGCAAGGGAGTCCATAACTTGTCTAGTCTCCACTCCTCATCAATCCATAAATTTTATACCCTTGTGTCCAAGTCATGAATATCAATGAGTGAAACTTGATCACACAAAGGTCCAGTCCCGAGCCAATTTTGGTTCCAGAATCTAGTCTCACCGTTGCCGAGCTTAAAGCGGAAGCCTACCATGAGTTATTTCCAAGCTTTCAAAATAGAGTTCCATATATAGGAGCACTTGGAATTATGAGCTTCAAGAATAAAGGTAACCTTCATATATTTATTCTGTAGAACTTGGACCCAAATCTTGTTGCTATGCATTATATCCCAAATCATCTTCCCCAGTAAAGAGACGTTTTGAAGGCGAGCTACTCTTACGTCTAAACCACCTTGCCTTTTAGAACGTGTAATCTTATTCCAGCTAACATGGAAGGCTTTTAGTACCATCCATTTTCCATATAAATTTTATTAGCTATATAGTCCAATTTATTGCACACACTATGAGGTAACCAGTAGACCTACATGGTATATATAGGCACACCTGCAAAAACCGAACTAACAAGGTCAAATCCCAAGCTTATTCAGCAAACTTTGTTTCCACGAAGTTAACTTGGTGTTAATGTGGTGAAAAACCGGATCAATACCTAAGCTGCCAACATTAGTAACCTAGGTAATTAGTTGGAAGAAGTTTTAATTTTTTCCCATTTATAACCTAGGTCATTAGTAGAGATTACTGTTAAATTACTAATGACTAGCCACCAATAATTTTGACAATAAGAAATTTTTAAAAATTGGTGGGAAGATGTTACCAACATCCTGGCCAGCGATAAGATTAAAAAACGCACAATTTCACAATTCCTTTATTTTGTCCTCAAACATTGTGTATGATCATTTTTATTATTCTAGCAAGATTTTTAAATTGGATCTTTTCAATCCGATGTGAAATCCTGTTATAAAATTATGTTTTCCACTAGTGTTCTACTTAATCAAATAAGAGGAGAGAAAGTTATATATATGTCTCTCTTATTATCTATTTCAAATCAAATAATTAACTCATAAGTCTACCTCAAATTTTTATCACTTTCTCTCTTTCATATTTCTCTTTCGTATTGCTATCTTCAAATCAAATATAGCCAACACATGATTCACATTGTGTGGCTGCAAAATTTATATTAATTTTTTACAAAACAATTATGATTTGCAGTTGTAGTTGCGATCCACAATATAAAGGTGTGAGTTTTGAATTTTACAAATTCATTTTTTTTACACTTCACTTTACATTTCATTTTTTTACCTCTCTTTCTTTTTTATTATATTAATAATCACATATTTTATTCTCTCTCTTTATTATTTAATTTTTTTATTTCTCTCTTTTCTACACTTAAAAATTTGACGTGAAAGAATGATATTCTATAAAGATTTTGCTCTATGAACCTGTGCATGGCAACTATTCCTGGAAGCGGATCCTCTCCCGTTAGTAAAACCGGGAGAGTCTCATGTTTGGTAAATCTCAACCGTAGATTAAAAGTGTTAACGATCAACGACTCACAATAGATTTCAATAAAACGCACCGTTTGAGTTTGAAATTCAGAAACCCTTGGCCTTCTCCTTGTAGGAACATAGGGAAACACTAGAAGGGGGGTTAATAGTGTTTCTAAATATTTTAGAAAGCTTTTCGTAAACAGGTACTAAGAACACGATTTCAGACAGGCTTTTAAGGGGCTGTTTGAAGTTTTCAGACGGCTTGTAAAAACTTATTTTTAAGAGATGTTTTGTGCCTTTATAAAATATCAGATTAATTATTCTGAACCCTTGATTAGTATAAAAAGAATTGATAAGAGATAAGGGTAAGAAAACTTAGCCAAGAAATTTATCCTGGTTCACTCACTACCACTGTGAGCTACGTCCAGTCCCAATGCCAACTAGCAATTGGATTTTCTCTTAATCTTTCAAGATTACAAGTATTCTTTTACAGTCAAGCCTCTTCAGGCTCTATAACCAAGTATTCTTTTACAGTCAAGCCTTTCCAGGCTCTACAACCAAGTATTCTTTTACAGACAAGCCTCTCCAGGCTCTACAACCAAGTATTCTTTTATAGACAAGCCTCTCCAGGCTCAACAAATAAATACAGAGAAGATAAAATGCTTAAGCTTACAAACTATATCAGTCTTGAAGCTTAAACAATTACAAATATACAGAAAATCTGAGGTATGCTCAGGATAATACAAAGGTGTACAACGAATTTTATTAGAGAGTTTTTACAGAGTAAAAACTTGCAGCGTGATGTTTCTCTTGGCTTTCTTGTATATTAATTTTCTGATCTTTGATGGTCTTCATGGAGGGGTATTTATACCCAATCTTCAATCCGTTGAAATACTACCGTTTAGAGATAACATTAAATGTTATTTAATCTGTTGTGAGACATGCTTCTGAGAGCTCTGATATTTCTGACACGGTACAAGGTTGCTCCTGCCATAAGGCTGCTACAAATGTTGCTGCAGAGGCTGCGTTGCAGAGATTTCCTCAGTGGTGTATGAAATTCAAAATCACCAGGAAAGGTCTCTGTGTTCCTTGCTATAAATGTGTTTGAAAAGGTACGTGCAGCAGAGGTTCAGAAAAGTCTTCACAAACTTCAGCAGAGGGTGCCACGTCATAGATGAGACTTCAGACGAAACTGATACTTCAGACGGGTTGAACTACTTCAGACAGCTTCAACTCTTCAGACGAGTTCTGCTTCTTCAGACAGCTTCAACACTTAGTCTTTTTATGTAGGCTCATAGTGACTCTTGCTGAAATCATAGATAAAACATTAAAGCATATGTGTATCTATGATAAGTACTTTAAGTCAAATTTGTCAACCATTAAAACTTGGGAATCTAGTTGTCTTAAAACATCATAAACAACCTTATGATATTTTTGAGACTCAACATTCTCCCCCTTTTTAATGATGACAAATTTGGTTAAAATATACAAATCTGTAATCAGTTTTTAAGAATAAGAAAGCTCCCCCTGAGATAGAAATATCCTTTAACAGGTTCTGTTTAAGGTATATTTCACTCATTTGCTCAAATTTCTCAGAAAAACATATGTACTCCCCTTGAGTCCTGTAACCACTTCAGATTCAGATTTTGTTAGTTTAATACTCCCCCTTTTGTCATCAATCAAAAGGAAATATCAGAGCAAAACAGTAACAGAGCAATAAATTCAGATAAAACATATATATCATAACACTAACAATCAACTCAAAAAAAATGAGATAAGCCACTGATTGTATTTAATGAATATTCAGATAAAGAAAGAGACAATCAGACACTTGTTATAAACATGAAAATAAGCAAAGACAATGGCTAAAGTAGCAGTTTAATCCTTCTTCTTCTTCTTCAGCAAGGCCTCAGTCAAAAAGGAAATCAAGTCTTCCTTGGCCTTGTCTATTGCTGCTTCCACTGAAGTTTTTAAATCTTGCTGACCAGATCTGATAAGTTGTTGTTCTTGAAGAATCTGCTCTTGTTTAGCAATTAGATGCCTAGTCTTCTTCTCTTGATCGGCATACTTCTTTTCAAGCCTCTTAACTTTGATCTTCAGCTTCAGATTTTCCTCAGACAAGTCTTGCTCAGATTCATAGAAGATTAGCTGGATGTGGGGGCAAACAAATCTAAGCACTCCAAAGCCTGGCTCCAAACTGTATTCAGAAGGTTCGAACACAGGGCAAAAGAAGGTGCCAATGAGGTTCAGTACTACCCAATCTTCATTAAAAGAGTCAACAGATGGGGGAAAGTGATCTCTCAGATAGTGATAGGTGACATTGGTTGTCTTTCCAAGTCCAATTTCACAATCAGCTTCAGGACCAGTTGTTCCCGAAGAAGATCCAACATCTTCTCTGATCTTCCAGTAAGAAGACCACATCCAATCTAGAAGTAGGTGATCCAGGCCTCCTCCTTGGTTACTGATGAACTCTGGTAAAGATTCCCACTCTGAAGGACTCATCATTTCAGACAGGGGTGCAGATGCAGAATAAACTTTAGCTTCTTTGAATTTCTCACCCTGACCTTCCTTTAAGGGATACCTAGGAACTATTCTATCAGGTTTCACCAAGATTTTAGTGGTTGGCCTGATTGAACAAGTTCTAGGTGGCCTGTAGCCTCTCATCCCAACTCCCTTGTGCAGATCCCTCTGAAACAGCTCAGACTCAGTGTTCAGCTGCCTCACAAAACTCCATTCATCATTATTCAGCCTAAGGGAATCATTTGAGAATGGATTGATGGGAGCCCAAGTATGTGCAGGAGGGACAACACCCTTCCTGATCTTTTCTAATCCTCCTGAAAGAGCACTGTATTGATTTCTAACTTCAGCAGCAGTTTTCCTGATTAAGCCATGATGCAAGGATACAGCAGGTGCTGGTCTGAAATACTGTAGCTCTTCAGACAGGGTTCCAAACTTGGGCAATGAGCAGGGATCCGAAAGAAGGAGAGATAACTATAAAGCATCAGCAAGCACTTGCTCTTCTTCAGCAAGGATCTCTTCTTGTTGTGAAGGTAGAGGAGATAAAGGTGGTGAGGGTATAGGTGGTGGTGGTAGGTGAGATTGAGGAGGTGAAGGTTCAGAAGGTTGGATTACTTGAGGTGATGGGGGATCAAATGGTTGATTTTCTGAAGGTTGAGATAGAGGTGAAGATGGTTGTTTTACAGGTGATAGGGGTTTTGGTGAAGGTTGTGGTAAAGGTTGAGATGTTGATTGAGGAGAAGGTTGAGAGGGTTGTTGAGGTGTTTGTTTTTCTGGTGAGGAGGGTGGTGAATGAGTTACATTATCAAATCTCACCTTAATTCTCTTGTAGGGAGGCTTGGTTACCTCAGATTCTTTTGCCTTTGCTTCTTCCTTCTCCCTTTGTGCTTGTTTTTCTTCCCTTTTTCTTTTAAAATACTCATGTGCCTTGACATAATTTTGGTATTTCCCAGCCATATCCTCTGCTTCCCGCTGAGAGGCAATACTTCTAGTCACCCTAGGTTCAGGTGCAGTCTGAAGTAGCTTGCTTTTGGTCTTCCTTCTCTGAGGTGCACTTGACCTCTTCCTTTTCTTTGCTCCCTCAGCTATGGTTGTTTGACTATCATCTTCAGCATAGGCCAATTGTGAAGCAATAGCAAGAGCTCTATCAATCTTTTCTTGTTCTGCTTTCTTCTCCAGCTCCTCCTGCTCCAAAGCAGTAGCCAATGCTGCCACCTGAATGAGTTCAGGATCAGATGGGCATGTAGCCAATGGCTCAGCTACAACTGCATCAGTTTCATCTGCCTCTTGAGCCTGTCCTTCCATTTCAGAAGTAGGCTGTGGAGTCTGTACAGGTTCAGACAACTGACCCACAATTTCAGATGGCCTTTGTGATGCCTTCTGAACAGGTTCAGACACCTGACTCTGCACAGATGCAGATGCTACCTTAGCAGCACTCCTTACAGGTAGCTTCTTCAATTTTGCTTGAGGAGAGGGTTTTGATGGCTTGAACTCATGCCTCCTTATGTCTCCTTTGAGTTCATTCTCAAGAACCTCCATTGTTGTCTTCCTTCTTGCAGCTTTCTCAAGAAGAAAGCTCTCCTTCATGGACGGAGAGGGAGGTCTTGGAGTCAGCTCCACTCCCATGCTCTTGAGGTTTGATTTACCAAACACAAGTTGTGAAAGGCGATCAAAAAGCCTTTCAATGGGGACTTTGAAATGCAGCAAGATCTTGGTGATGATGGTATTGTGAGGGAAGCTCCCAGCAGAGTCTCTGAGACGCTTCTGCATGTGGTACATTATGATGTTGGGGAGGTTCACCTTTTTCTTCTGCAGTAGGTGAATCAGACAAAATCTCTCCAACTCAGAAACATGGTTTCTACTTCCACTCTTAGGGATTACAGAGCACCCTAAGATGGCATGCAAAACCCTAGCCTTGTCTGACATATGCTTTGCATCCAAGCTTATTGGTTCAGAGGTGCCATACAGAAACTCTGTGAACTGCTTCTGTCCACCATTTCTTGCTTCCCAGCCAGGAGTGAATATAGCTCCTTCAGTCCTGACCTCACAAATGTGAGCAAGGATATCTTCATCAATAAAGACAGGGACACCTCGTACTGTGGCCTTGATGCTAGTGTAGATACCCTGAGGAATGGGTATTCCTCTGGCAGTAGCCCAGAAATCCAGCACACTCTGCTCATGCCACTGTGTCAAGTTGTGATTGAAATGCGGAGTCCACCCAGCTGCATCGAACTCAGCAAATAAGTCCATTCCCAGAGATTGAAGATCCTCCAGGACTACACCCTTAGTCTTCACGATGTTGCTTCCAGCAGATTTCTTAGGAGCCATTGAAAAGTTTTCTGAAGAACTTGAGAGAGAAATAAATTGCTTGTAGAAGAAGGATCTCAAGAGGTGAATACAGAATAGTGAACAGTGAAGTTCTCTGACCCACTAGCTTCTGTATTTATAGATCCATGAAGTAATGATGACATGTACTGGCTGCGCAGACATAGGAAAACGTGCGAAGTGGAAGAGACAAAATAAATGGAATTAAACCGTCTCAGAAAGCCACGTCATTTGTTTACTTCAGACAAGTGACAGATTTCAGACACCCATATAGATTTCAGACAACCCAAAATTTCAGACAAGTCACTTGTTTCAGACAAGCTGAAATTTCAGATACATCATTTTCAACAGATCAAATCACACACACTCAAAATGCATGTATGTTCAGATTATTTCTAATGAACTTAAATCTATCTTCAGTCAGAGGTTTTGTGAATATATCAGCCCATTGATGCTCTGTATCAATAAACTGAATATCAAAAACACCTTTCTGAACATAGTCTCTAATGAAATGATGTTTTATTTCTATATGTTTAGCCCTAGAATGTTGAATGGGAATTTTAGACAAATTAATAGCACTTGTATTATCACACAAAACAGGTATAGCAAATATAGTAATGTTAAAATCTTATAACTGATACTTCACCCATAACAGTTGTGAGCAACAACTGGCTGCTGAGATGTATTCTGCTTCAGCTGTTGATAAGGCAATTGTGCTTTGCCTTTTGCTTGACCAGCTAATCATATTTTCTCCAAAGAAATGACATCCACCACTAGTGCTTTTTCTTTCAATTCTGTCTCCAGCAAAATCAACATCACAGTAACCTATTAACCTGCAATCCTTACTTTTCTTATAGCACAGACCAAGATTAGTAGTACCTTTAAGATATCTGAAAATTCTTTTTACAACTTTGTAGTGAGTACTCCTTGGATCAGATTGAAATCTAGCACACAGACATACACTGAACATTATGTCAGGTCTGCTTGCTGTTAGATATAATAATGATCCAATCATTCCTCTATACAAAGTTTGATTCACTGGTTCTTCCTTCTCATCTTTATTTAAAGATGCAGAAGGATGCATTGGAGTTGACATGGGTTTGCAATCATGTAAGTTAAACTTCTTAAGCATTTCCTTTGTATATTTTTCTTGATGGATCCATATACAGTCAGAATATTGCTTAATCTGAAGTCCTAAGAAAAATTTTAGTTCACCCATTAAACTCATTTCAAACTCTGATTGCATTAACTCTGAAAACTCCTTGCATAATGAAGAGTCAGTTGAACCAAAGATAATGTCATCAACATATATCTGAACAAGTATAAGATCTTTGTTAGACTGTTTTCTAAAAAGAGTTGTGTCCACTTTTCCTCTTTCAAAACCATTTGAGATTAGAAAACTGCTCAATCTATCATACCAAGCTCTTGGGGCTTGTTTCAGACCATAGAGAGCCTTTTTGAGTTTGAAAACATGTTCAGGAAAAGCAATATCTTCAAAACCAGGGGGTTGTCTAACAAAGACTTCTTCTTCAATGAGACCATTGAGGAAGGCACTTTTAACATCCATTTGATATAGCTTGATGCCATTATTTACAACATAAGATAAAAGAATTCTAATTGCTTCTAACCTGGCCACTGGGGCAAAGGTTTGAGTGAAATCAATACCTTCTTGCTGGTTGTATCCTTGAGCAACTAATCTTGCCTTGTTTCTGACTACCTTGCCTTCTTCAGACAACTTGTTTCTGAACACCCATTTGGTTCCAATAATAGTTTTCCCATGGGGTTTAGGAACAAGGGTCCAGACATCACTCCTAGCAAACTGATTCAGCTCTTCTTGCATGGCTAGGATCCACCCTTCATCATGCAGAGCTTCATCAATGTTCCTTGGCTCTATTTCAGACAGGAGAGCAAGAGAATTCAGATTCTTGAATTTTGATCTTGTCTTAACTCCTTCTGAAGTGCTGCCAATGATTTTCTCTTTAGGATGATGTGATTTGTATTTCCAATCAGGTTTCTGAGGAGGTATCACATCTGTTTGTTCTGTCTGAGACTCAACATTTGTCTGAAGAGGTTTAGTAACAGTAGATACTTCAGACAACTGCTCATCCTTCAAGCTGCTGTGGTCATTCAGCTCCATTCCTGCAAAATCATCCTCTAGATCTGATAGTTCCCTATCAGTCTCTTTGTTATCATTGAATTTAACATGAATAGTTTCTTCAACAGTTAAAGTTCTAGAGTTATACACTCTATAGGCTTTAGATGTTTCAGAATATCCAATGAAAAATCCTTTATCAGACTTTGAATCAAATTTTCCAAGATCATCCCATGTGTTGAGTATAAAACATTCACATCCAAAGGTGTGGAAATATGATATGTTGGGTTTTCTTCCTTTCCACAGTTCATAGGAAGTCTTTTTCAGAATTGGTCTTACCAATATTCTGTTTTGAAGGTAACATGTTGTGCTAACAGCTTCTGCCCAGAAGGTTCTTGGTAAGCTGCATGAGTTAAGCATGGTCCTTGCCATCTCTTGCAAACTTCTGTTCATTCTCTCAACAACCCCATTCTGTTGAGGTGTTCTAGCCACAGAGAAATTGTGTGAGATCCCATTCTCATCACAGAACATTTGAAAGTTTGCATTCTCAAACTCTCCACCATGATCACTTCTGATAACAGAAATACAGAATCCTTTCTCATTCTGTACCTTCTTGCAGTCCTTGCTTCTTAGGAATAACACCCAAATAAATCTAGAATAGTCATCAACAATGACCAAACCATATTTCTTACCACTAAGACTTTTTGTTCTAATAGGACCAAACAAGTCAATGTGTAAAAGTTCTAGTGGTCTGCTAGTTGAATCAACATCCTTACTCTTAAAAGAGTGTCTTGTTTGTTTCCCTTTCAGACAGCTTTCACATAAAATGTCAGATTTGTATGAAAGCTTGGGCAATCCTTTAACAAGATTGTGTTTTGCTAATCTTGAGATTAATCTCAAGCTGGCATGCCCAAGTCTTTGATGCCAAATCTGTTTTTCATCTTCAACAGAAATGAAACATTTTACATTTTGACTTGCTAGATCCTCTAGATCAATTTTGTACACATTGCTGTGTCTCTTAGCAGTAAAGAGGGTTTGCTCAAAGGAGTCTTTGACTATGCATCCTTCCTTAGTAAAGGATACCACATAACCACTGTCGCATAATTGACTTATTCTCAGTAAATTATGCTGTAGTCCCTCCACTAGGAGTACATTTTTAATAAGGGATTAAGGAGATATACCTACAGTCCCTATTCCAATCATCTTCCCTTGCTGATTTCCACTAAAGGTGACCACTCCACCAGCTCTAGGTCTAAGGTTTTGGAACAAAGACCTTTCTCCTGTCATGTGTCGCGAGCACCCACTGTCCAGGTACCATTTGTGGGGTCTCCTTTGTCCTGTTAAACACATCTGCAACAGGAATAATTAAGTTTTTAGGTACCCATATTCTTTTGGGTCCTTTCTTGTTAGCTTTGGGCCTTGTTTTTCTCTTGTGTTTGCATTGAGCCACATTGTGTCCAGGCTTACCACAGTGAGAACACCCAGTAACCTTCTTTTTGCCTTTAGAAAAATTTAAGACAGTAGGAGGTTCAGACATGTTATGATCACAAAAGCCTAGTCCACTTTTGTCAAGGGAATGCCTTTGATTTCCAAGCATTATGTTCAGATTTTTAGTTCCTTTGACAAATTTGGCCAGATCTTTTGTCAGTTCCACAACCTGCTTCTGAAGTTTCTCATTCTCTTCAGACACAGCTTGTGAACTGCAGTTTTTAGTCTCAAGAATTTTTTCTTTGAGCATAATATGTTCTATCTCAAGTGCCTCATATTTGTTACACATTTCTGTGTGGGCTTTGGATAGATTCTTATACTCTTGGAAAAGTTCTTGAGAACTTTCCACCAGATCATCATACATTTCTTGTAGAGTAAGAGGAAATACCTACTCTTCAGAGCTGTCTGAAGATGGTAGACTAGCCATGAGACATAGATATGCCTCTTCTGAAGTGTCTTCTTCTTCTTCTGAGGTTGATTCATCAAGGTCTTCCCATGTTGCCATAAGACCTTTCTTCTTTTTGAAAAACTTCTTCTTCTTGAAGTTGTTTTTCTTCAGTCTTGGGCAATCAGCCTTCATATGCCCTGGTTGCTTACATTCAAAGCAAATAATTTTATCAGTGTTAGACTCTTTACCTGTCTTACTTGATTTGGATGATGAAGGTTGGTTCTTTCTGAACTTTCCTCTGTTCTGCAACATTCTCTTGATCTTTCTGCTTAAAAGAGCAAGATCATTGTCATCTTCTGAGCTATCTTCAGAATCTTCATCTGCTTCTGAAGTTTCCTCAGCTTGCATAGCCTTCATGATGCCATGCCTAGACTGTTTGGCCTTGGAGTTTAGAGCTAGAGACTTCTTCTTGTTGTCATCTTCTCCAAGCTCAAGTTCATGGACTTTGAGAGATCCCAATAGTTTTTCCATTCTCAGAGAGTTCAAATCTCTTGCCTCTTGAATGGCAGTGACTTTGGGTCTCCAGGACTTAGGTAGACTTCTTAGAATCTTCCTGTTGTTGTCTCCAGATTCATAGGTTCTTCCTAAGGACCTGAGTCCATTGGTTATGGTCTGAAACCTCCCAAACATTTGGTCAATGGTTTCAGTTTCTTCCATCTTAAACATCTCATACCGATGTATAAGCATGCTGATTTTGGATTGCTTGACAGTTTCAGTCCCTTCATGGGCTGCTGCAAGAGTATCCCAAATCTCCTTGGCAGAAGTGCATCCATGGACCTTCTCATATTCTAATTTATTCAAGGAACATATCAGATGGAGTTTGGAATTAGCGTTCATCTGGACTCTAGTCTTCTGCTCCAAGGTCCATTCATTCTTAGGTATAGGCAGACCATTTTGCATAGGCACATAGTCTCCATCAGTGACCACATCCCAAACATCAATGTTGTTGCTCTCAATGAACAACTTCATACGATCTCTCCAGTAGTGGTAATCCACTCCATTGAATGCTGGGGGTCTTGTGATAGAGGCTCCTTCTGTGATGTATTGCCTGTTGCTGTTAGAAGCTTCCATTTGGATCTTTCAGTCCTCAAACACTTGTTAGGTGCTTCAACCCTGAGTAGAGCTCTGGTACCAACTGTAGGAACACAGGGAAACACTAGAAGGGGGGTTGAATAGTGTTTCTAAATATTTTAGAAAGCTTTTCGTAAACAGGTACTAAGAACACGATTTCAGACAGGCTTTTAAGGGGCTGTCTGAAGTTTTCAGACGGCTTGTAAAAACTTAATTTTAAGAGATGTCTTGTGCCTTTATAAAATATCAGATTAATTATTCTGACCCCTTGATTAGTATAAAAAGAATTGATAAAAGATAAGGGTAAGAAAACTTAGCCAAGGAATTTATCCTGGTTCACTCACTACCACTGTGAGCTACGTCCAGTCCCAATGCCAACTAACAATTGGATTTTCTCTTAATCTTTCAAGATTACAAGTATTCTTTTACAGTCAAGCCTCTTCAGGCTCTATAACCAAGTATTCTTTTACAGTCAAGCCTCTCCAGGCTCTACAACCAAGTATTCTTTTACAGACAAGCCTCTCCAGGCTCTACAACCAAGTATTCTTTTATAGACAAGCCTCTCCAGGCTCAACAAATATATACAGAGAAGATAAAATGCTTAAGCTTACAAACTATATCAGTCTTGAAGCTTAAACAATTACAAATGTACAGAAAATCTGAGGTATGCTCAGGATAATACAAAGGTGTACAACGAATTTTATCAGAGAGTTTTTACAGAGTAAAAACTTGTAGCGTGATGTTTCTCTTGGCTTTCTTGTATATTAATTTTCTGATCTTTGATGGTCTTCATGGAGGGGTATTTATACCCAATCTTCAATCCGTTGAAATACCACCGTTTAGAGATAACATTAAATGCAATTTAATCCGTTGTGAGATATCCTTCTGAGAGCTCTGATATTTCTGACACGGTACAAGGTTGCTCCTGCCATAAGGCTGCTACAAATGTTGCTGCAGAGGCTGCGTTGCAGAGATTTCCTCAGTGGTGTATGAAATTCAAAATCACCAGGAAAGGTCTGTGAAGTCTATTAATCAGTTTGAGCATTCAAACTTGACTCAAAGACTTAGCATCCTAAAGTTTTAATGATTAACAAATAAGATTATATTATATTAACAGGTTCTACTGAGAAAGGTATTGGTTTTTTGATTGTGTTTCAGGATGAAATATTTATCAGAATCAGAAGATTAGGATCAGAAGAACAAATGCAGGATCAAATATAAAGAAGCTGTCTGAATAATGCAACTCGTCTGAAGTGCGCAAACCGTCTGAAGACGTGAAGACCATATGAAGACAACATAAAGCAGTCTGAAGAAAAGAAGTTGTCTGAAGCAAGGAAGCTTTCTGAAGCAAAGAAGCTTTCTGAAGCAACGAAGCTGTCTGAAGAAGCAGAACTCGTCTGAAGAGTTGAAGCTGTCTGAAGTAGTTCAACCCGTCTGAAGTATCAGTGCTGTCTGAAGTCTCACTTATGACGTGGCACTCTCTGCTGAAGTTTGTGAAGACTTTTCTGAACCTCTGCTGCACGTACCTTTTCAAACACGTTTATGGCAAGGAACACAGAGACCTTTCCTGGTGATTTTGAATTTCATACACCATTGAGGAAATCTCTGCAACGCAGAAATTGCAGCAACAACGATGGCAGCTTTATAGCAGCACCAACGTTGTACTCTGTCAGAATTGTGAAGACACCCAGAAGCGTGTCTCACGATGGATTGAATAGCATTCAATGCTTTCTCTAAATGGTGGTATCACAACGGAAATATCATCATCACCAATCCAAAAGAAAGCACAAGAAAAGCTCAGGAGACTAAGCAGAAGCAACAAAGAGAAATGTTTGAATGAAATATTTTAATTCAAACATATTTTATCATCTGCAAGAAACAGCCATTGAACAAGACACCTCACTCAAAGAAGAAAGAAGAAATGGTGTCAGGAAGCAAACAGAAAAAGGAGCATATACAAAATAAGCAAGAGGACAAATTCAACGGATACCTCCTCATATACACTCCTAAGAAAAGAAGAGGAAATCAGAAGTCAGCTGAAGAAAAGTAAAAGGATATCAAGAGAGAGAACATGCAAAATAATATCAAGAAAATCTCTCTAAAAGAGCTCATCTACAGAAGTGTCAGAACAAGACTGTCTGAACACATATCTGCTAAAGAAGAAGCAACCGTTTGAGACACTATTAAGTAACGGCTATATGAGCCACATCATCAACATCTCAACGGTATTATGAATCATCTTCAAACGGCTATATTCCAATAGAACATATAAATAGCCTCAAGGAAGAATTTGAAGAAGTTGAACTCATTCACGTGGTTCAATCAGTTGATCAAGATATATCAGAAAAATCTTATTGGTGTTGACCATGCTTACTTGAATCAACCATGCTGCTGATCTATTGATCAGTTAGTCAAAATTGTAGTTGTTCAGTTGAACAACCAACCAAGCTGTGCTTAATCTCATATGAACCAAGAATGGTTTGAAGCTGCAAGTATGCCTTGGTTTTTCCAATGATACGGGTGAGAATGTAACCCATGGAAACCAATGGCTGGAGAACAAGGCTGGAGCTTAAAGTCAGTATCTACCTAGCCAATTCTCAGAGGATGTTATTCCTCATATCAGAGACAGGGATTGTACTTAAGCATATATGCTTGTATCACTGTCTTACCCTTGTACTTAGATTTATCCATTGTATCCTGAGTAGTACTCAGTTAACCTCTAGTACAGGAAAAGATTAAGTTTATGTTTCGTGGAAACTTAAACTTAGTTTAATTTGTAAACACTTTAAGTGTCTGAGAGCCTGGAGAGGCTTGGTGGAAGAAAGAATACTCGTTGTAGAGTCTGGAGAGGCTTGATAGAAAAGAATACTTGTTGTAGAGCCTGGAGAGGCTTGATAGAAAAGAATACTTGTTGTAGAGCCTGGAGAGGCTTGATAGAAAAGAATACTTGTGGTAGAGCCTGGAGAGGCTTGATAGAAAAGAATACTTGTTGTAGAGCCTGGAGAGGCTTGATAGAAAAGAATACTTGTTGTAGAGCCTGGAGAGGCTTGATAGAAAAGAATACTTGTGGTAGAGCCTGGAGAGGCTTGATAGAAAAGAATACTTGTGGTAGAGCCTGGAGAGGCTTGATAGAAAAGAATACTTGTTGTAGAGCCTGGAGAGGCTTGATAGAAAAGAATACTTGTTGTAGAGCCTGGAGAGGCTTGATAGAAAAGAATACTTGTGGTAGAGCCTGGAGAGGCTTGATAGAAAAGAATACTTGTGGTAGAGCCTGGAGAGGCTTGATAGAAAAGAATACTTGTTGTAGAGCCTGGAGAGGCTTGATAGAAAAGAATACTTGTTGTAGAGCCTGGAGAGGCTTGATAGAAAAGAATACTTTGTGGTAGAGCCTGAAGAGGCTTGATAGAAAAGAATACTTGTTGAGCCTGGAGAGGCTTGTCTGTAAAAGAATACTGCAATGAGTTGCCTGGAGAGGCAGTTGAAAACAAAGTAATACTTGTGTAGGCCTGAAGAGGCTGTGAATAATACTTGTATCTGTGGATTCAGATAGTGGAAAATCCAGTGGTGGTTTGCCTCTGGGACTGGATGTAGCTCACGGGTTTGTGGGTGAACCAGGATAAATTCCTTGTCTAAGTTTTCTTACCCTTATCTCTTATTAATTCTTTTTATACTAATCATGGGGTCAGAACAATTAATCTGATATTTTATAAAGACACAAAACATCTTTTAAAACTAGTTTTTACAAGCCGTCTGAAAACTTCAGACAGCCACTTAAAAGCCTGTCTGAAATCTCTATGCCTAAGTCCTTTTTGTTTAATCTCTTTATTTCCAGTTTTCATATTTAAGTTGGAATTTGAAAAGTATTTTCTATAATAAACTTAACACAACTATTTCAATAAAATGATCTTTCATATGAACAAAACATGAGATATCTCTTATATCATTTGAAGCTTTACAAAGAATGTTCCTTGAAGAACTTCTGAAATAAATTCCCAGAAGTGAGTCTGAAAGAGATCAGTTCAAAAATCAGGAACAGACTTCAGACAACCTCTAGTCGTCTGAAGTATTTCAGAAACTGTGCTGAAAATACTCTTTGTATTAATCTTCAGAAGATACTTTGAGAAGCCTCTGTTTAAAACAATCTTAAGCTTTAGAAGAAACATTGTTTTTTCTTATCGTCCACATGTTTCAACTATCTCTGATCTTAAGACTTATTTTTAACGGTGCCCATATTCATGTTTTAAATTAAAGATTTCCAAAAACTATCAAAAAGTTTAAAACACTATTCAACCCCCCTTTCTAGTGTTTCCTGTGGTTCTAGCAAGGTCTCTGTGTTCCTTGCTATAAACGTGTTTAAAAAGGTACGTGCAGCAGAGGTTCAGAAAAGTCTTCACAAACTTCAGCAGATGGTGCCACGTCATAGATGAGACTTCAGACGAAACTGATACTTCAGACGGGTTGAACTACTTCAGACAGCTTCAACTCTTCAGACGAGTTCTGCTTCTTCAGACAGCTTCAACACTTAGTCTTTTTATGTAGGCTCATAGTAACTCTTGCTGAAATCATAGATAAAACATTAAAGCATATGTGTATCTATGATAAGTACTTTAAGTCAAATTTGTCAACCATTAAAACTTGGGAATCTAGTTGTCTTAAAACATCATAAACAACCTTATGATATTTTTGAGACTTAACACTCCTGTCTCCAGTTCACGTATTATGTTCCAGGTCTGGTCTTCAATGAGTGCCCAGCAGAGCGACGACGGACAGAGAGCGCGGTGGTGCTCCTGCAGCGACGGACAGAGAGCGCGGTGGTGCGCCTGCAGCGACGGCGGACAGACGGTGGTGTATGGGACTATAGAGCAGCAACTGAAATCACAAATGACTGGAATGGAATTGATCAAATTGTGCTTCGGACACCAGAAGGCGCTTCAGCACGGGTGAGAACTCATTGATTGTGGTATTAGCATCCGTTTTAATATCTCAGTTCTCCTCATGATTTGAAAGGTCTGTTGTATGCCCACCGCAGATGCATGATCTTCTTTGCTCTGTTCCATATCTCAAATAACTTTTTAAATTTCTTCACATAATCTGATTAGTTTTAAAATCCTCCCTTCAAGATTTTTTTTATATTAGTTTGGGTTAAAGACTATATATTTCATTAAAAACATGTGTACAATTTGTTTCTAGAGATTTTTTGAGATAGAATTTACACACCCGATGTTAATCTATTTGCATAAGGGGTGTTGGGGTGTGAATCTGGACAACATGTTCATAAAGCAGAATTTTATGATGGGATGTGGGGTGTGCCCACAAGTTTTAATAATATGAACTCTTCAATTAACTATTATTCAATTTAGTTGACCTTGCCAATTAGCTTTCTATTATTGTATCTTTCAATCTATGTGTTAAAACCTTAACCTGCAGTTTGCCAATTTGCTTTCTAGTATCTAAATTGGATGACCTTATTGCCTCTATATTTGCTTTCAATTTGAGATTGATTTTATTCCTCTGTATTTAAACTGATAAAAAATTTGAGTTTGTGAAGATTGCCTACCTTTTGCATGTTCTGCTTATAATATTTTGAATTTGATACAGTGATGGAATGAATGAACTGTGAGGTTTAGCTAGACATCAAGTCAAGCCTACCAGTGCCTCCTGTTTGTGGTTTCCTTCTACTACCCACCAGGGTCTGTTAAAGTCAGCATGGCAAACCCCTGTGCATGTGTAGAAAGCTCTAATGTAAAGAGTCAATATGCACAATTTGACAAGTTTAAAGAGTCTATTTGTTGAGTTCTGAACCACACAAAATTTTTCTAAAATTGACCTATAGGTGATGGGGGTTCTTTTGTTGTAGCTTTTATTTGAGCAATAATGCAATATTATTCCTTAGTAGTTGGTTGTAGAGCTATTTCAAACTTGATCAGACCAGACATGTAGAGCATACAATTGTTTGGGGTGAAAACGGATGTGAAACCAACATGCATTTTTTCCATCCAGAAAGGCACAATTCCTATCAGAAGAACCAGAAAGGATGACATATTAAGGGCAAGCTCTATCCAGAAATTTGGAAAGAAAAAGCAAAGGAGCTTCCCTCAGCCAAAATCTGCAAAACCTCTTCCTGACCTTATCAGTCAAAGTGAACACTAGGTACTGCCACTACCATGGTACTGAATTGATAATGCTGAATGTAGCAGCAAGTTCCAAGTTACTACTAATCCCTGGGAAAACATGTATACTTTTTGTATTAGGACTCTTTTATGCAAAGGATAAAAGAATTAGTATAGGAGCAATAGATAGATAAAAGTTGTTTATTTATTTATCATTATATATTATTTATGATAGGACATGACATTATGATGTAATTAAATCCATGTAACCAAACATATTCTGTTCCATTGACTCTGTTCTTCCTATGTTCACCTTCAGAATCCTCTGATGCAAGACAGCTACACATTGACTATAACAAAACAATCACATTTCACTCCTTTTATTCCTGTGGTTATTATGGACTACTTTAATTTGTAACTTGATCTTGTGATATATCTCACTGGTTGCATAGGTTGTTTGTAGAATTGGACTGATTTAATTGTGATTGATTTAATTGTGGTCAACACTTTATGTATACTGCTATTGAGATTGTGGAACTATTTTGGTGTCACTAAATTCTGATCTGCTTATCACCAGGCCTCATTTTATTGCAACTTGTTGGTACACACAAAAAGCATATGTGGAGCTGTTGGGAAACTCTCATCTCCCATCTCACCAGTCTTCTGATCTGCTTATCACCAGGACTACTTATCACCGGGACTGATCTTCAAATTGGTTTAACTATTGGATGGCTTGGGTTGTTGGGCAACTGCCATCTCACTTAATGTGGAGCCACTTGTGGGAGGAACAACATATGTACTAGAAGACTATCTTGTTTTGGTCACTGGAAGTCTATGTAATAGCTGATTATTAGACAGCTACTGTATTTTTTTAAAAAAGTTTAGGAGTTTATGATCTTGTAATCTCATATTTCTGAGATGTAGTTAGTAATGGTCTACCATCAATGAGACAAGAGTTTATGTACTAAAAGATGATATTTTCAATGAGAATGACAAATTTCTTTTTTCACTTGCAATCTACATGTCTAGCTATCCTGCCCAACTTTTTTTGGTTTTGATCACAAATTGAAAATGAAATATACATCTACTGTTGAAACTCATACTATACAGCTACTAAAATCAAACTATACAACTGCAAATGAAATATACAGCTGGTAATCAAATATACAGCTGCCTAATCAAAACACACAGCTGCTAAAATAAAATATACAGCTGCCTAATCAAAACACACAGCTGCTAAAATCAAATATACAACTGGCTAATCAAAATATACAGCTGCCTAATCAAACTAATCAAACTATATAGCAGCCTAAACAAACTATATAGCAGCCTAATAAAAAAATACAGCTGCCTAATCAAAATATATAGCAGCCTAATCAAAAAATAAAGCTGCTAATGCCAAAATATATAACAACTGACTGTTGCTAATCAAAGATTGACAGTGTGCATGCCATCTCCATAATCCAAGGGTGCCTACATCACAACAAAACAAAATACCCAACATTAAAAGATGCAAAAAGGAAAGGAAAAAATGAATAGTTGAATAAATGATTTTTACCGTCAACAATGCAGTGAAACTAAATTGATTGTTGAATGTCTCAGGGGGGATCAAGACATAGAGGTGCAGAAGAATGAATTTCACATGCTTCACTATTTCTTGATTCATAATCCTAACATGATCAAATAGAATTTGACAATATGATTATAACAACGAGGTAGAAATTATTTCTATTGCTACATGTATATATATATATATATATATATATATATACCTGAGATGTTTGACTTTGTGTTTGACATCTAGTAGGAACTTTTCTTCTCTTCTTAGATTGCAACTCAACCCAACTTTTGAATCGGGTTTGCTTGTGCCTTTTTAAGCTAGGGCGTTGCTTGAACCCCTTAGGTTGTCAACCATCCCTAACCACCAATGTAGAGGAATCATTATTGTGCTTGTCAGTGCTTTGTGCTTGTAAGCGAAGCTCTTTTATTTGCTTACACACAACATCAATACTTGCATCTACCAGTTGAACCTCTTCTTCACATGGAGACACATCAGATGCAACTCTGATCATTTTAGATGCCAAATATCGATATCGTCGTGTGCTAGAGAGTTTAGGATCCTCTTCAACTTCCTTTCCCTTGATATCATGTATAATGCCACTACGAGCTTCTCTTGTCCACCTCTTAAGAATGTATTTTTGAGGAACAACCTTTACATCGTTAGATTCAAACACTTTTAATGCATGGCAACAAAATATACCGGTTGTCTCAAATTTTCTACAACTGCAAGATATAGAGGTCGAACAACGATCAAATGATACTTTCCAACTTCATGGTTGATCCTTTTGATGATATATTCAAATAAAGGGGGGACTCATTTCTTTCTAATATGCTACATGCTAAGAAAGATGAAAACTCCTGTTGGAATAAGTCAAACACAGTATGTGTGTAAACTTTTCCCATTTGTAACAATATTGGAGACATCTCATAACGCAACATTAATAGCTTATGACGAGAGTCATACTCACAAATTAGCTCATTGTAACGCTTCTCTTCAACAACACGTTCAAAGTGTTTGAAGAATTGCTTTAAATCAACATATGGCTTCATACAAGCTTTGAAATCAGAATTTAAGCTTTCGCTTAGTTGGGTACTTCACATTCCAAGTGTGAAAGCTTGCTTCATGTGGCACGAGGCCCATTTATCTTTTATGGCATAAATCGATGTAATCCAATTGTTTTCTTGAACATTGTAGTTTGTCATTAACTTGGTCCAAGCCTCCTCGAATTCAACTTCAATGTCAAATTCATACATGCATTTCTTGAAATCTCTTAAAAAATGACTTCCCCCCTTCATCAAATTTCCAAGGTGCTTAATCCCATTTTGCATCAAGTGCCAAGTACATAAACCATGGCGTGTCTCAGGCATCACTTCAACAAGAGCTTTAGCCATTGCTTGGTCTTGGTTGGTGAAAATAGTGAGAGGTCGTTTTTGGCCATGTGCTTTCAAGAATGTCTCAAACAACCATTTGAAAGATTCTGTTGTTTCATCATACAACAAAACCGCACCAAAAATTACTGCACCCCTATAATGGTTAAAACCTGAAAATAATGCAAGTGGTCTATTTGCTCGATTGGTACAATATGTAGTGTCCAAAGAGACAACATCACCAAAATACCCATAATCCAAGACCATTTTCGCATCAACCCAAAATACATTTGTCATTTGCTCATCAACATCCATCTGGCATGCATGGAAAAATGAAGGGTTCACTAATAATTGTTGCTCAAAATATTCTGTTAGACAACCTGCTTCCCCGTACACCATACTTCTTTGTCTTTTTGCCTTGAGGTAATTTTTTGCGTCCAACCTAGTATATCCAACATTAGCTCTATGCCCTGCATATGTGCTCATTAGCTGAAATGATGACTTTTGTCGCAATCCAGAGTCTTCAGCCAAATCAATCTCATAAGATTGGACTTCAGTTATCTTACGGTGTGAAGCAAGCATGTGAGTTGTCTCTGGAAGTTGTAATGGATGGTTATGTTCTTCTACAAACTCATGTATTACAAATTTTCCATTCATTGCTAAAGACACACCAATTCTTGCCAAGCACTCAGTTCTAGTCTCGGCTCTATGCTTGGTAACTTGTCCATCTCTTTTATCTACCTTCCGACGTCCTTCCTTACAACAAACATATCTACATGAAGTCATAGCACCATCTCTCTTTCTCTTGTTAAAATATTGTCTTCTAACTCCAAAACCTACTTTCTCACCATATTTGCTCCAAAATTGCCATGCTTCTTCTGTACTTTCAAACTCCATACCAACCCTTGGCTTCCAATGAAGATTTTCAGATGTCATGTCCAATACCTTGACAAAAGATTCAACTCCATTAATTCCTTCATCATTTTCCATGAAATTGAATAAAAAATTCTTACAATTAAAAAAGAACCAAACCTTTTCAACTTAGCTCCCTTTGTGATGTTTAAATGGAATAACAAACCTTCTTCTTCTATCCTTTGTCAAATATTGAATATGATCAAATAAAAACCTAGAAAATCATAAAAAAGACAAATAATAACGGGTAAAAAAATTTGCATTTAAAAAATGATAAAATAGCAATTACAAATAATGCAATAGTTAGATGCTTCCAAGTATTTTACCAAAAGAAAAATGCTTCCCAATAATAAGAAAAAAAATATCGGGTATAAAAAGATTTGGAAAATGTCAATCTAGTTTCAAGTAGTAAAAAGGAAAAAGAATGACCAAGCTAATTTCAACTAAATGGAGAACATGTAGTTTCAGATTCTTCTCTTCTTCATATACTACAAATAATTTTTGAGAGATGACTAACCTTTAGAGCAAGAAAGCTAAGGAGGAAATTGATTGAAACAACAATAGTAGTGCATATGGAAATTTGGAATCGGTCCTGTTGCATTTACCCAGCTCCTCCATGATACATAGTTGTCTTACAGTGACGGTGTGGCGGGAACGAAAGTGAAGAGAATGCTGTAAAATGAGATTATTTGAAACGGTGAGTTTTGTTGAATGTGGATGTGTGTTAATGTGAGCCGTTGATCACTGAATCCTATCAATCTACGGTTGAGATTTGCCAAACATGAGACTCTCCCGTTTTTGCTCACGGGAGAGGATCTGCTTCCACTATTCCTTCTGGTGCTTTGATTCCTTAATTATACGTTACAACCTACTGCCTACCAATTAGGTGTTGAGTCGAGCCTACTCATGTATAGTACAACATTTTTCAGACTCCCAACGTACCGCTTGGCATGATGCAACGTAAAAGTTAAAACGCGAACTTTTTACAAATATATAAAAATTAAATATGGGATTTTAGATATAAATGTGTAACGCAAAATGCTAATGTAAAATGTAAATATGGAGTTTAAATACAATACATGATAATAAGAATATAAAATATGAAATCGTCACTCATTAGGACCTGTAACTAGTCGGTGATGAGACAACATCCACCAACCACATGGAGGCAAGTGCCTGTGCATCCTTATGCCCCAATATGTAGGAGTGCCCTGCAAAGCCCGAAGGACTTCATCTAGACCACACCAAGCTTTGTTGAATACATATATGCTTTTAGAATAAATTGTTTTTTGAGTTTCGTTCATTTTATTCCTTAAAGTTGGAGTAAATATTTCATTTTAGTCACAGATGGTATATCCATACCACATAATATCGATGGATATACCAACAATAGATATCTGCGTATCAATAAAATAGGTGGGGCAGATATTTTACTACATGAGATCCATATATTCATTAAAATATACTTTTTATTAAACATTAAAATATTAAGATTTTTTATTTTATGATGAGATAAAATTTATTTTATATTATTTTGTAATGATAATTTAATATATTAACCTGTAAAGATATCACATAATGATAATTTATACTATATAATATGATATTACAATATATTATATGGTATTCTCTCTGTTTTTTTATAATTTTTAAAATTTTAATATTAATGAATAATTATGAATACCCGATCATTACCCGTATAGATATTCACTTATTTTAACGGGTATGGATACGTGCGAGTAGTGTACTACTCGCCCCGCCTCACGGTCGGTCCCATTGATATCCTTAATTTTAGTCATGGGAGTGAGAGAGTAGAATCTTAAGATAAACTACATATATAGATAATTCAATTATCACTTAATATGTCACATAAACGAAATTAACTACGGGTGGAGGCACTAATATAACAAACAACGGACTTAATGAATTTTTTACCTTTAAATCAACACCTACATTTTCAAGACTAAAATAGTAGTTTACTGACTAAATCCTTAAAATTTATGGTGTGCGCTCACTGGTCTTAGACCGTGCTTTTCACGTCCGTAGACTGCATAATTTTCATATATATTATGTTGCTTCCGTGACCCACAAGAACGTTAAGGATTCATTAATTGCTTGCACATGGAAGCTAAACCAGAAACGATCTATCCATATATATATGTCCAGCACCATCCTATTCACTCCAGAATTGATAGACTTGAAATCCAGGATTTAACGTTTATAATTTGTAGGTTCCTAATCCCACTCCGTCCTTTTCATTGTGGCAGATAAGGTAAGCAATATGGAGCTACATTCAAAAGTTTTACACCTAACCCCACTCTTGAATTGATGTTTACACCATTTTGCACCAAAAAGCTTTGGCTACTTGATGCCAGCACTACCCTGTTTTAATTTCTTTCCCCTGCTCATAATAATATACATCCTTTTCAATGTCCCTCCTGGTTAAATGACAGCTTATCCATATCCATATAAAGGACAATATAATAGATGCAATTTATGATATATACGCGGAGAAGAAGTTCTTGAAGCACGCACTCGGTGCGATACGGTTGTAACAATAGTCGTTAATATTACGCTATGTTTATTAAATTAGCTAATAAGATGACAATTAAAAGTTTATAAATTAATTTATTTAATTAAAAATGTTTGATAAAATTAGTTATTTATATAATTAATAAATGTAAAATAATATATAAAAGAACATGTTTATATATTTGTATATGATATGTACGAGATATGCTCGATTAGGGTATATGTTACGTACCAGCTAAACTCGTACTTTCTCCAAATAAGTCGGCCAGAATGAGCTCGGATAAATACCAATCAGAAGTATCACAACAGAAACGATTAAGCTACTTCACCGTATAACACTTCGTAACTTGGGAGGCTTATGTTACGTACCTGTTAAGCTCGACCAGGGTAAGCTCGGAGAGGTAGATCCGACATACCTAACAGGACCCACGGCTTGACTAAGGGAGGAAATCAGACAGAAAAGGAAAGAGCTGATATTAAGCAGCCTAACAGCAGAATCGACGCATGTTGTCCCCCAATCAGCAAATCATGCCATATATAGAAGATACCCCCAACACCTATAAAAGGAGGGGCATAGGCAGCATCAAACACATACTAGCTTCTTCACTTAGCCTAGTTGTACCCCCATGAGTAGAATTTAGGCTTTGTAAGAACATTTGGCGCCCACCGTGGGGCTCTGGTAAAACTCTCCCAGAGTACCACAAGAATCTCCAAAAGATGGTAAAAACAAGGTCTAACGCCAACGAAGATGGACCGACATTGCAGGAGCTTGCTCAACAGCTCGAACAACTCAGACAGGAGAACCAAAGGGTTTTGGAAGAAAACAGAGTGATGTGAGAATAACTGAATAATACGTGAGACTCTCGGGAAGAGGAGGGAGACACATACTTTTCAGGGACTCGAACTCCCTCAGAACGTTCAAGACCCTAGGTTCATGAGAATAATCATACTGATTCACGTTTTCATCCTTTTACTGACTATATAATGTCTGTTCCTTTACCAAGATATTTTAAATTCCCTGACCTCCCTGTCTACGATGGAACAACTGATCCGAATTCACATCTTACTAGATTTCATACAATAATGCTCACAACAGGTGCTACTGATCTTGTTTTGTGTAAGATTTTTCCAGGGACTTTGACAGGGCCCGCACTGCAATGGTACTAACTCTGACTCATGGATCAATTAAAGATTTTGAGGAGTTCAGCACAGCCTTTAAGAACCAATTCTCATCAAGTTGTCCTTTCAAGAAAATAGAAGACAGTCTGTTTAGCATACTTCAAGGTGACGATGAGCCACTTAAAGATTACATCAATCGCTTTAACAAAGAAGCTATGCAAGTAAAAGAGCTCGATCCTAAGATACATCTCAGGGCAATCATCAACGGAGTAAAAGAAGGCCAGTTTGCAGACGAGTTAGCCAAGTCAAAGCCAATCGACATAGCCGACTTCAGACGCAAAGCCTCAGGTCAGATAGATGCGGAGGAAGCAGCTGTAGCCAAAAGACGACTTAGAGCCATGCTAACAAAACCATTAGAAAAGGACGGATCCTCTCGACACAATAGTCAACAGAATAACAAAGGGAACTGCAACTTCAAGAACCACCCAGGAAAGAAAAATGGAAGGTCGGCTAGACCGCCCCGACCAGCCCCAATTTTTGGTCACTTCACTCCTCTAAATGCCAAAAGGAGCCAAATCTTGCGCGAGGTATATAGTTCAAGAATCATCGAACTTCCCCCACCCCCTAAGGACACCCCTGAGGGGGTTGATCGGACAAAAAGGTGTGATTTTCATCGCGTATTTGGGCATAATACTGATGACTGCTGGACTTTGAAAAATCAAACCAAACAACTCATCAGACTTGGTCACCTCGGTTGATATGTGTACGATGGCAGGCAGAAAAATAAAAAAGAAGCAGCTCGGGTAGATTATGATCGTAGAAGAAATAGGGACGAATCCCCAGAAAGGAATATCGGTCCAAATACACCTAGGAGAAGAGCTGGACCCATTCACACCATTTCAGGAGGATTCGCGGGAGGCAGACCTACCTCCTCTTCCAGAAAAAGACACCTTAGAACAATTTGTTTAGTAAATAAATTGGAACGGAAGCAATCAGGTAAATCCCATCCTGTCATTTCTTTCTCTAACAAGGACTTTGAAGGTTTAAAGGACATGAATCAGGACGATCCAATGGTAGTCCGGATAAACATTGAAGGTTGCTCGGTCAGAAGAGTCTCGATAGACCAAGGAAGCTCTGCTGACGTCCTATTCTGGAAGACTTACGAGGATCTTTCCCTCCCAACAGATACTATTCATCCTTTTGATGGAAGCCTGGTGGGATTCGCGGGAGAACATGTAGAGGTAAGAGGTTATGTAAACCTTAGAATGACCTTTGGGTCTGATGGGATTTACAAAACCGTAAATGTAAAATATCTACTTGTCAATGCCCTTACTTCTTATAATATTATTATTGGGAGACCCACCTTAAATGCTTTGGGAGCAATCGTTTCAACTCCCCATTTAACTATGAAATTTCCTGTTGATGACCAAAAGATAGGAGTTATGAGAGCCGAACAGGACGAAGCTCGGCGTTGCTATGTAAAAATCTTGGAAACAAGGAGATCTTCCAACAAAGATTCTAGAGTTGAACTCAGGATACACTCTACCGAGCTAGACCCAAGAATCGACTTCTCGAATAGAAGACCTCAACCTACTGAGGAGCTAAAGATTGTCCAAATCGGCGACAAACCAGATAAAACAACTCGGATTGGGACAAGCCTTTCACCCAAAGAGGAACACCAGGTAATACAAATCCTAAAAGAAAATTCTGACTTATTTGCCTGGACTCCTGCAGACATGCTAGGGGTCGACCCAGATTTTGTATGTCACAAGCTAATGATCGATCCAAAGATCAAACCCATCTCCCAAAGGAAACGAAGACTAAGCGAGGAGCGCAGAAATGCAGCACTAACAGAATCAACGAAACTGTTAGAAGCTAGTTTCATCAGGGAGATTGAATATACCACATGGCCTGCGAATGTTGTCATGGTCAAAAAATCCAATGGGAAGTGGAGGATGTGCACTGACTTCACCGACCTGAACAAAGCATGCCCTAAGGACGCCTATCCGCTCCCCAGCGTGGACCACCTAGTCGACGGAGCCTCTGGTTACAAATATCTCAGCATTATTGATGCTTATTTGGGTTACAATCAGATCAGAATGAGCCCGGTGGATGAAGATAAAACAACTTTTATCATAGATATGGCCAACTACTGCTACAAAGTTATGCCCTTTGGATTAAAAAATGTCGGGGCAACATATCAAAGACTGATGGACAAGGTATTTGTGGAGCAGATTGGGCGCAATATAGAAGTCTACATCGACGACATGGTGGTCAAGACTCCAACGGACAGAAAGCATATTGATGATCTCCAAGAAACTTTCAACCAGCTCAGGAAATACAATATGAGGCTCAACCCAGAGAAATGCTCTTTTGCTGTTCATTCCGGAAAATTCCTTGGTTTCATGTTAACTGACCGAGGAATCGAGGCGAACCCAGAGAAATGTCAAGCTATCTTAGCAATGAAAAGCCCATCCAACATGAAGGAAGTACAAAGACTGGCTGGAAGAATTGTAGCCTTATCCAGATTTTTGTCTAAATCTGGAGAACGTTTGAGACCTCTTTTTCAATCTATTAGACAAGGGAGTAAATTCCAATGGACAGAGGAGTGCGAGCAAGCTTTCCAGCAAATCAAGACCTACCTATCACAACCTCCCATTCTAAAGAAACCAGATTCGGAGAAAGAAATCTTAGTATACCTAGCAGTAAGCGAACAAGCTATCAGTGCTGTTTTGGTTCAGGAAAATCCTGATGGACAACAACCAATCTATTTTGTGAGTAGAGCTCTGCAGGGCCCTGAAATAAGATACCAAAAAATTGAAAAGGTAATTCTTGCAGTAATAACAGCAGCACGAAGACTTAGACTATATTTCCAGACTCATCAGGTAGTTGTAAAAACTGATCAACCAATAAAGCAAATCTTGCATAAGCCCGAGCTAGTAGGGAGGATTATCAAATGGTCGGTGGAGCTGTCAGAATTCGGGATAATCTACCAACCAAGAGGACCAATTAAGTCACAGATCCTAGCAGATTTCCTGGTTGAGCTCACCCCAGCTGATGAACAAAAAGAGCAACTTTGGACCCTTTATGTCGATGGAGCATCAAATATAAAAGGTAGTGGAGCCGGAGTCATCCTAGAAGGACCAAATAATTTGGTTCTCGAACAATCCCTTTGTTTTGAATTTAAAGCAAGCAATAATCAGGCAGAATACGAAGCGCTCATTGCAGGACTACTCCTAGCCAAGGAAGTCGGAGCGAGCTATATAACCGTCTTCAATGACTCACAGTTGGTCACAGGCCAGGTTGGAGGAGAATATCAAACAAGAGATCCTCAACTTTCCAAGTATTTGAATAAGGTGAAAAGCTTAGTAACTAACTTTACAGGCTTTAAAATTCAGCACATAACTAGAGAGCAAAACCTGAGAGCCGATCTATTATCCAAGCTCGCGAGTACGAAAAAATCGGGATGCAACAAGACGGTTATACAGGAAACCCTGCAAAAACCAAGTATCGACGAAGATTCAGAGGTAATAAGCATCACCACTTCAGATTCTTGGATAACCCCTTTTTTTTCAATATCTTGATAACAACAGGTTACCTTCTGATCCGATCGAAGCTCGGAAAATCATGTACCACTCCAGCTTCTACGTAATCATAAACGGACAACTCTACCGAAGAGGATATTCATCCCCCCTTTTAAGATGCATCACAAATGATCAACAAAGCTACATCTTGAAGGAAGTACATGAAGGAGTATGTGCAAGCCATGGGGGAGCAAGATCATTAGCAGCCAAGATTCTGAGAGCTGGATTTTACTGGCCAACATTAAGGGCTGACGCTAAGGAGTTCGTGAAAAAATGTGACGCTTGTCAAAAATTCGCAAAGTTCAGCTACATGAGTCCGAAGGAACTACACAGTATTACGTCCCCGTGGCCCTTCGCAATGTGGGGGATAGATCTCCTCGACCCGTTCCCACTAGCTCCTGGACAGGTCAAATACCTAGTTGTCGCCATCGACTACTTCACCAAATGGATCGAAGCAGAGCTTTTATCATCAATAACTTCAGGAAAAATAAGTAAATTCGTCTGGAGACAGATAATATGCCGGCATGGTATCCCAAACACAATAATATCAGACAATGGAAAGCAATTCGATTGTAGGGAATTTACCGACCTATGCAGAGAATATAACATGAAACATATCAAGGCTTCAGTTGAGCACCCACAGACAAATGGACAAGCGGAAGTGACCAACAAAATAATACTCAATGGATTGAAGAAAAAACTTGGAGAAGCAAAGGGAAGATGGACCGAAGAACTACCAATGGTTTTATGGTCATATCACACCACACCTCAATCGGCAACAGGAGAAACACCGTACCGATTGACCTATGGAAGCGATGCAATGATCCCTGTAGAGATATCCTACATGAGCCCTCGGGTTCAAGAGTTTAATGCTGGAGAGAATGAAAATAATTTGAGAACCGAACTGGATATATTAACAGAAGAACGAGAAGTGGAACACCTCAGAGAACAAGTTTGTAAGGATATATCAGCCAGAAGGTACAACTCAAAAGTTCAACCCAGGAAATTCATAAAGGGAGACTTGGTCTTACGAAAAATTGAGCAAGCAAGAAAAGACCCAAGGCATGGGAAGCTCGCCCCGAACTAGAAAGGCCCATTTAGAATCAAGAAAGAAGTCGGCCTCGGGGCATACGAGTTGGAAAAGATAATAGGAAGACCCATACCTAGGACATGGAACGCCAAACATCTAAGATTTTATTTCAGTTAACTACAGATTGTATAATGACAGTCAGGTTAGGTACTATTTTTCCTATCTTGGTTTTTTTATCCCTAAGGAGGGTTTTTACCGAGAAAGGTTTTAACGAGGCTTAATTTTGACTATAAACCAATAAATAATTATATTTGTCTTACATTTTTTATCTTCATTAAAATTCTCCAAAGGAAAAACGTGATTCGCCAAATCTATGCTTTAAAAATTGAGTCTCATCTCAGGATAACGAGCTTACACTCTAAAAACTGAGTCTCACCTTAGGGTAACGAGTTAAAATTCTCCTAAGGGAAGACGTGATTCGCCAAATCTATGCTCTAAAAACTGAGTCTCATCTCAAGGTAACGAGCTTACACTCTAAAAACTGAGTCTCATCTCAGGGTAACGAGCTTACACTCTAAAAACTGAGTATCACCTCAGGGTAACGAGTTAAAATTCTCCTAAGTGAAGACGTGATTCGCCAAATCTATGCTCTAAAAACTGAGTCTCATCTCAGGGTAACGAGCTTACACTCTAAAAACTGAGTCTCACCTCAGGGTAACGAGTTAAAATTCTCCTAAGGGAAGACGTGATTCGCCAAATCTATGCTCTAAAAACTGAGTCTCATCTCAGGGTAACGAGCTTACACTCTAAAAACTGAGTCTCACCTCAGGGTAATGAGTTAAAATTCTCCTAAGGGAAGACGTGATTCGCCAAATCTATGCTCTAAAAACTGAGTCTCATCTCAGGGTAACAAGCTTACACTCTAAAAACTGAGTCTCACCTCAAGGTAACGAGTTAAAATTCTCCAAAGGAAAAGACGTGATTCGCCAAATCTATGCTCTAAAAACTGAGTCTCATCTCAGGGTAACGAGCTTACTCTCTAAAAACCGAGTTTCATCTCAAGATAACGAGTTAAAATTTACTCTCCAAAAGACGTGACAAAGTTCAACTGCTCATACCTAGAAGTACCCGTACTTAACAGTTTAACTGATGGATCCTCCCCTAATTCGAGTTCAACACTTGGATATTGTCACAAGGATCAAAACTGCTCATACCTAGCAGTACTCGTACCTAAGAGTTTAATTTTCAAGATTATACTCATCGTAACTAATGGATCCTCCCCTAATTCGAGTTCAACACTTGGATACTGTCACAAGGATCAAAACTGCTCATACCTAGCAGTACTCGTACCTAAGAGTTTAATTTTCAAGATTATACTCATCGTAACTGATGGATCCTCCCCTAATTCGAGTTCAACACTTGGATATTGTCACAAGGATCAAACTGCTCATACCTAGCAGTACTCGTACCTAAGAGTTTAATTTTTTTCAAGATTAAACTCATCGTACCTGATGGATCCTCCCCTAGTTCAAGTTCAACGCTTAATATTGTCACAAGGATCAACTCCTCGTTCTAAGAGGATGTTTGGCACACCACCTCAGCTTTACTACAAAAACCAGGTTCAACATTTCAATAATTTTACGAAATTTTCTTTTTATACCCTCGTACAAAATTCAACATTCCAGTAAATCAATAATACGAGATCCAAATGAAAATAGAAAGGAAAACTTGCATTCAGAATTCAAAAGTTTTACACCAGAAGACTACCTACCACACACAAGACGTAGGACGCAAAAAAATTACAAAACCCCTTTTTCCTCTAGAAGGAAAAAGGTTGGAGCTGATACAACCAAAGAGGACCATTAGGTTACACCAGAAGACTACCCTACATAACCTATTCAAAAGGGGAAGGTGTCACAAGACTACGACAGGAATCAATTTCTTGAAACTCTTCCGCTACCTCCACCCCCTCGAAAACCACTCGGTCATGAGCAGAAACCTTCTCGGTACACCTAAAAGCCGAAGAACCAAGCCCAATTCTAGATTTCCTCACAAACTTGGCCCCCCATCTTTGGCATAAGAAGAAAAAACTTTAGATTCCTTCGAACGGAACCTGAAGCCTTCACTCCCATCCTCAGTTAATCTGCTTGATCCAAAAGGATTTACCAAAGGAAAATTCCAACATCCATTAATCTGTTGATCCGTTCCCCAATAAGAATCGGATCAAACAGATTAACTGATATCAGAAAATCCTCTGCCTTCTTGCACAACTCGGACAAGGAAAGAAAGAAATGAAGTTCGAGTGACAAAAAAGGGAAGGCAATTTCCTCCTTTTATATGCAATGGAAAGCCCTAAGAGTTAACGGAATGCAATAAATACGGCACAGAAAGCGATCGTAAACACTAATTCTTACGCTTTGAAGAAGAGAAAGTCATGGACGGTCCAAAGAAAACGTGCGCTTTTCGTAAACATTCCAAGTTTTGGGTTACATACATCAAAAACTTAGTTACAAAATAGAAAAAAAAAAAAGAAATAAAGTTAAGGTTGATCAACAGGAGTCTTCTCAGCATCTTCAACAGATCGGACTGAGGAAGGATCATCTCCATCAGCTTTTCCTTCTTCGTTACCCCTGGATTCAATTCCTCCATCCTCCAAAACCATCTCCATCAAGACCCCGTCCACAACCTCCTTCAGAACATCGCAACTGGAAACATCCAAAGATGGGTACAAGGCCCTGACCTGTTCCAAAGCTTGAGAAAATCCCTGATCATAAGTTTGAGCAGCGCCAGCCTCAATCTTGTCTTTTTCTTCCTCAACCTCCTTCTTTTCCTCATGAAATCCAACAAGTGACTCCTCGGCCTTGATCCTAGCAATCTTCTCGGTAGCAATCTGCCTGGATAAGGAGTCCTTGTCTTCTTTCAAGCCTTCATTTTCTTTGGTCAAGAGAACAACTCGCCCCTCTAACCCCGCCACCTTAGTCTTCATCTCCTCATATCCAACCAGCTGCTTTTGCAAATCATCAACAGATTTAGTCAGCTCGGACTCCCGAGAAGAACTAAAAGCATCATGCCTTTCCAGGTAACGGGAAAGGGCTGCAACTCTAACACCTATGTGCTGAAGCATGAGTTGAGCAGATCGAGGACCCCATTTATCTAAATACTTCACATCACTCTCCAGGAGGAGATTGTTGTCTATGACCTGATAAACATCAAAACGGTTATCCCATAGAGAACATATATTGGGACCCGACCCGGTAAAATCCTGAAACACCTGCACACCCGTACCCTCGGTAGGTAACTCAGGACCAGCATCTTTTACAACATCCAAGCGAAGAGAAGAGTTACGAGGACGCTTTCTGGAAGTCTCTTTAGATGGGGACTTATCCGAGGATGTCCCTTGAGGACTTGACACTGGGGCTCCAGAAGCAGCTTCACCAAAGGTCTTCTCGGCCTGGCTAGTTCCAATCTTAGCCTTCTCGGCCCGTTGAGCCGCGAGACGACGAGCCAACACCTTCTTATCTAAAGTAGTGGCCATACTCTCTACAGTCAAAGAAATATGAATGAAATTATCATACTGAGAAAAGCCTAAACAAAATGAATACACAAGATCAAAGCATACCAATATATCTCTCAAGATCAGCGGACTTGTTCTCTAACTTAATCAATTTGTCACACTTCAACCCAGTGGCTTCTTTCAAAAAATTCACCTCAATCAACTCCTCGGGAGAAAAGAAATCGGCCTCAAACGAAAGAACAACACGTGGACGAGGAGACCAGTATATGGGGAAAGTCAAGTTTTTATTATCATCAAAAAAGAATTCGTCCCCCTTTTCACTAAAAAGGCAGAAAAAATGATCTTTAAATTGTTTGAGGGAAGAGGTATAGGGACCCATTATTCTCCTATTGGACCAGCTATTGATCGGGATTAAACCCAAGGGACGAGTTACTTTAACTTGAAAAAAGTAGAAAAATTTAGGACAGGTCGGAGTTATACCAAAAAAGTCACAAAGGATCTGGAACCCTTTTATAAAGCCCCAAGAATTAGGATGGAGTTGAGTAGGAGCAACGTTAAGAAGACGGAGGAGAGAACATTCAAAGTCAGTAAAGGGAACTCAGACGTTAAACTCACTGAACAATTTATCAAACACATAGACGACATCGTTAACCGAGTTAGGGGTACGCCGATGACAGATCCTATCTCCCAGATTACACCAACTACAATTTATGGAACTCTTAGTACTCGATCGGGTAAAATTTACTTGACCAACAAACTTCCTAAGAGAAGGTTCATCGGTGTATACCGAGGAAGAATCCCGGATTAACTCCACCACCCAGGAATAACCCACAAAGTCATACTCAGACTCGTCTTTTCCTTGTCAACCTTAAACACATAACCTTCAAACTCACCCTCACCGGAATACTTTAGTACCTTCTTCTTTTTCTTTTTTCCAGGAACACCAGAACCCTACCCCCTCACGGGAAACATCAACCAAGACATGGGCACAGTAAGAAGACCCAACATTACCCTCACCCAAATCCTCACTAGAGGAATCAGTACCTGTGCTATCAGTAGAACTCAAAACAGAAATGGATGGTGCCCTACCATGATAACTCTCACCATCGGAACCCTCACTAGAAAACTTAGAAGTTGCTCTAGAAGACATAGCCAAAAATGAAGAAAAGACAACAGAGGAGAAGGGCGTGTACCTGAGAGCAGAAAGAGAAGCAGGAAACACAAAAACGGAAAGCACGAACAGCGCTGAAGCACAAAGAAAACGAGACGCAAAAGCACGGGAAAAATGAAACAAGGAAGAATAGAAAGATAAAGGCTTTCTTAGCAAAGAAAGGTTTTCATCGAAACCCTATATAGGGCGCGAAACGGTAAGGATCCCAAAAGACACAAAAATGAAGAGTCGGGCGAGCCAAAAGGTGCGACCGTTGTAACAATGAACGATGGAGATCAACCCAATCCAACGGTCATTATTCAACTGCAACGGCTGACAACATATGAGAAGTAGGACCAAACAGACCCAAATAAAGGCACCATTCAGGTAGAGAAGTATCACAACAGAAATGAACGAGCTACTTCACTGAGTATCACTTCGTAGCTTGGGAGGCTTATGATATGTACGAGATATGCTCGATTAGGGTATATGTTACGTACCAGCTAAGCTCGTACTTTCTCCAAACAAGTCGGCCAGAATGAGCTCGGATCAATACCAATCAGAAGTATCACAACAGAAACGATTAAGCTACTTCACCGTATAACACTTCGTAGCTTGGGAGGCTTATGTTACGTACCTGTTAAGCTCGGCCAGGGTAAGCTCGGAGAGGTAGATCCGACATACCTAACAGGACCCCCGGCTTGACTAAGGGAGGAAATCAGACAGAAAAGGAAAGAGCTGATATTAAGCAGCCTAACAGCAAAATCGACGCATGTTGTCCCCCAATCAGCAAATCATGCCATATATAGAAGATACCCCCAACACCTATAAAAGGAGGGGCGTAGGCAGCATCAAACACACACTAGCTTCTTCACTTAGCCTAGTTGTACCCCCATGAGTAGAATTTAAGCTTTGTAAGAACAGTATATAAATTTTATTTTATTTAATAGATAATTTTTTTAGCTAATCATATAGTTTTAGATTTTTAGGTAAATGTAACTACATGTGTAAGTACCATTCTCTCATTGAATAAGTGAATAACTCGTTAACTATTCACAAGTTAAATGTATGTGTATAAGACATTTAATAATTAATATAACTAAAAATGATACTGCGATATTTATATTTAGGATAAATCAATTTTTTTTCTTATATAAAGGAGAAGAGGCAGTAGTACTAGTATGCTAGCTGTATGCAAGCCGTGCAATTGAATGTGAATAAGTAAGAGTCTCTATGAGTTTTAATTTCTATGACTTATATAAGAGAGGGATAATTATATAATTAGTTATACTTAATTTTCTCCCACTCAAATTGGAGCAATAAAAAGTTTTGTAAATAATAAACACGTCGCAGTGGAAGAAATGCCAGCAATTCTGCCTTAGGGTTCATGATCTTTATTTAGCATAAGTGATATCAAATTTACTACTCTTTCATTGTCACCTGTTATCTGCCTGAAGAATATTTATGTAGCCTTCCTCCCCCCCGCTATTGGCTGACAGAAAGAAATATATGAAAAGAGAAAGATGTTGTTGAAAAATTAAGGATTTAATAAACATACATGTACAGTTGTGTAAATAAAATCTATATTGTTATTCAATAATATGTTATATATATATTAAATTAATTATTGAATTTAATAACATATGGTGTGTAATATTCATTAAATAATATAATGATAACCCATCATTAAATGATCATGATAGTGTAAAATTTCTCTACACAGACAATATATATAATAATTAAATTGAAAGATTAATAAATAATAAATTACTTCTATTTTACACCCTAAATTAGAGAAAATAAAAATAGAGACATATGGATGAAACTGAGATAGAATAATTTGTTTAAACTTTAATGAGAATTTTAATTTTTTTATTCTACTTTTTTAAAACAAGCATTTTAAAAACTTTAAAAGGAATTTTTTAAAATGAATTTTGAAAATAAAAGTGATTAAAAAATCAAACAAATGGACTCTAGATTAAACCTAGAGTGTGTTTATTTAAGTTAAAAGAAACGTCTGGTGGTGTAAATTTTTTAGAGTTTTTTAGATTTTATTCTTTTATCCGTGAGAAAATTTTGCACATCATGTATTATTTTCATATTTTTTTTGTTTAACCACATGTATCCTCCACGGGAGGCAATCCTGTTCGAGCCAGGAACATCCATATCATGGCGAGGCTAGCTCATGAATTATTTTCTTATAGATTTATAATTACATGTATTTAGGAGACCAAATAATATAAAAGAGGAAAGAAAGATGACATATCTCTTAAAGCCATTATTTTGGTCTATCTTGATGGATTTGATACTCGTGATTATCTTTTAAGTCTCTCTAAATTTTAATTAGGATATCTTCCTCTCCTTCTTCCTCAAATTTAATGGGATTTCATTATCATGATAGTATATATTTTGTTAAAATTGAGAGAGGACCTACCCTTTTATTATGCTTTCATGAAAAAATTGAGATAACCTTACCCATCAAAGATCATCCAACTATAGACTACATTATATGTATACGTACACTTACATGAGACTTTTAATGTCCATCTATCACAAATTGATATTCTAAAAACCATCAAATTAAATATCATTTTGTAGAAACACAGGGAAACACTAAAAGGGGGGTTGAATAGTGTTTCTTAATAATTTATGGAAGCTTTTCACAAATGATTAAGTTCAAAGTAGTTTCAGACAGGTTTAGAAAGCTGTCTGAAGTTAAGAAGACTTCTGAAAGTAATTTTAAATAGGTTTCCTTGCTTCTTTTAAAATTATTGAAACAATCTTCAATACCCTTGGGTTAGTATAAATAAATTGACAAGAGATAAGGGATAGAAGACTTAGCCAAGAAATTTATCCTGGTTCACCCACTAACACAGTGAGCTATGTCCAGTCCCAATGGCAAACAACCACTGGATTTCCACTATATGAATATTCAAATTACAGGCTCAAATATGAGTACAGTCTCTCCAGACACCACGAGTACAGTCTCTCCAGACACAACGAGTACAATTTCTCCAGACACAACGAGTACAGTCTCTCCAGACACAACGAGTACAGTCTCTCCAGACACCACCAAGTATTCTTTTTCAGTCTAGCCTCTCCAGGCTCTTCAACTAAGTATTCTTTATCAGTCTATCCTCTCCAGGCTCTTCAACTAAGTATTCTTTGTTTCAGACAAGCCTCTCCAGGCTCAATATGCAATATTACAACGAAATGTGTCTAAGCTTTTGAACTACACAAGTTTCAAGCTTAAGCAGACACAATGCACACTAATAACTGAGGTATACTCAGGATATACAAATGATGTGCAAAGAAGATGAATCAGAGAGTTTTATCAAAGTAAAGCTCGCAGCGGAATATCTCTTAGGCTTTCTTGCAAATAATTTTTCTGTTTCTCTGTCTTTGATGGTCTTCATGGAGGGGTATTTATACCCAATCTTCAATCCGTTGAAATACCACTGTTTAGAGATAGCATTAAATGCTATTTAATCCGTTGTGAGACATGCTTATGAGAGTTCTGATATTTCTGACATGGTACAAGGTTGCTCCTGCCATAAAGCTGCTACATATGTTGCTGCAGAGGCTACGTTGCAGAGATTTCCTCAGTGGTGTATGAAATTCAAAAATACCAGGAAAGGTCTCTGTGTTCCTTGCTATAAACGTGTTACGTGCAGCAGAGGTTCAGAAAAGTCTTCACAAGCTTCAGCAAAGAGTGCCACGTCATTAATGAGACTTCAGACAGCTTCAACACTTCAGACGGGTAGTGCACTTCAGACGGCTTCAACGCTTCAGACGTGTTGAACCTTCAGAAGGATTAACTCCTCAGACAGGTTGAAAGCACTTCACATAGTCTTTATATATGCTTATAGTGGCTTGCTGAAATCATAGATAAATCATTAAAACATATATGTATCTATGATAAATATTTTAACTCAAATTTGTTAAGCATTAAAACTTGGGAATTGAGCCGTCTTAAACATCATATTTTCTTTTATGATATTTTGAGACTCAACATTCTCCCCATTTTTAATGATGACAAATTTGTTTAAAATACATAAATCTGAAAGAGGTTTTAAAGATAAAAGAATAGATAGCTCCCCCTCAAATGGTGATCTCTTAAACGTATTTACTCCCCCTGAGTCCTGTGATCACTTCAGATTCAGATTTTGTTAGTTTAATACTCCCCCTTTTGTCATCAATCAAAAGGGAATTCCAGAGTATAACAACAACAACAATCATAGCAAAATCATGAAATATGAAAGAAAACAGCAATCATAAACAATGACTACCCATCCTTCCTCAGCAAAGCTTCTTTCATGAAGGAAATCAACTCATCTTTGGCCTTGTCAATCTGAGAGACGAGAGCAGTTTTCATGTCCTCTTGGCCACTTCTAATCTGTTGTTGCTCTTGAAGAATCTTATCTTGTTTAGCAATGAGATCAACATTCCTTTTCTCTAGCTTTTCTATCTTCAGCCTGAGCTTTATGTTCTCTTCTTCAGGATCAGGTGGTGCTTCATAAAGAATAATCTGGATGTGTCTGCACACAAATCTCAGCACATCAAAACCTGGAAGCAAACAATACTCATGTGGATGATATACTGGAAAGAAGAATGGTCCAATGGGACACATAATCTTCCAGTCTTCATGAAATGGTTCAGACAGAGGTGGGAAATGGTCTCTGATGTAATGATATTTCACATTTATGAATTTCCCATTCCCTATGATAGAATCAACATCTAGTCCAGTTGACCCAGAAGAGGATCCAACATCCTCTCTGATCTTCCAGTAAGATGACCAGACTCTGTCTCTGAAACTGTGATCCATGCCTCCACCTTGTCTCTCGATCGTTGCTGGTAGCTCCTTCCATTCGCTTGGAGTCAGAGGCTTGAAGGGAACAGGATAGGCCTTAGGTTCCTTGAACTTATCAGCAGGGCCTTCCTTCAGAGGGTACCTAGGAACAATTCTATCAGGTTGCACGAGAATCTTGGTGGTTGGCCTGATGGAAAATGTTCTAGGGGGCCTGTATCCTCTCATGCCAACAGATTTCAGATAATCCCTTTCAAAGAGTTCACCTTCTGTGCATAGAAGCCTGACAAAACACCAGTCTTCATTACTCATCTTCAGACAATCAGCATAAGAAAAGGGATCAAGTGGAGCCCACTTGTGAGCAGGTGGTACCACACCCTTTCTGATCTTCTCAAGTTGCCCTGAGTACATCTGATCTAAGCTTCCTTGATACTTTATTCTTTCAGCATCTGAAGTATGTTTGACTAGCCCATGGTGCAGAGAGATAGGGGGTATATTTATGAAATATTGCAGCTCTTCAAAGAGATTTGGAAACTTGGGAACCCTTTCCCTCTCAAAGAAAGGTCCTTCATACCTCTTATGGGGCACTTCAGCTTCTTCATCATACTGATGCTGAGTGAAAGGAAATGCATAAGGATCAAAAGTGGGTTCTGTGAAGAAATCCCTACTTTTAGGTCCTAGCCTAATGTGTTCAGGCAGCATGCTCCCTTTCCACACCTTTGAGCTTTCTCCTTGCTGAATCTCGACAATGAGATCTTCAGATTGTGTTGACTCTGAAGATGATGATGATGAAGATGGTGGTGATGGTGTTGGTGATGCTGCTTCTTCTTCCTTCTCTATAGGTAGCCTTTCTTCTTCTTTTTTCTCTTCTTGTTTCTTTTCAGGTGAGGAAGGAGGTGTTGGAGTCACATTTTCAAATCTCACCCTTGGTCTTTTCACAGGGGGTTTGACCTTCTCAGGTTCAGACACCTTCTCCCTTTCAGCTTGTTTTTCTTCTCTTTTCTTCTTGAAATAGAGATTGGCCTTTACGAAGTTCTGGTACTTGCTAGCTTCATCCATAGCTTCCATTTGGCTAGCAATGCTCCTTGTAACCCTAGTAGTGGGTTCAGGAGTTGTCTCAAGAATCTTGCTCTTGATTCTCCTCCTTTGATGAACCCTAGACCTCTTTCTCTTCTTATTACATTGAGCCAAGGTAGCTTGCCTTTCATCTTCAGCTACGGCTAGCTGAGAGGCCACAGCGATAGCATAGTCTGTCTTCTCTTGCTCAGCCTTCATATCCAATTCTTCTTGTTCTAAGGCAGTAGTTATGGCTGCCACTTGAATAAATTCTGGATCAGAGGGGCAAGCTGCCAAAGGTGAAGCTGCTACAGCTTCAAGATCAGCAAGGTTAACAATCTCTTCCTCGTGAGTCTTTCCTTCTATGTCAGAAGTAGGCTTAAGAGGTTTTGCGCTTTCAGAACCCTGACCCACTATTTCAAATGGCTTTTGCAAAGCCTTCTGAACAGGTTCAGATGCCTGAGTGTGCAGAGTAGAGGCTGCTGAAGATACCTTTGCTGCACTCCTCACAGGGAGCTTCTTCAGCTTAGGTTGAGGGGACGGTTTGGAGGCCTTGAACTCTCCTTTTCTGATGTCCCCTTGAAGCTCTTGTTCAAGAATCTCTATTGTGTTTCCTCTTCTTGAGGCCTTCTCCATGAGGACACTCTCCTTCAGAGTAGGAGATGGAGGTCTTGGAGTGAGAGGGTTCTTCAGGTTCATGCTCTTTAGATTCAACTCACCAAAGAATGCGGGTGACTTGTGATCAAACAATCTTTCAATGGGTACTTTAAAGTGCAAGAGTACCTTTGTAATGAGAGTGTTGTGAGGTAGATTTGCACCAGAGTCTCTAATATTCTTCTGCATGTGGAACATGATGATGCTGGGAAGATTGACTTTCTTCTTCTGCAGCAAGTGAATCATGCAGAATCTCTCCAATTCAAACACGTGGTTTCTGCTTCCACTCTTAGGGATTATGGAGCACCCTAAGATGGAGTGAAGTACTCTGACCTTATCCAGCAAGAACTTAGAATCAGGAGTCTTGGGTTCTTCTGCACCATACAACATCTTTGTGTATTTCTTTTGCCCACCATTCCTCAACTCCCATCCAGGAGTAAAGGTTTCTCCTTCAGCCTTGACCTTGGCGATGGTGGAGAGAATCCCTTCATCAACAAAAACAGGGACTCCTAGAACAGTAGCCTTGATGCTTTCATATACTCCCTTCGAGTTAGGGATTCCTCTAGCTGAAGCCCAAAAATCTATGACACTCTGCTCGTGCCATGAACAGTAGATGTTGTCAAAGAATGGAGTCCAGCCAGCAGCATCAAATTCCTCAACCAAATCCATACCAAGATTTCGAAGCTCTTCAAGGTCCACACCTTTCGATCTGACCACATTTCCACCGGAACTAGAAGACTTCTTTGGTGCCATGGATGAGTTGCGGAAAAACTTGAGAGAAAACGGTTGCTAGAGATAAGAAGAAGTTCAAACAGTGCTGAGAGAAAATGTAAGACTTCCTCGACACTCTTACTCCTGCATTTATAGACCCACGATGCAATGATGGTCTGTACCCGGCTGCGCGGACATTGGGTATCGTGCGAAGTGGAAGAGACAAAATAAATTTAATTCAACCGTCTCAGATAGCCACGTCAGCAAGTCATTTCAGACAGGTGAGAAATTTCAGACACACATATAAAATTTCAGAAACCCTAAAATTTCAGACATGTCACAATTTCAGACACCCTAGAATTTCAGATGCTCTTAACATATCAGACAGTATCATACACAATTAATTATTAGAAAATGCATGTATGTTCAAATTATTGCGTATGAACTTAAATCTATCTTCAGTCAGGGGTTTTGTGAATATATCTGCCCATTGATGCTCTGTGTCAATGAACTGAATATCAAAAACACCTTTCTGAACGTCTCTAATAAAATGATGCTTGATTTCTATATGCTTGGCCCTAGAATGTTGGATAGGATTTTAGATAAATTAATTGCACTTGTATTATCACACAAAACAGGTATAACAGAGATAGGAATATTAAAGTCCTCAGAGCCGATACTTCACCCATAGCAGTTGTGAACAACAACTGGCTACTGAGATGTATTCTGCTTCTGCTGTTGACAAGGCAATTGTGCTTTGCCTTTTGCTTTTGCCTTTTTTCTTTCAATTCTATCTCCAGCAAAATCAGCATCACAGTAACCTATTAACCTGCAATCCTCACTTTTCTTATAGCACAGACCAAGATTAGTAGTACCTTTAAGATATCTGAAAATTCTTTTACAGCTTTGTAGTGAGTACTCCTTGGATTAGATTGAAATCTAGCACACAGACATACACTGAACATTATGTCAGGTCTGCTTGCTGTTAGATATAGTAATGATCCAATCATTCCTCTATACAAAGTCTGATTCACTGGTTCTTCCTTCTCATCTTTATTTAAGGATGCAGAGGGATGCATTGGAGTTGACATGGGTTTGCAATCATAAAAGTTAAACTTCTTAAGCATTTCCTTTGTATATTTTTCTTGATGAATCCATATACAATCAGAATCTTGCTTAATCTGAAGTCCTAAGAAAAATTTTAGTTCGCCCATTAAACTCATTTCAAATTCTGATTGCATTAACTCTGAAAACTCCTTGCATAATGAAGAGTTAGTTGAACCAAAGATAATGTCATCAACATATATCTGAACAAGTATAAGATCTTTGTTTGATTGCTTTCTAAAAAGAGTTGTGTCCATTTTTTCCTCTTTCAAAACCATTTGAGATTAGAAAACTGCTCAATCTGTCATACCAAGCTCTTGGGGCTTGTTTCAGACCATAGAGAGCCTTTTTGAGTTTGAAAACATGTTCAGGAAAGCAATATCTTCAAAACCAGGGGGTTGTCTAACAAAGACTTCTTCTTCAATGAGACCATTGAGGAAGGCACTTTTAACATCCATTTGATATAGCTTGATGCCATTATTTACAGCATAAGATAAAGAATTCTAATTGCTTCTAACCTGGCCACTGGGGCAAAGGTTTCAGTGAAATCAATACCTTCTCGTTGATTGTACCCTTGAGCCACCAATCTTGCCTTGTTTCTGACCACTTTTCCTTCTTCAGACAGCTTGTTTCTGAACACCCATTTGGTTCCAATAATAGTTTTCCCATGGGGTTTAGGAACAAGAGTCCAGACATCACTCCTAGCAAATTTATTTAGCTCTTCTTGCATAGCTAGGATCCACCCTTCATCATGTAGAGCTTCATCAATGTTCTTTGGCTCAATTTCAGACAGGAAAGCAAGAGAATTCAGATTCTTGAATTTTGATCTTGTCTTCACTCCTTCTGAAGTGCTGCCAATGATTTGCTCCTTAGGATGATGTGACTTGTATCTCCAGTTAGTTTTCTGAGATACTGTTTGATCTGTCTGAGGGCTCAACATTTGTCTGAAGAGGTTCAGTGATAGATGGTACTTCAGACACCTGTTCATTCTTCAAGCTATCATGGTCATTCAGCTCCATACCTGCAAAATCATCTTCTAGATCTGATAGTTCCCTATCAGTCTCTTTCATGTCAATTGAATTTAACATGAATTGATTCCTCTACAATTAAAGTTCTAGAGTTATAAACTCTATAGGCTTTAGATGTTTCAGAATAACCTATGAAAAATTCTTTGTCAGATTTTGCATCAAATTTTCCAAGATCGTCCTTGGTGTTGAGTATGAAACACTCACATCCAAAGGGATGGAAATATGATATGTTGGGTTTCCTTCCTTTCCACAATTCATAAGGAGTCTTTCTCAGAATTGGTCTTACCAATATTCTGTTTTGAAGGTAGCAAGCTGTGTTAATAGCTTCTGCCTAGAAGGATCTTGGTAAGCTGCATGAGTTGAGCATGGTCCTTGCCATCTCTTGCAAACTTCTGTTCTTTCTGTCAACAACCTCATTCTGTTGAGGTGTTCTAGCCACAGAGAAATTGTGTGAGATCCCATTCTCATCACAGAACCTTTGAAAGTTTGCATTCTCAAACTCTCCACCATGATCACTTCTGATAACAGAAATACAGAATCCTTTCTCATTCTGTACCTTCTTGCAGAATATTGTGAAATTTCTAAAAGTCTCTTCCTTGCTTCTTAGGAATAATACCCATGTAAATCTAGAATAGTCATCAACAATGACCAAACCATATTTCTTACCACTAAGACTTTCTGTTCTAATAGAACCAAACAAGTCGATGTGTAAAAGTTCTAGTGGTCTGCTAGTTGAAACAACATCCTTACTCTTAAAAGAGTGTCTTGTTTGTTTCCCTTTCAGACAGTTTTCACATAAAATGTCAGATTTGTATGAAAGCTTGGGCAATCCTCTAACAAGATTGTGTTTTGCTAACCTTGAGATTAATCTCAAGTTGGCATGCCCAAGTCTTTGATGACAAATTTGTTTTTCATCTTCAACAGAAATGAAACATTTTACATTTTGACTTGCTAGATCCTCTAGATCAATTTTGTACACATTGTTGTGTCTCTTAGCAGTAAAGAGGGTTTGATCAGAGGATTCTTTGACTATGCATCCTTCCTTAGTAAAGGATACCACATAACCATTGTCACATAATTGACTTATGCTCAGTAAATTATGCTGAAGTCCCTCCACTAGGAGTACATTTTAATAAGGGATGAAGGAGATATACCTATAGTCCCTATTCCAGTTATTTTCCCTTGCTGATTTCCACCAAAGGTGACCACACCTCCTGCTCTGGGTCTAAGGTTTTGGAACAAAGACCTTTCTCCTATCATGTGTCGCGAGCACCCACTATCCAGGTACCATTTGTGGGGTTTTCTTTATCCTGTTAAACACATCTGCAACAGGAATGATCAAGTTTTTAGGTACCCATATTCTTTTGGGTCCTTTCTTGTTAGCTTTGGGCCTTGCTTTTCTCTTGTGTTTGCACTGAGTCACATTGTGTCCAGGCTTGCCACAGTGAGAAAACCAAATAACCTTCTTTTTGCCTTTAGTAAAATTTAAGACAGTAGGAGGTTCAGAGGTGTTGTGATCACAAAAGCCTAAACCACTTTTGTCAAGAAGATCCCTTTGATTTCCCAGCAATATGTTAAGGTTATCTATCCCTTTGACAAACTTAGCTAAGTCTTTTGTCAGTTCCTCAACTTGTTTCTGAAGTTTTTTGTTTCTTCAGAGACAGGTTGTGAACTGCTGCTTTCAGTTGCAAGGATTTTCTCCTTGAGCATAATATTTTCTATCTCAAGAGCCTCATATTTGCTGCACATTTCTGTGTGGACTTTAGATAGATTCTTATACTCTTGGAAAAGTTCCTTGGAACTTTCCATCAGGTCATCATACATCTCTTGCAGGGTTAAGGGAAATACCTCGGCTCAGAGCTGTCTGATGAGGGCAGGCTGGCCATGAGACACAGGTTGGCCTCTTCTGAGTGTCTTCCTCTTCTTCTGAGGTGGACTCATCAAGATTCTCCCATGTTGCCATCAGTCCCTTCTTCCTCTTGAAGATCTTCTTCTTCTTGAGGCTGTTTTTTCTTCAGTTTTGGGCATTCAGCTATCATATGACCTGGTTGTTTGCATTCATAGCAAGTAATTTTGTCATTTTAAAAATCCTTACCTGACTTACCTACTTTAGAGGTTGAAGGTTGGTTCTTTCTCAGCTTCCTCTGGTTTGTAGCATCCTCTTGATTTTTCTGCTGAGAAGAGCAAGATCATCGTCTTCTGAGCTATCTTTAGAGTCGTCATCTGTTTCTGAAATTTCCTCAGCTTGCATAGCCTTCATGCTGCCATGCCTAAGCTGTTTGGCCTTGGAGTTTAGTGCTAGAGACTTCTTCTTGTTGTCATCTTCTTCAAGTTCAAGCTCATGGACCTTGAGAGATCCCAACAGTTCTTCCATTCTAAGAGAGTTTAAGTCTCTTGCTTCTTGAATGGCAGTGACTTTGGGTCTCCAGGACTTAGGCAAACTTCTTAGAATCTTTCTATTGTTGTCTCCAGATTCATAAGTTCTACCTAAGGACCTGAGTCCATTAGTTATAGTCTAAAACCTTCCAAACATCTGGTCAATGGTTTCAGATTCCTCCATCTTGAACATCTCATATTGATGTATGAGCATGCTGATCTTGGATTGCTTGACCGTTTCTGTCCCTTCATGAGCTGCTGCAAGAGTATCCTAGATCTCCTTGGCAGAAGTACATCCATGAACCTTCTCATACTCTGATTTATTCAAAGAACATATCAGATAGAGTTTGGCTTTGGCATTCATTTGTACTCTAGCCTTCTGCTCTGAGGTCCATTCAGCCTTAGGAATGAGCACTCCATTATGCATAGGCATATAGTCTCCATCAGTGACCACATCCCAGACATCAATGTTGTTGCTCTCAATGAACAACTTCATACGATCCCTCCAGTAGTGGTAATCCACTCCATTGAATGTTGGGGGCCTTGTGATAGAGGCTCATTCAGAGATGTTATTGTTGGAAGCTTCCATCTGGATCTTTAGTCCTCAACACTTGTAAGGTGCTCAACCCTGAGTTAAGCTCTGGTACCAACTGTAGAAACACAGGGAAACACTAAAAGGGGGGGTTGAATAGTGTTTCTTAATAATTTATGGAAGCTTTTCACAAACGATTAGTTCAAAGTAGTTTCAGACAGGTTTAGAAAGCTGTCTGAAGTTAAGAAGACTTCTGAAAGTAATTTTAAATAGGTTTCCTTGCTTCTTTAAAATTATTGAAACAATCTTCAATACCCTTGGGTTAGTATAAATAAATTGACAAGAGATAAGGGATAGAAGACTTAGCCAAGAAATTTATCCTGGTTCACACCACTACACAGTGAGCTATGTCCAGTCCCAATGGCAAACAACCACTGGATTTCCACTATATGAATATTCAGATTACAGGCTCAAATATGAGTACAGTCTCTCCAGACACCACGAGTACAGTCTCTCCCAGACACAACGAGTACAGTCTCTCCAGACACAACAAGTACAGTCTCTCCAGACACAACGAGTACAGTCTCTCCAGACACCACCAAGTATTCTTTTTCAGTCTAGCCTCTCCAGGATCTTCAACTAAGTATTCTTTATCAGTCTAGCCTCTCCAGGCTCTTCAACTAAGTATTCTTTGTTTCAGACAAGCCTCTCCAGGCTCAATATGCAATATTACAAACGAAATGTGTCTAAGCTTTTGAACTACACAGTTTCAAGCTTAAGCAGACACAGTGCACACTAATAACTGAGGTATACTCATGATATACAAATGATGTGCAAAGAAGATGAATCAGAGAGTTTATCAAAGTAAAGCTCGCAGGCGGAATATCTCTTAGACTTTCTTGCAAATAATTTTTCTGTTTCTCTGTCTTTGATGGTCTTCATGGAGGGGTATTTATACCCAATCTTCAATCCGTTGAAATACCACCGTTTAGAGATAGCATTAAATGTTATTTAATCCGTTGTGAGACATGCTTATGAGAGTTCTGATTTTTTGACATGGTACAAGGTTGCTCCTGCCATAAAGCTGCTACATATGTTGCTGCAAGAGGCTGCGTTGCAGAGATTTCCTCAGTGGTGTAATGAAATTCAAAAATACCAGGAAAGGTCTCTGTGTTCCTTGCTATAAAACGTGTTACGTGCAGCAAAGGTTCAAAAAAGTCTTCACAAGCTTCAGCAAAGAGTGCCACGTCATTAATGAGACTTCAGACAACTTCAACACTTCAGACGGGTAGTGCACTTCAGACGGCTTCAACGCTTCAGACGTGTTGAACCTTCAGAAGGCTTAACTCCTCAGACAGGTTGAAAGCACTTCACATAGTCTTTATATAAGCTTATAGTGGCTTGCTAAAATCATAGATAAATCATTAAAACATATATGTATCTATGATAAATATTTTAACTCAAATTTGTTAAGCATTAAAACTTGGGAATTGAGCCGTCTTAAACATCATATTTTCTTTTATGATATTTTTGAGACTCAACACATTTAACCATTATTTAATAAATGAATTGAAGCTCAAAACCATAGATAAAACTTTTATAACATTGTCTTATGAGAAAAATATTAAATTACTTTTTTATTTTTATGGTCATTAAAATGCTTATTTAGTTATTACAATGTTTAAAACATATTCTCCACCATTTTTCTAAAAGAAAGCAAATTTCATTTCATCAACCCATCACATTCTCTTCAATTTAATTATTTTCATCAGTTCAATCTTGTTAAAATGAATGGATAGAATAAGAGAATAGATTCTCAAGTCTGTTACTCTAGGAATATAGATGAATGCAGCAAAATTCTATTATTGAAAATGATTACAAATGGGCATATATAGAAGAGCCCAAATTACACATTAGGTAAGACATAACAGAAAAACAGATTAAAACTGTCAAAACTGAATTAACTCCTAACACAACCCCTTAATTCAGTTCCTGTAGATTTCTGATTCCAAGCTTATCCCTTAATTCAACAAATCTAGCAATCTTGAGAGGTTTTGTCAAGATGTCTGCAAGCTAGTCCTCTGTTCTACAGTATTCAAGCTTCAAACTCCCTTTATCAACTTGGTCTCTTAAGAAATGAAACCGGGTTTCTATATGTTTACTTCTACCATGAGCTGAGGGATACTTACCAAGGCTTATAGCTGACTTATTGTCAATCATCAACACTGTAGGATTCTCAGGTTTTACTTTCATTTCCATAATCAAGGTGTTTAACCACAAAGCTTGACAAGCTCCAAAAGAGGCTGCAACATTCTTCTGCTCACAAGATGATAATACAACTATAGTTTGCTTCTTGAACTCCATGAGATTGGAGTTTTGCCCAGTAGAAACACAAAACCAGAGGTGTTTTTACTATCACAACTCCCACTCCAGTTAGAATCTGTGTAACCAATTAATTCAGGTTTAGTTTCATCAATTTTATTAGGGAATAACAACCCAAAATCCAGAGTCCCTTTCACATATCGAAGAATCCTCTTGGCTGTAAGTAAGTGAGAGGTTCTTGGCTTGTTCATGAACCTGCTGATAAGCCCAACACTATAAGCTAGATCAGGCCTACTGTTGCATGCATATCTTAATGAACCAACCATCCTTCTGTATAGAGTTGCATCCACTAAGGGGTCCACTCCCTTCACTTTCAGTTTTACTCCCAAGGCAGCTGGAGTTAATGCAAAATTGCATTCAAGCATTTGAAACCTTTTCAGCATATCAGTCAGGTACTTCCTTTGATGCAGAAAAATTCCTTGGCTGGTTTAATAAATTCTAGTCCCAGAAAGTAGGACAACTCTCCCAGGTCTGACATCTCAAATTCCTTTCTCATTGTGGCCTTAAAATCAAAGATAATGTCATCACATTGCCTGTCAACAAGAAGATCATCTACATAGAGACACACAATGATCAGATTAGCAGCAGACAAACCTTTAACATATACACCATATTCTGCCTTGCACTTCATAAAGCCTTGACTTGCCATGAAGTTGTCAATCCTTTATTCCAGGCTCTAGGTGTCTGTTTTAAATCCATACAGTGCTTTTGTAGCCTGTATACCTTCTCCTTCACTTCCTTTACTTCAAAACCAGGTGCTTGTGTGACATACACTCCTCATCCAAGAGCCATTCAAAAATGCAGACTTCACATCCATTTGGTGAAGTGACCAATTGTTCATACTAGCAATTCCCACAACCAATCTGATTGTTTCAAGCCTTGCAAACCGGAGCAAACACTTCATCATAATACTTTCCATATTTCTATTGGAATCCCTTTGCCACTATCTGGCTTATATGCTTGGCAATGTCTCCATTAGGCTTTACTTTCACCTTGTATATCCACTTCACTTCTATTGGTCTTTTATCTGTGGTATGTCAACTAGGCTTCCATGTGTGATTCTGTTCAATTGAAGTCAATTCTCCTTCATAGCAGCCAACCAAAACAGGCTCCTGTATGGCTTGTTCAAAGGACACACGGGCTCAGCTTCAACAATTAAAGAAAAATGCACAAGATCACCTTCTGTTGTGACCGTCAGAATCATGACTGATTTTCATAATCATTCAGTCTAGGTGGTAACCTCTCCTGGTTCTGTGAGGTCTGCCAGATTGAGGACTTCCTTCTGAATTATCATTTTCAACATTTAATTCCACCAGCACCTTATTATCTCTTTCAGCCTTTGACTCATTCTAATCCCAACATTTTGATTCATTTACTTTAACATTCCTGCTCAGAACAAACCTTTTGAGTGGTAGGATTATACATCTTGTAAGCACCTGTAGAATGGTAGACCACCAAGTATCAATACTTCACTTCTATCATCAAGTTTCTTCCTCTTACATCTGGGATATAGCTGTAGCAGATTGAGCCAAAAACTCTGAAATGGCTCACATCTGGTTTGTGTCCACTCACAGGACTCTTCAGGGGTCTTGTCTTTCAATCTTTTGGTTGGGCATCTATTAAAATATAAGCTGTTGTAAATACAGCTTCACCCCACAAGGTTTTGGTAGAGACTTGGCTTTGAGCAGGCTTCTGGTCATGTCCAGGATAGTTTCTATTCCTCCTCTCTGCAGTCCCATTATGTTGTGGTGTGTATGGAGCCACTACTTCATGCACAACACCATTTCCTCACAGAACTTTTCAAACTGCAATGAGGTATACTCTCCTCTACCATCAGTTCTCCAATTTTTCAAACAAATTGCCACTTTGTTTTTTCTGCTAGGGGACTTGAATTTTCTGAAATATCAAGTACTTCATCTTTTCTGATAATAAGATAACACCCACATCTTCCTTCGGTAAGGTCATCTGTGAAGGTGACAAAGTACCTATTCCCACCAATTGAGGGTTTCTGCTAGAGGTCCACACACATCAGAGTAGATTAATTCAAGTGGTTTACTAGTTTTACTAGGAACAAAGGAGCAGAATGTGTTCCTAGATTGCTGGCTGGCTAAACATTGCTCAACAATCATTGGTATTTCAATTGGAGGTATTCCAGTCACTAACTTCTTACTGGCTCAACTGATCCAAAACTCTTGAAGTTCAGGTGCAGCCCAAATCTGTGGTGCCACATCCAATTCTCATCATCCATAACAGAAGCAAAACAACTATGATTACCAATCTGAATACCAACCTTGAAGGTCCTGTTATTAGATAAGGGAGCCTTCAACGATCAGTCTTTTATTGTTGTCAAATACAGACACGCATCCTTTCTTCCATCTCATTCTATATCCCTTCTCAAGTAATTGACCCATGCTAAGCAAGTTACTTTTCATATTAGGCACATAAAGTACATTGGAAATATAGATTCCTTACCATCTTTCCTGCGAATAAGAATCTGTCCCATGCCTTCAAGCCTGCACCATGCTATCATCAACAACTTCACTTTATTCTTGATAGTATCATCCAAATTTACAAACCACTCTCTGTGCCCAGTCATATGGTGTTGAACAGCCCGTATCCAAATACCACACAGTATCTTTGTTCATCTCTAAGATCAGTTTTAGCCATCAAAAGAACTTGTTCATCTGAGCTATCTTCTTCTGTTACATGTGCCTCGTTAATCTGTTTTGAGGATTCACCAGTATTGTACAACATTCATTAGAGAAATGTCCAGTCTTCTGACAGTCCAGCATTGTACCTTGCTTCTAATCAACCTTCCTTTTTCAAGATTGGGCTTGCCATCACCTTTTTTCTGAAATTTCCTGTGCTGTTCTTGTTTAGAGAAATTGGCCATCACCTTTCTTCTAGTTTCTCCATGCTTCTTTGCCTTTTCTGAATTTTGCTTTCTCATGGAACTTTCCTTTCTTCTGATCTCCTATCTTCCAAGCTTGAGGCTGCAACGCTTGTTCTACAGGTTTCTCCATATTCCTTTCAACCAGCCTTTTGTTCGTGAGCCTCCAAGGTGCATTGCAAGTCTTCCACCTTCAAAGATTCTATATCTTTTGGATTCCTCCACAGCCACAACAATGTGATCAAATTGGAAGTGAGTGTTCTCAAGATTTCTCCACAGTCATAGTATCTGTGACCTTTTCACACCATAAATCTTCAGTCTGATTTATCAAGGTCTGTATCCGGCAAAATAACTCCCAATAGTTTCTTGCTCCTCCATTTGCATTAACTCATATTGTCTTCTCATGGTCTGAAGTTTGACCTTCTTCAACCTGGCTGCTCCAGGATAACATTTCTCCAGCAAGTCTCATGCTTCCTTTCCACTTGTAGCACTCGCAATTTTATCAAAATTGGCAGTATCTACACACTGGTGAATAATAAAGAGAGCTCTACTATCTTTCTTCTTCGCTTCTCTGTATGTTGTTTTCCTGGGTCTCCGTTGCTCCTTTTTCCAAATCTTGAACACCTTCTTTGACAATATCGAGTACTTCTTGAAAGGCAAAGATCGTCCTCATCTTAATGCACCAATGATCATAATTCTTCCCATCCAAGACTGGTAACTAGCAGGGAAGTTTCCGTTGGAGCCCATCTCACAGACAAATTCTTCTGCACAGATCTTTGGATCGAATAGCTCTGAGATACCACTGTTAAAATGAAATGGATAGAATAGAGAGAATAGATTCTCAAGTCTGTTACTAGGAATATAGATGAATGCAGCAAAATTCTATTATTAAAAATGATTACAAATGAGCATATATAGAAGAGCCCAAATTACACATTAGGTAAGACATAACAGAAAAAAACAGATTAAAACTGTCAAAACTGAATTAACTCCTAACAAATCTAAGCTCTTTTTTTATTTAATTTTTAATCTTTGTTTACGAATGAAATTCCAAGGTGTATACGTAACAAGAGGTGGATTTATAATTTATTATATTTTTTTGGCGGTGGAAGTGGGGTTTGCTAGTTGTTGCCACTTTATGACCATCACGTGTCTATATATCAATGGTTATTAATTGGATGTCATTTCAGGTGAGAATCCCACTAAGCTGTATTCGTATTGCAAACGAGGCCCCAACATAAAACTTTGGACTTTGGATTAAGTAGAGGGGAAAGTTCGAACCTTTTTTGTCTATTGTTAGTTTGACACACAATGAAGAATATGTTCCCATTTCCCACGTTTAGCAATCAATCATCAAACAGAATACAATCTGATTAGCCAGAATTAGTGTGAGAATAGAAGTTTTGGCAGCCAATCAATGACATGAACAAGGAGAATGATGCTGTCCCTCGTACGTTAATCGGTACGTGTTAAACTGTTAAATTTTCTGATTACTTGACTAAAGCAGCAATGCTTAATTAAAGAAGGTCCCGACAGGTGGATGTCTATATATGTTAGCTTTCATATTAATTCCCCACTGCCACTAGGAAAGTGTCTGCTAATAGAATGTCGTGGTGACAACATGGACATAGAGATATATATTGAAGAAAAATGGGGGTGGTATATGTAAATACATAATTTCATTAAAGATGTTATTTATTTATTGTGTTATTTTAATTCTGTTTCCATCTAGACAAATTAGTCTCAAAATTGATAACTTATTAATGAGTTTAATTATTACGCTGAAAATTTTAATTTATTAACAAGTTTATATCTTCACAGATTAAATAATTTACATAAACAAAAGAATTTGAAAATCAAAATAACACTTAATTTGATCATCAAATTAAGGGTCCATTTGTGGTAAATTTAAAGAAAAAGGTGATTGTTAAATTATGTAAGAAAGTGATTTATATTTTAGAGAATTATATTAAAAAAAAAACAGAAAGTTCAATTTGTGTTTTATTAAAATCACAAAAGGACGCTTTTAAATATTCTCTCTACTATTTTATTCAATTATTATAAGAAGTAGATAAGAATATATAGCTTCTAGCTAGATTTAATTATAATTAGAATTATACTTTATTAACATTATATTACTTTTATAATTATTTTTGTATATAAAGAATGCAATATGATTTGAACCTAACAACCTGTATCTAATTTTCACCACTAAGTCGATCATAATGAATCGAATATGAAACAAACAAATTAATTTTTTAAAAAAAGACTATTTTTAACAAAAAATACACATGATAAAAGCACTCTAAATATTTTTTTATATAAAGGAGAAAAGTTTAAAATATATCCTTTTTAAAAATATTAATAAAATAAAAATATTATCTGTTGTTATGGCATACTAGTTTTAATATCCAATTAGAAATGAAATATGATAGAATAAATTAATTTATATTTTATTATTTAGATATTTTTATAATGAAATAGAAAAAAAAGACTAATTTCATCACATAGACACATACCCTCCAAATCAGGAGAGAAAAAAATAATATTAAATAAAATGGATATATCCTTTTTAAATAATTTTAAAAATAAAAACAATATCATTCTATTACATTATACTTTATTAAATTTTATCTGTCCATAAATAGTCTAATAACACAGTTTAATTTATTATTTTTATATTATTTAATTATTAATTATAAAAATATCATATCTCATTTTTTAGAGATATATATAATGATAAAAATAACAAAAATATTTAATTTTTATTATTTACATAGAAATCTTATAAAAAAATTAACTAAAAAAACATATAATATTTGTATCATTGTTAATAAAAATATTTTCTGAAGTCAAAAAGTGACCAACTATAATCTCAGCGTGGGTTGGCTTCATTGCTTCTAAAGTTTAATAAGGTTGTCATCGTGGCAAAGGCGTAGTGATCCTTTTCATTCCTAAAATCGCGTACACATTAAGAATAGCAATTCCCAATCTCATGAGAATGTATTTTCTTTTTAGTTGTTTTCTCTCCTTTTGCGCACGCATTGTTGGTCATAATTGTCCAACAGTTAGGTAAGTGGGGTTAGCTACTTATTATTTTCGCTTAATATACTTATTCACTTACTCTTATCTTAAAATACATAAAGTATAAAAAATAAAGTTAAATAAAGTTTCTGTGTGTTCACTTTTTCTCAATAATAAAGATTTTCTAAAAACAAAATATATCTCCAAAAATATGTGCAGAACATTCGGTGGAAGCAATTGATCTAAGCAATGCTCCACTTCTTACTAAATTGATGAGGCATATTAAATGATAATGTAAGTGACCAAGAAAAAGATGGAACACAATATATAGTAACTTTTCTTTTACTATTGCGAAGAGTGGTGAATCTTCAATAAAAAGTTTGAGTTTGTCAAAATAAAAGTAAAATATTATATATATATATATATATAATATATAATGAGTGTCCCAACTATTAAAGATACTGGTTGAGGAATTTATATAAAAGATTTTTACTGTAAATCACGGTATAATTGCATTTAGAACATTAAATGCCACATAATTTCATAAATATTAATTCCTTAATCAATACTCTTAGAACACTCGTTAGCATTATATATATGTGTATGTGTTTTTTTAATTAATTATATGAATGTGTCTATATAAAAAATTGATAAAATGTTGGGGGACCATGGCTCCCCTTGGCTCCAACTAAGCTCCGCCACTGATTGCGATTTGCTGTGGGGGCAAGAGCCAGAGTCCATAACAACCTATTTTTATTCAATTATTATGTGTGTTCTACTGTGCTTATATAGAAAATAGTAAAATATCGACCCACAATCAGTGAATTAGTAATTGGTTTCTAACTTTATTAGAGCACTATGTATTTTAGTCCCTAATTTTTAATAAACCTTATTTTAGTTTTGATGTTAAATTTCATCCGATACTTTAAAATATATAATTAAATATGATTTTGTCCTTGTACATATAAGAATTTGGTTTGATATCTGTTTTAATTTTTCATTGATTTTGGTACCTTCATTTTTTAAGTTCACATGTTTTTAGTTATTATTGTTATTAATTATACTCTGCCAATCATATTTGGCAGCTCTCTAGCGGCTTAATTTTTCTGAGTAAAAATTTATTGAATTTTACTTTTGAAATTTTTTTAGAGAAATTATCGACAATAATTTTTCAATTAACTGTAAAGTTTCATATAAAAATGTTATGAAATTTCTTTGCTTTGATGTAGATAAATCCATAAAAAATTCCTTTAAATTTAAAAATCTACGTTAAGTTTCCTATGAATTTGAAATTCATAAGAATTATCAAAGGAAACTTAAGAAAATTCACACAAGAAACATTATTACATCATCATTTAATGTAACACAATTAACAACAAGGATTAAGAGTCGGTTTAATTTACAGTTTGGTAGAATTAATTTTGATAAATTTATAAATCAGCGACAGGAAATCAAATAATGCATGATTTACAAGAACATTGGATGGAAGTGGTTTAAAAGAATTACATACGATACATTATGATCATTTATGCATTTTTATAATAACTGAACAAATATGTAGTATAGTAATATTTATAATATTACCTACTATATGCTAATAGTAATGTATTATCTGGTTCTGTCAAAAAAAAAATGTATTATTTAGTTAAATATATTTTCTCCCTTAAAATATAGCAAAATTTAATTTTGTTTCCTCATTTAATTTTTTTTATATATTCGTTTTTTAAAATACAAGTTATATAATAATTTGGTCTCTGAAAATTTGATCCTTAAAAGTGTCAGTATGTATAATTTGATCACTACAATTTAGTCCTTTTAGTATATAAACTAGTCCCTAATTTGATATCTAAATGTGTTAGTTTACTCACAATTTACACATACTTTTATGGTAAGAGAATCGAAATGTGATTCAGTGTGATTAAGTTAATAAATTTTGGGGACCAAATGGTACACAACAACATTTTCAAGGATTCTCATCCAACGTACTTCGTGAATCGTGCATCATTCATTTCCTATCATTGATTTTATAAATCTATTAAAAGTAATTCTACCTAACTGTAAATCAAACAGACTCTTAGTCTTGTTGTTAATTGTGTTACATTAAATGATGATGTATAATATTTCTTGTGTGAATTTCCTTAAGTTTCCTTCAAAATTTCCTATGAATTTCAAAATTCATAGGAAACTTACTATAGATTTTTAAATTTACAGGAATTTTTTATGGATTTATCTACATCAAAGCAGAGAAATTTCACAACATTTTTATATAAAAAATTTACAGTTTATTGAAAAATTGTTGCCGATAATTTCTCTAAAGAAAACTTCAAAAGTAAATTCAATGAATTTTTACTCAGAAAAAGCCGCTAGAGAGCTGCAAACATGACTTGGCAGAGTATAATTAATAAAAAAAAAAACTAAATACATGTGAACTTAAAAAATGAAGTACCAAAATCAATGAAAAATTAAAGAAAAAATCAAAACCAAATTCTAATATATTTTCAAGCACAAAATCTTATTTAACTATATTTTAAAGTACTGGATGGAAAGTAACGTCAAAAACTAAAATAAGGTTTATTAAAAATTAGGGACTAAAATACATAGTGCTCTAAAAACATACTTGTACTTTGGTTTCAATAAATTTTAGTTCAATATCATTTCTTCTTAACATGATTCCTTATAAAATGATGTTTTATGTCAATAGTTTCGATCTAGTAGTGCTGAATAGGATTCGTGGATAAGTTAATGACACTAGTATTATCACAGAAGATAGGGATTTTGGAGTACCTTAGGAATAATAATCTTTAATTTGATGTTTTATCCATAAGATTTGAGAACAACAACTAGCAGCTAATACTATTCAGCTCTGCAGTAGATAGAGCAATTGCTTCTGGCAAGACCATGAATGAGAGATTCTCATAAGAATTGGCATCCACCACTTGTGCTTTCTTTCTATCCTATCTCCAGCATAATCAGCATCACAATACCCTACAAGATCAAAGCTTGTACCTTCTTGAACCAAATGCCAAGATCAGTAGTACCAACAAGGTATCTAAAAATCATTTTAACATCAGTTACATGTGATTCTTTAGGAGCAGATGAAATCCAGCACATAGTCCAACAGAAAAAACATATATCTGGTCTACTGGCAGTTAGGTATAGCAAGGATCCAATCACCCCCCTCTATATTCTTTTTCAAAAACAGGTTTTCCATTTCATCAAGATCTAAAACAACAAAAGGAGCATATGGGTAGGCATATATTTTAAATTTGAGGAGATCTTTTGTATATTTCTCTTGATAGATGAAAAGTCCCTTTTCTTCTTGTTTGATTTGTAAACCTAAGAAAAATTTGAGCTCTCCCATCAAGCTCATTTCAAATTCACCCTTCTTTAGTTCAAAAATTCCTTACACATATCTTCATTTAAGAAAAAAAACAATATCATCAACATAAATTTAAACAATCAGCAAGTCCTTTTTAAGAGTTTTTCTGAAAATGTTGTATCAATTTTTTCTCTTAAAAAATCATTTTGAGTAAAAGGTTGCTTAACCTTTCATACCAAGCTCTAGGAGCTGCTTTAAACCATATAATGCCTTAGTGAGTTTGAAAACGTGATTAGGATGTTTCTGATTTATAAAACTAGGAGGTTGATGCACATAAACTTCTTCATTTATGTAACCATTAAAAATGCACTCTTAACATCCATTTGGTATATGTTTAGAATTTTCATATGCAGCAAATGCAAGAAGAATTCTCATTGCTTTAATCTAGCTACTGGAGCAAATGTTTCATCAACCTTATACCTTTTGTCGGTTGTAGCCTTGAGCTACTAATCTTGCCTTATTTCTAACAACCTTACCTTCTTCATCCATTTTGTTTCTGAATACCCATGGGTTCCTATGAAGACTATTCTTTTGGGGAAGGAATAAGGGCCCAGACTTTGTTCTTCTCAAATTGTTCAAGCTCTTCTTTCATAGCTTCTACCCAGGAATTATCATCAAGTGCTTCATTGATGTTTTTGGATTCAATTTGAGACAATAAGGTTGTTCCACTTTCATTTCTTATGAACTGGAATCTAGTTCATACACCTTCTGAAGTACTTTCAATGATTTGATCATGAGGATGTGATGAAACTAGTCTCCAGCTTTTAGGAAATTCTTCCCTACCATGATTATGTTTTTCAATTTGTGCTTCTGAATCATGTGACGGATCTTCTGTTTCTAGAGAATCCATTAAGGATTCTGGCTTATTAGAAGATACATTCTGATGTATGATAAGTTTTTCAAACTCATCATCTGACTCATTGAAAATAACATGCATGCTTTCTTCTATAGTTTGATTTTTGATGTTTGTAAACCCTATATACTTTAGAGGCAGTTGATACCCAAGAAAAATAGTCTTTTCAAATTTGCATCAAAATTTTCAAGATTCTCTTTATTGTTCAAGATGTAGCAACCACATCCAAATACATGAAAGAAGTGTGAAATGTTAGGCTTTTCCTTTTCCACAATTCATATAAAGTCTTGTTTAATATGCTTATGATAGAGACTCTTTTGATTATGTACATGAAGTAGCAACTGCCTTAGCCCAAAAGTATTTTTGAATTCCACTATCATTTAGAAGAGTCCTAGCCATTCTTGAAGGGTTCTATTTTCCTTTCTACAACACTCCATTTTGTTGAGGAGTTCTAGGACATGAAAAATTATGGGAAATACCATTTTCATCAAAAAAGCATTTTAAAAGAGAAGTTTTCAAATTCACCCCCATGGTCACTTCTAACAGAAGTAATGTGTTGACCACTTTCATTTTGTATCTTCCTGGAGAAGATTTTGGAAAGATTTTGAAAGCATCAAAAGACTCATCCTTTGTGGTGATGAATAATACCCATGTGAATCTTGGTAGTCATCCAAAATTACAAATCCATATCTCTTACCACTACTGCTAGGAGTTTTGATGAGACCAATAAATCTATATGCAATAGTTCTAATGGTCTTTTAGTAGAGATGACATTTTTAGGATGAAAACTTGAGTGAGTTTATTTTCCTTTAACACATGCATCACATATTCATCCTTTTCAAATTTTTGTGGGAAAACCTCTAACTAATCTAATTTGATAGTTTTGAAATATTTTCATATTTAAATGTCCTACTTTTCTGTGCCAAATCCATTTGTCATTTTCAAAGGATGCAAAACATGTAAGATCAGATAATTCTTCTAAACATATGCTATAGAGATTTTTGTTCCTAGTTCCAGAGAATAGGACTTTCTTGGTGGATGACTCTCTTATCACACATATTGTTGGTTGAAACATAACTTCATAGCCACTGTCACATAATTGACTTATGCTTAGAAGGTTATGTTTTAAACCTTTCATATAATAAACATTATTAATTTGGACAGAGTTAGTCATACCTACCTTGCCTATTCCTTTGATTTTAGCTCTGTTGTTGTCACCAAAGGTAACTGTGCCTCCTTCTACTTTGTGTAATTGGATAAATTTGCTTTTGTCCCCAATCATATGTCTTGAGCAACCACTGTCCAATAACCATTGCCTTTTCTTTTTGATAATTCTAGTTGGTTCCTCATCTTCTCTTTTCCTGCCATGAGACACAGATTGGCTGTTTCTTCTTCTGGATCATCTTCTGATGAACTTTCTGTATCATCCCAGGAAACCATCATGGCTCTATTATTCTTTAGGAAAAATTTATGGGTTCCTTCTTCAGTTTGTGGACAATCAGCTTTCATATGTCCAGACTTGTTGCATTCAAAGAATATTATTTGAGATTTTCCTCCTTCAAATTTTTGTCCTACATTTCTGGGGTGTAAAGCTTCTTCTTCCTTTCCCTTTCTTTTCAGCATTCTCTAAATCCTCTTGGAAATTAAGGCAAGCTCATCATCATTTCCAGAGGTTGATTCTTCCTCTTCATACTTTTGTTCTCTATCTTCTGCTGAGGAATTTGCACTAGTGCTAGCCCTTTTCTAGGTGCTGACCTTAAGTGCTATTGTTTTTCCTCTTCTTGGTAGTATTTCATCCATGAGTTCTTGCTCATGAACTTTGAGAGATCTAAGAAGTTCATCTAGTTTCAAGACAGCAAGATCCTTTGCTTCTTGAATGGTCATTACCTAGGCCTCCAAATTTTTGGAAGACTTCTAAGTATTTTTCTGACTTGCTCTTAGTTTGTATAACTTTTTCCAAGAGTTTTTAAGTCATTTACAATAATGGTGAATCTTCTAAACATTTCATCAATTGAATCATGTTCTAGCATATGAACATTTCATATTGATGAATCAAAATATTTATTTTTTATTCTTTCACCTGATCTATTCCTTCATGTGCAATTTTGAGAGTCCCGTATTTCTTTTGCAGTAGCACATCCAACTACTTTATCATATTCTCCTCTGCTGAGTGCACATAAAAGATAGAACCTAGCTTTGGCATTCAAAGATACTTTTGCTTTTCTTATGAGGTCCAGGTTTCTTTTGCTTTAGGTTGTGGTGGCTCTTCCTCCACTTTGGACGGGTTCTCCTTTTTTGGTTGGGCTAATACTCTGGTTCTTTTGACAGTAGGAATGGAGTTTCCTTTTTCAACAATATCCCACAAATCAATGTCTTGCGATTCTAGAAAAAGTTTCATTCTTTCTTTCCAGTAATAATAGTCTTTTCCATCAAATGCAGGAGGTCTATTTGTAGAAGACCCTTTGGAATGAACATTCCAGCTCCATGGTTCACCATTCCTTTGTTGATCTTTTTCCTCTCACACGTTAATGTGCTCAACCCTAGAGGCAAGCTCTAGTACCAATTGAAGTAAATATTACAGTCACAAGAAGGGGGGTTGAATTGTGACCTTTTCAAATTTCTGCAATCACTTCTATATATTCTACTCAAGTGATTTACTTTGGGATATTAGAGCGTTAAATAAACAGTATAAAACAATATGTAATATCACAAATTACTTGAATGAATCTAGTATGTAGAAAATATAGTCTCTTTCTGGAAGTACTTTCTTGGAGTCACACTTACTTAGGTATTAGATAGGTTTGAAAACAGTTTTATGTATGTATGGTGATTATCCTATCTTATGAGTAATTAGATGAAGCTTTCAAAAATAAAGAGTATAGGGAGAGAAGAAGTATGCTCACAGTATATTTATACCGGTTCACCCTTTAAACCTTAGGCTACGTCCAGTCCCTACCTTCGTATGAATTTTTCACTATATCAACCTTGATACAAACAGCCTCAACATGCCTCTTAGTGCACACACCACCTAGTATTCTTCTGCAGCCTCTACAGGATCTACTCAATATTCTTCTGGAGCCTCTGCAGGCTCCTACAATTAGTATTCTTCCGCAGCCTCTGTAGGTTTCTACACAAGATTCAAGAGGAAATCTGCATCAAAACGACGCTCCTAACTTCTACAGATTCTACATAACTCTCTCAAGAAGAACTAACACCCTTTTTGTTAGTTTGAGATTACAATCAACGATATTAATAGAAAATTACAATAAAGTCTCAATATTACAACCAGTACAACAGAATTTAGTGGCCCACACATTCTTTCACACTTTCCTAACTGTTTAAGAACAATACTAAAGATTTGCAGAAAGTGGAATTTCTCCAGGAGAAAGGATAGAGAATAAAGATAGGAAATAGAAATGGTAATTTTGATGCAAGAGAACTTCTTTTGGTGTTGTGTGTGTCTTGGAACGAAGAGGGAGCTCCTTTTTATAGTCAAGGTTGGCTCCAACTGCCGTTAGAATGCCATGGAGAAGGGGTTAAGCTCCCAAGTTGGCCTTGTAAGAGTTGTCACTTCATGTGGCAGTTTTTCTCTCTCATCAGGTTTGACTAGTCTATCTTTTGGATAGTGTATCTTCTGGAGCCAGAATTTTCATTCTGTTTGAGCTTCCTTCTTCTGGAGTAATGTTTGATGAGACATGCAAGAATACTAGGTATTTTTGTATTTTTAGAAAATAGTATTTGTATCTCCAGTAAATTGAATTGTTAGTGTGTTCTGTCAATTTCTTTCTTCTGGAGCTTGTTATCAGTATTCTTTCTCTGAAGCAGTGATGTATTGATAACAGTTTCTTCTCAACAACTTTCTTGCTTTCTATAATCTTCTGAACAACCTTTTGTATTGACATGAGGTTCACATTGTGCAGAATAGTGATTATTGAAACTGTTTCTTCTGAGCATGTGTATTTGGTAATGTAGTCTATCTTCTGATGGTTGCTTCTTTCTTAACATATTCTTTTATTTATTTTCTCGTTCTTTCTAAGATAAACTCAATTGCAACCATTAGCATGCATTTATTCAAAATTATATTAAGTGTATTTGAGAGTATGTCATTATGAAACATATTAAGAGGATTCTTGGACCTTACAGATAACCTCACCAATACCCATTCACTGACTTTTGGACTTAAACTACCATCATATTACCTTAATAGAGCCTTGGGGAGGGATGCCAATGAATTGTACGGTAAGCATCCAAGATAGTTAAACCTTGCAGACCAAGATAAGATAGAAGTCATCAATCATTGGATAAGTTTATGGAACGAATAACAAATTGAATGTCCATTTCTTTTCCGCCAAACACATTTTTATGCCATCTCCAAATCCACGAAATTGTAACCAAGACAAAGTACCTTAACACTGCAAATATTTTGGTGCAGCTAGACTGGACATTTGAAATATGAATGAAATTGTGATTCGAAACCCTCATTCAGAACCAAATCTCCCGGGAGTGAGGGCAATCCCAAAGGCAATGGAGAACATCTTCATTATTCTAAGAGCAACGAGAACAGGATGTAATATGCACAATATGACTTCTAAAACGCCTCTCATTAGTTGGCAACCCGTCATGAATAATCAACCAAATCATATATAAATCACAATTTCTCTTAATATCGTGCCTTCCAGATCTAGCCAGAAGACACTTCTTCCCTACCCATATTATTGGGAGATTCCCTTTGTTGAAGCTAACGAACCACTAGTTGCTTAGTACACTCCCTAATTATTCCTATTCCAAACCCAAGAGTCTTTGAGCATACAATAGAGGTTGGTTTGCTTATTATGGATGATCCACAATCACTGGGCAAGAGCCATACGAACCCCTTTTAAATTCCATTCTTCCCATTAATCAAATCACGAACAGATAAATGAGGTCTGCAATATGAACAAAGGGGAAGAAGTAATCATAGAATCTCCTACGACATGTCCAATTTTATACCAAACAAGAAATCCCCTGTTCTAGGAGAAAACTAAGGGGTCGTTTACTTTGAGAAAATATTTTGTTTTCATTTCTTATTTTTTTAGTTTTAATTACAAAAAAATGCCAACATGTTTTTTCATTTCATTTCTTGCTTTCAAAGTTTGTGCAAGAAACAAGAAACCAAACAAAGTTGTTTACTGTTTCCTACACAAAATTTGAAAATAGAAATGGAATAATATTTTTATTATCAAACTGAAATAGTTTAATAATTAAAACTAAAAAAAAGAAGAAATGAAAACAGAAAATATTTTTTCAAAATAAACGATCCCTAAAACTCTCCTTCAAAGCATTCTTTCTTAATGATACCCTTTCATATATATCAGTCATACAAACCAATATATGTACTAGATGGTACATCCCTTAAGGTACTTGGCTTGGAGCACCTTTACCCAAAATTTATCTTTCCACGCATCAAAGACATAAACATGCTTCCAAGCAGAGATTGTTTGTACTTTCAGGCTTCCCGAACTCCATGCCACCTTCCTTTTTCGAAGCAATGACTTTATTCCAATTAACCGGGTGCTAACTTCTTTGGTCAGACTTGCCACTCCAAAGAAAACTCCTAACCTTCATGTTAATTACATTACAAACACTGTCGAATAAAGATATAATTTAGTTAATTAAAATCATAATGATAGGAAGATTATATCTTTTTATTGAAATCAATTTACATATTATTTGATAATAAGGTATAATTAAGTTAAATAAAATCATAATGATAAGAATAAAGGTAGAGATTTATATTAAAAATAAGAGTTTGAATAGAAAATAATTGGATACAAGTTTGAATCTTAATAAATTTCATATTTTAGGATTGACATTTAAAATTAAAATAGGAAGTGAAAGAATATTAGTATTAAAGATTGAGAGAGAGAGTCCACTCTCACAAGTAGTGTGTGCATATGGGGAATTCGCCATCCAATAAGAGAAGAGAGAATGCTAAAAAATCATTGAGCGAGAAAGAGTGGGTAAGTGGGTGTCACACTCTATTAGATGAGATCTCAAAATTATAATATATACTAGAATATAAAGTGATATAAAATTTTAGAGTAATCTATATTCCATACATAGCCCACGAGATGCAAAATCTTGTATTTGACAAGTCGTTGTGTAACTTAGGGGTGGGAATCAGGTAGGTCATCTGGTAGGGGCCCTACTTGGCATCGATATGATTGGCCAGCTGATTGTTTATTAAAAATAGATTAGGCTCTTTATAAGCATGTTTATAAATAAGACGGGCACATGGCGGGGAAAAAAGGTAGGTTTTACGGGTGAGGCAGCCGAATAAATAGAATAAGGAAAGAAGAAAGACGTGGGAGAGGGAAGGGTGGATGAAGAGTAATATTTATAAATTACTTTTAATATAATATATTTAGTTTTCTAATATATACAATAATATAATAAACACATATTGAGTTAATTTTATTTCCTTAAACTATTTTTATGAACTAAAACTAAACCTAACTATATTTATTAAGCATAAGTCAATTATGTGATAGTGGGTATAATGTATCGTTCATGTTGCATAATAAAAAAACCCCCTAATCAAGTCCTATTTTCTGCCAAAAGACACAACAATGTGTATAAAATAAACTTGGAGGAACTAGTAAATCAGATAATGAAGTGTTTCATGTCCGTTGAAGATGAAAAACAGATTTCGCATCAGAAACTTGGGCATGCCAGCTTGAGATTAATCTCAAAGCTTACAAAGCATAACCTTGCAAAAGGATTACCCAAGCTTTCTTACAAATATGATATTTTATGTGAAAGTTTGAAGGGAAAATAAATAAGAACCTCATTTCAAAGTAAGAATGTTGTTTCCACTTCAAGACCACTTGAACTCCTTCACATTGATTTGTTTGGTCCAATAAGAACTACCAGCCTTGGTGGGAAAAAGTATGTACTGTTGATGACTATTCAAGATTCACATGAGTTATCTTCTTAAGTAGCAAGGATGAGACTTTTGAGAATTTCTCAATCTTCTATAAATAAGGTATAGAATGAAAAATGATTTTGTATTTTCGCTATAAGAAGTTATCATGGTGGAGAATTTGAAAACAAAAACTCCATAGTTTTGCAAAGAGAATGAGATCTTCACAATTTCCTTATGGCAAGAACACCTCAACAAAATGGGGTTGTTGAGAGAAAGAACATGAGTTTGCAAGAGATGGGTAGAACCATAATTCTATCAAGTTCTTTACCTAAATCATTCTGGGTTGAAGTTGTTCACACAACACGCTACCTTCAAAACTTAATTTTGATAAGGCTAATTCTTAAAAATACTCCTTATGAATTGTGGAAAGGAAGAAAACCCAACACATCATACTTTCATATCTTTGGATGTGAGTGTTTCATACTTAACACTAAAGATGACATTGGAAAGTTTGATGCTAAATCAGATAAGGGATTCTTTATTGGATATTCAGAAACTTCCAAAGCCTATAGAGTTTATAATTGCAGAACTTTTGTTGTTGAAAAATATATCAATGTAAGATTCAATGATGGTAGAAAGACTGATAATGAACTATTAGATCTAGCTTACAGGTTTAGAGCTAAATCAAACAACTAAAGACCTTCAGACAAAGATTAAAGAACCATTTGGAGGACCATTTGAAGCTAAACTAATTCAGACAACCAATGTTGAGTCTCAGAATGAAGGCGAATCACCTTTCAACCTGATTGTAGATTCAAGCCACATCATTTTATAGAGCAAATAATTGGGGATACTTCAGAAGGTTTGAGAGCAAGATCATGACTAAAAGATGTCAACAACCTTACTCTACTGTTTGAAGTTAAGCCAAAGAACATTGATGAAGCTTTGCATGATGAAGGGTGGATCCTTTCAATGCAAGAGGATCTGAATCAGTTTACTAGGAATGATGTCTTCTTAACCTCATGGGAATTCAATTATTGGAACCAAATGAGTTTTTAGAAACAAGTTGAATGAAGATGGGAAAGTGGTCAGAAATAAGGCAAGACAGGTGGCTCAAGGGTACAATCAGCAGGAAGGTATTGACTTCACTGAAACCTCTGCACCAGTAGCCAGGTTAGAATTCTTTTATCTTATGTTGCACAAAATGAAATCAAACTATATCAAATGGATGTGAAAAGTGCTTTTATTAATGGAATCATTGAAGAAGAAGTATTTGTCACAACCCCCTAGTTTTGAAGATGTTGCTTTTCTTGAACATGTTTTCAAACTTAAGAAAACTCTTTATGGTCTGATACAAGCCCCAAGAGCTTGGTATGACAAACTAAGTAGTTTTCTTATTAAAAATCGTTTTGAAAGAGAAAAAGTAGACACAACTGTCTTTAGAAAATAATATGAGAAATGACTTCATTCTTTTCCAGATATATGTTGATGAAATTATATTTGGTTCAACTAATCCTTCTTTGTGCAAGGGATTTTCTAAGCTTATGCAGCTAGAATTTGAGATTAATGATGGAAGTGCTCAAATTCTTTCTTGGACTTCAAATCAAGTAAGAAGCAAATTGTATATGGATCCACCAAAAGAAATATACAAAGGAAATGGTTAAGAAGTTCAACATGAGTGATTGCAAGCCAATGAGAACTCCTATGCATCCATCAGCTATCCTATGCAAAGATGAAGAAGATGAACCAAATCAAACTCCTTTTAGAGGTATGAATGGATCGCTACTATATCTTACAATAAGCAGACCTGAGATTATGTTCACTGTATGTCTCTGCGCAAGATTTCGGACAGATCCAAGAGTTTCTCATCTGAAAGCTTTTAGGAGAATTTTTCAGATATTTATGTGGAATTACTAATCTTGCTTTATGCTATAAGAAGATTAAGGATTTTAGGTCAGTGGGATTTTGTGATGCTGATTTTGATGGAGACAAAATTGAAAAAAAAAAAAAGCACCAGTGGTGGATGTCACTTCATTGGTAGTAACATGATCAATTGTTCTAGTAAAAAACAAAGCACAATTTCACTCTCAACTGCTGAAGTTGAGTATATTGCCACTGCAAAATGTTGCTCACAACTGCTATGGGTAAAATATGTTAGAACCATAAGAAACACTAGAAGGGGGGTTGAATAGTGTTTTAAAATCTTTAACAGATTTTTCTAAAAACCTTTAACAAGCAAAATTGATTTGGAAAAGTTTGAGCAACCTTTCGAAACTGGAGGTTCAACAACTTGCTGATGCAACTCAGAAGGTTGGATAAAGACAATTTTAACGTATTTTCACATGAAGAAAAGATTGTTTACTGCGTGGATTTATAAAACAACTTTTCTAAAACCCTCCTTGGTTAGTTTAAACAGAATATAAAGAGATAAGGGTAGAGAGAACCTAGCCACAGAAAATTTATCCCGGTTCACCCACTATCCTGTTAGGACCACAAAAAACACTAGAATGGGGGTTGAATAGTGTTTTTATAATCTTTACAGTTTTTTGGAAAACCTTTTGAACAAGCAAAATTGATTTGAAATATTTGATCAACCTTCCAAAACTGGGAAGTTCAGCAACTTGCTGATGCAACTCAGAAGGTTGAATAAAAGCCTTTTTAAAACTATTTTCTCTTAAAGAAAAGATTGTTTTCTGCTCAGATTATTAAAACAACTTTTCTTAAACCCTCCTTGGTTAGTATTAAACAGATAATAGCGGAAATTAAAGAGTTTAAGAGGTAGAGAGAACTTAACACAAAGATTTATACTGGTTCACCCACTAACACAGTGAGATACGTCCAGTCCCAGGGCAAAACTCCATTGGATTTTTCACTAATCCCGCAAGATTACAACGAGTATTATTTGCACACCTGGCCTCTCCAAGCCCAATGAGTATTCTTTATCTTCGACTGCCTCTCCAGGAAACTCTTGCAGTATTCTTTGCACACTTGGCCTCTCCAGGCCCAACGAGTATTCTTTGCACACCTGGCCTCTCCAGGCCCAACGAGTATTCTTTGCACACCCGGCCTCTCCAAGCCTTAACGAGTATTCTTTATTCCTCCAAGCCTCTCCAGGCTCTCAGACACTTAATAATGTTTACAATATAAACTAAGTTTAAGTTTCTAAGAAACTTAAACTCAGGTTCTTCTTGTACAAAGGGATAACTGAGTGAAACTCAGGATACAAAGGGTAAATCTAAATACAAGGAAATACAGAGATACAAGTGTATAAGTTTAGCTTATTCTAATCTCTAACAGATTTTTCTTCTTCATAGAGTTGGCTTGATAAGATATCATTTTGAGCTTCTGCCAGATCTCTCTTGGGCTTTTCTATTGTTTATCTTGAGATTCATTCAAGCCTAGGGTTCACCAAAGGTTCGCCAATCTTCAAAGTCTTTCATAAGACTATTTATATGTTCTAGAAATATAGTCGTTGAAGATTGCTTATCATACCGTTGAGAAGTAATGATTTACACTCTTAGAGTTGTTGTGAAATACCTTCTCAGAGCCGTTGTGAGATAGCTTCTCTTTTGCTTATCTTCTGACTTGAGCAGAGTAGGTGTGTAGCTATGATTCAGTTCTGACGCTCAGCAGTTTTGGCTCTTAATCTTTTCTGAGAGAATTTCTAATACTTCAGCAGGTTGATGTTCTTTTCTCTCTCTCTCCTTTACTGTCAGGAAGTCTGGTATTTAGATTGAGATGTAAATATCCATTAGACTTCGCTTGAAACCCGTTGTGAGTTATCTTTCTCTTTGTTGAGATGCGGGCTTCTGATAGCGTATTGCAGAGGCGATACATGAGTAGGTGTGCAGCAGCGCTGACTCTGTCTCTGACCTCTCTTTGCCCTTCTGCAGTAGGTTTCCTCTTTTATGTCGGTAATAAAGCTGTACCAGAAAGCCTTTGTTTCTCCTTGCATCGATTCAGCTTAACCATTAATATTTGCTGAGACTTGAGTCTTTTAATGCATCAATCAGATTAACTCGTAAGTCTTCAGAGAGTAGCATAACGTCTCTAGTTTTAGAAGGTTCTTTAAGCTTCAGCAGATTCTGTCCTTCAGAGTCTGATCGTTTTAGCAGACTTAAGTTGCCATGTCATCAATTGGTATTTCAGAATGTGTTCAGCAGTCACAAATTCAGTACGCACATACTTTCAGCAGGTTGATCAATTCTTCAGATAGGTTCTTCAATTCTTCAGTAGATTGATCAGTTCTTCTTTCAAAAGGTTGCTTTGACTTCAGAGTGTTGTTCTAGATCAAAAGGTTCAAAGTATGCTTTCTTCAGAAGGTTCTTCAAGCTTGTTTTAGCCAGTTCAGTGTAAGCTATCTTCAGATCGTTTGGCATAAGCATATTTTAGTATGTTCATGATAGTATTTTCCTGCAACACATAGAACAAATACCTTTGAGCAGAATCTGTTTCTTATTCAGATAATGTGATCAACAAATTTGATAATCATTAAAACCAAGGGTAATGAGTCTTTAATTTGAATACTTAAATTAATTCTGAGACTCAACATATCCCAGTGAGCTACATCCAGTCCCAGGGCAAACACACCACTGGATTTTCACTAATCCCGCAAGATACAATATTCTTTGGACACATGCCCTTCAGCTAAACCAAGTATTCTTTGCACACCTAGCCTCTCCAGGCTAACCAAGTATTCTTTGCACACCTAGCCTCTCCAGGCTCAATTGATATTCGATTTTTCCTCCAAGCCTCTCTGGGCTCTCAGACATTTTACAGTGTTTACAAATGTGATAATTTTAAGTTTCTAAGAAACTTAAACACAGGTTCTCTTGTACAAAGGGATAACTGAGAATAACTCAGGATACAAGAATAAATCTAAGTACAAGGAATGATCTACAATAAAGTGTTTGGCTTGAAAGGGTTTTCTCTTAATATGGCCGATTCACTCTTTTTGCTAAGACTTTTCTTCTTTTCTTTCTGGAGAGCTTCTCTAACAATTTATTGCTTTCTTGATCTTCTTTTCTTGAGCGCTTCACCTTTCTGTGAGGTTTTTCTATTTGGCTCTCTCTCTCTCTCTCCTTCAAGGCCTTTCATTGAGCTATATATAGCATCCAGAAAAGTAGCCGTTGAGAAAGTAGTCGTTGAGAGATAGGCTTGTGAAAGTCTTTGACTTGAGTAGAATAGGTGTGCAGAAATAGCACTGCTCTGACACACAGCAGGTTCAGAAGTTCCTTTTTCGTGTACGATGTTCCATAAGATGCGAAAAGAACTCTGTAAAAATCTTCCTTTTGTAGATGATGTCAGAAGACATTTAGAGACCTTTAAGTCTTTGCGCAGAAAGCCTTCGAACTTTGACAACTACTTTATTGCACGAATCAGTAAGACTTCTCAGCATAAGGAATGGTACATGTCATCAGAAGGTTGAGAGAGTCTTCAGCAGATTCAAGTACTTTCAGAGAGTTCTTCATTTCAGTGAGCTTGAATTATCACGTCATCAAGTGATAGTTTCAGAGAGTATGTGTTCAACAGGCACAAATTCAGTACGCACATACTTTCAGCAGGTTGATCATTTCTTCAGATAGTTGCTTTAACTTGAAGATTTGCTCATTTTTTAGTTGCTGCAATAACAAAGACAAACTACCTTTCTCGTAGAATTTGTTTATTAATCAAATTTGTTAAACATTAAAACCAAGGGTAATGAGTCTTGAATTGAATTGAATACTTAATTTATATTGAGACTCAACAAAATATCAGCTCAAGGATCTTAACATGAATGAGCATTGCATACATGTTATGTGTGATAATACAAGTGCAATTAATCTTTCTAAAAATCCCATACAAATTCTAGGGCAAAGCATATAGAGATCAAACATCATTTCATTAGAGACTATGTTTAGAAAAGTGTTTTTGATATTCAGTTCATTGAAACAAAGCGTCAATGGGCTAATATATTCATAAAACCTCTTTTAGAAGATAGATTTAAGTTCATAAGATGTCATTTGAACATTGATGCTTTATTTGGTAAATAATATGTCTAAAACACTTGACTGTCTGAACTTGTTCTATCATCTGATGACGTGGCTATCTGAGATTTTTGCTCTTCAAAAATTCAAAATCGGCCTCTGCCACTTCTACACGTTACCCAAAGTCTGCGCACGACCCTATAATTGTCATAATTATGAAACAGGACCTATATAAAGAAGAGAAACTAGTTAGGGCTACGCTTTCACTTATGTAAAATTGCTTTCCTTCAATCTCATGTTTCCTCTCTACATTCTCTATGTCTTCAACCTTCAACCTCAACCTTTGTCCTTCAAGTTTTCTGCAATGGCATCTGAGAAGAATCTAGTGGAGGTGACATTGTCAGAGCAAGGTTATGAATCTCTCCAACTTGGTTGAGGGTAAGTTGACTTAACTCCAGAATTTGATGGAGCTGGATGGTGGTCTCCTTTCCTATCATTTATCAACCCCTTCAAGGGCAATGTCTTTCTTATTGATGATGGATAGGCATCTAATGAGGAAATTGGAGATGGAAGATGAACATATGGATTTTAATATTGCAAGGAGCTATGGGAGCAGATTCTTCAAGCCTCTTATGATATAACCATGCTTCATACTACTTGGACATGAGTGGATCCGGATAGGATTGTGCCAAGGTTACCTTTTCCAGAAACTGATAAGTTGAAGGAAAGAAAATCTACAAACAATCTCTGAAGGGTCCTTTGAAGCCCTTGACACCAAGGCAATGGGAGATAAGCATAAGGAGAGAGGGATTGAACCACAACAGGAAAAACTGGGTGTGGTCTTCTTATTGGAGGCTCAAAGAAGTTGTTGCAACTGCTCCTAATCCAAACCCAGAACTGTTTCCCCTACATGAGTTTGAAGTGCATAAAGGTCCCTTTTCCAAGCAATGGAGTAAGATTATGGGTCATCATTTGCATGAAGAATGGAGTTTGTTGAAAAATATAGATAATCGGTACTTTTACATAATCAGAAAGCCATGTTACTTTGTTTTTCCTAAGGAAGCTACATTTCATGCTTTCTTCTCCTTTTATATCAATATTGTCTTTCACTCTCCAGACCCTACTGAAGACTCTTATGTTCAGAATTTTACCTTGTTGGAGCAGATAAGGAATTTGAAGTTGTTCAATCTCAACTTGTTCAGAGACAAGATCAACTCATAGCTCAGAAAAAGAGAATGAGACAAGATAATGAAGACTTCAAGGTTGTTGTGCCTCAGAGATTTCTAAGACAAATGACTCAATGATTGATGTAATCAAAGAGACATTGCTTAAAAAGCCAAAATGAAAGTCTATGATGTTGTAGCCAAACCTCTTATCCTTTAATAAAATGAGCTATTTCAAACAAGTCCTGTGTTCTTTTTATTCTGATCATGCATTTGATTACATTGCTTTTTATATTTATTTTTTATGCATTATTTTGCTCTGTTTCCCTAATATATCACCTGCTCTGACACTGTTTGTTTGCTTCATATACCCTTTTGATGGATGACAAAAAGGAGAGTAATACTTAACTGAAAATTTATGCTAAGTGTATGTAGTTCAGGGGGCAAAACTTAGAAACTGACTAAGTTGGGGGGAGCTTGCACACTTACATTTTCTCTTTAACCCTACTGAAGTCATTTCTTAATTTTGATGGTTTGTCATCATCAAAAAGGGGGAGAATGTTGAGTCTCAAGACTTGATAATTTTAACACCCTCCATAACTAATTTTGATTACAACAACACTAACTGCATGTATTATAGAGAATCTAACTTTTGTGCTTTGATTATTTTCAGACAACCCTCTTAAAAACCTGTCTGGAAGCTTTCTGAACCAGATGTGAGTTCCATCAAAAAGACGAAAAGTATTTCATAAACACAATTCAACCATCTTCTTGTGTTTACTTGTGTTTCTACAAAAATGTTCAAAAATCTTTACAAGGGAGAGGTGTGTATGACACACTTAAAGGAAAACAATGAAAAAAAAAGTACAAAAGTGATACATGCTTTCTATCTAGTTGAGAGAGTATAGGTAAGTGAGTGTCTCATTCTCTTAAATAAGATCTCAAAATTAATATAGAAAAATATAATAAAATAAAATAACTAGTATTTTAACCACTTGTGCATAGCACAAGATCATATTGCTTTTTATTTATAATTTTAAGATAACTTAAAAAATAATATAAAAAGATGATCTATTTAATTAAGCTCAAGAAATAATGTGACAATACACTATTGGATGTCAGTATAAAACTTTTGTACATTAATAGTGCATATTCATTAAACTCTAAATAAAAAACATTCAAAAAAATAAGGTGATTGTCATATAAAATTTATCAACATGTTTTAATCAATATGTTTTGAATTTTAAAATAAAAATATAAATGATTTTGATCACAATAACTTTTAGGGTTGAGCATAATACTACATAACATAAAAAGTTTTTATTAAAAAGTAAATATTTATTTTTCTTGTATATTTATGGGGTAATTAATACTTCTCTTTTCAATAATTTTTTTTTCATTTTTGTAGTCATATCTTGAGCTCTAAGGGCTGATGTTATCATATTGAAAAACAAAATGATGATAAGGAGAAATTCAAAACTTATGTAACAATGAAATTTTAATTAATTATTGTATTATAATTTAAAATAAAACAAGAAAGAAAGTCATGTGGATAATATTGGAAAGGAGATATACAAATTTTTGTAATGATAATAAATTTTCTATTTTTTAATTTAAAATAGAATGAACACACTCAAATTTAATATACAAGAGTAGATTTTTATAGCCATATAGGGTCGGTGTTATCAAAATCAAAATATAAATAATAAAGAGGAATTCAAACTTACGTAACAAAATATAATGATAAGAAACTTTTAAAATTATTATAATTTTTAAATAAAATCAAAAGTCACATAGATTAACATAGAAGCTCTGTTATTCTGAGAGTGAACATGAAATCTCTATTATATATAACTCCAATTTATTATATAAGAGTAGATAAAGAGTACTCAATACTCTACTTATTTATACCCGCATATAATACGTTTAACATGTCTATAATTATGGTTTTTAAAAGTATATATAATTTGAATTAAATTAAATATTTTACTTGTAAATAATAATTTGTATTATATAATTAATTTATAAAAAAGACTCATTAAAAGTAAAACATATTAAATACAATACTTTTGATATATATTTTTATCTTAAATCCTATATTAAAGCCTGAAAACAATAAAAAGGTGAAGTGTTAAATTCGCTTTGAGAAATGATAGTTGTACAATCATACAACATAGAACAAAGAAAGGTATAAAGAGAAATGTAGAATGTGATATGTGATGTGATGAAGAGATATTGAGTGAAAAAATGTACTTTACGAGTTTTTATATGTTTGATTGTATATATGAATTTGTTATCTCATTAGTTTTTGTGGTATGATATTACTTGCTTCATTGATGCGAATGTCTCGTGAATCCCTTACCCCCAGTATAAATAGATAGAGATATGAAATTTATACAATATCAAACATACAACAATCCATACAACACACATTTAATTTCTCTCTCTTCTCTCTTTTTACACTCTTCATCTCTCCATGTATTATTGTTTGGTGTACAAATAACAATACTCTACTTAAAATCGTGATTTCCAATAAAAACATTTTATATATATGCATTCTTAACGAGTGTCTCAATGAAACACTCGTTAGCGGAATCGATATTAGATTTATCACTCATGCGTCGTTAAAACAACTTATGGAATATGCGATTGAAACATAAGATGCACTTTTGCACAAAACTTTGAAATAATAAGTCCAAACATCTCCAAGCCAAGAGCTAAGGATTGAGACATATGTTTGAAAATTCTAACTTGATCTAGGCTTCTGATTTATTTTATTCAACTTAAAAGGGTTAAAAAAAAAAATTCCAACTTGTCATTACATAAGCAAGAAGAAAAGCTATAAAAATAAGGCATGGCATGTATTCACAGTGGCATAAATCTCTACACAAAAATTCAACCTTGTGAAATGATATATCAATAAGAAAGAAAAAAAAAAAGCCACATTATTATAGAACTACGTAGCCTAAACTAAACTTCTACTTCTAGTGCTTTAGAAGTTGGATTTTGTGGAGGAAGTTGATTTTGAAGTACCCCGTTCCCGTTGACCCCAGGATCATGGGAATCATTAGTCACAATTGTTGTTTTTTTCCCAAACCCAGAGTGCCCCAAAAGCTCCAGCCCCCAATCACAAATGTTCAACACAATGTAAGTCCCAATACCACCAATGAGCCCATATGCAATCGAATAGGTCATAGGCATCAGTATCAGTGTCACAAACGCCGGTATTGCCTGCCTCATGTCTTCCCAATCAATCTCCACCACCGATCTCATCATGAGCACACCCACCAATATCAACGGCGGCCCCACCGCCCACGCCGGAATCGACGCCAGCAACGGCGTAAAGAAGAACGCTAGAAAGAAATACGCTGACACCGTCAACGCCGTTATCCCCGTCCGGCCACCCTCTCTGATCCCCGTCGACGACTCGATAAACGCCGTCACCGGCGACGTCCCCAGCAGGGACCCTACCACGATCGCCGTGGCATCAGACATGAACGCGAAATATTGACCCTCAAAATCCCCTTTCTCATCCATGAAACCTGCGAACCGCGCCATGGAGTACAACGTTCCGGTCGTGTCGAGAATGTCCACGTACAAGAACGTTACCATCGCTTCCCAAAAAGACCCCTTCCCTATGTTCTTGAAGCTCAACGCCCCTGCTGTGCTCTTTATAGTGTGTATGCCCACCACCTTCTTGAAATACTCGTGGGCCGAGTCACCTGCCTCGGTGTTTGGAAACACCGTCACTTTGGTGTTTCGAAACCACGACACAGCGGTTACAAAAACGATGCCGTATATCATAGCGCCTTTGATGTTTTTCACGAGACAGTACGCGATGATCACGAAGCCCACCAGGCCCAGCCATAGCGTCGGGCTTTCCATCCTATCGCGAAGGCAGAAAATATCGCCTGATACGGTTCCGCCTGGTAGCAAACTGACGGTTCCGTTAGCTGCCGTTATAACGGGAGCAAGGGAAGCCCGCGAGGAGGTTGGGCAACCACCCAGGGTAACCAGGGTGGAGGAGCTATACCCGATTAGCCCAATTCCTTGGTCGCCTTGAAGCCCGATGAAAGCGAGGAAAAGCCCAATTCCGGCGGAGGAGCTTATTCTAACGGGCTTGGGCACGAGCTTAGCGAGTTTGACGCGTAGACCAATTGCTGAAACGAGCAAGAAGATCACACCTTCGATAAAGACGGCGGCGAGGGCGCTCTGGTAGGAGACGTTTCCGGAACCGTGAAAGCCCACGACGGTGTAAGCGAAATAAGCGTTAGTACCCATGCCAGGAGCTAGGCCCAGAGGGAGGTTGGCGAAAGCACCCATGATGAATGAACCAATGAGAGAGGAGACTACGGTGGCAACGATCAAGTCTTTGCGGGTTTTGTCGAGGCAGGCGGCGTAGCCCGGGTTAACCGGGTTGAATTTGCAGGACTGGTCGGGTTGAATGACGCGGAGGGATGGGCCTGTGCAAGAAGAAAGAGGGATTGAAGGGTCAGAGCAGAGAGGGACACAGTCGGAAACAGAGCAGGTGCCGCCGGAGTCACTTAGGATGGAGGCGTTGACGGCGAGGATGTAGGCCATGGTGAGAAAGGTGGCGGTGCCGGCACGGAGCTCGGTGGTGAAGGTGGAATTGCGCTGAGAGAGCTTGAACCATTTGCCTACTCTGCTGTTGGCTACGTAGGAGTTGAGACGAGAGAGGGGCTTGGTGTGGGAGTTGTGGGCTGGGAGTGGGGGCCTTTGACCCTCCATTTCCATTTGGGATGTTGGAGGGAAGTTCTTGGTTAAGGTTTATATATATAGGATTAGGATAAATATATACCAATATGAGATCGAGGTTTGATGTTGGTTGCGTGTGGTTTTTGTTTGAGGCGGAGCAGAGCAGAACAGAGACTGAGCTGTTGCAATTGGCAATCTTTGAGTTGTTATGTAACTAGTATTGTATCTGTTTTTGCAATGGATAGATTCCAAGGAATGGGATCTTTCTAATATATAGAAAATATTGCCATCAGCGGTATCAAATTTTGAGATTTTTTTTTGTCAATAATAATTAACGTGAATGATAATAATACCCGGGATTCGAGGGATAATCGGGTGAAATCCTTTTTTATTTCATATCTGACGTCATTATTATTATTTTTATTATTATTTAATTTATTGTCCTTCCTTATTTATTTTATTGAGATGTTTTTAGATTCAGTTTTTTTTTTTTTAAATTCTTCGTGATACCATAACATGGGCTCTATCTCCAATTATAATCATTTCATACTTTAATAATGTTATCAACTATATACTAATAATGATTAATTGAAAAAAAAAAAACTAAATAGTTGGAATGTGAAGCAATGTAGTATGTGTGTGCTCCAGCTCCGTTTACACATGGTGCATATATATATATTTTTCCTCAGATTCAATTATCCATTGACAATTCAACGGGGTGAGTGTGAAAGCTACGCTCCATGAGCTAGCCTTGGGTAAGTTCCTTGTGGGCGACTAGGCTTGGGTAAGTAGGATGGATTTGACTTTTAAAACACACACATAAACAAATATATTTCATTCATATATAAAGTATTTTTAAAGTATTTCATTTCATTTATGTAGACATAATTGTTGTTTTAAATATATATATAACTTATTAAAATAAAAAGTTATTAATCAAGATAAAATTTATAAAATAAATTAAAACATACAATTGTTTGAGTATGCTTGTACAAAATCACACTTGCAAGGTAGGAAAATGAAAAGGAAATTTTTCCCAAAACTTCATTTGCAAACATTTAAGATTAATCTTATACAAGATTACAATACCGTCAAAAAAAGAAAAGAATCTTAAACAAATTTATTGAATGTCTATCGTTTTCATAACATCAAACTCAGTATTGAAAATAGAAAGCTTTTATATAAAAAAAAATTATTGTATTAGAAATATAAATGAATAATAAATATTCTTTTAATAAATTTTTTTTATGTTTGATATTTTTACTTAATTATCGTGTTATCAAAACCAAATAACTTAATATGATTGGTAATTTTTAAATTTATAAACTTTAAATATATAATTATAAAATTTTTTGACACTAACAATCAAATAATTTATGATTGACTAATTTTAAATAATAATATTTAAGAAAAATAAAAAATATATAAAAAATGGAATGTTAATAAGGTATTGGTTAATAAATTAAAAATAATTTTTTTTATTAAATTATGTAACATTTAATATTATAAATATAAATAATATCGTAATTTCTAATAATAAAATTTTATATATTTTATTTTTTAACCAATACGACATTATATAGCAGAACCATACACATAAAAAAAGAGATGCTTGATATCGAAGAAATTATTAACATATTAAAAATGATTGAATTAGAAGAAAAATTCATAATAATTAATTAAGAGCGACTAAGTATTCATATTTTCTTTTTTTTCAATAAGTAATCTCAGCCATTAAATTTAATCTGATGGTTATTATCAAACGTTCTCATTTCTCACAATAAAAAGTGTTCTTACTTGATATGCTCCCTATATATATATATATATATAAAATGAACTAAGACTTACCGGGTTTTAATAATATAATTAATAATTATTGGTATTTCACAAATTTTCGATATTCGATTAACTCAATAATTTTATCTTATTTAATATCAAATGTCTAACTAATACATCGAATTAAAAAAAATATGAAAAATTTTAGACAAATATTAGCTAAATGTAAAATTTTAATAAAATATAAATTTCTAAAATATAAGTTCATCATTAAATTGAGAAAGAAATGTTCACATTTAATATTTTTTTAAAAAATATAGTTACTAAAAATATTATAATTATTATTAAATAATATAATTATCCTAAATCAACATACTTATCCATTTTTTTATCTATATGTCTTTTATGATTCTAATTTTATAATTTTAACTATATTTGTCGTGGATTTATAATATTTATATGAAAGTCATTAATTTCCCCGTCGAAGCCATCATTTTCTTAATAAATCCCACCTAATTAGAGGCGAATATGTGGAAATGTTTTAGCATTGTTGACTTCCAGCTTGCACGGCTGTAAAATTCATTCACAAGCATAAAGATTTTTATATTTTAGAGCAGTACGTGACTAGTTGGCTTTCTTTTGATCTGCATTTTCTTGTTTTTTTAATTTGGTTTTGTATAACGTGGTAGTGTGCTTTCTTTCTTTTAAAATACGATAGCAGAAATTCGATATATAATAACATGTAATGTGCATTGAATATTGAGGTCCTCTATATCTCTATATCAGCTATAATGAATGGCATCATTAGACTAAAAGAATACAAATCTGTCACCATGTGCTTAATGAATATCCCAATATGGTTTCACACTTATAAATTTGTATATTTTCTTGTCTTGAATTTTCACAAGTCAAATTCAGCACATGTTTTTAGTCTAGCCTCTCTTTTCTCTTCTTCACCAATTCTGATAGCAATAGCATATAGAATAAAGACAACTAAGCACGTAGTGTTGAATCAAAGATGAAATTATGCTTTCTGTAAAATAACAACAGCAGTAATATATATAACAGGAGATGAAAGTGAAACACAAATGCATGAACATGGAGCAATGCTTAATTTTAATCATTTTTATGATGAAAAATATTTATCCACTTTCCCACGAAATTGGTAATATTTTATGGGGATTGAAATGTTAATTGGTCGAAGATTAGGTGTGGAAATAAACTTATTTTCCACAGTGAGACATGTCACAAATAAGATTTAAAAATTAAAAATGAATTAAGAGTATGAAAAGTCTTAAAGAAAAAGGGAAATGCTAGCAACACATTCTTTACAACACACTTCTTATAATGGATTGAATTAAGTCGCATGAGAGTCCCACCATATTGGGAGTGGAACCTGCATAATTTAATGGAATTCATATAAATTTTAATCAATAATAAAGAGTGTGTTGTGGCACTCCTCAAGTCTTAATGTTGTTATGAGAGAGGTTATAGGTGACATGGTTATTGAAATTCTTATTAGTTGTTTTTTTTTTATTAAGTAAATGTGTTTAAATGTATGAATGACACATGTCTCTTAAATGGTAAATTTTTAGGGATTAACTGCATGTTTGATTTATGTTTAGATAAAATTGATTTTAAAATCAATAGTTGAAAATGAATTATGCATGAGTTACGATGTGAAGGGAACCAACCACAGACAAGGTGCAACGAAACAATTTGGATTCCCCTTTAGCTAGCGTTAATGTGAAAACATGAATTAATGTTATTTTATTACAAAATGAGTAAATATGTATCTTTCAAATCACAAACGAGGCAGTTGTAGTCTCGTCTGTAGAGGTATCCACGCTAACGAACGAACTAGGAAATTCTCTTCACTTATGCTAGTATAGTGGCCGAAGAAAAGGAGGACGACTACTCATGTTCAGCATTGCGTACCTTAATATGCGATATAGACTGGTGGCTAGGTTTAACTGTTACTCTTGTATCCTATCTTATGAGCCTAGCCCATTCTTCCAGTATTCTAATTTAATTAAAATTCCTAACATTCCTAGTGAGCTTATTGTATGCGTGTGACCCAATAGATTCTCTTAATATTTGATTATGATATTAAATAAAACTGATTTGTATTTAATATCATAAATATTGAGTCGTATCTAGCAACACATCACTAATGCCTAAATATTGAGAATGTCAGTGATTTGACATATCCTATTTTGCGATAATATTCTATATGAATTGCCCCTTTGTCCAAATATCTTGAACACAAGGGCATGAAATGTGTCATCTTTGTATAGTTCAATTTATTTTTCTTGATGCTTAAACAGACTTTACAGAAAATAAACATCTCATGTTTACCTCTCTTAGCATGGCCATGCATTTTATAGTCTAACTTTATCAAGAGGCCACGGATATCACTCCTCTTACATAGGAGGGACAAATCTCATCTAAGTCGCTCACATTCCACCACATAATTTATTATATGTCCAAAAACATACTTTATAACACCCTGTTACAGGTGACATTTGATGATATTAAAACATATAATTCCTCATGCAAAATTCATAGTGATTTCAAGTCAAAGGACTTCATATAACATTATCAGTTTAAGAATTGTTCATGACACTTATGTAACAAACCATGCAATGTTCTTACGGTGGGTCAGTCTAGTACATCATTACTGATCTTAATATGTACTTATGTGAGTACTTGATATCTCATATTCATGATCTGTGAGATGTGATCATCAATAAACTTACATACTAGTCTTAATTCATCAAATTGTCCTAATAAAATGATGTGCTTGACTAGGGACTATGAAGTCATCTACTTGATGTCCTATGTAGGGGTGCTCAAATCCAATCCAATCCAATTGGAACCGCAATAACCTATCCAAAAAACCGCAAACCAAATAAACCGCAAACCGAAAAAACCACAAACCGCAAAAAATCATAATTTTTTATTGGATTGGACTGGATTTCAGATCTGTCTGCAAGAACCAATCCAATCCAAACCGATCCAAACTTTTCTAAACACTTTGATATATTATCATTATTGATATTATTTTTCTGCGATGATGTAAAAAAAATATTATTGTGCAACTATATTAATGAATAACATTCAATCATGGGATTGGAAGTCATCAAATAATTTAAATATTGTTGGACAGGATAAGATAATTGCATATTTTATCATATTGGGTTTACCATAAGTGGATATTGTTATATGGCTATGGAATTGTGATCCACTCTCATATCTAATTAAGTATTTAAAGTTACAACTTATTTGTTCACGAATATTTACAATTTGGCAAAGCATAACTTTCCGGCTTTATATGTATAAATGATTAACGATTTTGGAAACTAGTAATGATGTCATAATTTTGCTTTTATAACTTCATTTTTTAGTTTATTCGAGAAACCGAAATCCAATCCAATCCAAACCGATTAAAATTGGATTGGATTTGGAATAAAATCAAAATAGATTGGATGATTAAATGAGAAAACCGAAATTATTGGATTAGATGATTTTTCCCTCAAAACCGATCCAATCCAATCCGCGAACACCCCTTAGTATGAAGTATAAGATGTACTATTCTAAGGACTTTTATTATACTCTATTGTGAGATGTAATAAATCTGAATTGCCTTTATAAGATAAATGATATGATACAACTGATAAATGTTCAAAACATATAAAGCTCTAGTGCACATACTTACACAACATACTTACACAATGCATATTTAATAGAAAGTGATTTCATTTCAATTATTATATTGTAAACCACGTTATGCATTGTACAAATGTTGTTCCAAATGGGTTAAGATACTCTCTCATAAATATCTTCAATCTTCCTCTATTTTGAGTGCAAAAATTTCCCCTGTTGCTTCAATTGTTTGGCGTAGTATTCTAAAGGCCAAGGAGTCCCTACGTGCTGGTTTTAGAATGGAATTCCATAATGGAAATACTTCAATTTGGTACCATGATTGGACAGGCCTGGGTCCCCTTTGTCAAATCCTTCCTTTTATTCATATATGAGATACTCAGAGTACTATCCAACAACTATGGAATAATGGTCAATGGGATTTTTCTTCTCTCTATACTATAATTCCAGAGGATATCCTTCATTTCATCAGGACAATTCCCATTCCTCCTCATGTCTTACAAGGTCCAGATTTTTTGTTCTAGGTGGGTAGCGTTGGCCGTCCTTATTGTGCAAAAGCCGGCTATGATTGGTTGCATAGTCAACTCAACCCCATTCCTTGTCATGGAGCCTAGAGATGGATTTGGCGTATCTTAGCGCCTGAAAAAATTCGCTTTTTGCCCTGGTTCTATTGAGGTTGCCCATCTCTTGCACTTGGATGTTATTTCGGAGGCCATTCCCTTTAAGGAGTTGGTGCTGGAAATCAGAAACTTGATGCAGAAAAATTGGGACGTCCAACTGGTGCATGTCCTTCGTGGAGCTAACTCTGTAGTTGACCGCTTGGCTAAGGGTGCAATTGCTTTGGTTGATGATTATACTTTCTGGGATTCACTTCCTACAGAAGTCTTGCCTCTCCTAGTAGAGGACAGCTTGTTCTGAGTTGTTTTTTGTTTCTTTGTTTCTTGTTGTTTCTTTTCCTCAGTCACAAAAAAAAAAGTTCCAAATGCGAGCTGTAAATCGCTAGGAATTTTTCTTCTGAATAAATGTTTTGATTATACGCTGAAAAAAGAGTTGATTTCATTTACTCAAAATCTTTAAAATCCTAACATGTTGATCCATAAATGATTACTAACAAATTAGATTGAAAGTATCTGATCTCACTATTTTAATTAATTCAAGTTCTGTTTTTTACTCTTTTAATTAAAATTTGCACATTTTTTTTATTTTTTTTCTTCATCCTTATAATTAAATAAAACTATCCTTGAAAGAATCATTTATAGGAAGATTGCACTTAAGATAATTTTGTTTAAAAAATTAGGATAAACCATCTTATGTAATTAGATATCAAATTTTGAGATTGATATGATGTGATATTAAAAATATTGGTTTGATCTTATTGTTTGTAACTATATATGAGTTAGAGTATTCTTTATACTCGGTTAATATAATTCTTTTTGTTTAGAAAGAAACTACTTATTTTTAGATGTTGATAGCATTTTGTCAGTCAACAAAACGAGATCCATGGATAGAAACTAATATATCATTTTATAAATACATGAAATTCAAGTTTGTCTCAAAGCCAAATAAAGACTAACAGACAGAAAGATAAACGTCCTTCAATACTATAAAGTCGCGAAGTACTAATATACATGGGTGCGACCTCTAGATAAGTGAGGGGTGCATATATATGTGTATGTTCTTGGATTTGTCCGCTGATCGACTTGAAGCTATAAATTATTGATCAAGTCTTTAGCCATTTAAGGAGAACTATATGTCTATTTCGAGCTAGTTAAAAATTAGCGATCAAGAGTAAATCTTTTACTCGATAATCAGCAAACCAGTCATGCTAAAAATTTAACTATGAAGTTGCGATATGCATGCATGTTTGCTAAACTTGATATTAGCATTCCTATTGTTGGGCCTAAATGGTAAAAGATTCCAAGAGAAGGATCTCGAAAGGGTAGCGCATGCTTCGAGTATTCTCAACTGACATAGTTGGATCGAGTCAAAGGCCAATAACTCGAAGTCTAGATGGTTTAAAAGGCTGGTTCGAATTCCCAGAGGCAGTTCGAAGTTTCATAGCTCGAAGCAGTCAGGTAGGAAATAAATTTAAAAGTGGCCCTTGTTGTGTCACTTATCCACGTCAGAAGGCAGTTACTAGTGGTTTTCAGCTTTCATCCAGGGAACGTGGAATGTGGGAATGTTTGAAAAGGGACCCATGGGCAGTTATAAGCAGTTACCTTAGGGCAGTTTCAAGGAGAGGCCTATTAATAGGATCAGAATGAAGAGGCAAAGATCCGCAAACTGAAGACCCAAGCACACAAGCCACATTATCCATCCAGAGATCAAGGCAACCTGTTGCAGAGAGCGAGTAGGGACTGCAGAGACCACCATTTAATTTCTTGTACCCTTTACACTTTCTGTAATTTAATTTGGTTTTAGTTGTACAATGTACTCTATTTTTAAATTAAGAAGTGCAAGTTCATATTCATCTTCTTCTCTTTCTTTTTCTACTTATTTTTCCTTAAGAACAACATTAAAAAGAACCCCATAAGAGGATTATTATCTCGTCCCTAGATTGATCCAAAGATACGTTTGTTTAACCGAATTAAGGGGTAAACAAATTGGCACGCCCAGTGGGACATTCTTCTTAGTGTTGTATGAACTTAAGAAGTGGGAAAATAGTTATGTCTAATAGTAAGCAAAGAAATGCTTCTTGAAATTCCCCAGGGAATTCCGTAGCCAATATGGCCAACGAGCAGTCTCGTGATGTTCAATATAGGAACCAAGCCTCCCAAAATGGAATAGGGAGGAATGTAGACTAAATTTTGGTAGGAACACTTCCCAAACCAGAGGAGCCAATAGTTAGTCAAGTGAGGCCATACCCTCCAATTAGAACCAATATACAACCATTGGCTTTGGAAACCAAAGCATATCCATGCCATTAGGAAAGCCCCAAGAAGTGTACATAAACCCTATAGCAGTATCTCTACCACCAAGGACAATGGGTTCTATCCCTGAAAGCAAATTCGGATAGTTTTAATAGAAGGGTAGAGCGTCTTCTCCCATGGTGAATACATGGACAAATGAGATGAATTCAAATACTTTCACCAACATAGCCTTGAACTCGATGGGGCAACAAATGGATGGGAGTAATCATGATATGGTGAACATGTTAACCCACCAAATGGCTACAGTGATAACTCCTTTAGTCGAAACTACCAATCAAAATTACCAGATGTTAGCAAGGCAGATGGGAAGACTTGTTTATGTATTTGGGACAGATTAAGGGGCTCATGGTCTTGAAGTATCAAAAATGACTTTGAGAGGAGTTCAAGCCACAGCCAACACAAAATTAGTTAGCGAACAAGGACCTGTATTAGTAGCTCGAAATCAAGATCCAGACCAAGTGGTCGAGAGAGTAAGACAAATTAACTTAGGGGGTAGCAAAATATAACTAATGTAGTCAAACAAGTATTGAATATGCATGGTTTCAATGTGAGGTATGTGAACCAACCTGATTTTGTGTCTGCTTTCCCACAGATGGTGTCACACGCTGAGTTACTGATGGGTTTCTGGCAAGCGAACCAAAAATCCAGTAGTATAATAGTAAGAAGAGTTATCGTATCCACAGGGAACAGTCAATTCGCGTATAGTCGTGATCTATTTATCAAGGGAAAACAACAGATTTATGAGAGTATTGTTGCGTAAATTGTAAATAGCAAATAAATAATCAATTAAATTAGAAAGGAAGAGTTAGAGACACTTTACTTGGATTAGGATTGAACTTCATATCATCACACCCTTTGTGCGTGTAAAAACTATATATTATTTTAGGTTCACTCTATAATACTGTAGACAAACTATATTACTTATGACCCCGAGCTACCAGGCGCCACTCACACTCAAAGATAATCTATGTGGGCTCTCCCAAGCGACAGACTTACCCTCGGCTTATTTTTGTTTTCTTTATTCCGTCTGTAAAAGAACTAATTGATAAACTGATAGCAGGATGAGTGTAGGATCTAGAATTGAGCAAAAACAACCGATTAGAATCAACAAATAGCAATTAATTTGCGATTTATAGGTGCTGGGCAGCAGCCTATAATGCGCAAGAAAACACAAGAAAATGAGAGAAAATGAAAGAAAAAGTGGAGAGGAAGAAATGGAGGGACGCCACTGATGCAGTAATCCACCCACAGCAGATAAGTCCAATGCCAGACGCCACTAATTCAGGAGAATTAGATAAGTCTCAGTATGGTTTGAGCAACAACCACCAAGCCTCACTCAACTCACAATGGGAGGAGAAAATTTGGCATAATGTCTTTACTTCAAAATTCAATGTGTCTAATACAAGAGGAGAAGACTCCTTTATATAGGAGTTGAAGGGGGGGAGGAAGGGGCGGCCACTACACGGAAAAAATGGGAAAAATAAAAGATGGGTGCAAACCCATCCTAAGTGGGATTTGAACCCAAGCCCCTAAAGGTTTATGGCTAAGCTATGCCTTAAGCCAATAAACCTCCTAATTAGCGCCCCTTTTTCATAGGAAAATAAAAGATGAATAAATTTCCTATCCTAGGTGGGATTTGTAACGTCCTAAATTTTATTAGGATAAATATTAATTAAATTAAAGAGACTAATTTAGAAAATAATTAATTTAATGGGAAATAAATAATAGGAGTGTTATTATTATTAGTTTTGTTTCGTAAAGGTAATTTTAATTGAAAAGAGAATAAGGGGGTGAGAGTGGGCCCAAGCCCATTAAGCGTTTAAGTATTTAAATAGGGAAATGGTACCAATTCACCCTAATCCTTATTTTTCAAATCGTCGGAGAACGAAGAGCCAAGGAGGGGAGAAACTACATCTCAAGAGGAGATTGCCGACTGATCGAGAATCAAGATTGTTGTAGTTTGATCTTCGCTTAAGGTACGGTGGGGAAGAGGGTGTTGCTTGTATATGCATGTAGGGATGAATGGGTAGTGAGAATAACCTTTAAAGATTAATAATTGAAATCAATATGTGAATATGTGTTGTTTTGTGATGAAAACTATGGATTGTTGATTGTTGTATGATTCTTGATGAATCTTGAGTGGATTGAATGAAAATAATGAGAACAGTGAAAATGGGTTAAACAAGGGTTTAGAGATAAGGAACCATAATTGATTAGATGTTAAATTTATTGGAAATTATAGGAATGATATTTGATTTTAGTGAATTTAATCGGTAAAAACGAGTTTAATTGAATTAGGAACTTGAGGAATTAAGTAGGGATTGAAGAAAAGGGTAGAGGAAAGTCATTCCCGTTTTTACACAGAGCTGCGAATGTAAAATAGCGACTGCGGATTCATTCACCGTTGGATCGAGCTGAAATTTTAACAGCTGGTTTGGAACACCTGGTTCTTCATTCTGAACGGTTGGATCGTTGATACGAGGTCTAGGTTAGGATATATTTAGTTCGCACTAGAGGAAAGTTATTCCCGTTTTTAGATATAGCTGCGACTGTAAAACAGTGACTGCAGATTCGTTAACCGTTGGATCAGGCTGAAATTTTAACAGCTGGTTTGGAACACGCGGTTTTTCATTCTGAACGGTTAGATCATTGATATGAAGTCTAGGTTGAGAGATATTTAGTTCGCACTGTAGCTGTAGATTTGGGGTTTTTATTGATGAAATTGAGTTGGATAGTGTGTGGTAACACCGGTAGACCACCTTGGTACTAACTAGAGTGATTGACGAGGTGCGCCCATTGTGTGAAGTTCCAAGTCATGATCTTTAGGTAGATGATGAGAGGAGTATTGATGTTTGATGATAATGAGTATGATGATATATGAATGATGTCTGATGATAATGAGTATGATGATATATGAATGATGTCTGATGATAATGAGTATGACGATATGAGTATGATGTCTGATGATAATGAGTATGATGATATATGAATGATGTCTGATGATAATGAGTATGATGATATATGAATGATGTCTGATGATAATGAGTATGATGATATATGAATGATGATATGGTGGTAATGAGTATGATGATATATGAATGATGTCTGATGGTAATGAATATGATGATATATGGATGATGTTATGATGATAATGAGTATGATGATATATGAATGAGATTATGATGATGATGAGCTTGGTGAATGTATAATGGATAGATTTATGTGTTGTGAATAGGAATGAGGGCATGACATGTATATGTTGATATAGAAGATTGATTATATGTTGAGTTTTAGATGAATGTTATTGATTGGTGATTTTAATATATTGATGGTATGATGTAATGATGTTGTGGGTGAGGATGGGTATTCTCTATGTGTATGTATGGGTAGTATTCCTTTTCCTCACTGTATTCTGTGGATATATTTTACAGGTGTTGATGAGGACACAACTAGTGTCGATTATGAATAAAAGGGTATGCTCTGATAGATGTGACATCAGGGTGTGCTTGGGGGTTTTACCATGTTTCTAGATTAGGAGTATCTTTATGAACTTCTGGATGCCTTGGATGGCAGGAGATTATTAATTGTTTTTTATTTCTAAGGAGATTTTCGTTGTTTATAATTGATTTATATTTGGAGTTTGAGTTGATTTAATGAGTTGTTTTCAAACTATGAGATTTATCATAAGAGTGATTGTTAACCTTTTTACCTAACGTGAGACTTTCCCTTTTCTAAACTGTATTTTCTTTAATATATAAGAGTATGGGGTAGAAGGGTGTCACAGGATTAGAACTCATGACTTCCTAAACCTCATAGTAAGGCAACCTACTAACCAATAAAACCATACATGTAGTGCCCCTAATTAAGGAAAAATGACAAACATGTCCTAATTACAACACAAATCCTAATTACATCATAAATCCTAATTATTTTGATTCCTAATTAAGTTGAGTCTTGCATGTTGACTTTGACTTCTTGGTCAATGATCAAGGTTTGACCAAGCGTTGATTCTAATGAAGGAAGACTTATGCTTGGTTCAGCCCCAAGCACTTCAAGCAGCTCCAAGTTGATCCTAGCCATCAGCTGTCAGTTCAGAGGTCCTACTGACAGGTTGTCATCAATAAACGAGGCCTAATCTTGTAGACGTACCTTCATTAGAGTACTCACACTACCCACCACTCATCAGGATACATCCATGTGTCAGTCCTGGATTGACAATCAACTAATCCTTTGCTATCGATACTAAGGCCTAATCCTATAAACGCCATTCGCTAGAGTACTGTCACTACCCATCGCTCATTAGTAACGCTCATGTGTCGATCACAGAGTACCGAGTCCTCTTATTCAATCAGAGTTTGGGTTTCCTATGTCTAGGCTCCCCCATCCTCAATCCTAGTCGAAACTAGCCTATAACTCCGGCGCAAGCGCGGAAGTCAGGGATTAAGCACAAAATAAGATTACCAATATTATAGACAGAGAGCTCAGAAATAATAAAATAGAATTTACATACACTTGGGGATAGAATCAATTACATTCAATCCTAATGGAGAGTTAACTACACAGGGTAGCCATACAAACCACCGAAGATGATGTCACCATCTTCAATCCTTGTGAAGCGCTCCTCCTCTCCTACTCTAAAATTAGAATTAGTGCATCATCACGGAAATAAGAATGAATTACAATAATCGTGCACACATTGATCTGGTGCAATGAGGTCCTATTTATAGGCTAAGGAAAGACAAAGAAAATTGGGGAGAAATCTATCTAAAAATGGCAACAGGGCAAGAACCAGCATGATCTGCGCTTCACCCTGCGCTACAGCGCAGCTTGCAGCGCAGGTTGAAGCGCAGAATGCGTCCTGCAACTTCAATCTTTCTCTTTTTAACTTGATTTCTCCCCGAGACTGGTTTTGGCTGATTTGTCTTTCCTTGTTTCCCTTTTCTTGATGAAATCCTTGCATTTATTGAGCATCTTGGATTTAATTGGGAAGATTGTCTGCAGAATCCTTGTTTGATTGGCAGTTATCTCCTCATTGATTGCCCCAAATCTTCTTCAAATCTTTATTAAATGTCTTCAATCAAACTCAAATCTTGCAGATATCTCCCTCATTTAATGCTATCTTTCCTTCAAATCAAATCCTTGCAATATTCTGCAAAAATCAGCAATATTTATATCAAAATAGCATCAAATTCAAATCTAAGATTAATAAATACAATTTATCTAATATTTAATAAAAAGGGATTAAACTGGGGCAAAAATACCATTTTATCCTTGATAAGTGAACTAAAAAGTGCTCTAATTTATCATATAATTTTCACTTATCAGTTACCTAGGGGCCTAAAAATACTATAGTTTTCTAAGTTTGTTAGGGAAATTGAGGGGTCAACAGTAGAACATGTGGCTAGGTATCAAATCGAGTATGGGGAGTTCACAAATAGTGAAGTATTAAAAATGAAATACTTTCCTTGTTCCTTAACAAAAAATGTTTTCACCCGGTTCACTACATTACCCCCTAATTCTATTCATAATTGGATCCAGCTTGAAAGGGCATTTCATGAATAATTCTTCAGGGGAGAGAGTAAGGTTAGCCTAATGGCATTAGTAAACATCAAAAGATCATAAGGTGAAACCATAGATGATTACCTCAACAGGTTTAGGCAAAGTAAAGCTAGGTGCTTTACACCAATACCAGAGTACGAATTATTACAAATGGCTGCTAGGGGCTTAGAATTTTATATACGAAAGAAACTAGTGAGCCAACTTGTTCGAGACATGGCTCAACTAGCTGACATGGTAAAACGGATTGAATACCTGAAGCCTGAGAAATCCAAATTTAAAAAGTTTGATCGAATTGTTAGAAGGGCCGAGGTGGTATTCATGGAAGTCTTCGAGGATGACAGTGACATAGATGTTGATGAGGAAGAGAATGAGGTTAATGTGGCTAAGTTGAAGCCAGGTCCACCCTATACTTGTTGTTTTCTAAAACCTACAAAAGAAGAGTTTAGCAATTCGAACAAAGATAAATATAAGAAACCATCTTATGGTTTTGATATTACTAAAGCTGACCAAATATTTGATATCTTGTTAAAAGATAAACAAATAAGTTTGAGTGATGATCATAAAATTCTGACTCCTGAACAAAGGAAAGGGAGAAAATATTTTAAATATCATGTTTATCGTCATTGGACTAACCATTGTATTCATTTCAGGGACTTAATCCAATAGGAAATTCTAGAAGGAAGACTTAAGTTCGAAGAAAAAATGAAAGGGAGCGTGAAGATTGATTCAGACCCTTTTGGTGCCAATATGAGCTACGTGGAACCATATGAGGTGAATATGGTTGGAACACAACCAATCAAGGAAAGGGCCACTGACATAACCATTGATAGCTTCGAGAAAGATGTCAGAGACATTTATCCATTTGCTGAAGAATCTTTTCTAGAGTTCTTGATGAGGAAACAGAGGGAGAACAAATTTATGATGTTATGCCCTTGATGCAGCACTATGTTCGACTCTAGCTCAGCCAAAGCGTTCAAAGAATCCCAAATGAGGAAGCATTATGTCAAGTATATGCTTCACCAACACAAACCAAATGAAGGCCAGAAAATGGATAAGTCACAAAAAGGATTAGGAAGGGGAACATGTCTTCTTGAGAAAAAATTTGTTCCACCTGCTCGAATCCCTCCAAACCAATGGGTTCAACCAATTCCGACAAAGACAAAGACACAATAGACTTAGCAGGAAGTGAGTGCTAAGGGGAGACTTCGAGTTCTTCCAAAGGAAAAGGTGTGGTGATCCACCCATTGAATGAGGTAAAGCGCCCACAGAGCTGGTATCATTTTAGTCAATATTCAAAGGCGAAAGGTTCGATGACCAGAACCCAATAGCGAAGGACCCAGAGAATATATAGGGCCAGAATGGAGCAGACTCAAATGGATCAAGCTCCAATGAATCCCAGACCTAAGAGAAGTTCGAAACTTCTTCTAAGTAGCAAAGGGACTTGCGAGAGCATATAGATGAAAAGGTAAAAGTAATGGAAGAAGATGATCTTCTTTGAGAAGAGTTTGAGTCAGGCTTCCCTGAGTCAATACAAGACATTTGTGGCATTGTCTCTATCTTACCAGCTAAATTTGCTTAGCTAGTTATGAGGCATGAAGAAGAAGAGGATTTCGAAGACGAGAGCATGGAAATCCTTGTAATGTTGAATCAACTAGAAGACAAGACTATCTCGAAAAGCCTTCCCCATGGTAGATGAACCATATGAAGCAATTATACATAAAGGCAGTGGTCGAAAGACAACCAATCAACAAAATTATTATTGATGGGGGCAGCCATCAACCTCTTGCACATGGCTACATTCGAGAGGTTGGGGAAGACAGAGAAAGACTTGATGCCCCATAACATAGTCATTACTAATTTCATGGGAAAATTATCAGGTTATGAAGGTGTAGTGGTGTTAGACTTAGTAGTAGGTGGTATGGTAAGCACCACTATATTTGTGGTAATTCAAACTAAGCCAGTTTCAACATGTTGTTGGGAAGGGAAGGATCCATGGCATAGTGCTTATGCCATCAACAATGCACCAAAGATTGTTCCTGTGGGATGACTCAAGAAACGCAATAGTGGTCGAAGCAGACCAACCAGTATACTATGCAGAAAAAGGCTTAATTAAAGCAGATTTCGCAAAGAACTTGGCACGTATAAGTCCATATGAGTTGGACTAAAAATCTGACATGCACTCAGCCAAGGTGCCTTACTCAGTAAGTCTTGACCACAATAAGGGTTTGTGTTTGAAGATAGAGGCCGACCTCGAAATGGCCCAAGAGATGCTCAATGCCTCATGGCAAGCATGAATTACTTAATAATTAAAATAACGACTTACATGGCCGAAAAAAGGATCGAAGTAGACTTTATGGTCGTGGAAGAAAATAAAGAAAAAGAAGACAATTCAAATGGCCCTCAGGATAGGCCAAGGAAATTTCCAGTTTCGAAAGACTGGATTGTATATATGGTGATGTGCCCTTGGGGTTCGTGGGAAGTGATTAGAAAGTTCCTAGATTCGAATCTCAAGATAAACTAGAGGAAATTAATTTAGGATTTACTGAAGTGCAAATTTCAACCTTCATAAGTACAATGGTCAAACCAGAATTTAGGGAAGAATTAATTAAGCTACTCATAGAATTCAAAGGTTGTTTCACCTGGGACTATGAAGAGATGTCTGGTTTAGATCAAAGCTTAGTGGAATATAGATTGCCAATACTTCCAGGAAAGAGACCAATGAAACAAACCCCTAGAAGGTTCGCACCTGAAGTGGTCTTGAAGATAAAAGAAGAAATAGAAAGACTTCTGAAAGCCAAATTTATTAGAACAACCAGGTATGTCAATTGGATTTCTAATATTGTACATGTAATAAAGGAAAATGGTTATTTAGGAGTTTGCATAGACTTTCAAGATCTAAATAATGTAAAACCCAAAGAAGAGTATCCTATGCCAATTGCTAATATGTTAATTGATTTAGTTGCCTGAAATGAAATGTTAAGATTACTTGATGGTTAATCGGAATATAACCAAATTTTCATTGCTGAAAATGACATTTCGAAAATAGCATTTCGTTGTCTTGGGCCATTGGGTACTTTCAAATGGGTTGTGATATCTTTCGGTTTAAAGAATGCACGAGCCACTTACCAAATAGCAATGAATCTAATTTTTCATGATTTTATTGGTAAGTTTATGCAGGTATAAATTGATGATGTTATGGTCAAGTCCAAGACCAAGGTTGAGCATTTCGAACACTTGAGGTGTTCCTTCGGGAGAATGAGGCAACATGGCTTGAAGATGAACCTAATGAAATGTGTCTTTGGCATTTTCGTAGGTAATTTCTTGGGATTCTTAGTTCATAAGAAAGGAATCGAAGTTGACAAGAATAAGGCTCGAGCCATCATAGAAGCCTCACCTCCTTCAACCAAGAAGCAACTACAGTCTCTACTTGGCAAAATTAATTACCTACGACGGTTCATCTCGAACCTCTCTAGTAAGATAAAGGTGTTTTCCCCTCTGCTGAAACTGAAAAGGGAGTAGGAGTTTAAATGGAGTGAAGAACACCAAGTGACCTTTAAAGGGATTCAGAAGTACTTAGCCAATCCACCTATAATGATGCTTCCAATTACAGGAAAGCCCTTAAGGTTGTATATTTATACATCAGAAGATACATTAGGAAGCATGTTAGCCCAAGAAGATGGGGATGGTTTCGAAAGAGAAATGTATTACTTGAGTAGAACATTAAATGAAGTATAAAAGAGATATAATGTTTTATAAAAACTGTGTTTATGCTTGTACTTTTCTTATAAAGCCTTCTGATGTTTTTGTAAGTTCACATTTCGATGTAATTAAATATTTGTTAACCAAGCCAATTTTACATCGCAGAATCGGGAAATGAGCACTTGTATTAACGAAATTTTCTGTTAAGAATACACCTCTAAAATCTATCAAAGGCCAAGCAATTGCAGATTTCTTGGCTGAACACACTCCAACTCAAATCAAAGAAGTTGGATATGTTGGCCTCAAACCATTGGAATTATTTTTTGATGGTTCAAAACATAATTAAGGTAGGAGAGTTAGATTGTGGGCAAGGTGCACGTGGACAGTTGTCAGCAAACCAGGAGACTCTTCAATACTTGATTAAAATGTTGGCTTTCCTTCGAGCCTAACATTTTGGAGGGTATCTGTTGTGCCTAAATTGTAAAAGCTTCAAAGAGAAGGATCTCAAAAGGGAAGTGCTTCAAGCATTCTCAACTAACAGGGTTGGTTCGAGTCAAAGGCCAATAAAATGAAATCTAGATGATTTAAAGGGCTAGTTGATGGGTTTCTGGCAAGCGAACCAAAAATCCAGTAGTATAATAGTAAGAAGAGTTATCGTATCCACAGGGAACAGTCAATTTGCGTATAGTCGTGATCTATTTATCAAGTGAAAACAACGGATTTATGAGAGTATTATTGCGTAAATTGTAAATAGCAAATAAATAATCAATTAAATTAGAAAGGAAGAGTTAGAGACACTTTACTTGGATTAGGATTGAACTTCATATCATCACACCCTTTGTGCATGTAAAAACTATCTATTATTTTAGGTTTACTCTATAATATTGTAGACAAACTATATTGCTTATGACCCCGAGTTACCAGGCGCCACTCACACTCAAAGATAATCTATGCGGGCTCTCCCAAGCGACAGACTTACCCTCAGCTTATTTTTGTTTTCTTTATTCCGTTTGTAAAAGAACTAATTGATAAACGAGGTCTAATCCTGTAGATGTACCTTCATTAGAGTACTCACACTACCCATCACTCATCAGGATACATCCATGTGTCGGTCCTGGATTGACAATCAACTAATCCTTTGCTATCGATACTAAGGACTAATCCTGTAAACGCCCTTCGCTAGAGTATTGTCACTACCTATCGCTCATTAGTAACGCTCATGTGTCAGTCACATAGTACCGAGTCCTCTTATTCAATCAGAGTTTGGGTTTCCTATGTCTAGGCTACCCCATCCTCAATCCTAGTCGAAACTAGCCTATAACTCCGGCGCAAGCGCGGAAGTCAGGGATTAAGCACAGAATAAGATTACTAATATTATAGACAGAGAACTCATAAATAATAAAATAGAATTTACATACACTTGGGGATAGAATCAATTACATTCAATCCTAATGGAGAGTTAACTACACAGGGTAGCCATACAAACCACCGAAGATGCTATCACCATCTTCAATCCTTGTGAAGCGCTCCTCCTCTCCTACTCTAAAATTAGAATTGGTGCATCATCACTGAAATAAGAATGAATTACAATAATCGTGCACACATTGATATGGTGCAATGAGGTCCTATTTATAGGCTAAGGAAAGACAAAGAAAATTGGGGAGAAATCTATCTAAAAACGGCAACAGGGCAAGAACCAACATGATCTGCGCTTCACCCTGCGCTATAGCGCAGCTTGCAGCGCAGGTTCCAGAGGGTTGCGCTTCACTTTGCGCTACAACGCAGTTTGAAGCGCGGAATGCGTCCTGAAGCTTCAATCTTTCTCTTTTTAATTTGATCTCTCCCCGAGACTCGTTTTGGCTGATTTGTCTGTCCTTGTTTCCCTTTTCTTGATGAAATCCTTGCATTTATTGAGCATCTTTGATTTATTTGGGAAGGTTGTCTGCAGAATCCTTGTTTGATTGGCAGTGATCTCCTCATTGATTGCCTCAAATCTTCTTCAAATCTTATTAAATGTCTTCAATCAAACTCAAATCTTGCAGATATCTCCTTCATTTAATGCTATCTTTCCTTCAAATCAAATCATTGCAATATTCTGCAAAAATCAGCAATATTTATATCAAAATACCATCAAATTCAAATCTAAGATTAATAAATACAATTTATCTAATATTTAATAAAAAGGGATTAAACTGGGGCAAAAATACCATTTTATCATTGATAAGTGAACTAAAAAGTGCTCTAATTTATCATATAATTTTCACTTATCAAAATACCCCCCAACTTGAATTCTTCCTTGTCCTCAAGCAAGAGACCTCTTTGCAATAAAAAAATCAATTATATCCCCTGAATAACTAAAAAATAAAAAACAAATTCAAGGAACTTTTCATCATCTCCTTGTTAAGCAGCAGTCACCTTCCAAACATAAGAAAAAATCAGGATTAAGAGATGTTACCAATCCTCAATCAGAATAGAACACAAACATCAGTAAAACTTCTCAAAAATAGCAATTAAAGCAGTAAGTGATAAACCAAGGAAATATCTCATTCTCACGGGTAAGTGTTTCCTTCAATCTTTTTCACCACCGTTGAAAAATTAGAATTGACAGTCGTTTCCAATATCTGAACCTGCAAGCAGTTAACATGGATCAAAAGGTCTTTTCTTTGGTTGTAATGAGGCTGGACTATCAAGAAATCATGGTTTTTCTGGATATGCAAAGAACACTTTGAATAGAGAGAATCTTGTGATTGTGCTTGGGACTTCTCTCCATCTACCATGTTATTCTTAAATTGTCACCCTTTTTCAACTGGCCTCTTTGTTTGAAGAAGTACTCCCCCCAACTTATTCAATTTCCACACTTTTTATGCATAATTTTTTTTTAATAATATACAATAACATAGAGAATTTATTTATGAGGGAGTATTCTTCTTTGTGATTTCTTGTGCCTGCTCTTTGAATTTCTTTGACCTTTCAATTCACCAACCTTTTGTCCCATCTTGTTGTGTTGCACCTTGCTCTCTATCCCAAGTGTGAAGAGACATTGTATGATCATTAATCATGGCTGGGGTGCATCAAAAGAAATATTAAGGCTCAACTGGACAATCAAAAATTGGAAAAATTTAATCAAGGTTGGCTATTTGGCACTGAGTAAAATATTTTAATCACAAAATATGCCTTTGTCACTTCCATATCTTCCCCTAGCAAGACAAAATTCAGAAACTCAAGCAATAACAGTTGACAAGCAGCAGTGAAAAGCTCTCAATTTCAGTGTTTGGGCTCTCAGCTCACCGGTTATTGGCTAAAATTCCTTGATAAAGCACTTACTGGTTTTAATTAACTATCCTGATAGGTTCCCCTGAGAAGCATCCTGATCCTAACTGATTATGGAGTTAATCACAAAATCCTATCATCTTTCCTAATTTGGTTAGTTAAACTACTTAATTACAGAGAATTTTGAAAAAGTTACCTTAAATCCTAATTTCCTAAGGTCCTAAAAAGTCCTAAAAATTTAAAAATTTAACAGAAAAGCAGAAAATAGCAAAATAAGTACTGCCTAATATAGATAATGTATTAGTGGCAATAATATACAGTACATATCAAAAGAAATTAAGAAAATAAGAAGCAAAATAAGAAAATAAAATGAAAAGGAAAAAGAAAAAAAAAGTAGTAAAAGCACCAAATAGGAAAGAAAACAATCAGTCCTCATCCTGGTCCTGATCCATGTAAGCTGCTCCATCCCCCCTGGGAAAATAGGCCTGTCCCCAGGCCACTATAAGTAATCATGAAACTGGGCAGGGGTCATGGGGTCCACACGAGCCTGATAATGTCTACTCTGAAAATGAACAGCTGCTTGGTGAATAGTGGACATCTGAGCCATTAAATGAGTGTTCTGTGCCTCAAGTCGTTGGGCCCAGACAGGAGCGTTCATGACTGCTGGTGGTGGTGGTGGTGTCTGCTGCTGCTGCTGCTCCTCAACCCGCAACTCCTCAGCCGGGATACAGTTGGATTCAATGTATGCTCTGGTCATGGGAAGTGCGATGCGAACCCTGGGGTTCACCTCTACACCCCTAGATCTGCAAAGTGAGGTGATGAAAGAAGGGAAGCCAAGCCTAATCTTGGAGTTAGGGGTCCGGCGCCCAACAGAAGATGCAAAGTCTGATATCCTACTGGTGATAACCCGTGAGATATCGATAGTAGCGCCGGTGAGGATACAGTAAATGAGGTGGGCTACAAGCATAATGATATCAGAAACATGCCCAGTAGGATGTATGTTGGCCAGCGTCAGTACTGTCCACATCTGTGTGATACTCGTCATATCATGCCTGTGAATCCTGGCAGCCTCCTGATATACATTCCTTTCAAAGGAACGCCCAAGTAAGCATAGCAGCTGAGCAGTCTCAATGTCAAGGGTATCATTTCCATGAAGCCCCACAGCCTGCATCCTCTCGTGGTATTGGCACACCACGAGGTCTCTGTCCTCCTCTATGGGATGTCCTAAAAGTGTATTGATTGCATCGCAATCAAATCTGATAACCTGTCCTCGAACATAGGAGTCCCTCCTGCAGTTAACGTTGTGGTCTCCAATAGCGTTAGCATAGAATTCCCTGACTATGTCTGGATCAAAGTAGTTGTCAGGGCGACTGAGGCGGTCCCATCGCCTCATGTGAATCTCTGCGGAGAACTCCTCATATTCCCCCTCCTGGAGGATGAGTGGTCGCTCCATGATGAACTTGCAATCTGCAATGTCAGTGTATGCTTCAAAGGACTTGAGGTCCTTGAAGCGATGAGGGTCAAACTCAAGTACTCTGGGGGGGGCCTTCCTCTTGGCACCCCCTGTGCCCCTCCCAGAGGAATTAGCACCACTGACATTCTTCGTGCGCACCATCTGCAAAGCAAAAGCAACTCAAATTTATTTATGCATCATAATATTTAATTGCTCATAATTATGAAATAAATAGCCAATAAATTTCAATACTTAAAGCAATCAATTAACCAAACAAATGTGCATAAAAATTTTAATTTTTTATTTTACCCAATAAATGCCAATTAATTAATTAAGACATGCTAAAGTGATTAGTTAAAGCAGGTCCTAAACAATTCTAAACCGGCAAAGTGAGAATCAAACTCATGCTCAAAAATCATGTCATCAGTAACATGTAAGATTGCACAATCATTTATGTAAGGGCATGCAAAAATATTAGATCAATTAATTAAGCATACATGCACCAACAAAATAATTTGCAAGAATCATTGACCACTCAAAAACTACCACCTAAGCAAACATGAATAACTCACAAAGAATCCTAACCACATGCAATCTAATTTAAAGCACTATGAACAATTATTTCTTTCCTAAAGTCCTAAGATTCCTATCCTAAGGTTATGCTCAAATAAATTAAAAAATCAAAATTTCAATCGGTTAAAAAGAAAGAAAACTATAAAAACATACCTGGTATAAGCTCAGAAACTGAAAATGAAGGCTATATGAGTGAGAAAAGGCAAAGCAAAGGTTAGGAATATCAGAGAAAACGCAAAGGAAAGGAACAAAAGGAAGTTCAAAATGAACTCCTTCGTTCAAAATTCAGAATTTAAAGTCTCACTTCCTGCGCTACAGCGTAGAGTGGAGCGCGTACTGCTTCAGAATTTGAAGCGTCCCGCTGCGCTTCACCATGCGCTACAGCGCAGGGTGAAGCGCAAAAGTCAGAGAGTCGGGTTTTTAATTTTAATTTTGTGCTTCACCTACGCTACAGCGCAGGTTGAAGCGCAGATCTACAGTATTCTCTCTGTTTCTTCTACTCCTAACTGGTTCCATGCAATCCTTTTAGATTTAGATCCTCATTTTAACGATTTCCTAATTACACAGGTAAATCCTAAAACTAAAAATTACCAAAATGAACATTAAATGAAAATTAAAAACTTACAAAGACTGGGTTGCCTCTCAGGAAGCGCTTGTTTAACGTCTTTTATCTCGACGCCTGGTTACTCAACCCTTTCATGGTGGCCTCAAGTGGAGGATGATGTTTGACTCCATACCAGTTCTTCCTTTGAGCTCCCATCCTCCATGCCAATTTTTTATTCTACCATCATTGTCACTGTCTTCCTCAGTATCAAATGTTGATCTCCTTCTCCTCTTAAATTTGAACTTCCATATTGACTCTGGATGTTTTGTCCTCATCCTAGGCTTCCTCAGAAATTCGGAGCCTGGCAACTTTGTTGGATTTTTAGAAATAGCATCAGTTTGTTGTAACTTAGGCGTACCTCTAAGAAACGTAATACTTTCATCTTTTGAGCTCAATTCATATTTTCCTCGATCAACATCAATGATCATCTTAGCAGCTTTCATGAAGGGTCTTCCTAAAATTAGGGGGACTTCAGTATCCCCCTCTTCTGTCTCTGCAATGTAGAAATCTACAACATATGCAAATTTATCCACTTTGATATGAATATCCTCTAGTATCCCATGAAGGCATTGAGCAGATTTATTTGCAAGAAGTAACTTCATATTTGCAGGTTTGACCTTCACATTACTCAACTTGTTAAAATACGATAGCGGCATCAAATTGATGCTCGCTCCAAGATCTAATAAAGCATGAGTAAGAGGTAGATTACCAATAAAGATGGGTATAGTAAACCTAACTGGGTCAAGTGACTTACTTGTGATTAAGACCTTCTCTTCATGATGTTCCTTTTATGTTGCTTCTTCATCTTGTTGAACAACTTCCTCTTGAAGCAATTGTTCTTCAAAGATGATTTCTTCTTCCTCATCAAGTTCCTCCTTTTCTGACTTGTTGTCATCAGTAGCAATCAAGATGCATTGTTCCTTTGGATTGGTGTCGGTTACAGCTGAGAAGTGTTGTCGCATGTGTTCTGCCATCTCAGTTGCTAACTGACCCACTTGACTCTCTAGAGTCTTGATTGATGCCTCAGTAGTTGTCTTGAATCCACTAAATTTTTGCACAAGGTCATCAATCTTACCTTCCAAAGTGTTAAGTTTATCATATGTTGAGGGCTGGTGTTGGTAAGGTGGTTGTCTTGGTCCTCCATTCTGACTCCAACCAGAGTTGGTTTGGTTATTTCTCCAACCTTGTGAATATTGATTGTTGTTATTGTTGGAGTAATTCCCTTACCTTCCCTGGTTACCCATGAAGTTGACTTGTTCTGGTTGTGTTTCTTGGCTAGCACATTGACCATTTAGATGGTCACCTCCACAGAAATCACAAATCAATGGTTGGGCTTGGATGGGTTGTGAGTCGACAGCTTTGAGTTGTTGAGGGAGTGTCTTCAACGTCTCAGTGAGTGCTTCTAGTTGACGCTTAATAAGCTTGTTCTCAGCTAACGGAGCATCGCTTTGATTAAGTTCCAGCACCCCTTTCTTTGGTAATTGCACGGGCTGTCTTCCACTTTGAGCTTGTTGATCGTTCTGTGCAAAGTGGTTGATGATTTCTAGCGCTCGATCAACTTTTGCGGATAAGATAGTTCCTCCTGTTGCCGCATCTATGAATGACCTTGAGTTTGAACGAAGTCCCGTACAGAATATGTTGAGTTGGGCTATATCCTTATAACCATGGTTGGGACATTTGCGCAGCATAGACTTGAATCTTTCCCAAGCTTCACATAGTGGCTCATCAATCCCTTGTCTGAATGTGGAAATATCTGCCTTGGCTTCAATCTGCTTCCCTGGTGGGAAGAATCTTGTCAAGAATTTCTCTTCAACCACACCCCAATTGGTTAGGATTTGATTTGGGTGTGATTGCAGCCATTCCTTAGCTTTACCTATCAAAGAGAAAGGAAACAAGCGTAAGTAAACAGATTCCAAATTACCTTCCTCGAATCCCATAGTACCAATCAATTCATAAAAATTAGAGAGATGAGCATTTGGATTTTCATGATCCAATCCAGCGAATTGATGTGCACTGATGAGGTTGACGTGTGCAGTCTTCAACTCCAAAGCTTTTGCGTTTGGTGGTAACACAATGCTTGAGAAGTGACGTGGTCCTTGATGGGAGATATAATCTCCTAGTGTCCTTCTTGGACGTTCCGCTGCCATATTTTTGGGTTCCTGAATAACTATTCTTCTTCTTCTTCTCGAGTTTCTACCTTTGTTCCTTCGCGACGTCCTTTCTATTTCCGGGTCGAACTGTAATTGATTGGGAGACACCTGACCTCTCAGAAGCATAAACAAGAAACTTTGATAAAGGTAAGTGTTGAAGAGAATTAGAAAAAAAAAAAACAATAAATTTCCTAAGATAATAATAGATCCTAAAAATAATAAGAATAATAAACAAATAAAGTAAATCCTAGAATAAAAACTTGATAACTAGACCTCCAAGGTCTACACGAATTGGAAACTGTTCCCCGGCAACGGCGCCAAAAATACTTGATGGGTTTCTGGCAAGCGAACCAAAAATCCAGTAGTATAATAGTAAGAAAGATATCGTATCCACAGGGAACGGTCAATTCACGCATACTCGTGATCTAATTATCAAGGGAAATAACGGTTTTGAGAATATTGTTGCAGAAATTGTAAATAGAAAATTAATAATCAATTGAATTAGAAAGGAAGAGTTAGAGACACTTTACTTGGATTAGGATTGAACTTCATATCATCACACCCTTGGTGCATGTAAAAACTATCTATTATTTTAGGTTTACTCTATAATACTGTAGACAAACTATATTGCTTATGACCCCGAGTTACCAGGCGCCACTCACACTCAAAGATAATCTATGCGGGCTCTCCCAAGCGGCAGACTTACCCTCGGCTTATTTTTGTTTTCTTTATTCCGTTTATAAGAGAACTAATTGATAAACGAGGCCTAATCCTGTAGACATACCTTCATTAGAGTACTCACACTACCCATCACTCATCAGGATACATCCATGCGTCAGTCCTGGATTGACAATCAACTAATCCTTTGCTATCGATACTAAGGCCTAATCCTATAAACGTCCTTCGCTAGAGTACTGTCACTACCCATCGCTCATTAGTAACGCTCATGTGTCGGTCACATAGTATCGAGTCCTCTTATTCAATCAGAGTTTGGGTTTCCTATGTCTAGGCTCCCCCCATCCTCAATCCTAGTCGAAACTAGCCTATAACTCCGGCGCAAGCGCGGAAGTCAGGGATTAAGCATAGAATGAGATTACCAATATTATAGACAGAGAGCTCAGAAATAATAAAATAGAATTTACATACACTTGGGGATAGAATCAATTACATTCAATCCTAATGGAGAGTTAACTACACAGGGTAGCCATACAAACCACCGAAGATGCTGTCACCATCTTCAATTCTTGTGAAGCGCTCCTCCTCTCCTACTCTAAAATTAGAATTGGTGCATCATCACTGAAATAAGAATGAATTACAATAATCGTGCACACATTGATCTGGTGCAATGAGGTCCTATTTATAGGCTAAGGAAAGACAAAGAAAATTGGGGAGAAATCTATCTAAAAATGGCAACAGGGCAAGAACCAGCGTGATCTGCGCTTCACCCTGCGCTACAGCACAGCTTGCAGCGCAGGTTCCAGAGGGTTGCGCTTCACCCTGCGCTACAGCGCAGGTTGAAGCGCAGAATGCGTCCTGCAGCTTCAATCTTTCTCTTTTTAATTTGATCTCTCCCCGAGACTGGTTTTGGCTGATTTATCTTTCCTTGTTTCCCTTTTCTTGATGAAATCCTTGCATTTATTGAGCATCTTTGATTTATTTGGGAAGGTTGTCTGCAGAATCCTTGTTTGATTGGTTGTGATATCCTCATTGATTGCCTCAAATCTTCTTCAAATCTTTATTAAATGTCTTCAATCAAACTCAAATCTTGCAGATATCTCCCTCATTTAATGCTATCTTTCCTTCAAATCAAATCCTTACAATATTCTGCAAAAATCAGCAATATTTATATCAAAATAACATCAAATTCAAATCTAAGATTAATAAATACAATTTATCTAATATTTAATAAAAAAGGATTAAACTGGGGCAAAAATGTCATTTTATCCTTGATAAGTGAACTAAAAAGTGCTCTAATTTATCATATAATTTTCACTTATCACTGGTTCAAATTCCCAGGGACAGTTCGAAGTTTCACAGCTCGAAGCAGTCAAGCAAGAAACAGATTCGAAATTGGCCTTTGTTGTGTCACTTATCCACGTCGGAAGGTAGTTACTGGTGGTTTTCAACTTTCATTTAGAGAACGTGGAACCTGGGAACATTTGAAAAGGGATCCATGGGTAGTTATAAACAACTACCTTGGAGTAGTTTCAAGGAGGGGCCTATAAATAGGATCAGAACAAAGAGGCAAATGTCCGCAGACTGAAGACTCAAGCACACAAACCACAACATCCATCCAGAGATCAAGGCAACATGTTGCAGAGAGCGAGTAGGGACTGTAGATTGCCATTTAATTTCTTGTACCTTTTCACTTTCTGCAATTTTCTTTGGTTTTAGTTGTATAATGTACTATGTTTTTAATTTAAGACGTGAAAGTTCATATTATCTTCTTCTCTTTCTTTTTCTACTTCAATTTTTCCTTAAGAACAACATTAAAAAGAACCCCGTAAAAGGATTAGTATCTCATCCCCAGATTGATGCAGAGATACATTTGTTTAACCAAATTAAGGGGTAAACACCTATATAGTATATACATAAAATAATAATAACTTTTTTACTTTAGATTTTGTAAATTTTTAAATTAAACCTCATGAGTTGTTTTTTGGATACTGTTACTAAGTAAACATAGATTAATTAAGAAGTTATTAATAATGAGATGGACTCCATTATATACGATTAAAGTAATTTGTTAAAACCAAAATGTTGTGGCTTGGCAACGCAGGCTTAGATTGTTGAATAAGCTCTCAAATTCGATCCCTATTATATACACTTTAAGAAATGGGTGAAAATCCTTAATTGAGGGATACATGTTGGTTAAAAAAAGTAATCTGTTAAAATAATAAGAAATATGATAGGAAAAAAAGAGAAATTAGAAACTGTTCTTTAAAGCACGCTAAACTATACATTAATATACATAAAAAAGAGAGATTAAACGTAGTTTGGAACTTGCACCACAATACATACAATATATTGAAATGTAATTCGGTACAAGCATTACATAATTAAAGAAAATACAATTAGAATTTGGGTAAAAGAAAAAAATAAAGTCTAACACTGAGTTTGGTAAGAGAGAAATTGAGTGTGAGGGAGAAGAAATAGTGGGAAGAGAAATATGTGTCTCTTTGGTGTCATAGAAATTTTTGAAGAAAGAAAAAAATAATGGTGGGTCCCATGATTGCAATTTTCTCAGCTAGAATATGAAGAAATGGAGAGAAATATTGAATTGGTATGACAGAGAATTTTTAGACCAATATGCCCTGTTGTTCAATGCCATTGAGTTGAGTGCACTACAACCAACGGGGTTGATTCAAGTTGTACATGTTTGATTTCCCTTAAGCAATGTCTCGAGTTCGAGTGTTGTGGATGGAAAAAAAAAATCACCGTTGGAAGAGTTAGTTCCACCATAATGTGGATTTTCCCGACTCAAGTAGAATTGTCTCTCATGAAAAATACATGTGGTTAAACAACAAAAAAAAGTTGAGTGCTCTACAATATCCTCGGTGGCCTTAATGTGTATATTCAAATATGCATTTATCACTTTTAATATTTTTAATTAATTATACTTATTAATTTATAAATTTAAATAGTCTTTTAATAAATATTAAATTTTAAGATGTTACATAAATTACTTACCTATATTATTATAATGTTTAAATATTTTGAATTTTTTTATAAATTTTGTTAAAAATATTTATTTGGGGGTATTTAATTTTTATCAATTATATCTTTATTTCTCTCCACTCTAATTTTTTATACCAAACAACTCTAATTTCTTTTATATTTCTCATATATTTTTCCACTCATTTATCTCTTTACCCTTTTTATCTCCACCTCACCAAAAAAAATGAAAGAAAGGGAATTCGAAATGAATTCGGATTCTGTGCGGTCCAAATTTGGTGCAGTTGGTGCTATCTAAAAATCTGGACCGTCCGATCTTAATCGGATGACTCAGATGCCGAGATGCTAAATCAAAATTAAAAAAGTATCTCGACATCTGCGTCGTCTGATTAAGATCGGACAACCCAGATTTTTGGACAACACCAACTATACCAAATTTGGACTACACAGAATCCGAATTCGAAATCTGGAGGAAAAAAAAAGAAGGTTGATTAGGCAAGATGTACTCCTTTGAACTGGTTGCCTTGGTCACTATCAGGTCTGGACGTCGTGGCACTCAGAGAGTTTGTTCATCCCTTTACCCTCAACCTTCCTGCTATTTATAGACCTTGGGCCTTAACTGCCATCCATCTCCATGTGGAGCAGTTGGCCTCACCTAGAAGTAACCACCTGGCCCCCATGTTCTTACTGCAACTTATCTTTAAATGAATTAATTTTGCACCTTACTCTAAGCCCTCTTTGAATTTTATTTAAAAAGTAGAATGTTTGGAGTTCACTTTGAATTCTGTTACCACCTCTAGCATCTTGAGTAGTCCACATCGAGTCTTGTCTTCCTAAACCAATTCAAGTGGGAACCCCTAGAGGGTTGGCTTCTTCATTTTGAATTTGGAACGTTACCATTCCAAGTTTGTTCCTCTCAAAATCCTTGGCATTATTCATCCCAAGTACACTCCTATTGGAAGATGGCATAACTTAAGTTGTATGCCAACAAAAACAAAAATAAAGTACGAAAGAAAATGTAAAAAGTATGGTTAAATATGTTTTTAGTCTCTCAAAATATAGTGAAATTTGGTTTTGGTTCTTCATTTATTTTGTCATTAGTTTTGGTCCTCCATTTTTTAAAATCACATGATTTTAGTTCTCATCGTTAGTTATATTCCGCTAAGTAATGACGTAGTAATATTTCTTGTAGATTTTTCTATGGATTTTCCTTCAAATTTTCCTACAGATATCAAAATTGAAAGAAAATTTGTTTAATTTCTAAAATTTGCGGAAAATTTACTATAATTTTTTTACAACAAAGCAAAGAAATTTTATAGCAGCATTTTTATTTATAAAATTTGTAATTTTTAAAAAAATTTACTATACATAAATTTTGTAGAGAAAAAGGCGCAATAAATTTTCCATACACATGAAGCTCATGCTTGACTTGTTAAAAACAAAGTTGCTTCAGCTTTTTTTTTTTTGTCAAAAAGGGGTTGCTTTCATTTTTTTTACTTCAACTTGATTCATTTATTTAGTGCTTGTTTGGCGTAGCTTTTTTTTTACTTATAAGCCATCTAATATCTAATCTAATATAATATAATCTAGGAAAACAAAACCCCTACTAGCCACATGTCACTTTCTCAATCAATTTCTTTTCCTCTCAAAAACATCACATCATCCTTTTTACTTTTTTTTTTTATTTTTTTATCAAAATTGTATCTCCATTTATTTGGCTTCTATTGTAGTGTGTTTTTTTTTTGAATCATCGGTACCCTCCACAGGAGGCAGTCTTAATCCTGTAGTTTTCTTTTTTTATCTCACTTTCATTTTATTTTTTATTATGATATTAAAATATTTTCTCTTAATATGTTTCATTATAAAAGAAATTTTTTATGAAATGTGGGTATTCTCCACGAGAGACAATATATAAGAGAATCTTGAGTTTTCTCCTGTTTCATTAATTTTCTTCATCTTGCAATACACGTGCCACGTTTTCTCACTTGAGTTTTTTTTTTTATTTTTTATTCTCATTTTAATAAAGTGAATCTTTTATGAACCACAGTCTACAAGTATCCTATACGGGAGACAGTGTCGTTTCTTTTTTAAATTACACTTTAATTTTCTTTATTATTATTAAATTAAAACAATTTCTCTCATTATCCATGTCCATTTATTTTTTTCATTACATAAAAACTCATATCATGTACAATGATTTTTTTATGAACAAAACGTATCCTCCCTGAGAGCCAGTCTTGCTCTGCCATTTTTAATTCTTTCTTTCTTTTTTTACCACACTTATATTTTCTTTTTGTTGTTGTTGTTGTTGTTATTATTATTAAAATATTTTCTTATTATTCGTTCTTATTAATATGTTTCATTACAAAAGTTGTTTTTCTCTAATACATCATTTATTTCTCTATTTTACTCATTAATGTTTTCAGTCATTATCTTTTTCATCTATTCTATTTGTCTATTTACTCCTTATCTTAAAATTGTTCCCGTCGTACATATGTCATGTATTCTCATTTGAGTTTTTTTTTTTTAATTTCAGTAAAGTTACTTTTTATGAACTCGGATATTCTCCACGGGAGACAGTCGTGCTCCTGTCATTTATTTTTTTTAATCACACTTTAATTGTTTTTATTATTATAATAAAATAATTTCTCTAATCATCCATTCCTGATTAAACAAATGTGTTAATTTACATTAAATTTAAGTGTTTTTTTTCCAATATAACATTTATCTCTCTTTTTTATTGATTAATCTTCTCACTTATTATCTCTCTTATCCATTCTATTTATTTTTAATCGTAAAATTATTCCCGCAATACATATGTCACGTTTTCTCACTTGAGTTTTTTTAGTTTTTTATTCTTATATCAGTGAAATGATTTTGTTTACTAACCACATGTATCTTCCACGAAAGCTATGTTGTTCTCCTCTTATCATTTATTTATTTTTTCTTTTTAATCATACTTTAATTTCCTTTTTATTATTATATTTAAATAATTTCTCTTATTATTCAGTTTTATTTATCTGTTTCATTACATAAAAACACATATTAAGAAATACAATAAATGTGTTGATTTACATTAAATTTAATGTATTTTTTGCATTTATCTCTCTATTTTATTCATTAATTCTTTCACTTATTATATCCTTTGCCTTTGCTATTTACTCTATATTGTTGACCGAATACACGTTTCATATTTTCTCACTTGTATTTTTTAGTTTTTTTAGATTTTTTTATTCTCACCTCCCTAAAGTAACTTTTTTATGAACACCAAATATTCTCTATAGGAGACAGTCATGTTCCTTCCGGGAACTTCCACATGATTTTGGGTATAACTCTCTCAACAAATATTTTTTTTCATATATTTTTATATAGACTTAAAGTGATTGGATTGTACGATCTCAAATCTCAATATATTTTAAATTTATAATTATATTAATGATATGAATACTATGTTCTATGAACATGATAACAATATGTTCTTTACTTTCTACTAATTGATGTATTGTATATGAATATATCATAAATTAATTTTATTTTTAAAATTTAATAATAATATATGTAAAAACGAATATCACTCGCAACTCAACGTCACCCGTGCATCACATTGGTACTATGCTAGTAATCTAGGAAAACAAAACCCCTACTTGACACATGTCATCTTCTCAATCAATTTCTTTTTATCTCAAAAACATCACATCATCCTTTTTACTTTCTTTTAATTTTTTTATCAAAATTGTATCTCCATTTATTTGGCTTCTATTGTAGTGTTTTTTTGTGAATCACGGGTATCCTTCACGGGAGACCGTCTTAATCTTGTCGTTTTCTTTTTTTTATCTCACTTTCATTTTATTTTTTTTATTATGATATTAAAATATTTTCTTTTAATATGTTTCATTATAAAAGAAATTTTTTTTATAAACAGCGGGTATTCTCCACGGGAGACAATCCTGTTCCTACCATTTTATTTTTTTCTCACACATTCATTTTCTTTTGTGTTATGATATTAAAATTTTTTCTCTTATTATTCGTTTTTATTAACATGTTTCATTATAAAAGAAATTTTTTTATGAACTGAGGGTATTCTCCATGGGAGATCTCTACCATTTTATTTTTTCTCACACATTAATTTTCTTTTTTTATTATCCTTTTTACTTTCATTTTATTTTTTTATCAAAATTGTATCTCCATTTATTTGGCTTCTATTGTAGTATTTTTTATGAATCACGGGTATCCTCTACGAGAGGCAGTCTTAATCTTGTCGTTTTCTTTTTTCTTTTATTTTTTATCTCACTTTCATTTTAGTTTTTTATTATGATATTAAAATATTTTCTCTTAATTTGTTTCATTGTAAAAGAATTTTTTTATGAATTGCGGGTATTCTCCATGGGAGACAGTACTGATCCTACCATTTTATTTTTTTTCACACATTAATTTTCTTTTTATATTAACCTTTTTTCTTTCTTTTTATTTTTTTTATCAAAATTATATCTCCATTTATTTGGCTTCTATTGTTGTGTTTTTTTATGAATCACAGGTATACTTCACAAAAGGCAGTCTTAATCCTGTCATTTTTTTCTTTCTTTTATTTTTTATCTCACTTTCATTTTCTTTTTTATTATGATATTAAAATATTTTCTCTCATTATTCATTTTTATTAATGTTTCATTATAAAAGAAATTTTTTATGAACTGTGGCTATTCTCCACGGGATACAGTCCTGTTCCTACCATTTTATTTTTTCTCACACATTAATTTTATTTTTTTATTATTATTATTATATTACATTTAATGTTCATAAACACATTTATTATATTTTCTAATATGTGTTTTTATGTAATAAAAAATCAGAAATGATAGCTAATATTTTCTTTTTTTCTCATACATTAATTTTTATTTTATTTTTAGGGTAAAATATTAATTTGGTCCCTGTAAAATACTTGAGATTTGAAATAGGTCCCTGTAAATTTTTTTTTTATCATCCTTACAAATATTTTTCGTTTTTTCTGGGTCCCTGCCGTTAAATGGTGGATGGAAAACGTTGACGTGGCTAACTATGAACACTCTGCCAGCTGAGTTGGATATCCCTTAAAAAAACTCATGTGCAATCACGTGAGGTCCAAAATTTCTTCTTCTATATCCATCTCCTTCTTAATTTGCGATTCCCATCTTCTTCATCTTCTGAACCCTAAAGCCATTAAAGTGAGTGTTAGCTCCACATTTGGCAAACCCATGTCTTGAGCAACATTCCTCCAGGAAAATGAGTCATGACCAAGATGGGTATTTACAGAATTCTGAAACAATAAAGTTGCAGAAAATTACTTTGTGATTTGGTATGTAATTGCAGTTGTTTAGAGTAAAATTGTACTTGGACACCCAGCTTGTCCTGCCACACTAGATGTTTGTGTTAAGTTGGTGATTATGTTAATGCATTACTTGAAATAAAATTGTAAATAAACCAAACAAGTATTAGTGTGCAATAGGGACAATTACCAATAAGTTAGTTGTCTGGCTATGTGCAGCTGCCAGAGTTTGCAGGGATTCATGACATATTGGGTTTGATAAAACTGGTGCTGCAGTAGGTGGGGTTTGCACTGCTGTCTTAGTGGCTTCCGTGGTAGCTTTTTTATTCTTCTTATTTGCCTTCCCCTTACCCCTTCTTGTCTTTCCCTGAATGTAAGCATGTTAAGATAAAAGACATACTACATATATAAAATCACATAATGAGGTAATGTTGCAGTGACTTTACAGTGACATTGGTTGTTGGTTGTTGCTGTCCAGATCCTCCTATTGAAGAACCTGCTTGGGTGGGAGGTGGTGGGGGGACCTGTAGTAACAAATTAGGCATAATAAGATTTAGGGAAATGAAATTTTTGTTAAGTAGAAGTTGTTAGATATAGTAGGTTGATGTAACTCATTCCCAATAAAAACATTTTGGACACCATCATTTGCAAGACCTTCAGAAGTAGCAACATTAAGACATTTCCTACTGTTATGACCATAATTGTGACACAACCCACAAGCATATTTTGTGTGTGACCTTTTCAACCTACTTGGGTTAGGATCCTCATCAGGTTCCCTTATTCTCAGCTTCCTAGGCCTTCCAGGTCCACGCTTATATATAGGAGGTAACACAATAGGCATTTCATCAGTGTTAGGCCACAAATTTTGACCATTGATGGGTGTTAATGTCTGTCCATAACAATCTTCATAAGCCTGCCTCTTGTAATACTTATGCACATAAAACTCTGAATTTTCCCCCTTGTAACTAAGGGCAACAACTGCATGCCTACAGGGGATGCCGACCAATCCCCAAAAATTACAGGAGCAACTATGGGATGTTATGTCCACTATAAATTGTTCATCTTGCATTGTATGGGTTACTTCAAACTTCATACCTCCAGCCCAAGTGGCTAACCAATTTGCAGACATTCTAATCTCTTTGTCTAACCTCCTCTTAGGCTTAGGCATTACCTCACCAGGGTATTTACTTAACTTTTCTTTCATAGTAGCAAACCTACCCATAATATAGGTTCTAATCCATTCATACATTGTAATAATTGGTTTGTCTCTAGTAGCTAAAATGGTGCTATTAAAAGATTCACATATGTTATTCATAAGGACATCACACCTAGGATAGTGAGAAAATGCATGCTTACACCAGTACTTAGTAGGGATTGCAGCCAACCAGTCATGCCCTTTTTTATCAATTGCCTTGATTTCTTCCATCTTCCTTTCCCAACCTTGAACATAAGTTGACTTTGCAGCTGCCATCATCAAGTCCCTCAGAAGAGTTCCACCTCCAAACTTCTTCTTGAAGTTGGCATACAAATGTCTCAGGCAGTATCTATGCTCAACTCCAGGAAACATTTCATCAAATGTGGGGATCAAACCCTGTAAACCACAAAACAGTGCACAAATTATAACACAATACTTTGTATATCTAGCAATAACAAGAAAAAGAATTGAGGGATTGTTATCTTTTGTTGATCACTAATGAATACCCATTTATTACTGTTGAAATCTCCAATGTCCTCCATCAGTAGAGTTAAAAACCATTTCCAGCTTTCTTTTGTTTCATTTTCAACAACAGCAAACGCAAGAGGAAAATACTGATCATTGGGATCTCTACCTACAGCCACTAACAACTATCCTCCATAAGCAGTTTTCAAGTGACATCCATCCACACCAATGAAAGGATGACACCCCCTTAAAAATGCAGCCTTACAACCCTCTAGACACATGTAGAAACTTTCAAACCGAGGAGGTGAATCTGGAACAGGTCTTTCCACCTGTAACTTGCAAGTATTATTTGCACTTGCACGCCTCAACTCAGCTGCATAAGACCACAACAAAGAATATTGTCTAATTGCATCACCTTCTACCATTCTTTTAGCAATTCTTTGAGCCTTCCATGCCCTTGCAACAGTTACACCCGCAACATATGAAGTCCTGACTTCTGATATAATATCCTTTACTCTCATATTGTTTGTTGTCCTAAACCTGTCAGCAACCACCTTTGAAATCCATTCAGCCTTAGCATTTGTGTTGTTAAACACCCTGCCACATGTATGAGTGCTCACAAGAGTTTTCATCCTAAAAGTTTGACTCTTTCCAACCTTACTAATCTAATGCAAGAAAGTTGCATGCATGCTTACACCTCACCCTCACTCTCAGTTTATCATTCTTCTCAAACTTGACTTCTTTTCCATTAAGAACAGAGTGCTCCAATATAGCCTCTTTGAATTCTTTCAGTGAACTAAATTCCATGCCAAGTGTGAATTGAAAATCCATGCACATTTCTTCTTTCCTATATCTGACATAGGTTGGACTAGAACCTGTATCACTTTCATCACCAGAAAAATCACTAACCAATTCATCAGATCTGTATCCATCATCCATGTCCTGATTTTGTGCTCCTTCCACATCCACAAAATCTAATCTAATTTCAGGTACACCTCCCTCACTTGAAGTCCCTTCATTCCATCTTCTATTAGGTAGATTGTCACTCTCATTGTTAGGAGTTGGCCTCACATGACTTGTTTCAACAAAGGTTGGGGTTTGTTCAACAATAGGTGGTGTTTGTTCAGTAACATCAAATCCATCATCTGCACCAAGAACTCTCTCCTCCTCACTGTCATCAAAGTGGATATCTATAACACTTTCATCACTAAAGTCAAAATCTATTTCACCCTCTTCCTCCACAACACCTTCAACACTCACAATATTCTCAAGCAAATTAGGAGACTCATTCTCTCCTCCTCCAATTGTTTCAACATACACAGCAACCTCACAGTTATGTTGCACACAATAATTTGCAATCTCAGATGCATCAGAATCATCTAAGAAAAGCTGGAATCCATCACCACCCCTAATCTCTTTTGCTTTCCACCACAATTTTATAGGACCAGAATATCCAATGTCTTCTTTTACTATCCCTACAGCCTCAAAATGTGACCACATATCCACATCAATCCATGAACAACATACACCTCACCACCTATGTACTCACGCGTAGGGCTACTGATAAAGGCCCCGTTATGGTGGAATGCAACTGATATAGACATAACTACAATTAAAATACAGATAAGGGTAACACAAATCAGTAATTAGGTTAGGGACCCACAATAAATAAAGCCAAGACATTAACCCTACCCCACTACAGTCCCTTGTTCCCCACAAATGTTGCTGCAATTAAAAATATAAAGCACCATACAACTAACACTTCTACACAGAGAATCAAATGAAGAATTTAGAAATCAAACTTGGTCCCCACAAAGGGTTTTTTTTTGTCCTTTGCCATGCAATACCTTCCCACGTGAAACCCCATCAATAACCCCATGAAAATTCCCCCAAACAGTAAAGATTCTTACCTCCACAAGTCTTTACGCTCTTCGATCCTTAGTCACACAAACGCGCACCCCTTCACCGCAAACAACCAACTTTCACCCACACCCGTCCTCCTTGCGAACGTTAGTCCTTCAGTACAAGTGGAATGCGTGGCTGCCTCGTCGACCGACCTCTCCTTGCGCGTCTTCAATGTCTTCAATATCACAGTGTTATGGTTTAAGTGATAATGAGACTTTTTGATGTTCAATTCATTTTTTAAAGGGCACAGATGTTGTGAAATAAAATTTTACCTCAGTAAAAATATAAACAAAAATAAATAATATCCAACTCAGCTGCCAAAGTGTTCACAGTTAGCCACGTCAGCGTTTTCCATCCACCATTTAACGGCAAGGACCCAGAAAAAAACGAAAAATATTTGTAAGGATGATAAAAAAAAAAAATTGTAGGGACCTATTTCAAATCTCAAGTATTTTACAGGGACCAAATTAATATTTTACCCTTATTTTTATATTAACACATATTCTCTTAATATATAAATATTTATGATAACTAATATTTTATCTCGTGTGAAGCACGTGTGACATAAATCATATCATCAATTTATTTGTGCGACCTACTAGTTATAAATTTGAAGCTAGACCAAACATAATTTCCCAAAAGCTGTTAAAACAAATAAGCAATTTTTTAACAAAGCTACTCTCAGCTGCTTATTTTTTAAGATGTGCGGAGCTTTTTTTTAATAGACCATCCTTCGAACCTCAAAAATTGTTTTTCAGAATGTTATTATGATTTTTTATTCTTTTCACGCACATCGCTTATCGCTAATTCCAACGTCTCTCTCTTGTGAAACCGTGAAACATGCTTAGGCCATCTTTATCCTAGAACCCCACTTTTTCGCTATTCACATATCTTAAATGGGTCCCACCTGTACACATTAGCAAGTTCTTATTAAGCACGTCTCTTCTCTAATCCAGCACCTCACTTTTTTTCTATTTACAAATCTTAAATGGGTCCCACAAATACACATCACCCTTAATCATAAATTTAATAAATAATAAAAAACCAAAATAGTTCTACCGTTGCTACAAGGTACTTTTTTAAAAAAATATATAAAAAAAGTTAACGGGGTTTCAAACCCCAGGGAAAGTAATAAAAAATTTTAAAAAAATGTTAACGGGGTTGAAAACCCCCGGAAAAAAACAAAAATTTAAAAAAATAATAAACCAGACTCAAAAGCTTTTCACTTGCGTTTAGTTGGGGTTTAAACCCCGTTAAAAGCATTTTAAAAAATATATATATATAAAGCGCGGGGTGCTCTGCAAAGCACCACCGCGCTCGGACTTCGAGCCCATGCCAGCGCTCTAATGGTAAAAGCTGGATAAGCACCATGCTTATTGAGCAAATAAGCAACAACGATAAAGATGGCCTTATGTTGCGACTCATCTTAGTCATTTCACCTGCTATCTTTGAATTTCTTGTTCATCCTGTGTAATAAACCTTGCCGCTATGAATTACTAATGGTCAAGCAAAGATATCTGAATATTCATTTGAACATCAGGTTTGGACGAAACTTGAGACTGATATTGTTAAACTCAATTTCTCCATTCACTTCTTCCAATGTTATTCCAGATTCGCCATTGGAGTCTATTTGTGACTTCTGATTAAGATTGAAGAATAGCAAATATAAAAACAACAACACATTTTGCATTTGTTGGACCAAGGACCCAAAATAAGAGATCCCCATCGCTGCCATGCTGAGAGCAAAAAAAGACCTGAAAAGTAAGAAACAAAATCATCAATGCCATAAATTATATGTTGAACTAATGATCAATCACTCTTGAATTTTGTTTCATTTGTAATTCTTTGTTAATACAATAAAAAGGGGTAATTCTTTTAATTAAATCTGCATATACTTTGATATGTTCAAATAGAGTATACCAATCTATTTGTACATTATTATCTATAATTATACAATCCTATAAGTATTTTATTAATTTTTTTACTATTCATTTAATTTATTACAATATTTTATTAATTATTTTATTATTATTATTATTACTTTTTATTATCAAAAGTCGTGTCATCTTTTTTATTTAAAATAAAATTGTTTAATATGTAGACATTGATACACATAAGCACAAATAAATTTGTTTAGATTAATATCGAAGTTTGGATAGTAATATAACAAAATATGTTGATTTACATCTATCTATAATCTATCTATCTATAATTATACAATCATATACGTTTTTTAATATTTTTTCCACTATTCATTCAATTTATTGTAATATTTTATTAGTTATTTTATTATTAAGCTTAAATAATTTTTTGATCCTTGTAAAATATGCGATTTTTGTTTTTGGTCCTTATAAAATTATTTTTATTCTTTTGGTCCTTATAAAATTTGAAAATTTTGAAAATGGTCCTTATTATCATTTTTTGATGATAAGTCATGCATCTAGACACACCACATCATATGCCACCTCAACATGATTACTTATGTGTCATGGTTGGATGCATGACAAGTGGCAATAAGAACATTTTTCAAAGTTTCTGAATTTTATGAGGACCAAAAGAATAAAAAAAATTTATAGGGACTAAAAGCAAAAACCATATATTTTACAGGGATCAAAAATTGTTTTGTTCAAACTAAAATTGTTTAATTTGTAGATATTGATACACATGAGTACAAATATATTTGTTGAGATTGATACTAAAGTTTGGATGTGGTAATATAATAAAATGTTTTGATTTACATCAAATTTATTGTGTATTTTCCTAATATTTTGTTTACATTAAAATTGTTTAATTTGTAAATATTGATACACATGAGTACAGACATATTTGTTGAGATTGATACTAAGAATTGGATGTGGTAATATAATAAAATATGTTGATTTACATCAAATTTATTGTGTATTTTCCTAATATATTATTTACGGGTGTTCATTGATTTGGTTAAACCCGATGAATCCGATAAACCCTAAACCCTACCGAGCCAATCTGATTGGTTTGAATTTTTTTTAGCTAAATCAGGTTGGACCCGAACCAAACCAACCAAACCCGTCAATGATTGGTTCTGGTAACGGATTAAAGATATTGGATCTGTTACCCGAACAGAACCAAACCACCCTAAATAAAAAAAACTATATTAAAATAAAAAAAATTGAAGAGATGAGAGATTAAACATCAACATACACATGAGTACAGATTTATTTGTTGAGATATTATTTAAGGTTTAGGGTTTGCTACATGGATTAATGATTGTTAATATGGTAGAGTGTTCTGATACTTTATCTTTATATATCAATATATAAAGCAAAATGAAATAACAAAACAATATACAGAGTCACTCGGATTCCTGCATTTAGCCTTATAATGTGATATAATGGTGATATCCTTTTAAGGTTTTACCGGTGTCACATCGACTAAAGCAAACCCAGGTGGATATACACAATTTTACTATTAAACATTCACTGGATCCAATATATTACCACTTGAGTTCCCTATAAGCTATATCATTTAGTCAGATTGTGTTTCTACTATCGCACCATCCGTATATACACAAAATTCAATTTAAAAAAACAGTCTTCTCACAATTCTTTCAAAATCAATTTCTTAAGTGATCTCGTGTATTGCACGGGTTATACACTAGTTGAACACATACTGGTATATGTAAGTTTAAATTTTATAATTTCTTTTAAAATTTATTAGTTACTAATATCAAGTTTTATCCTTTTATGGTAATTTTAAATAAAACCAGAAATTTTAGAAATATTTATTCTCTTCTTTATAATATGGTTATACTTATTTGAGAATTATTATTTACAAAATAAAAAACTAAAAAAATTATTGATAAATTTTTTAAATAATAAATTAGTTAGAAATTTATAGATTTTTGTAACTAAATGTTTTTTATTTTAATTTTCAATAAAATAAAATATTTTTTATTAATATATTTTACCTAATAGTTTTTTATCTTAAAATTAGGTTTTAAGTTAAAAAAATTTAAAATGATCAAACAACTTTTACTTAATTTTGGAAAGCTCTTATTTTTAACTTTATCTTTAAAACAACTTGTTAAAAAAATATATGAAGTTTGAGCTTGCCTTTCATTTATAACTTAATTAATAATTTTGTTTTTATGAAAAAATTTCTTACTAAAGTTTATTATTATTTTTTTTTGGTACATTTAAATTTAGGGGGAGGGGATGGTGCCCCAATCCAAGACAGGGAATGTCTCTTGGCTCAAAGAGCACTTTCAAAGAGCACTTACAGAGGTACTTACATTTTACCTTACCCCAAGGGGACGAGTGGGGGTTTGAATCTGCGACCTGTCAGATACGAGATCTTGTCTTGCTCCACTCAACCAACCCCTTGGGGTTTTAAGTTTATTAATTTAATATTTAATAAATATTTTAATATATAATGATAATCTAAAAATCGAAATGTGTGGTATGTGTAGTTAAAAAAATTCTAAAACATTATATTTTAAAACATAAAAAATCCATTACTTTTTAACTAATATGAAGAAGAAACTTCAAAACTAATTTTAATATTCTCAACAACGATGTACATATTTTACATGAATATATAAATAATAAAGACCAATAAATTTCTTATCATTAATTTATTCGTAGAATATTTTCCTTCAAAATATTGTCCACACCTGACACAAAAATACAAAAATGTATAATTTCAACTTTACCGTTAAACAAAAAAAAAATACTATATATATATATATATATAAATGTACTATTCACGAGTTTTTAACGTTAAACTTATAGTAGCGACGGCCCAGCCGTCTCTACGTCATCGCTAAAGCATTAAATGTGTTCAGCTCAACGCATAGCTGTGCAATTGATACGTTGTGACGACCTGGTCGTCGCTACGTTTCGCACTGTAGCGACGGCCAGGCCGTCGCTATGCTAAAAAACCTAATTATTTTTTCTTCTAAAAATTAAAAAAATGTCACTACGTTTTTAATTAAACATTAAATTTAGCGTGTCAGAAGAATTTTTTAACTTAAGTTTAAAACTTACACGCACAAAACTCTTTCTCCTCCCCTCTTCTTCTTCCTCCTCTTCCTCTCCTTCCTCTCCTTTCCTCCTCTCCGGCCACCTCTGGTTTCTCTCCCTCCCCCTCTCTTTCATTTTCAAATCTTCACCGATTAAACACTCTCCTCCTTCACAGGTTCAAAATGAACCGATCAGATTCTCAAATAGTTGCCCCTAGGTCCCTCTGTCCTTTCTCTCTCTTCCTCCTCTGGCGTCCACCACCACCTGCCATCGTTCAGGTAATTATTTAATTAATTAATGTTTTTTAATATAGTTATATAATTATTCAGTTAGTTATTTAATTATATAGCTAGTTATTTTAGTTATATATGTATTTAAGTATATAGGTAGTAATTTAGTAATTATTAGTAATTAATTATTTATTAATAGTAATTATGTAGTTATTAATTAGTAATTATGTAGTGATTAATTATTAATTATTATGTTATTATGTAGTTATTCATTTACTTTATAGGTATGTTTTTTTAACTTTATTAAAATTAGGTAAATATGTCTCGTATACGTGGTAGAGGTGGACAGAAGGTCCCACCTATTAGAGGGAGATCCATCCCTCTGGGAGAGCTTGCTGCACAGGCAGCTCTCTTACATCGGGATGATAGGACCAACCTCCCTCGCCCTGAGCAGCTGCCAGAGCAATCTTCTTCCTCCCCTGCACCGTACGTGGTGCCCACCCTTGCAGAGGTCATGTGATCCGCTCACAATTCCTGGGTCCTCACTATTTGTGGGAGTAGGGGTGTTCACGGGTCGGTTTGGTTCGGTTTTAGGGGAAAAACAAATCCGAACCAAACAAAAGTGTTCGGTTCGGTTCAGATTTCTTGTTTTTTTTACATTGATCCGAACCAAACCGAACCAATTAAATACGGGTTGGTTCGGTTCGGTTCAATCGGATAAAAAACTCAATAATTCCCAAAAGAAAAAATGCATGGTTTTGCCTAAAAAAAACATGAAATTGAAAACACGAAAAAATCGATATGAAGCAAAGGCATCAAATCCTAATCAACCCACTCTCCTTTGTGGAATCCACGCATTGAAACTCATGGGGCATCAACGATTTCCGCCCTCACAAAACGAATTGAAAATTTGGAATTTAAAAACAAAATAAAGGTGAAAGAGGAAAAAGCATGTACAAGTTCATTTATTCAAAGATCTCAAGCATTCCCTGGTCTTTTTTTTCCCCTTAAAATATAATTAATCACTGTAATACAAAAATTAATAAGAAGCGAAGGGATCAAAGAGAAGAAAAAGGAATTGATGAAAGAGAATCTTTGTGAATGGTAGATAGATCGGGACTCCACCGAAGCTGGCAGACATCAGGGACGATCGACGGTAGCGCTGGAGGACAGAGAGGCGTCGTGGTGGCCGGTGCAGCAGACAGCAGGGACGAGGACGGGTCGACGGTAGTGGACAGTGGCAAGGGAAGAAGATGAGTTAATGAAGAAGAGTGTTTGAGACTTGAGGGAGACAGAGAAAGGTATACCCTAATTCCTAAATCTAAAAACGCGTAAGCGAGTAAGTGCTGAGTGAGAGAGAGTTTTTTTTAAGTTTTTAATTTTTTTTATACATAGGTGTTCGGTTCAGTTCGGTTCGGGTAACAGGTTCAGATTTCTCAACCCGTTGCCCGAACCAATAGACTTCGATTCTCCTTGGTTCGGTTTGGTTCGGACCCGAATGAGTAAAAAAATCCGAACCAATTAGAACAATTTGGTTTGGTTCATCGGGTTGATCGGGTCGATCTGAACCAATGAACACCCCTATGTGGGAGGTCACCCCGAAGGATGTGAGGGACAAGTGGTGGGAGGAATTTATGGTAAAATGTTTTCATTTTACATTATTTTTTTAACTTGTTATGACATTTTCAAATGACTTACCCTACAAGTTGTTTCTTTTACAGAGCAACATTACTTGGGCCCTTAAGGACAAGTCCCGGATTAAGAAGGTGTACAAGCAGAGGATTGCTCGACGACTTCGGGATATGCTGAACAAGGCCCGGACGAGTGGGACTAGGCCCACTTGGTGTGGTGAGAAGGCTTGGGAGGGTCTTTTGGCCTACTGGGCCTCTGATGAGTTCAAGGGGAAGTCCGCTCGTAACAAGAGCAATCGGGCTTCTCGTCGAGGCGGGGCGGTCCACACCATGGGGTCGCAAGGCACATATTTGAGGTCGTACTGGATATTGTATGTAAAAACCTACTCTTCTATATTATTTTTGTATTTGTAATTAAAATAATTAGTAGTGTAATTTTTCTGTGTAGCGATGACAGCTTGGGCGGGATGTAGATCCCGTTGAGTTTTTTGTCGCCACCCACACAAAAAAGGGTGGTGACTGGGTAGACGACCGAACGTGGTCCACATATGTAAGTTAAAATTATGTTTTGCATTGTTTTTTTTATATAATTTCATATATTTTCAATAAAATAACTAACTAATTATAATTTTATCTCTTCTCAACAGACAAATTACGATGACCGCCTGAGGGATGTGCAGTCACAGATGGGGGACAACTCTATCAATGATGGGTCCACCAAAATACAGATATGGAAGGATGTTGCTAGTGGCAAGACTCGAGGCCGTTGTTATGGCACCGGGGACTTGTCAACCCACATTTGTCCAGGTGTGGCCGACCTCACTCAGGAGTCTCGGGCCCATACCAGCGGGAGTGACGGGTCATGACATTCATCTGACAAGGTGCGGCGCCAGGAAGTCATTGAAGCAAAGTTTCAGGCTAGTCGAGCTGAAGAGAGGGGTGATCACTTTCAGGCCTAGTACGCACGGTTGGAGGTGGACTTCGCACGACTCCAAAAAAAGTTGTAGTTAGTGTTGGACGCCCGGTGCAGGTGGTTCTACTAGCTTCAGTCAGGCTCAGCCGCACCCGCACTATGATGACGACCTAGATGACCAGCTTGTGGATGAGGATTGTGGCCCTCCACCACAGCAGCGTCGTCGCCGTCAACCGTGATTTTTTTTTTTGTATTATATTTTTCTACACTTTGTATATATACTGTTTTTTGCACTTTGTTTATGTACTGTTTATATATATATATATATATAATTTTCTATATGGGTGTTTTTATATTGTCTTTATTGTTTTTCTTTATATTTTACATCATTAACAAATATGATATAAAATTTAGAAAATAAATAAAAAATTGATTTTCAATAATATTTCAATCGTAAATTTGTAAATTAAAATAAAATTAAATATAAATCCCTAAATTCAATTAAAAAATTAATATAATCATTAGCGACGACCATGGTTATAACTAGTTATAAATTTTTTTTAAAAAATAATATAAATGCTAGCGACGACCTAGACCGTCGCTAAGATGTGACGGCTTAGCGACGACCTTTGATCTTTTCTACCAGCGACGACCTTCGATATAGAGACGACTTTAGCAATGGGTAAGCAGATGCTACGTAGCGACGACTGTTTTTGCTCGTTACTACGGTATTAATGATGACCATTTTAATGACGTCCTTGTGGCCGTCTCTAATTACACTGTAGCGACGATTTTCCCCTTGTAGCGATGGCCAAAAGATGAAATTCTTGTAGTGTGAGCTTATTGGGCATTTGGTGAATTAGGCTCAAATAGCTCACAAGTATAGTTAAGCTCATTTACATCTCTACTTTAGGGCAATGGTTAAGAAACCAAATATAGAAAGTTCTTGTTGAGATATAAAGCATATAATATTATAAATAAAATCAATATTTTGATTCCTTGGTGTGTTTGTTAAAGTGGGGAGAAACAGGTGAGAAATAGAGAAGAAATTTGGTTGTTTGGTATGAGAGAAATATGATTGAAATATGAAGAAAATAAGGTGCACTACTTATTTCTCTCTCATCTTATTTGGTAGGAGAGAAATAGAGTAAAATATAGTATGAGAGTGGATTTTCACTCTATTTCTCTCCTATTGAGGAGAGAAACTTTTTTAAGTAGGGCCAAAACATTTATATTTTTTTTTCGCTCTAATTTCTCTTTTATCAAACAGACAAAGATTCTTCTCTCCACCCTATATATTTTCTCTCCCTCCTTATTTCGTCCTTTTTTCTCCTTTATATACCAAACAAAGGGTAATGAGTGTCCTAAAAAAGTTTGTTAGCATGACCCTAAAAATCACTACAACAAATCAGCGATTTAGATACGGACGGGTAACATCAACCATGACACTGTCGCTAGTTGCGTCTGTCAGACCGGCGCTAAAAGGCATCACAGTTGAATTTTATTATTTTTTTACATTTTTTCATAGCATCGATCTGGATGACGCTAACTTTATTAAATAGCGACGGTCTGGCCGACGCTAATGGTAAAATAAACTTTTTTTTTATTTTTTATTTAGCGTCGGTCTGGCCGACACTAAAGGCAAAAAAATTTTAGCGTCGGCCTTTGTAAAGTTAGTGTTGGCCTGGTTAACGCTAATTTCATGTCATTTTTTCATATTTTGTATAATATTTTGCACAATATATTTCAAGAAACAAACTTAATCCCAAGGGGTTGGTCGAGTGGAGCAAGACAAGGTCTCGTATCTGACAGGTCGCAGGTTCGAACCCCCATTCGTCCCCTTGGGGTGAGGTAAAATGTAAGTACCTCTGTAAGTGCTCAAAAAGCCCGGAGGCTTTCCCTACGTTGGACTGGGGCACCATCCCTTCACCCTAAATTTTAACTCACCAAAAAAAAAAAAAATTCAAGAATCAAACTTAGCGTAACTGTGATTTTCCTTCTTTGTATCATGCAGGTTGTGGGTTCGATCCTCACAATTGATAAGTCTGGGAATAAAGGATTTTTTTTGAAAAAATTATTAGCGTCGGCCAGGCTGACGCTATGTTGTGACGGCCATGGAACTAGCGTCGATTGTCGTCGCTACTACATTAACGACAAGACTTTTAGCGACGACTGGTGGGTCGTCACTTGATCGTCGCTAATTATGAAATAGCGACGATTTTTCCCTTGTAACGACAACTTTTGACCGTCGCTAAGAACCGATTTTCTAGTAGTGAATTAATGCTCCATTCAAACTTTTTTTGGTAGATTAAAATTTAGGGTGAGGGGATGGTGCCCTAGTCCAAGGCAGGGAATGCCTCTGGGCTCAAAGAGCACTTACAGAGGTACTTACATTTTATCTCACCCCAAGGGGACGAGTGGGGGTTCGAACCTGCGACCTGTCAGATACGAGACCCTGTCTTACTCCACTCGACCAACCCCTTGGGGTTTAATGCTCCATTCAAACTTAAATATAAACAAAAGTTAATCATACTAATTATGAAAATTAGTTAATTTCATTTAATTTTCTCATTATCAACTAAAAATGAATTGTATTTTTTAAATTGCCCTTAATGAAATACCTCAACTTTAATTTATTGAAACCGATTTTAAGTACAAATTCTCTCTATTGGTCATCAAATGAAATTATTAAAAAATAAAATCTAAATTAAAATAATATTTTAAAATAATCTCGTTTAATTGAGTGAAATTAATTAAAATCTACTTATTCTTCTCGACTTATTTTTTTTATTTGAGTGAGGGAGTATCATTTTATTTTAGTACTCCAATTTATTTCATCCCTCTACATTAATCAGAACATAGTTTAAAGATTTTGACAATGACAAGGTGATGAATTTTGATAATTTAACTTCCAGCCATTCAATGACGTCTAGTATCTCTCAAAAGTGAAAAGGATCCAATGATGTTATTATTGGATCACCTTCTACTCCATGGCGGCAAATAACTTACTCCTCATTGAGGAGGATTTTCAAAAACCACTTGAATCGACCCAATTATTGATCTTGGGTAGCAACTTGACGACAGAAGTGGTCTTATTGGGCAGACATATTTAATTAGCTTTCAGTATTGAATACCTCAGCTACTCTGCTCAAAGGGTGGCCGGCCAACAAAGGGAAAACACTGCTCTCTGCACTTACTTTTGTCTATTGAATGCATGTACTGTTTCTGTGCCAAAAACGGACTAAACTAATAAATGAGCCACACAATCAATTGAACTTGAGAACTATTGCTGTATTGCTAGTGTGCAATGCAAGAGAGAAACTTTTAAGCATTATTAGTATACTTAGCTGACACTTTCAAACGTTTTCTTATTTTTTATCACATTGCGAGCTAATTAACCTTAATTTTAATATATAAATTCATGCTTTCCCTTATAAAAGATGGAGAAGGACAGAGAAAATGTCAATCAGAAATGTTGTATCCACAATAGATACAACATAATCAGGCAGGTCCAATGTTTCTCTTGGTCTAAAGCGAATTTTTTATAAGACATTTTTAAATGAATAAAAATAATTTATTAAAATATTATAACTTTATTAAAAATTTATCTTTTGATCCTTTTAAAATGAAAAATTATTTATTAAATTATTATAAGTAATTTCATTTAACATTTATTTTTCTATCGATAATAAAATCAATTCATTTAATCTTTCTTAAGACATTGTTAATGAAAATAATATTTAAAATTAATTATTATTTATGAGAAGAGAGAAAGTCATGATAAATTGAGGTATTTTTTTCAGAAAAAATAATATTTAATTAACCTTAATAATTTAATATTATTTACTAAATAATTATTAATTATTTTTTAAAAAATATTGGTAACAAATATTTTTTTAGGCCTAAAATAAGAGTATTTTTTTGGCCTAAAGCGGTTGCTTCACCGGCTTTGGGGTTGGGCCGACCCTGGACATAATCCCAATATATAGAAGCAATAAACAATGGTAGTGAGGTTAATAATTCGTGTTCAGTTGACATTGTGGTAAATGAGTTTTTTTAACCATAGTATTTCCTATTGTCATGGACGCAGATGTGTGTGGGTTTAATCACAATAACTCTTCCCATAATCTCAAGTTGTGTTGTCAATTAAGTCACAACTCTTTGATCATCGTGCTAAATGAGTATACAAACACGTGTTTGTTGAAAGGAAGGGACTTAGATTCCCCTGAATATGTGATTATTGGTTGGATAATTGAATTTAGGGAAAAATATGTTTTTCATTCCTATAGTTTCGATCAACTAATTTGGTTGTCGTCTTTGTACTTTAAATCCTTTATTTTTTGTCCCTGAACTTTCTAAATCCCCAAATTGCGGTCCCTTCCCGAGATCTATTAACTTGATGAGCTGGCTAACAGATGTTACATGTCAGTCTCAATAGTAGGCCCCAAATTGACTCATCTTATTATTTTTTTAAATTATTAAAATAACCCTAATTCCTAAATTAGGTTTTTTTATCGAGTAAATTTACCCTAATTTAGTAATTAGGATTATTTTTAAAATGAATGGAAACAAGGTTAATTAAATAAGTCAGTTATTTGGGACTCACTATTGAGACTGACATGTAACTTCTGCTAGTCAACTCATTAGGTTAACAGATCCTACTAACGATAAAGACAACAATTTGGGGGTTTAGAAAGTTTAAGAACAAAAAACACATAATTTAAAATACATAATTAAATACTAGTTTTTTTTACGTCAAAATGAATTTGCCATTAACCAGAATTGCTCTTAGGAAAGTCCAGAGCTACAATATCCAAAATACAAAAAGGCGTTTCCTCAATCCAAATACACCTAGGATGAAGGCAACCATGTTTGGCTAAAAAATGGGCTGAGGAATTACATTGTCGAACTGAATGGCAAAAACTAAGAAAGTGGAAATCTAACTTGAAACTAGAACGATCAGCAGCAATTAAATGAAATGAAGATGAACCATTAGAAGGATTATTAATGGCAGAAATAAGTGGGAGGTAATCTGATTCCGCAACCAGATCAAAGAAACCCATTTCTAGTGCAAATTGTAGTCGCAGTCTCAAACCAAGTGCTTCAGCTAAGCTTACATCCAGGCCGCTTGACAGATGCCATGTGGCAGCACCAAAAACAAAACCAATGTGATCTCTGACTATAGCAACTGCACTCCAAGTATACTCATCAATCTTTGCCACATCAGTATTAAGCTTATAAAGATTGGGGGGGCGGAGGGATCCTTTTATGACTAGTATGGGCATAATTTGAACATGGAACTGAAGGGGGGAAGTTTGCTTCACGAAATTGCTGAGTAATCCCAATAGTAGTGTTGATAACCTTGTGCAAAGGAGAATCAATGCTTTCAAAAACAAGTTTGTTTCGTGCCTTCCATATCCCATAGAGAAGAGATGCAAAATAAGTGAAGCCTTCCATATCACATTGTTGTACCACATCATCCAACCGGCTCACTATTGTATTGGATTCCATAGTAACTGGGTTAATGCGAATTGGAGATAAAAACCAGAAATTTCTTGACCATTGGCACCGATAAAAAGCATGCTCCAGAGATTCCTCAAAGTCACCACATCTTGGACAAAATGGGTTAATTTGCATACCTTTCTTCACCAAATTTGCTCGGACAGGAAGGGAACTCGAACGAATTCTCCAGAGAAGATGGTTATGTCTTGGTATAGCTTCCCTATTCCATAACTTCTTCCAAGCCAGTTGTTCCAAAGAAGAAATACCACTGGATGAGGCCCCTTCTGACTCAAAATGCCTGCATATAAAATGATATCCCAATCTCACAGAATACATGCCATTTTTCGTGGCTCCCGAGCAGATCTTATCATCCCTCGGGTGCCTTGGAATTGGAATAGCTAGAATTTGAGAAGCTTCAAACTCCAAAAAAATATCTCGAATCAAATTTGCATCCCAGCTTCAGAGATCTTGGTTAATAATCTCGGAAACCGAATTGAGTTCAATATGATTAGCTTTGGAAGACCAAACACGATGCCCAGGTTGGAGTGGTAACCAACCATCTATGCATACATTGATTGAGACTCCATTCCCCACTGTCCAGAAGGCCCTTGTCTTGAGAAACCATTGAGCTTTGAGAATACTCCGCCAAGTGTAGCTCGGGTTATGCCTTATTTTTGCTTGGAGAAAAGTTGATCGTGGAAAATACTTGGATTGGATTGTCCGAGCCATTAAGGACTCTGAGTTGGTCAGCAAAGGCCATCCTTGTTTGGCTACTAGAGCAAGATTGAATGCATGAAAACTTCTGAACCCCATGCCACCTTGATACTTAGACACTAAGTTTCTTCCAGGATGACCAGAGAATTTTCTTTTCTTCTTGCTTACTTCCCCACCAAAATTTGTTAATCATTTTCTCAATGTCATCACATAATTTCTGAGTGAGAAGGAAGCACCCCATAATGTAGGTGGGAATGGCCTAAACAACTGCTTTGATGAGAACTTCTCTGCCTGCTGAAGAAAGAAACTGTTCCTTCCATCCTTTGAGCTTTTTCCATACTCTATCCCAGACAAAATAAAAAATCTGGGTTTTAGATCTACCCACAAAAGTAGGAAGACACAGATATTTGGAATGACTATCCACCGCCTTAACTTGAATCCAACCTTGGAGCAAAATTTGTCTTTCCATAGGAATGTTTTGGCTAAAGGATAATTCAGATTTATCCAGGTTGACCAATTGACCAGAAGCTGCCTGATATAACTCTAAAATGTCAAGAATAATGCGAGCCTCCCGATCAGTACTTCTGAAAAAGATAATACTATCATCGGCGAAAACAAGTGAGTTATTTCAGGGGAGCCACGAGCAATTTTTATACCATGGAGGGATGAGTCTAATTGATATTTCAATAAGAGACCTGAAAATACTTCAGCACAAAGAATGAATAAATAAGGAGAGAGGGGGTCACCTTGTCTCAATCCTCTTTTTCGGGCAGAAAAAATCACAGGAAAAATTATTGAGCAAAACTGCAAATGAGACATAGGAAACACATATGAGAATATTAAAGTTGATGAAAAACATATTTTTTCTTTAAATTTATATTTATAGAAAAAACAAAAAGTACCGTTGGAAGGATGCTTGTTTTAGCGTCCGCCGACATCACGGCACTTGAGAGTTTAATCTCTCATCGACCTGGTGAGAGGACATATTAATTTTTTTGTTTCTATTCTTCAGAAGTTTTAATATGTGCTACATTAATAAATTTCTTAAGAAAACATGGTTATCATTGATACCTAAATACAAAAGGAACGTAATTATTTTTGGTTTGTTAAAAAAGAACCTCAACGGAGATACAAAGGAAGGTTTAAGCACATGACAGTGCATCCACCGTGAAATCAAATTAAACCTTGAGGTGAACTAACAGTATATATCTCACTGTTCGATTCCATATGATTGTCAGATTGGATGCGAGCACATGCACACCGAATATGTATGTGTACCAAAGCATTTAATTTTATATAATTATAATATATGCCTGTGCTTGGATCTTCATGTAGCAGCAGGTTAATTATAGTAACTGTAATGATTGCAGCAGCAAATATCATAATACTAATAATTAAATAAAAAGGAGTAATCGCAGCAATTATGATTTCTTCCTCGGAATAGCATCATGTCATGTTGGCCTTCTCAATGCACGCAACCACTGGCTACTGCGCAACATTTTCTTTGAACGATTATGACAAGCACAACCGAGTAAATCTCAATGGATTTGGCCGAAAAGTAGAACTTGAATTTTTTTATCATTATTTCCCCCTTTTTCTGTTAAAATATTTTGCTTACCCACATGTGTCAAACTATAGAATACAAAAGGTTACAAGTTCAGAGTGATTTTCATAATTCAGACAGAAATCTTCATTATGAAAATTCAATGCAACAAATATGAGATGTGATTAGTTCTTGCCAAAATGTTACTAATAATCATGCAAATATGGACGTATATATAAAATGTTTATCAAAAGTTTCTATGAACTTAATCATTATTTAGTCACACTTTAATTGACTACTGCTTTATGGCATAGCTAAGTGGGATCTTTAATATCTCGAGACATTTCTTATTCCTTAATCATAAGGGTTTCACTGAATCCCTACCAACTTTAGACAAAGCAGAAAAGAATGCTCTTCAAATCAAAATCCAATTAGAAGCAAAATTATTAATTTATTCTAATTCTTGGGTCCCACTGTCCCATTGTGTGAGTGTTTGAATGGTCCTGAAGCAAATGGGAAATGGATTGGAAGCAGAAAAAAAGGCTACTTCTTCCTTTTCTTTTTTTAGATTTTTTTGGCTTAAATTAATTTTTTCTGGCTATGCGAGTGAAAGGTGATGCTGGCGTCAAAGTACAAGTTGGCTTCAAGTCGCTTCAATTTTGCCTTCTATGTCTATCTCTATCAGATTTGTTGGTTTGAGGCATAAAAAAATCCTAACTTTTTTTCCTTGTGGATGTAACATAAATTGGGCACTTTCACTGCTTCTCTTCAAACACTTGACACGCATCATGTGAAGTTCGATCACTTTTGGGGTCTTTTCTTGTGCGTTAGAGCTATGCTTCTGAGTGCTTCCTCACATAATATGCTACACTATATATCCACCGATATCAAAACAAATTAAATCACATATTTTTTGTTATTTCATTTAATTTGTACCATTGTGAAACACAAAAAAGGACAAAATATAAGAAATAGGATTTTAAATATATTATTGATAAAATTGTATATATGTAGTGAATGGTTATTTTTCATTTTGATTTTTAAGAAATGATATGGTGTTAATAAATAAATTTGTACGTCTCATAAAAGAATTCTAGTGATTGAGAGATAACTCAATTGTCTATTGCTTTAGAAAAGTTAAATGTTTTGTTGTTCACAGATGTGTGGAAGGACATCAATACAAGTAATAGACAAAAATTTCAATCAAACAAATGATGGAATCTGTGAAGTGCTTCAGACTTGCAAACCAGCAACTGGACAATATAGCATTAAGGCATCAATTAGCTAAAGCCAATAACATAGATTTATACTTAAAGCATATGGCTCACTAAGAAGGTCCCACAAAGCCAGGAGAGCTAGCAATATGACAAGTGGAAAATATTTCAGAAACAGTTACATTTTCTGTCTGTAGCATTTGTGTTTTCTTCTTCTAAGTGTATATTATATATGCAAAAAGAATACTGCTACATTGTTTTAATATAAGAGGGATTAATATTCTCCAAAGATGTTTTGAAATATATATATATTTTTTTTGGGTAAGGTGGAGGGGAATTTTAAATATTTTTTCAACACTTAATAAAAAATTTGAATAAAATATATTTAATAATTTTCAAATTAAGTCAGTCAATAATTTTTTAATGATTAAAAATTACTCATTAAAAACTAATTAAGAGAATATTAAAATTTTAAAGATTTTTTTTATTTAAAATAATATGCATTATTCTAATTGAAAAAGTATTAAATGAAAAAAAAAAAGTTGCACAAAACATCACGCAGATATGTCACTTCAGATTTGGAAGTAGGGGCTGGAACGATTTATGATGCTAATTGAGTAGTAGTGGGAACCCTCTTCTTGGTGGGGGATACAATTCAGGATCATATCTCATTCTCCATGCCTCACATTTGTCTTGAATGGGACAGAGAGAGAACATCTTTTTCCTTTTCATTTATTATTCTTCAGGTATTTTCTTATCATTTGTGGACATGTGGGCTCATCATTATTTCCAATGTTTCCTAGTTTGCATTTACTCCATAGTTGAAAGTTGAAAGTTAAAACATACAGCAAACCATTCGATGCCAAAATATTTTTCCCGCTCTATGCAATGATAATTAATTGGGCCTATATTGAATGGATTCCAATAAAAATTACTAATGATGAAAAAAAAAATTCACCTTAATGAATAAATTAAACCCCTTAAAATGATTCTGGAAAGATACGTGTTCAGTTAAAATAATGCACATTATATTTGATTGCATACGTGTTCAGTTATTTATAAGAATCTTTTAATTACTTTATATGAATTAAAGAAATTGATTAATTTGATTTCATACAATAAATTTATCATCAATGTGTATTATATTTACTAAACTACCATTAAATTTATTGAGACCCATTATATTTCTCTTTCTATTTTACTACTCAATTGTGTCATACTCTCTCTATTAATTAATTACTCACCTACCTCTACTAATGGGGTATTTTTGTCAAATAATAATTAATGCATGGGACAATCTAAAAAAGTTCTTATAAAAAGGACTAAGACCCACCTTAAAAAAGTTTCTTATAAATAGGACCGGAATGAGTATTTAGTTTTCTTCTGTCATTTGTTTATGAACTTGTAAATCATTATGGCCGGTCCAGAAAGCAATAGCTTTAGGCCTCCCATGTTATAAGGTCTTAATTTTTTTACATAATTTAAATATTAAAATTAAGGGTAAAATATATTTGTAATTTCTGTAAAATTAAATAAATTTGATTTGGTTCTTATAACTTAAAATTGGTGTGTTGGGTCTATCTTTTTTAAATCACCTCAAATTAATTTTCATCAAGTGTGTTTCTAGTCTCTAATATTTCTTATTAGGTGTATTTTTAGTCCCTGGCTAGAGGGGTGCTAAGAATTAATTTGAGGTGATTTTAAAAAAGTGAAACTCAACAAATTAATTTTAAATTATGAGAATCAAACCCAAATATATGCTTAAATTTACAATGATTAAAAACATATTTTATCCAAAATTTAATAAAATATTTATATCAAATATAAAAATATTACTAATTATTAGTTAATTGATAAAATTAAAAAAATTAATTTATTATAAGTTTCTTTTTTAAAAAATAGACTCATATTTTTAAAAAAAATATATATGTCATTTTTAGTCTTTCATCTCTTAAAATTAGTTCTTCATTTTATAATTTGTTTGTTTACATATATATGTTGGGTCGGACTTGTCATTATGACTGTCTATGAATTAAATCAGAATTCGATATTTCGTTGGGCCGCCCAGGCGCCCTGCGCCTTTCTGTTCTTTTTGTTTTCAATGATCCATTGACCAACAGAAAAAAAAAAAAAGTCACGAATATGAGTTTACTTTGATGATTTTACAATTTGAAATGTTACTGTTAACATAAATTTACATTATAATCTAATTATATATAGTGACGTTATTAAAAAAATTGATTGTAAAAAAAATCTGTATGAGTATTAAATTACTTATTATAAAAAATTAAATAATATGACAATTTATAATTAAACAATAGTATCTAAAATTTTAATAACATTAAGAGTGTGTTTATATATCATTTTAGTTAATTAAAAAATTGAAATATATAATTGAAAAATTTATCAAATCATTTCAATTCTATTTGGTAAAATAAGTTTTTTAATATACATAAGTAGTGTGTCAAGATTTCATTGAAATTACTTTTACAGTTTTATCCTTAAAATATTTTATAATTACCAAATTTAAGTACTGATTAAGTAATTAATGATGATTTTATCTATTATTTATAGTTATAAACTAATTTTATTAAACACTCTTAATTTCCGCTGGGAGATAATTTATCAATGTGGGTTGTTTCAAGTGATACATGTTTGATTCCTCTTAAACAATGTCTCGGGTTCGAGTTTGGTGGATGAAAAAAATTCTCGCTGGGAAAGCTAGCCCCACTATGATGTCGATGTTCCCGGCTTTAACAGGATACATCCTGTGGAGATACCCGTGGTTAAAAAAAAAAACACTTTTAATTCAATCAACTAATTTTTTTTTTAATTTTTATCATTTAATTTTCACCTAACTTTTTAGTTTTTGGTTAATTTTTTAGTTTTTAACTAATTTATCTATTAATTTTATCATACACACTACACATTCTAAATTAAAATGAACTTTATTTCTCAATAGTATCTACCACTCAAATAATAGTTGGTTATAGGAGACGTGAATGTGAGCCTCGAATCTAGATAAAGACAAAACAAAAAACTCAGCTACAATAAAAAAGATTGAACTCATTTTATAATACGCTTAATGTTACAATTCTGCTATTTAAAATATTTTAAAAGAGTAACAAGTTATTGTTAATTGCCTAATACTTACATATTATAAATTTCTCATACCGTCGATTGTATCATAGAATGAATTATGGCCCTTCTAAAATTAGTAAAATATATTTGACCCTTCGTTAAACAAAAGTGACGTCAATATTATATTTATGTATTCACAAGTCACAATAAAACAATGTGAAAGTGACATTAAACCTTTATATGCACAATTACAGTTGACATTTCACTATTTCACGCATAATGTTTCACACTCTAAAATGCGACGTTAATTATGAAAGGTGTTGGAAAAAGAAAGATAATAAATATAAGAAATAAGAAAGACAATAAAAAGTGCGATAATTAATAATGTGGTAAAAAAAGGAAATAAAATAAAGAGATGTAAAAAAAATATGCAATAGTGGAAAATTCAGATTGTTTTTTTTTTTACTCGTTTATCCATTTATAAGTGTTTTTAATTAGTAAAGTGAGTTAAATATATTAAAAAAACACAATTATAATTTATCTTTAAAAAGGGTTAAATTAATTGACATTTTTATTTCTTAAGAAGGCAAATGTTAATTTCAATCTTTTAGAGACTACGACTATATTTGATAAAACTAGTTGAAAAGTTAGTTGATAGTTGATAAGCTAGCTTTTAACTGATAAGCTACCTGCTATGAATTGATAAGCTCCTAGCTTATAAACTATGAGCCGAAAAGTTAGTTTATTGAATTAGAAGTGTTTGATAGAACTCACGGATAAGCTAGTTGGTAAATATAAAATGACATAAAAGGACATAATTACATAAGTTTTTTATATAAATTCTATTTGTGTTTTATAGACAAAAATATATTATTATGTAATTATAATTTTAGATTTTTTAAAAAATAATTAAATTCTTATTAAACTTTTTAGTAATAAAATATTTAATTAAAAATTAAAATAAATGGTGAAATTGATAAAATAAATAGTATAATAAAAAAATAATTTCATAAAATACTAAATAAATAATTAATTAATTAATTCGTAATTTTTAAAATTATTTGTTATATAAGTAATAATAGGTAAAAAGAAATTAAAAATTTTTTGTCACTACAATTGAAAATAGGTAATAATAGGTAAAAAAAATCAAAGAAAATAAAGGAAAATGTATTAAAATATAAGGGATAATGATGAAAGAAAATTAAATAAGTTACAAGTTACAAGCTAGCTGAAGTAGCTTGTAGCTTATAAGCTATAGAAGCTCCTAAAATAAGTTACTTTGGGGTACCTTATCAAACACTTTTATATTGGTTAAACTAGCTTATAAGCTAATTAAATAAGTAACTAACTTATTGACCTTGTCAAACACACTCTAAGTATCCGTTTGATTTATAGTTGAGTAAAATTAATTTTGAAATCAATGATTGAAAATAAATTATACATTAATTGCCATGTACGTTAAGTGAAATTAATTTAATTTCAATTCTTCAAAACTTGGTTTTGCACTGTTCCAACGAATTTCCAAACATTCCCTAACGTGATTGACCCTGTATCTTTTTTAGATTAAAATGGTGATTCGCTTTAGTTTTTATTTATCTTCTTTAAATATTTGATTGTTTCTTTCATTATTTAACTATTTACACTTGATGATAAAACGACACAACATAATATTAAGAATAAACAAATTAAATATCAAAATATTCATTTAACTTATTTTAATAAAGATAAATTTGTAGAAATTTGACATTCATAACAATTATAAGACACAATATTCAAAAAGTATTTTGAATCCGAAATAGGTTGTGTTAACTGTAAATTTTTATTATCAATATTAGGTTGTGTTAATATAAGACACGTTGGTTGGATATATCACAAACTTAAACATTCATAACAAATATAAGACACAATATTCAAATAGGTTGTGTTAATATAAGACACATTGCTTGGATATATCACAAACTTAAATATAAATAACAAAACAAAAATTAAAACAAGAATACCTGCCAAAGTTGGCTTAATGGTGGGATTTGAGTAGTTTACACGAGTTTTTTTTTTCCTAATCAAAATGAATTGAATTATGAGAATACAAGGATACTCTAACCCAAATAAAATACAGAGTACAGATAAAAAAATAAAATACAAATAATTAAAAGACTAAAAACATTTTTAAATGCCCAACCTATTCCCAAGGTGACAACCAAGTTACATTTAAAACAATAGGAGACTACCCACTGCAGGAGAAAACGTAGATGCACCTAGGAGTAAGGCCCTTTTGATACCTACCTCATCTTAGCAAAAAGCAACAGCATTTTACAAAATAAATGATTGGCAAGAATACACCACTTAAAGGTCAGCCCGTACAACAAAGAGCTTGAACAACGCCTCAGTACCAGCAGCAAAAAGATTATCATCCAGAGTAGTTGCAGAATCACGGATAAGAACATCAATGACTGATCAACCAAAATTCCTGCATAAATCCTGTATTAAACCCAACAGTAATAGTATTCAACCAACACCGATTAGGATAAAAAAACCTCAGCAAAAGCCCAGCCCAGCAAGCAACACACAGAACCATCAACGAGTTCAACAGTACAAATTTCAAAAACCAGCACTTTTTAAGTTTAGACAAGCCTGAGGCTGCTGTACCCATGACGAAAAACAGTAACCAAATTTGCGATCCCTAGACTTCAACCACTTCCCAGACCTCACTTGGACAAGATCCAAAATATCATATGGGGATAAGATAGTATCCGAAAAAACCTTCTTATTTCTAGCCAACCAAATACTCCAAATAATAGTTAACCAAATCACAACCCACCTGTTCCTTATTACAACAGTAGAGTTTGGAATTCCGAAAAAATGCTGAATATGATCACCAAAATTATTACTGAGTACATATGAGAATCCTAACCAATTCAGACATAGCATCCACATCCGATATGCAAAAGGATAATCAAAGAGAAAATGGCTAGAGGTTTCTTGTTTACACGAGTTTATATGTTTAAACTCTAATGCTTTTATCGTAATAAATAAAATTTTATTCTAAACAAAAGAATATAAAACATGATTTAATTATCATGTTAAATTATATATATATATATTTTTTATGCATCTTATATAAACTCTATATGATTCACAAATTAATTATTTTTTCTATTGATTAATTTATATGATAAAGTATATGAACTACTAAACCAAATATCAAATAATAATTTATATCTAGATGTAAAAAAATGTAATATTAGCAAGGAACACATTTATTTCTTAATCTTATAATTATACTTTTAACTTTATATTATTAATTACTTTATTTCTTATTCAGATAACTTGTTTTCCATTTTTTATTAATATTTTTGATTGAGTCAAATTTAATGTTTATGTAAAACTAAGAGAATAAAGTTAAAAGATTTTTTACAAAAGAAAAAAAAGAGCATATTAGAAAAAATGATACAAACATTTAAGTATAAATTAATTTATTAAATCTAATTTTTTATTTAGGACCATCAAAATTTAAAAGTTACTCCTCCGATCCTATTTATAAGACAAACGTTTGAGAATTTTTTTTGATCCTATTTATAAGACAGCTCATAAATTTAGAAGTATTTAATATTTTTTTTTTCATATTTGTCTTTGTTGACTATTAAAGGTTTTAAAGCCACACAATTATCATGCTAGTGGAGTTTAATTTTAAATAGGGGTAAACTTGTAATTTTGTAGAGTAATTTTTTAAAAATCAATGCATTAATGATTTTTTTAAGATGTTTGTTTTAGTCTAAATTGTCCTATAAATAAGACGGGAGGGAGTATATTAATCCTAACTGATTTGAGTTAAGTCGAATCAACCCATTTAAAGGGGTAAAACTCTTTCAACACCTATATGCTATCAATTTTTTTAATTCTAGAGCAATTTAAGATATAACTGTTTAAAATTTAAAAAATAATTTTGATTAATCTTATTGATCTTTCTATACACATACGTACATTTAGTCTATATTCATAAATATCAAGATCTGACATGTGCACGAAGGTGTTCCATATTTCTTCCAACTTAAATACTTCTAGCAAATTTTTCACCCATCAATTGATGAGATAACTTTTCACTAATGCTTTAATCAAAGACCTCTCAACCATCACACATTTATCAAACCCACCCTCCAATAATCACTAGCACTTGGAGTAAGAATGCCCAGATACACACAAAACCCACTTAATGGACTAACATAACAAATTTAAGTAAAAAAACAATACACCAGTAAATAGTAAAATTGTGAAACTACACATATCCTGTTTGGATACACTTCTGCAGAAAACTTCTAAAAAATAAAAGTAGAATGAACCAAAGAGGTCAAATGAATTTAACTTTTCCATAAGTTGAAATTAGTTACTTATGGAGAAGTTAAATGAGAGAACTTTTGGAGTAAATAGGCTACAAAGACTAGCTAATTTCAACTTATGGAGAAGTTAAATGTATTTGGTATCTTTGATTCATTCTATTTTTTTTTTCACCTAAAATATTTTTGAAGAAGTTTCATCTAAACTGACCCATTTTTTATTATAGAAGTATAAATTACAACAGGTCATGGCACACTACTCTGTATTAGTGGAAACTTTGTCATGGCAAATCACCCTTGGGCTGTAAAACAGAGATTTTGAATTTTCATATGCGTCATACCAAAATAAGATCTAAACAGCTTTCCAACTTTTTAAAAAATTTTAAATGCCATTATATACACGGGCGTAGCTAAAGAGGGGCTGGCGGGGCCACAGCCCCCAAAAAATTTTCAAATTTTTTATTAACTATATAGGTCCCGTATAATATATTTCATGAAATATTACTTCGGTCCCCCTTAAAAATTTCATAAATTCTGTAGTATTAAGTACTTCTTTACGACTCTGGTTATTTATTTTTATTTTGTCAAAAAAATGTTTGAACCTTTTATTATTTCATTTTTTATATTAATTATTTTTTTCTTATTTAGAGAAGATAAGATAATATTCAAAATTATACATAAGAAATTATTAAAAATATTAGTTTATAAAAAGTAAAAAGATTAAAAGGGAAAACATACGAGCATTTCAAAGAATAGGAAAGAAGACAGAAAATATCATTAGGTAACATAATATAACATTAAAAAAGATTTTGTTTGATTTGAATATTATTTTAGAATTAAATGAGAAAAAAAACTAAAAATTTGATTTGCAATTATCTGAATTAAATAAAAGATTTAATGAAAATGAAGTTGAACTTATTATATTCGGTTCAACTTTAGATCCCAAAGATTTTTTAAAATCATTTGATATTAAACAAATTTATCAACTTGTTGAGAAATTTCATGCAGATGAAGGAACGAAAAGTTTCATTTAAATAAAATTTATTATTCTTAACTGAAATTATTTAATATTTTTATCATAATATTTAATAGGGTTAAATATGTTTTTAGTCCCTTAAAATATAGGGAAATTTGATTTTGGTCCTCTATTTTTCAAAATCACATGATTTTAGTCCTCGCCGTTAGTTATATTTCGCTAAGTGATGACGTATTAATATTTGTTGTAGATTTTTCTATGTATTTTCTTTCGAAATTTCCTGTAGATTTCAAAATTTAAAAGAAATTCTATTTAGATTCTAAAATTTGCGGGAAATTTACCATATATTTTTTTATAAGAAAATAAAAAAAATTTATAACAGCATTTTTATGTAAAAAAGAATTGTCTTTTTTTTAAAAAATTTTTACTACTCGTTAGTTTTCTAGAGAAAAAATCGCAAGAAATTTCTGTAAATCTTTACTCGGGAAAAATTGTAGTGAAACTGGGAAAGTGACTTAACGGAGTACAGTTAATAAGGAGAACTAAAAGCATGTGATTTTAAAAAATGGAGGACCAAAACCAATAAAAAAATAAATGAGAGACTAGAACCAAATTTTATCATATTTTGAGGAACCAAAACATATTTAACCCTTTTTTATATTTTATTCCAACCCAAAAAAAATTCCTGGCTACGCCGATGCTTATATAAGATTATAAGGTGTGCCAAGTATTTATTCTACGTTTTTATTTTGGTATCGGATCCACCCTTATTTTTATTGAATATATAGCTGTCAACGAACAGTGGGAATATCAGAGGTCCTGTTTTGCAGCTTTGCAGCTTGCCTCAGTCCTAATTAATTAAATTTCCATCCATATCTAACCATAAATAATCTGTTTGATATTATAGCCAATGTTTATACTATGCTCATACTACAAAAATTTCTAGCCAATATTTGCTACAAAGTTAGGAAGGACAGAAATATTTTAGATGGCCAAGAAAACAAATTAAAGGTTATTATTTGCCATGGTATGGAGAGGAATTCTTTGTTCATACGTTCATGGTCATACATCCCAGGTGACTGTAGAATGACTTATGGAATTCTTTACATGCATGTTGACATTAACTATATATGGAATGGAATGCTTATGCTGCTTGCCTGATTCACAGGGAAAACTTCACTTGTAATAATCAAACTTGTAAAAGTTGAAAAGCTTTCTGCTTAAAAAAAAAATTATACTACTTATCCCTCTACACTATAGCAATTAGAGCTTGTTAAAGGCTAAAGTTTCCATCTTTGGTGATGAGAGACTTGAGCACACATGAGAGATGGCTCACTTTACATGCAAGACTTGCTACTATAGTGTTTTTATTTTTATGGGTTTTATTATTGACAAAGCATTGTAATTATATTGCAATACAAAAAAATTAATTGATCCAAAACCGGAGCTGACTAGCACTAAGATTGGTTTAAATCAATCAAGAAGGAAGAAAAGCAAGTAACTATCAGATATCAATTTTTGGTACAAAAGTAACTAAAATTTTGTAGAGAAAGCACAAACCAAATCACCACTAACAAGTTTGCTCTATTATTATTATTATTATTATTATTTATTATTATTATGAGAAACTATATTTGTGCAATAATGTTGTACAACTAACAGCCGTAGTGTATAAACAAATTTGAAAAATTGTTTTCAACTACTTATGAATTTTTTGTTTTGGTCGATTTCTCTTAAACTTGGAAGGGCGCTTGATTCCTTCATAACAGTACATAATGCATCTGAAAAGGCGCATAGACCACACCTACCATTTTCTACAGTCTGGGCTTGTAGCAGGCCAAACCTACATTGACCATTTATCGAATTCCTAAAGGTTTCTCTCTTTTGAGTCTTTATTACTAAAAAACAAAAAGTAAATGTTTTAAGCTAAATTTAAAAATTAAAAATAAAATACGCTGTTAATTTGCCCATTGCTGACTCCATAGAAAGCATTGTGATTCTGACTTCTTGGGGGTATCCAGGGGAGTATTATGAGAAATGATAGATGTACAATACAATTATTATTTTGTATAATAAAAAAGAGAAGAGAATAAAATGTGTGATAGGTGATATGGGAAAAAGAGAAATAAAAATGTGTTTTATGAAGGGCTATTTAAGCACCGGACAACAATAGTATTGCTTCGTCTTCCATCTGACCATATTATTTCCACTATAATTTGAGTCACATGGAAGACAAAGGTTACACTCTAGATGGCACAGTGGATCTTCGTGGACAGCCTGTGCTTTCTTCTCTAACTGGGAAATGGAAAGCTTGCATTTTCATTCTTGGTAAACTTCTAATTGTAATTAAGTTTTAGATAAAATGTTGATTAATTGTAAAGAATGTGATGTTGGCATTGGTGTAATGGAATATTGGAATGTTATCTCTCTCTCTCTCACACACACACATTACACATACACTTAAAAGTTTCTCTATAATTAAATTACTGCATTAATTGATTTGATGCATTCTGTTTCATGCCAACAAGTCATGATCACAAAATTATGACTGTGTGTCTGTTTGTGTATCAATGCTAGTTTACCAAGTATTGGAAAGACTTGCCTACTATGGGGTAGGTGCCAATTTGGTGAGTTATATGACAACCCAACTCCACAAAGATGTGGTATCATCCATAACCAGTGTCAATAACTGGACAGGCTTATCCTACATCACTCCAATTCTTGGTGCTTACATAGCAGATTCTTACATGGGCCGCTTTTGGACAATCATTCTTTCATTGTTCATATATGCCATAGTAAGTTTATAGTTTTCTTCTATTTGTTTGCAGCCCATTTGCTATTTCTTTTGAAATATAATAACTTCATATCATAAATGTCAGTAATGATATTAATTTACACAGGGGCTTGTGCTTTTGGTGCTGACGACTTCACTAAAGAGCTTGACACCAACATGTGCAAATGGAATTTGTAGAGGGGAATCTAACTTACAACTAACACTATTCTACTTATCTCTACACATTATAGCAATTGGCAGTGGTGCAGCCAAGCCCAATATGTCAACATTTGGTGCTGACCAATTTGATGACTTCAACCCCAAAGAACAAGAGCTAAGAGTTTCATTCTTCAATTGGTGGACGTTTAACGGTTCCTGTGGCTGTTTAATGGCCACTCTGTTTGTTGTGTACATTCAAGAGAGGTTTGGATGGGGATTGGGGTATGGCTTAGCAGCTATTGGTTTTCTACTTGCCTCTGTTACCTTCTTTCTAGGCACCCCGAATTATAGGCATAAATGTAGAGAGGCAAGGAGCCCTACAATGGACATTATCAAAGTCCCCCTTGTTGCTTTCAGAAATAGAAAACTCCAGCTTCCTAGTAACCTTGCAGAACTCCATGAGTTTGAGTTGAACCATTACATTAGTAGTGGAAGCCGAAAAATTCATCACACTCCTCATTTCAGGTTTGCTATTCACTACTGATCACCTCTTGCTTTTCCTTGTTTTGCAAGCCTCTCTCAACAGTCAATTCTAATCCTGTCATAATAATTGATAATGTGATTAATAGTGTGTTCGATTTACTAAAAAATCACGTTACAAACGTTATCCGGGCCAACGCTATTCTCACTATGTTAGCTCAGATCTTCCACGTTTGTAATGTGGTTTTGGAGTAAACCAAACATGCTATAAAAAGGCTAGGCTCCATAGTGCATTGTGAAAATGGATGAATATTGACTCATATTTGAAGGAAAAACAACAAAAATGATAAAAGATAAGAGATTAAGATGATCTTGTGCCATTGTATGTGCCTTTTGCAATTAACACTAGAATTGCACAGAACCAGCACAAATACTTCATGAAACATAATCCTAGCATAGAAAAGTCAGAATTGCAATCACCAAAATGATACCAAGATGAAGCAATCCTTGTGATTGATAAATAGAATCATTTTTTCATTTAAATTTACAAACATGCTTGCTTATGGGAAAGTGCTTGTGCACAAACATATTGTTTTGGGGATACATTTCTTCAACATTTATGATACTTACATGGAAAAATATGCATCTTAAGGTTCTTAGACAAGGCTGCAATAAAGAAAAGCAATACAGATATCTCCAATCCTCCATGCACAGTGACTCAAGTAGAGGGAACCGAGCTTGTTTTGGGGATGTTTCAAATATGGTTACTAACACTAATTCCTAGCAACATCTGGGCAGTAGAAGCAACCATGTCTGTGAAGCAAGGTGCAACATTGGAGAGGAGATTAGGTCCCAACTTCCATTTCCCAGCAGCCTCCCTCTGGAGCTTTGTAACTATTACTGTTCTCATTGTTCTACCAATTTATGACCTTTACTTTACACCATTCATGAGACGAAGAACTGGCAATCACAGAGGAATCACATTGCTTCAGAGGATTGGCATAGGAGTTGCCATCCAAGTCATAGCTATTGCAATTACTTATGTTGTAGAAATTAGAAGAATGGATGTCATATTGAAGCAACACATAGTTGGGCCTGAAGAAGTAGTTCCTATGAGCATATTCTGGTTATTGCCTCAAAATATTCTACTTGGTGTTGCAGATGCATTCCTTGTCACTGGATTGCTAGAATTTTTTTATGATCAATCCCCTGAAGAAATGAAGGTCCTTGGCACAACCTTTTACACAAGCATGGTAGCTTCAGGGAACTACTTTAACAGTTTTCTAGTGACTGTTATAGATATATTTACAAGGAAGATGGGTCATAAGAGCTGGATAGGCAACAATCTGAATGATTGCCGCCTGGATTATTATTATGCTTTTCTTTTTGTCATATCTGCGCTTAATTTTGGTGTCTTTTTGTGGGTATCAAGTGGATATATTTACAAGAAAGAAAATACAATTACAACAGAGGTGAATGATCTTGATATTTGAGACTAGCACTGCAGATTGAACTGCAGGTAGGAAAAGCTTTAAACATGATAATATGTTAGGTATATGAAATCACATATGGAAAAATTGCAAATTCTAGGTGCAACTCTCTTTGCTGAGCTTTAGGAATAAATATCTTGGAGGCTGTTATAATCTGTATACAATATAGAGTTACTTTACAATGTTCTTATGGTATTTTTAAATTTTAAAAATAATATTAAAAAAGTTACATGCACTAAGCGGTCACGATTGATGTGAGAATGCAATAATGTAATTCAAAAGATTTCCCTATAACTATTGAGATATACCAAGGTTCAACTTTGAGTTTTTATCTTGGTGCTAGAACATATATAAGAAATGGTGTCAAGGTGCATGCTCTTTAGGAAGATTTTAATCATATATAGGATCTAAGCGTGTGTTTGAATTGTCGTTGTGACACACCCAAATCCATGTTCAGTTAAAAGCAACTATGAGTTGTTTTTGTAAAATGTGCCTTGGGATCCACGGACCAAACAAGCACTAAGTAAGGTGGATAGTAAGAGAAAGAAAAAAAAAATGATCTCATCCAACAAAAGGATCCAAGTTTTGATGAAGACAATGACACCACACTGTTCAAACAATGTGACAAAAACAAAGAGCTTTTATAGGGTGCTTCTACCGTACATGAGACCAACAGGTCATGTACCCATACCCAACACCTTTCACTTGTTATATTAGGTATAGTTACCGGTTGTGAATAAAGTTTAAATTACACAAAATGCCCAATGTAAAATAATTAATTTTGTTCCTCACAGTTCTAACTCAAATCATAATTTCATTGAAATCAATATGGCTTAAGGAGTTTGTTAATGGCCACAACATTGCCCTTCTCATAATTGGCTCCAAAAAGCTTCAAACTTTGAGGCCGATTCAATGTGTGGGTGATTGGGATTTTTCGAAGAAGACAGAGCGGGTAGAGTTGAGGTGGTGGGACGCAGCTGCAGCCTGCAGTGGTGCGACATGGATGTTAGAACCACAGGAAACACTAGAAGGGAGGGTTGAATAGTGTTTTATAATTCTTTACATATTTTATGAAAACCTTTTCACAAGCAAAGTGATTATCAAAAGATTTGTGCAACTTGCTGAAACTAGGTTTTTCAGAAACTTGCTGAAATGCTTCAACAGGTTCAATAAAATTGTTTTGAAATAGTTTTACATGTAAAACAAAGTTATTTTGCTGCGCAAATTATAATATCACTTTTCATAACCCTCCTTGGTTAGTTAAAATTGAAAATAAAGAGATAAGGGTTGAGAAAACTTAGCCAAGAAATTTATCCTGGTTCACCCACTAACACAGTGAGCTACGTCCAGTCCCAGGGCAAACACACCACTGGATTTTCACTATCTGAACAGATACAAGTATTATTTGCACACCTAGCCTCTCCAGGTTCTAAACCCAAGTATTGTTTTACAGACAAGCCTCTCCAGGCTCAAAACCAAGTATTCTTTGTTCCACCAAGCCTCTCCAGGCTCTCAGACACTTGAAAGTGTTTACAATGAAAGTAAGTTTAGGTTACTGAGAACTTAAATAAAATGAATCTTGTACAAAGGATGACTGAGTATAACTCATGATACAAAATGAAATATTCTTAGTACAAAGATATATCAGAGAATAGCAGCAGAGTGTTGGCTTGATATATTTTCTTATTGAACTTGGCCAACATCTCTCTTCTTTAAGTCCTTCATGAAGATATATATATATATATATATATATAGTCTTGAAATACAACCGTTGAGGAGAGCTCATTCACCGTTAAGAGATAGCATTAAATGCTGTTTAAAACGTTGTGAAACAATCTCCTTAAAGCTTCTGACTTTCAGACTTTGCAGGTGTTGTAGTCTGTGACACTGTTGTGACACGTACAACAGGTTCCTTTTTAAGGTAAGATGACTTTGACAGCTTAAAGGATCTTTGAAAATATTCCTTAAATGAATCAAACTTGCTTCAGATGTTAATGATGCATTGAAGTCTTGAGCAGGCAGCTTCCAGACTTTAGTCAAATGCTATGTTGTATGTCTTCATCAGTTCTTCTTTTAAAAGTGATATTTGTAACACTTCGGAAGGTAGAGATGACTTCCGCAGGTCTTAGCTTTTCAGAAGGTTCCTCTCATCAACAGGTTCAACTTCGGAGAGTTGATATATTTGAGGTTTCTTCTTTACAACGCTTGCTGAAACAATTAAGCAAAATACCTTCAAGTGATATTGTTCTTATAATAAACAGATAATCCCTTTTTAAATCAAATTTGTTGTCTATTAAAACTTAGGATTTGTTAGTCCTTAAAACATTATTAATTTCTTTAATAACATTTTGAGACTCAAAATTCTTCCCCTTTTTAATGATGATAAATTTGTTTAAAAAGAAACTCAGCAGATATCTGAAGGGAATTTAAAATAGTAAAGATTAAAATATACTCCCCCTGTTTCAGATACTTGTTCTGAAAACTTTGCTCCCCTTGAAACAAAGATTTCTTCCAGAAACATACATTTACTTTAGATATCAGATACTTTCTTCTTTTTATAATATATTTCTTTCTTTTTTACTACTCCCCCTTTTGTGATCACTCAAAAGGGTGGGCAGAAAGTAAAACTCCCCCTTTCTGATAAAAAAATGCATTAAATATGGGGTAGGTAAATAAATTAATTCAGACATAGCAGCTATAAGCATTAACTTCCAATCATTGCATGATATAACTTACGCAGTTGATTAAATACTAGGTAAGCATAAAAAATTCACGTAGACAAATCAGAGAAGTCATATCATAATTATATTAAAATTCAGAAGGTTCAAGCACAAAAGAAACTTGTAAACACAAAGACTTTCTGAAATTTGGCAAATTAAAAGTTGTTGTTTCTCCTAAGCTTAGGCTTTTCCTCTTGAGCATGCACAGGAGAAGCATTGAGTTGCCTCATCAAGGATTGAAGTCTCTGGTTCTTTCTTGTCAACCTTCTGATATCTTCTTCTCTCATAGCAAGCACCTCAGAAATATCAGCTTCCTTGTAAATGATATAGCATCCAAGTACAACTAATGGTACTCTAGGTATAGGTAGCAACCCAGTTCCTTTAGCGTTTTCAGGGTTCTCAACACCAAATAGCAGCTTGTTGTACTTCATCACTCCTCCATGATGAATTTCCCAGTCAGGGCAAAACGAAGCTCCTTCCGTTTTGATTCCTGCAACTTCAGCAATAGTGGAAGTCTTCACGGTGAAGTCCACTCCCATCACAGTGGCTCCTAACCAAATTCGGTTATCATGTTCCACCACCCTAAGATTTTTCTAGAATTCAAGGACACTTTCTTCATGCCATAGACAGTCAATGGCGTCAAAGAAGGGAAGCCAGCCAGCACACTTGAAATGATCAGTGAGGTCGAATCCATTCTCAGCTAAGCTTTTGAAGTTCACACATCTGCTGGGGATGATCTTACCACCAGCCTTAAAGGCAGCACTCACATTCTTCTTGGGGGCCATTTCTGATTAAGAGAAGGAGTAGGGTTTCTAAAAGCCACTACAAGAAAAACAGTCATTAGCGTAGGCCAAAAGCCCACGCTAAACTGCAAAAACGGATGCTAAATTGCATATTAGCATCGGCCTAGCGTCGGTGTCGTGGCTCTCGCTAAAACCCTCGAAGCAAAAATTTGCATCTTGGCTGACGCTAATTAGCGTAGGCCAGCCCACGATAAGGCCGACGCTAAGTAGAAGCCAAGGATTAACAAATTTGGCCGATGCTAATATTAGCGTAGGTCAGGCCTACGCTAATTAATTGGGGCTGGCGTATGGTAATATTAGCTTGGGCCTGGCCTACGCTAATATTAGTCATGGATACATTAGCTAGGGTCTGGCCTACGCTAATCAATTTTTTTTAACCTTATTTTAAACCATTAACCAAAGGAAAGCCATAAATGTAACTCTTTGGTATAATAGGTTAAAATCGTAGAGACAAGACTACACTTTTCTAGAGTCTTGACCTCCTTGTTTTTACCAAAATCTTTATAACAGATAATAAAATGTTGCTTCTAACTGTGCCATCCCTGTAATTTTCACTAACTTTAATGGCAAATTCCTACCCCCCAACATTCACTTGCTAAAAAAATCTCTCCTTTCCTTCGAACGGTATTTGATGCAGCCCAATATATAATAACCTATTCAAAACAATCATTTCTAAAATATACTATTAAGTACAGTTGGGAAGATATGCCCCTGGTTATTAGTCACTAAAAGGCCACTTGCAGATTGAAAAGTTTTACAGACCAACCAATGACATTCAGCTTGCAGCCAGATAGCATATTACAAAGCCGTTAAGACTTCAAACAGATGAAAGCTTCATTAGACTCATTTCTTAAATGGAAATTCAAGATAGCTTAATGCAAATTGCAAACAGTGTAATGTTATGAAATTTGAAAATGTAGTGTCCAACCACTTAGGGACAAAAATAATGCAGCAAGCAATTCATATAAGCCAAATGAAAAGTGAAACAAAAATGTGAAGCTTGCAAAGTTTATCGACAAGCATAATGGAACCACACAAAGCTTATCACATGTTGGATAGAAAGCTAATGCGCATGTGAATTGTTTGGGCAGCAGCAAAATGAATAGTTGGAGACGGAATACATACAGTGCACAAAGTTGCACATACACGACAAGGATTCTCTATAAATAGAGATGATTTTAGCAAACCAATGCAACAAGCTCAGAAGCTGAGAAGTAGCAATACAAGTGAGAGAGAGAAAAATAGAGAGTGTGAGAAAATCCCAAAAGTGAGTGTGTGGAAAAATTACACCGGGTATATTTTTGGGTATCATCTCTAATACTCCTTGGTACTACAAATTGTAGTATTTGAATAGGAGTGGGTCTCACTGGAAAACACTATATTTGTATCTCTTGTGTGGGAGAGTGTGGAAAGGATATTGTAATTATCCTTAAATATAGTGGAATATTTTTCAGAGTTTGTCTCGTGGTTTTTCCCTCGGTATTGGAGGGTTTTCCACGTAAATATTTGGTGTTACTTTTTCTACCCTTTACATATCTTCTGATCGTTGTGCTACTCTGGTGGTAGATCTAGCTCTAACAGATCTCCTTTGGTGCTCGTTGCTATATTTAATTTATACTGTGAATTAACCCCAGAGCCCAACAAGTGGTATCAGAGCTCCAAGTTGAGCTCTGGCTTTTGTGTTGTATAAATTAAATGGAGGAGAATATGGGTACCATGATCAAGCTCAATTCCACAAACTACTCCATTTGGAAGTCAAAAATGGAGGATATTCTTTTCTACAAGGATATGTATGATCCTGTGGAAAAAGGGGATGCAAAGCCGGACAACGTGACAACAGAAGATTGGAAAAAGTCTCACCGGAAGACTATTAGTCTCATCAGGCAGTGGGTGGATCTTAGTGTATACCACCATGTGACCACAGAGACAACAAATGCCCAGACTCTGTGGAGAAATATCGAAAAGATGTATCAAAGAAAGACTGCACAGAAGAAAGCTTTCGTTATTAGAAAGTTGGTGAATTTAAAATACCGAGATGGAAGATCAGTTGCAGAACACTTGAATGACTTCCAAAACTTGGTCAACCAATTGGCTTCCATGAAGCTAGTTTTGGAAGAAGAATTGCAAGCTTTGTTACTTTTGAGTTCTTTGCCGGAAAGCTGGGAAACTTTGGTGGTGTCGTTAAGTAACTCTGCTCCAAACGGAGAACTGACTTTATCTCAAGTCAAAGATAGTATGTTCAATGAAGAAATAAGAAGGAATGAGTTTGGAGAAAGCAGTTCTCAAGCCCTTGTCACGGAGAACAGGGGGAGAAGCAAGAGTAGAGGACGATACAATAAATCCAAAGATAGGTCACAATCTCAGTCTAGAAGGAAATTTAAGTGTTATCACTGCGGTGAAGAAGGACATTTCAAAAGGAATTGTAAAGCTTGGAAGAATCGGAGGAATCAGAGACCAGGTGCAGATGAAAATACCACAACTCCTGTAATTGATGGGGAAGTGGTGTTGCTCTCTGTTGAAGAAGAAGTGTGTCATGTTGCAGATTCATGTGTTGAATGGGTCGTTGACTCAGTAGCATCTTACCATGCTACTTCTAACAAGGAACTCTTTACTACGTACAAAGCAGGAGACTTTGGCAAAGTAAAGATGGGAAATAGCAGCAATGCAAAAATTGTGGGAGTTGGCAATGTGTGCATTCAAACCAATACCGGTTGCACACTAACACTGAAGGACGTGCGACATGTACCAGATCTGCGTCTGAATTTAATTTCTGTGCATGCTTTGGATCTAGCTGGTTATTACAACAACTTTGGTAATGGCAACTGTAAGCTTACCAAAGGATCTTTGTTGGTTGCTAGAGGCACAGTGTATTAGACGCTATATAAAACTCAAGTCAAGCTGATCAAAGATGGGTTGAATGCAGTCGAGGATGATGCTTCGCCAAATTTGTGGCATAAAAGGTTGACTCATATAAGTGAAAAAGGATTGCAGATTTTGGCAAAGTCCTTTATTCCATTTGCCAAAGGTACAAAATTGAATCCTTGTGACTATTGTCTGTTTGGCAAGCATCATAGAGTGTCTTTCAGTAAAACTTCAAAACTGAAAGAGAATATTCTGGATATGGTTTACTCTGATGTATGCGGTCCCATGGAGGTGGAGACTCTTGGTGGTAGCAGATATTTTGTGACATTTATTGATGATGCTTCACGAAAGGTGTGGGTGTATTTCCTAAGAACGAAGGACCAGGTTTTTCAATACTTCAAAAAGTTTCATGCCATGGTGGAGAGAGAAACGGGAAAACTTTTGAAGTGTCTTCGCAGTGACAATGGGGGTGAGTATACTTCCCATGAATTTAAGAATTATTGTTCTGAACATGGCATCAGACATGAGAAGACGGTTCCTGGCACCCCACAACATAATGATGTGGCCGAATGAATTAACAGAACCATTATGGAGAAAGTTGGATGTATGCTGAGAATGGCTAAACTGCCTAAGCCATTCTGGGGTGAAGCTGTTCAAACTGCATGCTACCTGATTAACAGATCTCCGTCTGTTCCTTTGGGCTTTGATATCCCTGAGAGAGTATGGTCCGGACATGATATTACTTACTCTAATTTGAAGGTGTTTGGATGCAAAGCTTTTGCTCACGTAAGTAAGGAACAGAGACAAAAACTTGACGACAGAGTCATTCCTTGTATTTTTCTGGGCTATGGAAATGAGGAATTTGGCTACAAGTTATGGGATCCGGAAAAGAAGAAGATTGTTAGAAGTAGAGACGTAGTGTTCCATGAGCAAGAGACTATGTCGGATTCTACGACTCCAGAGAAAACCAAAGAATTTGGTGGATATGTTGATCTCACACCAGTGCCTCCTCCTAGAGAAAATGCCACAGAAGGGGGAGGGTTTAATGAATATGGGGTGGATGAAGAGCCAGCCGCAGATGATGTTGGAGATGGAGAAGGTGTTGAGCAGGGGGAGCAGACCCCTGTACCACAACTTAGACGATCAGAAAGAGAGCGTCGTCCATCCAACAGGTACCCCAGTTCTGAGTACATCCTCCTTACTGACGAGGGGGAGCCAGAAAGTTTTGAAGAAGTTCAAACTCATAAGGATAAAGTCCAGTGGATGAAAGCCATGCAAGAAGAGATAGATTCTTTGCAGAAGAATGATACTTATGAGCTTGTGAAACTTCCTGAAGGCAGGAGAGCCTTGAAGAATAAGTGGGTGTTCAAGCTTAAGAAAGATGGTAATAAGCTGGTCAGGTATAAAGCTCGCTTGGTCGTAAAAGGCTTTGGACAAAAGCGAGGTATAGATTTTGATGAAATCTTCTCTCCGGTTGTGAAAATGAGTTCTATTCGAGTTATACTCGGATTGGTGGCTAGCTTGGATCTAGAGCTTGAACAACTAGATGTGAAGACTGCATTTCTCCATGGAGATTTGGAGGAAGAAATCTACATGGTACAACCAGAAGGATTTGAGAAGGCTGGAAAGGAGCACATGGTTTGTAGATTGAAAAAGAGCTTGTATGGACTGAAGCAAGCTCCAAGACAATGGTACAAGAAATTTGACTTATTTATGATGAGTCATGGATATACCAAGACTGATGCAGATCATTGTGTATATGTCAAAACATTTCCAGGTAACAAATTCATCATCCTTCTGCTATATGTAGATGATATGCTGATAGTGGGACAAGATATAAAGATGATTGATGATTTGAAAAATGAGTTGTCAAAATCCTTTGATATGAAAAATCTAGGCCCTGCAAAACAAATTTTGGGCATGCAAACTTTTTGAGATCAAAAACATAAGAGGTTGTGGTTGTCACAAGAACGGTATGTGAATCGGATTTTAGAAAGATTCAACATGAAGGATGCTAAGCCAATTAGCACACCGTTGGCCAATCACTTCAAACTCAGCAGAAGGACTTGTCCTACTAGTCAGGAAGAAAAGGAAGCTATGGTCGCTATACCGTACTCCTCAACAGTCGGGAGTTTGATGTATGCAATGGTTTGCACTAGGCCGGATATTGCTCATGCGGTTGGAGTTGTTAGCAGGTTTCTTTCCAATCCTGGCAAAGATCATTGGGAAGCAGTAAAGTGGATCTTCAGATACTTGAAAGGTACCTCTAGAATGTGCTTGTGCTTTGGAGGACCAGAAACTATTCTGGAAAGATATGCAGATGCAGATATGGCGGGTGATCTAGATGGCAGGAAATCTACCTCTGGATACGTTTTTACTTTTGCAGGGGGAGCTGTCTCATGGCAGTCTAAATTGCAGAAGTGTGTTGCCCTATCGACTACTGAAGCAGAATATGTTGCTATGACCAAAGCAGGAAAAGAAATGCTTTGGTTGATGAGATTCCTTGAGCAATCAGGAATAAAGCAGGAATGGTCCATTATCTATTGTGATAGTCAAAGCGCATTGGATTTAAGCAAGAATGCCATGTACCACTCTCGTACTAAGCACATTGACGTGAGATACCACTAGTTACGTCAAGCAGTTGAAGAACAACAGTTCAAACTGGAAAAGATTCACACTAACAAGAATCCTGTTGATATGATGACGAAAGTTGTAGCGCGCGAAAAGCTTCAATTTTGTGCCGAATTGATCAGCATGGATCACAGGTGAAGTCTTCAAGATTATTTTTTCCCAATGGTTGGAGGGGGAAAATTGTAGTGTCCAACCACTTAGGGACAAAAATAATGCAGCAAGCCATTCATATAAGCCAAATGAAAAGTGAAACAAAAATGTGAAGCTTGCAAAGTTTATCGGCAAGCATAATGGAACCACACAAAGCTTATCACATGTTGGATAGAAAGCTAATGCGCATGTGAATTGTTTGGGCAGCAGCAAAATGAATAGTTGGAGACGGAATACATACAGTGCACAAAGTTGCACATACACGACAAGGATTCTCTATAAATAGAGATGATTTTAGCAAACCAATGCAACAAGCTCAGAAGCTGGGAAGTAGCAATACAAGTGTGAGAGAGAAAAATAGAGTGCGAGTAAATCCCAAAAGTGAGTGTGTGGAAAAATTACACCGGGTATATTTTTGGGTATCATCTCTAGTACTCCTTGGTACTACAAATTGTAGTATTTGAATAGGAGTGGGTCTCACTGGGAAACACTATATTTGTATCTCTTGTGTGGGAGAGTGTGGAAAGGATATTGTAATTATCCTTAAATATAGTGAAATATTTTTCGGAGTTTGTCCCGTGGTTTTTCCCTCGGTATTGGAGGGTTTTCCACGTAAATATTTGGTGTTACTTTTTCTACCCTTTACATATCTTCTGATCGTTGTGCTACTCTGGTGGTAGATCTAGCTCTAACATATCTCCTTTGGTGCTCGTTGCTATATTTAATTTATACTGTGAATCAACCCCAGAGCCCAACAGAAAACACATTAGTACATAACTAAAATAAAGAAAGAAATTGAAAAAAATCAAACGAACATAGGGGCATATCAAACATTACCATTTATTTGATTTGATGATCTTACAGCAGACCGGGTGAGAGATATTTTTCATATTATTTTTGCAAGTTTTGAATAAGTTATACCTGCAAGTGACTATGTATTTACTGATAAAACATCACCTTCTGCACAGAAAGCTTTTCCATTACCCTAGTTAAAATTAGAAAAGAGAAGATAATTAGTGAGTAAAAAACTTCAATTTTAAATTGATGTAGTCATTAATTCCCTCATCAATCAAAATGCACCCGGGAGAAATTAACAACCAACTAAAATCCAAAAATAGAATGATAGTTAATAGGGGCTGTTGGAAAAATAAGACTAAATAAGGTTATTATGACCACCCCAAATAATTGTGAAAGATGAATTCACTGTTCTATTTGGTCACTGTTAAGCTTACACCTGCAATAAGGAAAAGTGTCATTATGAAGGAGAATGAACCCCATTATACAAAAGACATGCAAGGAATATATAACACCATATGTATTATAAGAAATTCAAATACATGCAAGTAAAGTAGCATTGATTATTTAGATTTTTTTCTCCGATTTTCAAGTCAAACCAACATTTCATTTCCCAATAAGCAGTGCATGACCCTCATACATAAGACAGAAGATTTCTAGTTCTACTAATTTGAAAACCCATGACAAAACCACTTCATTGAGAAATAAAAATGTAAACCACTTCATTGAGAAAAGAAACTGAACCAATATAAACCGAAAAACAGAACATTAAAACAGAACTCATGCAAGCAACTGGAGCATATATCACCAAGCTTGTCACACATGCTGTTGATATAATAGAATTTACAATAATATTTAATATCAAACAAACAAATAAATATGAAATATTGATTAAAGCACAAGAAGCAAACCTAAAGTACTTGAGCATTTGTGGTCTCTTCAATTTGAATGTTGCAGTTATTTGAGCTCTCTCCATGTCAAAGGGTGTTGGTTCCAGATGAGCAGTGTCATAGATTCATATACCTCCTTACCTTAGCCATCATATAGTATATATGCAAAAATACATAAAAAACCAATTCTGGTTTGGTTACCAGCAGTACCTTGAAAAATTGAAAAAAATCAAGTCGTAACCTATTCAGAGTTGAGCAGGGTTAGTATCTCACAATTAAATTGAAAAATAGAGCAATAAATTAGGAAATGGATTGTGGAATCTAAACCTTAAAAGGTATTCAGAGTTGAGCAGAGTTAGGATCTCATAATTAAATTGAAAAATAGAGCAATGAATTAGGAAATGGATTGAGAAATCAACTTGCGAGAGATACACACAATCTAACAATGAATTAAGAAGGAAAGGAAAAAAAAAGGTGCAGACTTTGATGATGGATTACAAAAAAAAAAAAAGAAAACGGAAATAAGTAAATCTTGACCCTAAAAAATATGGCCTTAATTCTTTACTGGCATAATTAATTCATTTCATTTAAACACTTCAAAATTTTACAGTATGTAATAGGCCACTTAGAACGTTAGATCATAAATGTATCAACAAGATGGGATGCATAGAATGGAACAAGAGTCAAAACAATTCATGGATATTGTTAAATATGAAGGTCATGGGAAAGCCCTCAAACAATTGAATTCAGCTCAGTGTTGTGAGCGCCCCAAAATTTTGAGCATCAAATGCCTCATGGATATTTTGGAAGAACCTAAAACACCAGTATCAGTAGTTTCATGCTATGAGGATTTTAGAGACAGAAGGGACCTGGTACATACTCAAAAGATCTCAAGTCAAGTTGACATGACCCCTTTGAAATATTTGTCTGCTTGTCAATTTTAATCCTATAAGCAAGAGTAGTAAATAGGACTATGAAAGTGAATGCTAACTCATCTCTGTTCATACTCAGTAAAATATGGATGACATAATATTTCATATAAGAACCACAATAACAAAAGCAGATGATGTACAACCAGAAACATATGAATGGTTTGGCCACTAATAACATCTTAACTTAACACTTGCATTTTGTTTGTTTTTTCCAGCTTTATCTCAAATCTAAGCCTACTGTAGGTAGCTCAATACTATAGTTAATAATTGTATTCTGGAATTTAATATTTCTAACCTTCACAGGAAGCTACATCAATACCCCGGTTTTATTTAAAAGGATGAAAATTGCAAAGTAATAAGACATAAGGCATAAGCTAAATAAAAGAACAGATCTTGTAATTGAGGACATGAGAAAGTATTGGCAGACTAATTGAAACCTTCACCCAGTAATTTAACAATGTGTAAAAGTAAGCACAAGAATAATACACCGTGAATGGGCTAAACCTTTTGCTAGTTCAAAATTATACTAGCAGGAATAATACAACTCAAATACAAATATACATCATGAATGGACTAATATGTATTTTAGTTTCACGAAAGGGTTGTTACAGTTTATCTCTATGATCATAGTTGGATTAGTGCATATAATTGGTAATTAATTTCTTGTTGTACTATAAGACAAGAAATTATTAAAAGCCAACAAAAGAGATATGCACACCTCTTCCAGTCAGCTGAAAGTTGCTTTGGCATAATCTCTAGCCTTTTGCTTTTTACAGCATGAAGAGCTTGCTTTCCCAACTCTTTGGATTTGGCATACCATTGTGGCTTTATCAGGGGATCCACAACATCATTGCTTCTTGAAAATAAACCTAAGGTTCATCTCATTGTTTTCAGAACCTCAGTACAGGCCCTAAATGGAAGTAAAAACAAAATGTAACAAGAAATATCCCAAAACTGCATGTTTCATTACACTCAGATATAAACTTCACTATTAGTTTAAAATTAACAGGCTCTCTGTTAGGTAAAATTATAATGGTATATTGGTGCTTAATGAACAAACTCACTATAGTGTAAAATTCACCCTCACTTCCTCTAATTCATTTTTGAAGGCTAAATTAAAAGAGTTTAGTGGAAGAACAATGGTACCTAAAAGAGTTGATACTTTTTCCAGGGCCTTATGCTTGTCTCTGTCATCATGCAAATGGTGGAGTTTAAAACTTTTCAAGGTCAAACTCAACAGGTTTAAACAATAATCAGAATGAAAATTGTAAGGCAGTACAATGAAAGCATAGATGCATACCTAGAGTCTATAGGAAAAGAACTGGAAAGCAAGTTACTTTGGGAAGGGAAGGTATAAATACCTCAGGATAGAAACTATTATCTATTTTTGTGATAGCAGCCAAGAGATTTGCTAAAGCAAACTCATGTGATTTGTTATGTTGTAGCAACTATGATTCCATGTTTTAATTTATCTTTTTCTCTTATAAACAAGTTTTTAAAATTTCTCTATATATCTATAAATGAATAAAACTGGAAATTTAAAAGAAACCCCAGCCACACTCACTCACTTCTTAGTTCTTACACTACACTGATCCCACCCTACCAGCCAGCCTTCCAATTAACTAGCTAGCTGCATTATCCAAATTGTATGGATAGTTAATTAAGCTAATTGTTGCTTGTATTTAAATCCAGTAGCTTAGCTTTAGCTTGGTTGCATTGTAATCAGTGAAATTGCTAGCTAAAGCTAGCTAGATTTCCACAGCAAGTGGATGGCCAAACAATTAATTAATATGTAGTATGACGTTATGCTTTCAAAGATACCATTCACTCCCAAATTTAATTTGTTTCCTCTTAATTCTTGTTGCATGAGTTTGCTGCACTTGAGATTATCTTCTTAAAATTACTAGGCAAGGAATTGCCTGTATCCCAAAATTACTAGGCAATGAATACTCACAAAATACTGATGGGTGAATTAGAACTGGATTGTCAACTATTTCCTTATCCCAAGAACATATTTTGGTAAATAAGAGGCTTCTATAGTCTAATAAAATGAAAAAAATTCAAAAGCAGGGGTTGTGTCATCATGGGCAGTACCGAGAGATGGAAGAAAACAAATTAATAATAATTAAACTAAAAAAAAAAAACTAAATTGGCTATACTGCAGGCTGGACATTAAAGAACGTGGCTAACAAAAGAAAGCTAACGAATGACATTCACCAACCAATGACATTCCAAACCTTTCTGATCCGATCGGACCAATTCTGATCTCTTCCCAAAACCCCAGATGTGTTTTCTCCGCGCAGATCAGGGTCCACCTTCTTGCAGGATCTTCCCTGAACCAGATGTGTAACATCCCGGAAATTTGAGACCTAGGAACATAAGAGAAAACTTTAGGTGGTAAGCCAAGCCCTGAGAGGGAGGTTAAAAGTAGGATAAGAATTCAGAGGTCAAGAGTGTGTCAAGCAGGGAATTAAAGATATCCATTAGAAATCATGAGTTTTGAAAGAATTTATAAGATAGACCAAAGGTTAAGGCAATTAAATTGCAGGTCAAACTTAGAAGGAAACACACCATGTATCAAAAGAAGTATAAAGGTCCCTGAGTGAGAAATTGAAGTTAGGTAAAGAAAGCGAAGTTAAAGGGATTTTGGTAGGAACTTATGGGACTTTAGGGAGAAAGGAGAAGCTGGGAGGGTAATCTTTAAGATGAGGTCTTGTTAGGAAGGAAATGGGTTTGAAAGGTAGGGAAGTGTGGGAAAAGGGAGGTATTAAGAACTTAGTGGCTCTTGTTGTGCTTAGAGATGTATAGGAGGAGCTCTCTGGCTTCTGCGCTGAGCGCAAGTGAAGCGCAGGAAACAGAGAGATTTTAGGGAACCTGCGCTTCAACCTGCGCTGAGCGCAAGTGAAGCGTAGGTATCAGAGAGGTTTTTAGGAAACTCGCGCTTCATCTGCGCTGAAGTAAAAATAGAAAAATGGAAATTAGAAAGGTTAAACAGAAAAAGTAAAAATGGAAATCTGTTACAAGTCTACTGATGTGAACGATGTGGGACTCGACTTTTCTTTTCTTCCTTCTCTAATTCTGATGCCATATTAGTCCATATATACACCTTGGTATATATATTTCTTAGCTTGTATGTGCAAGATAACCGACAATCCTTTTGATGATTGGTAATTTGGTATTGAATTGAATTTTGAATATTTCATTTAAGTCATAGACATCGCCTTTTTTGGCTCAGAAGCCTAAAGAAAAGAGAGAAAACTCTCACTTCATATTAAAAGACTCAACTCAATTTGATGATTCAAAACACACAAACATGGTACATATTTATAGGAGATATAGCTAATAAAAATGCAAGTTGGTAGTTGTTTTTGTAGCCCACAAATTATGGTGGCTTTAGCATGCTACCTAATAAAACAAGAGAGCCTGTCTTGTTTTGATGATATTTGGAGCTGTAGGTGGTCGATTTGGCTAACATCCGAGGCTTTAATTTGATATGCTATAAGAAGATATTTCCACGAGGGAATTAGAAGCAATTTAATTGAAGTTGGGCTATAGAAACTGACACGGGAACAACATTGGTTTAAGACTTGTATTAGTGTATTGGGCTTGATACTTGTTAATCAAGGCCCAACCATCATTTAGATCTGATTAATCATATAGTTAGGAGTAGATCTATAAATAGGGCAATTACTCTTTTGGAGGGAAATCTTTCTTATTTTCTAAAAATTCAGATTTGAAGTCTCTTCATTTTCTTTCTTCTTCTTCTTCCATTTTCGTTTTTCCTCTTCAACTTCCTTGGAAGGCTGAACATTCAAGGTTGATTCTCAAGTGTTCTTAGCATTGGATCTTGAGGTTTCATCTATGCAATTTCATTTTTCAATTTTTTGCACATTTTCTCTTCTCCTAATCTCTAGAATTCTAGGATTTTGAATCTTGAATTGGAATGTATGCTTCATGATTCTTCTTCTCCTCTTAATCCTAAATTTGAATTTTAGTTTGCTTAATTCTAATATGAATATATTGTTTGCTTAATTCAGTAGGTTAGGGATTAGATTCTCACACAAGTTTGCTTAATCCTTGTATGAGATAATTAATGAATTGATTGATGCTTAATTGGTTAATTCAAATTTGTGTAGGAATTGATAATTTTCTGTAAACCAATGAAAGATCCTATGTGAATGACCATGAGAATTAATCCATTTTCATGCATATTTCTGAGTTTCGAATTTTACTTTTATGTTCTTGAATTCTAGAAAACAACCAAACAAAACCCCCTTGCTTGCTATTGAATCAACAATTCTTGTGAGTAATTTCAGATTTGCTATTGAATTCCTTGAGAGACGACTTTGGTTAATTTCCATTAACTACATATTCTAAATAATAATATTTGGTTGAGTACGGTCTCGATCACTTTGTATTTATGAAAACTTCCATCAACATTCAATTTGATGCAGCCACCATTTACCGGAGGAGACCAACGCCTTTCAGAACTAGTAGAATTATGTAATAGAGTGGAGGGTCTACTACTAGCATTCTCACACATGAAAGAATGTTAAATATAATTTAAGTAACAGGAATCACTTTCTGCTCAAAGACAAAAATGTTTCGCCAACGCCATTTCCACTAAGCTGCTAACGCGAACATTACCTTCTGATCACTGTGAAGCATACTCCAAATCCAATTAACAACATCAACAACTTAAAAATAAGGGTAGTGAGCTGAACCAATCCTTCTCCATACTTCACGAGCATGAGGACACTGTCAAGACAGTGCAGGCTATTCTCCACAGGAGCTGAGCAAGGAGGACACCTAACAGAGGGGGCAAGATTGCAGTAATACCTCAAAGAATTAACAGGGAGAGCACCTTGTAGAATCGTCCAAAGAAAGAACCTAATTTTCTTAGGCACATTAAGCTTCTAAACAAGCCTTCAATTCCTACCATCCGAACTGGAATTTTGTATATCAACAACCCAATTGTATGCAGAAGACACGAAGTAGATTCCACAAACATTTTCTTTCCAACACCAATTATCCTCTACACTTGGCACTAAGTTAGGAGGGATTTCCAAGAATAGATCACGAATCTCAAGAGGAATAGGTGTTGAAATATCAAAAATCCAATGTGAATTAAGCACCAAATCCTTAAGACTAAGTTGCAGATCAGAGGCTTGAACAAAATTCAAATGATCGGCTAAAAGACCCATGACAGCCCAATTATCAAACCACACAGAAGAACTGCCCTCTCCCAATTTAAAAAACAAGCCATCATGCGGTTTATTAATAGTACCTATAATGCTTCGCCAAACACAAGAAACACTTGCAGGCACAAACGCATTCAACACTGACTTTCCATGAAGGTATTTGCTTTGAAAAATATCTACCAAGAAGCAATTACTATCATGAAATAAATGCTACACTAGCTTCCCTAGAAGTGCAATGTTCATGTGAGTGGCTTCCCTGAGTCCAAAGCTACCAAGTAGCTTGATAAATACAAATCATACACATTATCCATCCATCAAATTTAACCTTTTAATACATCTAGTATGTTTAATTAACAAGTCATAAGCATGTTATGCCAATTCAGGTTCATATGGGGCTTAATTACATTTTTAGCATAATTGAAAAATTACACTGTTTTCGTATTTCAAGCATAACTCGAGTTCTAGACATCTAAAAATTATGCACTTTATATTGTAGAAAGGATAAAAGAAAGCCCTAAAACTTTGATGAAGAACCCAAAAGCTAAATCGGATGTCCAATGGATCAAAATAGGCTTGGAAGATGGAATAATCAGCATTACATGAAAACCTGACCAACACTCAATGATTGGGCAATGAGTTGGGCTAGAAAACTCCTTTTAGGCTAAAAACAACGACACTTGAAAGCTACAATCCAGGGCTTGATTTCATGTGAAGACAACTTCCTTGGATTCTGCTATCTAGATGATGCAATGCACGATGCAAGTGGGAGACAAGTTGGTGAATGATAGCTAGGGTGGGTGAATAATTCAAAGTAGTGGACAAATGCATTAGGTAATTGATCAAATAAAAACATGCTTAGTCATGACTGAGTGATCATCTTTGGAATGACATCTTTTCCCCTCGGAGGGCTTGCTAGGGAGAAGATCATCCAAGTTGTAGTAGAAATTACTAAGAGTTTCATTTACTTTTGTTCATCTTTTTGTAAAGTCTTCATGGAAGGCTAAGTTTGTATTCAATTCAAGGAGTCAATCTTATTTTCATCTTGGTTTTGAGGTTTGATATTTATTTACATACTCATTGAATTACATCTACCTTGCTTTTCTACTCCATTTGCTTCAATTTCATATTTCTTTGATCAAAGCTTGATTGGTTAACATGTTTTGGTTATGAAATTTGTTATTGATGTATGTTGTACTCTTGATTGGTTAATCATCATGCAACAATTAAAAAGCATAGAGTAAGTAATTAAATTAAAGGTGTTCATTTAATTATTTACGTCAATTGGGTTCAGATTATAAAATTGATTTGGATCTAGTATAAGATTTGGTGGTTATTTGATCTTGTTAATCTTAATCAATTGAATTCTGGAAATTATTTCAGTAGTGAATCTGGGGATCATTGTAGGAGTTCCGTGTGATTCTAAGTTGATAGATTTAATCTCTTGAATGCATGTTATTAATAACCAATGATTAACCATGAAAATAGACTCTAAATTCCTTGGATTAATATTGTCTTAAATTGATTCAACCTTTGCTTTTAACTTGATCTTTATTTTTTTTAGTTTATTCCAATCAATCAAACCCCCCACAAAGAAGGATTAATTTGAGTGGATCTTCAGGGTTCAACCCGATTTATACCATTTTAATACAAGTAGTTTGTAGATCGGAGAATTATAATTATAATTTTGTGCAGGTTCGACAACTGTCATAGCTTTGGTTAAGTGACTCTATTCCAACTCACTTGATTCAAGCATGGGAATGGTTAGATTTATTGGACCAAATAAATTGTCGAGCCACACTGTTAATTTTGGTACACACACCAAATGGAAACTAGATTAGCTGCATGGAGTAAACAGGAAGGGATGCCAAAACTGAGGAAGCTAGGCATACCCTACTAGCTTGATTGAGAAGAAAGGCTTTCTAGCTAGCCAATCGAGTCTGGACTTATATCAATAATATGGTTGAAGTGCTGATTCTTCATTCTACCTTTGATGAGAGGAAATCCTAAGTAATGTCCCAAATCAGACATCTTTCCAATAACATAGATTGAGGCTAATTCCTGTTTCAAAGTTCGAAGCACTTTAGTCGAACATATTCCTCTAGATTTATCCAGATTAATACAAAGCCCTGACATTGGCAAAATTCATGAAGAGTGTTTGCAGCAACCTGATCTTAAGCCTTATTTGCTTTACAAAAAAAGAGAATGTCATCAGCAAATAATAAATGAGTAAGAGGGGGCACCTGGTGATAGATAAATTGGTATCCAAATATGAGAGTCAGCTCTATCTTGTATCAACAAAGACAACTTTTCCATACAAAGAACAAACAAATATGGAGACATAGGATCTCCTTGTCTGAGCCCTCTAGCTTGGGAAAAAGATTCAAGTTTACAACCATTCCAAAGAACTGATAAACTCACAGATTTGACACAATGCATAATAAGCCTAATAATATTGGCTGGAAAACCAAAATCAAAGAGGGTACTTTCCAGAAAATTCCAACCAACACTGTCATAGGCTTTCTTAAAGTCTATTTTGAAGGCGAGAATGCCCTTCCTAGCCTTGGATTTATGCATATAATGGACAGTCTCTCGAGCCACAATAACATTATCAGTAGTACTCCTTCCTAATAGAAAGTTGGACTACAAAGGACTAATTAAATCATTGAGAAATGGTCTAACTCTATTAACTAATATCTTTTTTTAAGATTTTATAGAGAATATTAGTTAGGCTAATTAATCTAAATTCCTTAAACTTTACTGGATGGTCAATTTTAGGAATTAGAACAATTAGAATCTCAGTAAGTGCCGAATTAAAAGTGCCAAACACAAGGAGCATGTTGAAATAGAGAAATGTTATTCATACAACCAATATATACAATAATTCATACCACATGCACATTTTTACTCTCTATCTTTCTTCTTCACATTTATCTATTTTTCTCTCATTGGAAATAACATTTCACATTTGGATATATATGTGTGTGTGTCATTGAGGCTGCCAATAAAAAGTTCTAGAAAATTAAATGAATTTCGTTGCTGAATAATAAAAGAATAAAGGTTTAATAATCGCTTCACATTCAATATTGAGTCAAATCCCATTATTCTATTACCAACGGGGGTTGGTTCAAGTGGTACATGCTTGATTCCCTTTAACCAAGGTCTCGGGTTCGAGTCTTGTGGATGGAAAAAATCCCCGCTGGAAGAGCTAGCCCCACCATGATCGGGAGAACTAGCCCCCACCATGATGTGGATGTTCCCGGCTCGAACAGGATCCCCTCCAAGGGAGGACACCTGTGGTTAAACAAAGAAAAATCCCATTATTCTATCATATTAGAATAAAGAGATAAAATTTCCGTCAGGTTACGGGGCTTAATTACCACATTTAATAATGAGACAGCAAGATATAATTTTACACATATATATAATATAATAACAGCAACGTTATTTCGATGACTTTATGAAAAACTGGAAAGGGCGCTAGGTGCAGGTGGCGCTCTTCATAACAGAATATAATGCAACTGAAAAGGCGCATGATCCCCACACTGCTTTCACGCTGGCTATTTTCCGCAATTGGTAAATATTCCATTCTAAATTTAAAAATAAAATATACTCTTAATTACTCCATATATAGAACTATAGAGCAATTGACTTCTTGGTGGATCCAGGGGATCGAGTATTGTCATATGTATATTTATTTAACCAACACCGTGCAACCATGGTATCTATATTTTTGCTTCGTCTTCTATTTCTCTAAATTACTTTAGTTTACTTCCACCAAAATGGAAGATACAGGTCACACTCTAGATGGCACAGTTGATCTTCGTGGACGGCCTGTTCTTTCTGCTACAACTGGGAAACGGAAAGCTTGCATTTTCATTCTTGGTAAATTTCATTAACAGTTTTGTAATAAGCAGTTGTTATTTTTGGTCGGATTCACGTTTAAAACGTGATTTTACAATAAACCAAACACACACTAAGTAAAATATAAAAGAAACATACGGGTAATGGAATATAAATTACTAAATAAACTATACGATTAAGTCTAGAACATGATTGCCCTGATAGTAGGGTATAACTCATACAAAAAAACAAATGACAGAATTGATGCATTCTGCCTCTTGATAACAAATCATGATCACAAAATTATGACTGTGTGTGTTTATTAATGCTAGTTTATGAAGTATTGGAAAGATTTGCCTATTATGGGGTAGGTGCCAATTTGGTAAATTATATGACAAGCCAACTTCACAAAGACGTGGTAACATCAATAACCAGTGTGAGTAACTGGTCAGGCCTATCATGGATAACTCCAATTCTTGGTGCTTACATAGCAGATTCTTGCTTGGGCCGCTTTTGGACAATCATTATTTCCTTGTTCATATATGCCATAGTAAGTAATTTATAGTTTTCTTCTACTTGTTTGCAGGCTAGCTATTTGAAATCAATTACCATTTTTATTCTTTTTCTTTTGAAATAGAAATTTACATCATATATTTATTTAAGCAGGGACTTTTGCTTCTGGTGCTGACAACTTCACTAAAGAGCTTGAGACCAACATGTGCAAATGGAATTTGCAGAGAAGCATCTAACTCACAACTAACATTATTCTATTTATCAATATACATTATAGCAATTGGCAGTGGCGCAGTGAAACCTAATATGTCAACTTTTGGTGCTGACCAGTATGATGACTTCAACCCCACAGAAAAAGCACAAAAAGTTTCATTCTTCAATTGGTGGGTGTTTACCACTGCCTGTGGCACTTTAGCCTCCACTCTGTTTGTTGTGTACATTCAAGAGAGATTTGGATGGGGATTGGGGTATGGTATATCAGCTATTGGTTTTCTACTTTCCTTTCTTACCTTCCTTATGGGCACCCCAATATATAGGCATAAATATAGAAAATCAAAGAGTCTTACATTGGACTTTATCAAAGTCCCGATTGTTGCTTTCAGAAATAGAAAGCTCCACCTTCCTAGTAACCCTTCAGAACTGCATGAGTTTGAGTTGAGTCATTACATTAGTAGTGGAAGAAGAAAAATTCAACACACTCCTCGTTTCAGGTTTGCAGTTCATTACTCAGCTCGTTTTTCCTTGTTCTATTTTGCAAGTCAGGGGTTATGTTTATTTACTTTCTTTTCTCAACAGTCACTAAACCTATCATGATAATTGATAACATGATTAATATGGCTCAAATAATGCATTAAGAAAATTGCTTAATGTTGATTCATATTTGAAGGGAAAACAAAAACTGATAAACACAAGGGATATGATGATGTCCATTTAGTATGTGCTTTTTGCATTTGACACTAGAATTGCACAAAACCAGCATAACTATTATTTGAATTATGATCCTAGCATAGGAAAGTAGGAACAATTAATCACCTTAAAGTGAATGGATTGTGGAAGGGCATGCACTACATAAAAATATTGAACACCAAGCATTTGTTAGGATATAAATCTCATGTTGAAAACTCATTGAAACCATACAAGATGAGTTTAATGGAAGGATGCTGTAATGGTTGCACCTGGAATACTCAATAAAATAGTTATATTACCATGTTGAAGCTATCATTGTGGTTGATAAATTTAATTTCAGTTTTTTTTTTTTCATTTACAAACATGCTGGTTTATGGGAATTGCTTGTGTTGTGCAGACATGAACATAAAGATACATTTTTTTCCTTACCAAAGAAAAAAAAATGATAGATTTCTCCAACATTTACTCCCTAAATTATTTATGGTACTAATATGAGAAAAGTCTGCATCTTAAGGTTCTTAGACAAGGCTGCAATAAAAGAAAGCAATATAAATGTCTCAAATCCTCTATGCACAGTGACTCAAGTAGAGGGAATGAAGCTTGTTTTAGGGATGTTACAGATATGGTTACTAATGCTAATTCCTAGCAACATCTGGGCTGTAGAAGTAACCATGTTTGTCAAGCAAGGTACAACCATGTACAGGAGATTGGGTCCCAACTTTGATTTCCCAGCAGCCTCCCAGTGGAGCTTTGTAGTGCTCACCATGCTCATTTCACTGCCCATTTATGATCATTACTTTGTACCATTCATGCGCCGAAGAACTGGCAATCACAGAGGAATCACATTGCTTCAGAAGGTTGGCATAGGAGTTGCCATCCAAGTCATAGCTCTTGCAATTACTTATGTTGTAGAAATTCGAAGAATGGATGTCATATTGAAGCAACATATAGTTGAGCCTGAAGAAGTAGTTCCTATGAGCATATTCTGGTTATTGCCTCAAAATATTCTACTTGGTGTTGCAGATACATTTCTCATCACTGGATTGCTAGAATTTTTTTATGATCAATCCCCAGAAGAAATGAAAGTCCTTGGCACAACCTTTTACACAAGCACAATGGCTGCTGGGAACTACTTTAACAGCTTGCTAGTGACTTTGATAGATAAATTTACAAAGAAGATAGGTGGCAAGAGCTGGATAGGTAACAACTTGAATGACTGTCACCTGGATTACTATTATGCCTTTCTTTTTGTGATATCTTTGCTTGATTTTTGTGCCTTTTCGTGGGCTTCGAGTCGATACATTTACAAGAAAGAAAATACAAGTACTACAGAGGAAGCTTCTGTCTGATACAGATAAGTATCAAATCACATGTGGAGCAAAATGGAATTTCTAGCTGTAAACTCTCTTACTATATTCGTTGCTGAACCCTATAAATGTCTTTGAAACTGTTACAATAATTATTAAATTTTTTTTCTTTTGAAATTGTAAAATGCAAGTAAAATGAGTCAATTTTTTTTCTAAAAAAATAAATAAAGTAGGACAGAAGGAGTAACTGATAATCTTCATAACAGTAGGAATTCTGCATTTAAAACTAATAAACTTATACCAAGACACATTCTCAACACATGCCCTTACATAAGTGGCTATTAACTTCGAGTTTCACTCAAAAGTTCTTGAATCTTCCTATAGGAAGTGCTTTTGAGAGGATGGCTGTGTTAAAATCCATGGATCAGATAGAAAATAAAAATAAAGTAAAACAGGAAAATATGAAATTGTATTGATAATAGAATGTAAAAGTGAAGTTAGAATAGGAGTACAGATTTATATAGCCAATATAATCAACTAATTCCTAATTAATTTTTTAACATATCCAACTAATTTCTAACTAACATTTTATATCTCTAACATATATTATGTTAAAATAATTCCTAACTAACATTTTATATCTCTAACAGTAAGCTGGAAATGCTTGCACTTCAAGCTTGGGATGAACAACACAATACAATCAAATTCAAAAGAACAATTACAATGAAAATGGTACAACAAATACCATGAAATGGGTTCTATAGGCCTATAAAATTAATGTCAATTTTAGGCAAAAGCTTAACCACTCAAACAGAAGCCACAACCATTCTTGCTTAACCACTTGGAAAAAGCTACAAATCTTCAAACTTCAATGTTTAACCACCATAACGCAGAAGCTCAAATATCCAATGCTTTACCACAATAAGGAAGTAGTTCAAATCTTCAATCTTTACCACTATGAGAAATGTCAGAAACACATCGGCCAAGAAAAAGACACACAGGCCATTAACATGAAAAAAATCATATCCATCTAATAGTCACAGAATTAAATTCAAGCCAAGAAGGTTAAAACAACAATGAAACAATTTACCAAACACCCGGTGTGCATTACTGTAACTAACCGAAACAAAGGAAAATAATAACCTCAGGTTTCCAAAAATCAATTCCAATAGTGTTAGAAGATGCAGAAAGAGGGTGAAATCCTTGTCACAATGTAAACATAATCTACTGATGAAATTCCCAAATGCTTTCTCATTAGAAACTGACAAGACAAAATGGGTAGATATCATATCACCTCCAAGACACTAACAATATCACCGCACAAAGAAATGGATGACAAGAATCAGAAAGATACATATGGGCATCAAAGAGAAAGTCATGAAAGCGAAGGATGGCAGTGCCATTGCGTTCTCTAATATCTACGAAGAGGAAAGCCTTCAGAACGCAAAGAAGGAACCGGTACTTGAGGAGCAAGAATTTCTGGTCAGAGTGGGGTAGAGTCAGGACAACCCAAGAGCAGCACAAAAAGAGAGCAAGATCTTCAACAAATGGCCACAGCCATGAATGTGGAGGTGGAAACGAAACCCTCTTTGACCAACTCAATACCAAGCTCCGCCAATTTTTCACAGCGAACGAATCATGAGAGGGAGCAAACAATTTCATAATTTTCTTTAGATAGTTTTCTTGATAAAGTAGAAAAGAAAAACAAGTTGCGTCTAGGGTGGGTGACATACCGATATTACACCTACTAAAAGTCGTTTGATCACTTTCATTTATGAATAAACGACATTGATTGGTTGATTATTTTATTCTAAATAATTGAGTGACCTATTATTACTACTAAAAAGATGTGTCATACCGGTATGTTACCCATGTGGGTGACACAACCTAGAAGCACTTAAGAAAACAAACATGCAGTGAGAAGGCAAAAGAGAAAAGTAATTTTCTTCGGAAAAATAAAAAAGAAAGGAAAGAAAGAAAATAATGCAACAATAAGAATGCTCAAGGTGGGTACTAAGGCTCTGATACTATGTTAAAGTCCATGTTTCAGAGAGAAAATAAAAATAGAGTAAACAAGAAAATGTGAAATTGTATTGATGATTTTGAAGCCTTTGTTGAGCTTGTCCACCCCAAGAAAAATTAGGATGTTTTCTCCGACCTAGATTATAAGAGTTAGAGAACGCATTATTCTATTGCCCCATTGCATTGACATGTTCCTCTGGTTGATTTGCTTGACACTCACCATTAACATGTTGTCTAACACAAAAATCACAAACCAAGAGAGGTGAAGTGACTACATTAACTTGCAAATTACTGATTTGTTGAGTTAAATTGGTGACTTATTGAGATAAGAGCTTGTTTTGGGCTAAAATGGCATCTAAGGAGCTTACTTCAAAGACTTCTTTTATGTTTTGTCTATCAAAATTCATCTTAACTCTACTTGAAGCCATATTCTCCAACAATTCCAAAGATTCCTCCGGTGTCTTCAGTTTAAAAGATCCCACACATGCCACATCAATCACCAATTTTGTATCTGGATTCAATCCGTTATAAAATGTTTGAGCTTGAACCCATGCTTCCAACTCGTGGTTAGGACATCTTCTAAGCAACTCCTTAAATCTCTCCCAAGCAGCATACAAAGATTTAGAGTCTTGTTGAACAAATGAAATGATCTCATTTCTCATTTTACTAACTTTGAAGATGGGATGTACTTATTGATAAATTTGGTTGCCAAATCGTCCCATGTAGAAATGCTTCCTTGTGGTTGAGATATAAGCTACCTCTTGGCTTTATCCCTCAATGAGAAATGGAAAAGCCTCAAGTGGACTACTTCTTGACTAACACCTTCAACACATATAGTATCACATATTTGCAAAAATATGTCCAAGTGAAGATTAGGATCCTCTGATGCTCCACCACTAAATTAGTCTTGTTTAATCACTTGCAGTAATGATGACTGAATTTGGAAGTTGACAACTTACATAGAAGGCCTCACAATGGTGCCACCATAAGCATAAGGATTAGGCCTTGAGTAGTCCCTCAATGTTCTCCTCTCATTGTTATTGTTGTCACCCATTATTGGAATTTGGGTTTCTGGAACAACTTGAACTTCTTGTTCTTGTTGAGTTGAAGGAACTTGTCTTTGTCTTCTCCTTCTCCTTGTATTACTTCTGTTTCTCCGAGCCGTTCTTTCAATTTATGGGTCAAAGAGTAAAGCGTATGAATTAACAGTACCTCGTATAAAAATTAAAATTAAAGTTAATATCCACATAAATTGGCTAAAACTAACTGAACTAACTATGTCTACAAAAATGACAATAATTGAAAAAAAAACTAAACTACTCTATTCTAAAATTAACTAAAAAGAAACTCAAATCAAGATCTACTAGCGAAACTAAAATTAACAAAGCCTACAATCCCCGACAACGACTCCAAAGACTTGATGTCTTATTTGGCAAGTGCACCAAATCGTTCAAGTAATAAAGAGTGAGTATGAATATCGTTCCCACGAGGATTATGCTTGCTAATAATTAGCCTACTAGGATAACTTTGTTTGAACTATGGAAGATAAAATTGATATGATGTGAGATGGGATAAAATAATAGTTTATGAAAGCAATATAAAAATTAACACTGAAAGGCTATGATTAATAAAACACAAGTAAGGATTAATTTATCAATTCACTAAAAGATGTTAGAGGAATTATTTCACTACTATTTCCACTTGTTCTTAACCTTGAAACTTAATCCAAAAGCTTTATTATAGTTCAAAGAGCTAAGTTTAAGTTGTTACCCCCCTAATCCCTTAGGTGGATAACTCTTTTTGTTAAAACCTAATTTTCAATCCCTTGAATAATTAGAGAAATAGCAAAAGCATTAAGAACAACATCACAACTCTTAAATAACCCATTAAAGGAGAAGAGAAACAAAGGGTTAAATATGGTGAAGAGGTCTTGAGCATGAGCTTTCACCTCCCAGCTCCTTTCTCTTGCCTTAGTGTTTTTTCTGCTCTAAAGTGGTCCCCCCTCAAAATGCGACGCTTTGTTCTTAAATCATTTTTTTTTTTAAATTCGCAACTCTCACGCTTGAGCGTGGGATTCTACGTGGGATTCTACCCACGCTTGAGCGCAAAAACTTTCCCATGCCAGAGCCTGTGACTTCCTGTAAAGAAAACATGAAAAACAGTTAAAAATCCTAAATTACTATTCTTAACACTAAAATTAACATATTTAAAGATAACCTATAAGAACTACATTAATTAGTAAGTTAAACCCAAAAGTCCCTTCAAAATGATTGAAAACTAATGGTTTGTTGAGAATCAACATTGTCCTTGCAGATTTGCTTTGTTTTTACAAACCTTCTCCACATGAACAGGCTGGTTACAAGCCCTACATTTGACTCTAGGTCTGAACCAACAAAAAATTTCTATATGATTTTTCTTCTTACAGTGAGAGCAAAGCGGATACTGTGACACCCTTCTATCCCAAACTCTTATATAATTAATAAATTGAAATACACATTAAATAATTCGAGATTTAGAAAGATAATGTCCCACAACGAGTAAAAAGGTTCATATTTCTCATCGTATAAAACGTCATTTATTTCAAAGGTAAACTCTTTTAAAATAGAAATAACAGTCAAATGTATCAAAATACTTTAAGCAGCAGAAACAACCTCAAAATAACCTACTGGCCATGTAAGGCACTTAAACAGTTTACAAAATCCTTTCCTAAAATAGAAAACATCAAATAAAAACCCCTAATAGTATGCCCTGATGTCACATATATCATAGCGATTCTCCCTTCAATCAATACTCGACACCAGTCGTGTCATCATCAATACCTGTAAAAATATCCATAGTATAACGTTGAGGAAAAGAATACTACTCATACATACACATAGGAGGCTACCCTATCCTCACCCGCATATAAATAACATCATCTTTCACCACACCACATACCCCAAACATCACATAATTCATCAGATAATAATCATCTATAAATCAGCATATAACTATTCATCTATGTCATCATATAAATCTCATACCATCATTCACCAAAGGAATCACATACTCTATTTTCACACATAATGCTCAATCATCATTAATACTCACAACATCATTATTTACTCAGTTTCATCATTAAATATATCTCATATATACATTCATCATGTATGCACCCAAAACTCACCATCATCATATTATAACTCAATTCATCATTAAGTATAACTCATCATCACATGCACCAAAACTCATCACCTCACCTACCCAAAGATCATGACTTGGAACTCCGCACAATGGGTGTACCTCGTCAATCACTCTAGTCAGTACCAAGATAGTCTATCGGTGTCACCACACATAATCCGATAGGTTGTACCCCCTCTATGGGCCCGCACAACGACATTCGACCCTAGGTTGCACCCCCTCTATGGGCCAGTACAAATCATCCCTAGGTTGCACCCCCTCTATAGGCCCGTGCATCGAACGCTCCATCATGGTCCCCTGAGTTGTACCCCCTCTATGGACCCGCACAACGCAGTTCACCTCCCGAATTGTACCCCCTCTATGGACCCGCACAAATAAGGTCTCATCACATATGCTCAATGCATCTCTCCTAAGTTGTACCCCCTCTATGGGCCCGCACAACTTAGGTAACATCATCATCAAAAGGTGATATACTCCATCATCATTATCATCATCATCATGCATTATTATGCTCATCATTAAACACCATCATCATAAAGTGATATACACTATCCTCATTAACATCATCATAACATTCACCATCATCATTAATCACATTGCATATTATGCACACCAAAACATCATTAATCACATGACATATTCACCAATCATTATGCACACCCAATCATCATCAATCACATTGCATATTCACCGATCATTATGCACACCAAATCATAATCAACATCATTAATCATCAACACCATAATCATAATAAAACATTATCAAACAACATCAATCATCATCAAGCACTTAGGATCTCAAAATCCACTCTGGTAATTGATTACCAACCTCTAGTAATCGATTACCTGCAAACAAGGTCTTTGGTAATCGATTACAACCACCTTGTAATCGATTGCCTGCAAGCAAACACACTGGTAATCGATTACAGCATCTCTGTAATCGATTACCTGCAAGCAATCTCCCTGGTAATCGATTACCACAATCCTATAATCGATTACCAGCGAACAAACAACACTTCTGGGTTGCCCAGAACACACTGGTAATCGATTACACACCCTGGTAATCGATTATCCACGACGCAGATCGCAGTTCTCACGTTTTTTATCATCTCTAAACCTCTCTTTTCAATCCCTAATCAATCATCTTTGTTAAATAATCATTCTTATGCGTTTATAACATCAAAACTCAGTAAGACGACAATCTTTTCACATATTATACAACCAATCCATCAAAATCCCAAATCCTCAAATCCCTAATTTCTCCTTTTTCATTATTCTCATTATCCTCTTAATTTCACCCAATAAATCATCATTATTCATCCAATCAATCATAAATCAATAGTTTTAATCATTCATTCTCAGTTATAACATATATCAATACGAATTTCTAGTCTTAAATTACTACCCAAGCACCCCTACATGCATATACAAGCAGCACCCTCTTCCCCACCGTACCTTAGAGTTGACGATTAGAAAACAAATAGTAGCGCTCCACTCCCTTGGTGATCTATTCTACTAGACCTTCCCCTTGTGAAGTTGCTTCTCTCCTCCTAGGGTTTGGTTATCTCACGTTTTAAAGCTAATCGGGTAAAATAGCTAACCCTCCCCCTATTTAAATATCTAACTGAATTGGGCTTGCTCCTACCCACCCATTACCCCTTTTTAATTAAATAATATCTTTTTCTGAAACATAATAATATAATGATATTATTATTATTTTCTTTATAAATCTTATTTTATTTTATTTATTCATTTATATTAGGAATTACTAGGATATTACCGAGTCCTTATCCATTTATATTCAAATTTAAATTCAAATCTTATAATTAAATCTTATCCTAAATTTGTATTGATTCTTACCCTTAATCCTTGTGATCTCTCAGTATTCCTATTTTAAAACCTTATCCTAATTTAAAACACTAACCATATCTCTCTCATAAGATTATCATTATTAATCCTGATATTATTTTATTAATATAACAATTACTATATTTATAACAATTAATGTTAATTGCAATCTTATGACTTATCTCTTAATAATATTATTATTATATTCAATATAAACATATCTGATTAAGATCCTAATAATCTGACGTCTCTCCTAATATTTATAATATTATATTATTATTATCTCATAAATACAGGTATATTAATATTTACTATTTTTATTATGTAACTTCTATGTTATCGAAATATAATTATACGTATTTAAATTATATTTCTAAATTTCTAAAATTTGGGATGTTACAAATACTTTTCCTTTCAAGCTCCTCCTTTGTTGCTATATTCTTCCTTTTTCCCTTTGCCTTTCTTTCCACCAAATGACTTTTTCCCAAAGTTGTTGCCTTGAGCTTTGCCTTTGGTGTTAACCAAAAAAGCAGCTTAAGCATTTTCTTCCATTCTCAAAGACCTACTATGTTCAGTAGCTTGCAAAACATTTACAAGCTCTGCAAGTGATATTTGAGAAAAATCCTTATTTTCTTCAAGAAAGGAGATATTTTACTCAAACCTCTCAGGAAGACAAACTAGGACTTTCTCCACAACTCTTTGATTACTAAGCTCCTCACCTAGCAATCTGATTTATGTAATCACCTTAGAGAGTCTATCAGAAAACTCCTTCACTGTTTCAGATTCCTTCATTTTGATTGCTTCAAATTCTCTTCTCAGATTCAACACCTTCATCCTCTTTGTTCTTTTACTACCTTGGAACTCTGCAAGTGATATTTGAGAAAAATCCTTATTTTCTTCAAGAAAGGAGATATTTTACTCAAACCTCTCAGGAAGACAAACTAGGACTTTCTCCACAACTCTTTGATTACTAAGCTCCTCACCTAGCAATCTGATTTATGTAATCACCTTAGAGAGTCTATCAGAAAACTCCTTCACTGTTTCAGATTCCTTCATTTTGATTGCTTCAAATTCTCTTCTCAGATTCAACACCTTCATCCTCTTTGTTCTCAAAGACCTACTATGTTCAGTAGCTTGCAAAACATTTACAAGCTCTGCAAGTGATATTTGAGAAATATCCTTATTTTCTTCAAGAAAGGAGATATTTTACTCAAACCTCTCAGGAAGACAAACTAGGACTTTCTCCACAACTCTTTGATTACTAAGCTCCTCACCTAGCAATCTGATTTATGTAATCACCTTAGAGAGTCTATCAGAAAACTCCTTCACTGTTTCAGATTCCTTCATTTTGATTGCTTCAAATTCTCTTCTCAGATTCAACACCTTCATCCTCTTTGTTCTTTTACTACCTTGGAACTCCTCCTGGAGCTTGTCCCAAGCTTCTTTTTCTATCTCAAGATTCAAGATCTTGATAAAAAAATTCATCATGTACAGCTGCTTGTATGATGGTAAGTGCTCTGCCTTCCTTGGCCGCCACTTCTTCATTGTGAAATCTTATTTGAGCCACTGTTGGGTTGTTTGGCAGAGGGGCTGTAACGTCCTAATTCCTACATTCGAGAATTTAGCTCGTCGGAAGCAAAATCCCCAAATCCTTGAAATTATTTCGCGCCATTTTAAATATCGAACACAACCACCACATAATTGTTTAAGCAACCAATGATGACTTTTGAACAATATGTGAAAGTGAAATATGTACATTAATGTCACAAGGGCTAGAATCATTCCATATACAATAAGCTGAGGATACCCCCATACATTTGTCCTACAAAAGAGAACTAAGGAACCCACAAGTACAGTCATATCCTCTCAAAATAGAGGTCAATACATAATCATGGAATCAAAAGGGCTAACATTGCTCAAATACTAAATCTGCAACAATACACTAAAATGGCTCCAGCTCCTAGCTCAATGACCCGTGTGTGGAGGTACCTGCGCATCTAAAATGTATCCACGAAACGTGTAGTGAGACGGATGTCTCAGTGAATATAACTATGTAGTATGCAGTGTAGGGAGACGGATCAATGATATGCAACAATTCATATAATATAATCCAAACAAGTCAATCAATCTCAATTCTCAATTATGTTAGAACCACAGGAAACACTAGAAGGGGGGTTAAATAGTGTTTTAAGCTTTTTGATTGTTTTTGGAAATCTTTAATTTAAATCACGAAGATGAACAATGTTCAAAACAAGTCTTAAGATCAGAGATAGTAAAAATGTGCGGAAGATAAGAAAATAAAGTTTCTTCTAAAGTTTAAGATTGTTTTAAACAGAGGCTTCTCAAAGTATCTTCTGAAGATTATTACAAAGAGTATTTTCAGAACGGTTTCTGAAATACTTCAGATGACTAGAGGTTGTCTGAGGTCTGTTCCCGATTTCTGAACTGAGCTCTTTCCAGACTCACTTCAGATAATTATTTCAGATGTTCTTCAAGGAACATTCTTTGTAATGCTTCAAATGATATGAGAGACATCTCATGTTTTGTTCATATGAAAGATCATTTTATTGAAACAGTTGTGTTAAGTTTATTATGAAAAATACTTTTCAATCCCCAACATAAATATGAAAACTGTAAATAAAAGATTAAGGGAAAGAAAACTTAAGCACAGAATTTATCCTGGTTCACCCACAAACCCGTGAGCTACATCCAGTCCCAGAGGCAAACCACCACTGAATTTTCCACTATCTGAACTCAGATACAAGTATTCTTTTACCACAGCCTCTTCAGGCTTAACAATGAGTATTCCTTTGTTTTCAACTGCCTCTCAAGGCAACTCATGCAGTATTCTTTTACAGACAACCCTCTCCAGGCTCAACATCGAGTATTCTTTTATAGACAAGCCTCTCCAGGCTCAACAACGAGTATTCTTTTACAGACAAGAATCTCCAGGCTCAACAACGAGTATTCTTTTACAGACAAGCCTCTCCAGGCTCAACAACAAGTATTCTTTACAGACAAGCCTCTCCAGGCTCAACAACGAGTATTCTTTTACAGACAAGCCTCTCCAGGCTCAACAACGAGTATTCTTTCTTCCACCAAGCCTCTCCAGGCTCTCAAACACATATCCAAGTGTGGAGTATTCTTTCTTCCACCAAGCCTCTCCAGGCTCTCAGACACTTATCCAAGTGTAGAGTATTCTTTCTTCCACCAAGCCTCTCCAGGATCTCAGACACTTATCCAAGTGTGGAGTATTCTTTCTTCCACCAAGCCTCTCCAGGCTCTCAGACACATAAAGTGTTTACAAATTAAACTAAGTTTAAGTTTCCACGAAACATAAACTTAATCTTTTCCTGTACTAGAGGTTAACTGAGTACTACTCAAGATACAATGAATTAATCTAAGTACAAGGTCAAGACAGGGATACAAGTGTATAAGTTTGGATACAATCCTGTCTCAAATATGAGGAATCACATCCTCTGAGAATTGGCTAAGTAGTTATTGAAGTTAAGCTTCAGCCTAGTTCTCTAACCATTGGTTTCCATGGGTTACATTCTCACCCGTATGAATGGAATAACCAAGGTGTGTTTGTGGTTTTTCAACCTTTCTTGGTTGTCTTTTTGGCCAACTTAAAAGCGGCCTGGTTGATTAGCATTCCAGCCAACCAACATGGTTGGTTGTTCAACCGAACCACAACAACTTTGACTAACTGACCTACTGGTCAGCAGCATGGTTGATTCTTTTTATCAACGTCTTCAAATTAGATCTTGAGGCTATTTATATGTTCTGATGAAATATAGCCGTTTGAAGATGATTCATAATACCGTTGAGATAATTGATGATGTGGCTCATATAACCGTTGTGTAGTAATGTCTCAAACGGTTGCTTCTTCTTAAGCAAATAAGTGTTCAGACGATTCTGTGCTGACACTTCTAGAGATGAGATCTTTTGAGAGATTTTTCTTGATATATTTCTGCTGATTTTCTCTCTTGATCTTCTTTTGCTTTCTTCGGTTTTTTCTCTGATTTTCTTTGGAGTGTATATGAGGAGATATCCATTGGATTTGTCCTTTTGTTTGTTTTGTATGCGCTCCTTTTCATGTGCTTCTGACATCATTTCTTCTTTCTTCTTTGAGTGAGATGTCTTCACCAATAGCTGTTAGTTGCAGTTTCCTCTTTTGAGATTTAGATAAAAGATGTTGAATTAAAATACGTTTTATTCAAACATCTTTCTTGTTGCTTTTTCGTAGTCTCCTGATTCGTTCTGACCAGCAGCGGGTGCAGCAGGTCTGCGCACACGCAATTCTGAAAAGCGCACTGAGGTTCTGCAGACTTTCCTTATTTGTGCAAGACTTTGATCGAGGTAGAAAAGCGTGTCTGGCTTTATACTGAAAATAAGTGTAGTCTCTTTGTAGAGAGTGCTTTACACATAGCAGCGTCTTCAAGAGATCAATTCTGATTCTGTTTGTAGACTTCCTTCGGATTATCTTCATATCTTCAGAGAATAATTGTTCTTTCAGCTTTAGTTAAGTCTTTAGATGATGTAAACGCTTCAGATAGACGAGTTTTTCTCATTTCTTTTCTTCAGACGATAGTCAAGTCTTTACTCCTGTCTACAAATCTTCATATAGTCTTCTTGTCTTCAGATGGTCTTCTTGTCTTCAGATGGTCTTCAAGTCTTCAGACGACTTCAACACTTCAGACGACTTCAGCACTTCAGACGAGTTGCGTTCTTCAGACAACTTCAACACTTCAGACGAGTTGCTTACTTCAGACAGCTTCTACGCTTCAGACGAGTTGCTTACTTCAGACAACTTCTACGCTTCAGACAACCTTTATATTAAATCCTGCATTTGTTTTTTCTGATCCTGAGTTTTTTTGATCAAGTCTTCTTATGAATATTCCAACCTGAAACAACAATCAACAAACCAATACCTTTTCTCAGTAGAATCTGTTTATATAATCTTATTTGTTAATCATTAAAACTAAAGGATATTAAGTCTTTGAGTCAGGTTTGAATGCTCAACTGATTAATAGACTTCACAAATTCTACAAACTCATAAGCTGCTTTACCCGACAGTCGGGGTCTTTCGCTAATTCTAGGGTTAGAACCGAGCTCAGACTACAAGGAGCATCTTCCGTGGGGACGTATCCCACCACTTATTATGGACCGAAGTCATGTTTTCATACATATTATGGCCGAAGCCAACTTTCTGGGCCGAAGGCCAAATATTCTGGGCTGAAGCCAAACTCATTTTAGTTTTTATTCTGGACCGAAGTCAAGCATGATTAATTAGGTTTGGTGGTCGTAGCCAAATTCATTTCTAGTTCCAAAGTGAGTACGAAGTACAAATCGAACTGAAATATAAGTTTAAATCATAGGTAGAAGATAATGGAAACCCAAACCCTAATCTACAACTCCCAACAAAGCCAACCACAATTAACAAGTAAGAGCAACCAATAGAAAGGAAGTCACAATCAACAACATATAAATCAAGAGAAAGGGAAAGGAGGAAGGTAGGGTTCATTCCATAGCACAATAGGAGTGAGTGTGTGAGTTATACTCACCTCAAATGAAGCTTAAGGAGATGAAGGACGGTTGAGGGAAGGTTTGGTGGAAGGGATCTAGGCCTTGAAATCCTTGCTTGAAGCTCCAAAGATGTTCCCTCTCTCTAGAATTAACGGGAAGAAAGAAGATGAAATAATAAATGTGGTGCCCTAAATGATAGTTTTTAATCTGATACGCGTGCTTTCGCTCAAGCGAGAGATTCTCGCTTGAGCGAAGAAAATGGGATTTTTCCCCTTTCGTATTCTCGCTCAAGCGAGACTCTTCTCGCTTGAGCGAGAATACTCCAGAGAGTATTCTCCCAAATTCTGGGTGAATTTCGCTTGAGTGAACTAATTTCGCTCGAGTGAAATTCGTCCAGGGATACCCCAAACCTCCCTTTTTTCTCGCTTGGGTGAGACCCTTCTCACTCAAGCGAGAAAACCATAAAAGAGTTTTGCAAAATTTTACTAATATACTCGCTTGAGACGAACCATTTTCGCTTGGGCGTAGAATACCATAATTCTACTTTCTGATTTTGTCTTCTCTTAATCCTATCTCAATCCCCTCCACTTAATTCTTTCCTCTTTTACAAAAAGACTCTTATCTTATGTATTTAATTATCAAAAACAAGTTTGAATTTCTGGGATGTTACAATCCTACCCCCTAAAAACAATTTTATCCTCAAAATTGGCTAAAGAAGGATGAAAAATGGGTCTTTACCTCAACTGAACAACTTCGGGAACTGAGAGGGGACATTGTCTTCCTTCTCCCAAGTAGCCTCTTCAGGTGACTGACCCTAGCTCCCAAAACACCTTCACCAGGGGAATTGCCTTGTTCCTCAGGGTTTTGACAGTTCTGTCTATAATTTGTGCAGACCTGGTGGGAACTGTGAGATCTTCTCTTAATTGTACCGATTCGGAGCTAATATGTGTGAAGGGTCATGAACATATTTTCTCAATTGGGAGACATGAAAAACATCATGGACTCGTGACAAATGGTGGGTGGTAGTGCTATCCTGTAAGCCAGAGGGCCAACCCTCTGCAGGATTTGGAATGGGCCTATGAATCTGGGGTTGAGTTTTCTTGGTCTTGATTGCCCGCCCAATACCGTTGTGATAGGATTTACTTTAAAAAATACATGGTCTCCTTCCTCAAACTCTTAAGTCCTTTCTTCTCTTTGTAGCATAGCTCTTATGCCGGCTTTGGGCAGTTACAAGCTTTTCCCTAATGACCCTAATCTTATCTGTGGTTTCCTGCACCAACTCCGGACCTAACAGGGTTTCTCTCACCCACCTCATACCAAACAAAGGAGATATGCACTTCCTACCATACAGAGCCTCATAGGGTGCCATGCCTATACTACTATAAAAAACTATTGCTGTAGGCAAACTCTATGAGAGGTAGGTACCTATCCCCAACTACCGACTCCTCTTAAAAACATGCTCTAAGCATATTCCTCTAGGTTGGATAGTCATCTCAGACTGGTTGTTAGTCTGAGGGTGGTAAGCGGTACTAAACTTGAGTTAGTCCTGAAGGCTGATGTGAAGTGCACTCCAAAACCTAGAGGTGACCTAAGGTCCTATCTGATATAATGTAGAGGGAGTGCCATGGCGCTTGACAATCTCTTTGACATACAGTCTACTAACTTAATCAAGGGATAGGTATCCTAATTGGTAAGAAAGGGGCCGACTTTGTCAGCCGGTCCACAATGACCCAGATGGCATCAAACTCGACTTAGACTCGAGGAAGTAACTCTACCACAAAGTCCATGGCTATACTCTTCCCACTTCCACTCAGGGATTTCTAAAGGCATAAGGGTTCTTGATGATTCTAGTGTTCTATTTTAACCTGTGACACACTAAGCACCTAGAAACAAAATCTGTTATCTCTCTCTTCATGCCATCCACCAAAACATCCCCCTCAAGTCCCGATACATCTTGGTAGTGCCAGGATGTATAGAGAAACTTGCCCCTTGTGGGCCTCCTCTAGAATTGCTGTCGCTGAGACTACCCCCATTAGGGACACAGACTCTTCCCTGGAAGAGAATCATCCCATGCTCTGACTCAGAAAATCCTAGCTGCCCCTTTCTACCTTAGAGGTCTGGGTCTGAACCTTGGGCCTCCTTAATCAGAGCTTTGAGCTCACTAGTGACCTCTAACCTGTAGAGCCTTAAACTACTCTCTCCGACCTCGACACTAAGGCTTAGGTTTCTAAACTCCTCTAATAGACTCATCTCATGCACCGTCATCAATGATACATGGAGGGACTTCCTATTAAGGGCATCGTCTAGTACATTGCCTTGCCCGGGTGGAACGTCAACTCAAAATCATAATCCTTAAGGAACTCTATCCACCTCCTCTGCCTCATGTTGAGTTCTTTCTGATCAAGAGGTATTTCAGACTCTTATGATCACTAAAGACCTCAAACCTCACCCCGTAGAGGTAATGCCTCCAAATCTTGAGGGCAAATACCACGGTCGCTAGTTCTAAGTCATGGGTAGGGTAGTTTGATAAGTGTTAGAATTAAGTAACTTTCCAAGAATATTACAACACTTATTAGTGATGAATTGTTGAATTTATAACCCAATTTCCCCTTTCTTAGCTTAAAATATGGCTCTTGTATTTATTGAAGTTAAATCTGAATTTGATGCTATTTTAAATGAAGAATCTATTGATTTTTACAGGAGAAAGCTAAGGTACAAATAGAGGATCAAGAGAACATTGAGCAAGGATAGGAACACTGTGAATAAGCTTCAAAGGATGACAATTCAGAGGAAGCAAGTTGTTGTTTCCTGCGCTCACCTGCGCTGAGTGCAAGCAGAGCGCAGGAATGCCTGTTCAGTTACTGTTCCTGCCGCTTCACCTACGCTGAGCGCAAGAACGTAATCCTAATTTTTATGGGCCACAAACCAGAGTTTATAAACGGGCCTTCAGCCATTTTTAAATAGACTTTGAGGGAGAGGAGACGAGGGACGGAGATTGACACGGAGTTGTTGAGCAGATACGAAGTTGAGAGAAGAGTTTTGACAGTCCTGGAGACCATTCTGGAGCAAGAGGGGGACTACAACAGAGCTGGAAGGCCTGACTGTTATTCTTCTTCTTAATCCTGTTGGTTTGTAATGGCTACCATGAGTAGTTAAATCTCTCTTTAGGATTGAATATAGTCGATTCAATCCCCAATTGTATTTTGGATCTTTGTTATTTTGGAATCCCTATTTTTATAGTATTGGTGTTTTTATTTCTGTTCTTAATGCTTAACTTCTGTCTTGTACCGGAGTATGATATGATCTATTGAATAGCTGGGAAGCAGTTTTCTAAATCTGATTTGGGTAAAAACACTCGATAGGTTGAATACCTAGGGATAGGGTTCCATTATTGATAGCTTTTAACAACCGATGTTAAAGCTAGGCAATTTGTTAAGCAGCCAAGGGATTGGTGTTTAGGGGATTGTTATAAGAATTTCATACTTGAGGGATCAATGTGAATGAAATTTCTTGGGCTTCAATATTTATAATTATAAATTCCTAGATATCATTGATTTCCAAAATACAAGAGGGGTGCGATTGACGAAGTTCAATCTTTGTTTCTTTTATTTGCTCATTTCATCCTTGTTTTCTTATCTCAGTTATTTTAATTGAATCTTTTAATTTATTTGTTACCAAACAATCTCAATTAATTGCAATCTTTCTTACTCACTAAGCGTGAGTTCTAAGAATTTATTTTGTATCGTTCCTCGTGGGTACGACAATCCGTATTATTATTATATTGCTACGATATTGGTACATTGGTCAAGATCTTAACAAGTATTTTTGGAGCCGTTGCCGGGAACGGTGTTCAATTTAAATTCTTAGTTCATCTTATTGAGCTGTAAATATTTTTAGTTTTAATTTTTATTTAGGATATTTTATTTTATTCCTCTCTTCTGAGCTAACCCTTGTTTTAGCTTTTTGATTGATGTTCTTGTGAGGTCGGGTGTCTCAAGACCAACTGGACTTTGATCCTGAGATCGAAAGGACATCTAGAAGGAACCGGAGCAAAAACAAGGAAAAGAAGGCAAGGACGAGCTCAAGGAGACAATCTCAACACTCTCCATTCAACCCCCCCAAGTGAAGTAAAAAGCTGAAGATATGGCTGAGGAGCAAGTAAACTCCCCCTCCACGAAGAACTTTGGGAGAATATTCTATGCAACAAGGACCACTCTATTTTTCAAGCATAGCATACCTACTACTGCTAAATCTCTGAGATGAAGCCAGCATTTTTGAGTCTCATTAGTGCTCATAAATTCACGGGAATGAGTCATGAGGATCCTTATGTTAGAACCACACGGAAACACTAGAAGGGGGGGGTTGAATAGTGTTTTAGGCTTTTTGATAGTTTTTGGAAATCTTTAATTTAAAACATGAATATGGGCCACCGTTAAAAATAAGTCTTAAGATCAGAGATTGTTGAAACATGTGGAAGATAAGAAAAACAATGTTTCTTCTAAAGCTTAAGATTGTTTTAAACAGAGGCTTCTCAAAGTATCTTCTGAAGATTAATACAGAGAGTATTTTCAGCACAGTTTCTGAAATACTTCAGATGACTAGAGGTTGTCTGAAGTCTGTTCCTGATTTTTGAACTGATCTCTTTCAGACTCACTTCTGAGAATTTATTTCAGAAGTTCTTCAAGGAACATTCTTTGTAAAGCTTCAAATGATATAAGAGATATCTCATGTTTTGTTCATATGAAAGATCATTTTATTGAAATAGTTGTGTTAAGTTTATTATAGAAAATACTTTTTAAATTCCAACTTAAATATGAAAACTGGAAATAAAGAGATTAAACAAAAAGGACTTAGGCATAGAGATTTCAGACAGGCTTTTAAGTGGCTGTCTGAAGTTTTCAGACGGCTTGTAAAAACAATTTTAAAAGATGTTTTGTGTCTTTATAAAATATCAGATTAATTATTCTGACCCCTTGATTAGTATAAAACGAATTAACAAGAGATAATAAGAAAACTTAGCCAAGGAATTTATCCTGGTTCACTCACTACCACTGTGAGCTACGTCCAGTCCCAATGGCAAACAACCACTGGATTTCCACTATATGAATATTCAGATTACAAGCTTGAGTTTGAGTACAGTCTCTCCAGACACAATGAGTACAGTCTCTCCAGACACACGAGTACAGTCTCTCCAGACACAATGAGTACAGTCTCTCCAGACACAATGAGTACAGTCTCTCCACACAAGAGTACAGTCTCTCCAGACACAACGAGTACAGTCTCTCCAGACACAACGAGTACAGTCTCTCCAGACACAACAAGTATTCTTTTCTATCAAGCCTCCAGGCTCTACCACAGTATTCTTTTCTATCAAGCCTCTCCAGGCTCTACCACGAGTATTCTTTCTTCCACCAAGCCTCTCCAGGCTCTCAGACACATAAAGTGTTTACAAATTAAACTAAGTTTAAGTTTCCACGAAACATAAACTTAATCTTTTCCTGTACTAGAGGTTAACTGAGTACTACTCAGGATACCATGGATAAATCTAAGTACAAGGGTAAGACAGTGATACAAGTATATAAGGTTAAGTACAATCCCTGTCTCTGATATGAGGAATAACATCCTCTGAGAATTGGCTAGAGATACTGACTTTAAGCTCCAGCCTTGTTCTCCAGCCATTGGTTTCCATGGGTTACATTCTCACCCGTATCATTGGAAAAACCAAGGCATACTTACAGCTTCAAACCATTCTTGGTTCATATGAGATTAAGCACAGCCTGGTAGGTTGTTCAACTGAACAACTGCTATTTTGACTAGCATAGTTGATTCAAGTAAGTGTGGTCAACACTGATAGGATTTTTCTGATGCATCTTGATCAACTGATTGAACCAAGTGAATGAGTTCAACATCTTCAAATTCTTTCTTGAGGCTATTTATAACATTGTTCTGTTGGAATATAGCCGTTTGAAGATGATTCATAATACCGTTGAGATGTTGATGATGTGGCTCATATAGCCGTTACTTAATAGTGTCTCAAACGGTTGCTTCCTCTTAGCAGATATGTGTTCAGACAGTCCTGTTCTGACACTTCTGTAGATGAGCTCTTTTAGAGAGATTTTCTTGATATTATTTTGCATGTTCTCTCTCTTGATATCCTTTTACTTTTCTTCAGCTGACTTCTGATTTTCTCTGCTTTCTTAGGAGTGTATATGAGGAGGTATCCGTTGGATTTGTCCTCTTGCTTATTTTGTATATGCTCCTTTTCTGTTTGCTTCCTGACACCATTTCTTCTTTCTTTGAGTGAGGTGTCTTGTTCAATGGTGTTTCTTGCAGATGATAAAATATGTTTGAATTGAAATATTTCATTCAAACATTTCTCTTTGTTGCTTCTGCTTAGTCTCCTGACCTTTTCTTGTGCTTTCTTTTGGATTGGTGATGATGATATTTCCGTTGTGATACCACTCTTTAGAGAAAGCATTGAATGCTATTCAATCCATCGTGAGACACGCTTCTGGGTGTCTTCACAATTCTGACAGAGTACAACGTTGGTGCTGCTATAAAGCTGCCATCGTTGTTGCTGCAATTTCTGCGTTGCAGAGATTTCCTCAGTGGTGTATGAAATTCAAAATCACCAGGAAAGGTCTCTGTGTTCCTTGCCATAAACGTGTTTGAAAAGGTACGTGCAGCAGAGGTTCAGAAAAGTCTTCACAAACTTCAGCAGAGGGTGCCACGTCATAAGTGAGACTTCAGACAGCACTGATACTTCAGACGGGTTGAACTACTTCAGACAGCTTCAACTCTTCAGACGAGTTCTGCTTCTTCAGACAGCTTCGTTTCTTCAGAAAGCTTCTTTTCTTCAGAAGGCTTCCTTGCTTCAGACAGCTTCTTTTCTTCAGACTGCTTTGTGTTGTCTTCATATGGTCTTCACGTCTTCAGACAGTTTGCGCACTTCAGACGAGTTGCATTCTTCAGACAGCTTCTTTATATTGATCCTGCATTTGTTCTTCTGATCCTAATCTTCTGTTTCTGATTACTATTTCATCCTGAAACACAATCAACAAACCAATACCTTTCTCAGTAGAATCTGTTTATATAATCTTATTTGTTAATCATTAAAACTAAAGGATATTAAGTCTTTGAGTCAAGTTTGAATGCTCAAACATTAATAGACTTCACAATCTCCCCCTTTTTAATGGTGACAAATAAGATATGTACAACTTACAAAATGTTTTAAGGAAAGATGGGTAAGTATATAAAAGACTCCCCCTATCTATAATACTCCCCCTGAGAAGAACATTTATTCTTTAGTTTGTTAAATGTTGCAAATTGTTATTATTATTCTAATCGTTAACAGGATTAGATTTTGTTAACTTATCCTTTGGAAACTAGATGTTAATCTTTCAGATACTAATTGTGTTAGTCTTTTTAGACACCAATTATTGTTTGTTATTGAAAACTAATATTACCATATTTTATTTACTTATCATAGATACTGATTGTTATATAATTACATATACCAATTGTTATTACCATATATTACCATATTTTATTTACTTATCACAGATACTGATTGTTAGTCATCCCTTTTAAATCATTTTGTGAGTTAATATTTCTCCCCCTTTTGTCATTAATTAAAAAGGTTCATGGTTTCATATAGTTGAGTTTTGTAAGTGAATGGTTCATTTATTTTATATTTCTTCTCCTTTTGTTATTTTTGTTACTTTTATCAGTTATATTTTGTTATTTTTATTTCATAAGTTTCATAACTTAAGTTTTATTCTATTTAAGTTTATTTACTTTTATCAATTATTTTTGTTATTTTTCAGATACCGAAGATTAAGGAATAAATATCAATTGTTAGAAAGATACAGTAACTTCTTATACCAAATAAATGATACAACCATTGATAAACTGAAATAAACACAGAAATACACAAGTTTAAATTTTCTCAAAACATTTGATAAATACAAAAAGCAGGTTTTCACAAAAAGGAAAGAGGTTACATTCCAAAAATAGAATGTATCCATCCATTGCTTCCTCCGGAGATTCCTTCGAAGGCCTGAGGCATAGCCTTATAGACTTCATCTCTTTCAAAGCTATCACCACTCCTTCTGCTGTAGAAGCTTCAGGAGTTGCCTCAGAGCCCCAGACTTCATCCCAACCGTGCCGTGTTGCACGCCTTTTCCTTCTAGCCCCTGGGACAATGGAGGTGCATCATGTAAGACTGTGTCTCGATCATTAGTCACCACCTTACTTCCAAGAACCACTTTGTCAGTAGTTCTCTTAATAAGATTGACTATTCTGGGATCACCCAGTGATCTTCCAGTCCACCTGTGATGCAGCAAGATCACCATGGTCCAAGTATAGAGAAACGGGTTTTCAGATGAACCCTTACCCTTACTCTTCATTCCATACATCATCCAAGATGACTTGATCTTTGCCTCAACATGTTTCAGAGGTCCTTCTTCTGTTTTCCTTTGCTTCTTCATCATCCTTTTGGAAGCCACTTACTCAGAACCTTAGACAAAGCTATAGAGGAGCTTTGAAGATGTGAGTTTGTGTGAAGGGCTCTAGTGAATTTATAGGACTTTGAAGCAAGGGTAAAATAGAGAAGTAAGGAAAATGAATCCATTGGATTGTTGTTCACGCGATGTATATGGGCTCAGATAGCTTTTGATGATGGCAGTTTCAAATCTTGAAAGTATCGAAACGTGCATCATTGATTGGTCATAGATGAAGCTCTATAGGAAACTGAGTCATTAGCATGGATAAAGTAAGTTTGGAAAACGTTTTTGAAAGACATTTAAGAAGAGACATAAAAACGTATTGGAAGACATTACTTTTTCGAAACACTTTTAAAAACAGAAAAAAAAATAAAATGGAATATGTGAGAAAACATTTAAGAAAAGAAATTTTTGAAAACAGATTTTTATGGTATCAAACCAGAGGATTTTATGATTATTATTATTTGAGAAGCTTTTAATATGTTGAGTCTTTTATGTTATTAATTAAAGTTTTAAGGTGAAGTGATGTTACCATTAGATTTCCTTATTATTCTCTAGATGGAAGAAAGCTTTTCTGGCATTGTACCTTACTTTGAAGATTTTTTTTTCTGCGGTCACTTGATGTCTGCAAATCCTCCTTTTAGTCTTTTGTCTTTTTGTGCTTCAGAGAATCTTTGAACAATCATCTTAACCTGTCCCTCAAGGATTGAAATAGACTTTAATAACTTGAGTTTACATTACTTTAACATTTCTGACCCACAATTTCAGGGGTTCACCGAGACCCTTCTGAACAGGTTCAGAAAGTAGAAATGTTACTAAGTCAAAATTATCTTTTCAAGCGTAGAGGTAGGCTTAGTGCTTTGTGTATCACTTGTCTTAACATTTCTGACCCATAATTTCAGTAAGTTCATTGTGAACTGTCTGAACAGGTTCAGACAATGGAGATGATATCACACTTAGACATTCTTGTTGCCTTGATTCATCCTTTTTACACATGGCATTTTCTCCGGTTGATCTTCTTTTAGCTTATTTTCAGAAACCTGTTTTCTGAAACATGCACATCCTGAAAATACCTTTCAGTAGCATATGATATTAGTTAATCATTAAAACAAGTGTCTAGGGTTAATAGTTTCAATTTATTATATTTCCAGCAAGAACTTATATAAATTCTAATTTTGTCCTATCTGATTCAGTTAATTGATTTCATTCTTTTTAGTTTTACTATTAAAGAAATGTGTTAAGTTAATGATCATTTAAGCATACATAGTTATAAGAGAAACAGTATAACACAGTCATAGAATCACACACAGAATGTATCAAGAATGGAACAAAGCAGAATACTAATTATTACTATTAGCAAACGAAAATAAGAGAGACATGAAAAGACACAAGAGAATCATTGATCATCAAATAGGTTCTCAGTAATCATCAACATTCTTCTTTCAGTTCAGAGCCCCTTTCTTAAGCTTCTTCTCAGCAGCTCTCAATCTTCTTGCGAGCCTGGAAATTTTGCTATTTGCCTCTCTTAGGATGATGTGCACCCAACATCACCTACCTTTTCCTTTTCGAGACTGTTAAAGTGGGTATCTTCATTCCTTCGTCATTGCGTATGCAAAAAGATGAGGAATCACCACTTGATTCTCAGGAGCTTCTTCTCTTTGATAAGATTCCGGTCTAACTCAGCATACGCAGCCGGAGTGAAGAAAGTCAGGAGGCGTTGGTCAAAGAGACTTTCCATAGGAAAATTCCTTGTGCATAAATTTTTATGATAGGTGTTATGAGTAGAAATTCTCATTCCCTATCTCACATCTCTGTGCATCATCTGATACAGACAGCACCCAAGGAAGGTTGACTTTCCTTTTGACAGCAAGAGTCCCAATACAACCTTTCCATCATGCTTATAGTCAAATTGTTTCTTCCTCTGGGAAGAATGCAGCAGTTTAGTACAGCAAGGAGGGCTCTTGGTGTGCTCAGAAGTTGAGAGGGTCTGAAAGGAGCAATCCTTCTTCTTCCAAAAAGATGTTGATCAGAACAAATGTGCCACATGAAGAGATTCCCATCTTTGGAAGTATTTTTCCCTTCTGTCAGGAACACCTATGATTTTAGCAATAAGTTTGGTGTCCACAAACAGTGATCTTCCCATCACCTTCGTTCAATCCCAGTTCTGTTAGGTTCAGATATGACTTTGATGTTTTCCCAGAACTCTATTACACTTTTCTCATGCCATGGTGAGGAAATGTTGCTGAAGAAGGGAGTCCACCCTACGAGTCAAAATACTCTGAGATTTTATAATCTGCCTCATCAAAGTCAGAGAGATTGACCAACTTAGAAGGTATGATTCTCTCATCAAACATAGGATGGTTTGGGTTATTTGATGATGCAGACATATTGGCCATTGAGTACGATTGATCTAAGGAGATTAGGGTTGTTTGAAGAGTTCTGGGCTTTTGAGGATAAGTTGATTGAAGTGTAGTTCCTATGATGATCTTCCACTTCTTAAATAGGCAATCAAGCATGGCTTCGTTAATGAAGAATAACGGTTACATGCACCAAGCAGTTATTGAGAGTTGTGCATCGTGCCAATTATGAGAAACCGGTTGATGATACATTGATCCTCGTTTGCGCCGTATCACATTTAATGATAATCATGACACACATACATGACTCTTCATTACTAAAATAATTATACACATATATTCACACATATAATGCAGATAATTTACACACAAAACAAGTAATACGTATATATATATAGGACATTATTATGCAATAATTTATTTTCACATAAGTGCTCTTATGTAGTAGTAATTTCGATAAAACAAAACATTCAGCAAATAAACAATTATATTTAAACTTAGATTTAGACAAGGATAGGAAAGGTGTTACCCGGTTGTGATCTAGAGATGATACACTTTCCTTTTCCAGCTATAATCCTTATGAAAGATGCCTTGTATGAATAATGAGTTGTAAGAAAGTGATTTTATTTTCTCATTATCATTCTTCAGAGTATCTTCAGCTTGGTGAGATTTCCATCTTCTGAGGATCTACTCCTTCTGCATTTGTTAGAGCTCAACCCGAAGGTGAGCTCTGATACCAATTGTTAGAACACAGGAAACACTAGAAGGGGGGGGTTGAATAGTGTTTTAGGCTTTTTGATAGTTTTTGGAAATCTTTAATTTAAAACATGAATATGGGCACCGTTAAAAAATAAGTCTTAAGATCAGAGATGGTTGAAACATGTGGAAGATAAGAAAAACAATGTTTCTTCTAAAGCTTAAGATTGTTTTAAACAGAGGCTTCATCAAAGTATCTCTGAAGATTAATACAGAGAGTATTTCAGCACAGTTTCTGAAATACTTCAGATGACTAGAGGTTGTCTGAAGTCTGTTCCTAATTTTTGAACTGATCTCTTTCAGACTCACTTCTGAGAATTTATTTCAGAAGTTCTTCAAGGAACATTCTTTGTAAAGCTTCAAATGATATAAGAGATATCTCATGTTTTGTTCATATGAAAGATCATTTTATTGAAATAGTTGTGTTAAGTTATTATAGAAAATACTTTTCAAATTCCAACTTAAATATGAAAACTGGAAATAAAGAGATTAAACAAAAAGGACTTAGGCATAGAGATTTCAACAGGCTTTTAAGTGGCTGTCTGAAGTTTTTCAACGGCTTGTAAAAACTAATTTTAAAAGATGTTTTGTGTCTTTATAAAAATATCAGATTAATTATTCTTGACCCCTTGATTAGTATAAAACGAATTAACAAGAGATAAGGGTAAGAAAACTTAACCAAGGAATTTATCCTGGTTCACTCACTACCACTATGAGCTACGTCCAGTCCCAATGGCAAACAACCACTGGATTTCCACTATATGAATATTCAGATTACAAGCTGTGAGTTTGAGTACAGTCTCTCCAGACACAATGAGTACAGTCTCTCCAGACACGACGAGTACAGTCTCTCCAGACACAATGAGTACAGTCTCTCCAGACACAATGAGTACAGTCTCTCCAGACACAATGAGTACAGTCTCTCCAGACACAACGAGTACAGTCTCTCCAGACACAATGAGTACAGTCTCTCCAGACACAACGAGTACCGTCCTCCAGACACAACGAGTACAGTCTCTCCAGACACAAACAGTATTCTTTTCTATCAAGCCTCTCCAGGGCTCTACCACAGTATTCTTTTCTATTGAAGCCTCTCCAGGCCTACCACGAGTATTCTTTCTTCCACCAAGCCTCTCCAGGCTCTCAGACACTTATACAAGTGTAGAGTATTCTTTCTTCCACCAAGCCTCTCCAGGCTCTCAGACACATAAAGTGTTTACAAATAAACTAAGTTTAAGTTTCCACGAAACATAAACTTAATCTTTTCCTGTACTAGAGGTTAACTGAGTACTACTCAGGATACCATGGATAAATCTAAGTACAAGGGTAAGACAGTGATACAAGTATATAAGGTTAAGTACAATCCCTGTCTCTGATATGAGGAATAACATCCTCTGAGAATTGGCTAGATAGATTACTGACTTTAAGCTCCAGCCTTGTTCTCCAGCCATTGGTTTCCATGGGTTACATTCTCACCCGTATCATTGGAAAAACCAAGGCATAGTTACAGCTTCAAGCCATTCTTGGTTCATATGAGATTAAGCACAGCCTGGTAGGTTGTTCAACTGAACAACTGCTATTTTGACTAGCATAGTTGATTCAAGTAAGTGTGGTCAACACTGATAGGATTTTTCTGATGCATCTTGATCAACTGATTGAACCAAGTGAATGAGTTCAACATCTTCAAATTCTTTCTTGAGGCTATTTATAACATTGTTCTGTTGGAATATAGCCGTTTGAAGATGATTCATAATATCGTTGAGATGTTGATGATGTGGCTCATATAGCCGTTACTTAATAGTGTCTCAAACGGTTGCTTCCACCTTAGCAGATATGTGTTCAGACAGTCCTGTTCTGACACTTCTGTAGATAAGCTCTTTTAGAGAGATTTTCTTGATATTATTTTGCATGTTCTCTCTCTTGATATCCTTTTACTTTTCTTCAGCTGACTTCTGATTTTCTCTGCTTTTCTTAGGAGTGTATATGAGGAGGTATCCGTTGGATTTGTCCTCTTGCTTATTTTGTATATGCTCCTTTTCTGTTTGCTTCCTGACACCATTTCTTCTTTCTTCTTTGAGTGAGGTGTCTTGTTCAATGGCTGTTTCTTGCAGATGATAAAATATGTTTGAATTGAAATATTTCATTCAAACATTTCTCTTTGTTGCTTCTGCTTAGTCTCCTGACCTTTTCTTGTGCTTTCTTTGGATTGGTGATGATGATATTTCCGTTGTGATACCACTCTTTAGAGAAAGCATTGAATGCTATTCAATCCATCGTGAGACACGCTTCTGGGTGTCTTCACAATTCTGACAGAGTACAACGTTGGTGCTGCTATAAAGCTGCCATCGTTGTTGCTGTAATTTCTGCGTTGCAGAGATTTCCTCAGTGGTGTATGAAATTCAAAATCACCAGGAAAGGTCTCTGTGTTCCTTGCCATAAGCGTGTTTGAAAAGGTACGTGCAGCAGAGGTTCAGAAAAGTCTTCACAAACTTCAGCAGAGGGTGCCACGTCATAAGTGAGACTTCAGACAGCACTGATACTTCAGATGGGTTGAACTACTTCAGACAGCTTCAACTCTTCAGACGAGTTCTGCTTCTTCAGACAGCTTCGTTTCTTCAGAAAGCTTCTTTTCTTCAGAAGGCTTCCTTGCTTCAGACAGCTTCTTTTCTTCAGACTGCTTTGTGTTGTCTTCATATGGTCTTCACGTCTTCAGACAGTTTGCGCACTTCAGACGAGTTGCATTCTTCAGACAGCTTCTTTATATTTGATCCTGCATTTGTTCTTCTGATCCTAATCTTCTGTTTCTGATTACTATTTCATCCTGAAACACAATCAACAAACCAATACCTTTCTCAGTAGAATCTGTTTATATAATCTATTTGTTAATCATTAAAACTAAAGGATATTAAGTCTTTGAGTCAAGTTTGAATGCTCAAACTGATTAATAGACTTCACACCTTACACTCATCTTTCTACTTTTTATGAATTGATTGGTACAATGGGTTTTGAGGAAGGTGATTTGGAATCAGTTTACTTACGTTTATTTCCTTTCTCTTTGATAGGTAACACTAAGGAATGGCTGATGTTTCACCCCAATCAGAGTCTGACTAGTTGGAACAATGTGGAAGAAAATTTCTTGAACAGATTCTTCCCACCATCTCACTATATCAAGGCCAAGTCAAATATCTCAACATTCAGGAAAGGATCAGAGGAATCATTTTGTAAAGCCTGGGAGAGATTCAAATCTTTGCTGAGAAGGTATCCCAACCACGGTTTTGAGGATATTGCCAAATTGAATATCTTCTGCAATGGACTATGGCCAAACACCAAGATGATCCTAGATGCTGCAGCAGGTGATGGGTTTCTGGCAAGCGAACCAAAAATCCAGTAGTATAATAGTAAGAAGAATTATCGTATCCACAGGGAACGGTCAATTCGCGTAAACTCGTGATCTATTTATCAAGGAAAACAACGGTTTTGAGAATATTGTTGCGGAAATTATAAATAGCAAATAAATAATCAATTGAATTAGAAAGGAAGAGTTAGAGACACTTTACTTGGATTAGGATTGAACTTCATCTCATCACACCCCTCATGTATGTCGAGACTACCCAATATTTATAGGCTTTGAACTATAACACTATAAACAAACTATATTGCTAAGACCCCGAGTTACTAGGCGCCACTCACACTCAAAAGTAATCCATGCGGGTTCTCCGAAGCGACAGACTTACCCTCGGCTTATTATGCTTTCTTTATTCCGTTTGTAAAAGAATTAATTGATAAATGAGGCCTACTACTCTGGACGCACCTTCGCTAGAGTACTGTCACTACCCATCACTCATTAGATACATCCACAGTTCGCTTCCTGGATTGACAATCAACTAACTCTTTGCTATCGGTAATTTAATAACCATACCTATCCTGTAGATGCCCTTCATTAGAGTACTCACACTACCCATCAATCACTAGAAACGCCCATGTGTCGGTTCACTGGCTACCGAGTATTCTCATTCACTCAGAGGTTGAGTTTCCTATGTCTAGGATCCCCCAAACTCAATCCTAGTCGTAACATTAATTACAAACTAGCCTATAACTCCGGCGCAAGCGCGAAAGTTAAGAATTAAGCACAGAACAAGATTACCAATATTATAGTTAGGGAACTATATAAATAAATAGATAGAGTTCAACATACATTTGGAAATGGAATCGATTACATTCAATCCTAATGGAGAGTTAACTACAAATGGTAGCCATACAAACCACCGAAGATGCCGTCACCATCTTCAATCCTTGTGAAGCGTTCCTCCTCTCCTACTCTAAAATTAGAACTGGTTGCATTATCACTGGAATATAACTGAATTACAATAATCGTGCACACGTTGATCTAGTGCAATGAGGTCCTATTTATAGGGTAAGGAAAGACAAAGGAAATTGGGTTGAAATCTATCTAAAACGGCAACAGGGAACAAATCTGCGTGACCTGCGCTTTAAGCTACCCTACAGCGCATGTTGCAGCGCATGTTCCAGAGAGTTGCGCTTCACCCTGCGCTACAGCGCAGGTTGAAGCGTAGAATGCGTCCTGCAGCTCCAAACTTTCTCTTTTTAATTTGATCTCTCCCCGAGACTGGTTTTGGCTGATTTGTCTTTCCTTGTTTCCCTTTTCTTGATGAAATCCTTGCATTTATTGAATATCTTTGATTTATTTGGGAATGTTGTCTGCAGAATCCTTGTTTGATTGGCAGTGATCTCCTCATTGATTGCCTCAAATTTTCTTCAAATCTTTATTAAATGTCTTCAATCAAACTCAAATCTTGCAGATATCTCCCTCATTTAATGTTATCTTTCCTTCAAATCAAATCTTTGCAATACCCTACAAAAATCAGCAATATTTCTATCAAACTAGCATCAAATTCAAATCTAAGATTAATAAATACAATTTATCTAATATTTAATAAAAAGGGATTAAACTGGGGCAAAAATACCATTGTATCCTTGACAAGTGAACTAAAAACTGCTCTAATTTATCAACTAATTTTCACTTATCAGTGGGGGACACAATGATGTTAGTGGATGCAGAGCAAGCTACCAGAATTATTGATGCCTTAACATTAACTGTTCAGCAAGCTCAGCATGGAAGACAACCAGTTCAGAGGAAGGGAGTTTTAGAGCTGAGCACTACGAATGCGATCTTAGCTCAGAATAAGATCCTTACTTAGCAAATAGAAGCACTCACCAAGCAGATGTCCAAGCTCCCCCAGCAGTTGCATGCAGTGCAGTCCTATCCTGGCCAGTCCCCACAATTAACTTGTGACTTTTTTGGAGGTGATCATCCCAATGGTCACTGTTCTTATCAAGGCACTCAAGAAGAGCAAGTTAACTACATGGGAAAGCAAGGGAGACCAGCCAATTTCTCCAACAACAATTAGTTTTCAAACAACTACTCACAAGGCTAGAGAAATAACTAGAACAATAATTCTGGTTGGAGACAAGATGCAGAACCTCCTAATAGGCCACCTCATTTTCAACAGAAGCAACAAGGATATCCTCCGGTACATGATAGACAATCAAAACTGGAGGAGAAATTGGATAATTTCATATAGTCTTCCGCTACCTATCAGAAAAATACAGAAGCAGCCATCAAAAAATTAGAGACACAAGTTGGCCAGTTAGAAGAGGATATAGCAAAACACCAAAAGGGAAAGTTCACTGCTAACACCCAAACCAATCACAAGCAGCAGTGTAATGCAATGATCACAAGGAGTGGTGCATCAGTGGGAACTGGTATGGAGGACAACTTGAAAGTTGAGGAGCCAGTGTTGCCAGAAGAAGAGAAAGGTAAAGAACAACAAGAGAGTGAGAAGAAAGCAAAAGGCCTAGTGAAGAAGGTGTATTCAGAAAAGAAGCTACCCTATCCAACTGCCCCATCCAAGAAAGACAAGGACAAAATGTTTGCTCAGTTCATGAGATTGTTCAAAGGATTACAAAATCAGTATTCGTGTTCTTGAGGCATTGGAGCACATACCCAGTTATCCAAGGTTTATGAAAGATCTTCTAACCAAGAAGAGAAAAATATCTGATGAAGAGACAGTGCAATTAGAAGCTGGATGCAGTGCCATCATTCAGAAACCTTTACCACAGAAGACACAAGACCCTGTCAGTTTCACAATCCCAGTCACCATTGGAAACTTAACAGTGAAAAAGGCAATGCTAGACCTTGGAGCTAGCATAAATCTAATGTCTTTATCCATGTTCAAGAGGACTGGTGATTTGAAGGTGAAACCTACAAGAATGAGTCTGCAACTGGAAGACAGGTCCATCACCCACCCATATGGGATAGCTGAAGACGTTCTAGTAAGGGTGGGCAGGTTTGTGTTTCCTGTGGATTTCATCATCATGGACATGGAATAGGATGCTAATGTTCCATTGATTTTGGGTCGACCGTTCATAATGACGGCAAAGGTAGTAGTTGATGTTGACAGAGGTAAACTCACGGTCAACACGCAGGATGATGAGGTGTGTTGAGATCTTGGCAAGCGTACCAATATCGCAGCAATATAATAGTTTTAAAGTAAGGGTTGTTGTACCCACGAGAAACGATACAAAATAAATTCTTAGTATCCAATCTAATTGAGTTTATAAAGAGAAACTGTGGAATTTATTATGACAATGAATGAAATAATACAGTAATAAATTAAATAAAAAGGAAATATTTAAAGAAGACTAAGATTGATATGAAAATTAATTAAAGATTACAATAATAAAATAAAATATGAAACAAAGAGATGAGATAAGATTGAGCAAATAAAGAGAAACTAGAGTTGAACTTCGTCTATCACACTTTTCTTGTATTTGGAAACCAATGAAATCTAAGAATTTATAATTATAATTATTGAGGCCCAAATAAATGTCATTCATAAATATCCCTCAACTATGAAATCCTTAGAATTAATTTCCTAAATCTCAATTCCTTGGCAATTTAACAAATTAACCTAGCATTAAGATCAATTGTTAATAGCTATCCATAAATTAAACCCTATTCCTAGGCATTTAACCTACAGAGTGATCTTACCCAAATCAAAATTCAAGATCCTTATTCCTAGTCTCCCAAGAGCTCGCTCCTGATTTTACAAAACCACCTTCCAGTGCGCCCCATAAAACCATATTCATAACTTCGGCACAAAGGCGGAAGCTAAGCATTAAGAACAGAGTAAAAACCCCAATATATTATAAAATAGAGATTCATAGATAACAAAGAGAATCCAAATACAATTGGGGATTGAATCGACTTACGTTCAATCATAAAGAAAGGTTTAGCTACTCATGGTAGCCATTCCACTCCAGAGACTGTCACACTTTTCTCCTATCTACTCAAAACTCTGTAACTCTCTGAATGAATCAACTCACTCTCAATGCTAATATTTATAGCAAAGGAATTTCCTAAAATAAAATATCTAAAAGATACATACCTAATTTCCTATAATAAAATATCTAAAAGATACAATCCTAAATTAAATAGACTTAATTCTACATATAATCCTAAAATATGTAAATATAATCTTAAGAGATTTGACATTGATTTCTACAGATCTAATCCTAAATAAATAAATTACAATCTTAATTAAATACAAATTTCCCAAAATAATCTCTTGTCAGCTTGGGCTTTGTGGCTTTGTAGAGGCTAAGTTGAAAAAGGACGCGTTCTGCGCTCAGCGTAGACAGCAGAATCTCCCGGGCTTTACTTCCACTGTTTCCTCTATTATTCCTTGCTCACTTGATGCTTTATTTATAACTTTATTTTTTTACCTGCAAAATCAGCAGATTTTCTATCAAAATAGCATCAAATTCAAATTTGACTTAAATAAATACAAGAATTGGATTTTAAGCCAAAAAGGGGTAAATTGGGGTATAAATTCAGCATTTTGCCCTCAATAAGTGTTGTAATTATATAGGAATTTTACGTAAATTTAACACTTATCAAATTCCCCCCAACTTAGCTTCTTGCTTGTCCTCAAGCAAGAAAAATCAAATTCAGACAGTTATTTACAATGACTAACCATGACTTTGACTGGCAGAAAAAAACAATTTCCATATCTCTTGCTAGACAGCTTTCACTTTCCAAATTTCAGATTTAAAATCAGAAATAAAAGGTGACTTCAATCATCAATCAGAATAAGATAAAAATGCATTCAATCTCTCAAGAATAGCAATTGCAACAAACAAATGATAAAATCAAAGAAATTCTCTCAATTCTCACAGGTAAGTGTTTCCCTCAATTTTTTCACTGCAGTTAAAGAATTAAAATTGCTAATCGTTTTCAGTTAACATACAACACATAATCAGCATGGATCATAAGGTCTTTCATGGGTTGTAATGAGGCCTAGCTATCAAGAATTCATGGTTTTTCTTAGGATATACCAAGAAACACAACTTCAGAGAAGAGAGAGCATAACTACAAATTAAACAATTATCTCAAATTAACTCTCAATTTACCATCTCTTTCTTGAATGAAACATTTCAGCACAATATTTTTGCCTTTTTTTTGAGAATTCATTCCTTTTTGCATATAAATATATATTTACAATAATATCTTTTTTTTCTTTGTTTTTTCCTTTTTCACTCCTTTTTTTTAAGGAGTGAATTCTATTACTCATTGTGCCCTTTTTCAATATGCATCAACCAACCAATACCCATTCTTTTTTAATAAAATGCACATATGCTCTCTATCCCTAAATGTGTAAGGGACAAGGATTATAATGATTAACAAGGCTAGGGTGCAAAATCCAAGAAAAATTTAAGCTCAAATGGGCTATCAAAAATAGGAAATATTATTTAAAGCCTTTGCACTCTTGAATCTCATGGGATCATAGTGGGGTTCATCTTTGACCCTCTTCCCCATGCCTTTTCTTCGTGAGTTAGAGCCACAAGAAAGGCCAACAATGTATTTGATCCTAGGCATCTGTAAAGTCAAACAATAACAGTTAAATGGAAGAAACATATTCACTTCAGTGATGTCTTATTACACACAATAATTCATGAAGAACATGGAAACTTATCATTAACCAATTTACATGCATAATTCAAAATGCTTTCAAAAGAATCAATCTCTTCACAACAAAATTTCAGTTGCACTTGGTAATGGCTTCCTAAAAACAGAACATACCCATTTGTTTTGCAAGCATTCAATCAATCCATAGAAAGTGAAAGTTTAAAATTTTTGCAAGAAACAGAGCATAACACTTTCAAATTCAATAACTCACAAAACAAAGAGCATTTCAATAGAAAAATTGTTCTTCATATTCCACACAACCATAATTACATCAAAGATAGCAATAATCAACAATATATACAATCACAGTCCTAAGGTTGCTATTCTAAAGTTCAAATCATAAAAACAGAGGAAATGAAAATTTCAATCGGTTAAAACTATTCAAAAACACGAAAACATACCTTAAAACTTGAAAGATTCAAGATTGATGGAGGTTTGTGAGTGGAAAAAGTGAAAAGAAGAGATTAGGAAGTAGAGAAATAGTACAGAAGAAAACAGGGGAGGAAGAACGAATGATTCCCCCTGTTTTTAGTTCAATTTAAGCAACAATGCGTACCTGCGCTCCACCTGCGCTCAGCGTGCGTGGAGCGCAGGTTTCAGTTTTGAAATTCCGTACAGTTGCGCTGCACCTACGCTCAGCGCAAGTGAAGCGCAGAAAACAGTGTCTAAAATTGCACTTCTACGCTTTACCTGCGCTCAACGTAGGTGAAGCGCAGAAAACAGAAATGAAATTTTGCAATTTTAAGTCAAGTTTTTTACTACTTCCGATTGTTTAAAAATTTTATTTTCCAAAAACTTATTCCAATCAATTTTGAAAATTTCCTAAATCCTAAATAAATGAAAAATCCCAATTAACAAACAAAAACAAAAGAAAACAAAACTGAAAACAATTAAAAACATAAAAATCTCTGGGTTGCCTCCCAAGAAGTGCTCGTTTAATGTCATATAGCTTGACGCCTGTTTTTCAAGGTGGTTGATATTGGAATCCTTTAGCGAGCCTTTGTGCTGCACCTTTGACTCCTTTGGGCAGTGACCCTATCCATATTCTTGCCTCAGACCAATTGTGAATGTGACTTGAATCTACCCATGTGGTCTTGTGTCTGGAGTTAGACGATGTTGCTGACTCCTTTGGCCTGACTTTTTTCTTCTTTGGAGTCTTTTGCTGAGTTGCATAGGTCTTCTCTGAAGTTGGCTGAATGTCTCTAGAAGGGGGGTTTGAATAGAGACTCTTTAAAATTTTTCCAGAAAATTTATACACTGAAATTGAATGTTGAGACGTGATCTCAAGTTTGCTGACTTGGGGTCTCTGTTAAGACATGATATAACCAATTTCAATTTTAGTTGTTTGATTTAAGCTTGGGTTGTCTTACACTTTTAATTCAAACTCAGTTATATTCTAAGTTAATAACTTAATAGTTAACAGTATCGGGGTGAGTCAAGTATAAAGCAAAATGACGAGATAAGTAAGAGAGATGGCACATGGATCTTATCTTGGTTCACCCACACCCTGGGCTACGTCCAATCCTCACAACACGTAAGATTTCCATGACAACCCGTCAATTACAAGTATTCTTACAGCCTCTTCAGGACGTTTCTCACACCAAGCCTTGGCACTCCTTATCTTGGCTGAGCCACAAGTATTCTTACAGCCTCTTCAAGATGCACACACCTCACTCTAAGACTAGGCACACTCTTATCTTAGATGAGACAGGTTACAAGAATAGGATGTTGTGATGAGTCTAGCTTACAACCATACAATGTATGGATAGGTAGTAGGCTTAGCTAGTGATTCTTTCTTCTAAAAGAAGTAATAGTATTACAATCAAAGAAGAGATGGATGGAGACTAATAGTGTTCTCAAGTTGAGATCAGGTCTGGATATGAACTAGTTGAGACGTGCACTTGAGATGTCACTTGAGACGTGTAATGAGATGCAGTATATGTTCAATGATCAACATAGTCTCTCATTTTTCTCCATTGTAGCCCTCAATATTTATTTCAGATGGCAGTTAGCCGTTTTTGACCGTTTGTGACCGTTGAGAGAGTGTCAGTCCTTGTTTCCAAGATGAGAGCAGCTGCTTTACAAGTACAGACGCCATTGTGTCAGTGCACAGTGTACTGGATCTTTCACTTTATTCTGACTTGATGGCTTGACTCTTTAAGTTGTACTTGAGTCTTCTCACTGAGTCTGGCTCACTTTCTTGCATCTCCTGCATGGGACTCATCTCTTCTCGTCTGGTCATGAGACAGCGTCTTAAGCTGTTCTTGCATCTTTTCTTTCCTTGTGCAGATCTCTTACTCAATTTTGAAACTTAGTCTCATCCTTTTACTGTCTTGATCAATGAAGCTTATAATGCACTTCTGGATCTGTCTCTTTCTCTTGAGATGATCTCTTGACTCTGTATCGGTTCTTGAGACGACATCTCAAGCTATTTTTTAGTCTCTTCTCGTTTGATGCTTCAAGCTTCTTGATGCTTCCTTGTTTCTTTGTTTTGACATATATGGATATTTGAATTCTACAAACCAGATTCTAACATTGTTCTGCCACATGCTTGAGCACACAGTTAGTAATAACAAGATGCATCTCATATATTTAAACTTAGTGGTTTGTCATATTAAAAACTCTTGGAGGTGAGCTTGTTTTAACATTCTCCTCTTGAAGCTTGGGAAACTCACAGTTGTTAGATTTTACTCTTTGTGCTTCACAAGGGTCCTTGGTATGGAATATGCCTGACCACTTTATCCTCAATCTAACTTTAGGCCTTGAATTTGAATTTCTTGGCCTGATTTTTCTTCTCTTTGTTGTGATCAGGTCAGTGTGTTCGCAGGCCTTTTGTGATTCTTGGAATTTTGAATATTTGTATGTTGCCTATCTTTGCCTTCCTTCGGAAGGTTGCCAGGATCCGGTGGATTCGCCACTACTTCCTCTTCTCTCTCAGTTCTTTGCTCGCTCTTTTTCTCTTTTTCTTGTTCTTTTTCTACAATTACACCATATACAATCTCATATGTGTTAGCGAAAAAACCCTCTGAGATTTGGTTTTAATGACAACAAACCTTTTGATCAAACTTAATGTTTTCTGTTCTTGAAGTTACTGATGTACTTTGTATATGAGATCTTAGAAGGACAGGATTCTCATGAAGAACTCAGAAAGATCAACCACGACCAAGCTTAGACTGAGAATGAGAGGCAACCAGACTGGTAGTAATCCTCAGACTTAAGATGAAGATAAAGGTCAACCTGTGATTGAGCCATCAATGCAAGTCTTTCCTGAGATTCAGAAAGATCAGAATCCTAATGATAAGAAACATTAGACTTCAGAATTGTTTATGGAGAATGGGCAAAGCTTAGATGTTCCATATGCTGAAAGTAATTTAAGAAGAAGGCCTTAAGACACATCCTTTATCAGAAAGTCATCAGAAGCTCAGAATGGATGAATTTGAAGAAAGCCTAAGTTAAGAGAGATGCACATCAGAATGCAGTCTTAACTACAGTCAGAAAGGATCTCTACTAGAGACACCCATCATCAAGCTAAGTCAAGTTGAGCTCAACAATGAACTAATATTCAAGACTCAAGAAAACTGAGACTCAAATATGATGGTAAGATTGAGCCATACAATTGAGACTGAAAGTTGCACCTGAGACTCACCAAAGATGGATAAGACAAATTGAGACTTAGACTTATCTGAGATGCATCTTATTATTTACTGACTGTGTGCTCAAGTTGTGGCAAAAATCCTAGACTTTAAAATTGCAGGTAACATTCAGACAAGAAAGCTCAAGAGACTACTCTTGAAGATTTAAAGCAATAAAAATCAGAATCAAGGATTGCCAAAGGAAAGATTAAATCAAAATATGCTAAGCAAAGATGAGATCCAGACTCAGCTTGAGACGCTGACTCAAGATCAGATGCAGTCTCAAGTTCAGACACAGACTCAAGATCAGATGCAGTCTCAAGTTCAGATGCAAACATCAGACTTAGACTTGAGACACACAAATCAGATGCAAACATGAGACTCAGACTTGAGTCACAAAGATCAGATGCAAACATGAGACTCATACTTGAGATGCAGAGATCAGATGCAAGCATCAGACTCAGACTTGAGATGCAGTGATCTGATGTAGACAGAGTCTCGGCAACAAAAGCAAGTCAATGCAAGTACACTGTCACAGCAGAGACAACATTAGAAAAGCATTGATCTCATGTCAGAAAGGTGAAAAATTCTCTCTCTCTCTTCTTAAGTCTAGTATAACGGCTAGTTTTCTGAAGACTAAAAAAGGAGGTCTCAATGTGATGAGACGCGTGAGAGACACAGTGAGACTCAGCAGAGATGTTGCTGCACAACCAGAAAAATCTAAGTCTCAAGTGAATCTCAACCTACCTACCTATGCTATCTTAGCCAATATCATGTAGTAGGTTTAGCTCTTGTTTTGTACTGATTTGTATACACTCTTTGAGTGATTTAGAGAGCTACCATCTAGCTGAGCTCACGGTTTATCCATACTTTGTATGTAGACTAAGCTAGACCAATCACATCTCATCTCATATCACCAAGTCTCAACTAAGTCAGGAGGTGCTTGAGCTTAGTGTGAGCGATTGTAAAGCCTGGAGAGGCACTATAACAAGAATACTCACTGAGTTACCTGGAGAGGCAGCTGAAAACAAAGAATACTGCATGCATTGCCTGAAGAGGCAGTTGAAAACAAAAAATACTGCATGAGTTGCCTGAAGAGGCAGTTGAGAACAAAGAATACTTGAGACTCAACCAAGGTAGGAGTGTCTATGCTTAGTGTGAGGGACGTCCTGAAGAGACTGTAAGAATACTTGTAATTGACGGGTTTGTCAATAGTGGAAATCTCACAAGTTGTAAGGACTGGACGTAGCCCAAGGTTGTGGGTGAACCAATATAAATCTCTGTGTGTATCTCTTCTCCTTTATCTCTTTATTTACACAACACATCTCTATTCCCTGAGACTTATCTGTTTGAAACAAATTAGATTTGATTAAATCTTTGCACAACTAAGATCTGTCTCTGCATCTCATCTTACATCTCAAGTTCATCTCATCTCAGATCCCCTCTCAACTTGAGATCAATCATTAGTATCACTCATTCTCTTTTAAGGTCTTAACATTTGAGCTAATTAATCTTATATCTCAAATTTGTTTGCTAAAATAAATCAAATCTATTCAGAGATAATCAAGTTTCATTAATTAACGAATCATCTTTACTTGATTACAAAATTATTGTTGAGACTACATCTCATCTAACCTATTTGAGACTCCTAGTGTCAAACTTGAGATCACGTCTCAGCTTGAATTTAAGTGTGTATTTTCAGGTATAATATTTTCAAGTCTCTATTCAACCCCCCTTCTAGAGACGTTCAGCCAACTTCAGTTGGTATCAGAGCTTGGCTTCTTGGGGTTGAGCACACCAACATGTGAAGAGGAGAAAGATCCAAGAAAGGAAGATGGCTGAAGTTAGCGCCATTCTGTCCATTCATGAAGGAGGTTGCTCTTGGAATCATAAAGATAATTTTAAGGAAGAGCCAATCATACAGAAGCTAGAATAACATCCTACATAGCTCAAGATTATTTTGAGGCAAATGGAAAATGGCTCATATCAAAGATTTGGAGAAACTGATAGAGTAGCAACGACTTGGAATATTGCAATGATGGCATGGAACAAAGACAAGGGACAAAGGCAGCCACAAAATGAGCGCTGCAGTATTAGTTTCGAACAACAACTTAAAATTGAAAAATTAGACGCTCATAGCCACGGAAGCGGACGACCTGCACGTGACGGGAATGAACAAAAGAGAGATAAAAAGACCATGCAAGCCTAGCAATATCCGCGGCTGGAATGTAATGGCTGCCACGTGGATGAAATGGAAACTTTGGAATGTAATTGAAGCATTGGATTTGGACGCCAACCTGGACAGTAATGGAAGAGGACACACAAAGGTAAATAAATCCTACAGGTAAGCATATGCTTAAATAAATAGATTCCTTCTTTTCTTTTTATCAATTGAAATAAGCTAGATAGCGTTCCAAGCATTATATATCTGACTCCAAAATTTGGAATAGAGCTCAAAGCTTTAAAAAAAAATTTAAACAGCCCCGGTAAGTAATATGCACAAATGATTAAAATTCCCTCTTTGTCATTGTCATTTGAAATAAGTTGATAACGTTAACTCCAGACGTTATCAATTTGAATTTATCTTAACTAAGCCTAAAAAAATGGTATTTAAATACCAATTTCTTTTTGTCTTACAGTGATAGTAAATATATATATATATGTATTTTGAAATGGTTGGTTATTTTGGTTGAGGAATGCATTGCAATGACTGAGTGTGTATCAGCTGTCTGGAATTTGGTTCATTATTAAGTGGTTTTAATCATGTGGTCTAACCAATATAGCAATGATTTTTGAATTTGTGAATGAATGGACGTAGTGCTTCGATTTGTCAGCTGAAAGAGTTTACTTTATTCATTCAGTACATTTGTCAAAGCCTAATGATTGGGTATTTTTTATATTAACACCATACATTTGCTAAATTTGTTAAAATGATAAATGTTTGATTACTAACCAACTTGGACCCAAGATTAAATGGCTATCGAAATGTTTCCCTAGTGATTTGATTATGCAAAAAAATCTCAAAAAGATGGACACAATGGTCTAGTCAAAGAGGAGATAAGACTTTAATCAAAACTTCTCAAATGCACAAAGTGGAATTGCTCAAGTTCAAAATCTATAAAGAGAAGCAATGGGTGAAGAAATCTGTACTATCCTTGTTTACCAAAGCTAAGCAAAACATTAAAGGATTCCTTCAAATATGAATACAAATATGAGAAAGGGAAATAGATGCTGTCTAAAAATGCTTGAAGCTTGAAGGTTGAAATTGCTCATACAAGGAAGACCCATTGGTGATATCAATCTCTTATCCCTCTCTATAATTAGACTAAAACATACTTGATCAAATCATTGGGAATTTATGTTATATGTCTGTTGGGATTTGATTTCCAAATTGTTCGAATTCCCAAAATGTTATGAGTAAAGGTCATTTCAAATTTACAGAAGAGGATGAAGTTACCTTGTTTCGAATTGGATAACAAGTCTGTTAACATAGAAAAATTCTTAAGTGAAGTTAATACAAAGACTTTAGAAATTCGAAGAAAAAAGACATAATGTTTCTGATATTCAGAGAGGTACAAAGGATAATTCTTTCAAACTCTAAATTCGAATTACATTAGTTCAAATACATGGAAAGAACATTAGAAAGAAAACTATCCTAAATGCCTAGAACATTAGAAAGGAAACTATCCTAAAATCTAAGAGAGCCTTTAGCTCATGGTGCTCTGCCACTTTCTCTTCTTTCTCCTCGAAAAGCTTTATTAGAAGCAACTCAGTGGTTAACTTGGGAGAGGGAAAGGAGAATATTGCTTCCAACCTGTTGAACAGCCCTTACCAGAGGAAGAAGATCAGATCAGATCAGAATAAATAGCTTTAAATAAGTTCATTTATTAATTAAATAAAAGGATATTTGGCTATTTTGTGCAATCTAAAAGAAAAAACTCGAAGACAAAGGTTGGAGAAGCCAATGACTTTGGCTATTTTGTCAATCTCATAAAAAATGAAATCATTCAAGATCAGATTGCACAAAATAGCCAAAGAGATTACCTTCTTCATATTTTCTGAAGAATTCTCTAAAAAGAAATTATAAGAAAAGAGAAAAGAGGGAAGAGTTGTGAGAAAGATGAAGAAGAATACTCCTATTTATAGGAGCAAAACGACTCAAGTGCCATTAATGAAACCATTTCTATGCCCAATAAGAAAAATCCTCATGGTAAAAATCAAATGGACGGTGGCCGGTGGTCTTTGTAACCTTTGAAAAGGCCAAATAAAATTAAACATGTGGCACAAGGTAGTCAAAATCTCGAAACCATAAAGTCAGAATTCCAGAAAGAAGATTTCGAGAAATCAGAAGATAAGATTTCGAGAAATACAAGCAGAATTTCGAGAAATCAGAAGACAAGATTTCGAGAAAATAAGTAGATTTTCGAAATGAACAGAGAGCAGAAATTCGAAAAGACAGAGTGTGTGAAGACTTGACAGATTTCTAAATTTTAGAAGTGACTCTTCGAGAAATCAGAAAGAAGACTTCAAGAAATCTAAAGACATGATTTCGAGAAATCCGAACACAAGTTTTCGAAGAAACAGAAGTCACAAGACACCAAAGGAGCAGTTAGAGGAAGTTACAAATGACAAAGACGGGTGTCATTAAGTTAGTGGTTCATTTTGAAAAATGTAATTAGTTTTCTGGATAGCAGAAAACGTGGCAAGCATACACGCTGCCAACATAGATAGGTTGCTGATGTGTCAAACATGCATTAGTTAGCCGTTAGGATTAGAAATCTATAAATAGGTAAACCCATAATGTAATAAGGGTTGGCAAATCACTCATACTAAAATTCTCTGAAAACACCTTACACGTCCGAACTCACTGCGACAAACAGGTTACCAGGAGAAATAAGTATGTGATGAACCCATCCATTTCTTTCAATGCAATTGTTCTTACAATTCAATTTTCTTTTCTTTGTTTACTTTACGCAATTTACATTCTGCAATTTACATTTCACGTACTTTTTCTTTCTTTCTTTCAAATTCTATGTTTTCTACTTCTATGAAACTTTGATTTTCAAGAATCCAATTTAGAACTTTATTTGATAGAATTCTGAATCAAGTAGTTCTAATTTCTTTCGAAAGAAAAGTTCTTTGTTAAAATTCTGAATCAACTTTTTGGAATTTATCATTTCTGGATTTTTCGAAAACATAATAATTGATTTGGTGAAATTCTGTACCAATCAAACATTTTCACCCAGAAAATTGAACTTTCAAAATTCTATTTCAATAAATCAGAAACACCATAAACCTACTTTTTAAAAAGAGTCCCGTAAGAGGATCTGATTCTAATCCCCAGATTGTTCTTAGAATCAAAGTGATAAGTTTAATTTTCGAAATTAGATTTTTCACCATAAACAAATTGGCACGCCCGGTGGGACAATTTTGCCAAAAAGTAGTGTGTGTTATGAATTTCTGAAAATTTGTCTTGTATGCGTTTGAGAAGTGGTCGAACAATATCTGTTCAAATGGCTAATAATTCAAGACAAAATGCAAATGGAAATAATAATAGGGAAAATAATGTTAATAATCAGGGAAGTCCACCACCCCAAAGAGATGAGTCTGTGAATAATAATGAAAATGGGATGAACGGAAATAGTAGCGTTAATAGAGAACCACAAACAAATGTTACTACAACCACTACTACTGTGACGGAGCCTGTAGTAAGTCAAATTGGTTCTACTATCCCTTTTCCCAATTTTATTTCTATGTCTCAAAATGGACAACCACAATATGGGTTGCCATTTGGATTTGTTCCGAATTCTGGAACAGCCCCACCAACTATGTCAACAATGGGTCCTTCAGTGATTCGTGGACCCATGTTTAATCCCTTTGTGGAAAATTCTTCTTCATCTATTACAAATTCTACGTTGCAAACTCTAAGGCAACAAATGGATGAGAGTAACCACGAAATGGTAAATATGTTGACAACACAAATGGCCACAGTGTTTAATCCCCTAGTCCAAACTACAAATGCTAATTATAATTTATTGGCTAGGCAAATGGAAAGGATTGCGGATGTGTTTGGAGCACCCACTGATCCTATAGTTAGACAAGTGGCTAATTTGAATCCTCCTGTAAATCAAGGAGATCAAAATAATCAAATACCAAATCCTGTTAATCCTGTCGAAAATAGAGAGGAAAATGCTCCTAGAGTTATCCTGAATAGAAATCAAAATGCTGATGAAATTCTTGAAAGGATAAGAGCGAATAACTTAGGGGGGCAACAAAATGTTGTTGGAATTGTCGAACAAGTTTTGAATAGACATGGATTTAATGTAGGATTTGCGAATCATCCTTATGTAGTCTCTCCTTTCACCCAGATGGTATTGCAAACTGAATTGCCAAGGGGATGGAAAGTTCCCAAATTTACCAAATTTTCTGGAGAAGTAGGAGAATCTACGGTCGAACACATTGCTCGATACCAAATCGAAGCAGGTGATTTGGCAAACAATGAAGAATTAAAAATGAAATATTTTCCTAGTTCTTTAACTAAGAATGCTTTTACTTGGTTTACTACTCTTTCTCCAAATTCGATTCACACATGGAATCAATTAGAAAGAAGTTTTCATGAACAATTCTTTCGAGGAGAAACAAAAGTTACTCTTATGGACTTAGTAAACATTAAGAGATCCTCGAATGAGTCAATTGATGATTATTTGAATAGATTTAGACAAATGAAAGCTAGATGTTTTACCCAAATTCCTGAATATGAGTTAGTTCAAATGGCTGTAGGAGGACTAGATTATTCAATTCGAAAGAAATTGATTAATCAACAACTTAGAGATATGGCTCAATTGGCTGATAAAGTTAGGCAAATTGAACACCTTAAGAAAGAAAAAGAAAGGTTCAGGAAACCTGAAAAGTTCTTTCAAAAAGATAAAGTGGCATATTTAGAAGTTTCTGATGATAGTGACTTCGAATATGATATAGAGATAATGATGTTCATGTAGCAGAACTTAAGCCAGGGCCTCCTTATGTTTGTCAATCTTTAAAACCAAATGGAAATACTAGTAATGACAATAAAGATAAATTCCCAAAGAAAAATTATGGTTTCGATATTTCGAAAGCAGACCAAATTTTTGATATATTGGTGAAAGACAAACAAATAACTCTAAGTGATGACCATAAAATCCCTTCTCAAGAACAGAGAAGAGGTAGAAAATATTGTAAATATCATCATACTTATGGTCATTGGACTAATAGTTGTGTGCGTTTCAGGGATATTATTCAAGAGGCTATTAAGCAAGGGAGATTGAAGTTCGAAGAAAAAATCCCAATGGCCATGAAGATTGATTCAGACCCTCTTCAGGTGAATGCAAACTACGCAGAACCTTTGAGTGTTAACATGGTTGAAGTTGAGGATTCGAACTCCGTGGGTCAGGCCACAGAGATGGCTTTGGATGGAGACCAAGAGGTACAGGATGTGTTTCCAAAGGGAGGAGAATCCTTATTGGAGTTTCTGAACAGAAAGAAGGCAGAGGATGCCTCCATTGATCTTTGCCCAAGGTGCCATGCCTTATTTGATAGATCAGCAGCCAAAGCGTTTCGTGAATCAGAGATGAAGACGCATTATCACAAAGTGGCTGCTCAACCCCAAAAGGTCGAAGTCAAACAAAAGAAACCTCATGCTTCTTATGGGGGATGGATCTCTAAGTCTGAATCTATTTCCGGAGAAAAGGCACCTGGGAATCTTAATAGGTTCGAGAAGGGAAAATTACCTGTTACCCAAGGTTTTCAAGAAAGGATCAAGCCTCGAACTTTCATACCTTCATCTTCAGTTCCTCCGAACCAGTGGGTTCGACCAGGGTATGTGAGGCAACCAAACAATTTCCAAAGTTTTCATCAAAAACCTTATTTTGGAAATAGACCCCAGATGACGAAGACCCAATGGAGGAGGGCTCAGAGAATGAGGAAAGCAGCCTTTGAAAAACAAGAAAAGAAAAATATGAATGTTGAGGAAGGAAAACAACAAACTAAACCTTTGCAAGCGAAGAATGCTCAGATAATTCAAGTTCATGCAAACGCAAATCATCCATCCTATGCTCAAGTTGTCAAAAAGAAACCTTCTTTCCAAGTTATTGGAAATTTCGAAGAGGATGAAGATGACTTGCTTACAGAGAATTTCGAAACAGGCTTCGCAGATGGTCTGGAAGACATCTGCGCAGTGGTCTCGATTCTGCCTGCTGAATACGCTGAAGAATTAGAAAAAGGTTTAGAAGAGGAAGACTTCGAGGAAGATGACATAGGTGAGGATCCTGTATGTTACACCTGTATTGGCAAGCAAATCTGTCAGAATACATCAGCAGTATTCGAAAGGCCTACAGAGGAAATGCAACTCCACTTGAAGCCTCTATTTATTAGAGCATTGGTTGAAGGAGAAAGCATTGGTAAAGTGCTTGTTGATTCAGGAGCAACAGTGAATTTAATGCCAAAATTTATGATGAAGAGGTTGGGGAAAACCAAGTTTGATTTAATGCCCCACCAAATGATTATTACAGATTTCAGTGGGAAGACCTCGAAGTCTGAGGGAGTTTTGTCTTTGGAGTTGACGGTGGGAACTATCATGAGGCCTACCATGTTTGTGGTAGTTGACTCCAAGGCAAATTACAATTTGTTGCTTGGTAGAGAGTGGATACATGGTGTCGGTGTTGTTCCCTCTTCTATGCATCAAAAGTTATGCATGTGGACAAAAGAAGGTGTCCCCATATATGTGGATGGGGACAAAAACTATTTCAAAGTAGAGGAAGATGCAGTGGACATTCGGAGCACAGAGAAAAGAGTCATGAAAATTAGACCATTCGAAGTCATTGATAAATATGCTCTGGCTCCTACTAAGGTTCCATATTCTCTAAGAATAAATCCAAATTTCGGATTTATTCTACAATGTGATGTCGGCCCATTCGAGGCCGCAGAAATAAATGAATGGTCAGATCCAGAGTAAGTTCGAGCTTTTGGCTCGAATTTCGGCCTATATGGCCGAAAAAAGAATAGAGGCGGCTCTCGAAGCCGAACTCAATCAAAATAAACAAAATAAAAAAGAAACGGCCCTCAAGGCCGAGTGGCAAGAGGAAAAAATAATTATTGAGGAGATATTAGAAGAAGGAATTTCACGAGATGAAATTTCATTAAGAAAAAACGAAGATTCTGAAAAAGATCAGGGTCCTTCTGAAGGAGTTGAAAATTCTCAACAGGAATATCTTGAGGAAGTGATTAAAAAGATTGAGACATATGTTCTAGAAACACAAGGGTTGGAGTTCGAGAAACTCGATTGCATATATGACGATTCCCCTTTAGGTTTCGGAGGATTTTTGTCTCAAGGTATTAAGAAGATGGAAGCTCAAGATCCTTTGGAAGAAATAAATTTGGGAGATGAAAAAGAAAAAAGACCCACATTCATAAGTCAGAATCTCGAAGGAGATTTTAAAGAAGAAATCATTGACTTGTTGAAAGAGTATAAAGATTGTTTCGCTTGGGATTATCATGAAATGCTTGGTTTGAGTCGAGAACTGGTAGAACATAAGCTTCCAACTTTTCCAGAAAAAAGACCAGTGAAACAGGCTCCTAGAAGATTCGCTCCAGAAATAGTTTCGAAGATCAAAGAAGAAATTGAGCGTCTTCTGAAAGCTAAGTTCATTAGAACTGCCAGGTATGTTGATTGGATTTCGAATATTGTGCCTGTAATTAAGAAAAATGGTTCTTTAAGAGTATGCATTGACTTTCGAGATCTAAATAACGCAACTCCTAAAGATGAATATCCAATGCCAATTGCTGACATGTTAATAGATTCGGCAGCAGGAAATGAATTGTTAAGTATGTTAGATGGGTATTCAGGTTATAATCAAATTTTTATTGCCGAAGAGGATGTTTCGAAAACAGCTTTTCGATGTCCTGGTGCAATAGGTACTTATGAATGGGTAATGATGCCCTTTGGTTTAAAAAATGCTAGTGCAACTTACCAAAGAGCCATGAATTCGATTTTTCATGATTTAATAGGAAATTTTATGCAAGTTTATATAGATGATGTTGTGGTTAAATCTGAATCAAAAAGCTTGCATTTGAAACATTTAAGACAAGCTTTCGGGAAAATGAGAAAGCATGGATTGAAAATGAATCCTATTAAATGTGCTTTTGGTGTATCTGCAGGAAATTTCTTAGGATTTCTTGTACACAAGAAAGGTGTTGAGATTGACAAGAATAAAACTAAAGAGATTCTCGAAGCATCTCCACCTACAACCAAGAAACAATTACAATCTTTTTTGGGAAAAGTTAATTTTCTTCGAAGGTTTATTTCGAACCTCTCAGGAAAGACAAGAGTGTTTTCTCCATTGTTGAAATTGAGGAAAGAAGGAAATTTCAAATGGGAAGAGGAACACCAACAAGCCTTCGAAGAAATCAAGAAGTATTTGACAACTCCTCCTATTATGACTCCTCCTTTGCCAGGAAGACCCTTGAAGTTATATATTTCTGCATCAGAAGCCACAATTGGAAGTATGTTGGCTCAAGAGGACGAAAATGGCGTTGAAAGAGCTATTTACTATTTAAGTAGAGTCCTTAATGATGCTGAAACTAGATATTGTGCCATTGAAAAATTATGCTTATGTTTATATTTTTCATGTACTAAACTCAAATATTATGTGAAACCTCATGATGTATTTGTAATTTCGCACTTTGATGTGATAAAGCATATGTTGTTGAAACCTATATTGCACAGTAGAATTGGAAAATGGGCTTTAGCATTAACTGAGTTTTCATTAAAATTTGTCCCATTAAAAGCAATGAAAGGACAAGTGGTTGCAGATTTCTTGGTTGATCATCCCCAGATTCCAATTGAGGAATCAATATATGTAGGTTTAGAACCTTGGAAATTATATTTCGATGGATCCAAACATAAGAATGGATCAGGAATTGGAATTTTATTAATTTCCCCAAAAGGATTCCCAACTCGAATGATGTTTGAAATAAAACATCCTTGTTCGAATAATGCAGTAGAATATGAAGCTTTAATAGCAGGTCTCGAAATTCTGGTTTCTTTGAATTCGAGAAATGTTCATATTCGAGGAGATTCTCAATTAGTTATCAAACAGATAACCAAGGAGTATAAATGTTTAGATCTAAAATTGGCTAAGTATTTGGTACAAGCCAATAAACTTCTGGAAATGTTTGACGAAGTAAAAATTGAACATATTCCAAGAGGTCAAAATTTCGAAGCTAATGAATTGGCTCAAATAGCTTCTGGATATAGAATCTCTATTGGAACACTTAGAAAAATTAGTGATATTCAAAGAAGGTTTCCAAGGAAAGGATTCGACATCCATAATGTAAACCTTTTAGATCAAAATGATTGGAGAAGAGAGATTGTGGAACTTATTCGAAATCCTTCTTTAGCAAATAAGAAGCACTTGAAATATAAGATTTTGAATTATTGTATTTTGAGTGAAGAACTTTATAAGAAAGCTGTTGATGGGAATTTGCTTCGATGTTTGGGTGAAACAGAAGCATATTTGGCTTTAGTTGAAGTTCATGAAGGTGCTTGTGGAGCTCATCAAGCCGGAAAGAAAATGGAATGGATTCTGAAAAGAAAGCTATTCTTTTGGCCTTCAATGGCCAAAGATTGTCACAATTTTGCAAAAGCTTGTGAAGAATGTCAAAGACATGGAAATGTACAACAAATTCCAGCAAGTGAATTGCATTCAATCATAAAGCCTTGGCCTTTTCGAGGGTGGGCTTTAGATCTAATTGGAATGATACACCCAGCTTCTTCGAGAAACCATAAATTTATTTTAGTTGGAGTTGATTATTTTACCAAATGGGTAGAAGCAATTCCTTTAAGAGAAGTTTCTCAAGAAGATATTATCCGTTTTGTAGAAGAGAATATAATATTCAGATTTGGCTTACCAGAAACCATTACTACGGATCAAGGAACAGTGTTTACTGGAAGGAAAATGGTTAAGTTTGCTGAATCGAAAGGAATAAAATTACTTTCTTCTACTCCTTACTATGCACAAGCCAATGGTCAAGTTGAAGCAGTAAATAAAAATATTATTGCTTTAATTAAAAGGCATATTGGGCAAAAACCTAGAAATTGGCATGAGACTTTGAATCAAATTCTTTGGGCTTATAGAAATTCACCAAGAGAAGCTACTCGAACTACCCCTTACAAGTTGGTATATGGTCATGATGCTATATTACCAGTTGAAGTAAATTTACAATCAATAAGGGTTCAAAGACAATATGAGTTACCTTCTCAAGATTATTGGAATTTGATGTTCGATGAATTAAACCAACTTGATGAAGAAAGATTGATTGCTCTTGAAAATATAATTAGGCAAAAAGAGCAAATAGCTCGTTCTTATAATAAGAAAGTCAAGAAAAGAGATTTCCAAATTGGTGATTATGTTTGGAAGTTGATTTTGCCAATTGATAAAAAATCTAAGAGGTTTGGTAAATGGTCACCTAATTGGGAAGGACCTTTCGAGATTGAAAAAGTGTTTTCCAGTAATGCGTATTCAATTCGAGAATTAGTTGGTGATTTGCGCATAATGTCAATAAATGGAAAATACTTGAAAAAATATGAGCCAAACTTGCAAGAAATCAAAATTGGACATTAACAAGAGTAAAATTGTTCGAAAAAATATAAGAAATTCGAGACCATGCTCGAAACAATGTTATGAACAAATAACAAGAGGAATTACAATAAGCTAGAAAGGAGCTACACTTTTCAGCTTGGCAAAGTTGTGTATCAGGTCTTCGTAATAAGTCTTGAAGCTTAAGTCGTCATTTTCCAGATGTTCAATGTGTTTGGTAATTCGAACGACATCCCTCGAAAGACCTTTAACAGAACTTATAATATCTGAGCGAGCGGATTGTTGCCTTGAAAGTGTAGTCTCAATCTCATTCTTAGCCTTCTTCAAATTCTCAAGCTCCTCTTGATATTGCCTTATAAGGCCTTCGAGCCTTAAATTTTCTTTCTCTAATTCTTCAACTCTTAGGGAATTTTGTTTGATGGACTGGTCATGTTTATTCACTGAAATCTTACTATGTTGCATCTTGTCGATCAACTCAGCTTTTTCACCTTTCTGTGCGACCAGCTTCAACTTGGTTTGCTCAATCTGATTAACAGTCTTGATACTGTCTTCGTAGAGTTCAGCAAAATCCTTCACCCAAGCCTTCTGAGATTCGGAGAGTTGAGAATTTTTCTTATCAAAATAAATGAGATAGCTCTCGATCTCTTCCCTATAAAGTCTATCCTTGGGGATTTCCCTCATCATGTTTTTCTCGAAAGTTAATTTTTTAAATGTTTCGAAGATTTGCTCGATTGAGTTCTCTTCACTTAAAGGATTTTGAATAGTAGCCTCAGAGTGTGCAGATGATAAGGAAACTTCCCCTGAAAGCACTTCCAAAACCAAGAAAGGATTCTTATCCAGGTCTTTGAGGCAATCATCTAAGTCCTTAGCATTATAAATGGGCGTGGATCTAGATGAATCCCTCGAAAATCCAGGAGCCTTTTCAAGAGTAGCTGATTCAGTGTAGATGGTTTGGATCTCCTTGAGCTTGTCCTTGCCCCCTTTTCTTTTTCTTCTCATGCAACTTTTATCTCCCTTGGGATGGTTGATGAGAGAGTGTTGGAATTGTCTCCTTGAGCTTGTTCTGTGTTTTTTATTTAAATTTTTTTATTTTTTTTCAATTTTTTTTCAAAAATCCTAAATAAAGAAAATAAGAAGAATCTCTTTAAACCCCAATAGAATGAACTAAGAATTTAAAATGAGACACCGTTCCCCGGCAACGGCGCCAAAAATACTTGTTCAGATCTTGGCAAGCGTACCAATATCGCAGCAGTATAATAGTTTTAAAGTAAGGGTCGTCGTACCCACGAGGAACGGTACAAAATAAATTCTTAGTATCCAATCTACTTGAGTTTATAAAGAGAAACTGTAGAATTTATTATTATGACAATTAAGGAAATAATACAGTAATAAATTAAATAAAAAGGAAATATTTAAAGAAGACTAAGATTGATATGAAAATTAATTAAAGATTACAATAATAAAATAAAATAAAATAAAATATGAAACAAAAAGATAAGATAAGATTGAGCAAATAAAGAGAAACTATGATTGAACTTCGTCTATCGCACCCTTCTTGTATTTGGAAACCAATGAAATCTAAGAATTTATAATTATAATTATTGTAGCCCAAATAAATGTCATTCATAAAGATCCCTCAACTATGAAATCCTTAGAATTAATTTCCTAAATCCCAATTCCTTGGCAATTTACGTTCAATCCTAAAGAAAGTTTTAGCTACTCATGGTAGCCATTCCACTCCAGAGACTGTCACACTTTTCTCCTATCTACTCAAAAACTCTGTAAATCTCTGAATGAATCAACTCACTCTCAATGCTAATATTTATAGCAAAGGAATTTCCTAAAATAAAATATCTAAAAGTTACAGACCTAATTTCCTAGAATAAAATATCTAAAAGATACAATCCTAAATAAAATAGACTTAATTCTAGATAGAATCCTAAAATATGTAAATATAATCCTAAGAGATTTGACATATATTTCTACAGATCTAATCCTAAATAAATAAATTACAATCTTAAATAAATACAAATTTCCCAAAATAAGCTCTTGTCAGGTTGGCTCTGTGGCTTTGTAGAGGCTAAGTGGCAAAAGGACGCGTTCTGCGCTTAGCCTGCGCTCAGCGCAGCTGAAGCGCAGACAACAGAATCTTTCGGGCTTTACTTCCACTGTTTCCTCTATTATTCCTTGCTCACTTGATGCTTTATTTATAACTTTTTTTACCTGCAAAATCAACATATTTTCTATCAAAATAGCATCAAATTCAAATTTGACTTAAATAAATACAAGAATTGCATTTTAAGCCAAAAAGGGGTAAATTAGGGTATAAATTCAGCATTTTGCCCTCAATAAGTGTTGTAATTATATAGGAATTTTACGTAAATTTAACACTTATCAAGGTGACCTTCAATGTGTTCAAGGCAGCTCCACAACAGAATGAACAACCAGATTGCTTGAAGGTAGACTCTACTGAGGGAGTCTCATATGCCAACACTAAGCCACAATTGCAATGGATCAAGAGAGAGATAATTGATCGGAAAAGTAATCACAAGCTGGGAAAGAAAAAGATTCGTAAGTTCTTAAATAAGAGGTTGACAAAAAGAAAAAAACAGCTACAGAAATCACTGGTGGGTTTTAATTTCAAAAGAAGGAAACAAGAACTAGCATCAGTTGCTGCTAGAGATACTGGTGGGACAAAAGAAGTTTTGCTGGAAGGTTTGTTAAAGGAAACAAGTGGTGTAACACTGAGGTTCACCACAAAACTACAGCTGAAACCACCATGAGAAAATAGGCGTCAAGCTATGTGACGTTAAACGAGTGCTTCCTGGGAGGAAACCCAGTGTTTTAATTTTTAATTCTTTACCATTTTCATTTTGATTTTTGTTTTGGTCTATATATATAGTGTGTTAGTTAGGTTACTGTGTTTGTATAGTTTAGGAATTGTTAGGAACTAGTTGAGTAAGTGTGTGGGAGAGAGATACAGACACCTAGAATTAGGAAGTAGCAGAAAATTTGACTAAGTGTTGAAAAATTTAATTCTGTTTTCTGCGCTTTAACTGCGCTCAGCACAGGTAAAGCGCAGCGGCACGGGATTTCAAAAACTGTAACCTGCGATCCACCCGCGCTGAGCGCAGGTTCGCGTTGCAGCATAAATTTGAATGAAAAACGGGGAAAGGTTCATTTGTTCCTTCTCCCCTGTTTTTCTCTTGAGTTCGTGTGCCAATCCTCTGCTTCCTCTTCCTTTCTTGCTTCCTTTGCTATTTAAGGTACTCCCTCCGTCCCTATTTATAAGACCCCTTCTAGAAGAATTGACTGTCCCTTAATATAAGACCCTTTGCAAATTTTTAGGTAAAATAATAATTTTTTCCATACTTGCCCTTCATTAATATTCATCTCTTTTTATTTCCCATATATTGATAAGTGTAAATAATTAATGAAGTTTTACCTACATGCTCAACTACACCATTGGAAAATGACTTTTGGAGTCTTCCACCATGTCACAATTAATGTCTCTAAAATATAGTGACTTTTAAATAGGGGTATATTTGGAATGTTGTTATGTTTTTTAAAAGATCAATACATTAACTAACTTTTCTTAAACTGTGTGAAACGGTTGAACGGGTCTTATAATAAGGGACGAAGGGAGTATATTTTAAGTTTTTGAGTTAGTTTTAGCAATTGAATCCTTTGTTTCTCTGTTTTGGTTTATTGCACCTTAGGCTAGCAAACTTAGGCTTGTATAGTTGCATGTTTATAGGATTAATCATTAATATAGCCTTTGGATGATTTGTTGTCTATGGTTGAATTTGTAAACTGATGACTGTTGTTATGCTCAGTGATTTTTGCAAGTTGTTATGGTTAAAAGCGTTAATGCTCTGTTTTTGTCTCAAAATTTTACACTAACCATTCTATGAAAATTTTGAATTGATTCTTGCTGAATGTCTGAATAATTTTGTTTAACTGAGCCTGATACCATTTGCCAATTGAATGCTCTGCTTTGAGTTTTGTTGGTTCCATTGAGGAACATGCTTTAATTGATTACTCATGCATTACAAATTGGTTATTGATATTACCTGGTGCCCAACTGATTTTTAATGATGTTTATTAGTTATGGTTTATACACTGCTAATTATGGGATTATGAATTCAAACTGATTCTGTGTACTAATCATTTGTTATTATTGTTCAACTATTTTAGATGGCTCGCACAAAGGTTACCAACACCGCTGGTGCCTCCGGTTCTAAGAACGTTAAAGGAAAAAGGCCACGCAATGAACCTCACTATGATCCCGGGCAATTCAGGGATGCTCAGGTTGCGGAGAAATACAGTTCCCTCAAGAACTGTAATTTTATTTTAGAGAGGCCAATGGAACTCCATGCTGGGGAGTTCGAGGATTTCAATTTGGAGATCACCCGACGGAGATGGAGGAGGGTGGCTGAGCCTGAGAGGCTGTTTAACCCGGAGCTGGTTCGGGAGTTCTACGCCAACGCTACGGGCGGGCCAGGTATTAGAGCTAAGAGGAGGTCATATGTGAGAGGCAGGTGGATGGCCTATGACCGCGATGCGATCAATGACTTTCTAGGTCGCCCAGCTCCTGATGATGCTGAGGACATGCCCTGCCAGTACCACCAGATGATGAGGGATATTGGCATTTATGGGCATGGGGAGCTTGATACCAGGACAACCAAGTACTTATGTTTGCCTGGGCGTACTTATGATGTCAACACTTATGGGGAGGCAACCAGGATTTTTAGGAAGGACCTGCAGAGTATATCTCGCATATGGATGGTTCTAGTGTTGGCTAACATTAAGCCAACCAACCATGTGTCGGACATCACCATTGAGACGACACATTTTATATATTGTATTCTGACTGGGCGGGATGTCGACATAGCCAGGGTTATTTCTGAGAAGATATACCTCATGGTGACTGTTGTGGAGCGTCGCAGTGAACGCTCCAAGATCAGTCTGGGATTTCCTGCCCTCATCACTGCCTTATGTCGGTCTCAAGGGATTGTTGTACGCCACACTGCTCCTATCAAGGGGCCCATCACTAGGAGGTACATTGAGACTTACTGTATACCAGGTGAGGAGTTGGACCCACCTATAGAGCCCCCAGGATGGTCCCCACTCTCCACCACCCCAGTAGCCACCACCAGCTAATATTCCACCCCATCTGTTCATGGAGCATCTATGTCGACAGAACATAGTTGTTCATCAAGGGGTGTTGTACATCGAGCAGATCTTGCACCACAACTTGCAAGGCCCCTTTCCCGTCATGCCACCAGAGCAGTTCCACGAGTATTTGTAGTGGCCTGGGGACAGGCCTATTGTTCCTGGGGGTGGAACAGTAGTAGTTGGAGCACAGGATGAGGACCTGCAGGATGTAGAGGAGGACGATTGATATTTTTTCCTTTTTTTACGGTGTTTTTCTTTCTTTTTTTTCATTTTTATTTTATTTTATTTTATTTTATTTTATTTTCTTTCATTTGACAAATCTGTACCGTTATTGACTAGTTCTATGCAGTATGGATATTAGGATTTCATTATGTCAATTTACTTAGGATTTCTATTATTGATTTTAATTCTCGTTGGGACTATTTTATTTATTTAACTTAGGATTTAGGAATTAGGATTTGATGATTAGAATTCAATTCAATGTTTCAATGCTAGTACAGCCAAACTAACTGAATTAAGAGGAGGAAAAGGAATTAAGTGGTTGAATTCATAATCAATTAGGATTAGGAATTTTGTGCAGGAAAGTCAATCAAGATAATTATTTGTTCAATAAGTGATTTCATCAAGGAAAAATAGCCATAAGCCTGTGAGTTTGTGAGACCAAACACTTTGAGAGTTTTCACTGTTGTTTGTCAATTGTTATTGCTTGAGTTTTTGGATTATATACTGCACATGAAGAGCATGGAAGTGAGTAAGGCAACTTGTAAATATATGAATTACTCAGTGCCAAATAGCCAACTTGTAAATAATATTTCCTATTTTTGATAGCCCATTTGAGCCTAAAATTTTCTTGTTTTATGCACCCTAGCCTTGTTATTGATCATATCCTGTCCCTTACACACTTAGGGATAAAGAGCATAGGTGCAATTTATTCAATGAGAATGGGTATTGGTTGGTTCATTGAAATTGTAAAAGGAAGGCATATTGAGTAATGGAATTCACTGCCTTATAAAAAAATGTGTATTTATATAAATAAATGGCATATTAAAGGAAGTGAATTACCAAAAGAGGAAGAAAAATGTTCAAAGTCAAGAATGATTGGTGAAATGAGAGTACCTTAGAATATTGTTTAAATTGTAGATATGCTCTCTTTTCTTGAAGTTGTGTCTTTTGATACATCCTAAAAAACCATAATTTCTTGTTAACCTAGCCCCATTACAACCTGAGAAAGACCTTATGATCTATGTTAATTATGTGTATGTTTATTAACCGGAAACGACTAGCAATCTTAGTTGTTCAACTGCAGTGGAAAAATTGAGGGAAATACTCACCCGTGAGAATGGGAGAATTTCCTTGATTTATCACTTGATGTTTCAATTATTGTTTTTGCAAAATTGAATGCACTTTTATCTTATTCTAATTGATGATTGGAGTCACCATCTAGTTCTAATTTTGATCTGAATTCAGAAAGTGATAGTTGTCTAGCAAGAGATGTTGATATTGTATTCCTATTAGTCAAATTTACAGTTGGGGATTGTAATTAATTTTTTATATCTGATTTTCTTGCTTAAGGGAAAACAAGAAGCTAAGTTGGGGGGGAGTTTGATAAGTGTTAGAATTAAGTAAATTTCCGGGAAAATTACAGCACTTATTGATGATGAATTGTTGAATTTTTAACCCAATTTCACCCGTCTTAACTTAAATTGTGGCTCTTGAATTTATTGAAGTTAAATATGAATTTGATGCTATTTTAATGAAGAATCTACTGATTTTTACTGGAGAAAAGCTAGGGTACAAATAAAGCATCAAGAGAACATTGAGCAAGGATAGGAACAATGTAGAATAAGCTTCAAAGGATGACAATTCAGAGGAGCAAGTTGTTGTTTCCTGCGCTCCACTTGCGCTAAGCGCAGGCAGAGCGCAGGAATGCATGTTCAGTTACTGTTTCCTGCGCTTCACCTGTGCTGAGCGCAGGAAGAGCGCAGGAAACGTAACCTAATTTTTAATGCACCACAAACAGAGTTTAAACGGGTCTTCAGACAGTTTTTAAATAGACTTTGAGGGATGGAGACGAGAGACGGAGATTGACACGAAGTTTTGAGCAGATACGGAGTTGAGAGAAGAGTTTGACAGTCTTTGGAGACCATTCTGGAGCAAGAGAGGGACTACAACAGAGCTGGAAGCCCTGACTGTTATTCTTCTTCTTAATCCTGTTGGTTTATAATGGCTAACATGAGTAGCTAAATCTCTCTTTAGGATTGAATGTAGTCGATTCAATCCCCAATTGTATTTTGGATCTTTGTTATTTAGGAATCCCTATTTTTATAATATTGGTGATTTTATTTCTGTTCTTAATGCTTAACTTATGTCTTGTACTGGAGTTATGATCTGATTTATTGAATTAGATGGGAAGCAGTTTTCTAAATCTGATTTGGGTAAAAACACTTGATAGGTTGAATACCTAGGGACAGGGTTCAATTTATTGATAGCTTTTAACAACTGATGTTAAAGCTAGGCAATTTATTAAGCAGTCAAGGGATTGGTGTTTAGGGGATTGTTCTAAGAATTTCATACTTGAGGGATCAATGTGAATGAAATTTATTTGGGTTTCAATATTAATAATTATAAATTCCTAGATATCATTGATTTCCAAAATACCAGAGGGGTGCAATAGACGAAGTTCAATCCTAGTTTCTTTTATTTTCTCAATTTCATCCTTGTTTCTCTTTGTCTCAGTTATTTTTAAATGAATCTTTTAATTTATTTGTTACCAAACAATTTCAATTAATTGCAATCTTTCTTACTCAGTAAGCGTGAGTTCTAAGAATTTATTTTGTACTATTCTCGTTGACACACATTCCAATATCTCAACATAGTTCTCCTCGTGGGGCCTCAACTGCCTAGAAGCATAGGCCACCACCCTCCTTTCTTGCATCAGCACACAACCTAGCCCCCTTCCATAGGCATCACTATAAACCTCAAAAGTCATGGACAAATCTGGTAACACATGTACCGGAGCGGTGGTCAACCTCTCTTTGAGCTCCAAGAAGTTTCGCTCACACTTCTCGTCCCACACAAAGGCTTGACCCTTTCAAGCTAATTTAGTGAGGGGCAAGGCTAGCTGGGAGAATCCCTTAATGAATCTCCGGTAGTAGCCGGCCAATCCTAGGAAACTCCTAATTTCCATGATGGTCTTAGGCCTTTCCCATTCAAGGACGACTTCTACCTTGGTAGGGTCAACTGACACACCCTCTCTAGAAATTACATGTCCTAAGAAATGAACCCCGTCCATCCAAACTCGCACTTCTCCAGGATGGAAAACAACTTCTTCTGCCTCAAGGTTCCTATGACAACCCTAAGGTGCTGCTCATGTTCTTCTAAACTCTGGGAGTTTATCAGAATGTCATCGATAAACACAACAACAAACTGATCTAGGTAGGGCCGAAAAATTCGATTCATGTAGTCCATGAATATTTCTGGAGCATTGGTTAAGCCAAAAGGCATCACCAAATACTCATAGTGCCCGTATCTAGTCCTAAAGGCAGTCTTGGGTATATCCTCACCTCTAATCTTGATCTGGTGATAGCCAGACCTCAAATCTATCTTAGAGAAGACCGAAACCCCTCTAAGTTGGTCCAGGAGGTCGTCTATCCTAGGTAGAGAATACTTATTCTTAATGGTAACCTTATTCGGCTGCCTATCGTCGACACACAACCTCATACTCCCATTGTTTTTCTTCACTAAGAGCACTGGCGCTCCCCAGGGTGACACACTAGGCCTAATGAACCTCTTAGCTATAAGGTCTTCTAGTTGAGTCTGAAGCTCACTAAGCTCTAGTGGAGACATCCTATAAGGTTCCTTGGAAATGTGCCTCGTGCCTGGTACCAAGTCAATGGTAAACTCTATCTCTCGAATCGGAGGTAAGGTAGTTACCTCACTAGGGAACACATTTTGAAACTCCCTAACCATGGCTACACTGCTCAAGCCGACACTGGAGTCTAGAGCTGAGGAAAGTAACATGATAAAACAACTTGGGTGGTACTAGACAGAAGTACAGGTGGCTTCTTCCCCGGAAGAGGAGGGATAATCGGAAAGACAACTTCAATATTAAAGCAATCAAGCATGACCTGATTCTGAGATAACCAGTTCATGCCAAGAATGATGTCCATGCCCCTCAATGGCAAACAAATCAGGTCAACCTCGAAGGCCCTCCCTTGTACAACAATGGGGCACTTGGAACATACAAGGGAAGTGGGAATTGCCTCCTTGGCGGGGGTCATTACATTAAGGTTGTAAGATAAAGGAGCAGTATGCAAATCTAACCGCTTCACACAATCATACGAAACAAAAGAATGGGTTGCCCCCGAATCAAACAATACAATTAAGGTCTTATCTCCTAAGGTGCACATACCTCGCATCAAATTATCTGCAGAAGCTGCCACTTCACCATTGATGGTGAAGACTCTGCCGGTGGCTTGGGGTTTAGGAAGGTCATTCCTCTTCGGGGATTCATTCTTCATGTGGTCGAGCTCCTTGCAGAGATAGCAAACCCTCTGTCCAAGCAAACACTCCCTAAAATGATCTTTGTCGCACTTGGAGCAATTGGGTGCCCCTTGGCATTGGGCCGGACGAGTAGCCAAGGCGGTGGTGCCTTGCCACCTGGGCCTTGAGCCCTTACCCTGGCTAGGCTCCTCCAACATCCTCTTCCCCTTGTTGTCAGGCTGTGGGGGTGGTGCAACATTCTTCTGGTTCTTCTCGGCAATGTAGCACTTGCTGACAAGGGTGGGAAAATCCCTGATCTCAAGTGTCCCAACCCGGTCTTTCCATTCGGGCCTTAAGCCTCCTTCAAACTGGGTACACCTCCACTCCTCCTCTGGAACCGTCTGTAGGTACTTGGAATACCTAGATTCCTCAAACTTTGCCACATACTGGCCTACAGTCATACTCCCTTGCTTGAGTTGAAGAAATTCAGCTTCCTTTTGTCGCCGCACTATCGCCGGAAAGTACTTCTCTAGAAATAGAGTCTGAAAGGTTCCCCAGGTAATCGGGGTGTCAGCAACAACAGCCCTTACACTCGCCGTCCTCAACCAATCCTCTGCCTCCCCTTGGAGCATGTAGAGTGCAAACCCCACCTTGGAATCATCAGGGCACTTCACTACCTCGAAAATTTTGTTGAGGTCGCGTAGCCAGTTCGTCGCCACATCCGGATCATCCACCCCGTTAAATTGAGGAGGAGTATGTTTCTGGAATTCTGCTAATCCTTGGACAAACGAGTCCACAGTGGCAAGAGTAGGTGTCCCTAGTGGTCTTCGGACGAGCTCTTGCAAGATGACCGCGTTAGTAGCAGCCTGCTCCCGGGCCGCCTCGGCTTGCTGACGGTTGGACTCCACTTGCTCTCCAGCCGCCCGCCATATCCTCTACACATCATTAAGAAAACATCAAAGTGATCAGTCTCTCAATTCACATAACAATGCATAAAAGAATAATAACAAACTTCAGGAACACTAAGCCACAGTCCAATTGGATTGAACTGCTCTGATACCAAAATGTAACGTCCTAATTCCTAGATTCGAGAATTTAGCTCATTGGAAGCAAAACCCCCAAATCCTTGAAATTATTTTGCGCCATTTTAAATATCGAACACAACCACCACGTAATTGTTTAAGCAACCAACGATGACTTGAACAACATATGAAAGTGAAATACGTACATTAATGCCACAAGGGCTACAATCATTCCATATAAAATAATAAGATGGGGATACCCCCATACATGTGTCCTACAAAAGAGAACTAAGGAAACCACAGGTACAGTCATATCCTCTCAAAATAGAGGTTAATACATAATCATGGAATCAAGAGGGCTAACATTGCCCAAATACTAAATCTGCAACAATACACTAAAATGGCTCCAACTCCAAGCTCAAGGACTCGTGTGTGGAGGTACCTGCGCATCTAAAATGTATCCAAGAAACGTGTGGTGAGACGGATGTCTCAGTGAATATAACTATGCGGTATGCAGTGTTGGGAGACGGATCAATGATATGCAACAGTTCATATAATATAATCCAAAAAAGTCAATCAATCTCAATTCTCAATTCTACAAACTCATAACCTGCTTTACCCGGCAGTCGGGGTCTTTTCACTAATTCTAGGGTTAGAACTGAGCTCAGACTACAAGGAACATCTTCCTTGGGGACATATCCCACCACTTATTCTGGACCGAAGTCAAGTTTTCATACATATTCTGGGTCGAAACCAACTTTCTGGGCCGAAACCAAATATTCTAGGCCGAAGCCAAACTCATTTTAGTTTTATTCTGGACCGAAGTCAAGCTTGATTAGTTAGGGTTTGGTGGTCGTAGCCAAATTCATTTTCTAGTTCCAAAAGTGAGTACGAAGTACAAATCGAACTGAAATATAAGTTTAAATCATAGATATAAGATAATGGAACCCAAACCCTAATCTACAACTCCCAACAAAGCCAACCACAATCAACAAGTAAGAGCAACCAAAAGAAAGGAAGTCACAATCAACAACAACATATAAATCAAGAGAAAGGGAAAGGAGGAAGCAGGGTTCATTTCATAGCACAAATAGGAGTGAGTGTGTGAGTTATACTCACCTCCAATGAAGCTTAAAGAGATGAAGGAAGGTTGAGGGAAGGTTGGGTGAAGGGATCTAGGCCTTGAAATCCTTGCTTGAAGCTCCAAAGATGTTCCCTCTCTCTAGAATCTCTCTATTTCTCTCTAGAATTAAAGGGATGAAGAAGATTAAATAATAAATGTGGTGCCCTAAATGATAGTTTTAATCTGATACGCGTGCTCTCGCTCAAGCTAGAGATTCTCGCTTGAGCGAAGAAAATGGGATTTTTCCCATTTCGAATTCTCGCTCAAGCGACTCTTCTCGCTTGAGCGAGAATACTCCAGAGAGTATTCTCCTAAATTTTGGGTGAATTTCGCTAGAGCGAAATTCATCCAGAGAGCACCCCAAAACCTCCCCTGTTTCTCGCTTGGGCGAGACCCTTCTTGCTCAAGCGAGAAAACCAGAAAAGAGTTTTGCAAAATTTTATTGATATACTCGCTCGAGCGAGCCATTCTCGCTTTAGCGAGAATACCAGAATTCTACTTCCTAATTTTCTCTTCTCTTTAATCCTATCTCAATCCCCTCCCACTTAATTCTTTCCACTTTTACAAAACTCTTATCTTATGTATTTAATTATAAAAAACAAGTTTGAATTTCTGGGATGTTACAGGGGCTGGAGTGTTTCCATTTTCCATTACTTCCCAAAGATTTTGAGCTCTAAGATAAGTTCTCATTTTTGCAACCAAAAAATGATAGTTTTCTCCTGTTATTACTAAAGGTGGAGGTAGAGAGCTGTTGTTGGCTGCCTTACTATTTTGTGGGTATTTGTTTTTTGGTTTGTATAGGCTTTCCTAACCGGTTTCCTTTCACTCACAGACCCTTAAAGATCATTAAGGCTCTTGATACCATGTTATAAGACCATAACAATAAATGAAAATTATAAATCAAAAAACAGAGAAGAGTGTTTTTTGCTGCAGGTGCTTGAAGGAAGAAGGAAGACAACTAGTATAACTTGCATTTCATTACTTTTTTCCTTTTACACTTTAAAATACATTACACCAATATAGGCCAGGTAAGTTTCTGATATGTCAATACTTAGGTTGCTGTAAATTTCCATAAAAAGAGGACAAACACTCCTTTTACCTAAATACTAGTATCAAACCCGTGCGATGCACGGATTTATTATTCAAATAAATATTTAACTTAAATTTTAATAATATGTTTAACTTATTTAATATATATAAATATTAAATTATAAGATTAATTAATTTTTAATATTTAATTTAATATTTTTTAGTAGATTAAGTAACTAACTAACAAAGTAAAATTGATTAGAAAACATGAAATAGTCACATCTAATAATTACAAATGAACACTATCAGCAATATTACTTCATTTAAATTTTTTGAAACACTTTCTTGTAGACAATATTTTTTGTAACATTACAACACTTAAAGTTATCATCACATATAAGAATCTTAAGTCTTTGTTGAGACTTAACCGAGATACAACAACATATAATTAACCATGAGAGAAAACAGGTCTCGGTAATTACACACCAACATGTGACAACCTTGACTTTTATTAATGGTCGTAGCAAATCAAAAAAAAAAATGGAAACTGTCTTCGTTGAAACTTTAAAGGGTGAGATTTTTAGATGAAATTAAATTCATTCGATAAATGAATACCTTTGTTCCCAAATGTGTTCTCGTAATAACGATTTCTCTAATGACATTAGAACCTAATTAATCAACTATTAATCTAGTTCCATTGCAAAGTCCAACGGATATATCAAGATTCATCATTAGCATAACAATCACTTCAATCTTTAACACTAACTTATGATCATGGAGCCCATAATACCTAATATCATTTAAGAATTCAGTTGTCAACCAATCAGCTTCAATACCGACTTTCTCATCCACCTTCCATATATCATTTCTTCTCCTAGAAATAATGTCATGACATATTCATTGAATTGACGGAGTAAACAACATCCAATGTAGGAGCAATAATTGCTTTATCTTGAAACAATTCTATGTTTTCAAAATTTGATAGCAAATTAGGATAGACAAAGGAAACTATATCTCTAATTGTATTACATATAGACTTTATCAGTAAAGCATCTGGTATTTCAATATTAGTTTGATTATCAATAATTCATATCAATATTAATAAGACATGTAATCTCGTTCAATATAAATTTAATATTATATATACATGTAAAATTAAAGGTTTATTTCATCTATCACATTTTATAATTATTTTAATATAAAAATGAGATATTCATCCATTTATGATATTTAGAATTTAATATGATGTCTAAAAGAATAAAAAAATTATATTCCAATAATAAATAAATTGATAAAAATATTAATAAATATACACTGTCAGTGTAAATTAATTTTACACAATCATCCAATGATATGTTGATACATCTTTTAATGAGTATAATGATATATGAGGTGTCCTATTTATTAATTAATGTAGCAAAATATTATTGGATGACAATGTAAAATTTCTTTACACTGACAATGTGTAGTAATTAAACTCTTGATAAAAATAATTGGGAAGTAATCTTTTTGTTAATTTATCATCGAACATATTTCTTACTTGATGTGTATATAAATGATCTTTAATTGTTATTACAATTGTAAATGTTTGACACTAAATCCAACTCATTCATTTCAAGTTAAAACTTGTACGACATTTATTAATTACAAAATAAAAATATGTCATTAGAAGAAAGAAACACTTAAAAGAAAAATTACAAAATCTTATAAAAAGAAGAAAAATAAAAAATAAAACGTTGTTACACGATCTACAAATATTAACTCAAATATCATTTTTAACATTATATTAACAAATAGATCTATTGACATTTGTTGCACGGGTAACACGATTTTTTAATTTTCATATATAATTTAAATATTACAGTAATTATTTTTATAAAATAATGAAATTATAATAAAAATAAATTAAAATTAAATATATTTCTATCTTAAAAAATATTATGTTTTTTAATATTAGATAAATTATATTTTTCATTCATGTTTTTTGGTTAACTTTAGACTTTGTCCTTAACTTTTACAACCTTTTATTTTATATCTTTATACTTTTAAAATATTATAATCATAGATTCATAATGCCTAACATTGAGTTCTGGATTATGTTCATTTTTACATATATTACTAAATTTTTATAATAAAATTAATTTATGATATAGTCATATACATCAATTAGTAGAATGTGAATATCATATTGTTATCATGTTTATAGAAAATAATAATAAATACATCATTAATATACTAAAATTAAAATATATTCACATTTGAGATCTCACAATGCAATCATTTTAAAACTGTATAAAAGTGTATGGAAAAACCATTATTGGGAGAGCTAACTTCACTATGATATAGATATTCATGACTGGAGCATGACTAACTATGATGGAGGGTATTTGTAGTTTATTAAAAAATCACTTTAAACCTATGATTGAAATTTTTGCTTAACTTTTAAACGTACTATATTAAATATATAATAAATCAAAATACAATATAATAATTTTATTCAAGTAAAAGAAAATAAAATAATTATAAATTTTATAATTCTAATTTGAAATTTTGTCAACAAAAAATTATAATCAAGACATCATAAAGTAATTATAAATTTAAACTATATTGGTATTTGAGATTTTTCATCCTAGTCACCTAAATCTATATAAAGTGTATTGACAAAACCGTTGTTGGAAGAGTTAGTCCCACCATTATATGGATGTTAATTGAAGGAACATGATTACCTCATGTGGAGAGTACCTTGGGTTATAAAATTCACTTTATTGAAGTGAGAATTAAAAAATTTAAAAAATATAAATAACAATGTGAGAAAATGTGACAAATGTACTGAGAGAAAAAAAATTAATATAGAGTAGATTGAATAAATAAGAGAGATAATAAGTGAAAAAATTAATGAATAAAATAGAGAGATAATTATATTAGCATAATAAAAAAGAAAATGAAAATGTGATAAAAAAATAAAAAGAATAATAGAAGAAAACGGCTGGAGAATGATTGTCTCACATGGAAGATAGTTGTATGGTTCGTAAAAAATCATTTTACTGTATTGCCAATAAAAAATTAAAGAAATGGAAGTGGGAAAACATGACACATGTTATGGATGAGCAATTTTATATAGAATAAATAGATAGATAAATAAAATAGATAAATGAGATAATAAATGAAAACATTTATTCTATTGCTTAATGTGAGTTTTCATGTAACCAAACAGATAAATAGGAGCCTCCCGTGGAGGATACCTGTAGTTAAACCAAAAAAATAGATACATAGGAATAAATAATAAAAGAAATTATTTTAAGGTAATAATAATAATAATAATAATAAAGAAAATTAAAGTGTGATAAAAAGGAAAAAGTTGTAGGAGGAAAATTATTTCACATAGAGGATAGTTGATACCCATGGTTATCAAAATAGCACTTTTATAATGAAATAAATTGGTATAAACGGATGATGAAAGAAAATGTTTTAATATAATAACAATAAAAAAATTAATTTGTGAAAAAATAAAAAGTAAAAAAATAACATGAGCAGAACTGTCTACCGTGAAGGATAAATGTGATTCATAAAAATATCACTTTACAGAAAAAGAGAATAAAAAACTTGGGAAAACGCAGATGAAAGAAATAACACGTGTATTGTGGAAATAATTTTAATATAGAGTGCATGAAAGTAAATTGAAAGTTAGAATAAATAACAGAGATAATAAGTGAAACATTAATGAATAAAATAGAGAGATAAATAATATATTGAAAAAATACATTAAGATTGATGTAAATAAACTCATATCGTATTTCTTTATGTGAGTTTTTATGTAATGAAATAGATAAACATAAATCGATAAGGAGAAAACATGTTTCAATATAATAATTATAAAAATAAAAAGTAAAGTGTGATTAAAAAGAAAAAGAAAATAAGACAGGAGTTGGACTACTTCCTATGGTTTATAAAAAATTTACTATATTAAAATGAAAATAGATATGAATGAATAATGAGAGAAACTATTATAAATATAATAACAAAAAATTAAAGTGTGATAAAAAAGGAAAAAAAACGAAAATAATATGAGTAGGAATGTCTCCCGTGAACGATACCCGTCATTTATAAAAAAAAAAATCACTTTGTAATGAAACATATAATTAATATGATCAAATAATGAGAGAAAATATATTAATATAATAACAAAAAATAGAAAATTAAAAGTAAGATAAATAGGAATTTTAATGTAAATTAAATAGATAAATAGAATAGATGAGTGAGATAATAAATAAAAACATTAATGAATAAAATTGAAAGATAAATGATATATTGAAATATCGTGTTAAAAGTAATATAGATCTTCCGTAACGTGCGTTTTTATATAATGAAATAGATAAACATGAATAAATAATAAGATAAATTATTTTAATATAATAATAAAAAAGAAAATTAAAGTATGAAAAAAAAAAGAGAAAAATGCAGGATCAAAATTACTTCATGTGGAGGATACTCATGGTTTATAAAATATCACTTTTATAATGAAACAAAATAATATGAACGGAATAATGAGACAAAGTGTTTTAATATAATAACAATAAAAAATGAAACTGTGAAAAGAAACAAAAGAAAATTAAAAAAGAAAAAGAAAACAATAGGATTAGGAGCGAGACTGTCTCCCGTGAAGGATAAATGTGGTTCATAAAAAAATAACTTTATAAAAAAGAGAATAAAAACTTTTGAAAAAATGCAAAGGGGTACTTGTAAAGGTTACATGTTAACAGGATTGTCTCCCGTAAAAGGTGCATATTAATTCATAAAGTCATTATCTACAACGTATATGAATCGATCCAACGTAAATGTACAACCCGATAAAAAAGCTCAATATTAAAAATGTCAATGACTCACAATTGACTTTGACCCAACCAAAAAATAAAGCTTCTAATGAATAATAAATAAAAAACTACTCCTATCTAATATTAATCTCCAATTTTTGGGCCCATAATGCAAACCCTTAAGACCCAATAAGTGACAAAAAAGTTTTCCCTTAAATGAATAGCGTTAAAAAATATCCTCCTATGTAATAGTATAGATTTAACCCTAAAAAAAAAATAAGGATTAACACATACCTTTATCTAACCACATCAGTAACAACTAAGAAAATAAACAAACATAAATATTTGATATTATTTTAAAGTATCAAGAAAAATCTCAATTTCCAACCCATACTAGCAAGCAACTTTGATAAGCACGAAAGCACCAGTAGTAGTCAGCCTTTATATTAAACATTTGAGAAATGTTGTTTGGACATATTGTACATTTACAATATATATAGAGAGAAAAGAGAAAAAAAGAGAGAGAAATGTGAAATGTGATGGGTGACGATGGAGAGATAAAAAGAAAAAGTGTGTTGTATGAATTGTTGTATGTTTTTTGTTGTATGAAAAGATTATCTCTAAACATTTTATCTGAAAATGGAAGGGACCAATTTGTTCTCGTGTGAAAAAAAGTGGAGGTGAGAGAAGAGAAATTTGAGGCATTGCCCGAGGGATCAATCTATAATATTTAATATTTACAGCCGGCGGTTACCAAGACAGATTCTTGTCCATTAATTAAAATTTAAGGAAATCTGACAGTGGAAAAAGGGAGTTGCACCCATCAAGCACTTGTGAGGGAGGGGCACTGTAGACGAATCCTTTAAAATGTATAAATTAATTTTTTTTAAATTATATTACTTCTATTCTTATTTAACTGTTCATTTGGACAAAAAAACACACATATTAAGAAATGTAATTATTACTCTTATTTTTATGGAAATATATTTTAAACTTTTTATTTTACCCTTTTATCTCTCATGTTACTATTGAGTCTAATTAATTTTTAATAGTGGGTCATTTATTTATATAAGGATAAAATGGAGAAAGGTGTAATTAATATTATATTGGGTTTGTAAATGGACAATTAAATAGGAACAAATTTTTCTCTCAAAATGAACAGTAAAATAGGAAACAAAGTTAGTATATATCATTGATTAATATTTAAAAATTCATATTAATGAGAGATAATTAAAATAGTAAAAAGATGTACAAATGACAAGAATTTAAATAATAAAATATTAGTACTCTCTAATTCTTTTCATCAATTGGAAAGGGCGTTTGATGATGCTTTATATAAAGATAATAAATTATATGAAAAGTAATTCATTTCTTTTACATAAAGAGTGCAACTATAAAAGAAATTTTTATTTTATATTCTTTATATATTTTTTATTTAACCATGGGTATCATCCACGGGAGGCAATCCTGTTTGAGCCGGGAACATCCACATCATGGTGGGGCTAACTCTCCTGGCATGATTTTTTTCATCCACAAGACTCAAAGCGGAAACCTTGTTTAAGGGGAATCAAGCAGGTACCACTTGAACTAACTCCCCCGTTGGTATATTCTTTATATTTCATTCTCATGTATATATATCATTCTATATCATGTTAAATAAGAAGAGTCATGTTATTCTTATGATAAATTAATATAACAACTCATAATATTTTTTTCTCTATCTTTTTTCATCTTTATCATCATATTTCAAAATTTTCTTTATTAATTATATAAAATGATTAAGTATGAGGAATTTTAGGATGAATCTCCTGTATTTTTAGTCCAACGTAGATCTTTACCATAAATAATATTAAATTTTTTAATAATATATTTTATTAATTTAAATTTATTTTTTATAGTAATCAAGTGTGAGGTTTATAGTAGACCCAAACTTAAAGGGTTAAGTATAAATATGAGAGTCACTTATATACTACTTCTATTTGTATTTAACTGTTTATTTAGATAAAAATACAAATGGATTAAGAAATGTAATGATTACTTTTTCTTACATGAAAATAAATTTTAAATTTTCTATTTCGATTCAACAGCGAGTCATTTATTAATATAAGAGTAAAATGAAAAAAAAATATTTATCATAACATTGAGTTTGTAAAATGAGTTTAATTACTATGCACTGTCATTGTAAAAAAATTTACATAGACATCTAATAATGTGTTGCTACATTATTTAATGAATATAACACCTCATATACTATTAAATTCATTAAATGATGTGAAAACACATAATTGGATGTATGTGTAAAACACTTTTATAGTGAAAGTGTATAATTATTAAATTCTTTGTAAGATTACCGTTAAATAGTAACAAAATATATAACAACACATAATGAACCCGAAAAGGCGCATAGGCCTGCTTCATTTTTGTGCATTCACGCTAAATTTAACAATAAAATACCCATTTAATTTGCCTATTGCTCTCTCCATGGGATGGAACCACATAGCAACATTATGTTTTTGACATTTTGGTGCATGTGAGAGACTATTGTTATACACGCGGTGCAACGATAGCAAAGTTTCGTCTTCACAACATGGAAGACGACAAAGGTTACACTCTTGATGGCACAGTGGATCTGGGTGGACGGCCTGTGCTTTCCTCTGCAACTGGGAAAAGGAAAGCTTGCACTTTCATTCTTGGTAAACTTCTAATTATGAGCTCTCTAATTTTAATTAAGTTTTAGATTTAAAAAAATTTAATTACTGAGATGGTTATGTAAGAGGAGGTTAGAACTTAGCACCACATACACTTTCTCCATTGCATTGCTTTGATGCTTATGCTTCATATGCAAACAAGTAATCATGATCACAAAATATAATTGACTCATGTCATGTACATGTGTATTAATTCTAATGCTAGTATACCGAGTATTGGAAAGATTTGCCTACTATGGGGTAGGTGTCGACTTGGTGAACTATATGACAACCCAACTCCACAAAGACGTGGTATCATCCATAACCAGTGTCAATAACTGGTCAGGTTTATCATCTATAACTCCCATTCTTGGTGCTTACATAGCTGATTCTCACATGGGCCGCTTTTGGACAATCACTCTTTCCTTGTTCATATATGCCATAGTAAGTTTATAGTTTTCTTCTTGTTTGCCGGCTATTTGAACTCAATTGCCATTAGTATGTTAGTTTAGATAAATTTTTCTAAAATAACTTACAAGAAAATATAATAGAATGGATTAAAAAAGTAAAATGAAATTATATTTTTATAAATTGAAATTAGTTACTTATAAAGAAATTAAATGGAAGAGCTTATGAAAAAATGGAGTTTCAACTAATTTCAACTTTTTACGGAAGTTAAATTTAGGCTTAAATATGTTTTTGGTCCCCCAAAATATCGCAATTTTTTCATTTGGTCCCCCAAATTTTTTTTTCTCAAGTGGTCTCCAAAAATTTTAAAGCATTCCCATTTAGTCCCTCCGTTAGTGTACCGTTCATTATCTCTTTGAATGTTTGTGTGGCAGCTTAGATGGACAAAATAAGCGTACATGGCATGCATATGTGTCATCCTATGTGTCCTACATGACAAAATAAGCCTACGGGTGGTTAATTAGCGCCTTTTTGTGAGTCACATTGATAAACTCTAATTGTCTTTTTCATAAAGGGTGGTGATATAATTCATGTAGGACACATACGATCACACATATGCATACTATGTAGGCTTATTTTGTCCACCTAAACTGTTATGTAAGCATTTAGCAGAGATAATAAACAGTGCACTAATAGAGGGACCAAATGAGAATGCATTATAATTTTTGGTGACCACATGGGAAAAAAATTGAAGGACCAAATGAAAAAATGGTGATATTTTAAGGGACCAAAACCATAATTTAATCTTAAATTTATTATAACTTCTTGATTCATTTTATTTTTCTCTCTCTTTGAAGTACTCAGAGACAATTTTATCCAATCTAACCCATATTCTTTTTCTTTTGAAATAGAAATAGAAATTTACATCATAAATCTAAGTAAAGTGATATTTATTTAAGCAGGGACTTTTGCTTCTGGTGCTGACAACTTCACTGACGAGCTTGAGAGCAGCATGTGCAAATGGAATTTGTAGAGAAGCATCTAACTCACAACTAATATTATTCTATTTATCAATATACATTATAGCAATTGGCAGTGGTGCAGGGAAGCCCAATATGTTAACTTTTGGTGCTGACCAATTTGATGACTTCAACCCCAAAGAAAAAGAGCTAAAACCTTCGTTCTTCAACTGGTGGGCGTTTAACAGTGTCTGTGGCACTTTAGTGGCCACTCTGTTTGTTGTGTACATTCAAGAGAGATTTGGATGGGGATTGGGGTATGCTTTATCAGCTATTGGTTTTCTATTTGCCTTCATTACCTTCTTTCTGGGCACCCCGAAATATAGGCATAAATGTAGAAATGCAAGGAGCCCTACAATGGACTTTATCAAAGTCCCAGTGATTGCCTTCAGAAATAGAAAGCTCCACCTTCCTAGTGACCCTTCAGAACTTCATGAGTTTGAGTTGAACCATTACATTAGTAATGGAAGACGAAAAATTTATCACACTCCTCATTTCAGGTTTGATACTCACTACTTTGTTTTTTTTACTTGTTCTAATTTGCAAGACAGGGGATGTTTACATGATTAAAATGGCTCAAACAATGAATTAAGAAAATTGATGAATGTTGACTCATAATTGAAAGAAAAACAAAAACTGAAAAACACAAGGGATATGATCTTGTCCAATTAATATGTGCTTTTTGCATTTAATACTAAAATTGCATAGAATCAGTATAACTACTTTAGGCATTTAACACTAGAATAACATGGAACCATTGTATCCTTCTGTCAATTAGATAACACGTAACACTTATATAGGCATCTCTGCATCTATGTACAAACATTACACATGTATATGGTTAACATGTCACATCAACTATTCCTTTACATATTATTAATAATGATTTATGGAAGGACTAAATTGTCAAGACAAAATGATATGTTTGGGAAGAAATTAACTCATTTGAATAATAATTTATTTATAGAAACACTTTAAGCATTAAAATAACACATGTTGACACTTTAAGGAACAAATTATACATTCAAAGCACACAAGAAGAGTTTGATGGAAGGATGCAACCAACATTGACCAATTGGATCTATCTAAGGAAGTGAAGGAGTAACTGAGTTAACTAACTTAATTAGTCACTGTTAGTTTGGTTGATGCATTTATGTAGTAGCAATAATACAGTTAGCTTACTATAAGATTCATGTATCCAGCTAGGATTATAGAAGGCTTTTATGTGACTTTAGACCGATTGATGAAGTGAATTGCTCATTTTTGCCCCCAATTTACCTTTTCTCTGAATAGTTAATAAATAGTTAATTACCATGTTGAAGCAATACCTGCTACTGATAAATTGATGAATTTCAGTTTTGTGCGTAGAAATGAACATACAAAATGATACATTTCTTTAACATTTTTACTCTCTGAATTAATATGATTATACTTATATGAAAAAGTCTACATCTTAAAGGTTCTTAGACAAGGCTGCAATGAAGGAAAGCAATATAAATGTCTCAAAACCTCCATGCACAGTGACTCAAGTAGAGGGAACCAAGCTTGTTTTAGGGATGTTTCAGATATGGTTACTAATGCTAATTCCTAGCAACTTTCTGGCAGTAGAAGCAACCATTTTTATCAAGCAAGGCACAACATTGGACAGGAGATTGGGTCCCAATTTCCATGTACCAGCAGCCTCCCTCTGGTGCTTTGTTGTGCTAACCATGCTCATTTCTCTGCCCATTTATGACCAATACTTTATACCATTCATGCGTGCTAGAACTGGCAATCTCAGAGGAATCACATTGCTTCAGAGGGTCGGCATAGGAGTTGCCATCCAAGTCATAGCTATTGCAATTACTTATGTTGTAGAAATCCGAAGAATGGATGTTATAGGGAAGCAACATATAATTGGTCCTGAAGAAATAGTTCCTATGGGCATATTTTGGTTATTGCCTCAAAATGTTCTACTTGGTGTTGCAGATACATTTCTCACCACTGGATTGCTAGAATTCTTCTATGATCAATCCCCAGAGGAAATGAAAGTCCTTGGCACAACCTTTTACACAAGCACTGTAGCTGCTGGGAACTACTTTAACAGCTTTCTAGTGACAATTATAGATAAATTTACAAGGAAGATGGGTCATAAGAGCTGGATAGGCAACAATCTGAATGATTGTCACCTGGATTACTATTATGGCTTTCTTTTTGTGATATCTTTGCTTAATTTTGGTGCCTTTGTGTGGGCTTCGAGTCGATACATTTACAAGAAAGAAAATACAAGTACAACAGAGGTGAATGATCTTGATATTTGAGACTAGTAATGCAGATTGGAAAAGCTTCAGATGAGAGTGGGAAAATTGGCATTCCCACCTATAATTGTCTCGCTATAATTTATTTCCTGAACTTTAGAAATAATAATGTCCTAGACTGTTATTGTAATTTGCATACTGACTAGTATCTCATATATATTAATTATTAAACCCGATATAAAAGTATTAAGCATAATATTCTCTAACTTTACGTTATTCACAGGTAATAAGAATGTTTCGATTTTTTTTTTTCTAATTTCTTAGAGTTCCCATTTTCTTATTTTCCCAATTTCTCAATCTTAAAATTGATATTCTATTTTTTGAACTTATATTTATTTATTTTGGTGAAGCATTTAAAATCATTTTAAAGATCAATTTCTTGTAATGGGTCAAATTTTTTTTTTTTGGCAATGGGTTATTAGCTTGCAAAATGGTATAAAAAGCCCAACCCACCACCACAATCACAAAATTTAAGGGAGTTACTTCTAACACCCCGTTTTACTATTCGCACCCCACAATGATGTTTGTATGGGGGCTGTTGGGAGGTGGAGGTGGAGGTGGGATATGGAGGGGTAGGGTGGGAATTTTAAAAGTTACAAACATTATGACGGGTGCGAATAGTAAAAATGGGGGGGGTTAAAAGCAAGCCCCCAAATTTAAAGATGGGAACATGTTATGGGCTTTGGTCCCGTTTCTTTATCCTTAAATACAGGTTTCCTTTGACAAAAAAAAGATGGGAACATGTGATGTGAGATTGTTTGCTAGTTGCTACTTAAGAAAAAAGAGTTTTTCGACCAAAAAAGCAAAAAGGGGTTTGACCCAATAAAAAACAGAGAAAAAAGAAAAGGGGATAAAAAAAACGAAAAATATTAAGAAAAACACTTAGCTCAGAAAGTCACGCTTGCGTACATCGAGTCATGTTAGACCTAAAAGCAAATTATAAAATAAAAGGGCTAATTCTAAGAAAAATGACATTTTTCTTAAAAAAATATGAGTATATTTTTAAGAAAAGAAACTTATATTAAATTAAAATTTTGTTTTTTATAAAAAATTAATTATTATCTATTAACTAATAATTAGTAATATTTTTATTTTTGATATAAAGATTTTATTAAATTTGGGTAAAATATGTTTTAAATCCTTATAAAATTAAGCATATTTGAGTTTGGTTCTCATAGTTGAAAACCAATGTGTTGAATTTCTTTTTTTCTTGAAATCATCTTAAATTAATCCTTAGCACCCATTTCGTTAGGATTAAAAGTACATCTGATAAGAAATACTTGGAGACTAAAAACACACCTGATAAAAACTAATTTTAGGTGATTTAAAACAGAGAGAGACTTAACACAACAATTTTAATTATGAGAATCAAAATCAAATTCATTTAATCTATAATTAAAACAATTCTATAGGTTTTTTTATTATTTTTGTGTCACTATTCATCCCTGGGTTATATGCTTGAGCTGTTTTTCAGAGTGTGATCATGATTATTTTAGTGTTTTTAATTCTTTAAAAAGTTTTGGCTACTTTTTTGCCGCCTAATTAGACTTTTTTTAATTTTTAAAATTTCTTTTATTTCATAGAAGCATATGTTAATTATTACTTGAACCAGCTATGACATGTAGGAATTAAGTGGAGATCTTTCAGGAAAATTCGAAGAAGACACAAACATCTCCACCTAACAATTTACATGAAGGAAATTATCCTCCATGTGTTGATTCTCCTTCTTCTCCCTCTTCTTCCCAAGATTTTGGGCATTAAGCAACAATAAGGAAGGAGATGGAAGTGCCACAAAAGACATAGGCACTTCCCAATAGAAGGAGAAATCAAGGGCATCATTAGGTAAGAATACCAATTAAATGCCTACTTTTGGCTATAACGTTCGACCCAAAGACCATAAACTTAGAAACATTCCTAACATTGGCCATTACGACGACCTAAATCGAATGAAATCACTCGAAACTCAGGTCGAACGTAATAGCCAATATTAAGAACCTCTCTATTTCAAAATAGAAACAAAAGAAAAGGAATTCAAGAGATAGATACTCGAAAAACAAGAAATGGGAATGAAAGTCTTTACTTTATAAAAGAGAGGAAGAGAGGTAATAAAATGAGAAAGAAGAATTACTTTTAGATGAATGAAGTTAAATGGGGGAGGTAACTATATTTATAAAGAAATTCATGCGTAGTAACATAAATATAAAAGCATGAGAATCAGTGAACTAACAAACTAATTAAGAGTTTTTGACTAAAATCATTTTCTGATCAAAAGTGTGAAGTATGGAGCCAATCTCAGGCTGACACATGGCATGTATTGAAAGAAACGTCAAAACATGATAAACGTTTCTGAAGGGAATTTTGAATTCACTGTGTTAACTTAGCACAAATGAGTTTCAGACTTAGAAGAATTTCTAAGGATTTTATCTAAAAACCTCAGAGGATTTCGAATCTAACATGGTCAGAATCCTTGAAGATTTCGAATCCTACATGGTCAGAATCATTGAAGATTTTGAATCCTACATGATTAGAACAACTCAAAATTTTGAATCTCACAAAGCCAAATGCTCTAAGGATTTCGAGATCAAACTTAACCAAATATTCTGAATATTTCAAGTCAAGATTCATCAAAATTTCCCGAAGATTTCGAGTCAAGGCAAAGCTAAAAGTCATGAAGATTTCGAATGAAGATTGATCAAGTATTTTGAAGAAGAATTTCGAATCAAGATTCAACAAAGAAGAATGGACACGTGGAATGCATATAATGAAGTCAAGACACTTGTACAGCCACAGATTAGGCAGTTAGGATTTTATCATACGTGTCTGTTGTAAATTAGTTGATCGTTAGGTTCATAAGTCTATAAATAGCGCAAAGTAGCAAGTCCTAAGGACAGATTTTTCTCCATTCTACATACTTAAGACTTACTCGAAAAAACATATTGTCTATCATTATCACACCTACTTGCTCATCCGAGAATACTCGAAAAGTATGTCAGTTTAACTTTCAATACATTGTTCTTGAAATTTATTTCACTTTCTTTAATTTTCTTTTACTTTTTATTTACCTTGTTTCTAGTCATTTATTTTTCCTACTTCTTACTCCTTAAAAGTGTACTACATTATCTTAGAATCCACCAAGAGGACTTGATTCCAGTCCCAAATTATTCATAGGAATCTTTGACTATATTTAACCAAAAATCACCACAAACAATTCCATAAACGATTTTTATTCCTATTTTAGATTGCTATAAAAAAAAAACTAGTTTTTGTATACAGCCATGAAGTTAATCCAAACATGTCATTGATGCCTTAATTTGGGGATGTTAAGTGGGTCAAATCTCTCAGGAATTAATATTGTTGATTTCCAAATGAGTGATCATTTATTGGACATTGTGGTTATATCTCATGTCTTGGAGTGGGTTTGGTTTTTATTTGTCTTTGAAGAGTGTTATATCAATGTCTATTGTTTAGATTAATTTTGTAATACGCTATTATTTTGGCCTTTTTCCGTTGAGGTTGGAAGTCATGGGTTATAGTGATTAGTGTAGTGTAATAAGGACGTGCTGGGACACTTATCATCATGCATAATTGCTGCAAATAATTTTTTTCCTTTCTTTGTTGCATTAACTTACTGTCAAATTAGAGAGAAAAGACAAATTTAATGGAGTACATGAGGATATAGAATTTAGGTTTGCCTATGACATTTATGCCCAACACAATTTGTTACCTTTGTCTATTGAGCTTTTGGTGGTTGGTTAGTAGGAGTTGTTAATCTTGTGGGGTGTTCCATTGATGTTAAATAACATAGACTTTACGGACGATCAGGGAAGGCGTGGCCATGATAATGACTCAAGGGGATATAGTGGGTTTAGGGAATGTTGCGGAGATGGTGAGGAATATGAGCTCTTTCACAGGGGATTGAGGGCTCTTAATAACATGGATGAGATTTTCACTTTCGCTTTGGTGAAGAAGATGGGCTCCCCGTTGTCCATTTCATTATTGAGGGCATTGTGACTGTTGTGGGTGTAGTATTGATGATGCAATTAGGGTGTCATGTGCCTTACTTCAAAATGAGACTTTTGTAGACTTGAAAGGTAACAACCATAATCACGAGCATATAGCATATTATGAAATTCTAATAAGCAAGCCCTAAAAAAATATAAGAATAAATGAAACAATAAACACTTATGCATTAAGTCTTGCTTTGCGGAATTGTTTGTTAAATTTAATTTTCAGAGACCACCATGTGGTTTTACGTATTACTTCCCCTTCCCCTTCCAATGTGATTCTCTAAACTTTTCAAAATTGATTGCAGGTCCTTATAGTTCAGAAAAGTGAAGGGGAGATGACAAAACTTAATGAAAGGTATAAGGTGGCTAACTTGAAAGCTTCATAATGTGTTGTGACAATGTTTTCATGAGCTTTTGATCTTTAGATGGAGAAGAGGATGGCATCTTCAACAACTTTATTTATGAAGGATTTTTTAAGAAGTGTCAACTAAAGGTAATAACACTAAGTTATGTGATTCCCTTTCAACTTGCAGATATGTGGTGTATAAGTGTATTATGTAGTATCTAAACGATTATGTCATTCCCTTTCATATATCTTGATTTTTGTAATTATAATGGTTGGGAATTTGATGGGTCCAATTAGTAAGTTTTTATTGCACGAATGGGAATTAATCAAGGATAACCTTTGCAATCAAGTCACTCTTAATATGAATGGTTTCTACCTTCAACTGTTTTAAATATTTTGATTACTTTATCTCTTGATTTCTAAGGAATTGAATAAGGGTTTTAGTTTGCATTCATGTGGAACAGGCGTTCAGGTTGGTGTGATCATCATATGGTCATTAGGGTTGTTGGGCGTAAAATCTAAACTAAATTATTTCCCAATTCTCAGAAAACTCTATATATTAGTTGTTGCACAATCTTAAACTAAATTGATAAGCTGCTCTAGTTTCACTCTTTGATGGAAGCATTAATGCAATAAGGTTCTATTTGTAAGTCAAAAAATATGTTCAAAATGAGTGTTGATTTCTTGTTTGTACTTGAATCTATTAATATCAACTGCATTGTCATTTTTTTAACTAATTTCTATTTGGTAACGATTGATTGTAAATTCTTCATTTGTATGTGTTGCTGCAAGCGACTTTTTGCTACTGGTCATGATAATAGGACATGTAATCTGCGAATAATTTGAAAGTTAAATCAATGAGATTTGGGGTTATTTGGTACCTCTAGAGTCTTGAAAGTATTTTAGTTTGATATTCTTTAAATTGTTTTCTCCATTTTGATTTGTCTATTATGTGACACTACGTGAGAACCATTGAAGCAATGCCTATTGCTGCCAGGCATCCAGATCCAGTTCTTGCAGAGATTGCTGCTCTTGCCACTACATTAGAGGAGAAGAAAAGGAGAAAGAGAAAGAAAAACAGGCACAGGACTATGTCATTGTTGTTGTTGCACAACAGACAATCTTAGAAGATGATAGATACAATCAGTCAAAGCCTAAGAAACGGAAAAGATCTGGTGCCCAAGCCAGAAGAGGGAGAAGACTCAGATTACTGCATGTTGCACCCCTACCTGAAGCCACTCAGAGAGTAACAAGGAGTGCTTCCATTCAAAAGGAAGAAGCTAACAAGTTTCAGCAAGCTGCTGAACTTGAGAGAGAACAGGGAAAAGAGGAAAAGGAACCAAGAGCTAAAGGATAAAGAAGAACCTCCCAAGAAGAAGTTGAGGGTAATCTTTGGAATTGTGACTCCATCTTTTGAAGAGAAGATTCCATCTCCAGAATCAGATTCACCCGAGTCTGAATCTTAAGGAAGTTCCAGCAACTCCCAACCTGCTGATGTTCTATGGAAGGGAAGAATGTTGCCACACCACTTGAATTTTGCTGCAAAAGGTGGTGTCTTCATTCTTGAACCAACCTTTGATCTTGCACTACAACCATCAACTACATCTGAGTTGGAGGTTGCTGCTGAAGTGCCCCATAAGGCCTATGCTGTGCCTGTGGAAGAGAGGATGAAGGTTCTCAGGTTCCCAAATCTGCTTGAAGAGCCAGTGTACTTCAAGGATGATCCCCCCATTGCTACTCACAAGGAGTTATGCTTAGAGACTGTGGAGGAAGCCAGGAATAGAAGGTTGCTCAATCAGAAAGAGCAAGGAGAGGAAGAATCACCGCTGCCTGATCAGCATAAGAAGATCAGAAGAGGTGTCTAGCCACCTTGTCACAAATGGAATCTGATTGATCCATTTTCTGAAGATCAAGAACTCCTATCTGATGAGGAGTGGATTGTTGTGAGGAAGCTTTGTCTTGAAGCTGAGCTTTTTGAAAGGCATATCAGAAGAGCTTCAGGGTTCAGAGATTTCAGGCCACCTCTACCCATTTCAATTCTGCCATCTACAAGGATAATGGTGCAACCTGATAGAATAATTCCCAGGTATCTCTTAGCTGAAGGACCTGAGGACAAGCTGAAAGAACCTAAAGTCTACCCAAGCTACCCTACAAACTTCAAGCCTCTGACAGCTGAGCAATGGAGAAAGCTACTTGCCTATCTGAAAAGGAAAGGGGGAAGACTTGACCATTTATACAGGGAGTGAGTCTGGTCATCTTACTGGAGCATCAAAGAACAAACTGGTTCAGCTTCTGGGACTTCAGGATGGGATGAAGACTCCATGACCTACACAGAAGTTTCTACTCTTAAGAAGCACAACTTTTAGAGGACAATTCCCTCTATATGCACCTCTCAATGAAGCATGGACTCTGTGGTGTCAAAACCCTAACAAGGAGTATTTCTATGCTATTCAGAATCCTCTCAAGTATGGGCTGCCCAAGGGTTTTTGCTACTTCAGGTTCACCTACAAGCATATCTCAGTTATTTTCTTTGAGCCTTTGATAGATGCTGAAGAAGGGAATGTCTTGCTGAGAAGAGAAATTCAAGAGCTGCAGATCAAACATGTTGAGTTAGCTTCCAAGCATGACAAGGTTCTTGATCAACAAGAGCAACTTAGAGAAGGGCAACTAGATCTGAAGATTGTTGTCCTGTCCCAGATTGACAAGGCTCGTGATGAACTGATGGAGTTAATCACAGGGGCTTTGTTGAAAAAGGATGGGTAGTCAATGTCTAGGATGTTTTTCCAAAAACTTTTTGAATAATATGAGTTTTTGATTATTTCATGTTCTGATACTTTGTGCTTAAATGCTTCTATTCTATGATTTATGTTTTTGAGTGTGCTCTGGTTCATTATTTTTTACTCTGATACACTTGGTTTTTGTTTAGTCTGATCATATGTTGCTTGCTCTGATCCCTTTTGATTGATGACAAAGGGGGAGTAAATTGAACTAACAAAATCTGAAGTGTTATGATTTTCAGAAGCAAAAAAGAGGTATCTGAACTTAAGAAAATCATAATAAAAAGCTTAAGTTATATTAAAAACTTAAGGCATCTGATTTAGGGGGAGGATTCTCTTAACTAAATATCTTTTTTTCCCTTATCAGATTTTTTTTAGTTAGAAATAAATTTGTCATCATTAAAAAGGGGGCGAATGTTGAGTCTCAAGAAATTTTTTAAGAATTTCTAAAGAGAACTAATTTATCTTCCATGTTTTAATGACTACAAATTTAATTCTTAACACAATGCAAAACTGCCTATGCTACTAATAAGTTCATTCTTATTTCAGTAAAGTTGGACTCTTAAAAGTTATAAAGCTTTCTAAAGTGGCAAGCTATCTAAAGAAGTGAAGCCATCTGAAGTGGCAAGATTGTCTGAAGAAGTGAAGCTATCTGTAGAACCAAGCTTTCTGAAGAAGGAGTTATCTGAAGTCATCAAGTTGTCTGAAGACTGAAGTTATCTGAAGAGTGAGACCTTCTGAAGATAGCTGACGTGGACATCAGTTTGTCTGAAGACCCTTTCCGCGTCTTCTCCAACACGTTTTTAGAATGCTATCTTGGGCCATGCAGACAGAAGCTTTTCAGCATGTTTGAAATTCATGCACAAGAGAGGAAAGCTCTGCAGCGCAATTTTTGCAGAAGTCGGCACAATACTGCATTCTTGTACTGTGTCAGAAGAACATCTCACAGCGGATTAAATAATATTAAATGTTATCTCTCAGCGGATGTTTTCAAACGGACTTCAACAAACGCTTACAAATAGAGCTCTGCATGAGACGAAGAAGTAGAACGAATGTGCATTATTCAGAAGCTCTTACGTTGCAAAATTTTTTGAGGAAAATCATACTCTGATAAAATTTATTTGATTTGTACACAACTTTCATATCCTGAGTTCTACTCAGTTAACTTGTACAAACTTGTGTTTAAGCTAGAACTGGATTGTAGTTCCTAAGCTTAAACCTTTTCTTTTTATACAATGGGTTCGTGTTAGAGCCCGAAGAGGCTTAAGTGCAAAAGAATACTTGGGTTTGAGCCTGGAGAGGCTTGTTTGTGAAAGAATACTTGGGTTTAGAGCTTAAAGAGGCTTGACTGCAAAAGAATACTTGTAATTTGTTCATATTAATGGAGAAATCCAGCTGCTAGTTGGCACTGGGACTAGACCTAACGCACTAAGGGTGTGAGTGAACCAGGATAAATTTTCCAGCTGAGTATTTCTATTCCTTTATCTTGTTCAATTTAGTTTTAAGCTAACAAAAAGGGAATTGAATCTGTATTTATAAAACTGAGCTTAAAAACACTTTTTCAGAAAGTTCATTTTTACATTGTCTGAAAAACACTTCAGACAGAAGACGAACTTCATATAACCTCCTAGTTATTTGAAATTTTTCAGAAACTAAGTTTTTCAGAAAAGGTTTCTAGAAAACTTCAAAGTTTTATAAAAACACTATTCAACCCCCCTCTAGTGTTTTCCAGTGTTTTCTACAAACCAACCCGTGAACACCCCCAGCCATTGTCGACAAAAAAAAGGCTTAAATATATTTTTAGTCCCTATAAATATGAGTCATTTTGTTTTTAGTCCCTGTAAAAGTTTTTGTTTTTATTTTTCATCCCTGAAAAATTTTCCGTTTGTCTTTTTGTCCCTGTCGTTAACTTTAAGCTTATGTGGCTAACGGAGTGCCACATCAGCCTGCCACATGTGATTTTTCTGCCCAGCATAAATTTATTTTTAGTCCCTATAAATATTGTCCTTTTGTTTTTAGTCCCCATAATGTTTTTTTGTTTTTCACCCCAATCTCATCCCCATCCAACATCATAGTGTCCTTTTGCTTCTTCTACTGTATTGTTACACTTGAAATTCTTGAACTCCTCGTGTGTTTAAGAAAATAAATTATTTATATATTTAATTATTTGAAATTTCAAGACACTTGGATTTACTGTATAAAGGGGAAAAAACCTGTAACGACCTTTTTTTTTCTCTTCAATTCTTTTTTCTATTTATTGAGTAACAAAATTCTCATTTGATTTTTGTTATTAATGACCTATAACTTGATGTAATTTGTCTTGGGTAACAAAAAAAAGACTTGTAATTATAAATCAAGTGAAAAAATTTTCAGTCAATAGACAGAAAAAAAAAAGAATTGCAGAGAAAGAAAGGTCGTTACAGGTTTTTTCCCTTTATATAATGAATCCAAGTATGTTGAAATTTCAAAAAATTAAATACATAAAAAATTTATTTTCTTAAAGCCAGGAGGAGTTCCAGAATTTCAAGTGTAGTAATGCATTAGAAGAAGCAAAAGGACACTGTGATGTTGGATGAGGATGAGATTGGGGTGAAAAAAAATTGTAGGGACTAAAATCAAAAGGATCATATTTTATAGGGACTAAAAACAAATTTAAACTGGATAGAAACAACACATGTAGCATGCTGATGTGGCCAGTGGCGAATCCAGGACCCTAAGTCAGTGGGAGCAATTTATTTTTAAAAAAAAATAATAATAATTATTATCATATATAAAAAAAAGGAATGAAAGGTGAGACGGAAAAAAGCTAGCAAATAGTTGCAACTATATATTAGAGAACAGATAAATTTTGACTTACAAATCAAATATTTAGATAAAAATAATAATAAATATATAAGAGGAATGAGAATTTGAAGGGTAGTGGGTTCAAATATATAGAAATAGAGGGGGCAAAATATAAAAACTCAATATAGTTACTTGTAATTTTATCAAAGTGAGGTGGTGCATCTGCACACCCTCACTTGTATATAGGTCCACCACTGGATGTGGCACTCCGTTAGCTACATAAGCTTAAAGTTAACGGCAGGGACCAAAATGGTAAAAAGAAAATTTTTTAGGGATAAAAACCAAAAAAAAAAATTATAGGACTAAAAAGTAAAATGACCTATATTAATAGGAACTAAAAATATATTTAAGTAAAGAAAAAATAGAGTGTACCCATTATCATGCCTACATAAGATAATGTTAATGCTTTCTTGAACATGAACCCCAAAACTAACAAAACTTTTACGTTAATTAATTCTTAGAAAAATGAAGTTCCCACGTTAAATACATAAATTTTCCTATTTTATTTTAAATAATAAAATAAAATAATCAATTCATAAATTGAAAAATTTGTAATTATTCTTTTAAATTTTTATTTAAATTTTAAAATATATCTATTTTATTTCAAATAATAAAATAAAATAATTAATTCATAAATTGAAATTTTTTGTAATTATACTTTAAATTTTTTATTTAAATTTTAAAATATATTGATTAAGAAATATATTAATTAATTTCATATATTTATTTAAATAATAAAATAAAATAATTAATTCATAAATTGAAAATTTTTGTAATTATTCATTAAATTTTTATTTAAAATTTAAAATATATTGATTAAGAAATACATTAATTATTTTCATATAATTATCTTATTATTTTTAAAATTATTTATTTAAATAAAAAAATATTAATTAAGAAGTATACTAATAATTTCCATATGATAATGTTTTATCTTTTAATTTTTATCTCTTAAAAGAATCAAATAAAAATATTATACCCCATACATTACGTCGATGAAATTAAATATTAGTTCTTTTATTATATATTTTATATTCATAATAGTACTATTTACTCCCATAAAAAAATACATGTGATTAAAAAATCACTACAAAATAAAACAATCATCATATATAATTTATTATAATACTCTAATTATTAACATTCATTTAAGAGTTTTAATATTTTTACACTCATATATTTTACATTTATATTTTTTATACTTTATTTTTTCTTTTATCTCTCTTATTTTTTATTTTTTAATTATCATACCTTTTATTTTTTTATCTCTTTATTTATTTTTTCTTTTAATTTCTTTCTTATACACTATAACACCCGAATTTAGGATGTAAAATATAGTTTTTCCTCGTTTAATAGACACCATCTCCATCTATTTTTCTCTCTCTTAACATCACAAATTCACAATCCACATCACATCCTGTTACACAACAAAACATTTTCCAAAACAAAACAATGTATTTTGTAGAAGTTGCACGTAATTGAAAATGTCGTCTGCACGCCAGTCATGAATCTCATGATTAGACAGAGTCTTTATCTTTATTAAATTGCAACTTCATCCAAGCAGAATCTTTCTAAAATGGCCAAGATTTCAGCTGTAGCTTACCAGCCAAAAGCCCAAAAAGGATCCTGAAAGACAATTATTATTGTATTTATAATATAATTTGAAAATTAGGGTAGTCAACGTTGGAATTTAGTTATTTTAAAGTGAATATTTTATTTTAGAGAAAAAAACCAAATTTTTTAGAAATTTAAACATACTTAAAGAAAACTAAAATTAATATATATTAGTTCAAGTGACAAGAAAAGTGAAATTTCAATTTTAAGTACTGTAAATAAAAAAAATAGATTTTGAAAATGTGCTACCTTCAATAATTCTATTTAACTTGATTTGAATTAAAAAATCTAATATTATTTTTGATAAGGACAAAAAATTTACATATATGTTTTGTTATGCATATACATTAGTATTTAGTATCATCAGTTAATTTTGTTATTAACAAGTGATATACTATTTTTCTCTAAAATAACACTCGTCTTATAACTGTTAAAATTTAATTATTGATTAGAATACAAATATATAATTTAAAAATATAAATAGTTAGAAATTTTTACCATTTTTTATTAAAATCAATTTTCATTATTATTAAAATTAAAAAGTTAAGTAATTTATATTACTTTAAGGCCCGTTTGGTGGACATGATATGATATGATAGGATGGGATAAACGAGTTGGTTAGCAACACGATAGGATAAGAGACGGATAACATTATTTTATCTTATCATATGTTTGAAATGGACAGATGATGATAGGATAATATATAAAAAATATTGATATGACAAAATTACCCTTATTATAAATAAGCATATATGAATAAAAAATATTTAAATTTAATAAAAAGAATAAAATTATTAAACTAATATCAAAATTATTATAAAAAGAGGAGAGAGGGTGGAGAGAATGAGTGAAGAAAGGACAGAGAGAAAGGAGAGGGGAAGGGAGTGGAGTGGAGGGAGGGGGAGGGGATAGAGACAGGGGAATGGAGTGGAGAGAGGAGAAAGGGGGGAGGAGAGGAGAGGAGAGGAGATGGGAGAGCAGATAGGGGAAAGGGAGAGGGAGAGAGAGGGAGGAGAGAGAAAGAGGGAGAGAGGGAGGGGGATAAAGAGAGGGAGTGGAGAGAGAGATGGGAAACAAGAGAGAGAGAAGTAGAGAGAAAGGAAAGAGTGAGGAGAGAGAGAGGAGGGGGAGAGGGGAGAGAGGAGAGAGAATGAGAGAGGACAAATGAGGAAGAAAATTTTTTATCCTATCCTATCACTCCTTAACCCAGCTCCCCCCTTAAGATAAGAATTACACTAGGAGGAAATGATAGGATAAGCCACATGATAAAGTTATCATATCCTACTGGTGCAACAAACACATGATAAGTGATAGGATATGATAAAATTATCATATCCTGTCTCTTATCCCATGCACCAAACCGGTCCTAAGTCTTTTTAAGTACTCATTTTTAAGTCTTAAATTATTTGATTAAATTCCATAATTTTATTTGTTTTCTTTTCTACCTCATTATGTTATAGGAGGGTTAGGGTAGGACAGGGTAAGACTAGGGGTATAAGCAGGTACAGGTTGACCTGCCAACTGGGTTGATCCCAACTCGATCCAAACAACAAATTGCGGGTTGGTGTTGGGTTGACAGTTTGAGTCAGGTTCATTTTAGAAAATCTGAGCTTAATCAGTTCAGGTCTTGGCTGTCTTATTTTTAAAACCGAGCTACCTAACCCGAACTGAGGATGGAAGCTCAAAATGTAAAAATGTGAGACCATTTATCATTCAGACTTCTTTCTTCACTCACATTTTTATTTTTCCTTTTCTTCACCCTATTCTTGTCCAGCGGAACCCTTATGTTGTCGTTGAATTGTAAGGTCCAAGAATCCTCTTGAGATGTTTTCATAATGACAAACTCTCAAAATACACTTAATATAATTCTGAATAAATGTATATTAATGGTAATTGAGATTGTTTTAGAAAGAACATAAAAAGCTAAATGATGCAACAAAGAAGAATCTGTTTAGAAGAAGCAACCTTCAGAAGATAGACTCCTGTAACAAATACACATGCTCAGAAGAAACGGTTTTCAAAAATCAGTACTCTGCACAAATGTAAACTTCATATGCAATACCAAAAAGAAAATACACTTGTTCAAAAGATGAAAGAAAGTAAGAAAGTTTTTGAGAAGATTTATATGAAACTATTATCAGTGCATCAGAAGAAAGGAATATTGACAACAAGCTCAAGAAGAAAGAAGTTGACAGAACAAACTATAAATCCAACTTACTGGAGATAAAAACACTATTTGCTAGAAATATAAAAATGGCCAGTATTCCTGCATGTCTCACTAACTTCTCCAGAAGAAGGAATCTCAAACTGAATGAAAATACTAGCTCCAGAAGATACATTCTCCAGAAAATATGATCAGTCAAACCTGGTGAGAGAGAAAAGGTGTCGCATGAAAATGACAGCTCCTTTTGTCCAGCTAGGAGCTTGACCCCTTCTCTAAGGCATTCCAACGGCTAGTTAAGCCATCCTTGCCTATACAAAGGAGCTCCCTCTTCATTCCAAGATACACAACACTAGAAGAAGCATTCTGCGCATCAAAATTACCAATTCTACCTTCTAGAGAAATTTCACTTTCTGCAAATCTTTTAGTTTTGTTCTTAAATAGTTAGGAAAGTGTGAAAGAGTATGTGTAGGCTCATTAAAATTCTGTTGTGTTTTATTGATTGTAATATTGAGCCTTTATTGTAATTTTCTCTTCATATCATTGATTGTAACTCTCAAGACTAACAAAGAGTTGTTAGTTCTTTTTGAGAGAGCTATGTAGAGTTTGCAGAAGTTAGGTGTGCCCTCTTGCTACAGATTAGCTGTTGTGTAATGTGTGGGAGCCCACAGATGCTGCAGAAGAATATTGAGTGTAGGAGTCTGCAGAGGCTGCAGAAGAATACTTGACAGAGCCTATAGAGGCTTGCAGATAGAGGTGTCAAAATGGGCCGGCCCGACCGGGCGGGCCGCCCCGAACCCGCCATATGGGAGGGCTTGGGCACTTAAATTAGAGGCCCGAATTTTTGCCGGGCTTTTAGCCCGGAAATGAAAAGGCCCGATCTTAAGCGGGTTCGGGCCGGGCTACCCGATCGGGCTAACGGGCGGCCCATTTTTTTTTTTTTTTTTAAATTGCCTTGCTTTTGAGTTATGCTTAAGTTCGCTGGCATGACCCATTTTTTATTTTTCTTCCATCTAAAAATGTTTGAAGTTCTGAAAATTGAAATTTCTATTGTGAAGTCAATAGATATGGTGAGCAATTATGATTTTCTTTTGATAGATAACATAATTAATTAAAGCAATTATGATCGAGTATATTATTATATTAGTGCATATATATACTTCCTCAAATCCAAGTTTGTCAAATATGTATTTTATAATCCTATTTGAAGAACAATTTTTGGAACAGGTGCAGTATAGGTTTTATTTAATTTAATTTAATTTAATTACATATCAATTGAGTACTATTATAAAATGGAAAAATCTTGGAACAATTTAGAATCAATTTTGAGAACAATTTTTGGAACAGGTGCAGTATAGGTTAATTTAATTTAATTACGTATCAATTGAGTAGTATTATAAAATGGAAAAATCTTGGAACAATTTCGATTCATCGAATGCAAATTCATTTTGCTTTTCCCCTTTTAAATGATTTTTATAACTAAATTGTAATTTTTTTTAGTTTGTAAAAGTATAATTGTTTACAATTTTTAATGAGCAACATTTTTAATAAGTTAATTTTTTTTTTTAACCGGGCCGGCCCGCACAAGCCCGCTACCCGCATAGGGCCGGGCTAGGGCACTAAGTTCACAGGACCGAATTTTAGCCGGGTATTTTAGCCCTGCCCGCACAAGCCCCGCTACCCGATGCGGGCCGGGCCGGGTAGCCCATTTTGACACCTCTAGCTGCAGAAGAATACTAGGTGGTGTGCTGCATTAAGATGCCTGTTGAGGCTGTTTGTTATCAAGGTTGGTATAGTGAAATCCTACTGGGGGTAGGGATTGGACGTAGCCATAAGGTTTAAAAGGTGAACCGGTCTAAAATATTGTGAGCATATTCTTCTCTCCCTACACTCTTTAATTTTTAAAGCTTATTTAATTACTCATAACTCATAAGATAGGATCGCTTTCATACCTACATAAAATTGTTTTCAAACCTATCTAATACCTAAGTAGATGTGACCTCAAGAAAGTCCTTCCAAAGAGAAGAGACTATATTTTCTACATATTAGATTCATTCAAGTAACTAGGATTATTACATATTGTTTTACCTGTTTATCTAAACTTCTAATATCAGCAAATAAAAACACTTGAGCATAATATATTAGAAGTGATTGCAGAATTTTTTAAAATGTCACAATTCAACCCCCTTTTTGTGACTGCAATATTTACTTCATGAATGTCTTTTGCCCCTTTGTCGTTACCACTCATCACTGTCACCAAATCATCGTGTGTTGCCGTCATTCTCTTCCTAAAGAGTAGACAACCACAATCTCCATGTTGCCTCAACGTCTTTCTAGCCACCTCAAGGCATTCAACCCCTAACCCGTCACACTAGAAGACGACGCCAACACCGGAATAGAAACACCAACTCCTTCAGCCGCAACCGCGCACATGATGGTTCAAGATCTGACGACCACCGGAATAACACCACCACCATAATGACTGCAACCGCGCCGCACATGATTCATGTCAAATCTGTCATGTTCATTATCGTTACTGTTCAAATTTGTCATCACTCCCTCTTCCTCCCCGGAACCACTGCCCTTGCCTCCATGCCGGAACTGTTACTGTTCAGATCTTTCGTCACCCCCTCTCTTCCTCCTTTGAGACGTTTGATCTGTGTCTGAACCGCCGTGTTGCATCACCCAGCCTAAAGGTGTCAAAGTGAGCCAACCCGGCTCACGCGGGTTGGCTCACCACGAGTTAGGCTAAAAGTGAGCCGAGCCGAGTTGGCTCACTTTTTTTGTGAGCTGAAAAAAATACCAACCCGGCTCGACCCACCGCGGGTTGGTGGGTTAAGCAAGCTAGCTCACCCCAACTTAAAAAATTATAAAAATAATAAAAATATTAAAAAAGGTCAAAAAAATTAGAAAAAAATATAAAAATTTATAAAAATTACTTAAAAATATAAAAAAATAATAATAATTAACAGTGAGCCAACCTACCTCAACCCGGCTCGAACCCACTTTGGCTCGCGAGTTAAGTGAGTTGACCCACTTATAACCCGCGAAAATGTGAGCCTATATTTTACCAACCCAACCCACCGGTGAGCCGGGTTGGGCCGATTGGCTCACCGAGCTCAACCCAAATTAACATCTCTAACCCAGCCTAGTCGTGTCGTCGTCGTGTTCCTCCTCGCTGATGAAGCAACTACCACTTGTATATCACCGAATGAATTTGGAAAGGGTGGAATGAAATTGGAAACTGGAAAGGCACATAACTCTTTGGAATCTCTTTTTTTCATTTTTTTAATTTTTTTCTTAATCTTTAACAATTTCAGGAAATAAAATATGACCCGATCTGATCCAACTCGTTGATATTCAGGTTGGTTCGGTTCAAGTTGTCTACCCAAAACAAAAAAAAGACCCCAACATGCCGATATTTTATTGGCTCGGATTTCAAATCACCCTGAACCCAACCCGATCAAATTACACCACTAGGTAGGACCACATGTTACCTGTGAATGTTGCAAGCTTGCAAGTAAGTACGAATGCCAATGGGGAATAGTTAATAGATACTGGTTATTCACACCCATGGTAAATATGCATCTTGTAGCTGCACGAGTGCTTTTTAAGTGGAAAAATGATTTTTTTATATCCACGGGTATTAGTTGATATCTATTAAATTATGAAAAATATAAATAGTTAACCTAATTTAAAATATCTTTTTTAAATCATAATTTAATTAAAATAAAAATAAAACACTTAAAATTAAGTAGCATTATAATTTCAAATGTATATCTATATAGCATGTATCCACGTACACGAATACCCTAATACTCGTATCTTCCCCATTAATAAATGGGTAGAGAAAATTTTCAATTGTGTTTACCCGTGGACACATGTAATTTTTGCTGACGGGTTTTTACTCGCGGGTATCCATGGATGCAGGTAATTTTTCCATCCCCTACCTACAACTTCAATTACTTGTAAAATTTAATAAACATTTTTAGAATTGTTAATTGGAGAGCTTCTGAAAAAGTTGAATATTAAAGACTAATTTCAATTTATGAAAGAAGTTAGAATTATTTTACCTTTTTATTCATTTTATTTTTTTCTCCAATAAGGATAGGGTAATTCTAAATTACTATATTTCATGTGTTACGATAATAAAGAAAGAGTTTCAAATGATAAATAAGATAAATTTTTATAATAAATAGAAGAAATTTCAAATGACATATATTCACAAAAAAATTCAATATTTTTTTTGTTATATTTGACTTTTTAGATTATCATCAACAACTCATCTCATACTTTACTCTCTTCCTGATCATTACTCTTAATTAATTTCAAATTTTTTATAATTTTAAAATTCTCCACCAAAGACATAGCTAGATAAATTTATCCAAATTTTCCTTATATGAGTTCTCTAGTGGTGGAAATAGGTCAGATTGTTCGTAGGGGGATATGACCCAGCCTATTTAAGGCCTAGCTCGGCTCAACTCGTTTAATAAAAAGATCAAGCCTAGACTTTTGAAAAAGCATTTTTAATTAAATATGTCAGATTTAGGCTTATTAAAAAGTCTATTAGACTTGGCGGGCTAGCCTATTTATAAGTCATATTATTTTTAATAAAAATATAAATATATTATACATAATAAATAATATAATAATATATAATTAACTTTTTAATTTCTCCTATTGGATTATTTAGAGATAGACTTGTTGGCCTATTTAAAGACATATGTAAGTAACATATTTACATTATTAAAAAGCAAGTCTATTAGTCAATAAACATACTATTTAGATTTAGAGATAAACCTATTGGCATTTGAAAGTCATAATATGAAATTGTATTTTAAACAGGCTAATTGGCCAAATCAGGCTTTCAAACAGGCCAAGCTAGCTAGAAAAAGGACATATGACAGGTAACAGGTCAGACTTGGGTCACTAAAATATAATGCAAACCAGACTTGGCCTTGCAAAGCCCAACTTGTCTCGACCTACTTTAACCCTTAGAGTTCTCCTTCTTCACCTTATTTTTCTTTTTATCTATCTCTTTTAAATTCCAATCACATTATCCATAACGTCTCTCACTTTTTCTTTTAGAATAAACCACCATTTTAGTCTTTGAAGGTATCACACTCTCTCTCCTATTTAGTCCCTAAAGTAAATAAAAATAAAAATTAGTGTCCTCGAACTTTCAAATATCCATCACATTGGTCCTCGAACAGAGACCAATGTGACGAGATAATGAGAAAGTTGGAGGACTAATGTGATGGATATTTGAAAGTTCAATGACTACTTATACAATTATTTTAGTTTGGGGACTAATTAGAAAAAGATGACTAGTTCAGGGACGAATTTGAGGGTTTATTCTTTCTTTTATCTCTATTTTTAAAGGTGGATCCCGTAAATGTGTATCTATAATTTTCTATCCTCCTACCCTTAAATTAATTAAGCTCCTTCATCAATTAATTAATTAATTAATTAACTGCGGAAAACATTGACCACTTATATCTTTTTATATAAATTTCGTGTATTTAAACCCTATATATATATATAGAGGGTCCAAATTACACCGATATAAATTACACCAAGTGTTACACCGTATATTTTTTTAACGGATCATTATATATATATATATATATCATGTCACTCTAAACATAAAAAAAATGACATTTATTAAACTTTACCAGACATGAGAGTTTTATTAATTATCTTAATTAATTAAAAGCAGTGTGCGACTGTGGGGTGATTGATTCCTTACACACTTTGATCAAACTTCAAATGTTTAGAACTGAGGAAATTATTTTTGCATGAATTTCACTTTCTAAGGGTCAAAAGATCAGCAACTTAGATCTAAAGTTTTCCAAAAGATCACGCGCTGCATGCCAGATTCATTGAAAGAGAGTTGAGTAGGAATTCCGATATGAAAGTCTACTACAGCCAACCGACTGAAAATTCAATTTTTTTGTTTTTTATACTTACATATATGATGTTTCTACAATTCTATACTTATCGTTTAAGGCATTTTTATGATAGAAGGCTTGGAAGTAAAAAGAGTGATGAAAAATTACTTATTTTTTAACTTTTATTTTATATTATATGAAATTTAATATTATATTTCTATTTAAATTAGGACTTTTTTCAGGGTGCATAAGTTAAAAACCTATTGCACTATAATATTTTAACCGTTAGATATTTCTAGAGTTATTATTAATATTTGAAATTATATTATTCATCTTAAAATTAATTATAAAGTTAAATAATTTAATTTATATTTTTTAACTATAAAAAAATCATATTCTCTTTAATATTTTTATCATACCAATATTTTAAAGTAACAATCCATGCTATGTATGAGATATTTTTTAGAAGTTAATATAAAATCAAGGCGCATTATGTCATATTTATAAATTAGGGATAGAATGCATTTTATGCCTTAGTTTTAGATAAAATTATAAATTATAAAAATCAGACCGGTGGTCAGTTGAATTGGAAACCAATCAGGTGGTGATTACTTAACTTTAAAAATAAGTAAATCAGAACCACTAGAAAATCGATGAAAACTAATATTTGAACCTTTTTTTTCAAAATTTTTATATGTTTTTAAATTTTATAATTTTATTTAATTTAAAACATTTTAAAGATAAATAAGACTCATATTTAAGAATTACATACATAAATATATATTATTTATTAATTATTTATAATAATTTATAACTTTATATTTTTTTTATTATTTAAAATATTATATAATATTAAAAATATATATTTATTTATTACTGGTTCAATAAAGTTTTCAAAACATACATTGTAGGCCACTCTACACTAATTCCAGTGCCAAATAAAAAATTAACAAGTAATTATTTTTTATTTTCCTTTAAATTTAAACTTTAATTTTGATGTAAGACCATTTTAAAATTTCAAATTATTACACAATTATATATATTGTCACGCGTTACTAGAAATTAATTTGATTTTTATATCAATTTTTTTTGGTAAATAAAGTTTAAGGTGAGAGATGGTACCCATATCAAATACCTACTCTTTTTATGATATGAAAGTGCATTGAATGGTCGAATAAAAGAATTTAAATAAGTAGTGTATTAAAATTAAATTTTTTTTTGGTAATTAACTCTTTAAACTGATACACATTACCACATTATTAAAATTATACCTTTAAAAGAAAATGTTTTTTCATACAATGAATATGGATTAGAACCTATTTAGTTATCTTGATCTCATCATCACATTCTTGATGCCAGTTGAAACTTACTAGCTGAAAAAAGCTATATTACTTTATTTAGCTTACAACTCAACTGCTTCATTTGACAAATTAATCTTTTAAAAAAGTGCTGCCTTGCTCCAATTGGGGTTGAATCATAAAAAAAAATGTAGACGGAGAAGATGTAAGATGACCCTTCGGTGCTAAGCAAAAAACAAACGCGTGTAAGTTTAATAGTCAACTTTAATGTCTACAAACTTTGGTACAAACTTAAAGCAACACATTAGGGATAATTAGCACCACTTTGGATAAAACTTCTATAAAAATATTTTTAGGAGGTAAAAATAAAATAAATAAAAAAGGTAAAATAATCAATTCAACTTTTTTTATAAATTGAAATTAGATATTTATGGAAAAGTTAAATGAGAAAACTTATAGAGAAGTTGATTGTAGAGATTAATTTCAACTTATAGAAGAAGATGAATTCCTTTTATCTTCTTTATTTATTGCAACTTCTGATGAAGTGTATCATCTAAACTGACCATTAATCTCATTGAAGAAAGGTTTAAAGTTTAGGTATTTTAATTAGTCAATATACAACTATTATAATAATGCTAAAATTGGTGTGATTATTAGTCATTTAAGTGGTACTATTATTACTCGTATGATCAATTAACTAAAGAATTGAAGTTCTGACCTGATCTCACTGAAATCAGACAAACGAAGAAGTTTCTTACTTACTTCTCTTGAACGTAATTATATGATTGCTGTAGGCAACATTCAGCCAGCAAAGGTCCAAATTGAACCGTTATTACTTGTTGGGGCTCTTTTGGCATTCACACGACAAGGTAAAACCCGCGTTGAGACTTAGCTTACAAGATAATGTAATTACACAAATTATTATGATTATTATTTATTATCATTTTGGTTGAGTGAAACTAGAACAAATATTCTCCACTATACATATATTCTGTTAAAATCGAAGTCAATTAAGTATGACTAAATATAATATTATTATGCTTGTTTTGGTTTCTGGAATATTTGATTTAGGCAGTCAATTTTTACCTTTTGCTTTGTTGTCGTGTTGTATGTTTCGCATGAAAAATATCAAATCAAAGCGTTACAAGATGGGGCCCTATGAATGAAAATGGTTTACCAAACAATTGTAAACACTTTGACAAAACAGGGCAGGGAGCAGCGGAAGTCATTGTGTTCATAGAAAAATGACGCGGGTTTGCACTTTGTTATCTTTGAATTTGATTCGATCAAATCACACACCGAGAATCCCCATTTTTCTAATCCATCATAATCATTATCATAAATGAATATATCAAGTTTCCATTACACTTTTTTGAAAGCTCGAATAATCTTCAATTTCCCCATGCATTGATTTGATCATGGCTTGTGTATAGTCTACGTGTTAGGTTAGGATACCTGCCGAGCCAAATCGCCTTGAGATACATTTGACATGGACAACCCTGGCCACAGACCATTATATATATGGAACTTCCATAAGCTGATAAGTCACACCATCTTAGACACAAACACTAGTTGAAGAGCTAAGTAAGCTACTAATGGCTTGTTCTAGATTAACAATTAGTTTGGCTCTCTTTGTCCTCGTATTGGGGAGTGCCAATGCACAACTTTCTACAAATTTTTATTCTAGTTCTTGCCCAAAACTCCTTTCCACTGTGAAATCCACAGTGCAATCCGCCATATCAAAGGAGTCCCGCATGGGTGCTTCTCTGCTTCGTTTGTTCTTCCATGATTGCTTTGTCAATGTAATTTACCTTGCCTTCTCTCACACTTATACATACATTTAAGCTACTTTCTCCTCTCCCTCCATGCATGCATCAACTAAGTGTCTAACTCAGAATGAATTCCACATAATTTATTTTAAATTGTTTTTTTCTAATGTTTTTTTTAACATTTTCAACCATTAATTTTAGAATAAATTCTATTTAACTGTAAATTAAACAGACACTAATTCTATGTTATTAAGTGGAATAATACACTCGTTATGGTATTTAAACTATGAGAGTCTCTAGTTAATGGACTAATCTTTTAGTTTGAACTCTGGTAGCATGTTTAAGTCATAATATTCTATGTTATGAAAAGAGGGAAAGATACAAATACAATCTCAATATCTTATATTTTTACATATTATATGAAATTTTGACTAGTGCAACTTTTTTATCTTGTTTACAAAAAAGGAGAGGGCATGCGATTAATTAATGACTAAGAATTTCAATTGCAGGGGTGTGATGGTTCAATTCTACTTGATGACACATCAAGCTTCACTGGGGAGAAGAATGCAAACCCCAACAGGAACTCTGCTCGTGGATACGAAGTCATTGACAACATAAAGTCAGCAGTAGAGAAAGTGTGCCCAGGAGTTGTGTCCTGTGCTGATATCCTTGCAATCTCTGCCAGAGACTCTGTTGAGATCGTAAGTGGTCAATGATCCAAAAGCACAATAAAGCATTTAATTTAATCATATAATATACACCGGCTGAATTAATTATATTTTAATTTCACCATTATATCTATAGCTTGGTGGTCCTACTTGGAATGTGAAACTTGGAAGAAGAGACGCTAAGACGGCTAGCCTCTCTGCTGCCAACAATGGAATTCCTGCACCCACTTCTAACCTCAACCAACTCATCTCAAGATTTAGCGCTCTTGGACTTTCCACCAAGGACTTGGTCGCATTATCTGGTACCTAAATATATATGTCACATTAATTTGCTAATTATTATGTGTACTTGATTTATCGTAAAATCACGTTTTAAACGTGATTTATCAACGCTTGAAACGTGATTTTACAGTAAACCAAACACACTTTATGAAGAAAATACTAATAACGAGTAGTGCTGGTTAAGAAATAAAAAATAAAATATTTTTATTGAAGCGTATAACATTTAATATTACCACCTTGATTTCCAATAAAAATCTTTTATGTGTGGCAGGACTCTTGATATAATAGCATTATATATCTTTCATTTAATTTCTTAGCTTAGTATAAATTAGGAAGACATCGTTTTCCTGTCATTAATTTGGGGTGCTATGCTATCTCTGTTTTCAAAAGGTGGTCACACAATTGGACAAGCAAGGTGCACTAACTTCAGGGCACGTATCTACAACGAGACCAACATAGATAGCTCTTTTGCTAGCACAAGGCAATCAAGCTGCCCCAGAGCCTCAGGGTCAGGGGACAACAATTTGGCACCCCTTGATCTTCAAACTCCAACTTCCTTTGACAACAACTACTTCAAAAACCTTGTTCAGAAGAAGGGTCTCCTCCACTCTGACCAGCAATTGTTCAATGGTGGGTCCACTGATTCCATAGTGCGTGGCTACAGCACTAACCCAAGCTCTTTTTCCTCTGATTTTGTCAGTGCCATGATCAAGATGGGAGATATTAGTCCTCTCACTGGCTCCAACGGAGAGATCAGGAAGAATTGTAGAAGGATCAACTAAGTCTAAATGTATAAGGGTCCTAGTATTATATATACATAATTGTGTTTTAGATATGAGTAGAATAAGTTGTTAAAACATGTTTTGATTGTCTTTCGGATTCCGAATGCAGTGAAGTGTGTTTCCTGCCTCCCTTTATCTTGCTTGTTTTTTTACTTTTTCTTTTCTTTTCCTTTTACACTAATATTGTAGGAAAAGGCCTTTATCAAGTTAGCATAGCTTGTAATTTTCCTTTATAATATTCCATTTGGTTTCAGTTTTCTTTTTGTTAATTATGTCTATATGTTCCCTTTTATATTTCCTTTCCTAATTTTTTTAGTTTTTTTTCTTTTTATTTTACGCCAAAATGTTGGTAATTTGTTTCCAATTTGGTACTCATGAACTTTTAATTTTAGTAATTAGTTAATTACATTTTTTTGTCAACTAGTAATTATGTCATTCAAGCTGTTTTTCATTTTCTGTATTTCACATTTTAGTTCGTTATTCAGTTTGTAGAATTCTGTTATCAGTTAGTTTTAGAGTAGTTGTTTTATGTTATTCTTTTCCCTCCTTTTTTTCATTCTTTGTCGAGCTTATATATAGTAAGCTCTACATTTTGTATCATCAAGTTAGTGTAATATTAATTTCATTTGTTGAGCTTATATATAGTAAGCTCTGTTATCAGTAATTGATTTGATCAGCTAGCCAAGTTAAGCTATCTCCACCTTCCTTCCAAATAATTAAATATGTTAAAGGAGGTCAATCTTTTACGATTCAGATCATTTACAACTTTTACGTCCTAATCAGAAACAAATCAACAATTTACAATCATTTTCTTGACTTTATATATATTGCACAAGAATTAATTATATATTTTCAATTTACTATATAGGAGACCAGAAAATCTGACTCGTTGGAAAAATAAAAATTGGAATCTCATATAAATATGCGTTGTGATCAGTAAACCTCTAATTTTATTTAAGCAAACATTGCCAGTAAGAAAATGATCAGCATAGTTTACATTGGCAAATCGAGCAATTTGATAAATGTCTGACATCTTCAATTAATCTTTCTGCAGCTGTAGTCAACCCCCTGTCCCAGACCCACATATATATATAAATGCCATGGAAGTAGGAAAAGCTCAAATTTCTTGGAGTTCACATGGCTATGAAATTTTGGAATAATTTATTAATAGCTAGCTCCGTCTGTCATAATTTTTTCCATCTAAATGGTTGTCCTATAAACATTTCTCTAACAAGGCCTAACTATTTTAATTTCTTTGCGGTGATCAATCCTGTGAAATTTTCCACGTTATGTACCTAATTGTATTATTTTTCAATTCAGAGACTTTAAACAAAACATGTACTGTACACAATTTAGCGAGATTACAGCTTGGGAGCGCATTGGTCAACATGATCATGTTATTCTCAAGATAAAATGAAAATTTTATGCGAAAAGAATTTCAATTTTTCGTGAAAATGTTGTACGTTATTTAATTATGGTGGGATGTCAAGTATTAGTCTCATATCGGATAAGAATTAACATGGAGAGCAATATATAAGTGGAAAGACCCATAAACCTAACATCTTAAGGTTTTGGGTTGGATGTGGTGTCTAGCTCATTGGACATTCAACAAGACAATTAATATCATTGTTTAGAGCCCCCAAATTTATAAGGCCTCCAATTTTTTTAATAGTAGTATCATTGATATAAAATATTTTAAAAAAAATGGATAATGTTTGAGATAGGGTCCAATATTTTATAAGACCCATATTTTGCATTTTTTATATCTCTTTTTTTTCTTATCATTTAAACTACTTAAAAGTCCACATCTCATTTATTAGTTTTTACAAATGAAAAGTTACTCAATACTCAACAGTGAGTTCATTGTATCAGTGGTATTGTTGAACCTATGATCTATTGGCTACTTGTACGGTTATTGAAATGGATATAGAGCCCAAGTTCAATGAAAAACATAAGATTCATAGGAAAAAAACATTTAATGACACTGTTAGTGATGAGATAGCTCATTCTGCTGAAAATTCGTTTCACATTGATTATTTTTTGTATGTATTAGATCAGTATATTTCTTCTATTGAGAGTCGATTTGAACAATTTTTAGAATATGAAAAACATGTTTGGTTTTTTATTTGATTCAAATAAATTTAAAACTTGAGCCAGGGGAGAATGAATTGAAAAAGTATTGTATCAATCTTGAAAAGATTTTGAGTTTTGAGAATCATTCTGATATTGATGGTCTTGATTTATTTCAGAATTAAAGTTATTAAAAGAAATTCTAAGAAATGAAATTAACACACCATTAAAAAGATTGAACTATATAAAAATGTTAGGTTCTTTTCCAAATACATACATTGCTTATAGAATGTTATTAACATTACCTGTAACTGTCGCGACCGCTTAAAGAAGTTTTCAAAATTAAAATTGATTAAATCATATTTGAGATCAACTATGCTACAAATGCTACAAGATAGAATGAATAAGTTAACTATATTATTTATTGAGAGTGAAATATTAGAATTATTTGATTATAAAACTTTAATAAATAATTTTACAGCTCAAAAAGTCAGAAAAATAACGTAAAAATTATTAGTCTATATTAACATGGACCCTATCTTAATTTTTGTCTAAGACCCCGAAATTCCTAAATACGACTCTGCGTGCATATCTAGCGGGATGATAACCAAAGAAAAATTGAAGTAACCCAAACTACATGAGAACAAAATTATCTTGCTCCAAGATTAAGATTATAATAAAACTCCACGGAAGAATTAATCCATAATAATTATCTTGCTCCAAGATTAAGATTATAAAACTCCACGGAAGAATTAATCCATAATAATGTAAATTTCCAGTTCAAACAGAGTTAATTTATGTGAAAAAATGCCTGTGGTTTAAAAAAAACAACACAAGCTCACACAACTTATGGCCGTAAAGGGCAGAGCTATATGGCAACAATTTCATCCCGACTAAACATGAATTAGATCCACATGCAACATGCTTAACTTGAATTGATATCTCTAATATTGTTGTCCAAAGGTTGCTCACAAACCTGACCATCTTTTTCCATTCTCTACTCAAATTCTTTCATTAATTCAATTTAAATAATAATATTCAAGAAAAATAATAAAAATGATGTGCTTGATACAGAACAAGTCATACAAATAAGAATATATTATCAAAATGATATTTTAATAATATATATAGATTAAGAGTGTGTTTGGCTTGCCATTTCAGCTAGCTGAAAGTTGAAAATAGTAGCTGAAATCATTTCAGCAGTGTTTGGGAATGTAGCTTTTTTGGGTAGTTACAAACTTTTCTTAAAAAGCTACTTGGGGTAGCTTTTTTAAAAAAGCTCCATTTTTCAGCTACTAGCTGAAAATTAATTACAAATTTAGCCTTCAACCACCATCACTTATCATTATTTAATAATTAATGTTGTAAATGTCATTTTACCATTTTCAACTAGTTTTACCAAACATATTCAATAGCTTTTCAACTTTCAACTAACTTTAAGCTTTCAGCGAGTTTTTCAGCTTTCAGCTAGCTTTTCAGCTAGTTTTACCAAACACATTCTAAGTATAACATCATAATTAATTTTATTTTACATTATTTTTCAATTTATAACAAGTAAGAAAATAATGTCTTATGTGCATGATAAATATATAAGGTTTAATAATTAAATAAAAAGGTGTTCGAGAGTATGGAACTCAGACTTGGATGCTATGTGGATTTGAGACTTACGGCTCCGAGATCTTGGGCTCAAAACTGAACTCTGGTGATTCTCCATATTGGTCCACAGTGGGGAGGAGTATCTATAAAGACACTCTGACGCCCAAATTAGCCTGAACCCTAACAGAACACAGTAAATGAGGTAATTAATGAGTACATAAAGGTTTTTTAAATCCTATTTATAGAGTTTGGAGGAGAGAGGTAAAACCCCACTACCCAAAAGACGCAATGATGGAACGTTACCACTCCCCAGAAACGAAGGCACGATTTACATCGTGCAGATAAAATCTTCATACCCGCTAGGACACGTGTCCAAGTTCAGATAACCGTCACAGAGAAATGGAGCAATTATCCCCAAAAGAAAAAGAAAAGAAAAGAAAATGAAACGTCTTCTACAAGTTATTAATTTTTTTTTTAAAAAAAGACATAAATTGGTGCCTTAAGAGACATTAAAGATAAAAAAATTAGCTTGAATCACTTCTTACTTTGACCTCGACTATAAAGCTTAGCCAAGCTAGGGGGCATCTGTTCCGGGGGCAACCTGAATCCAATCTGACAACCTGCCTTCCCCAACCGATTCGAACATGGGTGTGTACAAACTTGACATCTATCTAGACCCTAAAGTAGCGTGTAACTCAACATATATGCATAAAGAAGTACATTCTTCGCTAGCATGGCGTAACCACATCAAGACACCCCTACTGGACATAATCCTCTCCAAACTAAGAAGGACACTTGGCAAAGCAGCCTCAGAGTGAATCACTCTCCACTCACACTCTCATAGAAGTTTCTACAAGCCCTATAAATACCTACATGCAAACTTTTAACAAGGTACGCTATTTTCATATTTTACCAACACTTTATCAAAATATAAACTGACTTCTGGGTTGAGTATCTTTGTAGGCACAATAATCATCTTTTCCAAACACTAGTGAGGAGCTTGGAGGATTGGAGCGGATCGAAGAGGAACTTATTGGAGCTGGAGAAGTTCATTTGTTTCATTAGTACATCATGATATAACAAACATTCTACACCAAATTTTAAGCAATCTAATTAAACTTGATGGACTAATATTTGCTCGTGAAAATTGCTTTACTAGAGAGATTAAAATGTTGATCACTTAGGGGGAGTTCTGAAGTGTACAAATAAAACTTGTGTAATGGTGCAGAGGTAATAATTTTTACCTACTATTACAGGTTTCAACTGTTTAATTTCTATTTTTTTTTTAAACATTTAAATATTTGAAAGCCTCCCCATAAATTTATGATATTGTAATTTAAGTGAGCAAATAAACTGGACAGCCCAACAATGGTAGCTAGAGTGAACAGTGAACGGAGACAGAGTGTTGGAAGCGGCAAATGTCATCGAGGGATTGGATGCGTTTGGTTAGCCTCAACTTCTGAGAGAAATAATGACATTTGCAAATGAGATATGAATTAAAATTCAAAAATGAGAAATGAATGAGAATTTTTTTTTCTTCCAAGCATCTCATACCTAATAATCAATGAAAATTTAATTATGAATTGAGTTAAAAATGAGATTTGAATAAGAAATTTTCATATGCTTTCAGAGACAGTGATCAGTGCCAAATTGGGTTGTACTAATCTCTGCATAATCTAGTTTAGGTTCTTTTCAATGATAAAGTACAACATTAATTATTTCTAGAGGACTGACATTGCACATGATCTCAAGTTGGAATGATTCTAGAGTTAACATCATGAATATGAAATTGAAAGGTAGGTTTTGGTTTCTTTGTATTAAGCTAAGGTGTGCTATAAGGGAAAATATATGTATGTCCTTTGTGTGAAGGACAAATATAGTTAAGCAGTTAACTGTCTTAATCATCTACAAGGAATTAAAATGCTGAAATTAGAGTTTTTGAAATCAAGCAACTGTGTTAGAATCTTAAATATGAAAATGCTTTCTCATTGTGATAGCTTGGGTGAGATGTCCCAGATCACCATACCACTGCCCATTACACAATTGACAAAAGTCATTTTCTTTTAAAGATTATCAACTTATCTTGAAAGATGTCCAATCTTTTTCCTTAGTACAGTGACATAATTAATATTAACTAAGGAGGAATCATTTTCAGCTGGCTTAAAAGTTTGAAAGCAATTTCATAATTAATGAACTGAAAGAAGGAATGAGTGTGTGTTTCTTAATATATACTTAATGATTGCTATGTTTCCTTTGAAAATTGCCCTCAATTTCTACACATTGAATGTGGTGTGTCGGTAATTGAGGGTTACGCATTTCTGATCAAACACTTCCCCAACTAATTAAGAACCACAGGGAAGGAACTGAAACATTTTCAATTACAAATAGCTCTAAAATAAAACGAAAGAGATCAGTGGAAATTATATGTTTTTATATATATAGGTGCTGTTGGAAGAGCTTATTTGAACTTATCTTATGACATAAGCACTTATGTAACTGTTTGAGTAAACTTCTGAAAAGGGCTTATGACATGCTCATAAACGGTTTTTAGCTTATTTCAATAAGCTCTTGAAAATAGCTTATAGAATAACTTATGGAGAATTTAAGTACACTACACCTTCTTCAATTTTCATCAATCTTTTTAAGAGTTTTATTTATTAAGTGTTTATTAAATAAAAACTTATGTTATAAACACTTACTGTATTTCCAAACGGGCCATAGTATACGTTGTCATTAATTAATAAGAATATACATCTAGAGGCGAGGATGTTGAGGACTAAACGGAGTCAGAGTCAATGGCTGAATCTGCATGATTCATGTTAATTTTAAGGGTCAGCTTGCGGTTTCTATACGCTGATTGGATGCACATTATAACATATTACATTTTTTCTTGTTTTATTATTTTTCAGAAGAAGCTAGATACCAACTATATATAAACATTAATTCCGATCTCAAAGTGGACTAATTTTAATTGGTAATATACGAACATTTAAATATTATATATGGAAGTACAACTGGTTTATGTTTTGTTTAATTAATGGCTAATCACTTGAATAAACGACCTATGAAGTTCTTTTTACAGTCCATCATATAAGATGATTCTTATATAACACAGTCACAACATACTCACTCAATTTATTAATTAATAACATAAGCTTAAATAAAAGAACTTCCAATTTGTAGACCTGTCCAGCTGCCTCAATAAGAAGTAAGAACCACATGCAATTGAATCAGAAGGATGTGATTAAGAAAGTCAAACACATTTAAGAAGTCACACGTGAGCAAGCTCTCATTGAGCTGGCATTTATATATCCAACATAAACAATATATTCTCTTCTCTCTTTTCTTCCATTGATCCTTCCTAATTCCTGTTAAGACATTAACAACAAACAAAAACAACTATCTTCTTCTATCATATCAGTCTTTCTCTCACTCTTTCTTTCTATTTCTTATTCTATATATAAACCCTTCTGTCTATTTCTTATAAATTAAATACAGATGGACATTTTTGTCCTTGGATATAGTGTATTTATACCTTGCCTTTTAAGCACACTTATTTTCCTTTCTTCTTTTCCTTCTGGACTGATCATCTCCAACACATCTCTCTATTCTCTTCTTCCCATACTTCATACTCAGAGTCAGAGGGCATGCCTGAATGTCCAGAGAAAGGTAACAAACATAAATCCCTTCTCAGTTATAATCTTCTTATATATACAGTTTAACACATACACACACACTGTTCCAAGCTTGAAACTTTTTCCATCATGTAAAATCTTATTTTTACAAAACAATTTAGTGGATTGATGCTCTGTGAAAAAGTTTTAATTTAGTCCTTTCTGGAATTAACTCAGTTGATGATATATATGATCATTTAATTATTATCCCTTGAAAAATGATATATGTTAATTAAATTTGATATGCTTATTATTGTTTATGGTAGGGAGAGATTGGATGAGATAGGGAAGAAGATAAAGAGGGAAGGAGATCATGTTTCTTCTCCTCAAAGTGGGAAGAAGACAAATGTTGGGTCCACCTGGAACCCTAAATACCATAACCCCATGTGCAGCATGTAAGCTTATTGAGAAGAAGATGTGCCCAAGAATGTCCCTTTTCTCCATATTTCTCTCCCCATGAACCCCAGAAGTTTGCTTCTGTCCACAAAGTTTTCGGTGCCAGCAACGTCTCAAAGATGCTAATGGTACATATATATTATTTACAACATCATATATATGTATCTTATATATATACTAATTAATAGATTTTACTTAAAAGCAAAGATATATATAACGTTTTATATATGGACAAAAGAACACAAAATAAGTAATAATTTGTGGTGTGATATATTTGTGTTCTCAGGAGGGTAGCAGAGTATCAGAGAGCAGATGCAGCAAATAGTCTAGTTTATGAGGCTAACGTGAGGCTAAGAGATCCTGTTTATGGATGTATGGGTGCAATTTCTGCTTTGCAACAGCAAGTTCAATCTTTACAAGCTGAACTCAATGCAGTAAGAGCTGAAATACTCAAATACAAACTCAGGGATGCTAACATGATTGTACCCTCTTCTCATGTTGCAATTCTCCCTTCCTCTGTGGCTGTTTCAATTGCTGCTCCACCACCACCTCCACCTCTTCCTCCAACTTCTTCCTCTTCTTCCATGTACAATATCCAACAGAGGGATCCTTCCAATTATAGCAGAATTTCAAGTGATAACATTTCCTATTTTGGTTAATTAAATTATTTACTAAAAGTAATTATATATTCCATTTGTTTCTCTCTAATTAAGATGGAATAAATAATTAAGTAAAGAAAAGGAGAGTATTGATACACTTGTTGTTATTATTAAGGCCTGGCTCTATGCTTTTTCTTTCTTGTTATATGTTGTCTTAATCCATATCATTAATTAATGCCCCAAATTACCCCTCAACATGGTTGGTTATTAAAACGTTAATTTCTTCTGCTCCTTTCATGATAAAGCTATATATAATCCTGTGCTTTACTAGTGCATATATAAATTTCTTCCCCAGCCTCAAGTACAACCGATATAGCTAGATCAACACAGTTCCAACTTGGTGCCAATTGGCTATTTAGTATTATATTATTTTATGAAGCAGAGGAAGTTGCTTTATTAATTACAATTGGGTTTGTTAAAGAAATTGCAAGAGTGGGGGAGAAGGGCATCCCTAGCTAGTATTGTTGGTTAGAATCAATTAATTGACACGTGACATCTCTGGTTCGGTTGGTGACTATGTTAATCTGTGCCAGTGCCACTGATCAAGAATCTGTCTCAAGTTGAAGTTGCGGGAGACAAAAGGTATGCTTGCGATCTTTTACCACCTCGAGTGATCAGAATTAATAAACTACTTCTGAGAACCTTGGTTAATATATATATATATATATATATATATATATATATATGGGAATCCAGAAGCATGTTTATATATGACTGAGCTATTTAGCTTTACTTAATTAACTATCATTTGTAATATTATACTATATCAACTACAATCCCTTGTATCAGGTATATTTGTAATAATTCACGATAAAATTAAAGCACATACATTTCTCACCTAAGGAAGAGGGATCCTTACATTTATATATGTGCAAAAGACTTTATTATAAGCTTGGGCATTCTCATCTGGTATTTTGGTGCATGCTTATTTTTATGTGTAATTTTCAGAGTCAGCGGAGGCAGAGGGTATCAAGGGATACAATTAACATAAAAAGAATAAATAAATATAGAAAGGAAGCAAGGGTAGGCTAGGCTATAGCTAGCTAATAGATGAAAGTAGGTATGAAACGTATTCGGTGGATGGTCATACTCCATTGACGTACGGTTATTTAATTTGTGATGAAGAATGAGTTTCCTTGGCGTGAGGATTTCAGTTAGCTACTCTACAATGGGTTCTATGAGGAAGTCAGCATTACATTTATAATTGAGTAAAGAGTAAAATTGATTTTAAAACATCTATAAAATTAATGATTAAAAATAAGTCATACATATATTTTTATAAAATATGTTAAGATAAAAGTGATTTGAAATCAATTTTATAAAATTTATTCTACTAGAAACAAACGAGCATGAAATCTTAGTTATATAAGTAAGAAATATAAAGAAAAAGACTTGCACTTTCTTCTATAATTTCATTTTAGATCTTTCTTTTGGTGAAAAGTTACATATATATTGTATGGACAATCAAGTGAGAGATAGAGAGAAATTAGAGAAATATGAGATATAATAAATGATATTATGTATGATATAATAGAGAAAGATAAAAGAAAATATGTTGTATATCGAAGATTCTAGAGTGGACTAAACAAAATTTGGTCCACTCAGTCCAGTTTATATTTTTTACTTACAAAAGGTGAATCGATAATTTTATTTTTAACTAAATAGTCTTTATTTATATATATATATATATATATGACTATTTAAGTTTAATTTAAGGAAAAATATGGATTTATAATACAACATATTTAATTTCGTTGATTATATCAATTTAAAGTTAAAAGGTAAAATTTTACAATATATAATAATATCGATTTAAATTTTTATTATTTTTAAGTAATATTTCATAAAAATAACTTAAAATTATTTTAATATCAATTATTAATAAAATGAGCGTTAAATTTGGTGATTAGAAAATTAAATTATTATATTTTTCCACATTTTAGATGACGTGAAACCATGTTCACCGTAAACAAATTCATATTATATAAATTATTATATAGTTTTGTTGTATGAACATTATAACTGATGCACAAAACCATACTCGTCTACATATTATTGCTTTGAATCTCCTTAAAAACTTTAAAAAACCCTTATAGATGTAGATGTGACATGTTGGTCCCATGTCATGATTGCTTAAACTCTTGGCATCTTCATGGTGTTGACATAACCCAATCATCATTCCTTGTATTTGAACGAATTTGTAATCCTCTTTTAACAACTTATTAGAAACCATAATTAAGATAATTTTTGGCTTCATTGAATTCACGATTGATGACCATCGTTGAGTTTACTATATAGTTAATTTAATTAATCATATATATATATATATATATATATATATATATATATAAAGAATGTTTCAATCGTACGTTATATAGTAAGGTTTTTCCTGTATTTTCTTTATTTATTTTGAGTTCTCGATTTCATAATCATGCATGTGAGAGAGGGGGGACTCCAAGATGTAGGTTTTCACTGAGCATGCATACGTAGATATCACTCAACTCTTCTTCCATTTTGCCAACATGATATATAGACTGATAATATTATTTTGATTTTATCAATGGGTGATTGGGCGACCAGAGTTTTCAGTCCACAGTAGATTTAGATCTTGACTTTAATTTCTTTTTAAATTAAACAGTTTAGGGGGAAGGATCAAGAGTTCATTTTTTTTTCTAAAGATCGAATACATATTAATTAGTAATATTACTTCAATAGAAGTTTGAGTGTATGTGTATCATATACGTACGTACGTACAACATTTTAGTGGGTGGGTTTGATTAGGGGTGAAAATATATTAGGTGGAGTTACATTTTCTAGAACATGAGAGTCTTGTGTGTTTAAATGACAATGACATAGGTTTTATTTTAAGAGCTCGTTTAAAGTGGTTCATCCCTCCATGGTTCATATGGATCATAAGTGTCTAATTAATTTATTTTAAAGGAGAATTGTCAAACTTTTTAATTCTTTTATTAATTAGGTTGTTAGTTGCTCACATTAATACTCCCGTTTTTTTTTTTCAAAGAGTTAATTAGCAAATCAGTCCTTAATTTTTTTAAGGTCATTTTAGTCCCTAAAAAATAGAAAAATTCAATATAATCCTTGACTTTTTATTTTTTCTATCACTATAGTTCAACTTTGTGTTATTTCCCATTAATTTTTTATGACGTCTCACATTTAGTGAACTGTATCACACTATTTGTCACTATAGTGTCCAATGTGACACAAAAATAATGTAGTTTTGTCAAATTTATAGCCTGAAGCATATACTTCAACTCCAACAGTTGTGTGCTTCCCTATTCTCCCTTTTTATCCCTTCTTCTCCTTCTTTCATTGGAAGATCTCAACTCCAATGACGTTATTTTTGTGCCCCAATGAAAAATAGTGTTACACAGTGTCACTAAACATAACACGTCATAAAAAATTAACGGAAAATATATAGTTGGACTATAGTGACAGAAAAGGCAAGAAGTCAGGGATTGTATTGTGTTTTTCTATTTCTTATAGACTAAATTGCATGATCCCAAAAATGTCAGGGACGAATTTGCTAGTTTACTATTTTTCAAATGAGATCCTTTTAAAAACCCAATTTCAAAAGCGTGCATTAAATGGTCGATGTTTCCAACCTCAATAATGGAGATTTAGGGGGTTATGTGGTGGCTATCATGGATGACAATGGTGAAAATGGGAAGGAAAAATTCCCGAGAGAACCCCAATAGCTTGAACCCCAGGAGTTGCAAGGGAAATGAACAACCCTAATAGCAAATCATTTAATGGTTATATTCTCCAAGAAGAACTCTTTCTTGTTAGGTATATGCACTAGAGACTTATATGTTTTTGAAACATCCATCACATGTATCATATTATTTTATAAAGACAATTCATTCTTTTAAGAATACAATTAATGTCCTTAGAATAGTAAGCTCAAACTTCATAAGAAATCAAGTAGATGACTTGATCGTGAGATCTTATGAAGAATTATTATTAAAATAGTCCTTGGTCAAGTATCATCTTAGGACAAAGATGCATTTAGACTAGCATGTGAGTCCATTGATGATCACATCTCACGGATCATGGATATGAGATATCATGTGCTCACATAAGTACATATTAAGAGTAATAGTGTACTGGACAGACCCACCTTAAGAGCGTTGCATGGATTGTTACATAAGTGTTATGAACGTTTCTTAAATTGATAAATGTTATATAAAGTCATTTGACCTGAAATCACTACGATTCCTACATAAGGAATTATGTGTTTTGAATATCATCAAACATTGCCTGTAACAAGGTGATCATAAAGTTGATATTTGGACATATAATAAATTATGTGGTGGGATGTGAGTGACCTAGATGGAATTTGTCCCTCCTATGTAACAGGAGTTATATCTGTAGGCCTCTTGATAAAGTGAGACAGCAAAATGCATGGCCATGCTTAGGAGGATAAACATGAGATGTTTATTTTCAGTACAGTCTACTTGGGGATCAAGAAAACATAAATTGAACTATGCAAGGTTGACACATTTCATGCCCTTGTGTTCAATTAGATATTTGGACAAAGGGACAGATCATATAAATTATCATAAAATAGGATTCGTCAGAGTTGTTGATAATCTCAATATTTGGGTAGTGATGTATTGCTAGATACCGCTCACTATTTATGATATTAAATATAAAAGGGTTTTATTTTAATATCATAACCAAATATTAAAAGCATATTGGGTCACACGCATACAACAAGCCGCTAGGAAAAGATAATAATTCTAATTTGATTAGAATTATAACATAATGGGCCAGGCCCATATATGTTAGGGTTAATAGAGTGAGGGGTAAAACCCTAGCCACCACTCTATAAATATAGCATAAGATGCATTGCCCTGTACACATGAGCAATCGCTCTTACTCTCTAAGGCTACTAGCAGAGTTGAGGAGGGTTTCCTAGTTTGGCTGTTGGCGTGGACACCACTAGAGACGTGTCTGCTATTGCCTCGTTCGCAATCCTTAAAAGGTACGACCTTTTGTTTCATGCCTTTTATGCCTTGATTCGTGTTTTCGCATTAACGATCATAACAAGGGAGGGAATCCATTTATTCCGCTGCACCCTGACCACATGTTTGATTACTTTCATTTCTAGTGATTGTTTTCCACAGTAATAGCCCCTGAATTAATCCTCAAACTTCAGTCTACAGTCAATTCAGCTGTGTAATTAATCCTATTTGCTTTAACATTAGACTTCTTTGACCAGTCCTTCAGCGCTGCTTCATTACACTTTTTTGCAGCTTTCTTTATGCAAAACACAAAAAGCACCAATTGATTCAATTTATGTTCATCAATAAACTCCTTGTCATTATGAAAGTTAGAGGGGGATGCGATTGGGAAAGACTAGGGACAGATTTGGACTCTGGAGGGTTATATAGACAATTAGGTATGGTTGTAAACGATTTAAACACATGAGATGAAGATGTGATGTGCTCTTATGCTCTGAATCTACGGGGTTTAGAGAGAAATATCAATGTTTTGCATTGGGCACAAAATAAAAATTCACAACCTTTTGTGGATAATTTATAAAAATTCAAAAATTCCATTAACCTGTAAACTAGTAAATTATACTTTAATTTAGTGCATGTGGACCTAATTTTTTTTGTTTACCCTAGAATTATTTTAATGCTTGACTTGACTTATAACTATGAGTTTCTTCTTACCCGTTGCACCTTTTATTTTTCCTCTAGCCTATTCACTTTCCATTTTGTTTTCCTTTAAAAAAAGAAAAAAAATGTTATTGGCTCTAGATGTGATTTGCAAATAAAATTGACAGCTGGAGAAAGAGCAAGAAACCATTAGCTCTTTCCTTATCTTTTATGTAAATTCTTTCGATGAAGTTTTCTTTGTAAGTAGATTGATTTTTTCCTCCAACATATTGAAGGGTCCATCCTTTCTCATTTCGAGGGACTCACCAATTTCATGTCAATAAGAGATCTTGGCCACTCGTTACTAAGCCCACTGACGACATTGGAAAAGGCTTTGCGTTTGAACTTGCTTGCAATATGGTTTTGGTGGGTCAGAACCCCGAGAAGCTAAAGGTCATGTCAAATTTCTTTTTGCATTTTGTTGTTTCCTTGTTCTCAAGAACGGGTTGGGTGTTCTTGTGAATTGAGCTTGTCACCAGTTCCATCCAAGAAATAATGTCTTCAACCCTAAAGGATTTTTCTTTCCGTAGGTATACTTTCTGCAATGACTGATTTTAGGCTAATTGATTTCCAATAAAATGCTAACTTCATATCTTGAATTCAAGAATGATATCTGATTGGTTTATTTCATGACTATGTTCCAAGTGATTTCTACCAAGTTTGCAAAATCACTTCTGCCTTGCTCTTGGGTACTTTGTTCATGCAACAAGTGGTCTGTGTGTCTTTTCTTCTGGAAAATGTAATTATTGGCATTTCCCATTGTAAACTTCGTTAAACATTGAATCGTAGCTTCAGTCCATGGTGGATGGTTAAGCTTTGAGATTTTTTTGTTTTTATTAAGTGGTTAAGCCTTGAGTTGTGGCTTCTTCTTAATTAATGGTTAAGAATTGGCCTTTATTGGCATAAGTGTTGTTAGCTTCTGCCTTATGGTTGTTAAGCATCGTTATTGTCTTTGGATATTGTAGCTTCTACCAAGTGGTTAAGCAAGAATGGTAACTTCTGCTTGAGTGGTTAAGTTTTTTGCTTCAATTTGGCATTGATTAATTTAGAGGCCTATAGAGCTTGTTCCATTGTGTTGTTAATTCCAAGCTTGAAGTACTAGCACTTCCAGCTTGCGAGAGGTTGTTGAAGATGTGAAAGTCAATTAGAAATTAGTTGGGTTGGTTATTCCCTTGTTTAGGAATTAATTGGATTGGCTATATAAGCCTCATACTATTCTCTAATAAGATCGTTTTTACCATTTCATTCAATCATTTTTCTCTCTTTTCTCTCAACTCTATTTTTTTCTCTATGAACCATGAATTTTGACATGGTATCAAAGCTTATCTCATATTTGTTATTGTGCCCCCACCCAGATGTCTAACACTGGGCATGGGTGAGTGTGTTGGAGAGTCTCATATTGATTAGTGATAGCTAGGGCCAAATAAAAGTATATAAGTCTTAGGTAACTTTTGGGGTCAAGTATTGGGCTTAGGTTCAAAATCTAATATAATAATATCTACTCTTTTAGAAAAACAAATGAACTCTCGCTCCTTTCCCTGAATTGTTTAATTTAAAAAGAAAAGGCTCTCAATCACCATTGATGAAATCAAAATAATATTATCAGCCACCAATGGAGGTTGGTTTAAGTAGTACATGTTTGATTTCCCTTAAGCAAGGTCTCGGTTTCGAGTCTTGTTGATGGAAAAAATTTGTGCTGAGAGAGCTATCCCCACCATGATGTGGATATTCCCGGCCGGCTCGAGCAGAATTGTCTTCCGTGGAGGATACCTGTGGTTAAAAAAATGTTATCAACCTATATATCATGTTGGCAAAATGGAAGCAGTACGCGTGCTAGCTTAGTAAATAGCTAAATCTTGGAGTCCCCTTTCTCTCACACGCATCAATTAAGAGTTCAAGAACTAGCAGAAATTAAAAAAAGAGATAATATTTTCATACAACCAAAAACATACAATAACTTATACAACACATTGTTCCCCTCCATCTCTCTCGATCACATCATCCATCACATCCCACAATTATCTCTCCTTTCCCTCCTTTATTTCTATATCTCTCTATGTACAATATGTTGTTGTACAAGCAACATTTCTCTTAAAAAAATGATACAGTGAAACCTTACTAACATGCGATAGAAACAATTAATACATAGAAACCATATATTATATATCAAATATTTGTAATAAGTTTATAGAACAATAAGAGAGAAAGAGATAAATAGAGAAATGTGAGATGCAAGAAGAGAAAAATAAAAAGAGAAGTGTAAAATGTAATAAATGATATGATTGAAAAATATTATATGAATTGTTGTATATATTTATTGTTTGAAAATAACACTCTTCGATACATATCTAATTAATTAAATTAACTAACTATAATAGACCGACGACCTCAGTCATGAATTTCAATAAAGTAAAAAAGTTATCTTAATTAATTATGGTTTGGAAATTGTGAAAGGAGGATTACAAATTCGTTCAAATACAAGGAATGATTATTGGGTTATGTCAACACCAAGAATTTCCACGAGTTTAAGCAATCATGACATGGGACCAATACATGTCACATCTAGCTATATATATTTTGGATATATAATTCGTTAAGGTTGTGAGTTTTTAATTTTTAATTTTTAAAAATTTTTAATGTTTTTAATTTTAAAATATTTTAAAAATATTTATTTTAAAAATCACAATAATAAATTTTTAAATTTTAATTTTAAATTATAAAAAATTGATTAAAAATTTTTAAAAATTAAAAACTAAAAATTCGCGGCCATCCTGAACCGCTTTATGTTTTTAATTAATGAGATTCAAAAGCAATGATACGTACTACGAGAGTATGATTTTGCGCATCATACAGCAAAAGAAAGGTCTAAAATAAAATGGAAGAAAGTGAAAGTCTTTTTCTTTATATTTCTTGCCTATACTATACAATTTAAGATTTGCGCCCATCGTAAGCGGAAATCCTCACGCCAAGCAAACTCACTCTTCAAAAATTAAATTAAATAACAGTAAGTCAATGGAGCATGACCATCCACCAAATACGTTTCAAATATCTACTTTCATAACTCTCAAATTAATTACACGCATAAAATAAGCACCAAAAAATGCCAGGATATATAGCTAGAAGGTAATTTCTGGCTCAGTTAATAAAATATTTTGCAGATAAATATGCAAGGATCTAATTCCTTTTTTTTTTGGTAAATGAAGAGGGGAGAAAAACCCCAGGCAAGGATCTAATTCTAAGGTTTGATATTGTAATGTGTAAATGTGATTATGTGCTAGCTTTTTGGTATGTGTTTGTTTCTATTAAAATTCAGATCGAGTTTCCTCCATATGAACTACTATGTATCCAAGAGAGAGAACGTCTACAGTAGAACTCAACATCTTCTGCGAGGTAGCAATATATCTGATACAAGGGATATTGCAATTTATACGGTTTGAGTACAAAGTGTATAATATTACACATGATAGTTAATTAGTAAAAAATAAATAGCTGAGTTATAAATATGCTTCCCGAGTAACCAAATTTGTCAAAAAGTTTAATTCTGATCACTTAATGTGATAAAGATCGCAAGCATACCTTTTGTCTCCCGCAACTTCAACTTGAGACAGATTCTTGGTCAGTGGCACTGGCACAGATTAACATAGTCACCAACCGAACCAGAGAGATGTCACGTGCTCAATTAATTGATTCTAACCAACAGTACCAGGGATCCCCCACCATTGCAACATCGATCTTTAACAAACCAAATTGTAATTAATAAAGCAACTTCCTCTGTTTCATGAAATAATACTCTCTCCATCCTTCATCAGAAGACCTTTTCAACAGTTTCACATAGTTTAAGAAAAGTTAGTTAATATATTAATCTTTTAAAAAAAATAATAGCATTCCAAATACACCCTTATTTAATACACCCCTATTTAAAAGTCACTATATTTTAGAGACGTTAATTGTGACATGGTGGAAGACTCCAAAAGTCACTTTCCAATGATGTAGTTAGACATGTAGATAAAACTTCATTAATTATTCACACTTATCAATATATGAGGAATAAAAATAGTTGAATATTAACGAAAGACGAGTATGAAAAAAATTATTGTTTTACCTAAAAATTTACAAATGGTGTTATATTAAAAGACATCCAATTCTTCTATAGAGAGTCTTGTAAATAGGGACGGAGGGACTACTATATTAAATAGACAATTGGCATACGTATATCAAGTTGCCACTGTGTCCTGTCTACATCGGTTGTACTTGAGGCTGGGAGAAGAAATTGATGCACTAGTAGTTAATCACAGGACAGGATCAAGGATCAATTTCCAACAGGGTAGTAGCTTTATCATGAAAGGAGCAGTAGAAGTAATTAACGTTTAACCAACCAATTAAATCGAGGGTAATTTTGGACAATAATTAATGATATGGATGAAGACAAAAACAAGAAAGAAAAAGCATACAGCCGGGCCTTAATAATAACAAGTGTATCAAAACTCTCCTTTTCTTTACTTAATTATTTATTCCATCTTAATTAGAGAGAAACAAATGGAATATATAATTACTTTTAGTCTGTAAATAATTTAATTAACCAAAATAGGAAATGTTATTATCACTTGAAACTGATCTGCTATAATTGGAGGGATCCCTCTGTTGGATATTGTACATGGAAGAAGTACTTGGAGGAAGAGGAGGAGGAGGAGGTGGTGGTGGAGCAGCAATTATTGAAACAGCAGCAGAGGAAGGGAGAATTGCAACATGAGAAGAAGAGGGTATGATGATGTTAGCTTCCCTCAGTTTGTATTTGAGTATTTCAGCTCTTACTGCATTGAGTTCACCTTGTAAAGATTGAACTTGCTGTTGCAGAGCAGAAATTGCACCCATGCATCCATAAACAGGATCTCTTAGCCTCACGTTAGCCTCATAAACTAGACTATTTGCTGCATCTGCTCTCTGATACTCTGCTACCTCCTGAGAACACAAATATATCACACCACAAATTATTACTTATTTTGTGTTTCTTTTGTCCATATATAAAACGCTATATATATATATATATATATATATATATATATATATATCTTTGCTTTTAAGTAAAATCTATTAATTGGTATGTATATAAGATACATATATATGATGTTGTAACTAATATGTTACCATTAGCATCTTTGAGACGTTGCTGGCACCGAAAACTTTGTGGACAGAAGCAAACTTTTGGGGCTCATGGGGAGAGAAATATGGAGAAAAGGGACATTCTTGGGCGCATCTTCTTCTCAATAGCTTACATGCTGCACATGGGGTTATGGTATTTAGGGTTCCAGGTGGACCCAACATTTGTCTTCTTCCCATTTGAGGAGAAGAAACATGATCTCCTTCCCTCTTTATCTTCTTCCCTATCTCATCCAATCTCTCCCTGCCATAAACAATAAGCATATCAAATTTAATTAGCATATGTCATTTTTCAAGGGATAATAAATGATCATATCATCAACTGAGTTAATTCCAGAAAGGACTAAATTAAAACTTTTTCACAGAGCATCAATCCACTAAATTGTTTTGTAAAAATAAGATTTTACATGATGGAAAAAGTTTCAAGCTTGGAACAGTGTGTGTGTATGTGTTACACTGTATATATAAGAAGATTACAGCTGAGAAGGGATTTATGTTTATTACCTTTCTCTGGACATTCAGGCATGCCCTCTGACTCCGAGTATAAAGTATGGGAGGAAGAGAATAGAGAGATGTGCTGAAGACCAGTCCAGAAGGAAAAGAAGAAAGGAAAATAAGTGTGCTTAAAAGGCAAGGTATACATACACTATCCCAAGGACAAAAGAGTCCATCTATATTCAATTGATAAGAAATAGACAAAACGGTTATATATATGTGTGTGTGTGTGTGTGTTATACAGAAAGAAAGCGTGAGAGAAAGACTGATATGATATAGAGGAAGATAGTTGTTTTTGTTTGTTGTTAATGTCTTAATTAACAGGAATTAGGAAAGATCAATTAATGGAAGAAAAGAGAGAGGAGAAAGAATATATTGTTTATATATGTTGGATAAATAATGCCAGCTCAATGAGTGCTTGCTCACGTGTGAGTACTTCTTTAATGTGTTTGACTTAAACATCCTTCTGATTCAATTGCATGTGGTTCTTGCTTCTTACTTTTGCAGTCCTTTTATTATGCTTATATATTATTAATGAATTGAGTATGTTAAGATCATCTTATTGACGGGGAAAAAGAACTTCATAGGTTGTTTATTCAATTGATTAGCCATTAAACAAAACATAAACCAGATGTACTTAGCTTCCACAATTTAAAATGTTCGTATATATATTACCAAATTTAAAATAGTCCACTTTCAGATCGGAATTAATGCTATAGTTGGTTTCTAGCTTCTTCTAAAAAACCAAAAAAAATAATTGTAATATTATAATGTGCATCCAATCAGCGTATAGAAACCGCAAGCTGACCCTTAAAATGAACATGATCATGCAGACTCAGCCATTGACTCTGACTCCGTTTAGTATAGATATAGTCCTCAACATCCCCGCCTCTAGATATTCTTCTTAATGACAACATATACTAAATATATAAATTTATATAATTCCCACTCATCTCTTTTTTGTGTTTTTTAAAGAAAAATGGTAGGAAAGAGATGACAAACGCCACTAGCATGATATGATAGGGAGACCAGCGAAGGCCCAACCCAAAGGATTATTGGATATGCCTAACCTGCAAGATCTAAGTCTATGGGGAGACAAATATCTTCTTCCGAATCCTTGGCCAACTGCATTGGAATATCTTTTGTTTATTTTAGAACTATTTGTATGTTGAAAATGTTTCACTTCCTTACTAGCGGTTCTTAATTAGTTGGGGAAGTGCGTAACCCTCAATTGCCGACACCACATTCATCATGTAAAAATCGAGGGCAATTTTGAAATGAAACAAAGCAATTAATCATAAAGTATATATTAAGAAATACACTCAATCCTTCTTTCAGTTCAAAATTATGATTGCTTCGAAACTTTTAAGCCAGCTGAAAACGATAATTAATATTATGTCACTGCAATAAGAAAAAGGATTGGGCATCTTTCAAGATAAGTTGATAATCTTTAGAAGAAAATTACTTTTGTCAATTGTATGATGGATAATTGATGGATATATAGATGTATTTAGGACATCTCACCCAAGCTATCATATGGGAAATCATTTTCATATTTAAGATTCTAACACAGTTGCTTGATTTCAAAAACTCTAATCTCAGCATTTTAATTCCTTGTAGATGACTAAGACAGTTAACTTCTTAACTATTTTTGTCCTTCACACAAAGGACATACATTTTCCCTTCTAGCATACCTTAGCTGAATACAAAGAAACCAAAAGCTACCTTTGAATTGCATACTTATCTAGAATCATTCCAACTTGAGGTCGCATGAAATGATTAATGTTATACTTTATCACAGAAAAGAACCTAAATTAGAGTATGCAGAGACTAGTACAACTACAACCCAAGTTGGCACTGATTATTGTCTCTCAATATAAGTAATCTCTATTTGTTGAAATGAGGCCATATTGGGATTAATTACCAATAACAATTTTTTACTAATATCAATATATATCCCATCCTAGGTCACTTAGTGTTGTGTTCCACCTTTCTATCAGCTTCAAAGAAGCTAATTCCATCCACACCATTAGCACTCTTGCCCCTTTTCTAATTAATAGGAATCATGAATATATCTTTTAATTTCATGCAAACCACAAATTTCTATTGCTAAACGTTTTTGTTTTTCATCCACTATAGATTGATTTTAATTTTGAATGATTTTTTTTTTATTTTTAGAAACATTTAAATTTTAATAAGATTTCATCATTTTTTTTAAAAAAAAGGAGTTTTTTAGATATTCTAAAAACTTGATTTTTAATTTAGAAATGATTTTTTGTTTTTGTTTTTTAAAATGATTTTATTTTAATCGACTCTTACTTTTATACCGGATATAGGATTACAAAATTGCTATTTAATAAACTCTTATAATTCAAATCACATTACTAGAGAAATTGACCACTCAATTAACATGTCATTCATTGTGTGGATAAAATGATTCTTTTTTTTAATTTTATCATCTTTATTATTGTTTGCAAATAAAATGTTTTCCACGTATTGCAAGCACAAATTTTATGCAAGTAACGCAGCTACACAACCATGACTTTTAACTAAACTGGCTTTATTTATTTAAACTAGTATGATCCATATTCCTAAAACAAAAAAAAAAATAGTCTGGTGGACCTAGACCCAAAACAAAATTAAAATTTTCGTTTAGGAATTGCTATTCACACCACTATTTTTACTTTACACATCATCTTTTTTCAAAATTTTCACCATTCCTAAACTACCCCTCCCTAATGTTTCCTCCTCCCGTCCCCGTCCCCGTCCCCGTCCCCGTCCCCTTATCTGTTTTTTTTTTTAAAAAAATATTACTTATAAAAAATTGAATTTTTGATACATAAATAAAATTGTATACGGAAATTAATTGTTAAGCTTCCCTCAAAAGCAGTAGTTTCCCTCGACAAATTTCATGGTGTTTTTCACCTAAGCTTGGAGTGTGTATTTTTTTTTTTGGGTCAAAACTTGGAGTGTATTTTACATGTCATTTTCACTAAGTGAAAGCTGAAATTGGCAATTTAAAAACTTTTTATAATATTTCAACTTTTTGGTAAAGTATTTTTTTAGTAGCTGCTAGCATTTTGAAACATTATTCCAAGTAGTGTTTCCAAATTTTAGCTCCCAGTTGAAATGATTTTTTACATTTTTATCCTTAAAATTTTTCTTAACTACCAAATTTTAAATTCTAGTCTAATATTAATTATGGCCATTTAACAATTATAAGATAGTTTTACCAAATATTTTTAATTTAATTAGTTAACTTATTAATTTTTAACTAACTTTTCGGTGTTCAAGTAATTTATTCACTAATTTTATAAACACTTTTTTTTCCATGGTCAAACGTCTTCTTGCAAGCTGTCAGTCTCAGTCGTGACAAAATCTCATGAAATAGGGACGACTCCCACCAAGTATGTGGAAGTAAGTGTTTCAAAAATATCGTGCTATGAATATTGGTCATTTCATATTGAATATATATTTACTCATCCATGTCTAAATCGCTATTCGCTAGCATGCCTTTGGATTCAACTTCATGGGAAACGAGTTGGTAGAAAATGACTAAAGCTAATTTGACAGTTTCCCCTTCAAATCCACAAATTGCACGTTACAAGACAGACCGTGAAAGGAGGTTTTCTCCTGCGAACCAAACTCAGTTTTAAAGCTTTTTAAATGGTAATCAAAAAGATTATAAGTTGACAAAAGATAAGGACTACAAGACGTTGTTTCTCGTTTTTTCTAAGCGGCCGCTCAAGGGAAGGATATTGCTGTCTGGTTTAGCCTAAAATCACGTCTCAAAGATGAATTCAGGTCCGGGCTAACGCTACTCTCTATAGACGTTTGAAACATGATTTTAAAATAAACCATACTTTTTTTTTTCGTCAATCTGTGTCTTGCAAGACACAAACTTGTTAACCTCAAAGGATTGATCGAGTAGAACAAAATAGGATTTCGCAACTGACATGTAGATTCAAATCTCTCACTCGTTCCCTTAGAGTGAGGTAAATATAAGTACATCTGTAAGTACTCTTTGAGCCTTTGGGTCTTTCCTACCTTGGACGGGGGCGTCATTCCCTCACCCTAAATTTTCTATTAAAAAAAGGAAAATGCTAACGAGTGCCCTAAGGGCACTTGTTAAATGTTAAGGATCCAAAAATAGAAATGTTTTATTGGAGTGTGTAGCATTAAATGTTATAAATGCAATCAATGCTGTGATTTCCAACAAAAACCTTCTGTATATAAATCCTTAACCAATGTCATTAGAGCACTCGTTAGCAGGACACTAAAAAAAATATATACACAAACTTGTTGAGAGGAAACATAACCAAACGTGTTGCGCTTCACCAATCGTCCAATCTGAATATGCATTTTCAATCCGAACACTTCTGCGGGTTTAAACTTAATAATGACAATATGCTTCTTCAAGACCTCATGGATAAAATAGAAAGAAAGAAAAATAAACTACTTCACTAGAAAAGACTTGAGATCAAACACAAACACTGTCGATTAATCAATGATTGTCGCTTTACAAGAAATATTGTTCTTTTTTTCTAAAAAAAAGGAGAATAATAGAAGAAAAGAATATGATGATTGGCCCAAAATAAGGCTGGAAACCAATTAAGGAGGAGATAAGATGGGTACAAAGAATCAGAAAATAACAATGGGTCGAGGAACCAAAAATAAAAAACTAATTCCCAGACGCATGTACAAAAATTTCAAACGGATATAGAACAGAGATCGTCAAAAACTTGTCTGATGTTAGGCCTCTCATTTACAGGGAGAATACACTTGAGAGATGTTGCAAGCAGTTGGTCCATCTCTTTGGAGGATTCTTCCCCACCTGCAATGTCTCTGTCTATACAGTCCATTACCCTTCCTTCTCTTTCACACAGCCTAACCCAATCTGTGAGATCAACAGCACCTGACTGCCCTGATATTATGTCACCTGCACTTTTTCTCGTTAATATTTCCATTAGGATCACACCAAGTGCATACACATCTGCCTTAAAGGATGGAACTGGTTTGGATGCAGTAGCAAGTTCTGGAGCACGATATCCAAGTGCTCCTAGATTTAGTATCTGCTCTGCAATTCCAGCTGGTGTCATAAGCCGGTGCAGACCGTAGTCAGTAAGACGGGCACTGTAATCAGGGCCTGCTAACATAATATTTGTGGGCTTCAGATTTCCATGGGGAAGCCCTCGATCATGAAGGTATAGAAGACATCGTGCAACATCAACAGCAACTCTTATTCTCTGGCTGAATGACAATGGTGAGTACCTCCGAGGTGTGGTCTCTGTCCAAACAGATACCTTGTTATTACACTCAATATAAAGCTCATATCATGTCAAAACACTCCTCATTCAACTACCGGTGCTAAATAGAAAATTCAAGACCCTAAACATGTTTTAAACGAGCTGTTTGACAAGCTGTACTCCAGGGATACCACAACACAATACCCAACATTTGGACAGATACAGACCCTGAAATTCTACAACACACCTAGTAACAGCCATGCAGCATGTACAACTGCAAGAGTTTCAAACATACTATCGGAAATGAGTTTTTGTCAGTTAGCCAGTGAAAATTGACAGAGGCAGTGAGGATATATGACAGCATCCAGTTATGTAACTTTTTTTTTCTAAGGGTATGTTTGCGAGTTGATTTTTGGAGGGAAGGGAAGGGCTTAATGGAATGGTTCATGAACACAATTTCTGTACAATCCTAGGCAAATTAACATCTAACCATGCCAGGCAGGTTTCAGGGATCAATCATGCAGTTTATCTCTGCCATCAAGCATTGAAGAGATTTTCCAAGCTATAAAAGCAATCTGACCAACCCCCCTCCCTTTTTCCATTTCAAAACTTAAAGAGAAGTGAAAAAATAAACAGAGAATGGTAAACTAAAAGCAAGATTGAATTAGAAACAAATAAACTTAAAAAAAAAAAAAAAAGATATGTGATTACTTAGGGCACAATGAGAAACATACTCCCAAGTGGGTAAAATTACATTTAATGTTTTAGCACTATTGAGAAGTTAACAGTTTCTTTATCAGATGCATAGGTATAAGGAAATTCTAATTTCTAATTAAAAGGTATGGCACAATATACCTATAGGAAACAACAAGTGCTACAACAAAAATAACAATAACCTGGCATTTTCCCACTAGGTGGGGTTGGCTACATGAATCAAACCACACCATAATGCTCTGCCATGTATTAAGTTTACATATAGACAATTTAACTTTAAATCTCTTCAATGGTTTGGCCTATAGTTTCCTTGGTCCATTACCACTAACTAATGGACTCTCCTCCACCCGGTCAACCCTTCTTACTAATGCTTTTACGAGTTTTCTCCACACATGACTAAGCCACCTAAGATTGAGACTACCATTTTTTCTTTAACAAGAGCTACCTTAACTTTCTACTAATTATTGTATCCCTAACCTTATCTTGTCCAGTGTAACCAACCATCCATCTTAACATTTTTATCTCTACTAGCTAACAATAAAAAATAAAAACACAGGAAGTGGGGGATGGGGGTGAGATATGCTGACAGAAAAGTTAATTATTACCATAGAGATGGAGGGCCAAGCTGTCACCATGAATATAGTCAGCTAAGAGAAGCCTCTCTTGTTCCCTAGGCCCCCAATAGTATGCTCGTAAAGGGACAATGTTTGGGTGCCTCATAGAACCAATCCTTTTAACTTCTCTAGCAAATTCTTTTTTATGTTTGACCAATCCCACCCGTAACCATTTTACAGTCAACATATGACCACTGTCCAGAGTAGCTTTGTATAAAGTGCCATGGCTACTTCTGCCAAGAACTTCAGCTGGGGCTCGAGATAATTCCTCTGCAGTGAATGCTAGTGAAGAATCCAGGAAAAACAGTTCCCCAGCCAGACGATCTGGTGAGTAGACATCCAACATCACTGGCTTTTCACAAGCCTCTACAAAACGGGGTGAGGATGACAATGGAGAACCAGGAGAAGACTTCCTTCCAGATGACATGGGAGGGTTATCCATCAAATTAGGATTTACAGATGCTGAACTAGTTGCTACCATTCCCTGAGGTAAGCCATGCTCGGAAATTTCACTTATAAACTCTGACTGTCCAGAGAGTGACCTTGAGTTGGAAGTCAACAAGTGATCATTTGAAAAGCTCAACGAAGTTGTTGGGGGTTGAGCATTTGTATGGAACTTGAAGAGAGAAGGCCTTCCTAACTTGACATCTCTTCCAGTATTTTGACCAGTGAAATCACTTCTTCCATGAAATTCTTTTAGTTGTGTTCGATGATAAGCCAATAAAACAAAAGCAATCATCACAGCAGCACCCACAGAGGCAAGAATAATTGCTATCCTGATATTACCCTTTGAACTATGATGTCTACCATTATCTGGAATATTATCTGGGACTGAAGAAGTCTCAGGAGAATTACTTGGTAACATTAGCTTTTCATTTCCAGGATGAAAGGATGAAGGAGGGAACCGCCGCAAATTTTCAGGAACACGACCAGATAGATCATTATTAGACACATTAAATACAGCTAAGCTGGATGAAAGCTTATCAGGAATATTTCCAGTAAATTTGTTGTTAGACAAGTCGAGGATCTCCAAATAAGTAAGTTTGCTCATTTCATTTGGAAGCTGTCCAGAAAAGTCATTCCTTGACAGATTCAGCAGTTTGAGCCCAACCATCCTACCTATTTCAGAAGGCAAGACACCTTCTAAGGAGTTATTAGATACATCAAGATACTCCATTGGCTGATAAGGAGGCATAAGTAGTAATTCACTTGCCCCTGAACCTTGAAGCTGAAGTGGCCCCGTGAATTGATTTCCAGAAAGGTTTAGTCTTGTCAGTGATGAGGAAGTAACTAAACTACCTGGAATGGATCCATTGAGTTCATTTAAACTTAAGTCAATGGTAGACAATTTTGAATAGGTGCCTAAAATAGGAGGCAAGGATCCTGAAAGCTTGTTTGAACTGAGATCAATAACCTCCAATGTGGCTTCCCAGTTCTGTATAACAGAAATGTCACCAGAAAACATATTCCTGCTCAAGTCTATGACTGTACATCTTCTCAATGATGTCGGCAAAGAGCCTGATAAACCATTCGATGAAAGATTCAAAGAATTTAAAGTTGTAGAGTTGATTACAGCAATTGAGCCTGTACATAAGCAAGGATGTGAAAATTAATTAACAGAGTATTGAGTTTATTGACTTCTTTCTCTAAATAATCTGAAATAACTCATAAACCATGATGCAATTATCATCTATATACTTGCTTGAAAGAGCCTCATGAAAATTTGCTTGACAACTGTAAAATTAAATTGTTATGTTGACTTGAAACATGTGAATTCTATTGCAAAAAAGAAGCTTTAAACGATATAGTGAGTACAATAAAGGCACTGGAAAATGCCAAGGCCCAAGAGTAAATGAACAAGAGAAATTGATTAAGAAAAAATAAAAGACAATTCAATTGAGAGGAAAATGTTTTATACTGAAGGAAAAGGTAAGACGGTCCAGTATTATGCATCCAACAAGGAAAAGAACTCATAGGTCAACAAAGATTTAACAAAAAAAAAAAGAGCCAAATACCATCATAAAATACAAAGACACCAAACCAATAATGCCAGATTGGAGATAAGGAAGGCCATAAAGTGTTCCTTAGAAGAAATGTATGACATAGAGATAAAAAATCATTCCCTACCCCTCTTGCTCTCTCCCTCTTTGTTCCACCCCCAACCCATCCTCCCTTCTCCCTCTCTTTATGCCTAATCACAGACACGTTGCTTAATTTTAGTTGCAAGCTCATTGTTTCCATTCCATTCTAGCACATGCAAAATGGAATATACAAACTTTCACTTAACAATTTCTCTTTGTGGTAGAACAAAATTCTATGATCAAAAGGTTTCCTGTTTTCAGCTACGCACCTTTCCTACATCTAAAATTACTAACATGCATGTGCATTACACAAATACACAATCAATTAATCAAATGCATGTGTATGAAACTTTTGGCTTCTGTGGATTTCATTTAGGATCAAGCAGTGAGAAGGTGAAATGGAAGTAAATTTCTTCATTGGATTTCAATAAGCGTACTCCTAAAATTAAGCTAGCATAGCTAGAGCTTTAAATAGAGATTATTCTGTCTCGACAAAAATTGAAAAGTGACAAGCCAAAAAAAGAAAAACAGAAAGAGATAATTACAGATCAATGCTCCACTAGCCAGTGAAGCAGTGATCCTCAAAAATATCGTTTTAGTATTAGACTCCTCTCGATCACTCATCCAACAGCACGGTCAAAAACGACATACGTTAGTAAAATAGTCAAAACTGAAAGGTAGTAGAAAATATTTACCAGTAAAACCATTGGCACTGAGATCCAATTCTTCCAAGGACACTGAATTTTGCAACAACTCCTCTGGCACAGACCCAAAGAAAAGATTACGGGAAAGTCGCAGAACCCGAAGGTTGGGCAAGGAAGCAAAAGAAGGAAGCTGCCCCCTGATCAAGTTATTAGTCAAATCCAAAACTTGCAAGTTGCGAAACGAGTTCATGGAATCGTTTTGGAAGAAGGGGCCATTCAAGTTGTTGTGGCTCAAGTTCAAAAAATGGACTGTATTAGCCAAACCAGAAAGATTCTGAACGGTGAGGGAAAGCCCCCCAAAGAAGCGATTGAGGCTCAAATCGAGGTACTCCACATTGCGCAGCGTGGGGAGAAGGTCTTCAATGTCAGCCCAGAGCTGGTTAGAGTGCAAATCAAGAACCCTAAGCTGTTGAAGGTTGTTGAGCCCTGTTGAGAAACCACCCTTGAAACTGTTGAGGGACAAATTGAGGTAATTGAGTCCCCATAGGTCGTTGATCCGAGCAGGAATAGGGCCATAGAAGTTGTTGTGGGAAAGATCCAAATGCTGGAGAGAGACGAGTGTGCCTAGGGAAGGGGGTAACCTTCCGGTGAAGTGGTTCCCGGAGAGACTTAGGTTTTTGAGCATCTTTAGGTCAAGGAGAGTGTGGAACTTGAGTTCGCCGCCGAGCTTGAGGCCGTCGAGGACGATTCCGGTGACGTTGCCGGTAACTTCGTCGCAGAGAATGCCCTCCCATGAGCGAGGGCAAACGGTGGAGTCGTCAAGGGAAGAAGGGTTCCATGACTCCACACGACCCATCGGATCTTCCTTTATCCCTTTCTTGAATTCCAGCAGAGATCGGAGCTCCGGTTGAAAGCCCCAACAAGCTGAGACAAGAAGAAGAAGCAGATGCGCTAACAACAATTTGGGTGGAGGATTCATTGGACTCAGTCAATGTGGATGCAAACACACGCACACCTTAATTATTCATTGAAAGAGAGACAAGAGAGAAAGAGAAAGAGGAACCCTAGAAGAAGAAGGAGGAGAAGATGAACATTGAGAAGGAGGGGATTAGAGAGAGAAAGTGAAGTGTAGGGTTTGATTTAATTTTTTATAGAGAAGTGGAAATGGGAGGGGTCAGGTGTAGAGTGTTGGTTGGTGGGGGCGAGTAACTACAGTCTGTAAAGGACAACCTCTTCGTCCTCTCCTTTCTTCATTCATTCACTCTCTCAGTACTGTGTTGTGTTGTGTTGTAGTGTGTGCTATTTTATTTTGCTACTACGATAATAGAGACTCTCTCTTTCTATCTCTCTGTCTGTGTGACTTGTGACTTGTGAGACACAGTAACGGCAACTTTAGGCTTCTGTTTCTCTCTCTATCCAGCCCTACACGCACATGCAACTATCTATCTAACGCCGTCACCGTTTATCTATCCTTAATTATTTGCACTTTTCTTTCCTATTTCTGTTTCTAATTCTATCTTCTCTCTCTGTGTGTTGTGTGTGCCTAGGTTTTTCGTCCTTTTCCTATTGCAGTTTCTGCAGCAGCTTGTGTCGTGACCCCTAATCATCATCGTAAAATAAAACGAAACCGCCTTGTAAACTTCTGCGGCTCATAATTACTGCTCACCAGTATCTTTTGTCTTTCTACTTCAACCAAAATTATTTTTTTATTCTCTCGATTATTTTAAAAGCAACAAGGGAAACGCATTCATTCTTTAGGACAGAAATAAAAATTAAGTATGGCAAATGCGTTAGCTGTCAAAAAAAGTATAGAAATGCATTTAATGAAAATTATTAATAATTTACTCGCCATATCTTTAGGAAAGTTATTAACAAATTTAAAATAGTAATAATAATGCGGTTTTAATTAGGGTTGAGGATAAGAGTATTTAAGATAAAAAATATTTAAAAGTTATTTATTGTTATTTTTATAATTGTAATGTATTAAATAATTTTTTAAAAATAAAACTTTCTATTTTTATGCTTTTATTATCCTTCCTTTGGGGTCAAATTATCAAAATCATTGAGTTTAATTAATAAGTCCAATACAAATAATAATGCATCATCGTATAAATTTTATATCATTTTTATTTTGTCTAGAAGATGTTTTTGCCATGTTTTCACGAAAAAAATTAAAGTATTAACAAATAAGGAAAAAAACTAAGATTAAAATGCAAGTTAATTATCCCATTTATTTGAGAATAGATCAAATTATATCAATGTAAATTATACTAATTTATATATCATTAAATATCTTTAACAAATAATTATATTTTAAAATGATTTTTAGCATTCTCACTCAGTCTACTCTCCCTCTCAATGATTTTTAGCATTCTTTTTTTCTTATTGAATGATGAATTTCACACATTACATGCGAGAGTAAGGTTCTCCCTCTCAATCCTTAAAACTAATTTTCTCTTTCTTCCCATTTGAGTTTTAAAATACTAATAAAAGATAATCCTAAATTTTGCAATTTATTAATATTCAAAATCTTATCTCATCTTTTTCTATTCTAATTTTTATTTTTAATAAAAAAATTTATTCTTATTATTATAATTTAATTTATTTCATCATAAAATATTATCAAATAATAATATAAATTACTTCCGTAAAAATAATAATGTAAAATATATTTCAAGATTTCTATTTTTTAACAATTTTGATAAAATCAACTCTAAAGGTTAAGGATATGACTTCCAAGAATGGAAAAATTTTATTAAAATAAAAAGCATTTATTGTTTGTATATGTTTATGATGTAATTAATAATTTCTATTTTAATAAAATATTTCCATTCTTAGAAGTCTTATCTTCAAACTTTAACACTGATTTTATCAAAATCGTTTTTAGTTTTAAATTTGTTAATTTATTGTTATTCTAATTTTTATAAAAATATATATTTATTCATTTATTACGTAAGATAATATACTGATATATAATAAAGATAATATTAGATTCATAGGCAGTATTACAATATTCAGTTATTAGTGAATTATATATTCCTATTAAATAATTAGAAATAACTTTTACAGTGGGTGTGATTTTTTTATTAATTAATTAATATACAAAAGGCCAAGGAGGGCAAGTGTGTTTTATATATATGTGTGTGAACCAAAAAATATAGATATACTAGTATAAGATTTGACGGGAAGGGGAAGAAAAAGAGACGGCGTTAAGAAGCGGATATGAGGGTAGATGGGTGACAAGGAGCGAAAGAAATAAAAGAGGATGTCTGGGAGTGGAGAAGGAGTGGGAGGGTGCAAATAGAATGATGCACCTACTGTCTACAACTCAACTCCAACTCTTATTCCCAATTTTCATTACCATTTGGGGTTTCTTATTTTGACCATTGCTTATTTGCTTTGAATTATTAATCATCTTATTCTCCGTCAATGCATCCCAAAAGTCATTACTAGTACTTTACTCTTTCCTATTCCTATCCATTACTCCCACTTTTTATTAACTACTCCATTCATTTTTTTTAAGTCTTTATTAAAGATATTATATATAAATTAAGAAAATATAATTAATATTTTTATTTATCTTAAAATTATTATTTAATTTTAATAAGGATATGATTAAAAATTTATTATTAATGATATTATTCAACTTTTAAAATAATAAATAAATCAATTTTTTTTTCCAAAATAACAACTAAAATAGAGGAAGTAGTGATTATTTTACCATTTGCATTATATTTTTAAATTTTAAATATAATATTAAAATAAAATATTTAAGATTATAAATATGCATAAAAAAGATTATGTTTTTTTTTAATTGAGAAAAAATTGTGTGAATCAAGAAACGTCATTGGTTGTGCCTATAAATTTGATATGACATGTAAAAATTTAAATTTATAAACTTCTCATTTATAATTACCAAAAGTTTTAAGTGATAATATAAAATTTTATAATTGATTATATTTAGAGTAACAATATTTAAAAGAAATAATAATATGTTTAAAGTAAAAAGAGATCATACCAGTGACTCGTATGTCTATGTAACAACGAACAATGTAGAAAAACAATGAACAATGAACAATTTACAATGAAAGATAAATCTCTCAACTTGTAAGAATGATAGAGAATTAAGAAGATGAAAACTTCGTTATAAATATAAGTGGTGCTGGTGCATCCTCAATATCTCCCAACACATACCTTTTTTTTAACAATCCAACCATCGAATTTGAAGAATAGAATATATTGGACCTTTTACAATAATTACTTTGTAAACTATGAGCACAACTTCTCTTATATTCTCTCGAAAAAAAAGTTTCGGCTACACCTTGTGACCTTGAAATTGGTCTTTTTTATTTTTTCTTTTCTCTCTTGCCTTAATTGATCCCTCCCCACATAAAAAGGTGAGATACATAATGAGTTTTTAATTTTGGGTCTTTTCTATATAGGAAGGGAGCTTACAATCGACACAAATACTACAAAATAATTTATATTCACTTTTAATAGTTAGGAAAAATGTTTGGTTAATTAATTTTAGAGATGGCAATTCAGGTTGCCTACTAGTGTGATGCAGGTAACGAGCTATATTGGGTTGGGTTAAGAAACTCGGAAGTTATTCGAACTTCTAAAATAGGTGTTTGAGCCCTACATTTTTGCTGGTTTTTGTGGGTAGCCCAATTTTTTGTGGGTTTTTACTGGCTACCCAACTTTTTTGCAGGGTTTTGCGGGTAGCGAACTTTTATTGTGCTAGGCTAATAAGCCCGGTCGGACTTGCTCACTTGCCCATTTTACCGACTCTAATTAATTTATTCAATGATTAAATATTGCTTTTACAAGTTATATGGTATGATCATTATTTTTTCTAATGTTTCTATTAAAAAAACATTAAAAGTTATCTTATATATAAATTTAATATCCTACCTCCTCCGGTCAAAAAAATAATTTAATAAGTATACATTGTCAGTGTAAAAAAGTTTTACACAAGCATCCAATGATGTGTTGTCACATAATTTAATGAATTTAATAATACATGAGGTGTCATATTCATTAAATGATGTGGCAACACACAATTGGATGTCTGTGCGAATTTTTTACACTGATAGTTCATAGTAATTAAACTAAAAAAATGAAAATACTATAAATAAGTGGATTAATATCATTTATTAACATTATAGAATAGAACAAAGTCTTCAAATAGGAGATAACTTAATGAATCTCTTAATGAATATTATCTCTCCAACAATTTTATCTCTTAATGAAGCTCATTTGTGATTTTTTTTTAAGTCATCAACACTCCTTACCAGTGCTTTTAAGTCTTCTCCACACATGTCCAATTCACTTAAGGTGACATTTTATCATCTTTTCTACGATTAAATGTACTCCAATTTTCACTTTAATAACTATGTTCCCAATCCTATCTTGTCTTATGTACACACTCATCCTTGTGACATTGAATTTGCTTTGTTGGTGGCTCTTTACCACCCAACATTCCATCATGGATTGTATAACAAGTCTTATAGTTATGCGATAACCTTTTTCCTTAAGCTTGGGTGATACTTTTCTATCACATATCACACCTGAGCCATTTCATCCATCATGCTTGGATTCTATGGTTAATGTGTCCATCTAAGCTATGATTTGTGTTTCTCTAACTAAATTTACATTCCATATACTTCATTTTGCTTATACTTATGTGAAAGTTGTGTGTATCAAAGGTTTGTCTCCATATTCCTAGCTTATATTTTTTATTTTTTCTCAACTTTCCAACTAAAACTATATGGATATGCAACAAGAATGCATATGGCACCATCTCTTGTATATGTTCATTAGTATGTTTAGAACCAAGAAAAAAAAAGATAAGGGCTCAAAGATGACACATCTATGGTTATAGGAAAATCTTTTGTATTTCCACTTTGTGTTCAAATACTAGTTGTGGTCCCTCTATACATAGATCATTGATTTCACAAAGGTAAGCAAACTCCTTTGTTAGGTACTATATTAGTCCTTAGGCGGTAAAGAAAGAGAATGAGGTATCTACAAACTCGCTAAAAGCAAGAAATAAATAAATAAATAAACGATATATGAACCACATAAGATGCATCAAGGACGAAGAAGGAAAAGTATTAGTCATAGAATTAGATATTAATCACACCCCATTATAAACTTTAGAGTTACAATCCTATCTCCTAACCTTTTGACATATCCATAACTTCTTTCACGATAATACAATAAAAATCTATAATAATAACAACAACAACAACGAAAAATAACACACAAATGATTTTATAGTTAACTTTTTTTACATGAGCATACCTAAAAGTTTTTTAAAAATTAAAATAATCTAAAGCCTAGTCTTTTTAGTTAAATAGTATTTAAAAAAGTCTTAACCTGGTTTATTTAATGAATAGACCTAGGTCAAGTTAGGCCTAATGTAAGCTAAGTTAGGCTCCTGACAAGTTGTCATACTCATTTCCTCCCATACCATTAAAGTATTGACTACTATAAACATTGATTTAATAAGTAATTTTGCACCTTAGAAAGTTTGAAAGATTAAAATTCAAATGTAAATTATAATAATTTTAATAAATTACTTTAATTAATTAGTTTAAAAATACCTTATCTTGATATTTATTTAAACCTAAATATGCATTAGGTTGGCCCTGACAACGACAAATCAGTTGTTAGGTACAACAATGGTGGCAACACAAGTTTGGGACAATGATGATGACCATATCCCTATAAACGAGACTAGGAATCCATGTACGATGGCACTCCATCAAAATGCATTAGTTAGCGGTGGACTATTAGAGCTTGGGGATCTAGTGGTGATGGATTGTTAGAGCTTAAAGGCAGCATTATGGTAGACCAAGGTGTTGAGTTTGAAGACCTTTAATGTCTTAAGAACCTTATTTTGATTAATCAAAACAACTCTATGATTGGATGAACTATGGGAAAAGTACTAATGAATCAATTAAGTTTGCATGAAAGACAAGATAAAAGAACATATGAGTCCTAAATGCTATGACTTTATTGAAAATATCTTATAAAGTCAAGGAAGCTTTTTTTTTGTCCTATCGTCTGAAGCAAGTAAGCAATAGTGCATCTCATACGATTTAGTGTTTGAAAACGTAAAATGATCCAAGTTAAAGATGTTTGGTTCACCATCAAAATGAACATTTTAAAGGAAGATTCCTAATAATTTTATGAGAATGTTTAACTTCATTGAATTGAAATTATTCATGTACATACTTTGATATATATAAAGAACAGAAAGCTCAAAGATAAGATTACAATGAGTTGGATAAAACTAACTAAGCTTATCTAAGAATTCAGCTACTTAAACAAACTCAACCTATTCAAACTCATCTAACAAACAGATAACATGATTTGAATTCATAACAAATTCAAATCATAACAACCCTATCCATAACTTAATCTTTAAACAAACTCAACCTATCCAAACTCATCTAACAAACAGATAACATAATTCAAATTCATAACAAAATTCAAATCATAACAACCCTATCCATAACTTAATCTTTAACTCTATTACTCCCCCTCAAGTTTGTGAGTAAAGATTATGAACTCCCAACTTGGATGATAACTTATGAAACTGTTTGTGGCCTAAAGCCTTAGTGAAGAGATATGTTGGTTGTTGTTTAGTAGAAATGTATCTAATGGCAGATTAGCATGAAATCTAAGAGCACGTGCTACATTAAGTATATGTCTATGTTTGCGTTCTACCCGCCCATTTTGTTGGGGTGTTGCTACACATGATGTTGTCAGCGCAAAAACCCTCTGAGATTTGGATTTTAATGACAACAAACCTGTTGATCAAAATTAATGTTTTCTGTTCTTGAAGTTACTGATGTTTTGTATGTGAGATCTTAGAAAGACAGGATTCTCATGAAGAATTCAGAAAGATCAGAATCCTAGTGTTAAGAAACATCAGACTTCAGAATCATTTATGGAGTATGGGCAAAGCTTAGAAGTTCTATATGCTGAAGGTAATTTCAGAAGAAGGCCTCAAAACATATCCTTTATCAGAAAGTCTTCAGAAGCTTTGAATGGAAGATAGCCTAAGTTGAGAGAGGTGCATATCAGAGTAAAGTCTCAGCTACAATCAGAAAGGGTCTCTACTAAGAATGCCAATCATCAAGTCAAGTCAAGAAGAGCTCAAACAGTGAAATAAGTTGCATCAAGAAGACCAATATTTGAAACTCAAGATGAGACGCAGACTCAAGCATAAGATGCTATCTCATGTTCAGATGCAAGCTCAGTCTAAAAATCAACTTAAGACCAATGCTCAAAGAAGAGACTCATCTACAAACTTAAAAGGAAGGATCAACAGTCAGATGCAAGATCTGCCAAGAGATGAGACTCTAACTTAGCTTCAGAAATCAAGAGATAAGATCAGAATAGAAGATGCCAAACCAAGAAGAGATTCAAAGTCAGCTTGAGACAAGCTCAAACTGTAAAGTCAGATTGAGACAAGCCCAAATTCATTGTAAGATCATATTCAGTCCAAGCATGACAAAGAAGAACTTTGAAATATGAAGCTGAGCAAAGATGAGATTCAAAGTCAGACTTGAGATGCAGACTCAACAGAGATGCAAAATCAGACTTGAGATGTAGACTCAACTTGAGATGCAGAATCAGACATGAGACGGTCTCAGATCAGATGTAGTCTCAAGTTCAGACGCAGAGATGCAGATGCAGACATGAGACAGTCTCAGATCAGATGCAGACATAAGACCCAGACTTGAGATGAAGAGATCAGATGCAGACTTGAGACGCAACATGAGACATGAGATGCAGACAGAGTCTCAGCAGCAAAAGCAAGTCAACGCAAGTACACTGTCACAGCAGAGACAACATCAGAAAAGCACATGTCTCACGTCAGAAAAGTGAAAAACAACTTCTCTCTCTTCCAACGGCTAGTATAACGGCTCTATTAACGGCTAGTTTTCTGAAGACTAATAAAGGAGGTCTCATTATGATGAGACGGGTGAGAGACACAGGTGAGACTCAGCAGAGATGCTGCTGCACAACCAGAAAAATCTAAGTCTCAAGTGAATCTCAACCTACCTACCTATGCTATCTTAGCTAATATCTTGTAGTAGGTTTTGCTCTTGTTTTGTACTGATTTGTATACACTCTTTGAGTGATTTAGAGAGCTATCATCTAGCTGAGCTCACGGTTTATCCATACTTTGTATGTAATCTAAGCTAGATCAATCACATCTCATCTCATACCATCAAGTCTCAACTAAGCTAGGAGGTGCCTGAGCTTAGTGTGAGCGTTTGTAAGGCCTGGAGAGGCACTGTAAGAAGAATACTCACTGAGTTGCCTGGAGAGGCAGTCGAAGACAAAGAATACTGCATGCGTTGCCTGGAGAGGCAGTTGAAAACAAAGAATACTGCATGAGTTGCCTGAAGAGGCAGTTGAGAACAAATAATACTTAGTGGCTCAACCAAGGTAGGAGTGCCTATGCTTGGTGTGAGGGACGTCCTGAAGAGGCTGTAAGAATACTTGTATTGACGGGTTTGTCAATAGTGGAAATCTCACGAGTTGTGAGGACTGGACGTAGCCCAAGGTTGTGGGTGAACCAGTATAAATCTCAGTGTGCATCTCTTCTCCCTATCTCTTTATTTATATTGCACATCTCATATCTAAAATCTGTTTGTTAATATAAATTAAATCTGTTCAGAGAAAACCAAGTTGTAATTACTAAAATCTGTCCATGCATCTCATCTTACATCTCATCTCAGATCCTATCTCAACCTGAGAATCAGTCAATAGTCTCACTCATCCTCTTTTAACGTCTTAACATTTGCTGAGCTAATTAATCTTACATCTAAGATCTGTTTGCTAAACCAAATCAAATCTATTCAGAGATAATCAAGTTTCATAAATTAACAAATCATCTCTACTTGATTATAAAATTATTGTTGAGACAACATCTCATCTAACCTATTTGAGACTCCAAGTGTCAAACTTGAAATCATGTCTCAACGTGAATTTAAGTGTGAATTTTCAGGTACAATATTTTCAAGTCTCTATTCAACCCCCCCTTCTAGAGACGTTCAACCAACTTCAGTTGGTATCAGAGCTTGGCCTCTTGGGGTTGAGCACACCAACGTGTGAAGAGGATAAAGATCCAAGAAAGGAGGATGGCTGAAATTAGCTCTATTCTATTCATTTGTGAAGGAGGCTACTCTTGGAATCATAAAGATAGTGTCAAGGAAGAGCCAATCATGCAGAAAACTGAGATAACATCCTACATGGCTCAAGATGACTTTGAGGCAAATGGAAAAAGACTCACATCATTTGGAGAAATCAATGGAACAAAAATAAAAGGCAGTGACAAAATTCGCACTGCAATAGTTGACTGCCTAGAGTTAAAAAGATGGATACTCAGTGGCAGTAAGAGAGTAGTGCTTGCTGGATCGATGAGAATCAAAAGAAGGAGAGGAAAGAAACTTCAAAATGGGTAGACGTCCATGCTGTCCAAAGATTTCTCAGAGATTGAGAGTGCGGTGCTGTCTAAATGAAAACCATATCACTCCAATGAGGCTCTGTTATCCTTGATTGGATAAAATACTGCAGCAATTTCCGTTGCTGGAATGCAATGGCTTAAATATAATGGCTGCCACATGACGAAACAGAAGCTTTAAAGTGTAATCGAAGCTTTGGAGTTGGACGCTCGACCTGAATGAAGTGGACATATAGAACAGAGGCAAAGGAATCTTGAGATAAGTATACAAATCCCTTACGTTCTTTGCCTATCCAGTAAGTAAGATAGATTTTCTTCACCTTTGAAATAAGGTGGATAACCTTTCTTCCTTTTAAGTTTTCAAATAGCGCTTAAGTTTCTTTTAAAAAAGGGAGGAAGAGGGAAAATATTATTTAAGTGGCAATATCGAGTGTTACCACCACTACCAGTACACTGATGAAGTCTTGGGTTGATCTCATAGTTCTTCCTTGATCCATAAAGAAAGAGAGTCTCATAGTTATTTACACGTATAGGTGTCAAGTGCTCAAAATTTTGAGATGTGATGGAAATCCTATATGCTTGGAAGTTATTCATTGATAGTAGAAAATAGGATGTCACAAGAAAGGATGAGAGAGATAGAACGTTGAAGAGGAAGTATGTGTATGAAAAACAATTAACACTAGTCTACAGTACACATTAACATTATATATTTGGCTCAAAATTTTGGAATAATACTTGAATAGAAAAATCAATTGTTTCTATGTTACAGTGAATATTTTTTGAAATGATTGGTTATTTCAGTTAAAGAATGCAATGAAATGATTGAGTATTGATATTAACATTATACATATGCTAAAATGATAAATATCTTGATCATTAACCCACTTGGACCCAAGAGTTAAATGGGTACCAAAATGTTCCCCTAGTGATTTGATTATGCAGAAAATTGTCACACTGATCTAGTCAAGAAGGAGGAAGGAAATATGGGATGGACTTCTCACCTCAACTAATCAGGGTATTGAGATAGAAGGATTTCAGCAAAGAAGCAAGTCTTGATATGCTTCAGCTGATATTCCAAAGTGGTCTTCTAGTTCAAATTGGAGAAGCTAACTTCCACTTGCACAAGTGTCATTTGCTGTCTCGAAATGGGAAGCTGAACAGAATCAATGAATCATATATGATTTTCATGTCCCTGACTTGAATAAGCCAGTTATGGATGATCTTCCTAGTGGACCTAAGGCTTTTGAGCTTGCAGCAAAATTTTGCTATGGAATTACTATTGATTTAACATTTGGAAATATCTCTGGGCTAAGGTGTGCTACTAAGTACCTTGAAATAACCAAGGACCTAGAAGAAGACAATCTTATATTCAAAACTGAAGCACTCCTTAGCTATGTGGTTCTGTCTGCATGAAGAGACTCCTTAGTAGTGTTGAAAAGCTGTGAGAAGTTGTCTCCATAGGCAGAGAACCTCCAATTAGTTTGAAGATGCAGTGAGTCTACAGCCTGGAAAATTTGTGCTAATCCAATAGAATAAAGAAGACCACCAAAAAGCTTCTAGCCCAAAATGAAATAAAAGATTCAAGTACGAATCAGCTGGCTCCTCCTGATGGGTGGTTTGAAGATTTTTCAAATCCTTAGGATTGATCACTTTATTACAGTCATTACTGCCATTAAGATTGGAAGTTGAAGTTGCTTACAAGGAACACCCATTGGTAATATCAATATCTTATCCCTCATTGCATTTGAACTAAAACATACTTGATCAAATCATTAACAACTCTTTTTACATGTCCGTACTTGTTGCATCATGGTTGTAAGTATTTTAATATACATGCATGCTAGATTTGTAGATACCTTGTTTGCAAAAAGGACATCTATTTGATCATCATCTATGGCCACTGTTGTTGTTATTTAAAATTCTGAACAGCAAATCAAAATCATATCTTTTCTCCCTTTATCAAATGCTTAAATGTCTCATATGCTCATTTAGAGTTTGGAGTGTCAAATTGATAGATATCCTCTTGTTGGAAAGTGCCTAATATATTCATACCCTTGAAATCTGAAAATTTTCTGAACATGTTATAAAGTAACTATAGAGTCTGCAGTCTCATTACACAATGTGTAGAAGAAAGCATGCATGATAATTTGATAAGACTAATCCTACACTTGAGATGAGAAAGCTTGCAGATTTGTAGACAAAATGGAATACTTGGATCTCAACAAGAAATATATAGGAAAATCTTCAAAAAGAGCATATCCAAGTCTAAAGGATGTTCAGAAATGAAAAAGATAAAAGAAGAAGTCAGAATTTGTGGCTGCACTTAGGGAAGACACATCTGAGTCTCAGGTTGAGACTAGACTGAGACTTAGATGGAAATATATGAGAAAGAACAGCCAAGTGAGACTCCTACTGCAGCTATGTTTCTGACAGCACAAAAAGGAAATCCATGAATCACAGTTAGCTTATATAATGGCTACTGCACAAGAGGGCAAGTGATCTCCCACAAGATGAGAAAGAGAAAGAAGCTTCTACAAGATGAAAGCACAAAGAAATGACTAAGTTTGAAAAGAAAATGCAGAAGCTGAGCTCATCTCTACAATATATCAAGCTGCAAATTCTTAAATCTTGTGGATCAAATGACAACTTGAGGATTACTTCATGAGGTACTCTGAAACTCTAATCTTCATAATGATGCATATGTGATATTGTCACTCTAAAGATCAAAGTTGAATGCAGAATTTAGGATTCATGTTTGTGCCTTTTTGACTGATTCTATGTTGCTTGGATAATTAGAATTCTGAATGATGTTTTGTCTTAACCTTAAATACAATTTTGAATCTCAACTATTGTGAGTATGCTGTAATGCAACATATGCTTAAGTTATGATCTTGCATCATGTAAGAATTTGAGTTTGAAATCTATGTATGATGAAACATGAGCTGATCATATGAAAAGATATCCTTGAGTCAATTTCATGATAAAAGAGAAAAGAGTAAACTTGGAAAGATTGAATTGTTTAGGAGAAACATCTCTACAAGCCAAGCCTATATGCTCTCCATTTCTTTAATCAAGTCAATCCTCTAAGTAATTGATATAAAAAGGAAATTATGAGATTGAAGACTCATAAAAGGATTTTGAAATAAGTGAAAGTTGAAGGCAAAGAGGTTATTGCACTGTATGCAGAAATGTTTCTGATATAGCCTGACTAAAATGATCATAACTTGAGCTACAAAATTGATTTTTGTGTAAAACCAATTTTGTTGGAAAGCTAACTCATAAGAGTGCAAAACTGGAAAGTTTGAAGCTGTTATACTAAGCACAGAAGTACCAGAAAATTTGTTAACACAGCTGCAGTTTTACAAATGCTCATAGAAACCTGTTTACTTAAAATCATCATAACGGGAGCTGTAGAAATTATTTTTCTGTGAGACCAATTTTATTGGAAAGATAATTCAAAATAGTATCAAACTAGAAATTGTGAGATTTTTATACTAACCACAACAGTGCCAGTAAATTCGTGAACATAGTCTCACTGATACAAAGTCTGATATAAACCTGTTCACTTAAACAGATCATAACTAGAGCTACAGAAATGATTTTTGAGTGAAACCAGATTTGTATGAAAGCTAGCTCATATAAGTATTTGACTGGAAAGTTTCAGAATTTTTCATCATCTGCATAATTCCCAGCAAATACTTCAAGTTGACTGACCTCTCATCTGATCAAATCTGAACACATATGTTTTGAATGCTCATATCTGGAGCTAGGAAAATCCTTTTCAAATGAAACCAGTTGGATTTGAAAGATATTGTTCAATGGTTTAACAGTATTAATTTTCACTATTTTTGGTTGCATAGATTGATCATAGTGAATGAAAAACCAGACCTGTCACAGTAAGCACTCTATTATAGAAACTGCCAACTTTAATCACTCATATCTTATGATAGAAAACTCCAAATGAAATGACTTTTATACCATTAGAAAGCTTGTGATGTCTAGTTTATTGTGTTGAAATCTCATATTCTTATGAACTGGAAATAACTCACAAGTTCAGATTGAAGTAGCTAAAGTCAATGGATGTTTTCTGATTTGGTGCTGAAACTTCAAGTTAAAATATCTTTACTTGTACCAATCCAAATGAGTTGATTTTTGTGGCACTGGAAAGTTGTCATGATGTGATTTATTGTGATAGAATATAAATTTCTAGATCAATCTATGATAGGAGCAGTACTTGTCAAAGATTAAGGATACATGATAGAAAAATAGTGAAACTTGATCTCTTGAAAGTGATACCTTTGTCAATGTCCCCTTGATTCCCAAATCTGTGATAAACTTTGGCATATCAAAAGTAAATTGCTGTATCAAATTGATGTGCATATTATGATTTGGAATATTGGGTGAATCAATGAATATGAAGAAGAACTTAACATGGAACACCTCAATCTTTGAAAGGTTATCAGAACAGATTTTGTTTAATACTGAAAAATATGCAGTGATTATGATCTTATCTGCAAATCATATTTGTGTTCTGTTTTCCCCTGCTGTCCAAGTCTGTAATCTTGACCTTTTATGCCTCTATCCATGTTCTATAAATTTAACTCACTATGGGCATAAAAATCAAGGTGAGTAACATATTTAGGGGGAGTAGCTGAACCAATCTTTGTGCTGAATGTATTCTTGCTACTTGATTAGGCATCAAATGAAATTATTACCATCAAATCAAGTATGTAAACAGAATAAATCATTGTTCTGGTTTTAGATTGAGTTCTGTTTTCTAATATTCCATCCTAACTGCATCTCCTATTCAATCTTGGAACTAAATAATTATTTTTCTGAAGGTTAAAATTGCTGCATCAGTTATTGAAAAGTTGCTAAACCAGCAACTTTGGAAATATAAGCAGAACCTTCTCACTTTGAGGGGGAGTCAATCATATTGTTTGCTAATGTGCTAACCATGTATGTTGACTCAGTTGGGTAATGATCTTTTATGGAATTTGATGAATGCATATACCTCTTTCCTCTACAACTCTAGAAACCACTCTTTATTCTTTTGGAGAGGAAAATGTTAAAGAAAAGAGAATGGGAAAATAGCTTTCTCTTGAAGTTTAAATTGAGAAAGAAGATCAAAGAAGAAATTGTAAGCTAATGATTTACAAAGAAGTTTAAGAAGTTTCTGAACTTAGAGAGAAAGATTCTGAAAAATATGGATATCAAGTTACTAAATTCTGGAATCTAGACTCTAAAAGCTCTTCTTCTTAACTCAGTCTCTGATTTTTTTATTCTTCTATTCTTATTGGAGCATTTATCCCTTTCTATATCATATTGCTTCATCTAAATTTCTTGGGATCATTGTTATAACCATATGTGTGATCTATTGTTTTATCTTATTACTCTTGGGAAATTGAGAATATTATTGCATATATCTCTTGCTCAAAACCCTCTGTTTAGATCAACCATATGCTTGATAAGTGAAAATCATGTCTTTGATGCCAATGGAGATCAATATGAAGTGATTATTTGACAGATTTTATGAAAACTTTTTGGTCTATTTCTCTGCCCCAGCTTTTTGTTGATGCCAAAAGGGGGAGAAATAGGAAAGTAATCGTTAGTCATGTGCATAATAGCATTTCTGAATCATGCTATGATATTATAGTTTGCATTAAACATTGTTAAGCATGTATTCAGGGGGAGTTCAATTGAGTGGATCATACTATGAAAAATATATAGACTCTCATCATCCCTTATATGCTATTATACATGAAAACTTAATTTTGTTCAAATAGGTTTGTCATCATCAAAAAGGGGGAGATTGTTAGCGCAAAAACCCTCTGAGATTTGGTTTTAATGACAACAAACCTGTTGATCAAAATTAATGTTTTCTGTTCTTGAAGTTACTGATGTTTTGTATGTGAGATCTTAGAAAGACAGGATTCTCATGAAGAATTCAGAAAGATCAGAATCCTAGTGTTAAGAAACATCAGACTTCAGAATCATTTATGGAGTATGGGCAAAGCTTAGAAGTTCTATATGCTGAAGGTAATTTCAGAAGAAGGCCTCAAAACATATCCTTTATCAGAAAGTCTTCAGAAGCTTTGAATGGAAGATAGCCTAAGTTGAGAGAGGTGCATATCAGAGTAAAGTCTCAGCTACAATCAGAAAGGGTCTCTACTAAGAATTCCAATCATCAAGTCAAGTCAAGAAGAGCTCAAACAGTGAAATAAGTTGCATCAAGAAGACCAATATTTGAAACTCAAGATGAGACGCAGACTCAAGCATAAGATGCTATCTCATGTTCAGATGCAAGCTCAGTCTAAAAATCAACTTAAGACCAATGCTCAAAGAAGAGACTCATCTACAAACTTAAAAGGAAGGATCAGCAGTCAGATGCAAGATCTGCCAAGAGATGAGACTCTAACTTAGCTTCAGAAATCAAGAGATAAGATCAGAATAGAAGATGCCAAACCAAGAAGAGATTCAAAGTCAGCTTGAGACAAGCTCAAACTGTAAAGTCAGATTGAGACAAGCCCAAATTCATTGTAAGATCATATTCAGTCCAAGCATGACAAAGAAGAACTTTGAAATATGAAGTTGAGCAAAGATGAGATTCAAAGTCAGACTTGAGATGCAGACTCAACAGAGATGCAGAATCAGACTTGAGATGTAGACTCAACTTGAGATGCAGAATCAGACATGAGACTGGTCTCAGATCAGATGTAGTCTCAAGTTCAGACGCAGAGATGCAGATGCAGACATGAGACAGTCTCAGATCAGATGCAGACATAAGACCCAGACTTGAGATGAAGAGATCAGATGCAGACTTGAGACGCAGACATGAGATGCAGACAGAGTCTCAGCAGCAAAAGCAAGTCAACGCAAGTACACTGTCACAGCAGAGACAACATCAGAAAAGCACCTGTCTCACGTCAGAAAAGTGAAAAAAAGCTTCTCTCTATTCCAATGGCTAGTATAATGGCTCTATTAACAGCTAGTTTTCTGAAGACTAATAAAGGAGGTCGTCTCATTATGATGAGACGGGTGAGAGACACAGGTGAGACTCAGCAGAGATGCTGCTGCACAACTAGAAAAATCTAAGTCTCAAGTGAATCTCAACCTACCTACCTATGTTATCTTAGATAATATCTTGTAGTAGGTTTTGCTCTTGTTTTGTACTGATTTGTATACACTCTTTGAGTGATTTAGAGAGCTATCATCTAGCTGAGTGTTAGACAAGTGGCCTCACTAACTTAAGAGGGGGGTGAATTAAGTTATTCAATTTTAACTAATATTTTCGATTATTAATTTATATTGCCTTTATTATTCTTAAAGTGCCTTTCTAAGATGAAGTATGAATGCTTATTCTTAATATAATGGAATTGTAATTGCAATAAGTAAATAAGAGTTAAGGAAAGAGGAATTGCAAACTCGATTTATATTGGTTCGGCCAACCACTTGCCTACGTCCAGTCCCCAAGTATCAACTTGAGATTTCCACTATTTGTAAAGTCTTTTACAAACGATCAATCCTCCAACACCTTGGAACCCTTCCTTGTGTTAAGAATCAATCCACACATCAAGAGAGGCACCCTCTCTTCACAATACAATTACAAATTGAATCTATGAATACAATTAGACTCTCCTTTAGAGTAGATATTACAATTTGAAAGCCTATAAGAACTCTTAAGATTTGCAAGTGTTTTGGCATAACTTTGATTGATGTAATAAATTTTCTCTTTTGAATTTCACATAAGTAATCTAGTCAAAATTCGAAAATGAGTCACATATATATATAAGGATGATGATGAAACATGGTAATCCTTGATGGGAAGTCATGACTCTTCAAGATTTTCTGAAAAATTGTTCTGGTAATCGATTACAAGGATATGGTAATCGATTACACAGTTTAAAAATGCGAACCGTTGTGCCTGAAATTCAAAATTTGAATTTCCTGCACTCTGGTAATTGATTACAGGATTTGGTAATCGATTACCAGTTCAAAAATTTTTGAAATTTAAATTCAGAACTTATGGTAATCGATTACACCATGTTGGTAATCGATTACCAGTTCAAAAATTTTAATCATTGAACTGATTTTTACTTTATAAAAATATTTTGTTTAATTTTGTTTTTAGTGCCAAGTTCCTTGCAAATACTAAAATTTCTTTTGACATTTTTAACTAACTAAAACAAGCTTAACCTAATAGACCTTGTTGCTTGACTTGACTTGACTTTTGTTCTTGATCTTCTTGACTTGAATAAGTTCTTTCCTTTTGCTTGCCAATCTTCCTCTTTTTCTTTCTTTCTCATTTGGCATCATCAAAACCTGCAATCCAGGCATCTACAATCTCCCCCTTTTTGATGATGACAACTATCAATTTAGGGAAGAATGAAAAATACAGATATTTCAAGTCAATAACGATCACTCCCCTTAGTCTCCCCATTTATGTTTATCTTTTAGAATACTTGGGATATTTGGGAGATAAGATTTAACTTTTTGTTTAAAACATTGTACAAGACCAAATTGGTTTCAAAAAGATTTCCAAAAACTTGGTAAAAAATTTATGAATTTCCAACATTTCATCAAAATTCCATTTTCCCTATTTCCAAAATACCACCATTTTTCATATTTCCCTAATCTCTCCCCCTTTGGCATCATCAAAAGCAATATTAGGCATCCAAAAAAAATCTATGAATCAAAAACTAAATACCAATCAGAACATAGCTAAATACTATACCAAACAGAGTATGCAACATAGTATTAAACTAAAGCATCAAACAGAAACAAAGTGGTCTAAAGTAGCCAAACCAAAGTGGCGAAAAGCAATACCAAAACAAGTCTAAAGACAATGCCAAATACAAGGCAAGAGATAGAAATAGCTAAGGAGCATCAGAGGGTCGAGGATCAACGCCGGAAACATCCTCTAACCGGGTAAGGCGAGTCTCCAAAGCGTCAAAGCGCTCGTCCACATGCAACCTGAAGTTGCGAATCTCATCCAGAATGTCAGTAAGAATATCAGTAGAAGCATCCCGATGAGGGGGTGATGGAGTACGCTCGTCCATATCCTGGGAATGACGTCTTTTAACCCAAACACCATATGGACCCTTGGTATACCCAAATGAACCAACCACAGTAGCTCCAATGGCACCGGAGCGCTTGACTGGGAGCCAACTTTCATGGTTAAGCGGGACATTAAAGTGAGCCAAAAAGAGAGAAATCAGATTAGCATAAGGTAAAGGAGCGTTGGCACGCATAGCTTTGTTCATCCGATAACGAACCAAATTAGCCCAGTTGATTTGTCGTCCAGTCAGTAAAGCCCACATAAGAATAACATCCTCTTCAGTAGCTTGGGCCAAATTAGTAGAGCGAGGAAGCAAAATACGGACAATGATATAGTGCATGAGACGACTGTTAAAAGTGAATGACCCAGCAAGAAGACAGCCATCCAACTCAGCATTTCCAGTACAAATCATCCTACGAGCATTTTCAGGATTATAGTCTAACTCCCTTTCTTCAGTCACAGTTCCCTCAAAAAATGCTCCATCACTACTTAATTTGGTCAGGGTATAAAATAAGGACTGATCAATTACAATTGGGATTCTCTTAACTTCACTACGAATTACTCCATCCGTGATTTTCAGATTGCTATAAAATATCCTAACTAATTCAGGATAAATTTGCGAACGCAGTTGCATAAAATCCAACAACCCACAAGTACGAAAAGTTTCGTAACAGTCAAAACCTTGGTTTTCAAAGAACTCTACGCTAAGATACTTAGGTTCGATGATATCTCTAGTTGAAAATAGAGAATAATACCTCTCCCGTTGAGCATTGGTCGAAAATAGAGCGAGAGAGCGAGATGGATTGGGGGCCGCCGGAGAATCACCGGAGGTGTCTTGACGAGGTTGACGAGGGGCGAAGTGTTTTTTGACGTTTCGATGATTCCGCCATTGAAGGAGACAATTCACGAAATTGTTCGGTGGGTTTTGTAGGTAATGAGGAGAGGATTAATTTGCAAGAAACAGAATGTAATTCCGTTAAGAAATGAAGGAGTTATGAGACTTTGAAGAGGAAAGGAGGAAGGGTGCGCGCACAGCAGAGAGAGAAGAAGAAACTGTTCGTAAGAGAGAGAGAGAGACGATTTTATAGAGTTCTCAGTATGGTAATCGATTACGCCTTGTGGTAATCGATTACCACGTTTCTAGAAGTGAGAAAACTGTCGCGTGTAATCGATTACGGCCATATGGTAATCGATTACAAAATAGAATGGTCTCAGGTAATTGATTACTGCACAGTGGTAATCGATTACACCAAATATGGCTCTCAGGTAATCGATTACTTCACAGTGGTAATCGATTACCAGGAACCCAGATGAGTATCTGAATGATTCCAAGCTCTCTAGTAATCGATTGCACCTACTATGTAATCGATTACACACTTCCTAGAATTTTTATTTTGGGTTTTAAACCATTTTTATCCCAAAGAAAACTTTTATGAATCTAAGTTGGAAACATCTAGAATACCTAATTCTCTCCTAATTGTAAAGAAATTTTCTTTGGGTAATGGTTTAGTAAAAATATCTGCAAGTTGTTGCTTAGTTTCTATAAATTCTAGAACACAATCTCCTTTTGTACATGGTATCTAAGAAAATGATGCCTAATTTCTATGTGTTTGGTTCTAGAATGTAAGACAGGATTCTTAGACAAATTTATGGCACTTGTATTGTCACAACGAATAGGAATGTGATCTATATTTAAGCCATAGTCTGATAGTTGTTGTTTCATCCAAAGAATTTGGGCACAACAACTGCCAGCAGCAATGTATTATGCCTCAGCAGTTGATAAGGCAACACTATTTTGCTTTTTACTATGCCAAGACACTAAAGTAGACCCAATAAAATGACAAGTACCACTGGTACTTTTTCTATCAGTTTTGCATCCTGCAAAGTCTGAGTCAGAGTATCCTACTAGATTAAAAGGCATGTTTTTAGGATACCATAATCCTAAATTTACAGCTCCTAAAAGATATCTCATTATCCTTTTAAAGACACTTAAATGAGATTCTTTAGGGTTTGACTGATATCTAGCACACAAACATACACTAAACATAATATCTGGTCTACGTGCTGATAAATAAAGAAGGGATCCAATCATACCTCGATATCGCTTTATATCTATGGACTTCCCATCTTCATCCTTATCCAAGTAGCAAGCAGTACTCATAGGTGTGGCCATATGCTTAGCGTTTTCCATTCCAAATCTCTTAAGTAGTTCCTTGCAGTACTTGCTTTGGTTGATGAATATACCATTTTTGGTTTGTTTGATTTGCAGTCCAAGGAAGAAGTTCAACTCGCCCATCATAGACATTTCAAACTCACTTTGCATGTCATTAGAAAATTCCTTGCACAGATTTTCATTAGTAGCACCAAAAATAATATCATCAACGTAAATTTGTACTAATAGAATGTCATGCATTTTTCTTTTAATAAAAAGTGTGGTACCAACCTTTCCTCTAGTAGATCCTTTTTCTAACAGAAATTTGCTTAATCTTTCATATCAAGCCCTAGGTGCTTGTTTCAATCCATATAAGGCCTTTTTCAATTTAAAAACATGATTAGGCAATTCTTGATTTTCAAAACCAGGAGGTTGTTCTACGTACACTTCTTCTTTAATAAATCCATTAAGAAATGCACTTTTTACATCCATTTGATACAATTTGAAATCCATTATAGAAGCATATGCAAGTAACATCCTAATGGCTTCTAGTCTTGCTACTGGTGCATAGGTTTCTTCATAATCTATACCTTCTTCTTGATTATATCCTTTGGCCACTAACCTAGCTTTGTTTCTAACAACTATACCATGTTCATCTAACTTGTTTCTAAATACCCATTTTGTGCCTATAATTGGATGATTACTTGGTCTATCAACTAGATCCCAAACATTATTTCTTTCAAATTGATTTAATTTTTCTTGCATAGCAATAATCCAATGTTCATCTTTTAAGGCTTCATCTATATTTTTTACTTCAATTTTAGAAACAAAAGCCATATTATTGCATATGTCTTTAATAGAGTGTCTAGTTGTTACCCCTTTTGAAATATCTCCTATAACGTTATCAAGAGGATGATCTTTTAAGGTTTTCCACTCTCTTGGAAGATCTAAGTTTGTTTTATTCTCATTTATTGTAGAATCTTCCATGTTTTTCTTCTCTTTTTCTTTAAGAGCTTCTTCATCTATGTGAGTATTTTCTAGAGTATCTACAATATCATCAATTATTTCTTTTTTATTATAAAATGAACTAGACTCATCAAAGGCTACATGAATTGATTCTTCTATTGTCATAGTTCTTTTTGTTATAAACTCTATAAGTTTTACTATTTAATGAATATCCAAGAAATATTCCATCATCTGATTTAGCATCAAATTTCCCTAGGTTATCCTTTCCATTATTTAATACAAAGCATTTGCATCCAAAAATGTGAAGATGAGAGATGTTTGGTTTTCTACCATTGAATAGTTCATAGGGTGTTTTCTTTAAAATTGGCCTAATTAGAGCCCTATTCATAGTATAACAAGCAGTACTGACTGCTTCTGCCCAAAAATATTTAGGGATGTTTGAATCATTTAGCATGGTTCTTGCCAATTCTTCTAGTGACCTATTCTTCCTTTCAACTACTCCATTTTGTTGAGGAGTCCTAGGGGCAGAAAAATTATGTTCTATTCCATTTTCATCACAGAACTGGTCAAAGATTTTATTTTCAAATTCCCCTCCATGGTCACTCCTAATGGATGCTATTTTAATGTTTTTCTTATTTTAAATCATTTTTGCAAATTTCTTAAAGGCATTAAAAGCATCACTTTTATTTGCAAGAAATAATTTCCATGTATATCTAGAGAAATCATCCACTAAGACTAGAGCATAATAACTTCCCCCAAAACTCATAGTTCTAGAAGGCCCAAAAAGATCCATGTGTATTAGTTGTAATGGCCTAGAGGTTGTTACTATGTTCTTTGATTTAAATGATACTTTATGTAAATCATTAAATGCTTCTTGCAATTCATCAAATGAGATGGATGTATTGTTGTTAGAAGATGTTACCTCTTCTTCACTTTCGTAGTCTCTGGCCATAAGTCCTAGGTTGACTGTTTCATTCTCTGAGTCACTGGAGCTTATGTCATTATCATCCCATGTGATGTAGGATTTCTTTGCTTTCTTATCTTTGAATGTCTTCTTGTTTGATTTTTCCATTCTCTTCTTGTAAATAGGACAATCTAGTCTAAGATGCCCTGGTTGGTTGCATTCAAAACATTTTTGGATTGATTGAGAATCTTCTCCTTTCTTCTTTGTGTTAGGTGTAGGTCTTCTTCTATTTCCTCTGTTTCTTAGAAATTTGTTGAATCTTTTGACAAATAAACTAAACTCTTCATCATCATCCAAGTCCTCATCTTCAATGATTTCTTCTTCTTCATGGATGGATGATGATGAAGCTTTGAGAGCAATGCTTTTCTTACTTCTATCATTCTCTTCATATTGATTTAGTCTTATCAACTCCAACTCGTGTTTTTGTAGTTTTCCAAATAGTGAGTGAAGAGTCATGGTTGTGAGGTCTTTTGATTCTGCAATTGCTGTTACTTTTGGTTGCCACTGCCTACTTAAACATCTCAAAACTCTGTTAATTAAATCTTCATTTGGAAAAATCTTTCCTAATGATGCAAGATGATTAACTATATGAGTGAATCTCTTTTGTATGTCTTGTATGCTTTCTTTTTGATTCATTCTAAATAGTTCATATTCATGTGTGAGGGTGTTTATTCTAGATCTTTTGACATCACTTGTTCCCTCATGAGTTACTTCCAATGTGTCCCACATCTCTTTAGCACTTTTACAGTTTGATACTCTAAAATATTCGTCTATACCTAATACAGATGTAATTATGTTTTTAGCCTTTAGGTTGTATTGAACTTTCCTTTTATCCTCCTCACTCTATTGATCCCTAGGTGTTATCTTAACTTCATCCCCTAATTGCATTGACGGAACAAAAGGTCCATTTTCTATAGCATCCCATATGTTTAGATCTATTGACTCTATGAATATTTGCATTCTTGATTTCCAATAATGGAAACCTTCTCCATTAAATACGGGAGGTCTGTTAAAGGAGTTTCCTTCTGCGAAAAGGGTATTTGATGAGGCCATATGTGATCTTGAGGCTTCTAATCCTTAAACAAGATGCAAGCTCTGATACCACTTGTTAGACAAGTGGCCTCACTAACTTAAGAGGGGGGGTGAATTAAGTTATTCGATTTTAACTAATCTTTTCGATTATTAATTTACATTGCATTTATTATTCTTAAAATGCCTTTTCTAAGATGAAGTATGAATGCTTATTCTTAATATAATGGAATTGTAATTGCAATAAGTAAATAAGAGTTAAGGAAAGAGGAATTGCAAACTCGATTTATACTGGTTCGGCCAACCACTTGCCTACGTCCAGTCCCCAAGTATCCACTTGAGATTTCCACTATTTGTAAAGTCTTTTACAAACGATCAATCCTCCAACACCTTGGAACCCTTCCTTGTGTTGAGAATCAATCCACACATCAAGAGAGGCACCCTCTCTTCACAATACAATTACAAATTGAATCTATGAATACAATTAGACTCTCCTTTAGAGTAGATATCACAAGTTGAAAGCCTATAAGAACACTTAAGATTTGCAAGTGTTTTGGCACAACTTTGATTGATGTAATAAATTTTCTATTTTGAATTTCACATAAGTAATCTAGTCAAAATTCGAAAATGAGTCACATATATATATAAGGATGATGATGAAACATTGTAATCCTTGATGGGAAGTCATGACTCTTCAAGATTTTCTGAAAAATTGTTCTGGTAATCGATTACAAGGATATGGTAATCGATTACACAGTTTAAAAATGTGAACCGTTGTGCCTGAAATTCAAAATTTGAATTTCCTACACTCTGGTAATCGATTACAGGATTTGGTAATCGATTACCAGTTCAAAAATTTTTGAAATTTAAATTCAGAACTTCTGGTAATCGATTACACCATGTTGGTAATCGATTACCAGTTCAAAAATTTTAATCTTTGAACTTATTTTTACTTTATAAAAATATTTTGTTTAATTTTGTTTTTAGTGCCAAGTTCCTTGCAAATACTAAAATTTCTTTTGACATTTTTAACTAACTAAAACAAGCTTAACCTAATAGACCTTGTTGCTTGACTTGACTTGACTTTTGTTCTTGATCTTCTTGACTTGAATAAGTTCTTTCCTTTTGCCATTGTCAATCTTCCTCTTTTTCTTTCTTTCTCATTTGGCACCATCAAAACCTGCAATCCAGGCATCTACACTGAGCTCACGGTTTATCCATACTTTGTATGTAATCTAAGCTAGATCAATCACATCTCATCTCATACCATCAAGTCTCAACAAAGCTAGGAGGTGTCTGAGCTTAGTGTGAGCGTTTGTAAGGCCTGGAGAGGCACTGTAAGATGAATACTCACTGAGTTGCCTGGAGAGGCAGTCGAAGACAAAGAATACTGCATGCGTTTCCTGGAGAGGCAGTTGAAAACAAAGAATACTGCATGAGTTGCTTGAATAGGCAGTTGAGAACAAAGAATACTTGTGGCTCAACCAAGGTAGGAGTGCCTATGCTTGGTGTGAGGGACGTCCTGAAGAGGCTGTAAGAATACTTGTATTGACGGGTTTGTCAATGTGGAAATCTCACGAGTTGTGAGGACTGGACGTAGCCCAAGGTTGTGGGTGAACCAATATAAATCTCAGTGTGCATCTCTTCTCCCTATCTCTTTATTTATATTGCACATCTCATATCTAAAATCTGTTTGTTAATATAAATTAAATCTGTTCAGAGAAAACCAAGTTGTAATTACTAAAATCTGTCCATGCATCTCATCTTACATCTCATCTCAGATCCTATCTCAACCTGAGAATCAGTCAATAGTCTCACTCATCCTCTTTTAAGGTCTTAACATTTGCTGAGCTAATTAATCTTACATCTAAGATATGTTTGCTAAACTAAATCAAATCTATTAAGAGATAATCAAGTTTCATAAATTAACAAATCATCTCTACTTGATTATAAAATTATTGTTGAAACAACATCTCATCTAACCTATTTGAGACTCCAAGTGTCAAACTTGAAATCATGTCTCAACGTGAATTTAAGTGTGAATTTTCAGGTACAATATTTTCAAGTCTCTATTCAACCCCCTTCCAGAGACGTTCAGCCAACTTTAGATGTTTCATGCAGTATGCCTTCATTATGAAGAAAAGATTGAACTCTTGAGTTAACAAACTCCGTTCAATTGTCACTTCTAATGACATTCACCTTTACCTCAAATTGTGTTTGCATCATTTTGCAAAAATTAACAATATGGTGAAACGTTTCTGATTTTTCTTTCAAGAGATAGGCCCACAATGCTCTAGTGAAATCATCCACTATGGTAAGGAAATAATGAGAACCATTATGTGATTTTGTATGATATTTGCCCCACAAATCACAATGAATTAAATCAGATGCCTTCTCAGCCTTATTACTACTCAAAGGAAAAGGGAGAGCACATTGTTTGGAACGATGACAAACATCACAACATTCCAACTTATTTTTATCAAACTTAAGTTAAGAAAACCAGCAATATTCAACAAAGTTGAGTTGGAAGGATGACCCATCCTAGTATGCCATAGAGTCCCTGTATCTTGGGATTGAGCTGCCAATGATGAACCTTGTTTAGTTGTCTTAAATAAGTAAACCTCATCACAAATGTCACCGTATCCAATCATCTTATTCATGGATTGGTCCTATATCACACATTTATTAGCAAAGTAAGTCACCATGCAATTTAAATCTTTAGTTAATTAATGGATGGAAATTAAATTGCAACTGAATTGTGGAACAAAAAGAACTTCATTCAATTTTATGTGGCTGTTAATTGACACGGTTCCCATCTTCTTCACCAAGACAACTTCCCCGGTAGGAACTGTGATATGCAATGGCTCCTCTAAAATACACACGTCCAAAAGAATGGAATATAATGGGGTCATATGATGTGAAGCCCCACTATCCAACACCCAAGTGTGTGGACTATGAATTATTTTATTACTACACATGTGATCATGTTGGCTATGATCTTTGTTTGCTGTCTGAGCTCCATGCAATGCATGACTACTCGAACCTCGTTCTACTTGTGCCCCCTTGCTTTGACCATTGTCAGCCCAAGCAAAACACGCTCCCCCTAAATGTTTGCCCGCTCCAGAGGCATGATCATTCTTCTTATCTGGAGTCTCGGTTGAACCGAGCTCTGATGCCATAATAATTTTATGAGAATGTTTAACTTCATTGAATTTAAATTATTCATGTACATACTTCGATATATATAAAGAACAGAAAGCCCAAAGATAAGATTACAATGAGCTGGATAAAACTAACTAAGCTTATCTAAAAATTCAGCTACTTAAACAAACTCAACCTAGTCAAACTCATCTAACAAACAGATAACATGATTTGAATTCATAATAGAATTCAAATCTAACAACCCTATCCATAACTTAATCTTTAAACAAACTCAACCTATCCAAACTCATCTAACAAACAGATAACATAATTCGAATTCATAACAAAATTCAAATCATAACAACCCTATCCATAACTTAATCTTTAACTCTATTAATTCTGAATACATAAGAGGTTTAAGTCAACTAGAAAAAAAGATTTTTTTACTTTACTTTTGCACCATTATACAAGATAGGAAGGATGTGGAAGACTTTTGCCTACTACAACCGTGTCTTCATGAGAATAGAAAGTGTTATACAAACAAAGCAACTTGCAATGCTAATCTACCTATAGTTCTTGATCTGAAATCGAATTTTTGCACACAAAGAAAAAGCCAACAACCCTCGACATTGAAATGCAAGTTGAAATGTTTAAGTGTTCAAGAGTCTTGGATTGTAGAGTTAAATAGAATAATTAAATATATGTGAAGGAGTTAGCTACTAAATCAATCAAGGTGCTATTAATCTATGCATTGAATTCTCTAATTCTTTTATTCTTAATATTGCATATCCTGTGTAGTCATCTTTTTTAGACTTGTTATTTCTCTTATGCTTAATTTTCAATAAACACTAAGTGATTGAGAAATGACTCTCAGTGCATTTAATTTCAATCTCTTTATAACCATGTGACACGAGCTTAAAAAGGTTTATTAAAGAATACTTGGTGTAGTTGAGTCTAAAGAGACTTGTGAAAAGAAATATTTGGTTGTGAGGCCTAAGAGCCTATTAAGAATACATATGACAATGGAAAATCTTGGCTTAATGTTAAGGATTGTACATAGCCTACATGGTTAAGGGAAAATGAATATAAATTTTCTTGTTTGTTTTTTTCTGCCCTTATCACCTTATAGTTTCTAAAAAAGTCATATATCACTTATGAGTTTTTTTAATAGCGGCACGACTCTCAAATAAAAGTTAGGAAAATAAAGAAAAATTGACATGTTGATATTGTTAGATTTTATTTTTCATATTTGATTTATTTAGTAAATATAGTATAATGATATAGCAGTATCAATATATGCGATTAAAATATTTAATAAATTACGTATATACTTTGATTGTATAATTGTATATTCGTCACAAGGGCATTTGATCAATATTTTGACCACTGAGATTGAATATTCTTTAACACAATCCTCTTTAATTAACGGGTTAAAACATGTGATGATATAAATATAAAAAATAATTTAAGATTAATTTTTCTATATTTAAAATTTACTATATTAAAGATGGTTACTTTTATATACTCCTTTACTATATACTGAATTCAAATAATTCATTTTAAATCCATCATATGATTTATATTTTAAGAAAGATAACTTTTGAGAATTAATTATATAAAATATCTATCTCATGCATTGTGTATGTTGAATATATAGCTAGGAAAGCGAACTACTCCAATACGCATAATTCAATTCACAAGTTTTTTTTTTTGGTCGTGACAAGTGAACGGACCGGACTGAGCAAATCTATGTGGCCATTGCTTTTTCCATTGGGTTTTATGCTATTCCCACACCCCATTGTTTTTGAAAAATTATAAAACCCAAAATTACCATTCATTTAATTGGCTTACGAACAAGGCTGTCCAGAAATAGTTCCCGGACAACCTTGTCCGTAAGTCTTTTTTTAAAAAATAAATGACTTACGGAAACAAGTGCCCATAACAAATCCTGAACAATCCGTAAGCCATTTTTATGGACACAGTTGTTCGAGATTGGTTTCCGGACAACTGTGTCCGTAAACATTTTTTTTTAAAAAAATAGCTTACGGATAAGGTTGTCTGTAATTTGATTCCCAAACAACCTTGTCTTGAAATTTTTTCTTCCCAAAATACAGACAACCTTACGGATAATTTTTTCTTTCAGTTGGGAAGAGGGAAGGGGAGAAGGGGAAGGGGGAGGGGGAACACTGAGGAGCGGGGAATAGTGAGGATGGGGAAAATGGGGTACTTTGGAAAGAAAAAATGTGGGGGTGAAAATAGCAAAAATAGGGGTAGGAAAAGTAAGGTAGTTATTATTGAATCAACCCTCTATGTACAAAAAAATTAAAAATACCAAAAAAAATCAACTCTTTATATAATATTTTTCAGGTCTCATTTTGAAAAGTGAAACATTCACTCTCTATATTCTTTCAATTAGAAAGTCACATGTCACCATAGGTGTTTTCTTACCATTTTCCTTGGAAAATGTCTTTAACACATCTCTCTTGCAAAGATTTTTTAACATTCCCCCAAATCCTTTTCAATCACTTAAAAATATGTTATTGTAAAATCTAAACAGTAATCTTTTTAAATGAAATCTTTTTATAATTTAAATTTGAATTCTCATCATTATCATAATATATATTTTTCTTAATTAATATTTACAGTAATAAATAATCAAATTTAAAAATTTAAATAATATATAATTGATTTATTATCTCTGAATTTAAACTATATAAAAAAGATATGATAAATTTTAAATTATATACAACATTAATGATTAAATAATATAGTTGAAATAATTGATTTTTATAAATTAATAACTAAAATTTAAGATAATTGTCTTTTAATATAAACAGTTATATTAAATCCATAATACAAATTAATTATATTATAATATTTACATATTAAGTTTAAATTATTAATTTTAAATTCAACATATACTTCATATTTTAATATATTTAATTTTAAAAATAGATATATATTTTAAAGTATGTATTTAAGTATATTAATAATTATATAAAATGGATATAATTTTGATAAAATACTAGTAAAAATGTAAATTAGATTTCAATGATAAAACATAATATACTATTTCAATTTAAAATTGATTACTTGTCCAAAATTATTCTAATTCTTAATTTTAAAGATATTAATTTAATATAAATATAATTTTAATTATATAAAAATATACTTTTAACACATGTCCGTAATCAGAAGCTAAAAATTTAGAAAAAAAAAAACTCCCGGACACACTTATTCATAAGCCATTTTTTGCAAATTAAATGGCCTCTAGACGTGAAGTGGGAGAAGAGGTGAAAGGGGAGGGGGTTGTGGTGGGTGATGTGGTAGTGGTGGTGCCCGAGAGTGATGTATGGATCCTCTCTTGCGGTCCTGCCTCTCCAGCAGATTTAGCTACGGAATAGCTAGAAAATAAATATGAATTAACTATGGAATGAATTACGTAGCTATTCCGCAACTATTCGGTAGCTATACTTACTAGAGACAGCTGCACGACTGGAGAGGATCCATATCCTTGAGAGTGAATGTGGGGTGGTGGGGATGGAGATGGAGATGGAGATGGAGATGGAGATGGGGGAGGAGAAGAAGTGAGGGTAGTTAGGGAAAAAATAAAAAAAAGGGAGTGGGAGTAATAAAAAGTGGGTGGGACAAGTAAAAGCTCGTACTTTACCAATCCACAACAATTGGACCATAGACTTCCATATATGAATGGAGGCCCAATCAGCATTTACGGATGAATGGCATTTGCTTACTATTTTTTTAATCATAAAACTACTATTTTATTTTTTTTTATTTATATAGATCTGTATGAAATCAGTGAAGATAACTTATTATCATTGTTGTTTATATAAATATTTGAAAATAGGAAATAAAATAAACATAAAGTAATATTTTTTATAATTAAAAAAAATAGAAAATAAAATATTTTATCAAACCAAATAAGACTTTTTCTCATTCTTTGGAAAAGTTATTTATTGATAGGTAAAACGGTTTTTCTAATGTGTGTCCCGGGGCACACTTTAACAATAATTACAATCCACTATCTAATTCCTTTTTTAGTACATTTATTATATGAGAGAGTAAATAATAATTGCATAGCATTAACTCTGATTTTTAAAATTAATCTGATGTCATTTTTAACCATGTCCTTTCATTTACCTTTTTTTCACTCTCAATCAAAACAATAATAAAACAGATTTTTACCAGAAAAAATTCAATAAAAGCAATCTTATTGACACATTATTTTACATTGGTAATTTTATATTATTTTTAATATGTATATAGATTTATTTTGTTACATTATTTTTAATACATATATTTTTTTAATACGTATAAAATTTTAGTAAAATTATATATCTTTTGTTTGATTATAATTTTAGTAAATATGTATTTTAATTTTATACTTTTCGTTAATACGTATATTATTTCTTTTATATTATTTATGTAAATTGGTTTACATAATTGACACACATATCAATTTTGTTTTTGTTTGCTGTTATTCAATGCTAGTGGTTATACGTATTTAAAATAATATAAAATTAACGAAAACTATAATCAAATAAAAGATATATAATTTTATTGAAATTTTACACGTATTAAAAATAATGTGACAAAATAAATCTATATACATATTAAAAATAATATAAATTATCGACATAAAATAATGTGTCAATAAGATTGCTTTTATTGAAATTTTTCTGGTAAAAATATGTTTCATTATTATTTTGATTGAGAGTGAGAAAAAGGCAAATGAAAGGGCCGGGTTAAAAATGACATCAGATTAGTTTTAAAAATCAGTTAATGCTATGCAATTATTATTTACTCTTCCACATAATAAATGTACTAAAAAAGGTATTTGATAGTGGATTGTAATTATTGTTAAAGTGTGCCCAGATAACACATTAGAAAAACCGAAGATCAAAATAAAAATAATATAAAGGAGATCATAATCAAATTCCGATATAATTTTAAATCGCATATATATAGAATCATCACAAAATGAGAAATTCTTGGCTTTACTTTAATTTTCTTAACGATGAATCATCGAAGACTGCATTGTGTACGTACTATGTAGGCATCTCCCTAATTTGATATTATAAGTGTAGAAATTTATTTCTGAAGTTTGGATTTGTAGGGCATTTGGAAAACTGAAGGATAGTGTCAGTCTGGGTTCGAAGTGAATACCCTTCATTCTTGTATTCTTGATTCTTCCTCTCTACTGGATCACTTGAAAAAAAAAAAAATTTTTAAAGTGAGAAAACACCAAGATTAGCCAACCCAACTCTTTGAGGGTCGAGCTTTCTGCTGAGGAATCTGGAGACAGGTCCAAAAGGAAGCTGAAACTCTCTAATTGAATAACATATTAACATTATATAAATCCCAAAATATTGTTGGTGTTTTATTGTGAATTTTTTAGACGTTTATTCTTTGTTATGCAATGGAGTCCTTTATAATATAGTTTGTTTGTCGAAGATCATTAATTCATACACTTAACACCTAACAATTTCCAAAGTTTCTGGCCTGCAGGTACAACAAAATGAAACTCTCCAGACCAACATTATTTCTCTTTGTGGCTTTTATGTTCATTATGTCATATGTAGTACTAGTTCAAAAGGAAGCAGTTACCAACCAACGAGTTGTGGGTGATGGTTCTGTGAATTCTGTCACTGTTGTGAGTTTGAACTTTGAACTTCCTTCTCAGTCTATATATCTCCTTATATTTTTGTTTAGGTGTTTTTAATTTCTGGGTATATGTATTTATTGTATTTAAGCTTGTGCATAGTTGTTCCAATTAAGAAATTGAATTGGATTAGCTCAATGATTTTGGGAGTAACTGGGTTGTTATACTATGCAGAGAAGAGGTGGCTGTGAAAAAGAGGGGGGTGAGTGCAAGGAAGGAAATGGTGGATCAGAAGACACAGTTTTGGAGAATGAAGACTATGTCTACACCAACTCTTTACCTTAGATGACACACTTTGCTTCATTGCTTCTATTATATATGAAGTCATTTCCTTATTTCCCTTTACTGGATGATGTATTGCAGTTGTGAGCATTCCAACTCTGCCTCAAGCTAGCCATATTCCTAATTGTAAAGGAATAAAAGGATAGGAAAAATGATCAATAAGCTAATGTTCACTGCAGTTTCTTGGGTTAAATTGTGCTATCCATTCTGTTTGTCCAAAACTTCCTCGAAAATCTGGTGCTTAGTTGACTCAATCATGTGAAAAAAACATTGGAGAATGAGGAGAAGACTTTTGTGTAATTAATACTCAACGTTCTATGTTTTCTTATGCAACATGCAATTTTTTTCACCACAGAAGAAAATCCTGAAATGCACAATAGGGCTAAGATTTTCTATCTGTTTGCAATGACATTAGAAGATAACTGCTCATCTTTATCCATGCACAAGATTATTGATCACAACTATACAAGGGTTGCATTCCAACTTTACCTGCACAAATTTTGTCAGCATATATATGAATATATGTCTTTTATTTGTTACTAAATATTTTCCCTTTCTCATTTTTAATATGTTTCCTCCTTTCCATGCATATATTTTGATCATCTTGGAAGCAATGAATTTGTCTCTTTGACTGCTTTTCGCATGTCCTCTCGATTAATAGAAGGAAGGCGCTTCTTGTTTTCAATGAATGTGACAAGAAAAAAAATTTATCTTAATCAACTGCCGATATACTTATTGAAATTGGGATTTATTTGATTTATAATAATACTAAATTTGCTTTTCGATCGGTTTCAGCTAATCAGCTTACAGAAACAAAACCACTGTCCTATGAGAATCTCAATTTGAAAAATGATTATTAAGAAGAATAGACCGCTCTTAAGACAACCCAAATTCCAGAGACCAAAGTCAAACAAGTTAAGTGCGACATGGAAGATTCTCGTATATAGAGACACATAGAGGTAACAGAACATGCCCATGTGGATGCCTTAATAAATTTCCGTCCTTTAGGAAGATTGCAACTCATCTACCATATTCTATTAACATCATTTGCTTCATCCTTGTCAGTTACTTATCACTTCTATCGTTATTCTTGGCGTGTTAGCCTGTTAGGTCCTTATATCATATGCTATGTTAAGCATGCATTAACACATTGACATTTTGGAGAAGCGCGTAGAAAAAAGTAGTAGAAATTAAAGATGGAGATATTGGAAGCGGTGAAACAAACAATGGGCTGTATTTGCGCACAACGATGACCATGTAGTGTGATGTTCAGGACATGAAACTCATAAATTTCTAGCATAACAAAAAAAAAAAGATCTGTTGTTTAATCTGCAATTTAAATCCAACATGAATATTGATAGCACACATTGACATTTTCATTAAACAAATCTATGTTAATTTCAGGCAAAGCCTCCCCTCCATATTTTTTCGGAAGCTGCACTATACCATATATAATTACAATATAGTCATGCTACATAGTAAAAAAAAAAAAACCTTGATAGAATTCAGCTAAATGTGGGATGCTAATTGTGAAATATATACAGACCCTATATTATGCCTGTAAAAGTTGCTATGCGACAATAACTTAGTTCTAAGAGTTCTGAATTGGTAATTTGGGGTATAATGACAAAAATGCGGCTAGCCAATTGGCTATTGCAGATCGCAGAGCAGATATAATTTTACGAAGTAACAGGAACAGGGTGAATAGAAAAGGTCTCCACCAAGTACCAACCATACTTTCCAGTTGAAAGTTTTGTAAGTGCTGACGTCTTCCGAAATGTTGGGTATTACTTTGAGCTCCCAAAGTCATAATCCCTTTCATGCTCTGGAGATTGACTTGAAACATGACCTCAGTATGTGCTACATATCAGTCCTAATTTGCAATAATCCCAAGCAAGCCCAATAAATAAGGGACGTGTCAATGACCTACATGTACAATGAAGTATTAATTTTAGAGAAAAAATATTCCTACAACATCATTATATAACTATAAGAGAAGTAGAAATAGAAGAGAGAGAAGAGTGATATGATTTTCTTTTTGACGCTAAGAGTGAGATATGATTGATGATATGATAAAAAGAGATAGAGAGAAAAAAAATGTGTTGTATATGAATTTATTATCGCTTATTTTAAAATACCAAACCATCTACGGCCAAAGTATCCTTACCTCCCACCTGAACTTGTATCTTGGTTACATAATTGACTCAAGTATTTGAGATTTCCAAGTAACTTGGATGCTTACGTTTGGCATGCAAGTATCATATTACATGAAAATATATGATAGCTAGGAATTCTAGACTTTTCACATTGTAGGGTAAATTATTTTTAAGGTAAAATATGATTTTCGTCTCTGGATTTTTGGTTAACTTTAGTCTTAATCCTCAACTTTTAAAACTTTTGTTTTATATCCTTATACTTTTAAAATACCTTAATACTAGTCCCTAACGTTAATTAATTTTGTTAAGTTGTTATTGAATTCAATTGCTTAATAAATGAATGCAACATCCATATTTGATTAAATGAGACTCAACAATAAAGGATAAAGTGAAAATCTATTAAACAGGCCAACAACTTAACATAACTAATTAATGTTAGAGACTACAATTAAGGTATTTTAAAAGTATAGAGATATAAAACAAAGGTTTTAAAAGTTAGGGACGAAGACCCGAGTTGACAAAAATACAGGGACAAAAAACATATTTTATTCTTATTTTTAATTATCATACTAAACATAAGGTTTCTTAAATAAGCCTGCCTATGTTTGAGATGACTAGTATCTACATACCAAGTAGAAAGTGCCAGCATACCAAAGGCAAGCCTCCTGATATACTATGACACTGACACTGGAATAGATAGAGCAACATCAATATATCTTGACAAGAAATTAAGTGTGTTATACATTAGAATTTCCATTTCTAAGAGTCATTCACTTAATTATATCTAACATTCACTTAAACAAATACCATTTCATTTCATTTTCTCCAGGGTTGCAAATAAAGAGAACCCATCTTCCGCTACAACAATTGTGCCAAAGGTCCTCATGGAACTAAACTTAAAAACAAAAAAGTACAGGGAAACATTCAAAAGAGTGTTATTGCTAGTCCCTTATTGTCTTTGTTACTGTTATTTTGAAAGATACTGAAAGTGTAGCCACAGGAAATTTATCACACTAGCAAAGTTCCAAAAATGTACAACCTTAAGGTTTTGGATTTTTAAACACAAGTGAAAGACTAGGCCCTGTTGGAAGACAGTACACCTAATACTTGGGTGATGCCATCATGTAGTATATCCTCAGCTCTAAAAGGGAGTAACTTGCATGCTTAGTCTCAAAAACCATATAGCAATTTATGGGGAACAGATCCTTCATGCCAAAAAGTTGCTAAATAATCTTTTTTCCATCTTATAAACATTCTTGCATAACATCATGACATGAACAAATTAAGTATAGAATATTTCTATAAAAAAATAAAGCAAGATTCACCTAGTAGTTGTTTATGCAGTCCCTGTTATTAATCGCTCTCGTTCATCTAGCTTCTTAACCTTTACAATGCCCAAGAGCACTTGAAAGCCAAAGAATGCACAGAAGACATATGCTACTATGGCAGGTACCTGAAGATGATAACACAAGAATGAGCAATGAGAGTCACATCAAATAATCAATTAATTGATTTTGCAATCACCGCAAGAAAAAAAAAGGGTGCTAGATGGGAACAACTTACACGAATTGAATTGAGATACAAGACTGTTGCAAGATTTATTAGGCTCCCAGCTGCTACTTGCCTGTTAATTGACAGAGGGGTAACGTGAAAATGCATCATCCAACAGGTTTTCTTAGTCTTTGCTCCTATGATATCATCTATTAGTCTGAACAGGGATTCAAAAAACATGCATATGGCTCACAGTAGATGATGCATGCACAAACCATGGAATACACTAGTGTCAAGAGCCAACTATTTATACACATCCATCAGTCATTTAAAAGCTGTAGGGAGAAATTGAAAAAATTATGATTTTAATTATGCTAAAAGGTAGGCACCATACAATCAAACCTTTGCAATTTTTTATCATACACCTGGATGCATAGGCACTAACAAATGAAGAAGGTGAAAAAAATATTTTAAAAAAGAAAAACTAATATATGAGAACTACATTCATCTACAGGCATGCATGTAAATTTAGTTAAATATAGTACTATATTTCAAGTACATGAAATAGTCACTATATCCATTCTCATTTCCATAATCATATAAGTTGTTGACATTGCCAAAGCGATCATTCAACAACCAAGAGCTACATGAAGTACACAATAAGTTTGAAGGCAAAGCATATCCCCACAGAATGAGAAATATATATTTTTACAGGCAGTAGAACAGACTGAAACCAAATCTGAAGAAATGAAGTAAACTTTATAATTCAAATAAGTCAAATGTCAGCTTGACTCACATACCCTATAATCTTCTGCACTGTGGCAACACGTTGGAATGCCCTCTCAGATTCCAGAGTTCGAACTCGGAGCTTTAGATCACCTTGCTCCTGTGGAAAAAGTTAAGTACAATAAGCAGTGACCTAGAATATCGTAAGTCCAGAAGAAACAAAAGGTACAAATCAAATACATGAATTATATTCACAAAAATCCAAGACATACCAGTCTTTGGATAATTGCAGCAAGCTTGTCAACCCTATCAGCCTGTCTAAATATGTTGTAAAATGCTTGAGATTGTCTATCCCATCTCTTCCTGAAGTCCTGAACATCCTAAGATAGGTATGAGACATGAAATCATAATATTAGATTGAGTTCAAGCACAGTAGAACCTGTACCTTTAGGATAACTTCAACTCCTGCTTCACAAAACTTCAGCAACTCCAGAGCATAACTACAAGGCCATGAAGGCTGGTGTGTTAGATATGCAAAATATATAACTTAAACATGAGTAATTAAAAATAAGTAAGAACTTAAAAACTATTAACACAATACTCACGGTTTGGCAATCTCAGTAATGTCAAAACGTGGGCCAAGGCCCTTTCCAATGCCATCCAACACTGCAAAGACGACAATGACTTGTTGCCTTGCAACCACATGCATAGGATTTGCAAATTGACATACTAAACTTATATACATTTACCTGAGAAGGCTCTAACAACAAATGTGAATGTAGCAGGAAATCGGAAGGGCTGGTCTGCTGCAAGGATAATAAATCTTCACCTGTTTAGAGCGAGACAGTCATGAGTACCATACATCCCATTTTCAAAGTAAACAAGCAATAAGTATATGGGTGACATTTGATGTTATTGAACTAATGGAAAATAATATTCAACAAGTTCATGATAGGACATTTTACTGTCATTTGATCCATATAGCCGACCTCATCTAATGGGGAAAAGGCTTTGGTTGTTGTTGCAATTGTTGTATGAACACATTTATTTAGCCTAAACCTAAATACCCATTTATTTACACCAGGTGCATTACCAATTGCAGCCAGACGTTCTTTCTTCTTCAATATTTTTTCCTCTTTGCTTAATGGTTTTTTGAATCCAAGTTCAGCTGTTGCTTCCTCTCTCTCTATCCGTTGTGCAGCCAGACGCTCCTCAAAACTGTAGAAGGTAAACATTGAAGAATTCAAGGTCAAAGGTTTCACTAGGTTTCTAACACAACTAATCAGTACCCGAAGTTGTTTTCTACTAAAAAAATATACGTAAGCAACAAAATAAGAATCTAATAAATCCAAAACTGGTCAGAAATGTGCACAAATAAATTCTAACATAACTAATCAGTACCCCAAGTTGTTCTTCTACTAAAAGAATATTAGTAATAAAAATCTAATAAATCCAACACTAATCAGTATATTTCTAACATAACCATTTCAGCCTTTGGCCTGACAGATATAAATGAAACAAACTGAAGAAATAACGGTATCTACTATCTAGTGCAAATATTAACGTTGGAAAATTTGTATTTTTTAAGATGAAATGATTTGACTTAAGATTCTCCTATTAAGTGGCTTCTGCATCTATATATATAAGAGTCTACAATCCCATCAATAACTTTTCTTGCTCAAATTTCATACCTCATTTTTTATTACATTATTATAATTTATGATATTATATTATATTATATTATAATAATTAATATATAATAAAAGATATAAAATATTAACATTGTATTTTAAAAACTCACATCCTTTTCTTGATAAACAACCCGTGCAAAGCACGGTATTGTAACTAGTTCTAATGATTATTGCAATCAACAATATATCTGAGTAACAACCTTTATAGTTTTCCATATAATGGTATTAACTTGTAGAAATGTCACTCTCCTGAGCACTGGCCTTGTGTTTGGATGGAGCAATTGAAATTACTAGATTTTATGTGTTAAAATAGTAAAAGAAAGAATTTTAAATGACAAATAAGAGGGATTTGTATGATAAATGGGAGGAATTTCAAATGACACATATTAAAAGAGAATTTTAATATTTCTTTGTTATGTTTAATTTTTTAGGTTATTATTTGCAATTCCTCTCATACTTACAATTTACTTAACAGACTCTTACAATTTTGAGAATTCTAAAATTCTCGATCCAAACACAAGATGGAGGTGTTTGTATCTATGATATACTCCCACTAAATGGGTTCATAACTACCTGTTCAGGAAGAATTGTGTTGTTCGCCTAACAACAGTCATATCTCCGGTAGGGACAAGAACACCCATTTGAATCATTGATTGAAGAACCTAACACCAGTGAACAAGCATCATTCGGTAAGTATTTGCGAGTTAAGAATGGGATATTATGGTAGAGTATTCATATCATTATGGGACACCATCCATGAAACACAACTACCTTATCTGGATCTTTCTCATAAACTCCATAAAATGCTTCGAGCAAACCTTCTCGGATGTTTGGACTGATACTGTAAGATGATACCAATCATATTTGTAAAGGCAAACCATCTCACAAAGTTTAAGGTATGTGCTATTGGTGAATTCTTATTTGAAAAAGCCACAAAAGAAAAAAGGACATACCTTCCCATCATTCCAAAATCATAGAAGATCAATCTTCCACCATTGACATCATCAACGACAATATTTCCAGGATGCTGTAAGAACAATGTAAATATGTTAGTTACACACAAGAGCATCCCGTGTCAAACTTCTTGAATGATAATTATTAAATTTCTGGACCTGGGCCTAACTCAACCCCAAAAGCTAGCTTATAGGGTGAGAACTGCCCGTGACTTATATACTTTAGTTTGGTCTTATCTCTAGGCAATGTGGGATTCTAACACACCCCCTCACGCCCAGGGCTAGACATCTGGAGCTTGGACAGCTATATGGGCGGGTGGCGGCCTAATAACAATGGATCTAGGATAGACTCTGATACCATATTAAATTTCTGGACCTGGGCCTAACTCAACCCCAAAAGCTAGCTTATAGGGTGAGGACTGCCCGTGACTTATATACTTTAGTTTGGCCTTATCTCTAGGCAATGTGGGACTCTTAACAATAATCATGAAACATTGAAAACTTTACGTATTATTCATCATTTATCACAAAGTTTGATAGCTATAAATTGGGAAAAAGACATGACAAGGCAAGATCACAATGAAATCCTACAAGGCTTCAACCATAATTTTTAGCAATCAGAATTCCTCAAACTTAACTTCTCCCTTGGCAAGTATCAAGTTTCAAGATGAAAATAAACCTTCGGTAAGTGAGCAATGACAGACAAGAGTTGCTTCTAGGGACCAAATTGTTATCAGCTTTTCAAATCTTTTCAAATCAGCTCCTGATTATCAGGTTTTCAAATCTTTTCAAAAGAGCTCCTATAATTACTCCTCAATATTTCCTAATTTATTTCTTGTATTTATTTTATTAATTGTACTGTTTTGTATAGCTGTAAATTAAATATAGCATGTAACATTGAATTATTTAATGGAATTCACTCATCTAGAGGAGGCATTCGTGCATGAGACTGATTTATCTATCTCATACTCATCCAGATATATCTTTTGCAGTAAGCTTGGTAGGCCAATTCATGCATTCACTAGGACCACAACACTTTGAAACTGTTCACAAAATTTTGAAGTATCTAAAAGGGTCACCAGGAAGAGGATTACTGTATAAGAAGCAGGACACTTGCAAATAAAAGCCTACACTAATGCAGATTGAGCTGGTAGTACCATTGACAGGAGATTAGCTTCTAGTTGTTATTGTACGTTTTTTGGAGGGAACCTTGTTACATGGTGAGGTAAGAAACAAAATGTGATGGCTCAGTGAAGTGCTGAAGCAGAATTCAGATCAATGGCTCATGTAATATGTGAGATCATGTGGATTGAAAGACTACTAAATGAATTACTGGTTGGCAACTCTAGACCTATGAAGGTTTACTGTGACAACTCAAGAATTAATGGCATTAGCATGACTACAGGATGGAAATTCTGTCCAATCCAAACTCTGAAGGAATGTGAAGCATCATAAAGACCTTTGGCTGATCCTTCTTTATATCGCCAATTGGTTGACAACCTTAGTTAATTACTTGACTATTAACAGTCCTGACATTGCTTTTGTTGTCTAACAGGTTAGTCAATTTATGCAATCTCCTCATCTTCCTCATTTGGTTGCTGCCAAGCGAATCATTGGGTACTCGAGGGGCACCTCTAACCAAGTTCTTTACTTCCCTCATGCAAGTCCTATTAAATTGATAGCTTATGGTGAATAATTCAGGTTGGTGTATATTTCTGGGCAATGCTTTGATTTTATAGAAGAGTCGAGTTTCTAAATTACCCAAGTCTGAATATGAGGTTGTGTCTTCTACTTGTTCTGAGATTATTTGGCTTTATCGGTTATTGGGAGAACTTGTTTTCTCTCAAAATGAAGCTACTCCTCTTTATTCCAACAACACTAGTGCCATTCAGATCACTGCCAATCCTATTTTTTCATGAACGTACCAAACATATTAAAGTGAATTGTCATTATATTCGAGAAGCCTATGATGATCATATTATTGGTCTTCTTCATATCTCCACAGATCTTCAAGTTAATGACATCTTTACTAAGTCCTTGGCAAGACATCAACATATATTCCTAGTTGACAAATTGATGCTTTCAGTATCAATTTGAGGGGTGTTAACAGAATCTGCCTGGTCAGTTTTTTAAATCTTTTCAAATTGATTATCACTTTTTCAAATCTTTTCGAAAGAGCGCCTATAGACTCCTCAATATTTCCTATTTTATTTCTTGTATTTATTTCATTAATTGTACAGTTTTGTATTGCCATAAATTAGGCATAGCTGTAAATTAAATATAGCATGTAACAGTGAATTATTTAATGGAATTCACTCCTCTAGAAGAGGCATTCGGTCAAATTTGATACAAATGAAATCATTGTTTAAAACCTTCATCTTTTTTTTTGTGCTGAAAATCACAAGAATGAAGTTACTTAGAAATGTTAAAGCCATTGAGGTTGATACTAAAGTCCTAGGCTCCATAAACTTCTTCTTTTCCTATTTGTTAGAACCTATTTTCCTTTGGCCCCCTCAAAGAAATTTTTGGCTTCTCCCTTTGTGGCCCAATCCTAGTCAGAGATAGCACTCTACCATATTGGTTGCATTGATTAACCTTGTGTGACATCTAGGTAGTATATACGAGGCATAGGCCTCCCCAGGTAGCAAAAGTGCAAGAAGGTTTCCAAACACCAAATTGATTTTGTCTCACCCTAGAATGCAAAGGATAGAGGAGCTTGATGGCAAGACCCACCCATTAATTAAAGGCAAAAATCAGCATTAGCAATTTAGTTGTGCCACATGGGGGAGGAGCATTTATTAATAGATAAGAGTTACTAAGACAACAAGATAACCTGAGAATGCCAAAATACAAGCCCAACATCAAACAGACTTGCAAAAAAATAATAATCATTAAACACAAGTGGGACACTGCTTATAGCTCAGGCAATAGATGCTAATGTTGCAGCATAAGAGCAAGTTCAAAGACAGTTAAATAACATTTTGTCTCTACTACAAATTTTCCAGATAGCCAATCCATATATAATATAATATTTATAAAGAAAACTATGATATCAATTTTAAAAGTGCAAACTCACAGGGTCAGCATGGAAGAAATCATGTGACAAAATTTGTTCCAAGTATGACTCAACTGCATATCTCCCTAACCTGTAAAATATAACACAAAGTCACAACCATTGTAAATTTGAAATTTTGAATTAAGTTAGATTCCATCCTTAGCAGCAGACATGCACAAAAGTAAAAGTAACATGTCCATAGTGATTTTGCCAAGCAAATAAATAAAGATTCTATTAACCTTTTTCGGTCAACACCCAACTGATCTAAAGCTTGTACTTTGTTTATTTTAATCCCTGGAACATACTCCATTTTCAGAATCTGCATTGGAAAAATAGTCAAATTATAGGTGAATAACTTTTCTGGCATAAAATGGGAAATATGTATAATTGTACAGAACTACATTCGGTATATATTATGAGCAATGAAGATTAAACCTGTGGCGTGGTATAATCCCAGTAGATTGTAGGAACTTTCACATAATCTATGTTCTTAAAGTTACTAGCAAACAATTCCGCATTAGCAGCTTCCTTGGTGTAGTCTATCTCCTGAAAATTAATAATTCATGTTGCGGTAACAGGACCAGAGAAAGTTTGAGGATGTACAGAGAAAACAAGCATACATCACACTGAAACAAGATCAAGATTCATTACTCAAGTAGGAACCAAAACTGGAACAAGCAGTCTTATGTATGATCTAAGTGTACTATATGTATTTTTGGATGGTTTATTGCTAGTTTTCCTATAATTCCATTATTAACATGGTGAGGTAAACAATCTCTGACAGTTCAAAACTATGATCTTGCTGAGGGGAATGCATGCACACATAAAACTCTGTCTCACTCATTTCTATCATTCCTAATCTTTGCAAAGTTGCTATAACAACCTTTTTAGTTCTATATCCGCTAGTATCTAACACTTGCAAATCAATTTCACTTTTCATGGTTGAAAAAAATCTAATGAAATATGAAATCTGGAACAGTCAACAAGCATGCCTCTTTTTGAGAAGTTACACCTATGCAACATAAATCCTCTCTTAGCAAATTTCTCCATTGCCTAGCCAGGTATCCCTTCCCTCTCCATAGAACTCAACTATATTTTTCTCATTTGTGTTTGAATAACAGACCTCTCAATCAAACTGCAGAAATCTTTACTAGGATTTTTGTTATAAAAGTTCCCCATGAACCAAAGGAACATCCTTGGTTCCCCACTGCAATTCCACAGAACATAGTCAGCCTCTTGGCGCAACCCATGCACCCAAACTCAAAACAAGTAGTGTTTATATACAATCTTATCATTGGACTTCAATATAGAAAAATTAGACTAAAATGTTGGAGAGGTAAACAAATTATTTCCTTCAGTAATGTCAAGTAACCTAAGACTTAGCAACTTTGCAGAATATCATCACCTGATTCAAGACAGAGGCACATTCATCATAAATAGCAACCCAGTCCCTCTTTGCACCATCTGATTTTGGATCAACTTTTTGAAGATATTCAGCAATAACCTGGAGTTAAAGAAAAGACCCAAGTATCATTGTTATATGCAGTGGTACAAAATCTTCTGAGGATGGAAGTCCTCATAATGAAAATCCTTCATAAGGAATACAAATAAATTTATAAGTGCCTATCCATGCAGACAAGAAAGTCATATGTGCAAGGAAAAGGGGGAAAAATAATAATAAATAGACAATTTTTTAGAAGACTTGTCAAGTTTGGCAGGTTAATAAAAATTAGAAGACATTTGAGAGAGATTAAAGAATTATCAGAAAGTAATATCACATTTGCACACCGCACCATGAACACAAGTGTTATATGGAAATTCGTGCATGTTATAACACTGACCCTCAGGTTTTTAAGATCAATATCAAAAAGATCCTTGAGACCAGGCCTTTGCACTTTAACAACAACCTCATGTCCCTTTAATCTTGCACGATGAACCTGACCTGCATCAGGATAAAAGAGTTCATTTTTCCAGTCTTCTCATCAAATAAGAAACCTAAAACTGCAATACAGTTACTCTCGGTTCATTCAATGACTGAGCATAATTTCTATTTCTACTACAAGGATATGCAAAGTAAAACATTGATTACCAAGACTAGCAGTAGCTATTGGTTCATAGTCAAACTGATCAAAGATATCACCTAAAGGAGCTCCAAGCTCTTCTTTGACAATAGCTATTGCAGTCTCTGAGGGAAACGGAGGAACTTGATCCTGAACCCAAACCAAAATAAGTGAAAAATTAGGCCTTGAAGAAATGAAACCTTAACATAATTTTTCTTTCAGTTTTATGCTTTTTTACTTTTATTTTTTTGTCAAAACTATCTTGTCATCAGCTTCCTGAATTCAAAGGGAAACATTCTAACTCCTAATTACTTTGAAGATCATAACTTGCTGCCAAAGTAGATGAACAAGATTGACATCTAAAAACTCGATAATACAACTATAGTACTATACAAGGATTACAAATAACTCTATTCAACCTCATAACAGGAAAATTTGTTTCTCATGTAACAATTCCAACACAAATGTGCCTAGATCATAATGAATTTGGCATGAAAATATCACATGAGTTCGTAGAAAATATTGGCATTCAATTATCATTAAAAAATTAAGATAAATAGCCTTAACAATGATGATACCCATCATAGTTCATAATTGCAAGTCACGAGCAATTATTTTGGAAATAATTGCAATAAAAGGCACATAGGCATTTAACATATTTCCCAACTTTTTCTTTTTTAAAATTAGGTCAGCAGTCCTTATAAGTTATACCTGTTTTTTTTTTTCACAGTGGAATTCTTTCTCTCAAAGTAGTCAAGATAGAATCAACATTGAATAAGTCATTCTCATAATGCCCTTAGTCTTGACTAGATTGATAAGATCATAAAGAGATTGAAAAAAATTGAAAACTTAACAGATACTCTTATACTCTTTGAGGCACAAAAGGAGAACATAATAGAATGAAAAACATTCAATGGAATGTTAAGAATATAATTAGAAAGTCATGTCCCTCACATAAAGAAACAAATAGAAAACAAATCTACATGTACAACTTACTTTCTTTATATTTTAAGGGAGAGATATGACAAGTGACACCACAGAAGCAAATTCAAAGTATCTAATGCAGGGAAATAATCTTATAGATGATGTTCAAAACTCTATTTTACCTGAAGTTCGGACAATTGGTCAACGAATTCTTGAGGAAGAATGTCCACCCTAGTGGAGAATTGCTGGCCAATTTTAATGAATGTAGGACCTAATCTCAGAATGCTTTCCTTCAGCCACTTGGAAAGGGTCTTCCGCCTTAAGGTCTTTTTTTCCTCAGTCATTCCTCCTGCAAATAATATCTTTCAAATCAAATAAAAACAGGCAATGGCATCCTAGAAATTCTTCAAAATTCAATAAAGAAACATTTCATATGTTAACAAGTTTATTGGTTGTAGTTAGGAATATGCTTTAAAACAGATCATGATCATAAATATCATAAAAAAACACTGTAAAAGGTCCTTCAGAAAAAAATGGTAATGTAAATTTATAACAGCAACATTAAATTTTGAAGCTTTGGCCAGCACTTGGGACTGGGGAGTTGATAATTAAGTAATAGTCAACTATGTCTAACACAACTAACCTGCCATGACCATGACATTTACACAAAATCTAGATTTCAAGTTCACAGTTTTGCATAGGAGGATATATAGTAGTTTCAATTTTCAAAGGCATTTAGTACCATGCCAATCTTCCAAACAACAACAAAATCCTTTTCCCACTAGGTGGGGTTGGCCACATAAATCAAACAATGCCATACCCAGAATTTCCTATTTTGAATTATGTCTAATGGCAAACCATTTAAATATAAATCCTTCTTAACAGGTTGACTTAGTTTTTCTTGGTCTCCATCTAGGCGTCTACCTCTAACTATTGGTCTATCCTCCATTTGATCTACTTTCCTTACTTGGGCCTTTACACACAGGTCTTCTCCACACACGTCAAAACCACCAAAAGGCAAGATTTTATCATCTTTTCCATAATAGGTGGTACCCCCCCAACTCTCTCTCTAATGCTTTCATTTCTAATCTTATATTATCTTGTGTGTCCACTCATCTATTGTAACATTCTCATCTCTGCAACATTGAGATTATTTTCCTATAGGCTTTTTACCTCTCAACACTCAATCCCATATAATATCACATGTCTTGTAGTTGTGTTGTAAAATTTTGCCTTATGTTTGAGTGGCATTTTTCTATGACAAATAACACCTAAAGCACTCCCCCATTGCACCCACACTACTTGAATTCTATGGTTTACATCTTTCCCTATTTACCCAACTACCTATTACTTTTGTATGATGAACCCAAAATAGTTAAACACATGACTTGTAGTATGGTCTGAAATATTCACAACTAAATTAGAATTAGTGCATCTCCTGCTAAACTTACATTTCACAAACTTTGTTTTACTTCTAATTAAATGGAAACCATGTGCTTCCAATGTCAGAATTAGAAGAATTGAGACAAAACTGTATGTTCTCCTCTTGGAGAGTTCTCAATTATATATAGATTAATACTACCTAATTATCAACCCTATAAATTAGCTAAACTATTGATTACAAATATCTACAGTTACATATTTACAGCTGTAACTGCTAGATTTAAAGATCAACTTGTTAAACTATTGAATACAAATATTACATATTTACAGTTGTAACTGTTGGATTTGAAAGAACAACTTGCTAATTTTAAATGACAAGCACAAATCAAGGTAGTAAAAGACCTACTAACACACTAATCTCTTTGACATCCAAAGCTTGACTCCACATCTCTAACTTTCCAATCATTTCTTCTCTCAACTCTCCAATTAGGACCATATCATCTACAAAATGCATGCATTATGACACCAACTCTTGGATATTTCAATAAGTACATCCATGACTGAGGTAAAAAATAGGGGATCAAGAACTAACTAGCATATTGAAGGACAAGAACACCACAGTATCACAGAAGATCTTATCTTCCATGATTCTAGATGGTGAAAGGAAAATAGAAAATTACACAGACCTCCCATATTTCCTACCTAAGTGGTTAATTTGAGTTTCCACATCTGATTGTAAATGTTCCAACTACGATATAATTATAAGTTATAACATATTAACATCCCTACAGATCGGTTTATAAAAGCAATCACTCAAAAGCTAGTTTGATTAACATGATAATAAAAATTCAACAAGTAAGGAATCATGCTTGGTTGTATCTGATTTTGAATTATTTAGTTTCTGTCTACATGTGATAGCAGTTAGCAAACACTGCTAGTAATGACGCCTATAAATGAACCACGAGTCTGTTTACCGGTGAAGTCAACATATTAGAAATCAGTTTCAATTCAATAATTCTGTTAGGACTTGTTTGTTTGTTAGTATTACTATGGTTAGTCCTTAGGTGTATTTTAACCTTGGTTGGTTATTCCATTAGTTAGTTTTTAGTGCTATAAATAATTGTATCAGCTCTTGCTTTTTCATCTTTTAATCAAATCAATACATGAGTTTTATAAACACTCTTGTTGGGAACTTTTGGGATGATCCATGGGGGAACCTATGGTACTCATCTTCAACCTACTACTATCCTACTGTTGCTCCCTCTACTCCTCCATCTTATTTGCTAAGATGGTATCAGAGCTCCATCCATGGAGCTCACCTCACTTCAAGAAGAAGAAGAAACGATTCTGTTCGAAGAAGATTTCATTGATTGCTGAAAATCTTGCAGATGCGTTTTCTTCCTCTGTTGATGCAACTATCACTCCGTTGGTCTCATCCGTATCTGTATCTTCAGCATCTCCAATTGAATATTCATCTTCTATTGTTGCAACTGCCATCACTGCGTTTGGTTCCTTTTCTGCTGTTGTAGGCTTGTCTTTTTCGGAGACTTTCGTTGCTTCTGCTAAATCATCATCATTGTTTTTGGAGCATGAAATTGGCGAAAACCCAACAGCGAAATTGGAGTGGAAACTGTCACCGGATCCGTTCCATTTTGGATGCTTCGAATCGATTCAAGTGCAACATCAAATTCCTGTGGCCGTGTCAGCACCTTCGAACAAGGTCGCAAACCAGAGCATGAATGCAGATTTTAGATCAGTTTCTGAAGATTCCATGGATTTCTCATCAATCGTTGAAAACTCTTATGCAAATCGCAACGGATCCAAGGATTGCTAGCGACTTCTGCATTTCCATATAGGTTCTCAAATTCCTTTCTCAACATTGCTTGCAGATGGCGTTAGAGAAGCTGCACATATTTATTGTGAACTGGTTCGACTCGATGCTCATAAATTGCTCAATGAATTGTTGAAGAGAGATGTAGCTTGGATTGCTGAACAAATTTCAACAAAAGGTACTGGTTCTAATTCAAAACTAAGAAACCAATTTTTCTATACTTCTGTGAATGAATGCATTTGTCATGGAGTACCAGATTCCCATGTGCTTGATGATGAGTGCTCTACTGTTACTATTAGTGTCATTTTGAGTTGCAACTTCGTTATGTCATCAGAATCATCAGTGGTTGTTAAGACTTACTGTTGGTTCTTTTTCAAGTTAATAATTGGTATTTGTTGTTGGAGATTGTTTGCTGTTTATGCTTATGCTTCCCTTGGTGCCTCATTGCTTGGAAACCAGGCTCATGTTTTTACTGTTAGAATTGGGTTGGTGGATGATGTTTCTGTGGATTGGCTTTATGATAACCTGAAGGAGCCTAATATGAAGCTCCTGGATGCATCCTGGTACATGCCGGATGAGCAGAGGAATCCAATTCAAGAATATCAGGCTGCTCACATTCCTATGGCCCTTTTCTTTGGTGTGATTGATATTATGCGATCTCCACCAGAGAAGAAGCTGAAAACTGGGATATTTGAGAACTGGGACGCAAGGCAGGAACCAAATATTGTAGTCTATAATGCAGTCCTTAATGCTTGTGTTAAGCAGAAACAGTGGAAATGGGCTTTTTGGGTTTTACAGCAGTTAAAGAAGCAGGGCCTACAACCTTCTACTGTGACTTATGGCCTAGTTATGGAGGTGATGTTTTTATGTGGCAAGTACAACTTGATTCATGAATTTTTCAGAAAACTTCAGAAGTCTTCTATTCCTAACTCATTGACATACAGAGTTCCTGTGAATACATTTTGGAAAGAAAGAAAAACTGATGAGGCTATATCAGGTTTCCAAGAAATGGAAAGACGTGGAATTGTAGGTTGTGTTGCTCTTTATTATGATCTAGCTCGATGCCTATGTGTAGCTGGAAGAGGTCATGAGGCACTAATGCAGATAGATAAGATATGTAAGGTTGGCAATAAACCACTAGTTGTGACCTACACTGGCTTGATGCAAGCGAGTCTAGACTCTGGACACATTCAAGATGAGGCTTATATTTTTGAGAAAATGAAAGAAATTTGTGCTCCCAATCTGGTTACCTGTAACAGAATGCTAAAGCTTACCTGGCGCATGGGATGTTTCAAGTTTTATGGATTTTGGGCCCTACCCTACTGCAGAGGAACATTCCCTTCAAATGCTTGGGTACATTCAAATGTGGAACTTTGGGATTTTGCAGCAAACAGATTGATTGGGGATTTGGAGGCTGAGAATGATGGGTCCATTTTTATGTTTTTAGTGTTTGTTGAGATCCTCTTTTGGTTTCAAGTTGATATTGGTTGATACCAATTATCAACTTGAGGGGGAGTATTAGAAATCAGTTTCAATTCAATAATTCTGTTAGGACTTGTTTGTTTGTTAGTATTACTATGGTTAGTCCTTAGGTGTATTTTAACCTTGGTTGGTTATTCCCTTAGTTAGTTTTTAGTGCTATAAATAATTGTATCAGCTCTTGCTTTTTCATCTTTTAATCAAATCAATACATGAGTTTTATAAACACTCTTGCTGGGAACTTTTGGGATGATCCATGGGGGAACCCATGGTACTCATCTTCAACCTACTATTATCTTAATGTTGCTCCCTCTGCTCCTCCATCTTATTTTATTAAGACAACATGTAAAAGTTCCACAAAACAAGTAAAGTAAATTCTTGGGCACGACCTTAGCAGATTCGTTAGCACTTCATACACTTATTGAATGAGGAAATTTGTTTGCTGAAGAAGCAATGCTTCTTCAAGCTCAGTTCACCAAGTTCCGTAAAAAATTAAACAAGACCATAAGTTACATATGTTTCTTCCAAATTAATAAAATCATCAGTGAACGAACCTTTGTAAGAGAACTCCTGGTTGTTTAGCCAAGCCTTAAAGATGAATGTTATAACAAATCCCCAAATTTCCAAGGTTCTCTGGATCGTGGAGTAAGTTTTGAATCTGCTCCATCGACCTCCAGGTGCAACTGCTACTTGCGAAAAATCACACGTTCATACTTCATGTAAACTCGTATGAGTACAACCTCGAATCCAAAATGATGACCTACCTCAACTCGTTCTTTCCCGATTTGTTTAAACCACGCATCTTCTTTTCCAATCTCCTCCAACCTTATCTTCCTCCCATCCTCGTTCAGCTTGGAGGCTTCAACTTCCACCACTTGCACAGCTACACCATTTCCATAATCAAACTTCACCATGCTTCCGTTGGTGGTGCCGTTAACGTATCCCTCAATGGCGCCATTGCCACTGTCATTTCTTCCGCTGGCAGCAGCAACACTGTTTCCACTCCACTCCACGTCGTTCACTCGCTCGGCCAACGCGGATTCTTCTTTGACGGCTTGGATTCGCGTGGTGCGAAGAGTAACATTGGAGCTGGAGTGGCAGGAGATAGAACATGTAACAGTAGAGGAGGGAAATTTAGAGAGGGAAAGACGACACTTGGGGGTGATTTGGGGAGAAAGAAAATGGAGTTCGGGTAAGTGTAGAGGAGAAGACGTAGCCATGAATGAGAAGTTCCTAGGAGAGAGATTGATTAAGGATCAGAATGGTAGCCTGATTTTCATGGCGTGGAGAAGGAAGACCAATGTGACAGTGAAGAACATGAAAAGAAGAAGACAAACAAGGAATGGAACAAAAAGAAAGGAGGGAAAGGGGTGGAGATGAATGGGACACATGGCATTAAAGAAGGTGAGCCATAAGGTTATATTATTATTTTATTATTATTATCATTATTATTTTCGCATATTTTCATCGGTGAAATTATTTATATTTCTCTAGAGTTAGCGTGTCCGTTTGGTTTATAGTTGAGTAAAATTTATTCTAGAAATTAATGGTTGAGATAAATGATACATGTTTTATAAAGCACGTTGGACAGAAGTGATTTAAAATCAATTCCGCGAAACCATGGTTTTGTATTTTCAAACACCAAAACAAACAGGCTAAACGAGTCCAGTCCAAGGTGAAAATAAATTATTTATTTCACCTGGGGCGATTATTTTTTCCACTCCTTTTTGCTATTTCCACTCCAACTCTTTTTTTTTCTTATGGTGTGTTTGGTTTACACTTGATCCACGTTTCAAACGTGGATCCTGGCAAAAGCTATTCTCTATACTGTTTGCTCGGATCCACGTTTAAAACGTGGTTTTGCCCACCCTACCCCATCTCCTCTACCCCACCCTCACGAAAGCAATGGCCTTTTTTTGATGGGTGACTTAATGTTCGGAGAGGGTAGGGTAGCTAGGAAAAAATTTTCAAAAAATATATAAGGGGTGGGAAAAAGCAATGGCCTCTTTTTGATAGCTCTACCATTGTCGCCTATCGCATTCAGTTGGCCTTCTGGTGTGTTATGCAGTGAAAGTAGACTAAGTCTTTACAAGATCCAAGTCCGACATGGATTATATTTTTGTGGTCCAAGCTTGGCATGTTATCTATTATAGGACATTTTTTCATGCATGTTCTGGCTTGTTTGAAAGTCTGATTTGGCCTTTTACCTTGTTTAAAAACTTATTTTATAGTAGGGTAAAATAACATTTTAGTCCCTGAAAATTTTTTCTTTTTTATTTTATCCTTATAAAATATTTATGCTATTTTTTTAGTTCCTGGTGTTGATTGTACTATTAATTGTGGATGTGTCGAACACTGTTAGACTTTTGGCAAGGGTACCAATAGTCAACTATAGTATAATGATTTAAAAGTAAGAGTGTCGAACCCACGAGGAACGAATTCAATTAAAATTCAAAGTTTTGCTCACTAAGGATATATACAGAGTGAATAAATTGATTCATTGTGATTTTAGTAACAACTATGACTAAGTTTGCATAAAAGTAATAAAGAGCAATATAAAAGTTAAGAGAGATTTCAATGGGAGAGACTGGGATTGAATTTCATCTATCTCACTCGTCTATATTCTGGATGAATATAAATATATATCATTTGAAACTAACAATGTTGATGCAAAATACACAAAAATCATTCATACTGATCCCTCGTATATAAAATTCATAAGATTAATCCATTGAATATTGATTCCTCATATATTCAACAGATTATCCAGTACTACGTTCAGTGTTATAAGCAATCGATATATTGAAATCTATTCCTAGAATTACAATATACCGAGTATTTTCGTTCAGATCAGATTTTCAGAAATACTTTCCAGTTAGATCTAAAAATCGAAATCGAGAATCTATTGATCAGATAGAATCAAGCATAAAAAACAAAACGAGAATACCAATATTGAATAGAACGAGATTACTATATATAAATATCACCAGAATACATCCGAGTTCAAATCGACTACATTTAATCCCAAGAGGAAAGTTTAGCTACTCATGGTAGCCATTACACTCATAAGATTTAGGAAAGAAATGAAGAAATCCGCTTCCGTAGCCTTTCGTCGTTTTCCCGTCCGCTTCAGAGAGTTTCTCAAAAAGGAAAGTTTAAGTTTGGAATCAATAACTCTGTTCGCCAACTTTGTTTTGTCCCTGAGTAAGTGAATTCTCGCTTGAGTGAGCCAATTCTCGCTCAAGCGAGAAGAGTACTTCATGATGAAGAAATGTACTCTCGCTCAAGCGAGCATATTCTCGCTTGAGCGAGAATAACACTCAAAAACCACCTTCTCTGGACAAATCTCGCTCAAGCGAGATTATTCTCGTTTGAGCTAGAATAAGGCAGAAGCTATCCCTTTTTCTCTTTTTCTTGACTTCTTCATAATTCTTCCAAGTTCTTTTCCTTCTTCATTCTTTGATTACCTGAAATTTAAGCACAAAATGGGATCAAATGACTTCAATTAAATTAAGACTCGGAAAACATATACTTGGATTGAATAGTTCTTAAATTAGGGGAAATTAATATCAGATAAATACAATTAAAACTGTAAGTGCCAGAATTCCATATGCAAATTTACTGATATCTGGCACTTATCAAATGCCCATAATAGTCAACAATACTTCAGAAGTACCCTAACACATTATATAAGAGTGGTGGCTTCCTTAAACTTATTTAGAGAGTCAAATTTCATGGTCAATTTGAACTGAAATTCTTTGTACGTTTCCTCCTTCATATATATCACAAATAGTATTTGAATGTGTTTAAAGAGGTTAACACTGTTGTATAATGTGCCAGGGTACAATACATATGATTACTAATTGTGATGGGTGTTCGATACATTCGTGATTAATAGTGGAATCAACAATAGGGACAAAAAAATAGCTTAAATATTTTATAAGGATCAAATAAAAAAGAAAAATTTTCCAGGGACGAAAATTAAAACTCGAGTATTTTATAGGGATTAAAATGTTATTTTATCCTTTATATTATGACTTTAAAATATACCAATAGGTCCATCTCTAAATATGTTAATATGTTGACATCAAAAAAATTATGCTAGTATGTTTACTAACTAGTAGACTTACTTTTTAATAGTACAAATATGTTAATAATATATTTCTTTAAATAGGCCAACAAATTTATCTCTTAATAGGCAAATAGGAGAAATTAAAAAGTTATATATTATTATACTATTTTATTGTGTATAATATATTTATATTTTTATTAAAAAATAATATTATTTATAAATGGACTAGTTCATCAAGCCTGTAATAGGCTTTTAAAAAGCCTAAACCTGAACTATTTAATTAAAAATGTTTTTTTTCAAAAGCATAAGCCTCGCCTTTTTATTAAACGAGTCAAGTTAAACTATGTTTTATAAAAGACAGGGTCGTAGGTCCCAGATGAGCAGTCTAACCTATTTTTCACCTTAGTTATGCATAAGACTGATAGTTACGGTTACGATGAGTCGTCCAGAGGGAGCTGCATTCCCTTCAACGGGCCTTACCCAAGTTTAGTTGGAAATTTCTTTTGGCACTATTTTTCCTTTTTCCACCCCTCCCTTTTTTATATTTTTTCCGAAATCACCCCACTCTTGTGATGTGGTGATTTTTTCTATTATGAGAATTACTTTTTCAAAGAGAGACATGAAGAAAATAATGCAAGTGGAGAAAATGGCTTACTTTTCAAAAGCTACTTTATTAAAATTGCTTCCGAAAAAGAGTATAAGTTTACAAATTTTTGGAAGTGTTTCGCTAAGTCAAAAGCAATTGACGAAAAACTTTTGCTCTCAAGGCTAGCAAGAAGGGTGTGTGACGGCAGGGAGGAGGACATGTGGTAGCACTGTGGTGGTCGTGTGACACCCTGGTTGGGGACGAGATCAGCTTGCATGGCAACCAGACGTAGAGAGGTGGTTGATGATTGCACTAGGGGGCTATGGACATGGAGGTTTTAGGGCAGCGAAAGCCGCATTGAGGTGATAACAGTGAAATCAATGCAATGGTGGTCTCGGCTTATGATGGTTGGAGAAGCTAGGGGTTGCAACGAGCAATGAGGATATGACACGAATAGTGTAATACTTAATCTAAAAATTTTACAATACCGTAGGATTTTTATTAATAATTTTCACTATTCTTTCACTATTCATGTGCAATTATACACTAAGAATGATTATTTTTTATTAAACTAATGACACACTTTTGCCTGGGTTTGACATGACGTTGGTTCCAAAGTTAATTTGTATTTAATTAGTAATAGAAATAGAATTTTTTTGACATCAATTAACTTTTTATGGCCCATTATAAACTACCAATGTTTATTTTTCATTCATTTAATAAAACACATTTATCTAGGTTCTGAGATGGCGTGGGTTTCAAAGTGATTTTGTACTAAGTAAATATAACTTCGGTTTTTTTAACCCGTGCAATATTTCACATAATAATAAAACAAAAATAGAAAGGTTTTATTGAGAATTGTAACCATTAACATTACCAATGCATTGAGTATTGTGATAGTTGCAATTCCCAATAAAACCTTTCTAATTTTGTTTTATTATCCTGTGCAAGGGTTACACGTGTTAGAAAAATCCATATAACTTATTCCTCCAATTAAACTTATATTTATGTTCATTTTATCTGAGCCAATGGCGCCATTTTATTAAAAAATATTGTGGGGGGATTATACAAATTTTAACCATCTATCATTTCATTCTTTTAATTGTCTCTTTAATATGCAGGTTTTATCTCGGATCCCTATACAGAGTATTACACAATGGGTTGTGTTAACTTATTTGGTTAGCACTGGTTGCATATTGATTAATTGTTAAGTGACTAGACGCTTTAATTTTGGGAAGATTTGCCAAATTTTTTAACATTAAGTTAAGGAGTACTAACCAAACCGGGTCCTCCCTCATGTAACCAAAAAGGAAAACCGGGTTCAAAGTCAAAGAATTGCATCTTGCTAGGCAATGGCATCAACATCAAGAAGAATTGAAATGGATGTGATTGGTTATGGCGGGATTTTTAATCCTTCTGCCCACTTACATTTGAATTTCCAACCCATTTAAATTTTGGAGGGACGATATGTATAATTTCTCTCGGGACCAAACCTATAAATGTATATCAATTGCCTCCGTTTTATGGTCGTTCTTCAAAAATTATTGTCAGGTAATCTTTGAGTTTTATCACTCTTTCTGCTATGGCAATGGTTTCAACAGGCTATCATGCTGTGAAGACTATCTGTGGACGAAGGCAGAGTTGGAGATTGAAAGTGAAGTTGGTGCGAATTTGGAATATGTGCGCTTTAGCAACACCTGAGGATCCATTTGCCACTGAGATGGTTTTAGTAGATGAAGAAGTATCCCTTTAAAAAACATTTCCACTTCTCCCCTTCTATTTTTTTTCCATGCACATGTCGACTAGAAGCACCTGATGTTATTTTTGTGTTCATGTGCAGGGGGAAACGATAGAGGGCACTATTTTGAAGCAAAACATGAGGAGATTTGCAAATCTGATGGCGGAGGGCCAGGTGTATAAGATAACGAATTTTGGAGTTGTCACAAGCAAAGGAAACTTCAGAGCCTCCCGTCATGACTATAAGATAATGTTCAATGCAAACACAAAGATCACTGCCGTTGCGGCTGCTGTTAATCCACATTTGGGGCTGAAGTTGGTCAAGACCTCTGATATCAAGAACACCATGGGACACTCGGACTACCTCTTGGGTGATAGAACAAACCTTTCTTCCCTCTTTCGTTTATTTCTTTTTGTTTCCAGTTTACTGATGAGGCTGCTCATTCTTATTTGTAGACTTCATGGGAATTGTATGAGCTTGAACAAGCAAGGCAGGGCCACCCGTTTAATGCTAATAGATATGGTTGATGAAATGTAAGCTTTCTCATCATCTTTTCCGTTAGTTGTCATCACATCATCTTATTTATGGTTTTCCATATTAGCATTATTCCCCTTTGTTTTCATTGTTTTGTTGAATATTCCCTCTTCTTTATGGAATGAAGGGGGACGATAAGGTTCGCTGCTTTTGGGCAACTGATTGATGCAATTCGTGGATTCCTTGTAACCTCTGGGATAGGGCTTCCTGTTGTCATTATTCAGTTAGGCAGGGTTAATCTATATAAGGGTGATTTTTCCTCTTTGCGGACCTTATCTATTTATAACCTGCTGTTTGTGTTAATTTGGTCGCCCTGCTTCCACTTAATGTCACGTTATTCATAACTAAGTTATTTTGCAGCTGAGGTAGGGATCCAGAACGTGCACAATGCTACAAAGATTTGGTGGAATCCAGAAATACCTGATGCTGTGGACTTCAAAAATAGGTCTTATTCCAACCCCTATTATCCATTTCCTCGAATATGTGATTTATTATTTCTATGTTTTCAATTAATTTGATGGCACCCACTAACTCCTACGCACACGCCTTACTGAATGCTTGCAGCCTCGCAGTTCACGAGATTGAAACCGACGTTGCCATATCCCTTATATCAGACAGGAAACGCCCAATGTCCAAGCGAGATGAATTTCTCAGCTGCTACCCAAGAAAGTCCATAGGCCAATTGCATGAGTTAATTGAGGTGGGACTAATGCAGTCATAAGGACTTAACATGTGGCTTTATTCTGTCTTATTCATTCCTATCATTCCCCACTTCAAATGATGCCTAACTTTACACATATTGTCTAATACTTATACTTGGCTCCTGTGTTTTTACTAACCTTTCACTTTATTCTGCTGCAGGATGGGTTTTTCATAATATTAGGGACCATCAAAGAGATTGTTGACGATGGCTTGTGGTGGTACATGGCATGTTCTTGCATGAAAGCTGTTAATTATGGTAGAGGGTATCCCTACTGTGATGATTGCCACCGTGCTGTCTATGACATGACTCCTAGGTTATACAATTTGACCCCTTAATTGCATCTACCTATGTGTATTGATGATATCATGGTTTAACTCTTTCCTTCTTATGTGAATGAACAAGTACAAGGTGAAGATCTTAGTCTCGGATGGCGAGGACTGTGCACATTTGCTGATGTGGGATTCTGAATGCTACTCCCTTCTCAAGAAATCATGCCGTGAAATGCTTTCGGACCTTAAGGTCTTGTGCACCTAATTCTCCATTGCAGCTCTTTAGTTGCTCAAACAGGGCCCCTATCCTTTGTTTTCTGTCCGTTCATTGCATTTGAAATTTAGATTCTGCACTATATTCATGAATATATGAAATGTTTCAGGGTGGTGAGTCAGGCCCCTACCCTGATGATATGCTAAGCTGGGTTGACAAGGAAATGTTGTTCCGCATAGAGAGGAAGGGAGAATCAACATTTGGCTATGATGAGTCTTTCCCAGTTAGAAGGATTTGTTTTGACACATCCTTAATTTCTGAGTTCAAGGATATTGCTAACGATGAGACTCCACTTAAGGTTAATTACAAGCCATTTAATCATGCTTGGTCGCCTAAGATAGTCATGAAAATGTTTATTTTTGTCACACAGTTTCATTCATTTACTGATTCAATGCGTTTCAATATTGCCAACAGCTTAAGTTTGCTCCTCCTTTTACCAAAGTTCCACCAATTGAGGGCACCAGTAGTGTCATAGATGTCTCCCCTCAATCTATTTGTTCAGCCAGTCCACTTGATGTGTCCCCAATATCGATCGAAAACCCTGCTTCTTCTGCAGCTGAATGCAGCATTTTATCAAAAAGGAGTGGAGGACCTACTCCGGATGAGGATGTTGACAAGACCAGGCTGCCAAGAAAGAAGGTAGTCAAGGTTGAGAAACCTTGAGTGGATGATGACAAGAGTAAGGAAACGTGTTGTTTTGTTGGTATGGTTCATCTTGGAATGATGAAGTGGAATCTTAGTATCAATGATGAAGTGGAATCTTAGTATCAATCTTAGTATCTTAGTCCATACAATTTTGTCTTTAATTAATAATGAAAATGAATTCCCAATTAATATAATTTCGTCACAGTGCCATTTATATTTGGGCCCAATGTTTGTTCCATTGGCTACGGCCCACTCAGCAGTCCACTCGATCCCCTTTAGCCTAATGTTCATCTTCTCCTATAAACCGTTTTCGTTGCCCCTATCCCACAGAAGGTCATAACTTCACATGGGCTCCCCGGCTGAATGCATGTCATCACCTGCAGCACCCACGTGCACCTGTTGCAGATTGGAACAAGTTTGCATTTCTTCTGCTATCGTGCTTCCCTGAGATCCTCGAAGTGGTTGAGGATTCCTTACAATTCCTTTTGTTATCTAGGTAATATGTATTAAATGAAATGTTCAGGTTCCTGCACCCTTTTCTGAGCGCTTCCTATCAATCATATTCACATCAATGATAAATACAGGCCTCTTCTTCCCTGAATGGTTTACTCTTTTGGTTTGTAGGTTTATCCTTCTTAATAGCATTGGCTGTCACTTATTGTTTACTGCTTGGCATTTGGATCCTGTGCTTAGTTACATGAGAGGCTAAGAGGTTAGTCTCACCGTCTTCCACCCCGTCATAAATTAAGAGTTAATCTATCATTTAAAGACGATTTTTGCCTCCTGAATTGCTGTTAATTCCACGTTATAGTCCATTGTATGCACATATACATTTGTTGAAATTATTAAAACCCTTACCATCCTTACAAATACACTTCAATCTCTGCTTACTTCAATTGTGTAGTGAATTTCTTCTTCGGACCATGCTCATTGCATGTGACAGCTGTGTAATAAAGAAATATCCCACCCTCAATTTTGTTGGAACCGGATGTTGATTTAACCTCCCGTAATTTATTGTTCCCCAGTAGGTCAACCCTTCATGTAAACACTTCTTCACTCATAATTCATTATCAACTAAAATCAAACAATGCTTCACACGCACACCACCTCACACCTCTCAACTGGTCCACACTGTTTGAGTAGCTTCTTAGTTGATTCACGACTAGATTTTTTCAATTCCCCCTCCTCAAAACTGTTCCTATATTGCACAATTACTAATCCTTTAAAGACTCCGTTACCACTATTACCAAAACACGTCCATCAACTTCACTTACTCCTGTACTTTAAACTCTAACTTCATTAATTAAGTTCACAGAAGTTTGGTCACATTTCTCTGATTCCACCTACACAGGGTCTTCCACGTATCTATTCTTAAACGTTTCCTTAAATGCCAAATACTTTTTTATGAATATTGCCTTTCTAGAATATGTGATAGGAACCTTGAGGTTCTATTTTCCATGGACCTTAGAAATTTCTGAATAAAACAACACTTTTCTTGACAAGTACTTTTTCTATTCTTCGCAATATTTTCTTTTTCTTTTCTTTTGCTATTTTCTTTCTTTTTCTTTGATTTTCTAATACCCCAAATAAAATAAGAAATGATGAATTAAGATTGACGAATAACAAATAATAACCTTGTCAAAACAATATTCACCCTTTGAAAACTTGATAAATAAATCACTCATAAACCAAGTATGACGTATAGGAGAAATATAGGTTTTGAACACAAAAAGTAAAAACGTAAAAGAAGAAGAGATTTGGTTGGACGTCACACTTTCAAAGACTTGAAAGATAAGTCCCCGAGAACATACACACAAAGGAATGATCCTTTGATAAATTCTCAACTCTTGACTAGCAAGAAAACTTAGAGAAACACTCTCAAAGTATAGGTAATTTTCTGCATAAACATTCTAAACCTTCTTGCATGCATGAAGCATGTATTTATAGTGTTTACAAGGTGAATTAGGGCCATGCATCCAGCTGCATGTACACGCCCAAATATGCCCCAAAATACCCCTTACACACTTCCCATACAACCCTAATTACATTATTAAAAATTAAATAAATTAAAGGAGCAAAATTAGCTACTAAAACCTAACCTAGGCAAGCTTAAGTGGCCGCAACTTTCAACCAGAATTTTGGTACATGTGGCTGGTTGATTCCTTGATTTGTAACCTCCCAAAATGGATTAAAAAGGCCATTGAACCAACCATTGAAGTGGCCGCTCCAAAACAGCCCAAAACTATCAAGAGTGCCTTCAATTTGCAACCTCTTCTTCATGAATGTGGCCGCAACTTTGATGGCAAAGGAATAAGCCATTTACTCCCTTCATAACCCTCTTTGAAGTCACTTTATTTAGCCTATTTTTAGCACATGCTGGCCGCCCAAGTAATGGCATATTACTCAGCCAATTACTCACTTGTTGGCACATGTTTGTTGGCACTTAACTCTCCTAAAGAAGCACATGTTGGCCGCCCCATTTAATGGCATATAACTCAGCCATTTAGTCACATCCTAGCCGCCCACAATTGCTTATTGGAAGGTCTCCTTGTAGCTTGAAAAAGGTCCATGTTCATGCACCAGAAACTCACATTTCATAACGGCTAGTAGACAAGGTTTTAATGCTATTATGACCATGTCTTGTAACCACTAGAAAAATTAATCTCAAAGTTTGTAACCACCATCATCTTTATTGAAAAGAAATAAACAACAATAATTCAGCAAAAATAGCACACATGGCCGCCCACAATTGTCCAATGTGGTCGCCCACAATGCCACCTCAAATGCTTAAGAGTGCTTCAACTGGTAGTTGCATTAAATGCAACTGTCTCTTCATTAATGGCCCCATCCTCTTCAACCTGAATGCAATTAATGAAATGAGTGCTTCCATTAATGCTCTTCATATTTGGAGGTTGGACTTCTTTGATGACAAGTTGTAGTGCCTCCTTAGCCTTCCTAGCTTGCGCCCTTGTCATGGGCCCACCTAATTTGTTAACTGCTTGACTGATGTCCACATCAATCTGTGTTGGCGCTTCACTATTTCTTTAAGGCAAATAATACAGCTCTTAATAAAAGACTGCCCTTATTGGATCACTCACCTTCTCATCATTCCAAAAATATTACCCATACAATGTCTTCTTTCTCTGCTATACACGTTCCAGTTAAAGACATTAGTCCTAATTTGCGTCTATGGTATGTCAGAGTTCAGGTTATTAGACTCTGGAATGTTACTTTCTGCAATCACCCCTCACGTGTCCATTCTGTTGAACTTGTCCTCATTGATGCGCAGGTTGGTTCCTTTACAATATCACCTTCTTATGTTTGTTCATGGTTTCTTGCTACGTTCACCTCCTTCCTCTCCATAAAGCATTCACTATTTACCTTTGTCTAGCATAGTTTGCTCATGGACTCTTTTATTTCTTTGTTGTAAAGGGCAATAACATTCAAGCATCGGTCAACCGTGATGTATTGCGCATGAAACGGATAGACATGTATGAGGGGGGATGCTTCGACATAAGTCGTGCTGTAGTTGTGGCTAACGATGGGAAGGATAGGCCAACAAATCATCCTTATAGGTTAGTTATTAACATACACACAATAGTAGTGCAGGCTGAGCCACAAGCCATGAGTTCGTATGGTTTATCTCCACTTACTTGCAGTGATATTCCAGAATGACTTCCTTGTGGGTAAGTTGATGTGAACTTCAATATTTTTCCATTTGTAGTGGTTGTTTTTGTAAGTGTGAGTAGGTTTTTTCCATTAATACGCTTATTTTTTGCCATGATGAAGACAAGGTTGAGTTGTTGTCTGGTCTGACTTCTGAAAGAGAGTATGTTAAGGATGAGAATGACATGGTCGTGCTTTACTTGGAGATAATAGATCCTACGTGAGTTAATTTAATTTGCATAACTTTGTTGAATAAACTTTTTAGTGTGTTCCTTATGTCCCCAATGGGTTAAAATCATTTATGACTATGCTTAGGGGAAACATCGAGTGTGTTTTATACAATGATTATGTTGAAGATGTCCGTCAATACTTAAAAAATGAAGGTGGAACGACTCCCATTATTGTCATTCAGTTTGCCCGTATTGTTAATCATGGTCCAGTTTTCTTTGGTTAGCAAATCTCACCTTCAATCGTTATATATTAGTCTCCTGTATTCAAATTGGTTTCCAAATGTTAATGGTTACCTAAAATTTTATGATTTCATGTGCCAAAATTGTAGGTGATGCTGCTATTGAGAGTGTGGTTGGAATAACCAGGGTTATGTTTAGTCCCGGAATCCCTGAAGTTTTTGACATGAGGAACTGGTGATTTAATTTTTTCATACTTCAGTTTTTGCACCCTGCTTATCCTATGACTATTCTTAACACTGAAGAAACTCCAACTGAATTAATGCTAAACTTTAAGTGTTGCCTAATTTATGTTGTCCTTTGTCGTTCACTAAATAGGCTTGCCATGAGTGGGTTGACACTCGACGCGAAGCTAAACTTCAGGGACTTGGAAACACCAAATATCTCACTTCGTGATGAATTTCTGCCATACCACCCAAGGAGGGATCTACGGAAACTCCTCACCAAAGGAGAGGTTAGGAATTTGTTTTAGCATACATTTGTTTACATCTTCAAATGCATTGACTATGGCCTGATTTATCCTTCACTGCCATGTGCCTAGGCTGGGATCTATGTTATTTGGGCAACTATTACCTCAATCCTCAAGAATGATACCTGGTGGTATACTGTTGCCAAACATCATGCTTGCAGCACTCAAGGAAGCACTTTATTCAACTGTGATGGGTATTACACTGTCATCCCAAGGTAATTTTTAAACATATGTCTTTTGTGTGAATGTCTAATTCGAACCTGAGGCATGAGATGTTTATGATATCATAATTTGGTTATTTTTATGTATAACATCACCCTATTGATGGTGTTCTTACTCGTCGTTAATAATTATTGCACGCGTCTTTTGTGACAGCCTCTCTTTATAATAAGATAATACACAGTTCACTACATGATAATCCTTATATGAATTGCTTAAGGCTGCCTTTGGACCAATCTTCATTAAACCTTTGTCTGCAATTACCCTTAGGTTCAAGTTAAAAGTTGAGGCCTGTGATGGTACCGACATCACCTACCTCATGCTAGGGGATGAAGATCTACCAAGATTATTGAATACCTCATGCAAGGAGCTTCTTGCTACGCTCAGGGTTAGCCCACCTACATTCAGCGTTCAAGCAATGTTGTTGGTTTTATATTCAATTTTTGTTTTCTGTCATAACTCATCTTCTGTGCAGGGAGAGGACACATCTGCCCATCCTGCCATATTCAATCGCCTCATTGGCCAGCACATGTTGTTCTTAGTGGAAAAAAGAACTGGGTTGTGCCATGTCAAGGATGCTTGCTTTAAGGTTAAGAGGGTTTGTGTGGAAGCAGAAATCATTCGGATGTACTTATGTGGACAGTTCTTTCGCTTAGACCGCAATGTTTGTATTTCTACTCTGACTATCCTAATAACTTCTAAGTTCATGACTAGATAACAAATATTTCTCAGCCTTTTCGAATTTGTAAATGATTTGGTCTGATTTAGATATTAACTACATAGGCTGCCACTATGTAACAGTGCTACCTTCAAACTATCTCATGAAGTGCATTTCATGGACATCGTAAATGACAACATAGAATGATTAACCAAATTAATTTATATGCTTTATGAGTAATTACACTTTAGGAGCCCTGGTTTTTTTTTTTTTTGTTCTCCAAAAATTGCTAGACAAGGTCAACCATTGGACGTTTATTGGGCAAACAAGGTGTTGCAGAGTATTTTAATGTTCCTGAGGGAAGTTCCCACGGCAGTGGATTACTTGTGGATAACTTTATGTCTACTGGGTCTGAGATAGGACCGACATCTTTATCCAGTAGCGTTTCAATGAACAAGCAGGCTGAAATTGAAAAATCTGACTCTCACATTGCTGAGCCTATGGATAAGCAGTGTGTCTATTTCACCACTTCCAGTGATTAGGATAGATATGCTAACGTGGTTGGTGTGAATATCTCAACCAATCCTACTACTTGAAATGTTGTCTAATCTGGTGGCCTAATGTGAATACTATGTAGTAGGTTTTTTTTTTGTTGGCTGCCTTATAACTGTTGGACGTTTTGGACTATGGCCCTCTTTATTTCCAGCCCACTAAAAATATGTATCCTCTGTTTTGCTGTCATCCATACTATATAACCATGTAATGAATATGGGCTTCTATTGACGTATAGAGCCACATATATATGTAACTTCCTCCATCTATTATGATATTGTCGATCCTATGTGTGACCTTTCTTAAACTGCATTTATAAATTATTGTAGAGATGGGGATTTGTTTTTATTGTTGAGTGTCGTGCCATTGTGGAGCAATTACAAATTTTATTTACAACCTAAAACATTGAGTTCTAAACTATTTAACTACTTCTCCTCCTTAACAATGAACTTAATGGACCATAACTTATAGCGGCCTGGAGGCAGTATTTACAATGTTCTTCGCACCTTATTTAATACATATTCGACTTGGCATTACAAAAATGTGTCGACCACTGTGGGGGAAGTATATTTTATGCGCCTTCCTTTTAATGCCCACTCTAAAACTCACCCCACACCCATACAAATTTTTATGTTTGGGCCTCTGGGCCCTTCGATCAAGGTCCATACGCACAGAAGTAACACAATATGAGTGAAGAACTCCAATTATATATGTGCCAAACTTCACCCTTCTCCTTACCAATACCCAATTTTTCACCGCACTCTTATACACTTCCTCTTCATCCTTATCCTTATATGAGACATACCCCTTCATCATTCACATGGCCCATCACTTGGCATCTCACATTTGGACTCCCGCTACTCATGCCCATTTTAAAAATTACTTCTCCTGTCATATCAACGTCAGGTCAAACGAAACTTTTATTCTCAATGCATTACCTGTACTTACTTCACCAAGGAAGGCTAATTTCAACCTCCTGCTTCAATTTGTTCAAGCCTCCCAAAATCACATTTAAGCCTTCGGTTGCCCTCAACTTTTGACGACCATCACCTGGCCTTCACACATACCCACTACATCACACTGCGGACTCAATGAAGATGTGGTTAATTCCATAAACTAAGGTCTGCACACCAATAATCGTTCCTTCTCGAACAAACCATGAGAGGCCAATAGTTTGGTTTGTTCATTGTATTTCTCTATCGTTAGTCCTCAAGTAATCCACGGTTTATTCATCTACCAATCATTTCTTCCACTTCCAGTCACGGTCCCGTGCGTTGTACGCAACCCACTGCCTCAATTGTTCAGAAGAAAATATGGATCCTCCTTCTAATAGTAAGGTTGAACCTCCTGTTCATAGAGAGCATGAATCATCCATCGCATCGCCCATTTCTTTTACATTTCAAAACTAACGAATTGATTAATTCTCTATCATTCACCTGCAGCAAATCATCCTGCCTACTTTAATCGTCGTCGTGGTAAACGACCCTTGAACCCCGCCGAGGCGGAACAAAGTATCTCAAATACAAGGAGGGTAGACATGAGTCAGTGGTTTTGTAATATTTGCTTTGACTGTTATTCCTATTCCAGTTGTATTCTGTTTTCTTATAAGTCTTTTTCACCAATGCCTATGTTTCCCTGTTATAGTCGTCCCCTGGTCTCTTGGATCCTAGCAACCCAGTGAAGCAACTTCTTCAAAACATGGTCTTGTGCCCTCACCAAATGGTATTCAAATTAGAGAAAAGATATTCCTTTACATTTGTCTTATCTACATTATGGGTTTGTTATGGATAGTATGGTACGTGTATTGTTATGGGGTTGGATAGACGTTGGTCGAAATCATTTTTGTTAATTGCATATTTGGTTAATTAAATTCACATACCTTTGCGCAAATAATTGCCTCCATTAAATTCACATACACATACCACATATTTGGTTCATTGAATTAACCCACCCGATTTTGGAATGCAGTTACACCTCATTCTGCAGCTGCCTCATCCGTAACCTCTCCTTATGAAACAACTTTTTGCGCTCCCCCAACAGTTGATCGGAACGACTATGGTGTCTGTGAAATGGAAGGTAATCCTACTGAAATTATTATTTCCATATTTAAATTAGTTAGGCCAACTTGGTAAGAAATTAGGATTGTCATATTTTTAGGCCTATCTTATGAGATGAGAAATTGTATGTATTTAATATGCTTAGGCTATCTTGATGTTGGGGATGCTATCTTCACGTGCAAGTTTTGTTTTGCTCTCTTCTGGTATGATGAACGGATAGACAGATGTGTTACCTCTGCAAATCCAATTTACATAATATGTTGCTCAAAGGGCAAAATTCTTCTCCCTTTCTTAACGAGATGTCCCCCTTTTTATTGACATTAATTGATGGCGTGGATAGTCGGAGTAAGGGTTTTGTCCATAACATACGGTCATATAACAACATGTTTTCTTTCACGTCAATTGGTGCACGGGTGGAGACAGCAATTAGTTGGGGACGAGACCCTCCACAGTTTATTATCAGTGGACAAAATTACCACATGATAGGAACCCTTGTCCCAGTTGAGGGACAGGCTCCAAATTTTGCCCAGCTCTATGTATACGACACACAAAATGAAGTTGACAATAGGTTGTCTGTTATAAGGTTAGTCGTTTACCCATTGTGTTATTTATGATCAAGTATGAATTTTGTGTGTTGTCTCCTATGTTAAGGCATTATACATTGTTAGGTAGTTTTGTTCATTATACCCCTATCCTAACACATGTTAAATCTCACCCCTTTTCAAGGTCCACTGACGGTACAAATGAGTTGGACACAACATTAGTTTCGGATTTAATGGCGATGATAGATGAGCATAATGTATTGGCTAAGTCATTTAGGATCGTCAGGGACTATGTTGAACGTATTCATGTCCCCACATTCTCAGTTAGATTATTTTGTCATAGAAGACAAGATCCCCATACGTACAATCTCCCAGCAGTAGATGAGGTTGCTGCATTAATTGTCGGGGACTTTGACAGTTCCGAATGCGGTCGTGATGTCGTCATTCGTGGATGCGGAGGTGACTTTCAACGAATCCACGAGACTCACACTTCATACTTACCGTTGCAATACCCAATTCTTTTTCCTTATGGTGAGGTTGGATATTCAGAAAACATCAAGTTTCGAGGTACTGATCATGACTTGGACATTTGGAAACGTAAGCATGTTTCTCTAAGGGAGTTTATTGCCTTCAGATTACAGGATAGGGTCCAAGAGAAAACAATTCTTCTAAAAAGTCGAAGACTTTTTCAACAATTTGTCGTCGACTGTTACTCCATGATTGAGTCACAGAGATTATCGTTTCTGCGAAATAACCAAACCAAAATTAGGCAAGACTTCCTATCCGGTGTTCAGGAAGCGGTTGATCGTGGAGATGTCCAACCTTCCTCAATCGGATCTCGAATTATATTGCAATCATCCTTTGTTGGTGGGCGAAGATATATGTTCAACAATTGCCAGGATGCAATGGCTATCTGTAAACATTGTGGCTACCCAGATCTATTCATCACTTTGACATGCAACCCTAAATGGCCTGAGATTCAACGATATCTTCAGCCAAGAGGCCTCCATGCGCATGATCGACCAGATATAATTTGTCGTTTATTCCAAGTGAAGTTGGATCAATTGATGAAAGATCTAAAGAGTGGGGACATTTTTGGGAAAGTCATTGCAGGTATTTATGCTTAAATCTTCTTTCTTTAAACCTTTGTCAATATCTTTTTCCACAACTATTATGCGGTCTTGCCTTAGACTAATCACCTTCCACATTTGCCAAGGTATGTATTGCATTGAGTTCCAGAAAAGAGGATTACCTCATGCACATATCTTGCTGTGGATGGATTCACAACATAAGCTTAACTCCGTTGAAAGAATTGACTCCATTATTTCGGCTGAGCTACCTGACCCAAATAAGTACCCTGCACTGTTCAATGTTGTCTCTTCATATATGGTGCACGGCCCTTGTGGTCCTGCAAGGAAGAATTCTCCATGTATGCAAAATGGAAAATGCTCCAAGTTCTTCCCAAAAAACTTCGTCGACCGCACTTCATTTGATGCAAATGGGTATCCAATATACAAGAGGAGAAACACGGGAGTGCAAACATTGCGTCATGGCACTTATCTAGATAATCGATTTGTTGTCCCCTACAATCCCAAGTTGCTAATGCGGTACCAGGCCCACATAAATATCGAATGTTGCAACAAATCAAACTCAATTAAATACTTATTTAAATATTTTAGCAAGGGTGTCGACAGGGTTACAGTGTCAGTTGATAATGGTCATCACCCAGATCATGGAGTGCAAAACGTCGATGAAATCAAACAATATTACGACTGCAGATATTTATCTCCTTGTGAATCTGCTTGGAGGATTTTCGCGTTTGACATTCATCATAGATGGTCACCCGTTCAAAAGGTTACATTTCATCTTCCAGAAGAACAAGTTGTTGTATTTAGGGATTATGAGACAATCGACAGAGTTCTTGATAGGAGTAAATGTAAGAAAACTATGTTCCTCGCGTGGATGGAGGCCAATACGAAATACCCTGAGGCTAGAAATCTTACCTATTCAGAGTTTCCTAACATGTTTATATTTGACCCTAGCAATGGAGAGTGGCGACTACGAAAGCGAGGGTTCTCAATAGGCCGTATGAATTTCATTCCTCCGGGAGTTGGTGAGTTTTACTACTTAAGGTTATTACTTAATGTCCAACGCAGATGCACAAGCTACGAATCATTGAGAACTGTGAATGGACAGATATTTGAGACCTTTAAGGCGGCATGCGGTGCACTTGGATTATTAGACGACGATAAGGAATTCATTGATGGAATTATAGAAGCATCAAGAACAGCTTCATCATTATATCTACGCAAGTTGTTTATCACCTTACTAATGTCAAACACTATGTCCAAGCCTATGTTAGTGTGGGAAAATACATGGCATTTGTTGGCTGATGATATGCTATACGAAAAACGCAAATCACTACATACTCCAGGTATGAAATTTCATCTTCTATTTCTGTTGTTTCTTTATTCATATGTTGTTATGTCACCATGAATGTGTAATACTCCTTCATGTATATGTACTAGATCTACATGTTCCTCCCCACCTACTACAAGAACTTTGCTTAGCTGAGGTTGAGAAGCTTTTGCTAAGTAACGGGAGATTCCTTCGTGATTTTGACTCAATGCCGGTGCCTGACCCATCGTCTTTTGCACAACACTCAAATATCTTGATTTTTAATGAACTCAATTTCGATTCAACTGAGATGAAAAGGCTTCATGATGACTGCATTGTTAAGCTTAACAATGCACAGAAGGATGTATACGATCATGTCATTGATGCGGTTACTAGGGATTGTGGTGGTTTTTTCTTTGTGTATGGACACGGTGGAACGGGCAAGACTTTCCTATGGAAGACTCTGACATACAAACTGTGGTCTGAGAAGAAAATTGTCCTCAATGTTGCATCAAGTGGAATTGCATCCTTATTGTTACCTGGTGGAAGGACTGCTCACTCATTGTTTCAAATTCCCCTATCGTTGAATGAGGAATCCTGCTGCTCAATTAAGCAGGGAAGTTTTAAAGCTAAACTACTTCAACAAACTAGCCTTATAATTTGGGATGAGGCACCCATGGTTAACAAATGGGCTTTCGAAGCTCTGGACTGCACCCTAAAGGATATCATGTGATTCGTTATTCCAAATAGCCTCAAAAAACCATTCGGTGGAAAAGTTCTTCTACTCGGAGGAGATTTTCGCCAAATCCTTCCAGTGGTTCCAAAGGGTAATAGGGCAGATATTGTCATGTCCACCATTAATTCCTCATACTTATGGAAACATTGTGTTGTTCTTCGCCTACATGAGAATATGAGACTTAGATCCGCAAATACCTCTATATCAACTCAAAAAATTGATGACTTTGCAAAATGGGTCCTTGACCTTGGTAATGGTAAGCTGGGGAACTCAACTGATGGAGAGGAAAACATTTCTATCCCGAAAGAGATGCTCATTTTACACTCTGGTCATCCTATTGAAGACATTGTCAACTTCACCTACCCTGATCTTAGTCGTCAATATGGCTCTAATTCCTACTTTCAAGACAAAGCTATATTCGCCCCTACTTTAGATACGATTGAAACAGTCAACCAATATGTTATGTCAATAGTTCCAGGGGAGGAGAGGATCTATTTAAGTTGCGATTCAATCTGGAGGGTGGACCAGGATACAGGCATACAAGCTGATTGGTTAACGACTGAGTTCCTTAATGGTATACGGTGTTCAGGTATGCCTGATCATAGACTAGTGTTAAAGAAAGGAGTACATATTATGTTGATGAGAAACATTGACATATCGTCAGGATTATGTAATGGAACTAGATTAATAGTTGTTGACCTGGGGGTCAATGTAATTGGGGTAAAGATGATTAATGGATGCAACAACGACGAAGTGGTATACATACCAAGGATGAACTTAATGCCATCAGACAATTTGACACCAATTAAGTTTCAAAGACGACAATTTCCCATTACTGTGTCATTTGCTATGACAATAAATAAGAGCCCAGGGAAAACTTTGTCCACAGTAGGCATTTTCTTACCGAAACCCGTGTTCTCACACGATCAACTATATGTTGCTGTTTCAAGAGTCAAATGTCCAATTGGATTAAAAATCCTCATTTGTGATGAGGACTCCTCACCATCGAGCATCACAAAGAACGTGGTTTATCAGGAGGTGTTCCAAAAAATATGACATCTCACTGTTGCTATGAATGCTGAGGTTTGTTGCAACATTTAATTCTAATCAATATGGCTGAATCTAATTCTTAATTATTTGCCTCCATTCTTTTGTCCCTTCCATGCACAAAAATCATTGCACATTATTTACTAATTGGACAAATTCTGTTTTAGGTTACCCACGCTTGCAATGCTTATCCATCCTCCTACTGGTATGCACAGACAGAGAATGAAGCAGACTTTCACCTATAAATTCATTGCTATATTAGTATTCTGCATAAGCCACTTCTCAGTCCAACTGTGCAGCAACTTTACATGGCAACACACCTTATTTCAGGCATCACACCAACTGTATCATGGACCACAATACCACGTCTAGCTACATTCCACCAACCAACTAATGACAATAGCTGCTCTGAACATCGCATGGTAGCAGAACCACCAAATGCACTTTACTAAACCTGTTCTTATCTACATTTGAAGGGCCATGGCTGCTGCGTCCTCTTAACTGCCCAAGATCACATTTTCATATTCTCATTCCCATATTATACAATCCTCATTTCATTCAGGTGGCTGCTGATAACTTTTCTTGCTGATTAAATATGTGTATACGTGTTCGAGGTTGTGATTGTAATGTGTTTGTGTGGTGTTGTTATCATTCCATGAAAGCCTCATGCTACCAAATGTCTGTATTAATGTCATTTCTTTCAATGATGTCGTCTTTCCATATTAATGCCACCTCATGCTATCAAATGTCTGTATTAATACCACCATATCTGAAGTCGTCTTATGGACGTCAAAATGCTTACCTTTGCAAACTGATACGCTTTCCAGTTCACATTCTCATTCGCTGATATTGCTATGTACCATGACCGACGTCCAATACCAATAGGTAAGCATTTAATTGCGTTTATTTTACTGATAAGTCCCGTGCATTGCACGGGGTGCCTACTAGTATAATTTACAATGCTATAACTTAAATCCTTCTCAAATGTACGTGAAGCCTAACTTAATATTTATTTTAAATATTATGGAATTAATAATTAACGATTATATCTTCTAAAAATCTTTTAAAAGATCAACTTAATGTCTTATATTTATAAGTTTAGAAAAAGTAATATAAAAATATATTTGATTAAGAATATGAGGTGGCAATACACGATTGAGTGTCTGTGTAATATTTTATAAAAAGTTTAGAAAAGTAATAATAAAAATCTTTTAATAGTATATGAGGTGTCATATTCATTAAATGAGGTGGTAATACACGATTGAGTAGGGCTGATCATTGGGCGGTTACGGTCGGATTCGGGCCTCATAGGCCCAATCCGACCAAAACCAACAACTGAAAAACATGGCCCATTTCCGTCCGTAGTGGGCCTCGGGTAAGACGGGTGACGGGTCTGCGGGTTACGGGTTGCAATGGTTGGTTTGAAACGGGTGGTGGGTCAAAAAATGGGTCGGATCAGCTTTTGGGCTTTCTTCTATTGTTAACGTTTTTTCTTCTTTTGAATGATTATTTTAATGTAAAAATGTCAGACAGCCTCAAATCAGTTTTTCTTAAGGCTGAATCCATAGAAAAAAAATTAATTAACATTTAAATTCCATTGACCCAATTATTTTCTATCCAATTTGGGTAAATTTGATTTTGTACATGATTAAATAGGAAAAACTGTTTTTATATTTAAAAGCATTCTGTACATGATTTCCTTGCTTGCATGTTGCATCAAATTTAAAAATTTAATATCTAGCAATCATGACACAACTAAAAATATACCCCTCCATAATTTTGTCTTTAAGTGTTGACCATAAAATTTATGTAGACAATAAAAAGTAAACATTTAAATCCTGAAATTGAGTAAAACAATTACTCCAACATTCCCAAATTTTTGTTTATCCAAACGTGGTTCTAATAAACAATTACATTGAATGCAATTGCGTCCTGGTCCTTGGCAAGTGATTCATTTCTTTCTCTAATAGTCTTCGGAATCAAGGTCTTAAGGAAGTTCATCACTTGCACTGCATGAATCAATGTTGTGAAAGGGTTAAATCTCCATAATGGTTAAAAAAGCACTAGAGCACATCCTATAAATCTCCTTTATGGTTAAAAAAAATCCAGCATAACTAAATTGCATGCTTGCCTCATTTCAAAGGGCAAAAAAGACCTGAAGAAGGGACTGAGAATCTCACAAAATTTAAACAGCCATCTTCATCTCTTCTGGTGAGGATCATAGCCTATCAACTTGAAATCAGCAGCCACAAAAGAATCTATAGCCTATTAACCTGAACACAGCAACACCCAACCTTCAATGATGAAGCAAAAACTTACTGATAAATTTCTTCTTAAAATAACTCTTCCAAAAAAGGTATAAAATATATTGAAAATTGCATTACATGATAGAATACTACCAAGAAAAAAAAGTTTTGGTTTGTCAGCATAATAATAAAGCTATGAGAACCACCAAACCACCAAAATGATCATCGATACATTTGACAGGGTTAACTGCTAGATTCCCTCCAAAAAATAGTGTGGAGGTTGGAGTTATTATGATCCTTTAGATTGATAGGGTTAATTGCTTGTTCATTACTTTCCTATAAGGCAAAAGGGATGCTCACAGAGATATCATAAGTAGTGTAGTAAAGCACATTAACAATCAATAATAAAGAATTGAATGAATGGCTACATAAATCCCAACATAAAAACAGGTAGAATTCAAACTCCAGGTGCAAGAATTATATCATGGCTGATTAGGAAATCCATGTGGCATAAACACTGGATTTCATTCAAATGTTAAACTGATTCTGGAAGCCTTCAGTTTTTTTTTTGAACAAATTCAGCAGCCCTTGTGTAAGCATGGAGGTCAGTTTATATGCATTAGAGATTCCCATATTATCAACAATTAGTTACAAAAGTATCAGTATCAATAGTTAGAAAGTTAGAACAATTAATTTATTAATCCGAGAGGTCAGAAATAGTTTAAAGAGAGAAATTCAAATGGTAGACAAGAGCCTAATAAAACTTTAATAGAAACCAATTAAAAAAGACAATTCCTTAAATGGTTTTGCTAAAATTTTGATTTTTCATAAAGCCCTTGATTGATCCATGTAGTCGCACTCGAATCCCACCTGGTGGCTACAAGGCTTGGAGTTGGTTGTTATTGAAATTGTAAGACATAAATTTAGAGAAATCTAACATGGATGAGCATCATAATGTATCCCGATCTCTCATCTTCTCCCTAATTAGTTTTTATCAGACTACCTGTTATAGTGAGCAAGTAAATGAAGTTACCCCTAAACACCCAAAATAAACAACTTCAGATCATAAAGATTATCACCTTATGCATGTATTGCTTGAGAATAAGAAACAACCATGCTTCTTAAAGGAAGTTCATTAACAAATTCGAGATCTCCTCTTTTGCAGTTTCTTTATAAATCCAGATAATTTTTTTCTTTCCTTTTTCCTAACATATTGATGGGATTTAAAAGTTATAGAGATAGTTACATAGTAGTAAGAGTGAGCAAGGTTTTTATAACTAGACAAGCAGGGACTTAGCTTAAATGGGTTTATCTTTATATATGTTGATCAAGCAGATATTCCAACTCTAAACTAGAAACAAAACCTACGAACTACAAGGAAAAAGGGATGCTCACAGTGGTGGAACCGGCGATGACCAACAGTTGTGGTAACTTCAACAGCAGCGACGATCGACCAACAACGACGACGACGTTTGGCTTCGAAGATCGAAGCTTCGACCACCAGGCACAGCAGCGCCGTCGTTCACGGACCTTCAGCCAAAAACAACGTCATCGTTTGGCCTTGGAGCTTCGTCCAACAGCAGTACTGCATTCTGATCGGCGCGGTTCACAACGGGATGAGGAGCGGCGCAACGTGGGTGGGTGGGTAGGTGTTTGTGTGCTAGGGTTTCAGAACTTGGAGAAAGATGGAAAATGATAAACTCATAATCTGATATGTATGTCTTTAGTCTCTACTCTCTCAGAGGCTAAGGAGTTAGGAGAGGATGGGCTTGGCCCAATTTCGTAAAAGCTTAATTTTTATAACAACTATGGGTCCTCGGGTAGCGTCGGTTACCGAGATATTTGAAACTGGACCCGGACTCGACCATTGCAAGCCGTCTAGACCCATTTTTTTCACCCGTTTGACCCGTTCAACCGCCCAGACCCGCCCGGACACTGTCTTCACCCAACGGGCATTGTGGGCCGGACTGGGTTCTCGGTTCCTGATCAGGCCTACGATTGAGTGTCTATGTAAAACTTTTTTACAGTGATATTGTATAGTAATTAAACTCTTTCATTAATATTGTGCTAGTTAGTAAGATATATATTGTGCTAGCGAAGTTTTTTTTTAATTGCTTTTGTTTTTGTAACAAGATTTCCACATCCTGTAATTTATTTCTGTCCGAAATAGTAATAGATGATTGAAATTGAAAAAAAAAAATCATCAAGCTGTGAATATTGTTTAGTTCAACACGTCAATTGAAGTATATATTTAAACAAAGAGTTTGATTGATATACAATGTAAAAAATAAAAATCTTCCTTTTGGTTTATGAAAATGTAGGCATAAGTCACTTATGTCCCAAAAGATATAAAACTTAATTAGTATTAAGTCCCTAAAAATATTTATCGTCTCTTTTAGTCCCTTTATTACCCTAATTACTAATTAACATGTTTGGTTTAACGTTTTAAATATGGTACATTCACGCTTCTAACGCTACAAATAGTTGAGTTGGAAAATTTAAACTTAAGTTTAACTATTTTCAACGCTAAATCAAAGACACACTTAATAATATTAATTCCGCTAATGTGACATATTAAGTACCAGCTGAGTTGCCTATATGACATACCTTAATCTCTCTCTCCTAAAACTAAGGATTTACTTTATCTCCAAGAATTAAAATGAATAAAACTAAGAAATCATTTTTAACATAGAGATATTTGAAATTTAACATTTTTTAATTTTTCAAAGTTATTTAATAACTAATAAAAAAATTTATAAAATAATTTTTGTTTATATTATTTTTTAAATTCATTTTTTTCTGATTTTGAAACCAGATTAACAATTATCCCTTATATTTTTAAGATATTTGATATTAGGTATTTTTATGAAATATAAATATTAAATTAAAAATTATTAAAAATTATTTTATTTGATAAAAAATTATTTGAGTGATAACAAATTAAAATAAATCTTAAAGGAGAGTATGTATTTTTTTCCAAAATAAAAAACTTTATATAAAATGTTTGTATTGAGGAAATAAATATTTACGTTATATAAAGATAGAAATTTACTTTAAAATAAGTTAATATTTAAATCATAAATATAAATATTTAAACTATATAAAAAGATATATTTCAAATTAAACTACATTAATGCTTAAAATATAACAATAAACATATGCATCACATGAAGATATATATTAATTAATTTTAATATATTTTGAGTTTGTTTGGTAAAGCCAATAAGCTAGCTACTAGCTTATTTGACTAGCTTATAAGTTAGTTTGACCAACACAAAAATGTTTAGTAAGGTACCTCAAAGTAGCTTATTTTATGAGCTTCTAGCTTATAAGCTACAAGCTACTTCACCTAGCTTCTAGCTTGTAACTTGTAGCTTATTTAATTTTCTTCTATCACTACCCCTTATATTTTAATACATTTCCCTTATTATTCTTAATTTATTTTTACCTATTATTATCTATTTTCAATTTTAGTGACAAGAACCTTCCAATTTCTTTTTACCTATTTTTACCTATATAATAAGTAATTTAAAAATTACGAATTAATTAAATTATTATTTTTTTCACTATTTTATGAAATTATTTTTATATTATACTATTTATTTTATCAATTTCATTATTTATTTTAATTTTTAATTAAATATTTTATCATTAAAAGGTTTAATAAGAATTTAATATTTTTTAAAAAATATAAAATTATAATTACATAATAATATATATTTTTTCTAAAAAATAAAATAAAATTTATATAATAAAATTTACGTAGTTATGCCCTTTTATGTCATTTTACATTTACTAACTAGCTTATCAGCTAATTTTACCAAATGTTTTAAATTCAATAAACTAGTTTATCAGCGCGGAGCTTATAAGCTAGAAGCTTATCGGCTAGCAGCTAGCTTATCAGCTAAAAGCTAACTTATCAGCTAGTTTTGCCAAACACACCATTTGTTAAAGCCTAGCTCAACGCTCCTATATATAATTCCTTAAAATCATCTTCCTATTTTGCATTATCATCACTCTTTGACGCAATGCAACAACACTCCTCTTAGTGTAATGAACCCAATCAATGTAAGGATTCTCTGTTGTGTTTTGCCTCTACAGCAAATTATAGCTACCAAATAGCTAGAAATCAGCTACAAATTTTATTTTCCTAGTGATTTCATAACTAAATTCTGTTGGAGAGGATGGATGGGCTAGAGAGAATCCAAATCTCTTCAATTATCCATGGCACAAAACCAACATCCATCTCTCCAAAATTGCACCACCAAGTACAGCAGTGATCAACGATTTCAACCACCAAGTCACCAACCCAGTAAGCCAGGACCCCAAATTGGTAACTAGTTTATTGTTGGTCGGATTTGGCATTGGGGGTGGTCATATAATCCTCACAATTTTTTGGCAACTAAGACTCACCCTATAAGTTGACACATCATATTTTTGTATAGTGACTAGTGCACACTAGATTATAGTAACATAACCTCATAATATATTTTAAGAGAAATGATAATCATACAACTCTACAATAATACAATAAAGAGAGATAAAGAGAGAAATGAGAGAGAAAAAAGAGAAATGTGGGATGTGATAGGTGATGTGATATAGAGATATAAAAAAAATTGTGTTGTATGAGTTGTTGTATATTTTGGTTGTATGAATTTGTTATCTCATATTTTAATATGAAATATATATTTTTATGAAATTTAAATATTTATGTTTATAATTTAAATATTAATTTATTTTAATATAAAGTCTCTATATATCTTTATATCACGTACGTAAATATTTATTTCTATAATACTCACATTTTTATATAAATTTTTATTTTGATGCAAAATACACAGAATCTTCTTTAAGAGTAAATATATATGATTTAGTAATTTACCAAAAGTACTACAAATTGATTAAATTATCCAAGTTAAATTAAATGAGTAAACCCTCAATTTGGTCCTTGAAAAATTTGAGGTTAATCACATTAGTCCCTAAAAGATGGAAATTATATTTCCGCACATGAAAGATGAAAAGTCATTCAATTTAGTCTGACATTTTAAAAAAATCTTACACTATTAGTTTAGATGGAGAATTGTAGAATTTTTCAAATTGTGATAGAGAATGTTGAGTAAAATGTAAGTATGAGAGAAATTGACAATAACAATCTAACAAAATTAAACATAAAAAAAAATGTTAAAATTCTCACTTAATATTTTTAAAAGGACTTGCCACCTACCAGTCTACCCACACCTTGAGAAACAATGGGTGTAATCACGGCCAACAGATTATGAAAATAAACCAATAATGCTTGACTAATTTGAAGAGAATCTTATTGTGCTATCAGCTATGGCCTGCCGATGATTTTGGTCCTTGACTTTTTTTTTTAAAATATATTTGTTGTTCCTATAAATATGACACATTTTTTTAGTCGCGGGAAAAAAATTAATTTTTCATCCATAAAATAAGTTTTCATTAGGGTTTTTGATCGCTATGGTTAACTTTAAGTTGTGTGGTTAACGGAGGGTGATCATATAAGCATTTCACATGTGTTATTTCTACTTAGCTTAAATTTGTTTTTAGTGTCTAGAAATATGATCATTCTGTTTTTAATTAGTCCCTACATTTTTTTTGATTTTCACCTCTTATCCTCATCTAACATCATAGTGTCATTTTGTTTCTACCTGAAATTTTGGAACTTCTCGTGGGTTTAAGAAAATAAATTCTTTATGTATTCAGTTATTTGAAATTTCAACACATATTGGATTCATTGTTTAAAGAGGGAAAAACCTGTAACAACCTTTTTTTCTCTGTAATTCTTTTTTTTTAGGTTTATTGATTAACAAAATTTTCATTAAGAGGAACCAAATCCACCAGTTTTAAATTATAGGGACTAAAATCAAATCTCGACTATATTTAAGGACTAAAAACATATTTAACCATTTTTTTCTCAAAAATGATTAGATTAAGTCCTGAGGGCAGTTCAGATAGGGTAACAAAACCATAGAGTGATTCTTCCATAATATAACAAATAAACAATACATAATTAAGCATCTTATTTGCTCAAGATACATACAATCAAACAACCAGAAGAAAAAAATCAACAAATTAAGAAAAATTCTTCTCTCACAGTCAGTTTTATCATTAAACCAAACTGCTCACTTTGGAGTGATTTTTTCTTTCTTTCTTTCGCTTCTTATTTTTTCTAGCCAGTCGGCTCTGCCAGCATTGTTTCTATGCAAACAAAAAAAACCAATGGATATTTCAAGTGGACAATTTCAACTGTATACTAAAACAAAAAGTGTGTTTGGTTTAGCGTTCAAACGTGGTAAACTCACGTTTCCAACACTAGAAATAGTTGTGTTGGGAAATCCAAACTTGAGTTTAACCAGTTTCAACGCTAAATCAAACACACACAAAATATGCAGGATGACAATAAAGCTAGCCCAAAGAAAGAGGAGGTGAATGAGAGTCGGAGATGGAGGAGGTGGCTAAAAAATGGAGAAGGAGGTGGCAATGGATACAGAGAAAAAAAAAACCCCATATTAGGGAGAAGAAAAAACCCATCTAAAATGGGTAAAAGGTCTTCCCACTGAGGATGAGCACCCCCAATGAGGGTGATATTAATTGAACTTGACTTGTAGTTGTGACTAAGTGGAGATCGAAAAGTCTGGTTTTGGGGTTATTTTGATGTGTCAAGAATGATTCTGATACACTTTTTTTTTTCTCTTATATATCCCTATCTTTTTCCACACCCAAGATGGATACAACAATGATTTTTAATTCATGAAGAAAGGAGTAAAGGGGTCAATTATATTCCCCTTCATGAGATAATGATAAATTATATTGTATTGCCTTCTTATTTCATAAAAAAATACCACTCTTTTATTTTAAAATTTACACCTCTTTTTTCTAAGAGATAACTACGTTACATTTTATTCTATTTTAATATAAACAAGTTTCTTATACATAAGCTTTTCAATTTATTATTTTCATGATCAACATTATTAGCATATAATTTCAAACTCACACTATAAATTTTAATGGATATTAGCAAGTTAGAGTTATTTCAAATAAATTTTAAAAATTTATGGATCTCATTATACAATTTTAAATTTTAATTGTTTGAAAATTCTAATATATTATAGGTACTTTTGAATAATTTAATAAAAAATAAAAGATATATATTAGAGGAGTATTCAACTTATTATAAGTTACACTATCGATAATTTCTATAAAATTTAAATTTTGTTCATCTAACTATTGAATTATAACTATTCATCATATTGATTACATAGGTTAAATCTTGTAAAATTTTACACTAATAAATTGATGATTAAATTATTTTTATTTTCATATATTTTAAAATTATATGATCTATATGATAATAGTTTAATGTCATTGTACTACGTACCACCCATTCAAACAAAGCAATACGACGAGTTTAATGTCATCTCGATCTCAATAACTCATTTTTTTATTATTCACATATCTTAAGTGGGTCCCAATACACATAACTTATTTCAGTTTTTTACAATTTAATCATATATTCTCTTCACCCAATCACCTATAAAAATTCAACTAATTAAATAGCTTTACAAGTGACCCTTATATCTCTATAAGAAAATTTTTGTTCATTTTCATTTGTTCACTTTAGAAGATGAAGAGAGTATTTATTATTCTTTTCTTAATTATATTCTTATAACTATTCTCACCTATATTTAATAAGAGAGATAAAAAAAGAAAGACAAGAGGTGTAACAAGAAATATATATAAAAACAATTTTGAGAAAAATAAAAGCAATAATTGTCTTCCTTAATATATATGCTATTCACCAAAGTGGATAGATATAAAAATGAACAGGCGAAGTCAAAGAGATAAAAAAAGATAGACAAAACTATATTACAAGAAATATAAAAATAATTTTGAGAAAATAAGAGTATTAATTATATATGTGCTACTCATAAAAATGGATAGATAAAAAAATGGATGGAGTATATAAGAACGGGGCTCATCAAAAGGCATAGTTGTTAATTTTGAGCCATATAGTAAGTTAAATATGAACTTTTCGTATGCTTTTATTTAATTGAGATATTGACAAATTTGCACTTTTAATAAAGCTTTTGCGTTTAATGTACGTCAATGTAGATTATAAAGCAATTGTTTTGTTAATATATCTTGGGTTTGACTCGGACTTTCCAACTTGTCAAACCATTATAGATTAATAATACTGGGATCATAGTCTGCTTAACTAACAATTTCATGTCAATTGGCAAATATTCTGTCCAGTTGAACTTTGTGTATATATATATACTAGTGTCCGAAACTTACGATGCATGGATATTATTATTTAAATAGATTGTTTATATTAAATACTATAATATATTTAATTTAATTAATATATAAATATGTAAATTTTAGGAAATGATAATGATTAGTGATTCTTTTTTCATATTAAAATTTATACTTGTTTATATAGAAAGAATTAAAAAAAATTAACACATAAAAAATTTATTTGAAACAACAAAATTCAAAAATTAATAATTATAAATGTAAAATATACCATATCATATTATTTATATTTTTTGAAATATCATTTTATACACTATATTTTTTGTCAAATTATAACGTTTAAAAATATAATCATATATAAAAATCCTAAGTCCTTGTCGAGACTTCACCCTAGATATAACAACATATATATAATTGACCATGAAAGAAAATAGTTTTTGGTAAATAAACACCAACGTGTGACAATGTCTAGCTATCCTCCATGCCACTTGTTCAATCTTCCTTCACTTTCTCCACTACTTTCTCCTTCTTCAGTGTCTGATGTTGATCTTTTTCTCTTTTTATACCTGAACTCCCAAACAGATTCTGGCTGCTTTACTCTCATTATTGGTTTCCTCAAAAATCCGAAAACCTTTTTTTTCTTCTTTGGCTCATTATCAGCAATGAGCACTCCTTTCTTCTTATCTTTCTGCAGCTTTGCTTGGAATTGATAGATCCCATCAGTAGGATCTATTCCATTCTTTTCTGGATTTTTCAAGATCTTGGGGCTTCCTCTATCAATGTGAAAGATGATACTTTCATCATTTGAGCTTACCTGGTACTCCCCTTTATCAACATCAACAATTATTTTGGCAGCTTTTATAAATGGTCTTCATAATATAAGGGGTATATCAGTATACTCCTCCTCTGTCTCTGCAATATAAAAGTTCACTGCATATACAAAAATATCCACTCTCACTGGTAGATCCTCAATAATCCTCAATGTCTAGCTTTGACTTTTATTAATGGTCACAACAAAATAAAAAAATGAAAATTGTCTTCGTTAAAACTTTAATGGAGTGAGATGATCAAATAAAATTAAATTCATTCGAGGTGTCCCCAATTGTGTTCCGCATTTCTTATTTTTTTTGGGATAAAAATGAAAATCTAGTTTATATATACATTTAAATATAAACAAATATAATATACTCCCTCCGTTTCTTTTTATAAGGCACATTATATTGAATCACAAAGACCAATAAAAGTAATTAAACCTAGTTAATTATTTTATTTGAGTTTTAAAAAATAGTTTAACTTTCTAGTTTTGCCCTTATTTAATACTACCTCTCGTCCTATATATAAGAAACATTGGACTATAATCATCAATACCAAGGAAATGCATTGGAATCTGTTAGTGGTAATTAATTGTGCCAAGAATTTAATTTTTTTCTCAGAAATATGCTTAGTATTAAATGAGTAAATGAGTGAGTAGCTTTTTAACTACTCACAATAAATTAAGGGCATATAAGGTATTTAGCAATTAATGCAACTAAAATTAGTACTATGTTTCTTATATATAGGACCAAAAAAATTTTCATTTTTGTTTCTTATATATAGGACCGGAGGTAGTATTATTTAACTAACTCCACTATCATTTGATAATTGGAAAGACATTAAAGTTAATAAGGGCAAATAAGGAAAATTATAATAAAATGTTTTCTTCAAATTGTAAAGTGACTTATAAAAAAGGAACACAAAAAATTCTAAAAGGTGCCTTATAAAAAGGAAATGAGAGAGTATGTATTTAGGTGATTTCAATTGATATTGTATTCATTTCAAAAAATTTAGTGTTGTCTTGTCATTTGTGTTTACTTAAATTCCTATTATTTATATTTTTTTTCGATTGCAATATGTAATGTATTTATGTATTTAAAACTTGTTTCAATATAATAATTATAAAAAATAAAAATTAAATGTGATTAAAAAAGAAAAAGAAAAAAAGACAGGAGCTGAACTAACTTATATGGTTTATAAAAAAAATATTTTACTGAAATGAGAATAAATATGAATGAATAAAGAGAGAAACTATTTTAATATAATAACAAAAAAATAAAGTGTGATAAAAAAGTAAAAAAAAAAAAGAAAATAGTATGAGCAGGAATGTCTCCCGTGAACGATACCCGTGATTTATAAAAAAAAATAACATTTGTAACGAAACAGATTAATGGTATCAAATAATGAGAGAAAATATATTAATATAATAACAAAAAATTAAAAATTAAAAATGAGATAAATAGGAATTTCAATATAGATTAAATAGATAAATAGAATAGATGAGTGAGATAATAAATGAAAATATTAATGAATAAAATAGAAAGATAAATGATATATTGAAATATCATATTAAAAGTAATGTAAATCAACACATTTATTGTATTCCGTAATGTGAGTTTTTATATAATGAAACAGATAAACAGGAATAAGTAATGGGAGAAATTATTTTAATATAATAATAAAAAGAAAATTAAAGTATGAAAAAATAAAAAAAATATAGGATCAAAACTGTTTCATATGAAGGATATTCGTGGTTTATAAAATATCACTTCTATAATGAAACAAAATAATATAAACGAATAATGAGAGAAAATGTTTTAATATAATAATAAAAAAATAAAATTATGAAAAGAAACAAAAACAAAAGTGAAAAGAAAAAGAAAAAGAAAACAATAGGAGCAAGACTGTCTCCCGTGAAGGATAAATGTGGTTTATAAGAAAACAACTTTATAAAAAAGAGAAAAAAAATTGAAAAAAATGAAAAAAAAAAAGTAGATGTAAATGGCACATGTTAATAAAATTGTCTTGTAAAGGGTACATGTAATTCATAAACTCATTACCAACAACGAAATAGGTTTGAAGAGAAATAGGTTTGTAGTTTGGTAAGGTAGAAATTTGGGAAGAGAGAAATGTTCAGAGCTGATTCCCAAGGCTAAAATTTCTCCGCAAATTTGCGGAGAAATAGCGAAGATAACTGCTGCCATCGAAGAGATTGTAGAGAGAGAGCAAACAAAATGAGCATGCTCATTTGTATGACCCCAATAAGCGCGATGAGCATGCTCATTTGTATGACCCCAATGAGCATGCTCATTTACAATATTAGTTCTGGATATCCGCCGTGCGTCGCACTAATATAATTTTTATAATTAACTAATATATTTAAAAAATAATATGATTTTATTTTTTATATTTATAAACATTTATTGTTTAAAATTAGAAGAATATTTTTTTATAAATTTAAATATATTAATTTTTAATAAATTTAATTCAAATTATATTTAGGGTTATTTTGGTTTTTATATATTATAATCCAATTTCTCTCCTTTTTATTTCTCTTCTACCAAACAAAAATACTATTTCTCTCCACTCTATTTCATATCTATTCCTTTCCTACCAAACAACTCAATTTCTTCTCTATTTCTCACCTATTTCTCTTCACCCCATTTCTCTCTTTCCTATTTCTCTCTACCCTATTTCTCTCTACACTACCAAACACAGCGTAAAAATGAGATAAATAGGAATCTTAATATAGATTAAATAGATAAATGGAATAGATAAGTGAGATAATAAATGAAAACATTAATGAATAAAATAGAAAGATAAATGATATATTGAAATATCATGTTAAAAGTAATGTAAATCAACACATTTATTGTATTCCTTAATGTGAGTTTTTATATAATGAAATAAATAAACAGGAATAAATAATAAGAGAAATTATTTTAATATGATAATAAAAATAAAATTAAAGTATGAAAAAAAAGAAAAAAATGTAGGATTAAAACTGCTTCACGGGAAGGATACTCATGGTTTATAAAATATCACTTTTATAATGAAACAAAATAATATGAACGAATAATGAGACAAAATATTTTAATATAACAATAATAATAAATCAAATTGTGAAAACAAACAAAACAAAAAGAAAAAAAGCTTCACATGAAGAATACTCATGGTTTATAAAATATCACTTTTATAATGAAACAAAATAGAGGAGGGTTCAAATTACACCGGTGTAAATTACACCAAGTATTACACCGCTAATAACTATAAATCGAATATGTTTTTTTAGTAATGCAACCGTTGAATTATGTTTGTTTATCATCATGATTATATGTGCCAAATTTCGTAAAATTTTGACACTAATAACTTGATAATCAAATGGTTGGATTTTTCATATATTTCAAATGTATATATAACGTTAATCTTGAGACATCTCAATGGCATATCAACTAATTTCAGATTAATGTAAAATTTTATATGCATAATCTATATGATAGTAACTTTCAATCCAACGGTGGATTATTTAATACAATAATCGGTTAAAAAATTATTCAGCGGTGTAACACTTGGTGTAACTTACACCGGTGTAATTTGAACCCTCCTCAACAAAATAATATGAGCGAATAATGAGAGAAAATATTTTAATATAATAATAATAAATCAAATTGTGAAAACAAACAAAATAAAAAGAAAAAAAAACAAAAAAAAATGGTGAATCAACATTACCATATACAACTTCTCCAATATAATAAAAAAAAGAAAAAAAGTGGTGAATGAATAGTACCCTCCACTACTTCTCCAATGTAATAGTATAGATATGTGCGGTTTGCAGCTATGAAGATGTAAGAGGGCACAGGAGCTAGCCGGTTGTATTTTAAGATTAAAAAAAACATCAATTGCGCAGTAGATGTTGGATTGAAGAGGTTCCATGTGTCAGAAGTTTGTTCGATGGCTTTTCTCTCTACAAGTGTGTTTGTAAGTTTCAAATTATAAGGGGAATTGAGGAGAAATACAAGGATTGATAATCTATTTGAGTTAGTCTAAAATCACGTTTTAAATGTGGTTCAGACAAGTGTTATTAGATTAATTATATCTAAAATGTGATTTTGTAATCTAATTGTACTCATATTTAAACACAAGAAAAATAAAGAATATCTTATAAAATTTTCTAATTCACAACATACTCTAATTCACAACATACTCTAAGTTTAGATAGAAATAATAAGATTTGACAAGTTAAAGTGGGAGGAGGTTAGTGATGATCAGGGAACCAAGCCAGTTTGAGACATGTTCCAAGATCAGTAATCAGTATTCAGTTGAATGCATAAGCTTTACGTCTTAGGATTAATTTGTTTGGATTGTCTAATGCAATTCCAAACTTAGTTTCTAAATGCAGAAAATATTTTTAACTGTGTTGAATCTCGTTGGTAATTATATTTTGAATATAATTAATTTTAAATATATATTTTTTCCTGAAAATAGTTGCAATTTGCTTTTAATGTCTATAATTCAAAATCAATAATTTTGATCCCTCTAAAATTAAAAATATATTAACTTAATTATATTGATAAAAATTCACTGAAAAACTATAGGAAAATATGTACGAAAAAAAACTAAATTTGTGTATATATTTTTAATTTTTGAGGAACTAAAACCATCAATTTTAAATTAGAGACAAAAAATAAATATCGATTATATTTCATGAACTAAAAACATATTTAACCATAATTTTAATCTTCAATTTATATTTAGACCAATTATATAGGAGAAGTAGAAAAACATTGAGAATTTGAGATTAATTAATAAAAAGTTGAGTTGCCTTGAGATGATAGTTTGCTGCAACATTATATAATGAAAGAATCTGGATTGAGACAAAACATCACAAATAGCCAATAGAATCACATCTAAATATATGTGAATAGCGTCTCTATCCCCTAATTTTGAAGGGAAAAACCTTGCTTTAATCGTATTTTAGGAAAATTTGATCTTGACCTAATTTTGATGGAGGTCACACTAGTGCAAAAAGACCCTTTTACGATGGTTGTTCAACCGTCGTTGATCCAGACGTCGTAAAAAACTGGACCTTTTACGACGATTGTACAGACGTCATCATAAATAAGAAACCACGACGGTTGAAAAAACAACTGTCATTGTTTCTTCAATTTGGAGTTGTGAAGGGAACTTTCTACGACGGTTCCTCAAGCAACCGTCGTAGAAAGTTAGAAATAACGACGGTTGCTTGAGTAACCGTCGTAGAAAGTCCCCTTTCCACAACGGTTATGGTCATAACCGTCGTTAAGTGTGGGTTAGCTAGTAGATTTCTGTAGCTAATCCGTAGCTAACAGGGGAAAACACCTTTAGCTAATCCATTTAAATATGGCTGGATCTCTTGTAAAAGCGAAAATTAAATAAATTATTCTTTTTCAAGTCTCAACCATGCAAGGAGTATCAACACAGATAATTAGAAAAGGCAGAACAAACTTCAGAAACTTCAGAACAAATTCAAGTTGATAAAAAATCTAAGAATGATTATAAACGCAATTTCAAAACACTAATTTAAGAATACAATTATTCAAGTTGAAAAACTTACAAGAATATTTTTCCTCTCCTAAATGGGTCCCTAAAAATAGCTTGTGGGTTTTTCAAATAAACATACCAACTCCACTCCTAGCTTAAATATTATTCCATGACATTGCATTACTAGTTTCTTCAACATTGCAGGAAATTAACATGACATTGCTTGCCTCAAATATTATTCCATCCAATGCCATTACATTACTAGTTTCTTCAACAATTCTCATCTCCATAAATATACAACCTTTCCTTGCTCCCTACACCCACCATAAATATATATAATATAAAATAAAAAAACCAATAACCATATATAGAAGCATTTGTAACTTTTGTATCCAAGAAATATATATAATATCCAACCTGTACAGTGAAGTCACTGTACTAATTCGATATTATATATATACATCATATATATAATATTATATGTATATATAATACATATATTATAAACTATAATATTATATATATGAATTAGTACCTTCCAGAATCATTACTAGTTCTTTTGAAAATGCAAAGCATCCCAAAATTACGCTAACAATGAATCTGGACCCAAAACATGTTCACTTTTATTTGGACATGGGATAGGCTATGTTAACTAGGTAAGTAATGTTTAGAATATTATGCATATAATATTACAGGGAAGTGATTTGAATTAAAGCATATAATATTTATTCCTTAAGAGTAATGCATTGGCAGCTGCGTGAAATGAGTTGTTGAGCATGATTTTATGAATTTTCAAATATACACTACTACAGATTTGGGCTAAGGAAACAGGCCCTTGGAGTGTGGTAGACACGGAGCCACACTCTTAGTGGACCATTGAGTTCTTGGACTGCGGTTAGTTACTAAACGGACTCTTAGTATGTTGACTGAGAGAGCAGTGCCCATCTGGAACAACACTCTTAGTTCAGTTGATAACCACCCACTCCCGCAAATACAGTCCCTCTCGTCGTTGTGTGCGCAAAATTCACTATGCGGAACATCTCCCCCCTCTCTGCAAACCTAGTCCCCAAAATGTGCTCCCCAAAATCGTGAAATTCAGGTTCTTCTTCGTGTTGCTGCCAAAATCTCATTCATTCGCAGTGTTGGTGCTTCTGCTCGCATACAGTTTCCGTTCGTAGTGCAGGACGCTTGTGTTCGCACGGTTCTTGCTATCCAGCTACCTTCCCGGTTCAGGTACGAGATAGAAAGCAATAGGTTTCCATAAGAAAGTGTATTCATGAAGAAAATTTTAGGGATTTAGGGTTTTAGGGTCACTATACGATTGTGGGTGGTTGGTGCTTCTGTGATTCAACGCTTTTATAAAGAAAGATACATAGTCCTTTTTAATGGTTCTCTATCAAGTTGAGCAACCGCCTTCGATTTTCATTATGTGTCATCATATATTTATATTCCTCATTGTATTCTCTGTTTGCTTTTGATATGATATATATATTTGGAAAACTCAACCTCTAATGATCCCTTTATACGATAAGAAGATGCTGAGGGGAAAACCAATTAGCTTTATGAGTTAAAAAAATCTGAACTCAACTCAAAAATAAAAATAAAACCAATTAGGTGGCCATCAGAATGCTCATAAAAGGGAGATGACAATGGCAAAGCGTGCGATGCGAATGGGGATGTTCACTGAAAGGTATACAAGCCTAGCATCTCTACCTCTTCATGGTTCTAATTTTCGGTCTCTTGGTGTTGAAGCTCATGCTGCAATGCACCAAAGACACATGCCATCACTATCACCGAGGGCTCCTGATGTGAGAGCTGCAGCAAAATTTGAGAAAGACTGTTTTGGAACACCAATCTTCATGCAAGATGATGATGTTGGTCTATTTTGGCAGTTTCCAGAAGGTAGATAAAATGGGGCATGAACATGCTCATAATTCAAATACTAGTTTTGTAGTAAGGCCACCTCCTGCACAAACATCTACATCTCCTTATCTCACTTTGAGGCTTTAAGATTTTTCATCTTAATTAAATTCAAATACTAGTTTTGTTTTGTGGCAGTGGCACCTTATGTGATGTCCTCACTCAAAAGCCATTAGCTTTTTCATCTCTGTTTCATTCTCTTCAGACATGAAAGTATTAAAGGTGCTTGCATTGTGCAGTGAGATGTGTAGTGTTTCTAGTGTTTCAATTTGATTGAGTTCAGGAAATTTTCATATGATTGGTTATATATTTCCTCATGAAATCTTAATTTTAAAAAAAGTTAATTCATGGAAATTAACTCTGTAACAGCAAAAGGATTTTCATGTTATGCACAGGACATTTTCTTGTTTCATCTGGAGTGAACACTTGCATTTTCTTTCACTATAACCTAATAACGTGTGTAAGCAGGATAAATAGATTGTTGAGAGACAGAATACTTGGCTTAATGAGGAGCTGACAGCTAAGTTAACAGTTTCTTGAACCATTGGCTATCGAGATATCCTTATTGATCCTTGGTGAATTTGGAGATAAACTCAAACAATAATAACTTGAAAGACAAATGATTAACAGAAAGGGATGCAGAGAAGCGGGGCATTACAGAGGGGGAGAATTGTGGGAACCAATGAAATTGTGACACGCATCCTTATTTTGTTTGGAAGATGACACGTGCCCGCTACAGTCAATCAGGTAGTGTCTCTAACGTTGCCACTAAACCAGTTTGAAGTGTGCTACTAATACTATATCTTTGGGCTTTAACAAAACCCAAATAAGGTAATGATATTTTTTCTGGTCAAGAGTTAAGGTAATGAATGAAATAGTTAGTCTTCTTCTTTGGGTTATGGGTCTTAGTTGAGTACCCTAAATGGAAACCCTGGCCCATACATCAACGTAAGAATACTTGCTTTTTTTCAGTTTAATTAGTTTTCAGTTCTTTGTTTTAATGTTAATTTAATTTGTTAACACTTTCAGGTGGAGAGAGAATTTAGTGAATGCATTAAATCTCTACAATGGAATAAGGATAGAGTGAGGGAGCTATAAATGAAGCTTAAATCTGTGCAAGAGGTTGAAAATGTTCCACTCTTTATCTTGAAATATGATGTATGGATTCCTTTCATCTCAAACCCTGCTTGATTGAGATTTTATACGTTTTCAGGAATTAATTTTAGCTAAAGATGTTGCTGCAGCCAACAAAGAGCGATTATCCGCTGAACTCTCCACTGTGAGTGCTATGGCAAGCTTTGGCATCATGACCCCCCCCCCCCAAAAAAAGAACTCAAATGTCTTCTTTGATAATGTTAACAGGGTTAGGCATTTGATATAACTTCATGGCTATCAACTTTTCTACTTGTGGGGCTTAATGTTGGAATCTATTGGAGATGAGGAGTTTAACAAAAAGAGACTTTCATTGTAATCAATATTTTGCCTCAGTTATACTTTCTTTGGGCTTCAAAATTTTATCTGAGTTGAGCTGTGCAACTGTTTTTAGCATGTGTTAGCCTTAGCTAAATTTACCACATCTAAGATTTATGTGTTAGATGATAATGTCACGTGCAATGAAGTGAAGGTCATCTATGCCTGAATTTGAATAATTCAAGAACAATGATTTAGAAGTTGGAACATAAAATTAAACTCTTGATGTTCAACAAAATGGCGTAAGAGAACAGAGAAAGGGAAAGAGGGTGGAATATCACTCACCATAAATATAGCCTTGACATTTGTCTTATATTATATGTGTTTATTACCAATAAATATTTATGCAGGGGAAGTTTTCAGCCATTTTGTCACTGCATTCTTGTGCCAATGCTCCTTTGGTGTTACCAATTGGATCAACTTATCAATGTTGTATAGCAAATCTTGCAAGCCAATGAGTTTGTGACTATCATATTAGTTGAAGACAAAGAAGCAGTGGCTTTAAAATCCTTCAATCTGTTCAAATGCAACCCAACTTGTGATACAATGGGGTGTGGTGTAGAGGGTAAGCTGTTGCTTCAGCTTTGTGACCATTATATATATTAGTTAGCTTTTTATGTTAAACATGCTTTTTGATTCTTTCCTTTTTGTTCATTTTATATTTTGGTTATTTTTATGTTTGTATTTGAGTATATAATTGTTCCTTTGACTTTTGCTTGGCATGACCAGATACTGATGTCTATATGATAACAAGGAAGAAATGGCACAAAATCCGAATAAGGAAGATGTCCCTGAAGCCACATCTGGTGAAATAGAAGAAGATGATCCATCAGCTGTAAAAATATCTTTGCAAGATAATACAAAATCAAGAGAGGTAATTTTTTATTAATGACAAACAGAATCAACATCACCGTTAATTCCTCTCTCCCTTCTTTGATATTGTTATTTGATTAAATTAATTACCACCTAAATTGTACACTGATCTCTTGTTAAATAATTAATTTAATTACTATATATATCATCCCTATATCATTTTTCCATTTTTGGAAAGGGATGCTCTACGATTTTCCAAAAGTGCAGGAGATCCCACAACCGAAAAATAGTTTTGAAATGATATAAATCTAACGAGTAATGTAATTCAATAAACTTAGCCTTTAGATCAATATCTGCACCGTTTCCGGTTGTTTTAAAACTGCAGAGGATTGTAATCCATCCATCTATAAATATATGTACATTGATTGTAATCAATACACTTGTATGTAAGAAAAGAAGAACACGGACAGATATTCTAGAAATGGAAAAAAAGGAACTAGGAAAATAATATCATCTCTTGTTAAATAATTAAATTAATTACTAGATTATATCATCCCAATATGTCTGACCGTAGCTTATTATTTCTTCTTTAGTGTACTTAAAAGATCAAATGTTAGTACAACTGTACAAGTACAACAAGGATTATTGTAACATCCTAAATTTTATTAGGATAAATATTAATTAAATTAAATATATTAATTAAGAAAATAATTAATTTAATGGGAAATAAATAATAGGAGTATTGCTATTATTAGTTTTATTTCGTAAAGATAATTTTAATTGAAAATAGAATAATGGGGGGTGAGAGTGGGCCCAAGCCCAATTAGTTATTTCAGTAAGGAGGGGTTAACAGAGTACCCTAATCCTTATTCGTATCATTCGTCAGTAAGCGAAACGCTAAGGAGGGGAGAAACGAAGTCTCAAGAGAGAGCTGCTGTTGAGTGAACGCCAAGAATCCAAGAAAGGACTTCCTTGCTGTGATCAAGCTTCACTTAAGGTACGGTGGGGGAGAGGGTATTGCCTGTATATGCATGTAGGAATGTTTGGGTAGTAATCTAAGAGTATAATTTCGAATTGATGAATGTATAACTTAGAATGATGATATAATCTGTTGATTGATGATTGATTGTATGTAAATTGATGATTATTGGATGAGATTAAAGATGATATTGAGGATAATGGAAAAGGGGTGATTAGGGATTGAGAAATTGGGGGCTTTGATGAATTGGGTGTATAATCTGTAATAGATTGTTGATTAATGAGGATTGGATGTTTATAATGATTATGTATGATGTTTAGACGAAAAAGATTGATTAGGGATTGATTGGATGGATTTAGAAAGGTTTGAAATCGTGAATTCTGCAATCTGTGTCACGGGTAATCGATTACTAGGTGTGGTAATCGATTACCAGAGTGTTCTGGGCAACCCAGAAGCACTGTTTGCTTGCTGGTAATCGATTACAGGGGTGTTGTAATCGATTACCAGAGAGTTTGTTTGCGGGTAATCGATTACAGGGGTGCTGTAATCGATTACCAGAGAGTCTGCTTGCGGGTAATCGATTACAAGGTGGTTGTAATCGATTACCAGAGACCTTGTTTGCGGGTAATCGATTACTATACGTTGGTAATCGATTACCAGAGTGGATTTTGAGATCCTAACTGTTTGAGGATGATTGATGTTGTTTGAGAGTACTTTATAATGAGTATGGTGTTGATGATTAATGATGTTTGATGAGGATTGCGATGCTTATGATGATGTATTATGATGATAATTGATGATGAGTGTGATGATGTATTATGATGATAATTGATGATGAGTGTGATGATGATAATGATGTCGGTGTATATCACCTTATTATGATGATGTTTAATGATGAGCATATTGATGTATGATGATGATGATAAGTGTATATCACTTTATAATGATGATGTTTGATGATGAGCATGTTAATGCATGATAATGATGATTTATGATGATGGTGTATATCACCTTTTGATGATGATGTTATCTAAGTTGTGCGGGCCCATAGAGGGGGTACAACTTAGGAGAGATGCCTTGAGCATATGTGATGAGACCTGAATTGTGCGGGCCCATAGAGGGGGTACAATTCGGGAGGTGAACTGAGTTGTGCGGGCCCATAGAGGGGGTACAACTCAGGGGACCAAGATGGGGCGTTCGATGCACGGGCCCATAGAGGGGGTGCAAGCTAGGAGCGATTGTACGGGCCCATAGAGGGGGTACAACCTAGGGTCGAATGTCGTTGTGCGGGCCCATAGATGGGGTACAACCTATCGGATAGTGTGTGGTAACACTGGTAGACTATCTTGGTACTAACTAGAGTGATTGACGAGGTGCGCCCATTGTGTGGAGTTCCAACTCATGATCTTTGGGTAGATGATGAGAGGAGCATTGGTGTGTGATATATGATGACGAAATTGTGTTATTAAATGATGATTGATGATGATGAGTATTATGTGTGAGAATAGAATATATGATTAATTGGGTGAATGATGGTATGAGAACTATATGATGATATATGAATGAGGTTATGATGATGATGGGCTTGATGAATGTATAAAAGAGATATTTATGTGTCGTGAATAGGAATGATGGTATGGCATGTATATGGTGATATAGATGATTAAATATATGTTGAGTTTTAAATGAATGTTATTCATTGGTGATTTAATGTATTGATGGCATGATGTAATGATGTTGTGGGTGAGGATGGGTATTCTCTATGTGTATGTATAGGTAGTATTCCTTTTCCTCACCGTATTCTGTGGATATATTTTACAGGTGTTGGGGAGGACACGACTGGTGTCGACTATGATTAAAAGGGTATGCTCTGATAAATGTGACATCAGGGTGTATTCGGGATGTTTTAATATGTTTCTAGATTAGGAGTATTTTGTGAACTTTTGGATGTCTTGTATGGCAGTAGACTAATAGTAGTTCTTTTTATGAATTGGAGATTCTGCTGCTTATTATTTAAATTATATTTGAAAGTTTAATTTCTTTTAATAAAGTCGTTTTCAAACTATAAGATGTTATAAGAGTAATTGTGAACCTTTTTACCTAACGTGAGACTTTCCCTTTTCTAAACTACAATTTCTTAAATATATAAGAGTATGGGGTAGAAGGGTGTCACAATTATCATCACAACAATTATAGGAATTACCTTTGGATTTATTATTGGCATTTCAATTTCACTTGTCCATTTGACTAAGGTAATAATCATTACTAAGGTAATAATCACTAGTTATTATTATTATTATTATTATTATTTATGTAATAATAAATTTCATTTGAATATAAAACAAATTCTGTTTGGTGAACTAATGCATAAATTTATTTTTGTGCAAAATAAATTATGTAGCTACGGATTAGCTACAGACAGTTCCGTAGCTAAAAATTTCAGAAAAATGAGAACTTGGAGTGCGGTTCTAGAACCGCACTCTAAGTAAAGATCCACGTGGCAAAAGGCATCCGACGTGGCAAAGCGTCACTTGGAGTGCGGTTATGCAACCGCAGTCCAAGTGAATCCGTACTAGGATAGCACCCACTTGGAGTGCGGTTATAACCGCACTCTTTTATGATACGAAACCGCAGTCTTTTCTCTTTTTTAGCGTAGTGATATTAATTTTCTAGAAAACAAATTTGATACAGGGAAACCAAATAAATATATTTCCCAATACATTCTAAATACCATCTTTATCAGGTTTCTAATCGGAATCTCATTACTATAATCATAGATAAACAACTTAAGTGCCAAAAGCATAAGATACAAAGCTGCCATTTGATGGTGGTTGTGTTTGGGGAAGTTGAAACTTAACTATTATGCGTAAAGGCCTTAAAAGAGTAAATCCTCTCCACATTATCAAAACAAGATTGAAACAAGACAAATTAACGCACCTAAGAGTGAGTGCCCTCCTCCTCATCAATAGACAATTTCTTGAAAGCTCAGCCATGATAGTAAAAGTACACCAAAGGCTGAAAACACTATTCCTATAAGAGGGGGTTCCATGACGATTAATGGCCAAGAAGTATCCATCCACCACTAAGTTGCGTCCACTAATATAAGTTGATTCATTAGAGGCAAGAAACAAAGCAGCTTCTGCAATATAGGTAGACTTTAATGTAATTCCATGCAAATTGGCAAAAGAGATGGAATTGACTCTGATTCCATAAGCACCAAGCTCACCACACATTGAGCGAACAAGTCTTATAATGCCATGTTTGGATGTGGTATAATCAAGACTTGCACATCCACCAAAGGAATAAAAGTTTTAAAATCATGATATTTCTATTGATAAGCAACCTATTATGAAACATTTATATACAAGGACTGATCAATCCTTGCTCAATTCTTCCTATGTGAGAGTAAAATTTGCATACTATACACAATAAAGTCCCATGTGCTTTCTGGAACATCAACATCAACTCTGTATCCCTCTTTGAATCTAAAAGCTTCTAAGGCACCGTCATTGCCATTAGTTGACCATCTGCATCAAACAGAGTAAGAAGAACAATAATTAAGAACGTTCAACAGGCAATACAACATAGTCTAATAATAATAGCACATAAGATAATCATAATGTAAACTGTGACATCATAAATAACACAAATTAAACTGCGATATATGGATAATAGTAGCAGCAGCATACAAACACCATTTCAAACAAAACCCACAAGAGAATTTGCATGAAGAACATCACAATAATCACAAAACCGCAAGCTTACCTACCATAACGTGCCAGAAGATTGGTACGGTGATAGGCAATGGTGAGATTGTAAGGGAGAAAGGTGAATCCACAGTCAGCACCAGCGGGTCGCCATTTCTTGACTTGTCCATCAGAGACGCTCCTGAGAGCGCAGAAAAGAGACACAAACATGTTCCTATTCAACGAATCCCCCAACAAACCCTGCACTGCTGAATACCCATTATTAAGAATGCCAAAAAGGACACAACTTTGTTTGCAAAATCAAAAAACAGAGAGAGGGAAAGAGAGAGTACCAAAGCTGGTGTGTTTGTGAGTTTGAAGGAACCTAGTGGGGTCGAATTGAGGGAGATCGCAGCCATTGGGCTTCCAGCGCCACTTGGCGAGTTGTGGGGCGTTGGATTTGTTTGAGGAGATGCAGTTCCATCCCTTGAAGATCTCCTTGCACGTGTTGTCGTAGCTCGGAGACTTGGAGGCGTCGTAGATCCAGTTTCTGTGGGAATAGTCGCAGGAATCGCAAAGGGTGTGGTGGTCGATTTGGAAGGTGCGAAGGGAATGGGAAGTAGAAGGGGACGACGAAACAGAACAGATCGGAGGCTGGGACGGTGGGAGAGGAAGAGGGACAGTGGTTTTTAGTGAGAGGAACGATTTAGAGAGAGAGAGACCTTCAAAGTGTGGCGCGGCGTTGTGGGGGAGGCGCTGCGCGAACTAGGTCTAAATAAGACCTTCTAGGACGGTTCTCTGCATAACCGTCATAGTTTCTCTCATTTGCTCCTGCACCCCCTGTTTCTTCTGTTAACACCCCACTCATTTCTGAAACCATTTTGCTATCGGCACCCCCTTTTTTTTTGTTTATATTTTCAACGAGGGTTGTATAACCTTGAATTTTTTTTTTATTTTCTTGGACTTTTCAACGACGGTTGTATTCGAACCGTCGTTGTTTGGACTTTCAACGAAGGTTGTAATACAACCGTCGTTAAAATCTTGAATTTTTTATTTTTTTTAATTTTCCTGGACTTTTCAACGACGGTTGTATAGGAACTGTCGTCATTTGTACTTTCCACGACGGTTCCTATACAACCGTCGTTGTTTGTTACACAAATAATTTCAAAAATGCCACCGTGTCATTTTTAACGACGGTTACGGGATAACCGTCGTGGAATGATCGTCGTAGAATGTTGTTTTTGTAGTAGTGTCAGGAACTAATTTAAAGATGCAAGAACCCACCCCAATATAGTAATAATTAAATAATTTTACTTATAAAAATAGTTAAATAATAATAATAGTCTTACATATTTTCTTAACATATAATATAAATTTTAGTTTCATTATTTTAAAAGATTTTTAATATTTTTTAATATATTATGTATTAGATCTATATATGATTTATTTAAAAACACACATTTAAGCTTTCAAAAACAAAGAAAAAAATAGAGTGTGTGGAATTCCCGAGAGTTTTCCTAAATTAACCTATCGGGAATGAAATTTAGTTTTATAATTCCAAATTCGTTCTTTTAAACATAAACTCGAACTCATTCCCAACTTTTGAGGGAATGGTGGAGACTCAGAGAACAAATAAAGGTAGAGCTAAGTAAAAAGCAAACTAGTGCCTCATGTTTTTTAACCTTTTCTCATCCCGTAAAAATACCCAGATTAACCCACATCAATGACTCCACTGCTTAACAAAATGGGTTGCTCTTAGTGATAGATCCTATGTTCTTCAGACAGGGGCCGATGGAGAGATTCGTTGATAGATTCTAAGACTTTTCCTGCAGCAACCCAAAAAGTGGGTTGTTCATGCCTTGTTTTCATTTGTTTTTGTTTTTTAATGTAATTATAGAGGATAAATAATAAAATATATAAGTATGAGGTGGGTTATGGAGTCCGTTTATGAAACTTTTTAGAATTATTGGGTTGAAGAAAAATGTGAATAGGTTGCTTAGAGTAATAAAAATAATATGGAAATATATGAAGAATTATAAAATATTGGTTTAAAAATTTTGAAGGGTTGTTGGGGTAAAGATGTTCTAAGAGCATTTCCAATGCCGGTATTTAGAATTGCTATACTGACACAAAGCAACTTTATAGTGAGTTTCTTAACCATTAGGGAAGATTTTAATATTTCATCTGGTTACTCCCTGCAGCAATTCAAAAAGTGGTCGAGTTGTTGCAAGTTTTTTTTATTTTAGTAAATAATAAAATATAGGGATATAAAGTAGATTGTGGTGTCCATTTAAGATATTTTGTAGAATTGCTAGGTTGGAGATAAAAAATGTTTGGGTTGTTTGAAATAATAAAAATAATATGATAGTATGAAAAAGTGTGAAAAATTATAAAATAATAATTTAAGAAACTTTTAAGGGTTGTTGGGTTGAAGATGACCTGAATTGCTTTATCTTTTTAGCAAACCAGTTTCTTTTTGTAACAAATTGTTAAATTTGCATAAAAACCTTATATATATATATATATATATATAAACTTTTCAAAAGAATTAATAAAAAGTAATAATCCAAACATGTTTCTTAGTTTTTTATTTTTAAAATAGAAATAAAAAAGGTCATGCCGTATTTAGATTATACTTTAAAAAAAAATTATGCTCAAAATTATGTTTAACACAACTCAATCATGATTTTGTCAAATATATTATTTGTAAGTAAAACCCAAGTTGCAGTTTCAGATGTCCAAACTATAATATTAAATTCCAAGTAGTATAGAAAATTCAAAATTCCTTGAATATGACTTTGGACTTAATCCTTGCACCATCATGAATAAGTTCCTATTAAAAACTTCAAGATTTTCTTTACTACCCCCCAAAAAAAAAAAACCAATATTTCATATTTGATTTAATCTATATAATAGTTTCTCACACACCACCAAGTCACCAACACAATGTTCCAGAATGATATTTATTTAATGGGCATTGCCGACCCTTTCTGGTTGTTCAAATTTCCAATATATATAGCTCTCATACACCACTCCTCCTGTGGCAGCTGAATATTAAAAAGAGAAATTATATTCCTACAAAAATGTTACATGATAATCTTATACAATCACCAGAGATAGAAACAAAAGTATTAATTGCATGTAATAAGTGATAAAATAAAAAAGACAGAGAAAAATATATTTATATAAAGAGTTTATTATATATACACGGTCAGTGTAATATTTTACATAAATATTTAATGATGTGTTATCACATCATTTATAAAGTATATTAATTAAATCCTTATATAAATTGTTATATTTATGGTATGAATAAATGTTGTCTATTAATATAGGTATAAAGATAAAAAATCATGAAAGAAATTTATTATTTTTTCACTTTTATTTTCATTCATTTTGAATAACTTTTTTTTTTCATTTTAGAGGGGAGATTAATCCTTATATAAAGACTATCATGTGCCATTCTCTTTGTCAAGATATAATCTTTTTCATTTCATATCTCCACATTACATAAGCAGCACTTGTGTCCACTAGCTTGAGTTCCTCTGTGTTCTCTCTTCCAACATGTCAAGGATGAGAAACCAAACTGTGGGAAGCCCAAAATCTGGGAAGAACATCTCTGACAACTCTTCAAAAGATCAAGACCAGTTCCTCCCTGTAGCCAACATCAACCGTATCATGAAAAGGGCACTCCCAGCCAATGCCAAAATCTCTAAGGAAGCCAAAGAAAAAGTCCAAGAATGTGTCTCTGAATTCATAAGCTTCATCACTGGTGAAGCATCTGAGAAGTGCCAAAGAGAAAAGAGGAAGACAATTACAGGGGATGATCTTCTTTGGGCTATGACAACCCTGGGATTTGAGAACTATGTTGGACCCTTGAAGGTCTACTTGAACAACTTCAAGGAAAATGAGGGAGAAAAGAGTGATGCTGCTAATACTAATAATCATTCTTCAACAGAAGAGGATGATATTAATGGGGTTGCTGAAATCAACAAAATTGGCTAGTGTTGTGTCAACCAATGTAGACTTTCCCAATTTCAATGGTGGCTTCTATTCTGTTGAGCCTCAATTAAACTTGACACTGATAGGAGGGGTCACCACCGCTTACAGAGAGATTTCCATGAACAGGGCTATTTCTCAGAATGTGGTTATCAGTAATGCATATGCAAATGGTAATATTATATGATATGATGATGGTAGCGAATGGTTGATGTGCTACCTAGCATCTTTCTATGTAAAATACTTTTGTTATAAAGAACGGGGCATGAATCAATTTAATTGCTAGAAATCCTCTGCCTAATCTACCAATATGAAAGCACAACTTAGTAGGATGCCCTATTATAATTCTAAATTATTAATGTAACATAGTCTTGTGCTTCATTGATTTGGGGATGTAACTTTATCTCGAAACATAACATTAAAAGATAAGCATAGACTGAATTGGTAACATTGGTTAACTTGTAATGGGTTTTCAGTCTAAGTCCTGTAAATGAATTACCAATTATCTAAGTTACATGCCATTAAAAATTTAATCTGCCGAATGAAAAAGTATTGATCTTTATTACATGATATTCTTCCATAATAGTTTTTTTAAGTGATAGAGAGTATTTTGGATACGTTAAACTCCTAAGCTTGTTAGGTAGTCCCTCTGAATAAAAAAAAAATCACATTAATTAATAAAATTAGTTAACATCATTTAATTTTTTTGTTGTCAGTTAAAAAATAAATAGGATGAAATTACTCATATTTTAATCCATTATATATATAGGTCTCTTTATTTTACTTATATTCAAATTCAAAGGAAGTATTAAAAATGGAGATTTTCCCTGGATTTTTTAATACACATGAATCTAAGTATCAATCCAAAATTATATGTTCAAGGGACACGATATCTTTTTTACAGAGACCAAAATATATTGGTTCTTCCATAATATCTCAACCAATTAAAGTACCTTCTTGGACATTTCCTTGGGTTGATTGGTGTATTTACAAGCCTCGCCCACCTCTTGGCTTAGGGATCATAGGAAGGTGTGTACATTCTAAACTTTTCATGGAGAAGAGTTTAATTTACACAAATGAAAAGTATATCAAGGGCTATATTAGTTAAATAAACTTTTTACAGATAATTATATTTCAAAATTTATTATTAAATTAAAAGTTATTAACATATAAATCATATTTATAAATTAATTTAAAATTATTTAATGTATCGTCAAGATCAATGTCATATATTTTTAAAAATAAAAATGATTAGACTATCAAATTATTAGTATTAAAATTTTATAAAATTTGACAAAAAATCAAGATAGTAAATAATTATAATTCAATAATCGGATCAATAAAATTCCCATTTAATCTAAAGTTATCAATAGTGTAATAGCTGATATAACTCCTATCGATATAAATTGAACCATCCTTGTATGTGTGTGTACATTCTAAGTAACTAAACATTTATTAAGATAGTTAATTTTCCACTTTGTTTGAGAATGAAAGGAAGATAGGAGAAAAAATAAGAAGTAAAAAATAAAGAGAAAATAAGAAGATCTTATCTTGATTTTCTATATGAGTCGCTCCAATTTATATATTAACTCAACTAATTGTCTTATGAGTTTAAATTTTAACTAGATCGAGGAGTTAATGACTGAAAATTTTCTCCAAGGGATTTGTTGAAAAGCAATTTCATCACATAAAACATTTTCAAAATAATGTTTCAATAATTGAACTCACACATCAATAAAATTCTACACAATTAGAGATTTAAGTGTTATCTTGTGGACTTGTCGTACAATAAGTGTCCTTAGACAACCTAGCAAAAATTCCTTTTAGAATGGATTTTCATAACATACTAATGAAAATAGAAACAAACAAAAACTAAAAGAAAAAAAAGAAAAAAAAGAAGAAACCAATACAAGTTCAATCTCTAGGGAAACAAACACCCTGGCATCAACAGAACCCATGTCTGACAATCTGTTAGGGATCTCCAAGACCATTACCAATTGAGAATCAGAGAGTGCTACAATTTTTGTTAATGCACCTGCACATTGATTTCCTTCACGATGGATGTGATCAATACGCAAAGTCCAACTACACTGTATCAATTTTTGGATTTCATTAATAATATTGGCATACTTATGAAACATAGGTAGGGGACCCTTAATTAATGAAACTGCAAGTGATGAGTCTGACCAACACTCAACCAATTTGTACCCATCATCCCAAGCTAACTGTAAACTAGTCAAGATACCTAACAAATCAGCCTTAAAAATTTCAGAAATAGTTATTGATCCATAGAAACCTTTTAGCCAAACACCATGTTGATCACGCAAGATACCACCAAAGCCTGCAGGTCCTGGATTTCCAATGGAGCTACCATCACCATTCAGTGCAATATACCCATCACTTGGTGGAATCCATCTTATGAAACGACATTGTTGTTCCAAAACCTGTGAATATGTTTTTAAATACTGTACAGAAAATATGATGCAAAACCCAAGCCTTTACAAGCAAGTGGAAACTAATTAAGATTTGTCTCCTTGTCTTTAAATACCTTCATATTTATAGCTAACCAAATTTCTCAAATTCTAGCTAAGAACGGAGAACCAAGATTATGACAACACCAATGAAGCCAATCATAATTACAACGCAAATTCATAAATTCTTCAAAAAAAAAAAATAAATGCCAATCGATCCCAAAGACGAAAGACGAAAAGCATTGGGGCGGGACCTCAAACAATGAAAAACATCTTCACTAACATTTTAACAACAAATACATAGAGAAGAAATTGTAATGTGTCTATTATTAAGAAGTTGTTTTATTGGAAGCAAATCATGAGCTACCAACCAAATTAAAAAAACGGACAGATTCAAGGTCATTCCTGTTTGGTTTACATTTTTGTTTCTTATTTTTTTTAAATTTTACAAAGGAAAAACTTCTATTTCCAATATTTCCAGTTTTTCTTTTGTAAAATTTCTGAAAACAAGAAACATAATGAAAATAGAAAATGAAAACAGGAAATGAAAATGTAAACCAAAGAGGCCCTAATCTTCCAAATCCATGCCCAAGATCTATCAGTAGATGTTCATATAGTGATAAAGCAGCCAGTTATAACCATCATTAGCTGAATATAGCCTTGAGGAAGAGTCGTCCCATATTATTGAGTCCTTAACTCCAACAGAAAACAAAGATTTCAGCTGCTGAATTTCCTCTCTAATATTGTTAGGCAACCGAGTCCATAAATAATTAAAATTCCACTCCATTCCATTCCACACACCACATATTCTCAAGTTTATATCATGTGTATTAATGATATCCAGATTATCATTTAGCTCATTTTGAAGAAATGATAATTTTATTTTCAGCTTCCTGATATAATTTAAAATGTTATTTTTGGTCGATGATTTAGCTAACTAGTACTAGGAAGTTGGGACATTAACAATGAATTCATCAAAAAAAAAAAAAAATGACTTGAATAGAAATGAAAATCAATATCAACATGTAATTTTCATATATATTATCAAGTGAACAATTTATTATACCTTTTTTGTTATTGTTAAATATTTATTAGATTTTTTAACACAAAATAAGATGTTTTTCAAACATTAGTTTTATATTTTATTTTTCAATCTTTCATTCTCAATAACCGCAATAATAAAATAGTTGACTAATGCCTGTGGTTGGAGCAACTACAACCTCATTTCTCTTTAAATAAGATTTTAAAATTGAAGTTTTTTAATAAAAAAAAATGTTCAAAAGTTTTATAAAACAACTCTAATTAACTGAGTTTGGATTAGTCAAAATTAAAAGCATTTTTTAAAAATATTGAAGGTATTAAAAAAACTAAAATAATCTATCTATATTTCTAAAATATTTAATCAGTTCCGTAATGAAGCGGTAAAAGTACAACGAAGGTAACATTGGCGAGAACAGAAGTTAAACATACACGACGATTCAAAACAAAACAAAGATAGAAAAATGAAAATTACACTCTCTCTCTTGCGCTCTTTGTTCATTCACAATTATGACACTATAACGTTGGGCGCTTAAAATTTTGGTGACTCCCTTTTACGGCGTTGTTTTATTATTAAATTAAATTTCATGGGTGCTTCATCTCTTCAATGAAATTGCGATGGAAGAGGAGAAGTGCACCCACATGGCTGAGATTGAGGATTGTTCCGCAAAACCAGAAGCAGGATCAATTAACGGATGCAAGACGAAAACTTTAACGAGGTCAAGTTTGGATGCTTCCGAAACGACATCGTCGAGTTCATCACAAAAGACTAAAGGTAGACGTAAGGGGTTAGTGTGTAAACGACGGAACCCTAGAGTCCTTGTTCGCCGTACTGGGAGTAATGTAGCCGCCATTGGGCATCCTCTTGGTATGTCATTCGCCGCTGTTATGGCTCAGGTAAACCGTGCCGTTAAAGTTCTCATTCTCATTTTGCTACAAGATTTTTCAACCTTAACTTCCAATTTCACTATTGATTGTAGTAATAATTGCTTTGCTTAATGGATGTTGGTTTTCTCATTCACTGACTTCAGTAGGCCTTTAATGATTTTGAAGTGCCTTGTTATGTGACTTTAATAGTAAAAAAAAAAAAAAAAAAAAAAAAAAAATCTTGTCTTGGATAATGTTTGAAAACTTAAACTTATTGCTTCCATGAAATCTGTTATGTTTTCCTTTATACTGAAATGTGACATGCTGTTTGGTTGGAGGGGAGGGGAGTGATTTTGGTCCTTGTTTAATCCAGTAGTTTGTAGAGGAGAGAAGGTAAACATTCTTCTCCCAAATTTTGCCTCTCTTATAAGATTTGGTGATTTAGAGAGGAGGAGAAATGACTTAAAATTTGTGAATTGTGCTGAATAAAATATCTTTACTCTTTTTTCTTTTTATATAAAAAAAAAGTCTTTACAGATGTTATCCTTGGCAACCCTCTATTATCAGTGTTCCTTTCCTCTACTTTTTGTTAAGGGTATACTAGTAATTTAATTTAATTTTCCCTCCCCCTTCAAATCAAACAAGGAGATTTCATTTTCCATCCTCTCCCCTCCCCACCTTTGAACCAAACATTTTAAGAGATGGTGCTAAAAGCCTAAAACAATCAATTCTGGTAAATGCTTATAATTTTTACAGCCATTTCTTGATATTGTGCCTGACAAGATTTTTTACAGGTGTTGTACAGAAGAGATGCAGCATCTGAGAGTTTGTCTTCAAGTCATCTTTCGTTGGTAATTTCTTCCTTCTTTCTAATTAATAAAACTTGATTCTGACTTATGCACCTTATTTATTGTAGTTGTGATGTTTAGGGGAAGTACAAAATATAATCTACTACTGATATCATATAGCCGATTAGATAATGGGAATTATCATGCTATCCTTATATGCCTTTTTGACACGTGCTGAAATTTGATTTAATTTTGATTTGATCCATGACCATTCCATTGTTTGTCTACCTTGTAGATGTGCACGTCAGCTATCAAAGAATCTCTAGCCAGTGTAAGCCAGACATCGATTGTTGATGCCATCCCTTGATTACGATTTTGCTACACTTCTTTAGTAGTTCTTGTTAACATTAAGCAAAGTCCATCTTGTTAATGTCTCTGTGACATTTGTGTTGACTTCTGCCTATCTGGCTACAGGTTTTTGGAAACAAGCTAGACGGTTTGACAAGGAACTTTGAACAATCTTTTGATAGCACTTTGAGTACTCTTAGATTAATTTACGAATCATCTCAAAGCAGTGAAGGGAATAAATATAATAATTTGAATATAGAAATTCCAAGTTCTAAATTGAACAAAGGAGATTGCTCAAGTGATATTGTTACAATGGATGGTCATTCAGGGCCACTCTTGCAAGATCAATCAATTAGTCGTGAAGAGGTCAGGGATAACTTTCATATGGATTCAGTTAGTCGTGATCTTATTTTACATGGGCAATCAAACCAAATGGTTTGTTTCCCTCCAACCTCATCTGGATCTGTAATTAATCATTCTATGATGAGAATATTTGAGGAGTCTGTTGCGGAGCAACGTCGTTCTAATGACCTTAAGGAAATTGACGTTGGCCTTACAATGCAAGGATTGAAATATAAAGAGATAGAATTGGCTCAACGCTTTGATTTGAATGATCTAGAGAGATCAAAGTTAGCCATGGGAGCATCAAAGGCATCTTTCAAAGCTGAAAAGTTTAAGAATGAGTTAGAAGATACGAGACATGGTGAACTAAATAAGAAGTGCATAGACTGCCTTATTGCTGGTCTGTTTATTATGTCATCTTCACTTTTTTACAGTGTTTATGCTTTTAGCTATGAACGGATTACTGAAGCTACTGGGTCGTGTGCACCATCAAGCGAGGCAAGTATAATCTTTATTTATTATTTATTGCTGGTTCCAATTGGTTTAGTGTATGTGAAACTTCAGCATTATGCTCTAGTTTAGTTATTACTGGAAAAGTTAGTCAGGTTTTTTGCCTTGGTTTATATCTATCACCCCATCAGTTTGACAGTACTCTAATGACTTTGCCAGCAGCCTTTTTCTCAAATGTTTATTGCAGAATCCTTTTCAATTTTCATGTAAATGGAGTAGCTAGTAATCATTGCCTTCAGTAATCTTAGGGTCTGAATACTTTTGTTCTAAAATTGCACAGTGAAAATTAACTACTCGGGAGCGTATCATTGAAATTTTATTTAGAAACTTTCATCATATTTGTATTATTTCCATGTTTTCTTTTTCAAGTACAGTCTCATGGTCAAAAGATTCAAGTTATCATCCCTCCCTTCCTTGTAATCTATTGCAAATTATGCAAAATAGGATGTAATTATGACAGTACTACAGTTATTTCATTTGCATTCATTTGCTCAATTGGAAGAATGGTGCTCTTTCTATTGTAGGAATCTTTCTCCTGGTGGACTCCTAAGTCAGTGTCCCGGTTCAATTCAACCTTGCACGTTTTGTGGTGTCAAGTTCAGGTTATGAGCCGAATGGTGTTTGGTGTGTTAATGATTTCTGCAGTTGCATATTTGCTCCTCCAGCGGTCAACAACATCTTCATCACAGACTATGCCGATTACTTTCATTCTTTTGATATTAGGAATTGGCTGTGGCTATTGTGGCAAACTGTGTGTAGACACACTGGGAGGGAGTGGTTATGTGTGGCTCTTATATTGGGAGATTCTATGCTTCCTGCACTTCTTATCTATTGCCTGCACCGCAATTTTGTACCCAATCCTTCATGGACCAGTCACCACAATGCAAAACCAAAAGGAGAATACAAAATTTCCATTTTGGATTCGCCGATTTTTGTTCTATGTCATTTTGCTTGTGTTTCTACCATTGTGTTGTGGTCTCATGCCTTTTGCTAGCCTAGGTCAGTGGAAAGACTATTTTATGTTGAAGGTAGTAGATTTCAACGGATCCGAATTTTAAAACACCGTTTGGTCATGGAAACCCTCTATGTGTACCCCTTGCATAACTATGAGCTGCTTAGCTTGTGATTGTGGTAAGCTAACTTTCCAAGCACCACCAAATTGTATGTATTTTTTCCCACATCTAGTTTTATTTAGTTCATGTTTATTTACTACTATGGTGTATGTAATATTTGAACGCCTTGCTCTGCATTTGATTCTGGATCCTCCTTTTATAATTTGAAGGTCTAATCTGATACTATATTGATTGACATGTAATTTCACCAGGAAAATTCTTGCAGATCCCGGTGTTAACTGTTGGGTAGCATCATACATGCAAATCATACTTTGAGTAAGATTGATAAATTCTAACACAATTGATATTATCGATCCCATTTTTTACTTGGATCATGTTTTTAAGTTTGCCTAATTATTTTGTTATCCTCTTTTAGTTATTCCTATTAACCCTATTTGTAACTGGCAATTACAGAATTGATAAGTAATTAATTCGTGATAAATTTTGGCAATTAAAATAAAACCCAATGTTATCAAAAGTTAAAGTGGCTGAGAAGTTATATAATACACATTACGGTTGTTTTAACAGTTTTTAAGATGGTTGCTCATCTCCTTGTAGGCTCGTACAACTGTATGTATCATTTTTGCAATCTGCACTATTCTGTTGCTTCCAGTTGTTGCTGCTTGTTGATGAAAGAGCTGAGATAGAGCAAATGATTTTGGGCAGTGATTATGTGCTCTTGATAGTCTTTTTTTTCCTCTGCTCCTTCTTGACTACAAGTCTATTCTCTCTCTGAATGCAAGTCTATTTTTGTAAAGTGAGAACAATAAATAGTTAATATTTATAAATAGCTATATTGATAACTTCTGTTTTGAATCTATTCAATGGGGAAAAAACTTTGATTTTTCTATGTTCATTTTTTTACACTTTCACTTTCACTTACATTTTCTTTTTATCTCTCTCTTCTATTCTCATTTTCTCTCTCTTCATTTTATTTTTCTTTCTATTTCACTATTACTTACACTTTCTTCAAAATTTGAGTGTGGAAGAAACTTTCTTAAAAAAAAAGCAATAGATACCTATATTCTATCACTTCTCAAATACATGCTGGTAAAAGACATCATGCTTTGACATTTGGGTCAGTTTGGATACACTTCTTCATAAGAACTTCTAGGAGAAGAAAATACAATGAATAAAGAAGGTAAAATGAATTTAACTTCTTCCATAAGTTGAAATTAGTCTCTATAAACTCAACTTCAAAAACTCTCTCATTTAACTTCTCCATAAATAACTAATTTCAACTTATGGAAGAAGTTAAATTCATTTTACCTTATTCATTTTATTTTTTTTCTCCTAGAAGTATTTCTATAGAAATTTTATCCAAATTGGCTCATTATTGCTACTCATTATTTTTTTAAAAATCTTTTGATTATTTTTAAAAAAAAAAAACTCTCCATTATTCCAAGGAGCATATCGATCCTTGACCAAATGATGCACCATAGAAGACATCAAAGTAGGTTGCTTTAAGGGCAAGAATAAAGGTATATTAATCATGGGATTGATAACATTTCATCCTCTATTAATCAGTTAATACTCTACTTAGATCCATTGAGAATGGGATGAAGGAAAATGGCTTACGGATAAGGGGTGTCCAGGAACCATCCCCGGACAGCCTTGTCCGTATGTTGTTTTTTTTGTACGTATGGACACTTTGTACGTTGTTTTTTTGTAAAATTGAAAAGGAGAAATGAGGGGGGGAGGGCCACCGGAGTGGGATAGTGGGGGGGGGGGGGGGGGGGGAGGGGGGAAGGGGAGGGGGTATTTTGTGTAGAAAAATATTATGGGGGTGGGAATAGCAAAAACTGTGGTGGAAAAAGTAAAGGCCTGCTTTTCTCCTCAACTGAGAGGAAAATGGGGTGGGGGAGGGTAGATTAGCTCGTTCAAATTATAATAGTACATTTGGATTATCGATCAAGAAAGATTAAACGTACATTAAATTGAACACAATGAATAATTACTTCTCACATAATGTCTCGAGACGCAAAATCTCTTTTGCAGCGACTTTACAAACAAGCTATTAGTTAAGAGAAACTCCATCAATAAGTATGGGATCCACCTTCAACAAATAATAATAACAAAAAAATTTGTGTATTCATTTATAATTTATTATGATTTCTCTTTGAACAATTTTGTATAATAAATTTTATTAATTATTTTCTTAAATACATATTGTGCACAAGATTGGAGGGTTAAATGAAATTATTTACGAATGACAATAAATTAAAATTTATAGCAAAGAAAGAAATAAAATACATTAAATTTGTTCCGACATGACATAATATGATTTGTTATTTGATTATTTCAAGGTATGTTGGGGAAATACCATTTTTATTTGGGGTATTTATGTAATTTCATAAATATACATTTTTCTTTCTTCTTTCTACACAATAAAACAAAAGAAAAGGTTAATTGAGAAAGATATTACTCAAGTTCGGGTATTTATTTGGGGTATTTATGCAATTTCATAAATATACATTTTTCCTGCATGGGAGCATGAGTACAGACAACTCTGGTTGGAGAGTGATTCTTTAACCACAGTAAGATTAATTGAGAAAGGTATTACTCAAGATCACCCATATGCCCATATTTTGAAGCATTTCTTTCTGGAGGCCGAAGTCTTGGCGTGTTGTGATTTCTCATACTTTTAGGGAGGGGAACAGGATTGCAGATTGTTTGGCTAATATATCCCATTCTAGGAGCTTAGGTCTTCACATGCTTTCTGCGTCCCTAGGGAGTGTCTTAACCTCTTATAGCAAGATTCTATAGGCGTTTCATTTAATCGTAGCATTTTAATTTAATTTTTTGGTCTTTTTAGCCTCCATGTAACAAAAAAACATAAGAAAAAGAAATCACCAAGTACGTGGATCAATAAATATGAATAAATATGAGATTGTTCTAAATTAGTGATCTCAAACTCAAGTATTCGAAATATTATTGTATTAAATTCTGAGAAAGAACATACTTGTGATCTTCCATTAAAAAAATAAGGTTTAAATGATGTATGTCCATTTCTCCTTATACCATACAAAAATAAAAAAACGCTAAAAGAATTAACCCCACAAGACCAACCATGCTATGTATGTCCCATCACAGTCTACTTACTTATCCCCCAGCAGGACCAAGGTGATGGAGCCTTTTGGTTTGGGCTTCCTAACCTTTGGGCCTGAGGCAAAGTCCAGTCCAAAACACTTCACTTTTATAATTGTTAGTTATATTCTGAAACAAAACAAGGAACTCGTATGGCATAACACATCCTCAACAGAAACAACTGTCTTGTATATCTCATCATTCAACGAATCCAACAATTATCCTTTCAAGGAACAAATATATTTCACACATCGATGTTAAAAGAAACCATAGTCAAAGCCCAGCTACATTAAAGGAAATAATGAACTCATGTCTTCATTTAGATTCTAATCAAAACTCTGTCATACATCTTTTTTAATGGAAAAAGAATCTCAAGCGAAACCAAGACAAGCAAGAGCCACGCAATTGAGGCTCCTGAATCTCAGCAATTCTCTACAAAATGAAAATTAGAAAAATTTCATATATTCTTCCTATCTTAGCATCTAGTTCACTTCTCTGGGATTTCTGAGCTACATTTTACATTGTATGTTCCTTCAGACACCTACGTTCCTAAAGAAAATTTAATGAGGCGCCAAGGGATTGCCTCCTGAACATCACAGATACAAAATCTCTATGGTGGCAGGCACAATAAGCCTGAAAATTGAAGTTATTATTGCCATGGATCCAATCAGAGAACCTCATGAGCCTTTCCGTAATACCTGTTTATGAATGGAGACTGCCAATACAAACCAAGATGCTATGTACATTAGATGTGCAAGAAAAATGTATTCTGAACGTAATAAAGTAATCAACTAGGAATTCATAACAAAAGTATAACTTCAGTTGCATTTATTCACACCTTCAAGCCAAAGAAACAGGCCAATTTTGTGCTAAGCCAACTTAAAAGGGATATAAATTTGCAGGGAAATGGTTGATTCTATAAATGTTATATTGATCACTTCTTTCCCCTCAAATGATTGTAAAAATCATCACATTCATTGAAGGATAATTGATGATAGGTTGGCAAAAAAAAAAAAAAGAAAAAAGAATCTTGAAAACCATTTTCTCAAGATAATTTATCAGAGAAAACTCAGAAGATATTAATTGAAATGATACTGGGCAACCCTTCTTCTAGAATGAAGGATGAGATTTTTAATGGATAGAATGGATCACTGAAGTAGTGTGGCTAACAGTTCTAAGATTTCTCACTTCTGATTTGGACTAGCTAATTGCATTTATTACATCAAGTATAGCCTTTTTCCCAACTCATTACTTTGTCTCACAATCCCAAGAAGAAAGAGAAACTGAATATCTCTTTCTTTCAGTGATCTTTGGCACCTCCCGTCATATTGCATGCAAAGGTGCATAAAATAACATCCCCACATTTTCCTGTAATTTCTTGTGTTAAAAAAAAATTATATTGAGTTTTAATTAGAAATAATTAGTGTGTATATGGGCAAGGATCAAGTTACTCTAAGAGTAACTTCTCTTAATAACTTTTGATGAATGTATTAATAAAAATTGTGAATTAAATAATAGTGACAAGTATCTTATATCTATTGACTATTTGGAATGTACTTAAAATAACAATTTAAAATCAGATTATTATTGAATGTTAATGAGAATTTGACCAATGTCAATGGTCTTTAAAGTATGGTTATAAAGACCGAGAATTTGATTGTGTGACAGACTCTCAAGTCTCAACCGTTCTCCCCATAATAAGATAAATGATACATGGAGTGGAATAAAGGAATGAATTAGTATTGAATGTTAATGAGAATTTTATGACAGCTTATGGCAAAGTTGCATGTGATTGTTTAATGAATTTTTCATGAGGATTATATGGTATTACTTGGCAAAAATCATGTATGGTTGACTGAAAAGTGGTGTTACTGTTTAACTTATAAATGGACTGAATATTAAATTAGTAGTGTAATAAAATCTATGATGATTTTAATTTTACTTTATTATATTCTTTTGGTATTTTATATAAATTAGTATGTTAATAGTTGATTGTTATTTACTTTGACCACTCTAAAAAAAACTATTAATTAACTATACAATTAATAGAAATTAATACAATAGTAAATAATCGCCAAATTAAATCATAGAATCTTCTTGTTATAGTATAGTTGTAAGATAATTGTATATGATATTGGTAGATAGAAAAGTTTTCTTGCTATCAACTCTAATTAGATTTTGGAATGATTCTTATTTCTTACCTTGTATTTTGTGCGCAATTGTATTAGTGCAAAATATAATTAGTTTAGACAATGATACATGCCTATAAATACTCTATTATATTTAGCTTTACTTTTGTGGTGTCTTCATAGTAGATTGATAGTTTAGACAATCAATGCTTTAAATATTTTGTAAATAGATAAGGCATCTATTTCTTTTTGGTTACAAATAGCTCCCTCTTGTTCTTGTGGATTAGTAGGAGCTATTACCTTACGAAAATATTAAGTAAAATCTCTAGATCTTAATTAGATAGTGTCTAGTTCTTTATTGCATGAAGTTACTTATTGTGATTGCCTAGGTTCTTATGAAATTAATGAATTTGATTGTCTTATTTTTATATCATTTAGAGGGAGTCTTACACATAAACTTAAATTGCTAGTCACTCTTTCTTAACATTCACTATAATTATAGGTCTAACATGTTCCATGAAAGAATCACTGAAAAAGCATCATGTTAGAATGCCCAAACACCTACCTTAACATTTGATACATCAGGTGCATCCGGACTTTGCACAGGGTAGAACTTATAAAATCTCATATTGTCAAATGCAGCTTTAGTTTCCTCACTCATTTCTTCAATGGCTTTTTTCCGAGCCTCCCTTGCCTACAAGAAATACAATTAGTAAAAAGGCATAGAACAGCAACACATGGTGTGCAGAACCAAAAGCAAAAGTACCTCTCTATTAGCTTTCTTTGATTCACGTACTTTCTCCTTGACAAATTCCTAAAACAGTAAAAGGATCAGCCTAAATCCTGCTTGAAAAGAGTTGTCAAGCATGAATTAACTATTGATTTCCAATTATTTGGTAGCTGGTACCTTAAAGGCATCTTTTTGATCTTCTGATAACTCCTCCTCCCGTATGAGCGTATCAGTGAACTCCTGTCGAATACCCCAATTTAGCATAAGAGGACTTTGTCTATTATTATATTCTTTTACAGATATCCTTTATTTTTATCCTCTATTTGTCAGGATTCATGAGGTTCAACAAAGGAAAATGATAAAACATGGACAAAGGCACAAAGCTTATGTCAAGATGTTTAAGAACTCCATAACATAGTAACATGCTGCTTATTGTAAGAAGACAACAGTAATTGAAAATTGGCAAACCAAAAAAACAATAAAGTTCTTGCAGAATAACATTATGCATGATGATAATCAGCTATTGTATGATCTGTGATATGGCTGGTTATGAGGAGGGAGGCCCAAGAGGTCAGATCATTGATCAAATGAATCAAGGGCCCACAGTGTGGAGGGTTAATTCTAGAAGGAATAAGAGAGGAAAATGAAACTTGCTGATGTGACAGAGTGAGGAAATGGAGGTCTGGACATTGTTACTGATGGGATACGGTTATAGTAGAGGCGTGTGTGTAGTGGGGGTATCTTTGGAGAATCAATTGTTAGTTATGGGTAGTGAGCTCTAGCTCGCTATAGGAGCTCTACTCTGGGATAATAAAATCCCTTTCTACTATTAATACGTATTCTCCATTTTGATATTAATTCATACTTGCTTCTGTTCATTAGTTGCTGTTTTGTATCAATCTGTAAGTTAAAATAAATAAATAAATAAATAAATATAACCTTACTTCCTAGTTTATAAACTAGGACCTCTAGCAGTCTTAATCTGACATTTCCTAAACTAAAATCTTCAGAAAGTTTATCCATTACCTCAAGTTCATCTAATTCCCAGTCAAATTCACAGAAGACCTGCAGAAAAGAGAGAGAAAGAGAGAGGCCAGTAAGCATGTGGAAAGCCTAATATGGTACTAACATGCCTAATCTAGTTAATAGCAGAGTTGTCAATCCCAGATAGCGGCAGGGGGCCGCTACGCCGCTATTGGTAACTATGGTTAATAGAAAGTTGCTCAGAAGATGCGGTATGTAAAAATAAATAGGGTAATTATAGGGTGGACTCTTTGAGTTTGGGTCCATGGTAGACTTTTACCATAAATAGTATAAATTTAATATTTAAAATTTTTTAATATATATTATAAAATTAAAATTACTTTTTATAGTAAAAAAAGTCAGTGGTCTATGGTGGCCTAAACTCAAAGGTTCATCCTATAATTACCCATGTAAATATGTCATAAGAAGAGAATCCCAAACAATCCAAAGACTGTTACTTCATTTTGCAAAACTTCTCTCAATCATAATTACCGGCTTTGGCTCTGCTGGAAATATTATTTGAATCTCAGTGCTTTGTTCAAGTTCATCTTCCTTGAATGGCTGGTAGAAATCTGTGAAACTAATAATGGTTAAAGGATAAAAAGAATAAAAAAATAATGGCAAGAAGATGACGTTTATCTTCTCTCCACTATTGTGTACATGTATACAAATAATATATATTCATGTGATCAATAATACTCAAAATCCAGAAACTCACAAGGCAAGCAGTATTCATATTTCTTTAAACGATCCAACTTCAGATGTTTTAGAGCAGACCTGTTTTGCATATCCATATCACATGTAAGATAAAAGCCATTCAAAAGCATGCTACATCAAGGATCAAGAGAGTATGGATAGAAAATTTTAACAAGCAACTACCAAAAGCTACTAAAGTAAAGGGCCAACTTAACAAGCTGCATATAGATAATCAGCTTCCAAACACTTAAAAAGGAAGAAAATATCAAAACACCATACTTTCAGTTTTCCCAACTAACGTTTTAGTCAAGTGTCAATAGAATTAGAATCACATGCTCAATTGTTTACTTCATAGCATTTACAATCAAGAAATCAATTAAACAATGTAGGTATAACTTAGTTCAAATATAGCAAATCTAGAACGGTTCAACCTGTTTCCATATCAATGCGATGAAAAACCATGGCAATGGGAGCCTATCAAGGACAAAATTTACAAAATGTTTTGTCACACAAGAACAACTGCATGAATGAGAGAGGAGTGTGATTCCCAAGTTAACCGTTTAAGACACAGAACTCCTAATTTAAGTAGAAGCTCACTCCCTCTTAAGACCCTGGCTTTAAGGAGTGGGATCTCCTCTCCTCTATATCAAGTTCAAGCGGTATTAGAGTCTGGTTTTACCACCATCCAGTGAGGATGAACCACTCTTTCCAACCAGGCAGGATTGACACACATGTATGTGCCATAGGAACATGGTATTTTATTACACAGAAAATGAATAAATTCCTGTGTTACATCTACAACTCTGCAGAATTTCAAGGCCCTACAAAACTCCCTGCCTAAGGGCCCCAATTTTCTCTCGGATTGTATGATCTCCCTTTCATCCCCTCCCATCATTTATATACATCATAGACTACCTCTAACTATCTCAGTGTAACTATTTTCAACTAACTGGTAACTAGCAAATTGGTGGGTCAGGTACTAACAGTACAAGTCCAATATCAGATTGGATGTGAGACCCATGATTCCCATATAAAGTAGAGGTTCTCCCTTCTTAAGTTCTCAACAGCTTAAGAATGGGCTCTGCTCTACATCAGTCAGTTAAAAAGGAAAGCATGCGCTGGAAGGTATATAATTGTAGACAGCAGAGAACTGTGCAGGTTCCAAAGCACATCTAGCGTATCTCTCCCAGGTCCCAGCAACTACTTGAAGTATATTGTTATTTATCAAAAAAATTAATAAATAAATTTGTAAATCAGAGACTTATGCAGAAAGCTTAAAAAACTATAATAATGTGGTGACATGTAGAGGAAAAGGGCAAATGCAAGTGATGCAAAACCAAGCAAAAAATAAATAATATGATTGTTTATAGCTCACAATTTATCTGAAAAATGAAAAAAGATAGTGGCTATTAAATAAGTAGAGAGGAAGCCAAAAGCAGAATTGGGGGGGGGGGGGGGGGGGGGGGGGGTTCTAATGATGGAAAAAATTTCAGGCACTCATAGAAAATATACCAGGTTGCAAGAGACAATGTTCTCTTTAAGAGAGATAAAATTTCAGAGAAAAACTATTTATAATCAGAACATCTAACAAATCATACATCTTCAATAGTAATGCAATACCCATCTTCAAACCTAAGTTTGAAACAGGTTATCAATACAGACTGCGAGGAAAAGGGCAAGGAAAAAGCAATACCTTCTTTGGGTGCAACTCAAGATAAATATTTGAGACTTCAGTCTATCAACTTGACTTTCTCTGTTGAAGACAAAATATATATAAAAAATATTCAGAGATGATAATGTCATAATGAAGCTACATTTCAAATAAACCACCCAGAATAGCCAAATTGGATAGAATACCTGTCCTCTAGAGGGATATATGGAACCCAGTCCATTTTCATTTGTTTCATGGGAATTATCTCTTCAGCCTCTCTCTGAACTGAGTTAATCCCAATTTTATCAGATGGTGGGAAAGGTGATACGACCTATTATTACAAAGGAAGTTGAAACATAATCAAAATTGATACAATTACAAAGTTGATTCCAACATTTAAAACTAACAATCTTTTAACTGGAAAATCCAAATAACACCTTAACACCAAGAAAGGGCATAAGTATTTTAATATGCCCAAGAACCATGTCCTAGAAGGAGTGACACGCAAATCACAGCTAGAAAGCACAAATCACAATCATTGTTTGCATGATCAAATGATCAATTTTCACCCAAAAAAAAAAAAAAACTCATGAGCAATAAACAATTTAGCCAACATGTGTAAATGTTAATAAAGCCCAGTTTGACAACTTACAGCTACAACAACAGGAATGCAGACAACTTTGCTTTCTTCTTTGAACCATACCAGTTGGGCTGAAAATGTCAAGAATGATAAGATGTAAGATGAATGACCAAATAAGGAGAATGGATACATATCACATTCAAGCTGTGTCCTTGCAGAATATCAAAACACTGAAGTTTGCAAGCTACTTACGCTCAGTGCAACCAAAGAGATAAACCTTTTTCTCATGCAGTACACCACCCTCTTCAAATGCATTCTGAACACAATTTAATGATCCAATTAAGCAGTTAAGTTGTAAAGATAATAAAAGCCAGAACTTCATCGACAATACTCACTTCCAGGTTAGAGAAATTCCACTTGTATTGATAGACAGAATCCAATTGATCCCACTGGCATTATAAATAAGAGAAAGTAAGAAAAATACGAGACAGCAATTAAAGAAGAAAATCTGGGAAATAAACAAACCTCTGTTCCAACAGGGAATGTTTCCCTCCATAAGTCTTCCTACAAATATTTATCAGTAAAAGCAACAATTATTAGTCAAATACTACAATTTGGATCACGGCATAACACTTCAGCCATAATCCCCAAAAACTGTTCATTTATATATAATGCTAAATGATAACAAGGGTATCAGTAATATGGACCGTTTTAATCCTAGAAAAGATAAGGACGGAACAGAGAGGGAAAATGGAAGTAAAAAACATATTCAAGTAGAGTGTACCAAGTTGCGTTGATCCTCGAAGTACTCGTCAGGCTTGGAGGGCTTAGCTTTTTAGGTGGTTTAGTGGATTGGTTCTTGTTTTGTTTGGGCTCTTCTTCGTGCTTAGCTTTCCTCTTAGTTCCTTTCCTCATTGTGAAATGAATCTATAGAGAAAGAGAAAATGAAATAGGGTTGAGTTGGAGTTGGAAAATGAATGAACGAATGTTGGATCAGTTTCAATATTTCAAATGTGAAGTGAAGTGAGTGAGAGAGTATATGATGATACTTACTGATCCTAACCTAATGGGAGGGGGAGAGAGAGAGTTTAGTTTAAGCGTGAGATGAACGCGGAGGGAAAGGGAGTGAGAGGGTCCAAATTTGAAGACGCAGACAGAAGAAAACAAAAACACGACTCTTGGCCGAAGAGGCGGGTTTGGTTAAAATTGAAATTTTAGTACTTTTCAAATTTACCACTCACTGTTTCAAAAATATAACGGGACGGGGTGCGGTCCTCCTGTTCCTTTTTGTATTGGGTCGTCCAGTCCACTGCCGAATGCCGATAAATGAATCAAGGGATCTTATCTTGCCCTGGCGGCATGTCCTTTCCTTTTAAATGTGAAGATTTAAAAATGGATATCACCACAAAAATAGAGTCTTTTTTCGATGGATTAATAATTAGGGGTGATATTTTGGGTTTGGTTCGGTTCAAGACACAGACAAAACTCGATGGAGATATATTGAGTTGGGTTTGATTGAGTTTTATCGTGTTTAAATATATACCCAACTTAGCTCAAAATCGGCTAGAGAAAAAAAAAATATATAGACACAACTCAACCCAACCCAGTTTGATCCAACGTTTTAAAATATTTGAGTTTATAAAAAAATAAAAGAAGAAAAAAATGAAAATATTTTAAATAAAAAATATAAGTTACCATTACAAGTATTATAAAAATAAAAACACATAATTTAATAACAAGCTAAACAATTTATACAATATTAAATATCAAAATGTGTAACTTATTAGTAAAAACAATTATAAAATTTATTATTTTATTAATGGTTGGAAGTACGAAAACTTGATACCTGATCTGATATGATTGAGTTCATTAGTATGGGATCCAACATGACTCGACTACCCAAACCAACCCGTCTTTTCTAATTGGGTTGGGTTGGGTTAGTCGGGTTCGGTGGGTCTACCCAATTCATGATTACCCCAATTAATATATTAGTAATCACTTATAATAATATTAAAAAGTTATATAGTAATATTAAATCATCTAAAACCACCATTCTTAAATTTTGTTAAGCATTTAAGAAAAAACGTAGGGTTTAGGGTTTATTTGGGTTGTATCTTAGCTTTGTTTTTTTTTACACATTGAGTTGAATGGAATATGTTAAATAGTTAATGATATATAGCACTTTTGTTTTGTGAAGAGAAATAAGAGAGAAATAAATAATAAATAATTAAAAATTTTAAAATTCATTTTACCCTGAAAAATATGTTTATCAAAAAAATTATTTCTTCCATTTTTTATGATTAAGATTTATAAAATTCAAATATCGTCCATTTTATTGATTTGTGTAATTAAATAGCTAACATCAATGCATTTATATTTTTAATATGTAGTCAGATAATCAATTGTCAATTATAGGTAAAATATCGATTAGTTCATGTATTAGGAACTTGAATATCTTCTTAAGCCCACGAGTTGGGCTAGACCTAATCACCACAATATCCTCATTGATATCATCCTTGGATAAAGTGAACCAAAATTCCCTTATTTCCTTTCTCTTTTTTTATTATCCAGAGTATTCTCCCACTTGGTAGGTGATAGGATAATCCCTTCGGGTCCCAAAAAAAAGTTTTTTTTTCATAAACATGAGTCCACGAAACAAAACAAGAACCACATATTTAAGAGACACAAGCCTCTTTCATTCTGACCAACTCTTGTTTGTCTCATCTCCTTCCTCTTTATGTATTGTGTCTCTACAAAACCTCTTAGCTTTAGTAATTTCGGCACATGGTTTTTGCCTTATTGATGAACCTTTCTTGTAATTCTCCAACATTGTTATTCCTCAAAGTTCCTTCTCCCATCTATAGCATGTCTTTAGAGAGGAATTGAATACAAATATATATAGTAGACAATATAAAGCAAACAACAGTACCAGATAGTTCATTCAAATGTGAAATGCATGTAATGAACTTGTTGCATCTTTGGCCTCGTAGAGACCGTTCTTATTGATGTCCTATATGCCTATATGAGAGGTCTCAATAAACATTATTAACGGTAAACAAAACATGGGGGGAACTGAATATAGGAGATAAATTGTTAATACAAACCCTCTAACAGTTGAAATTTTAATGATGGCAACCCTTCAACCAAGGTAAAAAATTAAGTGTCATTGTGAGTCATCTTTACATCTAACTTATTTGCTCAAGTGTGTAGAGGTTAGAATTTAAGTTAGATGCATGCAGATGCATTCAAGATAGAAAGCTCTCTTCCTTAAAGGTACAAAGACCTTCAACAATTCAAAGAACAATCTGATGGAAGCAAAAGAAAGCATATTGAACAAATACAAGCATTGCAAAGAAAAAATCAGCCTACTCATTAGCAAATGCAATCAGATCATACTCATATGTGGAAACTAGAAGTCTGAAACAAGGCTACTCAGAAGCATATCAACTTGACCAAAGGAAGAAGCAAAATATCAAGAACAAAACTCAAAAGCATAAACAGATCTTAGGAGCAAAAGCAAACAACTCAGAACTAGAAGCACTTCTCAGAAGCATAAGCAAAAGGCATCAGACATAAGCAAGTCACTTAAGCTAATGTGGAAAAGTTCCTGACACAAAAATGGAAAAATTGTTGGAAGACTCCCAACGGCTATGAACGACCACATTTCACTCCTAATGTAACATTCCAAATTCTAACCATTTTCATGAATTAAATTAGTAACGGAAGAGGTTTTATAAAAAGGAACTAGGTTAGAATGGGAGGGAATTGAATTAGAATAAAAGAGAGGGAAAAATCAGGAATTTGGAACCTGATATTCTCGCTCAGGCTCGCTTGAGCATGCCTGGGCAAGGATATCACCAAATGGGAGGATTTTCATTTTGGTTTTCTCGCTGAGGCTCGCTCGAGCGAGGGCCGAGCGAGAAAAACATAATGAAATAAGGTCTTTCTGTGCTAAATTCAGCTCAGGCTCGCTCAGAGCGCGTTGAGCGAGGGAAATAGAGAGAAATTAAGTGTTTTTGTGAGAAATTCAGCTCGGGCTCACTCAGAGCGCGCGCGAGCGAGAATTTTGATCCTCTCACTCAGGCTCGCTCAAGCGCGCCTAAGCGAGATCACGTTTTCAGGTCGTCTTAAAAACATAATTTTAAGGCTTTTCTCACACACTCTTCCTTTCCCCTTAATTTTAAAGAGAGAAAGAGACTTCTAGAGGGACAATATTCCATTGGAGCTTGAAGAAAGGGCTTCAAGGTCAAGAACCCCACCTCCCAACCTTCCCCAACTTCTCCCTTCTTTCCTTTGAGCTTCCTTGAGGTGATTAAAGCTCACATACTCTCACTCAATCTTATGCATGCTCTCTCTTATGGACCATACCTCTTGTCTTCCCTTTTTAGAGCTTGTTTGTAAATGTTTGTGTGATTGATTTTGTTATTAGTTAATGTATGAGGAGTTAATTGGGTGTATGTTTAGAGAATTATAATCAGGGTCTGATTTGGGTATTTTCTTTATCATAGCCTAAATTACAATGCGTATCTATGTTATGGTTATGTTATGCATGTACTAAGAACAAATAAGACACTTGGGCTATAGCCCCAGAGATTAAGAAAGAGATAATGGACTTCGGTCCCCAAAATAAGACTTGGACTTCGTCCCGAGAGTAACGGTGGGTATAACCCCAAGAAAGACGTTTCATGTAGTCTAAGCTCAGGTCTAGCTCCAGTGATAGAGATAAGACCACGTACTGTCGGGAAATGCAGAACATACATATTGTCATAAATGTTTATAGAAATTTAGTATGTTAGAGCTTGTGCCTATATGTTTATCTTGTGCTTGTTGCATTGCATCTGCTTGTTTACCTACACTGCTTGTTGCATGCTTTACTCACTGAGACTCTAGTCTCACCACGCGTCTGTGGTTACATTATAGATGCACAGGTTCCACCCCAGCCAGGGCAATGATCTTGGAGGCTTGCAGGAGCTTAGTTTTGTTGTATTTAGATACTTATGTATTTTGTGGTTTATTATGAGGATTAGAATTATATTTGTATTATTTTGGGGATATGACTATACGTGTGCAGCCTTCGGGCCTCTCTATTATATTTATGGCACATGTATAGGGGTATCCCAGTGGATGTTAGCGCAAAACCCTCAGAGATTTAGTTTTAATGAAAACAAACCTTTTGATCAAACTTAATGTTTTATGTTCTTGAAGTTACTGATATTTTGTGTGTGAGATCTTAGAAAGACGGGATTCTTATGCTTAGTAAAGAACTCAGAAAGATCAGAAGAACTACAAGCTCAGACTGAGATTGAGAGGTAACCACAGACTAAGACTGGTAGTCTCAGTAGTAATCCTCGGACTGAAGATGAAGATAAAGGTCAGCCTGAGATTGAGCAAATAATGCAAGTCTTTCATGAGATTCAGAAAAATCATAATCCAAATGATAAGAAACATCAGACTTCATAATTGTCTTTGAAGAATGGGTAAAGCTTAGAATATTCCACATGTTGAAGGTAATTTCAGAAGAAGGTCTCAAGACATATCCTTTATCAGAAAGTTTTCAGAAGCTTTAAATGGAAGATAGCCTAAGTTGAGAGAGGTGCACATCAGAGTAAAGTCTCTACTAGAAATGCAAATCATGAAGTCAAGTCAAGATGAGCTCAAACAGTGAACTAAGTTGCATAAATAAGACCAATATTTGAAACTCAAGATGAGACGCAGACTCAAGCATAGATGTTATCTCATGTTCAGATGCAAACTCAGTCTAAAAATCAGCTTAAGACCAATGCTCAAAGAAGAGACTCATCTACAAACTTAAAAGGAAGGATCAACAGTCAGATGCAAGATCTGCCAAAAGATGAGACTTTAACTTACCTTCAGAATCAAGAGATAAGATCAAAATAGAATATGCCAAACAAAGAAGAGATTCAAAGTCAACTTGAGACAAGCTCAAACTGTAAAGTCAGATTGAGACAAGCCCAAATTCATTGTAAGATCATACTCGGTCCAAGCATGACAAAGAAGAACTTTGAAATATGAAGTTGAGCAAATATGAGATTCAAAGTCAGACTTGAGATGCAGACTCAACAGAGATGCAAAATCAGACTTAAGATGTAGACTCAACTTGAGATGCAAAATCAGACATGAGACGGTCTCAGATCAGATGTAGTCTCAAGATCAGACGCAGTCTCAAATTCAGACGCAGAGATGCAGATGCAGACATGAGACAGTCTTAGATCAGATGCAGACATAAGACCCAAACTTGAGATGAAGAGATTAGATGCAGACTTGAGACGCAGACATGAGATGCAAACAGAGTCTCAGCAGCAAAAGCAAGTCAACGCAAGTACATTGTCACAGTAGAGACAACATTAGAAAAGCACCTGTCTCACGTCAGAAAAGTGAAAAACAGCTTCTCTCTCTTCTAACGGCTAGTATAACGGCTAGTTTTCTGAAGACTATAGAAGGAAGTCTCATTATGATGAGACATGTGAGAGGCACAGTGAGACTCAGCAGAGATGCTGCTGCACAACCAGAAAAAATCCAAGTCTCGAGTGAATCTCAACCTACCTACCTATGCTATCTTAGCTAATATCTTGTAGTAGGTTTAGCTCTTGTTTTGTACTGTTTTATATACACTCTTTGAGTGATTTAGAGAGCTACCATCTAGCTGAGCTCACGGTTTATCCATACTTTGTATGTAGTCCAAGCTAGATCAATCACATCTCATCTCATACCACCAAGTCTCAACTAAGTCAGGAGGTGCCTGAGCTTAGTGTGAGCGTTTGTAAAGCCTGGAGAGGCATTGTAACAAGAATACTCACTGAGTTGCCTAGAGAGGCAGTCGAAGATAAAGAATACTGCATGCGTTGCCTGGAGAGGCAGTTGAAAACAAAGAATACTGCATGAGTTGCCTGAAGAGGCAGTTGAGAACAAAGAATACTTGTTGCTTAACCAAGGTAGGAGTGCCTATGCTTGGTGTGAGGGACGTCCTGAAGAGGCTGTAAGAATACTTGTATTGACGGGTTTGTCAATAGTGGAAATCTCACGAGTTGTGAGGACTGGACGTAGCCCAAGGTTGTGGGTGAACCAGTATAAATCTCTGTGTGCATCTCTTCTCCCTATCTCTGTATTTATATTACACATCTCATATCTAAAATCTGTTTGTTAAAATAAATTAAATCTATTCAAAGAAAACTAAGTTGTAATAACTAAGATCTCATCTTACATCTCATGCCTATCTCATCTCAGACCCTATCTTAACCTGAGATCAGTCAGTAGTCTCACTCATTCTCTTTTAAGGTCTTAACATTTGATGAGCTAATTAATCTTACATCTCAAATCTGTTTATTAAACTAAATCAAATCTATTCAAGAATAATCAAGCTTCATTTATCAACAAATCATCATTACTTGATTACAAAATTATTGTTGAGACAACATCTCATCTAACCTACTTGAGACTCCAAGTGTCAAACTTGAGATCACGTCTCAAAGTGAATTTAAGTGTGAATTTTTAGGAACAATATTTTTAAGTCTCTATTCAACCCCCCTTTTAGAGACGTTCAGCCAACTTCAGTGGATGTATACAGATTATGTATAGCTGAGCCTACGTGGCATTCTTATGTTTAGCTTATGTTTCCATAGATTGGTTGAGTTTGACGCTTAAACGTTATATGGTTGTTGTGTGACGATATTTAAAATGGAGCGAAATAATTTCAGAAATTTGGGAATTTGGCTTCCAACAAGCTTAATTCTCAAATCTAGAAAATTAAGACGTAACACCTGACCTATAAAAAGGGCACTGAGAAACTCAGAACTAAAAACAGAACATCAAGCAAAAGAGTTAAAACACTGCACAAGAGTTTTATTCAATTTTTCATCAATCATAGTGTTCCTGACCCACTTTCTCTATTGTTTATCAAGCTCTTTGAGTTTATTTGTGGATTTTATTTATTTATAACTTAACTTGAGCATCTTACTGTTGATTCACACTCTGTGTGTTAAAATCTCAAGCAAAAATCTTTCTTTTTCATCTCATTGTGTTGTAACTCCTCCACTAAGTAAGAAGTCATTTCTTGACTATGGTGTTGAGTGGAGAAACTTGGAGAGACTAGTTTAAAACTACTTAGACGTCTGGAGAGGCTTTGCAAGGATAATACTTAGAAGCCTTGAGAGGCTTTACAAGGATAATACAAAGAAGCGTGAAGAGACACTTAAAGAATAATACTTGTAACTTGTGAAAAATTAGTGGAAAATCTCACTGAGGTGGGGACTGGATGTAGCCCTAGTTGATAAGGGTGAACTAGGATAAATCTTGCTAATTGTTTCTCTTCTGACCATATCCTTGTTTATTCGCTTTATTGAAACACACAGTACAAAATTGTTTATGATCTTTCTAACTGAAACTATTTAAACAAAGTTACATATCTTGAAAACATTCATTAAGACTCTTGACTTACATATCAGAAGTATTTTATACACTTTGCCAACTACAAAAATTACTTGATTGGTTCAACCAAAAAATTATATAGTGTATATTTATTCACTCGATGAATCAAATAAGATAAATTAAACTATCTGACTAACAACTAACCGAACTAACTATAATACAAGTGAAATTGTAACTAATCAAGTAACAACAGAAATAGCACACTCGATGTGGGACTTGTGTGCTGACAAGCCTTATACTATTCTTTTGACAGTAGTAATATCTTCATTGAATGTTTTGTTGGTTCAAAACATTAATAGTGTGTTTGGTTTACCCCAAAATCATGTTTCAAATATGGATATGGGCCAACGTTGATATGGATCCACGTTTGAAACGTGATTTTGGGGTAAACCAAACACACACTAAGTGTTTAAGGCATTTCAGTTAGATAAAAGCTAAAATTAGTAACTGTAATCATTTCATCAATACTTTATAAGGTAGCCTTTTGTGAAATACTCTTTTATCCTTCACTAACACTTACTCATCATTATCTATCATTTTACATTTTCATATAATTTTACCAAATACTTTTAGTATTTGTTAGGCTCGACTTATATCAGGTTTTTATTCTCCTAAAACGAGAAACTATGCCAAACAATCTTTCGCATGAGATTTTGAAAATAAAAAACAACTATTTTTTATGAAAAAAAGAGCATTTTGAGAAGTCAAATTTTATAGATTATTTTTAGAAAGCACGAAGGTTTTTTTAAGTTGTCTCTCTCTAATCCTCATACTATTTTATTGAACTTTCTTAATTATAGTTTTTAGGCTTAAATATGTTTTTAATCCTCACAAAAAAATATGTTTTTAATCCTTATAAATATTGGCTCATTTTGTTTTTAGTCCCTTTAAAATTATTTTTTTGGTTTTCATCCCTAAAAAAGTTTTCATTAGATTTTTGGTCCCTGCTGTTAACTTTAAGCTGATGTGGCTAACGGAGTGTCACATCAGCGTGCCACATGTGTTGTTTCTATCCAACTTAAATTTGTTTTTAGTCCCTATAAATATGATCCTTTTGTTTTTAGTCCCTATCATTTATTTTATAATTTTTCACCCCAGTCAACATCACAGTGTCTTTTTGCTTCTACTGCATTGTTACACTTGATATTCTGGGACTCCTCGTGGATTTAAGAAAATACATTCTTTATATATTTAATTACTTAAAATTTCAACACATATGGATTCATTGTATAAAGGGGAAAAACGTGTAACGACGTTTTTTTTTTCTCTGTAATTATTTTTCCTTTTACTATTGACTGAATGGTATAACATTCTTAACAATTTTACCGGGGATCTAAATATTGAATGATATTATTGAAATTTATTTGTTAAAAAATGTCTTTTATGTTTTTAAAAAATCATTAGTTACTAATATTTGTAAATTCACAGGTAAACACAAGAAGAGGGGTTGAATTGTGTTTATTAAACCTTTTGTTGATTTAGTGATAATTTTCGCAACAAGAAAGTTTATGAAAATTTCAGACAGGTTTTCAGAATGTTGTCTAGAGTTAAATCTCTTATTTGAAGAAATTCAGACAATAGTTTTTCTAAACTAGTTAAGTTTTTCTTAAGTACAAAAGCTTTTATAAACTGATCCCATTGGTTAGCGCAGATAAATATATAGAGTTGAGGAATGAGAATACTTAGCCAAAAGATTTATCCCAGTCCACTCATAACCATCATGAGCAACGTCCAATCCCAGTGCCTAACACGACTATTGGATTTTCCGCTAATCTCAAGAGATCATTACAAGTATTCTTTTACAGTTAAACCTCTTCAGGCTCAGTTACACAAGTATTGTTTGCACACCTAGTCTCTCCAGGCTCAGTTACACAAGTATTGTTTCACACCTAGTCTCTCCATGCTCTAAACAATTACGTGTTTACAAATAAGGAATGAACTTTGAAGTTCGGATAAGTTCTAGTTCAAGAACTGTACAAATAATTGTGATTAAACACGTGATTTGAAAGTTTTGTACAAAGGATGGATCACAGTATAAATTTATATAGATTTTGGCAGTGTTTTACTTCAAAGAATAATGTGTATTTCTTCTTCTACTTCTTCTGCTCGAAGGCAATCCTCTATTTATAGGCGTATGGGTTCGTCACATAGAGAACGTCCTTTGAGAGTCTGTTGAGATATAACATTTAATATTATTTAATCTGTTGTGAGACATCTCTGACGAAAACACGAGGTTGGCAACGCTGTTTTGACCACTGCAGACCTGTTGCGCAGTATTTCCTCTTTTGTGCATGAATTTCAAATCTGACCTAGGAAGCTTCCTTTTGTATTGCCTTATTTGTGTTTTGAGCTTGCGTGTGAGGATGTACAATTATTTGACTTTTCTTTGTCTAAAAGAATAACTTTGGCCTCAAATTGCCAATCTTCAAATGACCCTCAACTCGTCAGACAACACCCCTCTTCAGATAGCAAGATGCTTCAGACAACTACTGTTCAGATAGTTCCATTGTCTGAAACATAAATAACTTGTTATATTTTCCAGTGAAGCATAACTAAGTTTGTTTAAGTGTGTTATCATCAAAATCATAAACTATTAGGTATTGGGAGGGAGAGTTAGGGGATATTTTACTACTACACCTTGTTTGATATTGGGAGAGAGAGAGAGAGAAACAAGATGAGATTAAATTGTATGGGTCCCAACACTTTTCTATCCTCTCATAAACTGAGGAAAAAGTGCATAGAGATAAGTGTGAGTCAATTTTACCATTTTCCCCTAAAACCATAAACCATCCCGTGAAAACAATTGACTATGTCCCTATAAATCAATTTTATTACAAAATTGTTGGTGCATAACATTTGAATTTGTTGGAGGGTATTTTTGTCTTTATAAATATTTATAAATTTCTTTCTCCTCGGTGTCTATACAATCAAACTACTATCCAAACTAATCTCTTTTATATTTCTCTCATACTAAATAACAAATTTCTCTATATTCAAATTCACACCTATGCTTCTTGCTCCTTACACTTATAAAAAAAAACACCTATTTCTCTACTTGATCTACACAAAGTGTAAGCGATAAAGCACATGTTAATAATAGAAAAGATAAAAGGAAAAAAAAGAGTAAACCACCAATTTTGTTTCGACATATTTTATAAAGTTCATAATCATTAAACTATATAAAAATTGTTAAATTAATCCCCATGCCGGAACTAAATTATTTGATTATCATAAAATAAATGGAATAATTTGACGGTTTTTTATAATAGTTTAAGGACTATTAATGAGTTACTATAATATTAAAGATAAACTTAAAGTTTATGAAATACAATGGTGATGAGATTGGTGATTTACTAAAAAAAAATAAAAAGAAAATAGAGGAAGTTTAGTTCGAACGAATACGCACCATGCACTTTGAGTGATAAGGAACGCCGCAAGCCAATCTCAAGAGTGCTAGAGCACACGGGTCCTACCTTAGCTATGGTTCCACTACTGTAGTGCTTCATGTCAAATATGCTCATACAGTCAAACAGATCTGCTCACCATTAATTGTAAATAGCAGTATCATGTTCGAGTGGTTCACTTGTTCTCCAACTCCTCCATTTCTTCGTTTTGATCCTTGTCTAGCCAATTGAAGATTAATTTAATTAATTGTATAATTTCATTCTATCTGAAAGGGAGAAACATGACATGAAGTTGATTAACTTAAAGCAGTTTTATACAAATTACGTTTGGATGTATGAAATCGACACAAATGCTTCGATATATAAATTAAATTAGAGATAGGAATAAGAGATAAGAAGAAACTTTCGTATACAAAATTACAAATGCATATACATGCGTGAAATAGTCATACGTCAAAAATCACACATGGGAATTCTTAGTACATTTTGGTTACCCGATCAAAATAATTAGAATTAATTCTGTAAAATTGATTTTAAATCATTTTTATTTAATCTGTTTTATTTTTTGTCAAAATTTCTATAAAATCTATCAAAATTAATTTATTGTAAATCAAATGTGTTTGGTGGAATGAAAAGAATTAGGGTGAAGAGAAATAGAAAAAAAGAAATGAAGTAGAGAGAAATAAATAAAAATGATGAAGAAATTAGAGAAATATATGAGTGAAATTAGAGAAATAGATAAATATATGAAGAAATTAGAGAAATATAACATCATCCCTTCACCCTAAATTTTAATTTATCAAAAAATAAAAAGAATGAATATATGATTTTATTTCTCTCTCATCTTATTTGGTAAGAGAGAAATGGTAGAGAAATAGAATGAAATATAATGTAAAAATGAATTTCCATTTTTGAGTGAGTCCCACACCTTTAGCCTTTGTTTGGTGGAAAAGTGGAGAGAAATATGGAGGGGGAGAGAATTGGGAGAAAAGTTGTCAACTTCCTTGTTTGGTGGAGTAGAAAAATGCTAGAGAAATATCAAAAAGTTATGGGACCCACATACTTTTTATTTCTCCACAAATTAGGTGAGGGATAGGTAGAGCTGCCAATTTGGGTTGAGCTCGGTGAGCCAACCCGGCTCACCGGTGGGTTGAGTTAGTAAAATATAGACTCATATTTTCGCGGGTCAAAAATGAGTCAACCCACTTAACTCGCGAGCCAAAGTGGGTTCGAGCCGAGTTGAGGTGGGTTGGTTCACTTTTTAAATTTTTATTTAATTTTTATATTTTTTTAAGTCATATTTATAATTTTTTTATTTTTTTCTAATTTTTTTTACTTTTTTATTTTTTTATTATTTTATAATTTGTTAAGTTAGGTGAGTCAGGCCGCTTAACCCACCAACCTGCGGTGGGTCGAGCCGGGTTGGTATTTTTTCAGCTCACAAAAAAAGTGAGCCAACTCGGCTCGACTCATTTTTAGCCTAACCCGTGGTAAGCCAACCCACGTGAGCCGGGTTGGCTCACTTTGACATCTCTAGGGATAGGGGAGAAATGGAGGCAGACAACAAAATAACCTATTTCTCTTATATTTCACACTCCTTTCATACCAAACAATTTCAAAATCTATTTCTCTTCCATTTTCACACTCATTTTTTTCACACTAAACAACCTAAAAACCTCCTCTATCTCTATTTCCCTAATATTCCCAAACAAAGTATTAAATTTCCTAATATCTCTAATTTTTATCCTACCAATCAAATAAAAATTCTTCTCAGCACCTTATTTTCTCTCTGTCCTCTCCATTTTATACTCTACCAAATAATGTGTTAGTAGCATGTACCCGTGGACAGTGGATACAGTACCGGTCATATCAACTGTCATTTGCTTTAGTTTAAAGAGGTTTATTCAGAATATATGCAGTTTGATTTTTTTTATTAATAATTATAAAATATTATTTTGTTTTTATTTTTTAAAAAAAAGTGTTATTATTTCGCATCAAACACACATTAATAGCGTCTCATTTTCAAAGTTATAAATAGTTGCGTTGAAAAATCCAACTTAAATTTAGTTAAATTTAATGTCAAAGCAAACACACACTAAATTGGTTAAAATTATTGTTTGTGCCAAATTCTCCACGGCGTTTTTTCGGATGAGGAGGTTGAATCTTCCTGCGAGTCCACGACGGAGTGCGACAAACCCACGACGGGGTAGGGTGTACTTGCAGGGACTCCGATGCTTAAGTCAGTGAGGATTCTGATAAGAGTATATGAAATATAGAGAAATGCGTACCATAAATGGACCTTTCGCAATATATTTATAGATGAAATCTGGCGGAAAAATCTGTTATAGGGGCGTAACCGATTTTAACAAGTGTCATGACTTGCTTAAGTGAGATGGAGGTGCACGCTGATAAGTGTTAAATTTACGTAAAATTCCTATATAATTACAACACTTATTGAGGGCAAAATGCTGAATTTATACCCCAATTTATTCCTTTTTGGCTTAAAATACAATTCTTGTATTTATTTAAGTCAAATTTGAATTTGATGCTATTTTGATAGAAAATCTGTTGATTTTTGCAGGTAAAAAACAAAGTATAAATAAAGCATCAAAAGAGCAGCAAACAAGGATAGGAACAGCATGGAAGAAGCTTCAAAAGAGAGCAATTCAGAAAAAGATGACGTTGTTTCCTGCACTCCACCTGCGCTGAGCGCAGTGGAGTGCAAAAATGACTTTTACTCTCTGTTTCCTGCGCTTCACTTACGTTGAGCGCGGGTAGAGCGCAAGAAACGTAACCTAATTTTTATTGGGCTGCAGTCAGAGTCTCAAAAGCCCACCAGAACAGTTTATAAATGCACTTTTAGGGATTGAGACAACAGATAGAGACGTACGGAGCCGTTGAGCAGATCTGAAGCCAGAGAAAAGTGTGACAGTCTCTTTATTGGTTTGTAATGGCTACCATGAGTAGCTAAACTCTCCTTTAGGATTAAATGTAGTCGATTTAATCCCCAATTGTATTTTGGATCCTCTTTGTTATTTATGAATCCCCGTTTTTATAATATTGGTGTTTTTATTCTATACTTAATGCTTACCTTTCGTCTTTGTACCAGAGTTATGATGCGATTTCTTAAATGCGTTGAGAAACGGTTTTCTAAATCTGATTGGTGAAAACACTCAATTTGTTACTGTGGAGACCAGGATGAATTGATAGCTTTAACAACCGATTTTCAAACCGAGGCAATTTATGACTGTGTAGACCAACATAAATTGTTTCTGAGTATTTCATGGTTGTGGAGACCTTTATGAAATAACATTTATTTGTGCTTCAATATTATAATTATAAATTCTTGAATATCATTGGGTTCCAAATACAAGAGGGGTGCGATAGACGAAGTTCAATCCTAGTTTCCTTAATTTGCTCATCCTTATCCCTATTTTCTCTCTCTATTATATTTTATTTAAATTACTATTGCAATCTTCACAAACAAACATTCAAACCTTCCCTTACTTGATAAGTGTGATCACTAAAATTTATTTTGTACCGTTCCCTGTGGATACGACAACCCCTTTCTCTTACTATTATACTGTTGTGATATTGGTACGCTTGCCAAAATCTCAACACACGCGTTGTGAAGATGCCGACTTGAATGGGCCAAGATCAAACTACCTCCAGAACAAATGCCCCCCAAGTTGGGTGCTTTGATATAAAGTATCCGACTCGAAATAGTCCGGGGTCATTCAACCGGCTTGATGCGTTCTGTAATCAGTCGAGATAGTCCCGTAATCAGAATTGATTCGCATTTTGTATTAATGGAGACCAGAATAGATGCCCCCAAGTTGGTATTAAGTTGGTACAGGTTGTCAAGCGTCAGAGTCGGTTTTGTTTGGGGTGAACATTGACGTACCCTTCAGGTGAAAAAACTCGGAGAAGTCTGAAATGTCAAGGAACTGAGTCTGAGATGATGATGTTCGAGATGAGGATCAACTGAGGTCTTCCCAGAATTGGCTCAAAGATGAGGGGAATTATTTAACGTTAGTGTAGTTGTGCATCCCAGGATTATGCGAATTAAATTCGTCAACCAATCGAGGAGCATAGTCCGAAGTAAAATGAGAAACAAACACGGTAATAATCAAGGGATTGTGCTTGATATAATAAAATCCGACACGCTCAAGGAACTATGTCCAAGATACTCGAGGAATCAAATCTGAGATTGTCGAGGGACTAAGCCCGAAATAGTCGAGGAACTAAGTCCGAGATGGTCGAGGGACTAAGCCCGAAAAGCTCGAGGAACTATGTCTGAGATGGTCAAGGGACTAAGCCTGAAAAGCTCGAGGAACTATGTCCGAGATGGTCGAGGGACTAAGCCCGAAAAGCTCGAGGAACTAAGTCTGAAAAACTCAAGGAACTAAGTCCGAGATTCTCGAGGAATTAAATCCTTTCGAGGAACTAAGTCCGAAAAACTCAAGGAACTAAGTCCGAGATGCTCGAGGAATTAAATCCGAGATAGTCAAGGAACTAAGTTTGAAAAACTCAAGGAACTAAGTCTGAGATGCTCGAGGAATAAATCCGAGATTGCTCAAGGAATAAATCCGAGATGTGAAGGCAAGAAGTCCGAGGTGTAAGAGAGATAGTCTGACTTCTGAAGTGTAAAGACCTTGTACATCCGAGAAGCATGCAAACAAGCAGTATGTAATCTGGGTAGAATGTAATCGAGGCGTAGTAGTATTAGACGGATTCATAAGAAAAGGTATATGACCCGAGACGTAAATAATCCAAGCGCTCAATCCGAGACGTAAATAAGAGCTGGACCAGGATTGTATAATCCTGGCTGTACGCACAAATAAAACCGTGCAAGATTCTTACTCAAACTTATAGTTGAATTACCTGTTATACTCAGATAGGAGAGAAGAAAGATAGCCATGAAGAAGGTAATTATAAAGGACGAGGGGGTGCCGAGTAAGTGCTGGGATCCATTTTTGACAATTTTTTCCCAGCATATATCTGCTGATCATTGATAGTAGAGCCATTCAGCTTCTCGATAGCAGCATTTGTAGACTCCCCTGATTCAAATTGAACAAAGTTGTATCCTTCGCTCTTCCCATCCTTAGACACGACAACTTTATAGTCAGCATTATCAATTGATTTGGCTAAGTTCTTAACAAACAGGTTGAGAACAACGAATATTGTTTAGGTGTGCCGACTCGGACCTGGAGGGAGCTTGAAGCGTTTGCCACATTATCCATCATGTCATCGCTCGGATGCAGCAGCTCGGCTGCTTAAATCAATACCCCAACCAATGTTCGTTGTTTGCTAGTCGATCCCAATTATTCAGCATCTCGGAATTTCTCTCGTGTTTACCATGTCGGACCAATAACCACTAATACTTCATTGGGAACCCTGTCCAGCAAGGCTTGACAAATTGCTCTTTTGTACTAATGTATAAAGAAAGATACTGATTAGATTACTCGTTTCCGACGTCCAATAACCAAAGCCATGAGTTTTCACAACCTTTGTGTATTTCGTTTGGTATTTCTCAAAATTCTGATATGCCAGAGCTTTCATATTATCCTCAAGCAGTTGTGAGGGTGGCTGTAAAATATCCCTTTGAGCAAACACACAACGTCCTTGTTCAGAAATAGGACCAAATCGTTTGTACCAAGAACTGATATAGTTTAGATAAGGCCTTAAAGGATGACTTCGAGGATCTGCTTTGGGATCAATATCACTTGCTTTGGAATTAATATCACTTGCTTTGGCGTGATCTCGGAATTTCGTTCGTGTTACTACTACACCTCCAACTCGTGCTACGGTACAAGTGGTGGGTTGGCCATCAGTTCGATCCATCACTACCACCACCAACAACGGTGCAACGCTCATGAAGGTGGGCATGGATGGTTCACTATATCTACGGAAGGTGGACCTCAAGTTGTACAAGAGCTACCAAGAGCTGTAAGATGCGCTGGCTAAGATGTTCAGTTGAAGACTAAGGCACGGTCTTTGACATATCTTTCGATGTCATTCGCACGGAATCGATTCGAATTTTTTAAATTGTGAGACAACTTATAAGAAGCATCATGGTTCAGCTAATGACATTTGTCATTATTAGTGGAATATCTTAGTAATTAGTGGAATATATCTTTGTAATTACTCTGTAAATGTTTTCTAGGCTACAATATTTCAAGATGAGATATCTCCTTGATATACTTTCCTATATTAGTCTATTTGTTTCCTAGATTAGCTCTGCTATTTATGTTTATGATAGAAAAGCTTTGTATATATTCATGGCATTGGCCAAATTCAATGACACAGAATCATACAAAACTCTATATGGTATCAGATTAACTCCAAGACAGGAGACGACAACCCTCTTTCAATCGTTCTTCGGCGATTGAAACATTCATTTTTCCACCACAAATTCTGACTCTCGTCATCTCGTTATGGGTGACGCCCTGACCCCCAAACCTCTCGACTCCACATCACCATTCTACCTCCATCCCTCCGACGGACCACACATCACAATCTGCCCTATTGTATTACGTGGTGAAAACTATAATGAATGGGTTCGTTCTATGCGCAATAATTTTCGTGCAAAGAACAAACTAGGCTTTCTCGATGGCACCATAACTAAACCAACGGAAGGAACTCCAGAAGCATCCTTATGGGTGCCGGTTAATTCCACCCTTGTGGGATGGATTCATAATACTCTTGATCCAATTCTTCGTTCTTCTGTTCCGCAACCCGACAATGTGAAAGGTATGTGGGATGACATTCGACAACGTTTTTCACTAGGCAACGACCCGCGAATTCATGAGTTAAAGACTCTTTTGGGTGCTTGCAAACAGCGCGGGAAGTCGGTAGTAAATTACTACAACGAACTACGGAAGCTATGGGATGAACTTGCGGGATATTCTACTGTTCCGCCGTGCACTTGTGCTGCTGCTATTGCCTTTGCTCAAGAGAAGGAGAATGAAAAGGTACATGCTTTTCTTATTGGTTTGGATTCCACTCTCTATGGCACTGCTGTCTCAAACATTTTGATGATGGATCCTTTGCCGAGCTTAAACACGATTTTTGCTAAAATTGTGACTGAAGAACGTCACCACACTATTGCTCGTGCCCATGAAACCATTTCTGATGTTGTTGGTTTCGCGGTGCATGGGGCTGCTAGGGGACGAAATGATCGTTCTCAAACCAATGGTGTCTGCTCTCACTGTGCCAAGCCTGGGCATGAACAACAAAATTGTTTTCAATTGATTGGGTTCCCGGACTGGTGGTATTCCGAGAACCGCACCAATGGAGGACAAGGTAGAGGCAGAGGCAAGTCTGGATCAGGGGGAGGAAAGAATGTTGGCAAAGGCGGCCGCGGGCAGGTAGCACACGCTGCAACGACCTCGAAGCCTGTTGCTCAAGCACCCATCCAGGATTCAGATCGTCGTGGCATTCCTAGTCTCTCGAATGATCAATGGGCTACGCTTGTGCACATGCTCAACACTTCAAAAGGGCAGTCTTCTTCAACCGAAAAGTTGAGTGGTAAGTTTGATTCTTTCGCGGACTGGATCATCGATACCGGATGCTCGAATCACATGACTGGTAATGCTAGATTATTTAGCCAACTATTTGATGTTTCTCATACTTCTGTTGGGCTGCCTAATGGTAAACAAACCATTGCCACTAAGGAAGGAACAATAACTTTGAACAAACATATGGTGCTACATAATGTATTATATGTTCCAGACCTTACTTGTAATTTGTTGTCAGTGTCTCACTTGCTTGCCGATCTCTCTTATTTTGTCACTTTTACTGATAAGCTTTGCATCATACAGGACCGTGCTTTGATGACTCTGATTGGAGCGGGTGAGCAATGTGACGGGGTTTATTGGTTTCGGCCTTTGCGACAACTTCAAGCCTATCAAGCAACTGTGGGAGATAAAAGGGAGTTGTGGCATCAACGGTTGGGACATCCTTCTCGAAAAGTAGATTTTTTGTTACCTGAGAACAATAATGGAAATAAGGTTGTTAATGTTATCCATGAACCTTGTGATATTTGTTTAAGAGCCAAACAAACTAGAAGCATGTTTTCTTCTAGTAATAGTAGAGCAACAAATGTTTTTGATTTGATTCATTGTGATATATGAGGTGCGTATTCTTTGCCTGCTAGTTGTGGTGCTCATTATTTTTTGACTATTGTTGATGATTGCTCTCGAGCCGTATGGGTTTATTTGATGACTGCCAAATCTGAGGTGCCTCAACTTATTAAGGATTTTTGCAGAATGGTTCAAACTCAATTTAATAAGCATGTTAAAATTCTCCGAAGTGATAATGGAAAGGAATTTACATGTCTTCATCGATTTAATGCTGACAACAGTATCATTCATCAAACTTCTTGTGTTGACACTCCACAACAAAATGGCAGGGTAGAACGCAAACATCGCCATATTCTTAATGTGGCTTGGGCACTACTTTTTCAAGCTAATCTTCCCATTTCTTTTTTGGGGGGAGAGTATAATGACGACTGCCTATGTTATCAACAGAACCCCTACCCCATTGCTCAATAATAAAACACCATACGGAATTCTCTTTGGCTCCTCTCCTAAGTATAATGTTCTTCGTGTATTCGGTTGCCTTTGTTTTGCCAAGAATCATTCTCGTGTGAAGGATAAGTTTGGCACTCGCTCTCGTCGATGTGTGTTTGTGGGGTATCCATTTGGTAAAAAGGGTTGGCGTTTGTATGACTTGGAGGAAAGAGCATTCTTTATATCTCGAGATGTTGTTTTTTGTGAACATCAGTTTCCTTATTCTAGTGAAGCCTACTTGCATACCACTGCTGATGTATTTGAACATAAGAAGTATTATGACACTGTGCCTTATTTTGAGGATACTTCCTTGGCAAGGGGGAGTGCGACATTCGATAGTGAGGTTGTACAACCCGTCCCACCACCTGCGAGTAATGACTTGGAAGTTGTCCAACCTCTTAGCGCCACTTCCGATACTGGACAGGTTGTGCTCACTGAAGATACTGTTTTGCCTCAAACTGGTCGCGGTCATCGAATAAAGCAACCCTCTAGTAAACTCAAAGATTTCATTACCAACACCGTTCGTGTTACAAAACCTGTCACCTCACCTGCTTCGTCAAAGTCCTCAGGTACTCCTTTTCCCATTGCTTATTATGTAAACTGTGATAATTTTTCTGTGAGACACACCCATTTTTTTGGCAGCAATTACTACAGGAACTGAACCCACCTCTTTTAATGAACTGTTGGGGCCCATCCCGAAAATGATGCACCGGTTCGAAATGCGTTTCGACACGGATGATTCAAATATCAACTCTATCTCCAAATCTTTAGAACCGATAACTTGCCAAAAGCATATCTAGCTCACGACAATATTAAAGAAATTCTGATAATTATCATAAAGCCATTGATGATGGCAAATATTAAAGAAATCCCGAAATCTGTGGTAAGTCTCTAGCAAGGTATACGTCGGGGTTCTTTGGAAGCCTTCTGCACCTCGCGTGATTCTCGGAATTCAATCTCGGATGATAGACGCATCTCTCAGGAGTGACCATTTTCCTCGGAACATGCCTATTCTCAGGGGATTTGCGGCGGAAGCATCACCATGGATGCCTCCAGCTCCACAACAAGCAAAAGAAAATAGCACAAGATATTCGACATGCTAGATACAACAGAGAAATATATAATTGAATTCAATATTACCCGAAAAGGGATGGCGGAGCCGGTGGAGGGGTGGTTGTACACCGGAGAAGCCGCCATGATCTTGGAGGAGAATTTTCACGAACCGAATTGAAACGGAAGGGATGAACGGAAATCGTTCTCACGGAGACAATCTTGAGGATTCTTGAACCAGATTCTTGAAGAAGATGAGGATCCAAGAAGTGTTTTTCGTATGTTTTTTTCCCACAGACGACGCCAATGTTCGTGCCAAATTCTCCACGACGTTTTCCGGATGAAGAGGTTGAATCTTCCTGCAAGTCCACGACAGAGCGCGACAAACCCACGGCGGGGCAGAGTGTACCTGCAAAGACTTCGATGCTTAAGTCAGTGAGGATTCTGATCAGAGTATATGAAATATAGAGAAATGCGTACCTCAAATGGACCTCCTGCAATGTATTTATAGATGAAATTTGGCGGGAAGATCTGTTATAGGGGCGTAACCGATTTTAGCAAGTGTTATGACGTGCTTAAGTGAGATGGAGGTGTACGCGCCGTGAAGATACCGACTTTAATGGGCTGAGATCAAACTATCTCCAGAACAATTATATTTGTTATAATTTTGTTAATTTACTCTGTGTATTTTGTCGATTTATTCAAATAAGTTCTTCAGGTTTAGAGAAATAAATAAATACAGAATCATTCGATAAAACAAAAGGAAAGAAAGGGAAATAGGTGGCATCTTTTTCTCCAAAACAGAATATGTTCACCCAAATCCAAGAGCAGTGAAAAAACGCATGATTGAACCATCAACATTCAACAGCAGTAGAGGAAGAAAACAACATTGTCCTGTCCACCACTGCGTCTGCGATTCCTTGAACGGGTGGCCCCTATCGTCCCAGTTACCCGTCAAGTCAGCAGCCAAGTCACCAATCCAACCGGTGCGTTTCAACCACTTTTCGACACGTGTCAGTCGCAAGTCCATTCGCTAGGGTTGGAGTCAGCGCGCACGGGCTCTCAGCTTCTGGTTCGTTCGCTTTGCCCCTTCGCCCCCAAACTTTTTGGCGAAACAAAATTATTACCACCAACACATTCGTTATTATTTTAATTATTATAAAAACAAACAGAAAAAAAGATCAAATACGACTTTCTCCCTCGGAAAATTCCACCTTCTCTTTCTCTCCTATTGCTATTTCAGTGTTACTGTCACCAATAGTTTGGTAAATGGTAATCGAATCTCGAACAATGGAGCCTGCAAAACCCTAGCATAGCAATCTTCCGCCGCCTTTTCCTTTGTCCGCAGCATGAACCTTTTCTGTAAGTATCTTTTTTTATATTGATTAATTAATTAATTGTTTAATTAACAATACCAACTTCGAAGCCTTTTCATATTGTTGGGGCGCTAATGCTTTTTGGTTCAATTTATGAGGTGATTTACAATTTACAACATTTCTTTATAAAAAATTTCTCGTCGTCATCAAATCTTAAACCCTCCATATAATTTCCTTTTATTTTTTTTTGTTGTTTTATTTATATTCCGGGAATACTGATATGGCGTTTTTTTTTTTTTTGGAATTTTGTGATTTATTGTTTCTGTCAGACTTGTGCAACAAGTAGATTTGTTGTTTGCGTGTTTTTGAATTGTTGCAGTTCATGTTAACTTTTGAGCATATTGTAATTGGTTGCTTCCTTGTGGATTTCTCTTTTGTTGTGCGTTCTAAATTTTGGGCCCAAACTGTTTATACGACACAGTATTGATTTCATGATTTTGTTTCAACATGGATCACGAATATCTATCTACCAAGCACAATTGAGTTTGTTACGGTTGAGGGGAATTTGAAATTGGATAAGCTTTCAGCTGCCTTGGGGGCTAGTTGAGGGTTAGTGCTTTCTGTCTATCACAGATGGGTGAAGATAACAGGCGCGTTGGTGGGTTTTCAGCTGGTCTGGCTGTGATATTGAATGGTGAGGACAGTAAGAAAAATTTGCCAAAAACTCGGCTTCTTTCTTGCTGTGATGATTTGGGTCAACAGTCTGTGGAGAGAACCCTTGAATATGTGTTTGGCCTCCCTAACAGATCACTGAATTCATTGACTGGTCCAGTTGACCGCAAGTTTATTCGCTCTGTCATTAGGAATGATTTCTCAAGATATAATGTGAAATCAGGTGATTCTTCTAGTGAAAGAGATGGGATTTGTGGGCCTGATATTGTAGGCCTAGAAGAATCCAGCATCTGTGGTGATATCAAAATCATCAAGTCACCTTTTCTTATAGAGAGCTTGGCGATGTTCAGTAGTGCCCGGGCTAATACTTGTGTTTGGAAAGGAAAATGGATGTATGAAATTATGTTAGAAACATCTGGCATACAGCAGCTTGGTTGGGCCACTCTTTCTTGCCCTTTCACTGACCATAAAGGCGTTGGCGATGCTGATGATTCATATGCATATGATGGGAGACGAGTTAGCAAGTGGAACAAGGATGCTGAGACATATGGTCAGTCATGGGTTGTCGGTGATGTCATTGGATGTTGCATAGATTTAGATCAAGATGAAATAAAATTCTACAGGAATGGCAATTCACTTGGGGTGGCATTCCAAGGAATTCGAAAAATGGGTCCTGGTTTTGGTTATTATCCAGCAATTTCTCTCTCCCAGGGTGAAAGATGTGAATTGAACTTCGGGGCTCGACCCTTCAAGTACCCAATTGAAGGATACCTTCCTCTTCAGGCCCCACCCGCTAAGAGTTACTTTGTCACCCAATTGCTACAATGCTGGTCAAGGCTGTTGGATATGCATTCAGTGGAACGAGCTGAGCATTCTTTAGCACAAAAATTGAGAAGAGTAAAGAGGTTTGATTCATTGGAAGAAATTTTCCATCCTGCCTCTCATGCTATATGTGAGGAATTATTCTCTATACTTGAAGCAGATGTTGGGAACACAGAGTATATGGTTTGGGGTCCATTGTTGTCCTTCATGTTTGAAGTTTTGGGATTGCATGCACCCCATGATTATTCAAGCTTGGATAAAGTAGTTGAAGTACTGCTACAATTTCAAGGATCGCATGTGCTGTTTGAACACATCATTAATGCCCTTTCCTGTGGTTGTAAATTAGCCTCATTAGTTCTAACTGAATGTCCTTACTCTGGATCATATTCTCACCTTGCATTGGCATGCCATCTACTAAGACGAGAGGAACTTATGGTGCTTTGGTGGAAGTCACCAGATTTTGAATTTTTGTTTGAAGGTTTTCTTTCACAAAAGACTCCAAACAAACAGGATCTTGAATCAATGATACCGACTGTTTGGTGGCCTGGTTCATGTGAAGATGCATCTTATGAAGGTAACATGATGTTGACAACCACAGCTTTGTCTGAATCAATTAGCAAGGTAATTTCATTTTCTCCTGGATCTAGCTGCAATTTTAGTTATTATACCTGAGTTGAATAAATTTTACCTCGTTGCTATTTGAACTTTGAAGATGCATCAAGCAAACAATACAACCAACAAGATTACAATAATCATACATAATTTCAATGATAATATTGAATAGTTACTTTACCTGCTAAGAAAATTATCTATGGCATTGTTATGATTGATGGAGTAGGAGTAGGATGGTAATACAAAGTAAGGGGAGGATGTTAGAAAGTGAATATAAAGAGTAGCATATGGTTTATTCTACTTTTTCATGCCTAGATGCAGGAGTTTTTTTTTTTTTTTTTACATGATTTTGCTCAATTATATTGCTCCGTGTCACTGTTGCTCACTTGCTCCTATACTGGTCAATGAATGTAGGGGCATGGTTATAAATTTTCTAAGATCACAGAGAAAATGCCGGTAACTGTCCTTTATGCATAAAGGCACATGAAAATTAAAGATAAGTTTACCATTAAATATGATGCCAAAACATTTGAACATAACACATTCCCCTCTGACCTAATCATATGATCTAATTAGTGAATAGGGAGTTTTCTGTTTTTCCTTAGGATACAAGGTTGAGCAAAATGAATCATTACTTATTATTTAGGTTGATAATTCTTGTTCACTCTGAAGTCACTTTCACTTTTATTTCATAATCTTCTTCATCATATTTCCACGAGGTCATAGCATGAGAGTTGAGACTACGGCTTATGGTTGCAGTAAACTTTATGTTATGCCCTCAGAATTTGTATAAAATAGAAGAATTTTTTCATTTGCTAAATACTTACTGTCTTTTTTATCATATAAACATTATGCTCACTATTTAACAATATAATGCAAATGATAAGGTTGTTTCTATGAATTTTATGAATAATATTTCTTTCTTATTTAAGGGTAACAAACTATTGTTCTATTGGATGCTTCTTTCATAGTTTCCTTAATTGTTCTGAGAATACCTCTTCCACATGTAGATTGAGGAGAAGCGTAGGGACCTTTGTCGTTTAGTTATACAATTTATACCACCTACGACACCTCCCCAATTACCTGGAGCAGTATTTAAAACGTTTTTACAAAACCTTCTACTGAAGAACAGAGGAGCAGAACGAAATATTCCACCACCCGGAGTTTCTAGCAACTCGGTTCTTGTTTCAATTTATTCAGTTGTGCTCCATTTTCTATCTGAAGGATTTGCCTTGGGTGATATCTGTGGTTGGTTAAAGAGCTGCAAAGCAGATGTTGGTTTCCTTCATAGAGGTGGTCAACAAAGTTTTCCCATACACTTATTTCTAAAGAATGATCCTCTTAGAACTGATATTTCCAGGCTTGGGGGATCATATACCCATTTATCAAAGCTGCACCCCTCAATTGATCATGAAATGGAAGTGGTTCAATGGGATGAAGGTTGCATGGATAATGAAGAAACCAGAGTGACTCATTCGGCTAGGCAGAAGCCATGCTGTTGTTCTACTTATGATTCTGATTTTACAAGAAACTTGAAGGTTCCAGCTAAATACCTGGCTAAAGGTTCTCGGGGCCATTGTAGCTCTATTCCAGAAAGACCTGCTCATGTTGCTGCTGAATGCAGTGATGGAAGTTTGAATGATGATATAACAGATAAACCTAGCTCCAGTAATCAATCTGAACCTGAGTATGGTTACAGGCAAGTGCACCATATGAAACCTGTACCAAAGGATACAAATATGTCTACAGCTATGCTACAAGAAGAGGAGCTACTTGATGCTTTGCTGTGGTTGTATCATGTTGGTCTTGCTCCAAATTTTAAGCAGGTAAGACCATGTTGGAAAATTTTATTGTAATATAGTAAGTTTTGATGGTGAGCTACATGAATATCTCTGGAATTCCTCAACTTTTTGTAAATATTGACACATAAAAATGCAAAAGAGTTATGGTGTTATAAAAGGCTTATATACCTCAGTCCCCAAATCAAGAATAACTATTTGCAGTCTGCTAAGGCTAATTTCTTCTTTTTTTAAGGTCAGTACTCATATGATATTATTCAAAATGGATCTAGAACTAAGTTTCTGACTTAGAGTGGGTTTGTATTAGCTTATTATGTGTTCAAAATAGCTTATAATTAAAACCTTACCGAGAGAGCTTTTGTAAAAAAAAAAGAGGCAATTTTTATCCCAAATTAATCAAAACCAAACATCCATTTGAAGTCTTAGCTTCATTTAAATTACATTGACCTCCCTTGAGGTTTGCCCAAATTTACACTCACATACATACCCTCTTGTTTAGAGATGACTGACTTTTCTGTTGTCTTTGGTTTTTTACCTGTATGGAGTGGTATATCTGGAAAGAATTTAAATGGGGTAGCTGTTTGGTGAGAATTTTTAGCAGAAGAGGTCAATCAATGTGATTTCTGAAACAAGAGGGGATGTTAATGAAATTCAGGATCTTGCAGGGATATCAGTGTAATATACTCTTAATCTTAATTCTTCTGTAAATATATCTTTATAACTTCATTATTGCAAATATGATGAGAAATGATGTCTGGGCTTGTGCTAGAAAAACCTTTTTCTTTCTAAAATAAGATGGGAGGGGTAAATGAAATCAATACACACACAATGATCAATTAGGACCAGTTAACACTTGACACTCTTGCATCATTCTATAAATTTTTATAGAAAAATGATTAAGGAAATCAAAACATACATTTTATTGAACAATCTTTGGTAAATGCAAATCTTTATGAGCATGATTTGCTTGACAAAAATTTTCATCTAATGGTGAATTTTATGAAGAATGCATCTTTCAAAATTCATTAATATAAATTTCATTTTGCTTTACACTGATGTAAATAAATCCTAACCTATCAGTAAGATAATCTTCCTATGGTGGCCCAGACTTCTACTCTGCTCATCCCATTTTGGCTGGTGTAATTTTTGAAATTTCCAATAAATTGATTTTGAATATCATTGAAATAATGGGGGAAAGATGGAAGAAAGATATGACTGTTATTCTTTCTGTTTTTGCAGGCATCATACTACATGACTCATCAGGCACAGTCAATCTCCCTTTTAGAGGAAACTGATAAGCAAATAAGAGAACGGACTTGCAGTGAGAAATTGAAGCATTTGAAAGAGGCTCGCAATGAATATAGAGAAGAGGTCATCGATTGTGTTAGGCATTGTGCTTGGTAAGATGACTGTATGAAGTAGCAGTTAAGCTAGTTTGTCTTATCAGCTTGCTCTTTTTCTCATGGATTTTTTCTTTAAAATTGGCTTTACTTCTTCCAAATGGTATTGGGTTGAAATTTTCAGTAGTAGTGGTTAAAGTATAGTTTATGTTCTCAACTTCTCATTATGTTATTGTTAACCAAATTTTATAACATGAAATTCGGTGGAAACAGTTTGATGTTGTTTTTTACATTTGTTTTTAAAATTTTTGGTGGTATGCATTTAGTTTACAGTTAATATTAAGCTCTCTGGTTGATTAACTTAAAAGTCTGTTCATCCATTCCCTTTCTCACTTTATTTCCATTTTTGTATATTGGGCCCTACTTAGATTACCAAGCTAAATTAAATTCTAATAAAGAGGATAATATTGTACTTGGAAGAACAGAAATATGGTTCATATTTTTTAAACAACAGAAAGAGTGCGCTTTCAAAATGTTTGTGTTTCTTTTCTCTATTTCATATTTGCACATATATTATTTCGTCAAACTCATGCTATACCAAAGGTTCGAAGGTGTACTATGACTCACAATAACTTGCATCATCCCAAATTGCGCTGTCAGTTTTATGTTAACTATTATTGTCATAAGATTTTAAGTTATAATAGTTGTGTTTTGACTTTTGAGATCTATATTTTAGATTTTGTTGTTAATTATCAATAACATTATTATCACAAAACTCTTTTGTGTCTGTGACTTCAGAATTTTGCTACTGATTGAACTTTTCAGGTATCAATGTTTATTGCTGCCTCTCTTTCATATGAAGTCAACCTGATAAAAATTAAGTCTTCATATTAGAATATATTTTGATGTTTTGTTTCAGTCTGAGTTTTCTGGATGCTTATCAAATCTACCTGTATCCTTTAAAAAAGCCTAGCAATAATTTTTCTTGATAACCTTGAGATGCATATTAATGTTGCTTTCTTCACTCTTTTTTTTTTTTTTTTGTCATTTCTTACTTTACAGGTATCGCATCTCTCTATTATCTCGATGGAAGCAGCGAGGAATGTATGCAATGTGCATGTGGGTTGTCCAGTTGCTACTGGTTCTTAGCAATATGGATTCAGTGTTTATCTACATCCCTGAATATTATCTGGAAGCTTTGGTAAATAAGCATTTCTCCTTGCTTTAAATTTAACAGCAATTTTGACTCACTCAACTGCAGAGCACAAAATATCTTCACTAGTTATTCTATTCACTTAAATACTTTTTTATTGGTTTCCTGTTACTTATACATCAAACATTTGAGACTATGTATCTGACACAGTGTGCTGAGACTGTGAGGGAAAGGGTTGTAATATAAAAACATAAAAATGATATGAATTTGGGTTGGGAATCATGCACATTTACCTTGCCTCAATTAATTTGCTAAAGTATACATTCATTGGTCTCTTAGCATTGTATATAAAATAGAAAATATTCTCTTGGCATTAATATTTTATCCTTCATACAGGTTGATTGTTTTCATGTGTTGCGGAAAAGTGATCCTCCATTTGTTCCGTCTACAATTTTGATCAAGCGAGGGCTTGCTTCATTTGTATGTTTAACCCTTTCAATCTCTATGTCTTCTTTTTTCATTTTTGGTATTTGACTTGTGCTGGATATAAATGTATACTTGATATTTGTTTCTGGATTCTGAGTGATTGAGATTTGACTATACAGAATGAGTGAATTTTTTTTAGGCCATTCAGATAAATTTTTTCTCATGATGTCTTCTAACATCTCCAAATATTTGTTCCATCACATGATCAATATAGGAAAGGAAGAATATATTTTTCTTGCAAATCCTTTTTTTTCCCCAATTCTTAACTTACTCGTTGAATAGAAAAACATTTCACCCTAATAAACCCCTTGCCCTTGGGAAATCTAAAGCTCTCACTAAGGTTAAGTCTTTTATATGAACAGTTGAGCTTAAAAGAGTTAATACCATTGACATGCTATGTATGCTTTAACCACACAAGGCAATTTCCCCTGATGCATATCTTATGTGTGGTGTGAGCTCGGAATCTGTTCCTCTTTTCTTGCATTGTTTTGCTGCTACTGTTTTATGGGATTCTTTGTATGGTTTCTTTTGGAAGATGTTGGGTGTGTCCTAAGTTCTTGAATCAGTTTTTGCTGACAAGCTTTACTGGTCTTAAAAGAAGTAAAGAAGCCGAAGTTTTGTATCAGTGTGCAATTTTTGCCACGCTTTGTTGCAATTTGGTGGAGGTTAACTCTTGCATTTTTTTGGATAACTATTCAGATAAGCAGTTGCATTGGGATACAATAAAGTGTTTGGCTTCAATATGGTCCAAAGCATATGGCCTTTTTAAAGGGTTTTCCGTTACATATCATGTCATATTTGTTGAGGGATTGGGCAGCTTTACTACATTGATATATTGTTCCTTGATGTATACTTTTTCTTTTTTAAGGAGGATTTCTTATCTTCATTTTCCTCTAATATTTTTCTCTGTCTTAAATCTTAATAAATATATTCTTTTATAGAAAAAGGATGTAATCATGTAAGCCTTAAGGTTCCCTCAAAAAAGGCTAATTATACCATAAAAAATAGATTGGTTGCTTGCAGTTGACTGTAGGAAAATACAGAAGTAATAAGAACTAAGAAGCATCAGTTTAATCTCAGTTGTTGAAGTCTTGATCATGCTTGTTATGATTACTTGGTTTGGAAATATCTTATCTCTACTGTTTATAAAGAGAGCAAAGCGGTAGTTTCCATTTGCATTTTTTTTGTCTCAAAAGTATCTGTATCCAGTTGTTTTATATTTAATTGAACTAATATAAGACTTATTGTTTACAGAAGTGAATGTAAAATTAATACAAAAAGTATTTTGACATTTCTAATTCTCTATATACCTCCCTTCCTTTTCTTTACTACCTTCACTAGTTTTCCTCGTGATCGCTAGTATGTATGTTTGTGTGATTTTCTAGCATAATGGTAATTGTTGATGAACATTTATTTCAGCCTCATGGATTAAGTAAGTTATCTTTTTTGTCTAATAACAATAAAGAACTACTAGTACCAAAAAAGAAAAGATCTATGGTTCCGAAGAGCCGATTAGTTATGCATGTGTGGTGATGAAATTTACTGTCTTACATCTGAAGATTACAACTCAATCTGTCATCTGTGGTGCAGCATGCCTGATGCTTGTAACACTTGATTTAGTAAGAGTGCTGAGTGTTTCTATCATTGGTTCTAAGTTATTCTTGGATATCTTTTTTACTAGGTCACTTTTGTAGTCACTCATTTCAATGATCCAAGAATATCAAGTGCAGATCTTAGGGATCTTCTTCTCCAGTCTATATCTGTTCTGGTTCAGTACAGGGAGTATTTGGCCGCTTTTGAGAGCAATGAGGCAGCCACCCAAAGGATGCCAAAAGCTTTATTATCAGCATTTGATAACAGATCTTGGATCCCAGTGACGAACATACTCCTGCGATTATGCAAGGGTTCTGGTTTTAGTTTTTCAAAGAATGGAGAATCTTCTTCATCATCAGTTCTTTTCCAAGTATGTAACAACCTATTTTTGTTACGAAGTAATTTTTGCTAGGATTGATTTCTCACTTGAGAGGTTTTCCCCCTTTGATGATGGAATGCAGAGGTTGCTAAAAGAAGCTTGCATAAATGATGAAGGATTGTTTTCATCTTTTCTAAACCGTCTATTTAATACACTTAGCTGGACCATGACTGAATTTTCAGTTTCTGTTCGAGAAATGCAAGAAAAATACCAGGTATGAATATCTTTATCTGTCCTTTATTGGATTCACATCTTTGTTTGCTTTCTGTCTTATTCTGGTGTCATTAAGTTAGAGTTCTTTAGCAATAGTAGTGCATATGCTACATGGGATCTGGGATTCCAGTCTTTTATGTACTAGCTTTTGTATCTGATCTATTTTTCTATTAATTTAACTTGTAGTTTTGCTTCCAAGCCATCTTACATAAGATTGAGGTTGATTCTATTAACATAATGATTGCTTGTCTAATTTAGAGTGTAGTGGACTATTTTGATATATCTGTGTTCTTCATTCCATTAATTTATTGTTGAAAAACATCTTTCACAGGTAATAGAGTTTCAGCAAAGGAAATGCTGTGTCATATTTGATCTTTCATGTAATCTTGCAAGGATTCTAGAGTTCTGTACTCATGAGATTCCTCAAGCATTCCTGTCTGGACCAGAAACAAACCTACGGAGGTTAACTGAATTGGTTGTATTTATCTTAAATCATATTACTTCTGCAGCCGATGCTGAATTCTTTGACTTGTAAGTTCCAAGCCTCTGACTTAAACTTGAGTTCATAGACCAGAAGTGATTTTTTTAAAAATTGTTGTTTATCCATCTGTCATATACAGATATTGCTTCTGGAGAAATGTATAGTCCAACCCTATTAAATTCTTTTTCAGGTCCCTTAGACGGCATAACCAATCTCCAGAGAAAGTAAATCGAGGCATGATATTGGCACCTCTTGTAGGGATCATCTTAAATTTATTGGATGCTACTAATTTGGCAGAATATCAAGAAAACAATGATCTTTTGGATGTTTTTGCAAGCATGGACTGTCCAGATACTGTTCATAATGGATTCCAGTATCTTCTGGATTATAACTGGGTTAGTTGGTGTCACCCTTAATCTATGTTCTTGATTTTCAAGTATTCATAATGCCTAAGTATGTTGAATGCCTTTGTTTCTAATGCACTCTCTATCCAACTCTTTGAAAATTCCAATTGATTCAGTTCATTAATTTACTTATTTCTAACTAGGTGCTATCTGGTGCAAAATTAGTAATAAACTCAACCTGGAAAGTTCAATATTCATACCTAAACATGCTCAAGGAGATATTAGTTCTGAGAATAGTGGGATATACTGTGTGAATCTTGTTGATCTTCCATTGGTATTACAAATCCCTCGCAGTTTTGTGGACTTGCATCACAATATCGAACACTGATATCTTGTACCTTTAGTAACCTCAAAATTTCACCATATCAATACCATTTTAGCAATTTGAACATTTAATGAATAATTTCAAATGCAAAGAGAGCTGTTGAAAAGTTAGCAGTTGTGCCCTATTCATGTCCTGATTCCAGTTTTCCCCTGAACTTTGAAGAGTTGGTATTAATTTGTTGAAGTGAGGTTTTTACTCTGTGTTTACCATCTTGCTCTTTCATTTCCCAGGACGGATCTTGTCGAGGGGAAGCTTATGTGGAAAAATATGAGCAGCTAGAGAATTTTCTGAGCCTCCTTACTTGCCGCACTATGCTACAGCATGATAAAGTGGATAGTGTTGAAGATACAGATCTTGATGATAGCTTGTGTTGCATATGTTATGCCTGTAAAGCAGATGCCCAGATTGTACCTTGTTCACATAGGTCTTGCTATGGCTGTATAACCAGGCATCTTTTGAACTGCCAGAGATGTTTCTTTTGCAATTCTACAGTGACAGATGTTAGCAGAATTAATGAGAAGACAGGCTAAGGAGCTTCTATTTTGTGGTTGTTTGGTTCCTGGTGGACGTGAGCCAGAGCCAGTCAGCAACTGACTGTTTGTGCATTTATAAACTTCATATTTGAGAAATGACAAGAATTGTAGAGGGGAGAAAACAAAGTGAAAAGATGAAAAGTAAAAAGTGGGGAAGGGGTAGGAGTTAATCTGTTCGAGATGGTGAAGTGCTTCATATGGGCCAGGAAGTCGCCATTGGTGGATTAAGAATTTTGTAGGCTATTTTAGAGGGTCTTATGCTGTAAATATGCGATGTAAATGGCAAGCAAAATCGTTGTAGTTTCTTTCTCTCAGCCTGACAACTTTTCATTATTCACTAGATTGGCTTTGAAGGCCGTAACGTCAATCTCTGCAGTAGAACATGGTTAGATGGACAGGGATTAATTTTAAAAGGTTATTATGGAAAAAATGCCTTCGGCAAATGTTATGCAAGTATACAGGACTAGTTTAAATTAGTGAAGATCACATGGCTTTGTTCATCACATCACATTAAAAATGATATAAATAGAAGGAAAGAAAGGCTTTTCAAGCCAGAATAACTGTACTCAAGAGTATAGGCTTTTGCTGCTCGCCTCGCCAATCTTATTGTGGAAGCGCTTCTTCAAGCATTGATATGCAGAAATGTTCTGAGTACATTTCCATTGAATGCTAAAAATAATGGCAATTCAGTGATACTGATTTTATTCTTTTTGTACTGATGACATCTTTTTCTATTTTTGAATTTAGCCAGTCAGCACACTGTTGTAAACCTGTAAAATTAGTCAGGGACCAAACAAAACCTGAAATAGTAATTCTAAGACTGTTTAGATAAAGGAGAGAAATAGAGGGGGAGAAAATAGGGAAAAAAGAAATTGATGAGAAAAAAGTAAATTAATAAATTGTTTGGTTAAAGATAAATAGAATAGAGATATATGTGTAAATCTCTCTCTTGTCTAATTGGAGAGATAATGGGAGGAGAAAAAGTAAAAAATTTCTAGATTGATAGAAATGTTCTTGTTAGTTAAAATTAAAATTTTTATAACAATTAAATAATTATAATTATAAACAAATTATCTGAATTAATAAGTACTATCAACCACACTTCAATGTAATTAATTATTTAATTTGATAAAGACATGTTTTTGAAGAATTAAAAGAAGATCAATGAAGAATGTAAACATTAATATAAATCGAAGATAGGAACTAAGGAGTATGGCACACAGTTTTTCAATCGGGAAAAGCTTACCTCCAGTACTGGAAGCGTCCAGTATGAGAGAGAAAGAAACATACACATATGTATAGGGCCTACATATTTGTATGTTTTTTTTCTCTCTCATGCGGTAATTGGAGAAGATTTATTTCATTTTCACTCTATTTCATCTCTTTGGATAACACTTTTTTATTGATCTTTTTTGTTTTTATAGCCCAAAATAAAAGTCAAGCACCCCCAAATTCGATAAGTCATTGTTGTGGATGTTGTTGATGTAATTGGCCAAGCACCTCACTATTGACGAAGTTTGTGATGCCGCCGGTAAAGCAAGTAGAACGTTGGCGACCTTACAAGGTCCTCAGCCATGTGTTTCAGTGACAAACCATCACTTCAAAGTGCTATTAATGGAGGATGGTGTGTGAGTGGTGATCGGCTACAAAGTACTTCAACATTTCTGAGATTTAAGTGCAAGGTGAAAAACATGGGTAATTTTGTAATTTGGTTTGCGGTCCATCTTTAACTCTCCTATTTCTCCCAATTTTGAAAATATTGTATTTATTGTGTGACCTATTCCCTCTTTATTCTCTCCACTCTAATTTTACTATTATGTACTACCTAGTAGCCATTTCTACTTTATCTCTCCTCCACTCTTTTTTTTCTCTTCTCATCTTATACATCGAAACATAGGGGGAGTAAGAAAGGGTCTCCACTTCACATGTTTTCACTCATTTTATTGCGATGGTATAAATGCATGTCTTTTGTACAATCTTGGAGGTCACAATCCTTCAAATATCTTCTCGTAAGCAAGCATTGATGATCTTTATAAATAAATGTCATAACAACAATATCACAAGTAAAAACCTTCTAAACTCATTATCATCAAAATAAAATACAAAATCATTAAACACAAAATATTAGTATAAGAAATAAATTGTAAATCACAAATGCATCATTTAACAGTAACAACCATACATATTGGTTCCTGTTTAGTGCCATATATATTTTCATATGATGAAAGAGACAATGATATAAATTTGAAGATAAACATGGGATGTCACTTTAAAGACACAAACACACGAACCTAACAAAAAGAACTAATAAGAAACCACAACAATAGCTCACATAAGAAAGTGAAATAAGATGTAGGTTGATACTCTATGCAGGATGAAAACTAAGAGACCACACGAAAAAGGACTTCTAGGAGCTTTTACCACAACCAAGGGAGCTTTAATGCAACTTATTGTTCCTAATGGTTGGTAGATAAAGGGTAATGATATCTATTAAAAGTTGTTGACATTTAAAACTTGTTATTAATACTTCCAACGACTGTTAGTCCAATAGAGAAGTATAAGTCACCTTGTTTTGGCTGACAAATGATTAGGGTAAAAGAACATTATTCTTGATATAAAATTAAGGCAACCAAACAACGGGGGTACAACGTTTGAGTGTAGTAACGGAAACCAAACACGTTAGCCTATTGAGCGCTGATTCCTTTACATAATACAGTAGACACCATCATTGTATCATACGGTCGGTGTGCGCTTTTTGTCCATTCTCTCTTTATTTTTTTGGGACAACTAAAATAACACAGTGGTACAATTATTGTAACCACTGTGTTATGTAAGCTTATAGTTTTCCTAGCCTATTACTCATAGAGTGAAAAGACTTGGTTGTTATTTTTTTTTAATGAACTAGTAGCTTGCCCATGTAATATACAGGGATAAAAAGCAGTTAACATGTCCATTTTAAAAAATCACGTTTCTCATGAAAATTACAAAAATGTTGTGGAAACAATTAATATGTCCATTACAAAATCACGTTTCTCATGAAAATTATAAGAGTCATGTTGTAGAGGGAAAAAAAATTAACCAAAAAGTGACATGCGTGATACTGATCAGCTTAACTTAATTTTTTTATTAATTGGACAAATTACAAGTATAAGTAACATTCTTTTTGGAATGTTAAATATGTCCAATTTGTAACATTTTGGTTAATTGGACAAATTACACGTATCAGTTACATTCCCTTTGGGCCTTTCCTATGTGTGATACCGATATCCCTTTTTAATGGACCATATTATTGCATTCTAGTGGCATTTGCTTTTTCCACCCTTTTTTTTTAAAATTTCCCTAACTATCCTCACCATAGTTCTGAGAACCGGACCGGCCGGTTCAACCGGAAAATCGGTGAACCGGCCTGTTGTTCGTCCAAATGACCCAGAGAACCGTATTGGGAAAAAATCAATCAAAAACCAGTGAACCGGTCAAAAAACTGGTGCAACCTGTAAAAATCGGTGGTTTTCCGGTTCATGGCGGGCCAAGAGATAAACGAGAAAGTGAACACCTGTTGCCTATGTGCTAAGCCCTAACAATCTCTACATCTGTAAGCTTGGACCTCGTTGTGGTTGCCGGAAAGTTGTTGCCGTCGGACGCTGCTTTTGGACGTTGGAATCGGACGCTCCTTGTTGGAATTTCACTGATGGATGCTGTTGTTGAACGTCGGAGTTGCTGTTGGAAATCCACTCGTGTTGAATGCTGCTGCCATGGCTAAGGAAGATTGAAAAACGCTGAAAAACCTATTGTTGAATGTTGCGTGTACCCTTTTTCTTTTATTTGCTTTTGGAAGACAAAGAATCCAATGCCCAATGTTACTCGATCAACGCACTAGGCAGTAGGCTTCAGAGGGGAAACTTGGTTCAGACGTTTAGTCCTATTGGGCTATGTTAACAATATATACTTACCTTATATATTTAATTAAATTAAAATTCAATTATCATTTTATCAGGTTATTAATATGAGAACTATTTGTTATGATATATATATATATATATAAATATAAGAAAAGACAATTAATAATTTAATAATATAATTTTAATTAAAATCTTAAGAACATAATGGTGAATTATAATTTTAGTTTTTAGTTTTTTAAAGTTGTGGTAACATGTTTTTTTAAAATATTATTGATTATATTATATATTATTATTATTTAATTACTACCGATTCGACCCCGATTCAACCCTTGAACCTTGAACCAGTACCTTGACCGGTTCAATCACCGGTTTGGTTTTAAAAACATTGATTCTCACCCTTCCCCACCCCCACCATCCCCACCCTCACCCATAACCACCACCACCCCACCCAACGCAAACCCTTTCCCCTCTTTCGCACCCCACGTCTGGAAGCCATAAAAAATGGTTTCCGGAAGCCAATTTTTCATTTGGCTAATTGACTTCCAGACACGTGAGTACATAAATCAATTTTTTAGAAAAGTTTTGGCTTCTGGACTTAATTTGACTTGTGGACACTGGACATAGGGGTCCGTCAGTAGTGGAGGCACATTAGGACCTCAACTTTTTTAATATTTTTTATTTTATTTATATATATATAAATATATTTGGTTAAATTTTATATAATAAAACTTCATTAAAAAGATAAATATACAGTGTGTGAGCATGATCCAATTGAAAAGTAATTAGAAGTAGGTAGTTAAGATTCTGAAACTCTTTGACCATACAATAAATTGTTCAATCAATGTTTTATGAAGATAATATCATCTTGTGATTGTCATAATATTGATGTTCTTGATATTTATTTGTTTATTTCTTTGGTTTTATTTTATATAGTCATCTTATCTTTTTTTAACAACTTTATTTATTTAGCAATAATATTTATATTCTGACTCCCACTTAAATCTACTAGCTTTTTTTTTTAAATCAAAACATCTTTATATTTGGCCCCCATTGGCTTAACATCCTGGCTTCGCCCCTGGTGTCCGTAAACCAAACTAAAATTTGGCCTCTAAAGACACATATCCGTAAGTCAACATTTTGGAAAAATGGCTTATTGACATATGTTGTAAGTCCGGAAGCCAAATGAAAAATTGACTTTTGGGCACACATGTTCCTAAGCCATTATTTATTTTTGCAAAAATTGGCTTCCAGACATGTAATAAGAGAAAAGGGGAAGAGGGAGTGGGAGTGGGTTACGATGCGTGCGGGTGAGGGTGGTAGCTGTGGGTGAGCGTGGGTGATGGTGAAGAGAAAGGGGAAAGGAAAGATGTTTATGTTTATGTTTGCGAGTTGAAGAATGAAGGGAAATGAAGGGGAAAGGGTGATGTTTATGTTTATGTTTGAGGTGTAGTTGAATTACAAAGCACTCTTCCCTTGTCTCTTCCCTTTCTAATTCTTCACTTTCCTTCAAACTCACAAATACAATGTAGGGGAAATGTCATTAAAAAAACGTATGGGAGTGGGAATAGCAAAAACTGGGTGGGAAAAGCAATGACCCATTCTAGTTTTGCAGAAACGCAGACCCAACTGAGAACCGATCGGGTTCTTGTCGATTATATTCGAAGAGTGCGATGGAAAACTGTTGTATTCACTGAATCAGCCATCTCTCTCAGAAAACACAGAAATGCAGAGTTCCCTGCGATTTCAAGCTTCAAACCCAGGCGTTGTTCTAAGCTGGAAGAATGCTTTCGCCACCAACATTAACGCACAAGTTAGCCTCTCTTGTTCAAAACGCCCTGTCGTTTCCCAACCCTTGTGCTCTTTCACCGTACAATCACACCAACCATCGCACTACACCTCCACCATTGGATCTTCTCCTCTTAATCTCTCTAACTGGAACCTAAACCACCGCCATCTCACTGTTCTCCAAGTCTTCGCCTGCGTGGTACACCATTTCTCCCTTCTCTCTCTCATACGTAGATTAGATTCTTCAATTAATTTGAAGTTTTTGTGTGCTTCCTTGTGCAGACAGCGATATCTTCAACGTGGCTATTTTGTTCTGCAATTCCGGCGCTTCTGGTTTGTCTTATCAAAAGCCCCTTTTTGGTGTTAGTTTTTGGGAGGACTTAATTCTGATTGTGAGAATGTGTGAAGGCTTTCAAGAGAGCAGCAGAATCACTGGAGAAGCTGATGGATACCACAAGAGAGGAGCTTCCTGATACAATGGCTGCAATTCGATTATCCGGCATGGAAATCAGTGACTTAACCACCGAACTCAGTGATCTTGGGTGCCAATTTTTTAACCATTGCTCCTTTTGTTGTTGTTGTTGTGCCTATAAATGGCATCCAAATAAGACCTTGTTTGGCTTTTACTTTTCTGTTGCAGCCAAGAGATTACACAAGGTGTTAGAAGCTCCACTCGTGCAGTTCGATTGGCTGAGCAGAGGCTGCGCCGCTTGACCACCATGCCTCCTCCTCCTCCTCCTTCTTCAGGTTACCTACTAATCATGGCTATTTTGAATTCACATCATTTGAGTTTGTAGGTTGGTTATAGCTTCATTTGGTTATAGCTTCATTGCAGGGAATGAGCAGCCTGAAAGCTGAGCCTGACCCTGACCCAGGTGCCCCTGCTGTAGCCAGAACTGTTAGGGGAGTGAGAGAGGGCATTGTCAAGGGTCGTGCTATGTTGCAAATGTTTTTCACTTTCACCCGATTTTCAAAGCTTGCTCTCAACTATATCATTGGACGTAGATAAATAAGGCTAGGGACCAGAGAAAATGCCAGATCCTCTTCATGGTGAGCAACATCCATGTTTCTCTTCTCTATGTGTCTACTGTCTACTCTCTCTTTCTTTTTCTTTTCCTCACTCTTTTTTAATTGGTTAGAGATTTTGCATGTAGTTATATGGATTGTAATGCAAAATGAACGGCTATTCTCCCCTTTCTACTTGTGGTATTGAGTTTCTGTTTGTTCACGGATTGTTTGGTCACTTCTGCCAATTTCTATTATGACAGATTGCGATAGACTATAGAGACATTTCCCTTTATAATTTAGATGATGCAGCATGTAATCAATAGTTATTGATTAGTACAGGAAGTTAGTAACCTAGAATGGACAACGGATTGAGTGCACTTGGTGTCCCTAACTCCCCCAACTCCTATACTCGTCATAATATCTAATCTAATTGAGTAGCACTTTTGTTTTGTTTTGTTTGTTTCCTTTTTTTTTTCTTACTTTCATGTATCTAATCTGGACCTTTTTAAGGTTTATACCAAAATCACGTTTTAAATGTGGATCTGGACAGAAGCTACTCTCTTTAACGTTGACCTAGATCCATATTTAAAACGTGATTTTAGAGTAAACCAAATATGCTATAAGTTGAGCTTTTAGCTAGCCTCGGATCAGTGGGAATTGGGGTTAAATTCCATCCATTAAAATTATGCTATTCTAATTAAAAAATATGAGCATAAAAGTTAAACGAAAAAATAGAACCATAAGATATGCAACTGCAGCGGATCCTATTCCATCAGGAACTTCTTTATCTAAGCTCAAGATCAAATGCACCGAATTACTGTTAAGTCAGACTTAGAGTGTATTTCCTTTAGAGCACTTATATCTTCACATCACTTTTCTCGTGTTATTCCTACACTCATTATTTCATAGTAATAAGTCGAGAAAAAAATGTCTATAGTTTTTACTATAAAAGCATGGGTGCAGGGGGTAATGTAAGAGAAGAGAGTTAAACTCCAATAATTGATCCATAAACAAGCTTTGGGGATTGCAGTGAAGGATTTACTCAGAAGTATTGCATTTAGTATGCCATTCATACAGCTCAGATATTTATGTTATGCCAGTGGTATGAAATAACAAACATATGGACTAAATCTAATTACTATAAAAGCATGGGTGCGGGGGTAATGTAAAGAGAAGAGAGATGCAAAACTAACATTTTTGTCTCTGAGCTCTAATATTTTCACATCCATTTTTCTTTTGTACTATTCCAACACCCATGTTTTTATAGTAATGAATAGAAAAAAAAAATTATCTTTTACTTATTATAAAAGCATGAGTATATAAAGTGTGTTTGGAAAGGTTGATTAGCTTATAAATTAGTTTGACGAACATAAAAGTGTTTGGCAAGGTAACTCAAAGTAGCTTATTTTAAGAGCTTCTAGCTTGTAGTTTGTAGCTTATTTAATTTTCTTCCATCACTATCCCTTATATTTTAATACATTTTCCTTATTATCCTTAATTTCTTTTTACCTATTATTACCTATTTTCAATTTTAGTGACAAAAAACTTTCAATTTCTTTTTTTTCTATTGTTATCTATACAATAAGTAATTTAAAAAATTTAATTAGATTGTTATTTTCTTTTTATTATTTTATGAAATTTTTTTATATTATACTATTTATTTTTCAATTTCACTATTTATTTTAATTTTTAATTAAGTTTTTTATCATTAAAAAGTTTAAAAAACAATTTAATTATTTTTAAAAAAATCTAAAATTATAATTACATAATATATTTTGTATAGAAAACACAAATAGAATCTTTATCTTTATACATATAAAAGTAAGGTAGTGAAATCATCATTTGAAACTTAAAAGAAGGATAAAAAGGTAAATTATTTTCAAAAAGTTTCTAAAAATAGTACTCCCTCCGTCCCTTAAGACCCTCTCAACCGTTTCACATAGTTTAAGAAAAGTTAGTTAATGCATTGATCTTTTAAAAAAAATAATAGCATTCCAAATATACCCCTATTTAAAAGTCACTATATTTTAGAGACATTAATTGTGACATAGTGGAAGACTCTAAAAGTCACTTTTCAATGGTGTAATTGGGCATGTAGGTAAAACTTCATTAATTATCACACTTATCAATATATAGGGAATAAAAAGAGTTGAATATTAATGAAGGGCAAGTATGGAAAAAATTATTGTTTTACTTGAAAATTTGCAAAGGATCTTATATTAAGGGACATTCAATTCTTCTAGAAGGGGTCTTATAAATAGGGACGGAGGGAGTAAGTCACTTTTCCATTTTAAATTGTTAACTTTAGTAATAATTAATAATTAGTTATAATAATTATATTAGTGAAAATATCACTATAATTATTAACTTATAATAATAATAATTTATCCTCTTATTTACTTGAGAAGCCTATAACTTTTGTTAAAATAATTTAATTTGTTTGATAAATTATAAATATTAATACCAAATAAAATAAATAAACATTTAACTTTTAAAAATAAATAAATATTTTATTCATTTATTATAAAAACATTTCAGTATATTTTATGAAATATATAAGAAGAATAAAAATATAATATGAAATTTAAAAATAACCCTTTACAATTGTGATAATAGTAATTATTTAACTTTGGCTATTATATCATAATTAAAGCATTTTTATATTTTCAATATTAAATTTATCTAAAAAAAACTTGCAAATTTTGCTAAATTATTGTAAACAAAAACCTTTTGTTAAATTATAATCAAACAATAAAAAATCTTTATTTGACTCGAGAAATTATAAATATTAATACCAAAAAAAATAAATAAACATTTAGCTTTTAAAAATAAATAAATATTTTATTCATTTATTATAAAAACATTTTAGTATATTTTATGAAATATATAAGAAAAATAAAAATATAATATGAAATTTAAAAGTTCTAAGCACTTATTAAAAACAAAACCCTTTACAATTGCGATAATAGTAATTATTTAACTTTAGCTATTATATCTTAATTAAAGTATTTTTTTTATATTTTCAATATTAAATTTATCTAAAAAAATTTGCAAATTTTGTTAAATTATTGTAACAAAAAACCTTTTGCTAAATTATAGTCAAATGACAAAAAACCTTTATTTGGCATTGATTAATTATTTTCTATTATTCTTTTCATTTTTCAATGACAATAAAATAAAAATACGGGTCAAATATTTAAGTTGCATGTTAAAAATTATAAGAAAATTCTTCATAACAATTAATTTATAGAGTAAAACCAAATCAAACGGAAATGCAACTTTACAAAAAAGTTTATTAATAATTTAGTTATAAGATGAAAGTAAATCACACATGATTAAAAATTTTAAATAAAAATAAATTAATATTTAATTTACTCAAAGAATGGTATTAAAATAAAGTATAAATATTAAAATTTGTGCTGATCATATATTATATAAAAATTTATTATTATTTAAACGATAATGTAAGAAAATATCATACGGAAATGAATATTTTATATGAAAGTTCATAAATATCAAAATTAAAAACACACTTTTTTGGTAAGTGAAAAAAGAAATTAAAAATACACTTTAATTGAAATTTTTAATATAAATTTGACTTTATTGTAAATGTTACTTTTATTTTATTATTTTTTAGTTGTAAAAATATATTAAAAAATAATTCATAAAAATTATTGTATTTTAAAATTGAATTTTGTATTTATCCAAAGAATTTTTTAATCTTTTTAAAAATATTTGTTTAATTACCACATGGAAATAGATCTTTATAATAAGTTTATTAATATTCAGTTGTTAATTTAGTATATAGATTACAAGGGGTAGATATAATTTGCTCGATGAAATTTTTTTTTTCACAAATTATATATTTTAATAATTAATTTTAAATTATAGGAGTAAATAGACTTATAACACATAGAATTTTTTTTAAAGAAAAACACATTAATATCTAAATCATAATAGTACATTTGTATTGAGACGTAGTAATTTAAGAGTACAAGTATAATACACGGGAATGACCATTGTATACGAAAATAATGGTATTTAACTTATAATAATTCAGATAAATATGTTTTTGAAACATGTGATTCTTATCAAGAAACAATGTTAGAGTAAATTTTTTTATCCTAAGTTATTAAACTTTGTGTTGATTATATACTTGAAATTGTATTACCATTTTAATTATAAAGTAAAAAATACCACATAGGATTAAACACTATTCGTATTTATTTGTTATATTAATATATAGATTACAATAAGTAAATATAATTAATATTGTAAATAATTATGACATATATTTTACATATGTTATTACATTATTTTTTAAATTATCATTTTATTATTTATATTTTTTCCCTCAAAACTAAATGCTCCGTGCAACGCACGGGTCAACATACTAGTTTATATAATAAAACTTATGTAGTTATGTCCTTTTATATCATTTTACATTTACCAACTAGCTTATCAGCTAGTTCTACCAAACACTTATAATTCAATAAGCTAACTTATTAGCTCGGAGCTTATCAGCTAGTTTTGCCGAACACACCCATAGTATAAGAGAAAACGGGTGTGAAACTAACATTTTTGTTTCCAAGCTTATATTGTGTGTTTAGTTTTGAGTAGCAGGACCCAAAATCATGGTTTTGGCAAAAGCTGCAAGGCAGAAGTTTTTGCCAAAAATATGGTTTTGGGATTTTACAACTCAAAATCAAATACAATATTTTATTGTTTTGAAATGGTCAATATGCTCTTCAAATAGTTGTTACAGGCAAGGTTGTCAAACTTGAGAGTCTAGGTAGACTCATGGAGCTCATGTAGACTCGACTCGTACCAAATATTAAAAAAATTAAAAATATACTATAAATAGTGACACTAGCATGTACAGGAGAAAAATACCTCTAAATTTCAATGATATCGGAAGCTTAACAGAAAATGGGCAGCAAAAAAACCAATATGAGCATGTGGGAGGAAAATGAAGTAATACCAGAAGCTTGACAGCAAGCAAATAATAGAAGAGCAAACGAAAAGAGAGAAAAAGAATCTAATAGCTAACAAATATTTGTGTAGTAGCATGTTAAGCAAGTCACAAAGTCAGTGAAGATGAGAAACGCAAGGCAAGGAACAGACCAGCAGAGACTTTAAGAGGCACGTTGCCGGAAATGGAGCTCTGCATGCCATCAGAAATGGAGCTCTGTGAGAAAGGCAAGAAACAAAGTTTGGGAAGCTCGTCGCCGGGAATGGAGCTTTGCACATCACCAGAAATGGAGCTCTGCATGTCACCGAAAAAATGAAGTTGTGCATGTTCTCGAAACGAAGAGAGAGAAAGAGAGTGAAGCAATTTTGAGGGCTTGAGAAATCACCAAATTGAGTTTCCCTGAAGGGTCAAAAGCTAGAAAGCACGAAAACGGGAAGAAACACATATTTTTGGGCTAACTTACGTGCGTTTTGGTGCTCTGTCTGTGACTCGCTAACTCGGTCATTGACTCGCGATTTTGACTGAGTTTGACCGAGTCAATGCGAGTCCACCTGAGTTTGATGAAAAACGAGTCTGTAATCGAGTCAAGCCATTTTTACGTTCTGGAATCATAAACTCGTCCTAGTTTACGAGTCAACTCGCGAGTTTGACAACCATGGTTACAGGAGCTGCTGTGCTTGAATTGTAGGGCACCAACCCATTATTAAGAGCAACTCCTCCAACCCATTGTTTAGAGCATTGGAGTTTAACAACATTTTCCCACTAATCATTAATAGTGTGTTTGTGTACCCGTCCCCAACGTAAATGTGCGGCTTCCCGAGGCCCATTTTTTCAAAAGCAACTACTTGTTATTGTGGAATGAACATGGATCTGAGACTAAGAAACGACAGTTCAAACAAGCACTAAAATTTGTAGAGTTGAAGCATAGTTCTTGTTAAGTTACAGTAAGCAACAACAATATCTTATGAGATATGTGGACTCGTTTGGAGTTAATAAATTAATATTAATGAAATTGAAATATATTGAATAATTTGTAGGGCCCATTTAATAAATTTTTAGAGTTGTTTTTTAATAGAATAGTTGTTTAAGATGTAAAAGTATAATAAAAGTGATGTATCACACTGAGACTCATTTAACATAAAAAAAAAATGAGTATCACCATGGGAGATGTTCACAGTACTATATAATGACAAGAGAGAATTAATGAAGAAATAGTCAGAAAAGAAAGCGGTAACTTCTCTCGTTTGGTATGCTAAGAAAGTGAGAAGAGAAAGTAAAAAAATAGGGTGGCCTGACACTTTTTTTCTTTTCTCTTCAAATTAGGAAGAAAAGAGAGAGAGAGAGCTCACCCAAGAGCATTGCATTCTGATTATAATCCTTGCAAATTGTACTCACTCCCACTTGAATCTTTTTGTATGTGCCATAGTCATAATGTATGTTTGAGAACGCGTTTTTCTTATAAAAAACGCACGTTTAGATGGACACTCCTCAGAGTAGCTTCCGAGTTATGGACGCACGTATAACACAGTGGAACGTTTTCCTAAACAGCCTAATAGTTTGCCTCACACACTTTTCCACAACCTCTTCATATTATAACGTTGTTTGTCCTTCGCCTCACACCATTGACTTCTCGCACTTGTTCAACAAGCACTTCAACGCTTTGCCCATAACACCATCGTAGAAGTGTCGCAAAAATAGAATAGAGATGGAGAAATAAAAGAGAGTTGCAACACTTCCATTGTTTGGTGGCCTAGAGAAATAGGGGGAGGTCAAAAAGTGATATAGGGCTCACATAAATTCATTTCTCAGCTGATGAGGCGAGAAATGGAGAGAAGAGTGAAATTTAGTTATAATTTTATCACTTCTATCCAACCAAACAACTAATCTTTCCTATTTCTCTTCTATTTCTCATATATTTCTACCAAACAATTTATAAATCATCTTTATTTCATCTATATTTTTCTCTTTTTTATTCCTTTCACCTTACCAAACACAGTATAAGTGTGATAGAGTTAGATAGAACATGCGAATAAGACAATAGAACACTTTTCCAAACACATTATCGTCGGAAACAATGTCAAAAGTTAATCCATATTTGAGTATAATAACAAGTTAGGTGGGGTTTGTCTGTAGTTGAGAGCAGCATGTAAGTGTCGCAACCAAGTGAAACCAAATGTAGCCTAATGTAATATGAGGGAATTTGGGTGATCAATTACTTATATATTTAGTGTGTTTTGATCCACTTTTGGAAGTGGAGAATTCATTTTATCCATGGTAAAAAAATCGCTTTGAACATATTTGGATGTCTGAGTGCATAATTGACTATTGTGTGAAACCATGATTTTTCCATAAGCAATTTTGAGTTACTTATGCTTAAGGGGTGAATTAATTCTAAAATTGGTGGTCATTTTTACCCACCCAACTTGTTGATAAAAAGTATCCAAACATTTTTTTTTTTGCAAAAATCACTTTTTTTAATATAGATTATTCAAACAAAAATCATATTATTCTAAAATTAAATTAATTTTACACACAACTTAATCGATAGCTTCCTTAATTATTGGTATGGAAGTTCCTTGGCATGGTTAGGTAATCAATTACTAGCATATATGACCATTGTGGTAATTGATTACCAAGAACGTTTTATGGTACATTTTACACATAATCCCAAACATCAATTTTTTCCAATTGCAGATTGTACTTTTTTTTGTAGTAGGGCATTTTTGTCCTTTGATAAATAATATCATTTCTCATTTCTCATTTTTCTTGGAGAGAGAACCCAAGGATAATTTCTCTTCTCTTTTCTTTCCTCTTTTTTTTCATATCAAATGATATAATAACCTCTTGTTTGTTTACCTCTTTTTTCCCTCACTTTCTTTTCTCTAAAGAGAGTGTAAATTGACTGTACTGGATACATGAACCAAGGTTTGAGTGAGTTATTAGCCAGGTGTTAGAGCTTTTTTTTATTGGTCCGAGGCTCTTGTATTTGAAAATCATATTGCATCCAAATTAATTTTAGTCAAGTTGGATGGACGAATTGTAAAGCTCTTCTAATATTTATTTTCTATTCATAATGATTTTAATAGTGTATTTAGTAATGTCAATAAGCTAACTTCTAGCCTTCTAATTTATAAGTTAGTTTAACCAACATAAAAATATTCGATAAAACACTAACTTTTAACTTATTTTAGGAGTTTACAAACTATTTAAGTTAGTTTCTAATTTCTAACTTGTAGCTTATTTATTTTTCTTCTATTTTTATCCTCATATTTTAATACTTTTTCTCATGTATCTTTAATTTCTTTTTATATTTTTTTATTATTTTATATTTATCAATTAACTTAAAAATAATTTATCAAATACTTTTGATACTTTCAATTCAATAAATTAGCTTATATTATCAAGCTTATTAACTAGTTTTTCACAACATAGCCTAGAGGAGAGAATTGAGCTTTTTGGTCACTCGAATCAATAAAGAGTAAGGGCGTCTTGATTTCACCAAACATAGTAGTATTTATGGATGAAGCACAATTCACTCGTTTCAAATGGAGTTAACATACACTTGTCTAATGGATGATGAAATGACAACAAGATGAGCAGGGGGGGCCTTGTAGTTAAGCATGAACTTGGCTAACTAGAATTGTGACAACTCACACCTATGTCGCAGTCCCGTGGTGACAAATAAGGGGACCCTCACCGAATAACCTTATCATTGTCCAATGTGCTGATTACTGTTCAATTAATGTTCGGTGACCGTAGAGGCGTAGAAGCAAAATGGGATAAGCATGAAAAACACCACCGAATCGATTTCATTTTCTTGGTGATTCTAGTGCATCTGGGCATGTGGGTTAATTAACATGAAAATGTGTTCTGCCGAGAAAGTAAAATTTGAAAAAGATAAACATGAACAATGAGATGGGAGCATTTTTGAATTTCTTGAAGACTGAATGAAACAAAGAGAAATGTTTTTTATACAACATGTTGTATGTATGTACAACATGGAGAGAGATAGAGATAAAATAAAGAAGTGTGAGATGTGATAGGTGATGTCATAAATGATATGATGAAGAAAGATAAAGAAAAAAAATATGTTGTATGAGTTGTTGTATAAATAATATTAATCATGAAACAAATGGTTGCAGTAATCTTATTTTTGCATCTCATTGAAAATACAGAACACAGACTTGTGTTGTTTCTTTCTAGCAGGCACCTTATTTAAGATCGTTTATTTCCTTTCTTAATTGGCAAATAAATCATCAATCTCTAAACATCTTCAATCCCTTGAATTGAGACTAAAATTAACCAAACATACTACCAGTGTCATCGAGATTCACGTTTGAAGATGATTTTAAGGTAAAATCAAACACATTAATAATATAATATTTACTAGACTCACTTTTGAAACTTTGATTTTTGAAATTTGATTTTAAGGTAACAGTAGAGACCAGTAGAAATTACATGGATGAGTGACCAAAGAAAAAAAGCCCCTCCAATGCTGTCTAACCCAGCCCAGGTGCTAGTCAGTTTTAACTAAAAGGAGGAACGGTTGATTTGGGCTCCACGTCCTACACTTAAGGGTGGTCTGGGTGGCCTCCTGAAGGCTCGTGAGGTTGTGGATGTTACTTCAGCACCTGCAGGTGTGTCAAGAGAATATTCTGTTTTTTCCGTAGTTGGATCAAGTCCCAGGCATTTGGAGAAAGCTTTCACAGCTTGTTCTACGAAATGGCACGCACTGTATGACTTCCATGCTGATTCTCTTTCTCTCTGAACCGTTGTTGGACTTGGAGTCTCCATATTTCTCTCTTCTCTGCTCTATTTGATTAATTTCACTAGTTTAGTGTGTGTAGCTAACTGACATGCCACTATGTGTCTCAGCAAAGAAAGAGACACCTAGCTATCACAAAGCATATATTGGGCAAGGTGCTGTAAGTTTGTTTATTTTGTACATTCACTAGCAGCAGATGCACTGCATTAATTTATCAACGAAAACAAGTAACAACAAAAATTGAAATTGGAAACCTCATAGTCACCTGCACAGAGTTACAGACATGTGTACATACTACAAAGTGCAGACAGATATCATATTATATATGATACGTGTAACTCCGTCCACACTCAAGAGGAGCAGGAATTGATAACGAGGATCCATTATTTAAACCATAATTTTAATCCAAAAAGGATTAAGTGGCCTCTTGATTACTAGCTAGTTAAAAACATTAACAATATATTGCGTTTGGAATTAATTTTAAGAGTAAATTACTCTAACCTCCCCTCTATTTTGCACTTCCAACATAAAACTCCTTCTATTTTGAAAGCCTACACAAAACTCCTCCAATTTTAAAGGTACATTACATTTAAATCCAATTTTTTATGATATATTTAATAGAAATTTTAGTCAGCAGTCAACAATTATCTTTTATATTAAATTGACCAAAATACCCTCTCTAACTATGGTTTTCTTTACTATATAAAAATCTCTCAATTTTTAAGCCTTACACAAACTCCTCATATTTTATAAATATATTATTCTTTTTCTTGTGTCAGTGAATAAAAGAAAATGCAAAAAAAATAAATAAATAACATCATACAATTTTTTTTCAAATACATTATTTTGAATAACAAAAATATAGTTTCATACCAGCAAAATAAATAAATTTATTTTAAAATTTTTCATAATGAAAATTTAATTAAAACTCAGAAACTAATAAAATGAATCAAAATAATTTATTAAGATTAATTTATGAAGTATTAATAGATTGAAAAATAAATTTACTAAGATGGATCTTAATAAAAAAAGCTTCATAAATTATCAAAATACTTAATATGTAAAATAATAAATATTAGGGTGGCGAGAAAGAAGGAAAACGAGAAGAATGAATTTTACACGAGAAAAATAGAGATTTTAATGTTAGGATTTTATTTCATTTATCAATTATGATAATTTAATTAGAAAGGAAGGGGTGTCTTGAGGGTAATGTTGGGTTTTTCAAAAAATATTTCTTTCTAAATTATACTACCTCCGTTCCTATTTAACTGTCCACTTTTAAAGAAAAAATTTGTTCCTATTTAACTGTCCACTTACAGACCAATGCACTAATAATCACACTTTTCTCCATTTTACTCTTATGTTAATAAATGGCCCACTATTGAAAACTAATGAGAGTCAATAGTACTAAAAGAGATAAAAAGGTAAAATAGAAAGTTTAAAATTTATTTCCATGAAAACAAGAGTAATGATTGCATTCCTTAATATGTGTTTTTAGTCAAAGTGGACAGTTAAATATGAACGAAGGTAGTAAAAAATTATATTAATTGGGGTTTTGTGTAGGTTTTTAAAATAGAGGGGGTTTTCTGTTGGAAATGTAAAATAGAGGGGAGGTTGAAGTAATTTACTCTAATTTTAAATCACTTTTGTATCTAATGTGTTTCGTATCATGTATCATAATTCATTTCATGTCATTCATTTTATAAATTTATTAAAATCAATTGAGAAATGTTATTTGTACAACAACATTACAACAAAGAGATAGATAGAGATAAAACAGAAAAAACTGAGATGAGATGAGTGATGTGATGAAGAGAAATAAATAAAAAATTATATTTTATAAGTTGTTATATGTTTTTTATTATATGAATGTTATCTCAAATCAATTTTACATATCTGTAAAATGTGCACTTAGTGTATGTCAAATTGGAAATTGCATCGTGATTCATGAAAGAGAAAAAGCCATTCAATTTATTTTTTTAAAAATTAAATAGACTTAATTGGTGTTAAAAAAAGGGACTTTAAATAACTAGATTGAATGATTAGAGACAAAAAAAATGTCATTTTCATCAACATAACCGATTTTGATTTAAAAATTAAAATGAGGTCTTAAATTAATTTAATAATAATTTTCAATTATTTTATTTTATTTAATAATTAAAATTAATAATAATTTTTATTGAATAACTATCCAAAAAAGACAATTAATATTGATTTTATAAAGAAGTCACGTGATAGAAAAAAGTGTGATGTGATTTCGTGATAACATATTAAACTATAACGATAAGTAGAGCTGACAATTCGGATTACTCGACTCGATGCAAGTAGCAGACTTTATTATATTAGGTTAAAAAGCCTGATAGTTATTCGGGCTTCTAAAATAAATATTCAAGTCTTACCATTTTACAGGCTTTTATGGATCGGACCGGTCGTGCTATTCCATTTTACCTGTTTCAATGATAAGTATCTTTATCATTTAGATGGGATTTCGATTTTTTTCAATTATTTACAAGGCATTTAAAAAATAATAGAATGCACAATAAACATTTAAAAAATATTATTTGGCATATCAATATTATTTCATCCTATAATTTAATTGTCAAATAATTAAAATTAAGATATAGTTCATTTTAGATGAAAAGTGTTAGAGTCCAACATCGACTAGATATAAGACCGAAATAATGTATATAAAACTTGGACAATCATCACCTTACAAGTTAAAGCTTTTGCATATTATTTGGTAGATAAATAAAACAAAACAAAACAGAATGTAATAGGGGAAATTATGTCTTGTGTGATGTATTTGGTAATTATAGAACAAAACATAATTATGTGTGTTAAATTACATGTGTAAGGATCCTCTCCGGTCATCTTGCCTCTCTAGTAGATATAGCTACACAATAGCTAGGAATTAACTACCGATTTAGTTACCTAATGATTCCGTGACTGATTCCTAGCTAGGGTGTTCAAGACCCGATTCATCTCTTTGACCCGTCCCAACTCGTCCTACTCGGGCCAGGTCTGTTGCTATCATACAAAAAAACATAGAACCAAATCGGGTCTCATTTTTTGACCCGACATCGGGTTCAGGACGAGTTCGGGTTACCCGGCCCGTCCTTTATATATAAATATAATATTTATTACTTATGATTTTCTATTATGTAAAGTCCTAACCTTATTTGATTCATTTTAGATAGATTTTTTAGTCTAATTTTTCTCTATTTATCTTTAAAAATACATTATGTACATAAAAATATATAGTGATATAATGTTATACTTGGTTTAGTAATGTCCCAAACTTTTAAAAAGTAAAAAATATTGCATGTATTAAGAGATATTCTATTGTATGCAATATATTTATTAATTGTATGAATTATTTTCTTTTGAACATTGTTATATGATCATTTGATGATTATATTTAGCTTATATATCAGGCCAACCCGGTCCTGTTCTACTTAGACCCGGTCTTACTTAGACCAGCACATCATCGGATCTCTCTTCGGGTCTATGGACGGGTTCAGATCCATAAAATTGACCCGATTAATTAGGGTCGAGTTAGGGACAGGTAAAAACCGTCCCAACCCGTCCCATGAACACCCCTATTCCTAGCTATTTTTATAGCTAATTTCTACTGGAGAGGCATGATAGCTAGAGAGAATCCAAATCCTAAATTACATATGTATCCTTATTCTATTTAACATTTCATTAAATATTGAAAAATAGAACATAGGTGTTGGACAATATTTAAGGGGTGTAGAGCGATGGAAATGAGTGTTTGACGGTGGTGGTAATGATGGAGGGTGTTGGAATGTTGTGATAATAATGGATAATTAATCCACGTTGAGTGTTAGTGGAGAGTGTTGGGTGGTGACAGGATAGGGGGTGTTGGGTAGAGCTACGGTGGTGGCAGCGATTGAGGGTGTAAGGGGATGGTGGTGGTGGTGATGGAGGAGGAGGAAGATTTGGTTGGTGATAGAGGATGACAAGCGATGGTGGCGGGGTGTCTTTAGCGACAAAGGTAGTGGTGGCAGTGTAGTAGTGTAGGTGTCAAGTGAATGGAGGGAATTGCATCTCTATATGAATAGCTTCACGCATAGTAAAGAGAAAATTTTCACTATTTCTAATACAATTTTATCTGGCTACTTTATTTTTTTTAATTTTTTTTTCAATTATAAAGAATTGATTTTCACTATACATAACCGGTATGCAAACATATTATAAATATGGTAATGTTAAATGTTTGTTTGGATCCATTTTTTACAGTGAAAAAATTATTGTACACTGAAAATATCACTTTGAACATGTTTTTGTTGTATGAGTCTAAAATTGATTTCATTCACAAACCATGATTTTGTCATGAGTAACTTTGAGTTACTTTTGATTGTGAGATGAATCAATTATAAAAACTTTAGCCATTTTTACCCTTCGAGTCATTCTGATATAAGCCTCATACATAACATGTAAGTGTCTGATTAGAAGCACAACTAAACCATGCATACTAAACATAATGGAGAAGGAAATTTTATCACAATAACATATCAAACATAAAAAAACCATAAGCTAGCTAATATAAAAAAAACCCCAATTACCCAAGTCCCTCGTGAGTAATAATTCAACACATTTCTCATTTTATTTTTTTATTTTAATAAATTAATCTAAATTATAAATTTTTATCCAAAATTTTATATATCTAAAATATTAATGTGTGTGTATATATATATATATACATATATATATATATATTAAAAAGTTAATAATGATATAGAAAATATACATAGTGTCTGTTTAGTTTACAGTTCGGTAAAAAATGATTTTGGTAGAATTATAAAATTAATGGCTAAAAATTAATGATGCACAATTTACGAATCATGTATATTATTGGATGAAAGTGATCTAAAATTAATTCCAGCAAAATTGATTATTGTCACCAATTAAAAACCAAACGAGAACTTAATTAATTGATTATGTAGAATTGATATTGTGTAAAATTGATTTTGAAGTAACATAATTTTTATTTGAATAACTTGTATCAAAAAAGTGATTTTTGTAGACAATTTCATTTGAACGTTTCTTATCAAAATTGCTTTTAAGGTGTTTAATTACCGAAATGGACTTGTCCATATATTGTTCTTAATCCAAAATCAATTCTACCATTGTGAAGTCAAACACGCACTCAATCTAATGTGTATATGTGCTAAGGAGTAGAACACACTCTTACTCTACCAAGACTTGTTCAGCACTAAGTTTTTAGAGAAAATTTAAAGGATATGTTTGAGAATGTGGAGGGAAGGATTAAGAGAGAAATGAAGGAGATAAGATAGGAGGAAACTTTGTATTTGGTAAATTAGCTTATAGCTGATAAAATAACTCATAACTTATAACTTAACTCTTAGCTAAGAAGTTATTTTATTAAATTGAAAATGTTGGTAAAACTATCAGATAAGTTAGATGATAAAAAAAAAGAAACTAAAGATAAATGGAGAAATATATTAAAATATGAGGGATAAAAATGAAAGAAAATTATGAATAAATTACAAGTTAGAAGCCAGTTAAAATAACTTATAGATTATAAGTTATAAATCCTAAAATAAGTTTAAAACTTGTGTCTTATTAAACATTTTTATTGGTCAAATTAACTTATAATCTAATCAAATAAATTAAAAACTTGCTTATTTATGTTGTCAAATACACTCATAGAGCAGAACGGCTTTCCACAACCTTCCCTTCTCAAACAAACACTAACAATTGTTGAGAACGGGTGATGAGTGATGAGTGATGAGCTCCAAGTTGTGCTCGCTACTCGAGTGGGCAGACACGTTGCCATCACTGTCCACATGCAGGTTTGTGGTATACCTGAAATAAATAACCTCTCAGTCTCAGGGAACCTTTGCCATTTATTAGGGGATGCAAAATTGCAAATACTCCCTCTATTAAGTTCCTATTAATTCTAGCTAGGCACCCTCATTGAAAGAGAACCTTTAATGTTGCTGTTCGTTCATTCTGGCCTAATATGTGTGCTTCCCTCGTGGGAAGGTGAAGTTTTTCATTTTCCACAATATGTGACGAGGGACTAAAATGACTGCTTATTCCATGGCGAAATCCAGTAGAATTCGATTGAGAATGTTTTCGCTAAAGAACGATTTTATGTTATTGTACATATGATAAAATATTATATATATTTATCTTATCAAATACATATACATATTATTAACATTTCTTTTCTCTTCATGACTCCTTTTGTCCCCAAAGTCTCTCTTGTTTTCTTGTCTTTCAGCCAAGTTTAGTTACGGAATAACTACGAATTTTGATTTCCTATTTCTTCGGTCGGTAACCTTGGCTGAGATGCTAGAGAATTGGAGAAGATCCGGATCCTTGTTCAATGTCACTTAATTGATTCAGCATATTTATTTATTATAGGTAATTGGTAGTAATTCTTAAACTTGATTGTTAATAAAACACTATTCACTCAACAGAAACCAGTGTAGTTTCCAAATGAGAATGCGATGTTTACATCATTTGCTAGTAGAAAATATTTTTCAAAGCACAATTTTCCTCAATATAAAGTGGTAGGGTCTGTAATGGACGGCTATGCCAGCCTAAACTTCACCATTCAAAATATAAAAAAGGAAACAAAACTGTCTCTACCACTAACTTATGTTGGACATATTGTTCCATTTTTATAATATAGGGGGCGGTGTCAAAATCTCATTCAATAGAAACCAATGATATGTAATCAAAGAATGCGGGACTGTGTCTAAAATCTAAATTACTCAATTTAAGAAAGCAATTTTTTATATCTTTTTTCAATATTTCCTACTAAAAACATTAGTCAATATTTTCTACTCCGTTTCACTCCGCTTTTTAATTTGACTAATAGTATAGTATTATGAAAGTTAAAAAACCACTTGTATATATAAGTTAATTTATTTTAGAGCACCAAATTGTGGAGAATATGGGCTACTTAAGCAAAAAAAAGATAAATTGATGAGAAAAGAAACTGTTTCAGAACGATGAGAGCCTTCTTTTCATTCTCTCTATCTTCCTTTTTTCCCCCCATAAATGACAATTAACATGATTTTCATAATTAATCAGCTTTCTTTTCTTTTTCTACGTTTTCGGTTGGATGGAGCATCAGATGTGGAATCCAGACCGAAACATTTGAGAAATGCTACTGTTGCTAATTGGAAATAATGGCAAGGGTGGAAATTCAGTGATGAAGCCTCCCCCTCAGTAATCTCTTCCCTTCTCATGCTTGAACATGTTCCTATCTCCCCTTTTATACTTCGGTTCTCTCCACCCTGCTAATTAAGATGTATACCTTCAATCAGTCCAAATGCCTCATAAATTCACCAACTCTTCCAATTATAATGCACAAGTTTTTAATTGATAAGTTACTTAATTATACAGAAATTCCAATTGTATGATTTAGAGTTGGCATAGATTTCTTAGGAGTTAAGAATTCATATTTTTCATCAAAGTTTTTTTTTTTTTCCGAAATAAAAATTCAATAGGGATTACAATGGGGATTATTCCAGTTATCCTATTGAATTTATTAGTCAACAGCATGAAATGGATGAATTGGAGTTGTAATAAAACATTTTATTAGACTCTAGCTTAAAAAAAATGCGGGCGCGCGGTTCTATAATTGATTTTTAAAATCAATTTTAATTTAATTTTACTCAACTGTATGTCCACACCAGAAATTCTCCTACGGTTCTTTCTTCTTATTATTAGAAATATTTCAAGACTAGAAACAAATTTTCCTTACATTAAATAAGTTCCAAAATCAAAATTCCTACCCAAATGAGCCAAGGCCAGTGTGGTGAGTTTTTATCCATTTCCTAATTCAGATACCACCAGCCTTAGAAAAGGTAAAATCCAATTGAAGAACAGTTGGATGAATAAGGATTTAATTTAAAACCCACCATGAATGAGCAAATTCATGCAACAAGTTTGTCAGCTTTACGGTTTTACCCCTGGTTACCTTTCGAGGAAGAAGAGCATTAGCTATGCAACACTCGTCCAATTTAGTTTAAAAAAAACACACACACACACACACAAATCTGCCCCCAGGTTTCTCAAACCATCTAATTTGTCAGAAAATGAAAAAAAAAAAAAAATACATTTTTAAATGTTCCGTGATGTTTTGAACATATGTAGATATATAATATAAAAACTATGTGGTTTATTTAATTAGTTTAAACTTTTAAATAATTACTTCAAGATAAGATATACTATTAAAATCCATACATTATTAATGTTTTTAGACTTCTAAAACCTTTTACATGAAAAAAAATGTTATAGATACAAAAACATTAATCATGTCTCTTCATTTAGCCTAAAGCTAATGTTTAGTTAGTACCAGTAATAAATATATCTTCAAAAGACAGAACAAAAGAAGATCAAAAGCAAAACAAGCTACCAAACCCAAATACTTGGATTTCATCAAGTAAAGTTGTTTATAAATTAAAGTAAAAAAAAAAAAAATGCACCTTTGTAATTGGACATGATAAATTAATAAGGAAGAAAAAGAAAAAGTGGGTAACCTGCGTATGGTGCCGATGGTTGGTTAGAACAGGGGCCGTTGAATCATGGTTGGTGAGCGGTTTGTCAATCTGCTGAATCTCATCGAAAATGAATCGTTTGGAAGAGGTAGAAGCACTGGCCGGAGCGGTGGCTTCAACGGTGGCATCGTTGTTGTCAAGATCTAAAGGAAAGATAGTGAAGAAAAAGAGAAGAGCAAGGAGGAGAAGGAGGACTAATAGTTGAATCCAAATCAGCCATGGAATCCTATAGCTCTCTACTGGGAGCTCCTCTCCTATATCGAACATGTTAATCTGCAAATATAGGTTTCATGATAATAATAACAATTAAAGAGAAAAGGGAAAGGGAATGTGTGTGTGGTGTGGGGAAGAGGAACATGGAAAAGGCTTTGGGGGTGAGGGAGTTGAATTGAAGTGGAAGAAACGTCACGGGCAGAATAAGAAAATAGAGACACATGACACGAACACTTACAAAATGAGGGATGATGTGTTACGCGCCGATCAACGCGTCATTGCAAGTTGCAAGCCAACTCCTTCCTCTATTCTCACGTCAACATAGGTAGAACGAAAGCGATTTCCCCTACCAATACCATTCTGCTTCTGCTTAAAATGCTTTTAAGATTCGGTTTATTGAAAAATTATCGGCTGAGGATAGAAATTTTTATTTTAAAAAGAAGGAAATATTAATTATATCATATTTTTGAAAATATAATAAATATTTTTTATTTTAATTAAAAAATTCCATTTCTGTAGTCTTATTCCCAATTTTAACTTCTAAGCAATGATATTATTAAATTATTTTCGTCAAAAAATGAAATGATATTATTAAATAAAAAAATTATATATACACACGCCTATATATGTGTATTATTAGTTGCTAAGAAATTTTATAAAAAGTAATTATTGTATGTTATTAATGTAAAAATTATACTACCATTTAATTTTTTATAACTATAAGGTGTTATATTTATTAAATAATATGATAATATATTATTAGATTTTATATGATAATATATAATTATTAAATTATTTTACAATTAGGGACTATGAAGATAACATTAACATATATGGAGAGATTGAAATTTCCTTGTCTCATTCAGTCATTTGTTTGTTTCGCCGATTAAAAATTGTCAACTTAATTAAAATACCACGGTATTTTTTATTTTTTTAAACTCAAGAGAGTTCTTCAGTCTTCACGAGTTAGTCATTATTGTATTGATGCGCCAAATTCGGATCCACTGCTGCTTCAAAATAAATTGGATTGTGTGCAGCTCTAAATCTATGTTTTATAATTTATTAAATTTTATTTTAAATAGAAATTTATCATTCCATGATATAAATCAAAGGTAGAGATTGTTGCAGTGTTTAGTATTATTATTATTATTGGGACCATAGACGATCCTAATCCTTGATGCACCTGTTTCTTTGAAGAATTTTGAAGCGCCGCTTCAAGGTTGAATTGAACAATTTGTCGTGACGTACATAGAAAAATAAAACAGAAAAGTTATAAATATAAATTGAAATCTACATATTTTATTGATTATTTGGATTACAGTTCATAACTCCGAGACTCTAATTTGGGATATATATACTCTGAATTTCGTCCATAAATAATATACTACTCTGGACTTGAATAATGAATATAAGCAAAAATAACTAAATTCACACATATTAAAAAAGTTGATTAAATTCATTAAATTTTTTTGGTATCATATAAAAAGTACTTGCATTGCCTAAATTACCATACATTCAATTTTATTGAAAATTGTTTGAAGTGGACATACTCTCTTACTATTGACACATGATTCATTAAATAGAGTGGTTGGAAAGTAAAATCAAAAGGTATTTTGGGTTTATCTCATTAAACAGGGTAAAAAGTAGTTAATATTTGCTTACATTTTAGTCCACCAAATGTGAGTTTTTGTTGCTTATATTCAAGTCCGGAGGGAGTATTACCTAAATAATATACTACGTCCGATCCTAATTATAAGAAATTTTTAACTACTTTACAAGGATTAAAAAAATTAGTTAATTTAGTTGATCACAATAAATTTGTCATGAATATGAATATGTACACCCTCCGGACTCGAATATAAGCAAAAAAAAAAAACTAACTCACACTAATTAAGAAATGTTAGTTAACCTCATTAAATTTCCTTGATATCATCTAAAAATGAATTGTATTCTCTAAATTATCCTTCATAGAAGACTCCAATTTTATTGAAACTTATTTCAAGTGGAAACACTCTCTCTACATGGTTCATTAAATAGGGTCATTGGAAAATAAAATCTGAATTTAAATAAAGGGTATTTTTATACTAAGTCATTAAATAAGGTAAAATTAGTTGAGATTTGCTTATATTTTAGACCACCATAAGTGGATTTTTTGTTGCTTATATTCAAGTCCGGGAGGAGTACCATTTTTACCTAATTACCATTGAATTTATTGAGACTCATTGTCTTCCTCTCCGTTTAATTACTTCTTTGTGTCATTCTCTCTTTCTATTCATTAATTACTCACCTATCTCCACTACTGGGGTATTTTTGTCAAAAAATAATTAATGCAAAAGACAATCTGAAAATTTATTATAATAAGAACCAAGAGCAACTCCCTAGAAAGTTCTTATAAATAGGACCGGAAGTAGTATTTAATAAAAAACACATTATACTTTAATATAAATATGATTTGATTTTCAAATCATTATATAAGTAAAAACAGAAAATTATTTCTTTTTTAATCGAACTATTATCCAAGCATGTCTTTAATAATTCCCACATAAATTTTATTTAATAATAAAAAGTGTATTAAAAAATCATGATGGAAAAATACAATTCTTTTAGATAAATATGTTTTTCGTTCATGTAAAATTAGTTAATTTTGCTTTTAATCCCTATAATTTTTTTATTAAAGCGTCCTTTCAATTTATTATTTTTTTTACAATTAATCCAACTTTTATTATAGCATATGTCAAGTGTCAGGTATTGATGTGACATTTTTTCTCCCTCCTAAATGTGACTTATAGTAATTCTAGCGGTTTTAAACTACCGAAAATTTACGCAATATTTCCCTTTTCTCACCACCACTCGTTTAGCCCCCTCAACTGCTTCCCCTCCTCCAGCCCCAATCACTCCCCTACCCCTGCTACTCCACCCCTTGCATCTCATCTTCCATTCTCCTCATCTCTGCATCTCTTGCAACCACCATCAGGGCCAACTTGAATGGTTGTTCTATTCCCAGGTGCTTGTCCCTGCACGGATCGAGATAGTCTCAACCTATTGCCATTGAATTGACCCCACCTTGCAGAACGAACATGGTCGAGAAGACCATAGTACAGGGCCTCCCTGTAGAGAAGCTTCTCAGGGATGTTGGGTTCACCAATTCATAGCAGATCCAGAAGAACGACGAAGCAATCTGGGTTGTGATCGATGAATCTCTCGCTCCTGTTTTGTGGTAATAGATTCCCATTCTCGTCCAACATTGCCCCCAACATAGAACTGCTTCCTGTATTGGCAAGGGTTGTTGCTATTATTTCCAACACTCTGCCACCAACGTTGAATTTCACCCTGTCATTCTGAACCCCATGATTTGATTCCTCCAAAATTTATCACTTTTTGAGAAACCCAGATAGGGGATTGCATGATTGGGTTCAATTCAACATAGCCTGAATTATTGGCAAATAAAGAGGAACGCTTTTTCATTGAATGGTTATGGCTAAAGGCTTGAAATTGAAGCGAAGGGAAAAGGACGTGTCATGAGATCATGGGATAGCGGATAGGGGTTAAGCAACACAAAAATTTCTGGCGGTTTAAGACCGCCAGAAATACACTGAGTGAAACTTAACAGGGGTACATGTGTCGCATGATACACGCCAATTAAAAGAGACTAATTGCAAAAGAAAATTTTGGAAGGACGTTTTACTAAAAAAAATATAAAGACTAAAAGTAAAACTCACTAATTTTACAATGACCAAAAACATTTTACCCATTCTTTTAACATTCCTATAAAAGGAGAAATGCGCTTTCTTAAATATCGAATACATTTCTAAAGAGAAGACATTTGCTACTTAGCATTTGTTTGGGTAAGACATATAAAATGGGCTTAAATAAACTTAATTTTGTTTAAGTGCACAATAATCAACTTTTGTGGAATTAATTTTAAATCAGTTTTATCCAATTCGTAAATTGTGCACTATACATTTCCAACCGTTAATTTATGTTTGGAAACTTTTCTCTTAAATGTGAGTTTTTAGTATAATTTTTTCATTTCAACGCAAAAAAAATACAATTAATCATGTTGGCTCAAATATGAGTTTAAAAACAAAATTAATTTTGATTCAGAAAGTGGACTTTACCTGCAAGGTCAGTGTTCGAATCCTAAAGTCACTACAATCTGGAGGGTTTTACCTAACTACCACCCTTAGCCCGAGGGTTAAACACAAATATGTCTGTGGGTGATTCCTGTTCAAAGTCCAAAAAAAATATTAACAAAGATTTCAAACCATATTTACATCTTTAAACATGATTCTAAATACTTCGTACGCTTATCCAAATATGTTATAAATAAAATTCCATTGGAATAGGTTAGCAAGGAGTACCGGATAAAGTACCATTAAACAAATTGAACTTTTAGGAACCATTGTTAGCACATACTACGCAAAAGTTGGCACAAATGTGTAGCACTAGAAGCTAAATTGTAACCATGGAAGTAGTTTATGATGGAATTCTTTTGTGTATTAATTGATTTAATTCTTTTTTAGGATTGAGGGTGATTTGTATCCCAACAAATTGGCCATAGGCCAACTATTTTGCATGTGAAAACCAAACGAACGAACTCAACGAAGGCACCGGTAGAACCTTTAGGCAATGAAGGAAAATGATCCTCCCCAGTAACTGGAGGGTCCTCTAGTAGAGAGATAGAGAGAGTGCATGTGGGGGTCCCACCAGTACAGCAAGTCACTATCTCTTTCTCTCTCCTATAGGACCCTCCAATTATTGAAGAGAATCCTAATCCAGGCAATGACAACGGGAAAAATATTGCTTTAGTTAAAATTGAGGGATAATAGATTAGTAGGCTAGTGGGGAAGGAGTACTTTTGGCCATCTTCATCTCAACACTCCTCAAAAGTTTCTTAAATCACTATTTTAAAAATTTTCACACTTTTTTCATACTATTATATTATTTTAAGCAACTCAGTCACTTTTTTATCTCCAACCCAATTAAGGGTGTTCACAGGTCGGTTTGGTTCGGGATCGGATTTCAAAACATTTTTGTAAGCAATCCAAACCAAACCGACAAAAAACGGGTGGGTTGTGTTCAATTTGATCTGAAATATGTCTACAAAGAAAAAATTTATATAAAAATGGATGCAAAAAGCATACCGAGCATATCAGAAATAATAATTTGTCAGAATACAAAATCAATTAAATAGATCAATGAGCCAACGTTCAAACAGATCAAGAAAGCAAAATACGGTATCAATTAAAGAGATCAATAACATGGGTGAGGTAGTGTACATTATCAAAAATAGATGAATGCGATGGTTCTACTAAATCTTATTCTTCCTTGCAGCGGCGCAATGCAACAAATATGCTTCTTCTGCTTCTTCCTTGCGGCGGCACGACATAAATTTGCTTATTCTTTCTCGCAGTGGCGCGGTGAGCTCTGCTACTTCTTCTTCCTCGCAGCGGCGCGGTCCAACAGATCTGCTTCTTATTCCTCGCGGCGCTGTGGGCACTATTGTTTCTTCTTCCTCATGATGGTCGCTCTTTGCCGCGGTCGGTGATGGCCGATTTTTCTTCCTCGTGCGACGTCTAGGTTCTAAAGAGTGAAGAAGGAATGAAGTGAACAGTGAAGTCTGAATAACTTCTCGAGACAATTTTTTACTTTAATTACTTTTTGTCGGGTTTATTTTTTTTATGTATAGGGGTTCGGTTCTATTCGAGTTACGGGTTAGATTCTTCAACCAGTTGCTCGAACCAATTTTGATCAGTTTAGTTCGGGTCCAACTCGAACGAGTTAAAAAATTTGAACCAATTAAAATGGTTTGGTTTGGTTTGTTGGGCTGATCTGAACCAATAAACACACCTAAACCCAACAACTTTCAAAACTTTTTAAATGGACCCCACAATTTACCCTACACTCACATTTTATATTTAATCCACCATTATTTATAAATAAAAAAATCTTGAACAAGCCACTTCTTGGGTTGCTGCAGGTAGCATCCCATGAGAAGTGCTAAAAACCCCCCACGATGCTCTCTAATGGTAAAAAAATAACAGAGCATCAATGCTCAAAGCTATAGCTTCCCGATTTCAAAACTGATGGAGATACTCTTATGGAACGACATTAGAGTTTCGTGCACTAGCGCAATAATGTTTTCTATCTTCTTTATAAGAAAGGTAACTCAACTTAAAACCTCACGCTCAGGGCTTGTTTGGGGTGGTTGTGGGTTTTCAATTTTTGGTTTTCAAAAAGTTTCAATCATGTTTTTAACCTCAAAACTAAAAAATAAAAACTTTTTGTGGTTTTCAAAACGTCTATTTTGAAAACCGCAAAAAGTGATTTTTAGTTTTGAGGTATAAAAACGTGATTGAATTTTTTTTAAAACTAAAAACTGAAAATTCACAATCATCCTAAATGGGGTGTAAACTACCCAGACTCTCACTATTAGATCGACCCTAATGTATTACTAAAATAGTAGTGTTGTTGATAGCATATAGCTTTGGCCTATCCGAGTTAGGAGCGGGGCAATGACAGGTTGACCCATCGAAAACAAATGACAAATAGTAATTATTTTTGTTATTTTTGTTATTAGTAAGTAATTTTATTCGTATGAATTGATCTTTATTATTATATTATATTATAAGTATGATACTCTCGTAATTTGATTAATCCTTTATATATAAAGGAGAAATCTTATTTTGATAATATTTTATTAATTATATTTTAGGGAAAAATACGTTTTTCATCCCTATAATTTGGGCCACTTGGATCTTCGTCCCTATAGTTTAAAACCTTGGTTTTTTGTCCCTCTAGTTTTAAAATCCCCTAACACTCGCCCCTGACGTTAGTCTTCTCTGTTAACTTGCTTAGCTTGTCTAACGGAAGTGATAACTCAGCCTTAGATTGGGTCCCACTCAAGCTGACTCATGTAAATGTAAAATTTATAGTTAAATTAAAAATAATTCCTAAAATTATTTATTTTCCTTTTAAAAAATTTATAAAACCCAAAATCTCAAATTGAAAGAACGTGTGTTCTATGCGATTCCAAAATTCTCCATCTCCATCTTCTCAATCCTCCCTCCTGTCTTCGTCTTCTTCGCGCTTCAGAAAATATGTCTTCGTCTTCTCAAACAAAGCTAGACCCACATAAACGTTAGGCTGACACTCCTTATACTTGAAAATATGACATTTTTTATATGAATTGTATGCTTTTAGTGCTTAAAAGTGTCTTGGAGCGAGCATCAATTTGATCTTGGAGCAAGCATCAATTTGATGCCACTGACATATTTTAACAAGTTGAGTGATGTGAAGGTTAAGCCTGCTGATGTAGAATTACTGTTCGCAAATAAGTCTACTCAAAGCCCTTATGGGATTATAGAAGAACTGCCTGTTAGAGTAGATAAGTTTGTGTACGCAGTGGATTTCATCATCACAGAGAGAGAAGTGGACACTGATGTCCCCCTCATTTTGGGAAACACCTTTTATGAAGTCTGCCAAGCTGATTGTAGACATTGACAAAGGGGGGTACCAAGTGCGTTCAAAGGATGAAAGGATCACTTTTCATATTGATAAGGGAAGCCCCAAGATTCTACAACCTCTTCAAAGTGAAGGAGATCCTACTGATGGGATCTTTCAATTCCATGCAAGGCTGCAAGAGGACAAGAAAAAAGGGATCTTGATAGAAGATCGAGATACCAAGAGAAAAAGGAGGGTTTTCAAATTTCTGAGGAAACCAAGAATGAGAGTGAAGCAGCCAGAGTATGGTTGGAAGTTCAAGAAGAGGAAAAGAACATTTTCAGCTACTGAGGAAGAAGGCAGAGAAGCAGAAACAGGGAACAAATGGATTGGAGGATGGGAATTCACAGGAAGAAGTGGCACAGAATCAACCATCATCCTCCAATTGAGGCCACCATGAAAATACAAAAAAAGAACCAGGCGTCGAGCTGAGAGACATTAAACAAGCACTTCCTGGGAGGCAACCCAACATTTTTTTATTATTTTTAATTTGTTTAGTTATTTTTTATTTTATTTTTTTTATTATTGAGTCTCTACCTGTGTAGATTAGGAAAGGGTATAGAAAAAGGTAAAATGGATGAAAACAGCAAAAAGGAAAATAAAAACTAGGCTTGTACGCTTTATATACGCTAAGCGAATAATAAAGCTCACGCGCGCTGCATATGCGCCAAGCACATAGTGCAGCGTATGCGCAACGCTTCATCTTCCACTAAAGACACGCGCTGCACCCACGCTAAGCGCAGGTGCAGCGCACGAGCGCGCTGAGCCTATTTTAAAGGAAGGGGATTCGAAATTTTTCAAATTTCAAAATCCCTTTCCAATTCTCTGAGATTCTAACTGTCATTTTTGCTGTTTTTGCCCACATACCCTTGCTTTTACCATTTCTGAAGCTATACCAGGTATGTTGTTTGTAATTTAAAAGTTTTGCACCGATCAGAATTTTTATTTGAGTCCTTGTTTTCTAGAAATCTTAGGATACGGACTTAGGCTCTTAGGACATTTTAGGATAGAAATATTTGTTTAGAAAAGCCTTAAGTCTAGGATGCATGCTGCTAGGACTTATTTAGGAGATATTAGGTGGTAGTTCATTCTTTTTAAATGCTCAATGAATTATTGCAGATTATTTAATTTTGGTACATGCTTGCTTTAATAAAATATATAATATTTTTGCATGACCAAAATAAAAATAATTGTGTTTTCATGCATGTTTCTGAATAACATGGTTTTTGAGCATTAATATTTGTTACCTACTTCTTATTATTAAATAATTAATTAGGGCTTGCTTTAACTGATCATTTTTTCATGTTCTTAATAAATTAATTAATTAATAAGGAGGTAATTTTAAAATAAAAAATTTGTGCAAATAATTAATTGAAAGATTATTTTAATTGTTGATTTAAACTGGCCATTTAATCAATTAATTTTTAATCTATTTTTATTGCATAAATAATTTTTGGTAACTAATATTGTAGATGGCACGCACCAAGATAGTGAAAGGAAGCAGTTCTAGGAATGGTGCCCAAAAGGGCAGGAGACCTCGCCAGCCACCACAGGAGGACACTGAGTTTGACCCTCGCAGGTTCCGGGACCCAAAGACCGCAAAAGCTTACAGTGACATACAAGGCTGTAACTTCATCAAGGAGAGACCTGTTAGACTCCATGAGGGGGAGTACGAGGAGTTCATATCAGAGATCATTAGGATGAACTGGGTGCGCCTCAGCAGCCCAGATGGCCACTTTGACCCTACAGTGGTGAGGGAGTTCTATGCCAATGCCCATGGACCAGACAGGACATCATTTGTTAGCGGCATTGAAATCAGATTTGATTGCGACACAATCAACGCACTACTCCAGTACCCGACACCCATGGACAGAGACCAAATGGAGTGCCAGTACCAGCTGCGGATGAGAGAGGTGGGGATCGCTGGATATGATCCTATGGACCTAGCCACTGCCCAGACCGTGTGCTTACCAGGATATTCCTTTGAGAGGAACTCATCAGGGCAAGTTGCTCGCATCTACAGAAGGCACATGACAGCATTAGCAAGGATGTGGATTGTGCTGATCCTTGCTAATGTCACACCTACTGATCATGTCTCTGACATACAGATGCCAGTAGCACACCTCATCCATACCATCCTCGCAGGCGGTGACATAGACATCTCTAGAATCATCACCGCCAAGATAGCTGACTTCATCTCCACCATCACAGACCGCAATCCTGCTACCAGGATCAGTCTAGGTTTCCCTGCACTCATCACTGCCCTCTGCAGATCTAGGGGTGTGGATGTGAACCCCACAATTCGCATCCACCGCCCTATGACTAGGGCATACATTGAGACCTACTGCACACCTTATGAGGAGGATGAGGAGGAGCAACAGCAGGAACAACCACCAGCACCAACAGTAGCAGCGGACCCAGTACTCCATCAACATCATCAACATCTTTTTGCCCAGCTGACTTCCATTCATAGGGGCCAAGTGCACCTGCAGGAGTATTTATACTCCATTAGGCCTGACCCCTACCCAGGCATGTTACCTGAGCAATTCAGGGAGTATATTCAGTGGCATGGGGACAGGCCTATTCCGCCAGAGGAGGGTGGAGCAGCATCTGCTGATGATCATATGGAGCAGGACCACCAGGACCAGGACCAGTGATTTTTATTTTCGGTGCTTTTCTTTCTTTTTCTTTATTTTTCTCTTATTTTCTTTTTCTTTAGTTATCTTCGACATGTACTTTATTTTCTTTTCATTCCCGCATTTATTTTTTTAGATTTTAGGAAGTAAAGAGAATTTTTTTTTCAAAAATCTCTGAATTTAGGCAGTTTAACTAACCAGATTAGGAAGGAAAAAGGTCTTGTGATTAATCCCATAATCAATTAAGATTAGGATACTTCACATGAGAATCTATCAGGGTAGTTAATTAAAACCAATAAATATTTTCCAAGGAATTTAGCCAAGTAACCGGTGAGTTGAGAGCCCAAACAGTAAATTGAGAGTTTTTCACACCGCTGTCTGTCAATTTTTTTTGATTGATTTTTTGGAGCTTATCCTGTTTTGGAAAATATGGAAATGACAAAGGCAAAAATTTGTTTTTCAATATATCTGCCCAGAGCCAAAAAGTCAACCTTGTTACGATTTTTCCAATTTTTTTATAACCCATTTTGAGCCCTAATTGATTATTCTTGTTCACCCAAGCCAATATATATATATCATGTCCCTCACACATTTGGGATAGAGAGCAAGGTGGCAGGTAGAAAAATAATGGGAAGAAAAGGTTGAAATTCCAAGGAGCAGGTATAGAAAAACAAAAAGAAAAAGAAGAGCACTCCCCCTTAAATCAAAAAAATAAAAGTGAATAAATTGAATAAGTTGGGGGGGGAGTGCATCTTCAAACAAGGAAAGAGGCCTGCAAAGAAGAGAAATAAATCAAGAAAAAAAATGGTGGAAGGAGAGAAAATTGAAAGCAGTGTCCAAAGATGCTCTCTATTCTAAATGTTCATTGTTTATCCAAAGAAAAACCATAATTTCTTGATAACTCAGCCTCATTACAACCTTGAAAAGACCTTTTGATCCATATCAACCATGAACAGGCTTAGGAACTAGAAACGACTATCAATCTTAGTTGTTTAGCAGTGGTGAAAACATTGAGGGAAACAGTACCCATGAGCATGAGTGAAATTCCTTGGTATTTTGTTTAATGCTTTAATTGCTACTCCTGAGAAAATTCAAGTTGCTGGTTGTGTTCTGATTTTCGTTGAAACATGGTAATATCTCTTGATCTCAATTTTTCTTGATTTAGAAAGTGACTTCTGCCTAATAAAGAGATAATGAAAAATTTTCCTTGTAATTATTTTGAGAATTTTATTCAAGGGTGATTTGAAATTTGACTGCAAGGGTGTCTTGCTTGAGGACAAGCAAGAAATTAAGTTGGGGAGTATTTGATAAGTGTAAAATTAGCGTTAATTTCATATAGTTTTTATTACACTTATCAAGGATAAAATAGTAAATTATGCCCCAAAATATCCCTTTTTATTAATATTTATAATAATTGTATTTATTTGATACAAATTTGAATATGATGCTATTTTAAATAGAAATTTTCTATTTTATGCAGAATTATAGCAGATTTGGGACAAGAGTGGAAAAAGCATCAGATTGGAGGATATTGCAGATTCAGAAATTAAATAAATAAAAGAAAATCAGAGAATCCTGCAAAGAATCTTTTCAATTCAAATCCAAGGCAGATAAATACAATAATAATTTGGATAAAGGGATAAAGGAAAACCAGATGAGATCAAAAAGGAATCAAGAGGTTAGATCCACAAATCAAGGAAAGCTGCAGCGAGTCACACGCTCCACATGCGCTTAGCGCGCGTGGAGCGCATGAGCAGATTGGCCAGGCTTCATGTGCGCTAAGCGCACATGAAGCGCGTGTCCTGATTAATGAAGCCGCACGTTGTGACGTCATTTAGTGAAGGGAAAGCTTCTGATTGGTCAAGCTTCACAACTGTTACGTCAATTAATGAAAAGGGAGCCTCTGATTGGATTAAACACTCACTAGTAACATCACAACCTGATCCCTGGATGGTTTTCCAAGTAGAGCCCTTGGCAAAGGTCACAGACACACTGATACACAGAGAGAGTAGTATAGGATTGAGAAAGGTGACAGATTTCTCAGTAGTTTGTAATGGCTACCATGAGTAGCTAAGCTCTCTAGTAGGATTTGATGTAGTAGATTCGATCCCCTTGTGTATAAGAATTCTCTTTTCTATTTTATTTATGATTCTATGCTTGTAATTTATCGGTATCTTTATGCTGTGTGTAATGCATCAACTCCGCGCGTGCGCCGAGATGGTGGGCTAGTGCTCTGGATACAAAAAGTGGAACTCCGGCTAGTATCAGAGGTAGGTGAGCATGAAGCTGTTCATGAAGCTTATTCTCGGATTGCTAAAGGTACTCGATTTAATTATATCGTAGCATAAGGATTGTATTCTAACGATCAGAGGTTCAGTGAGTGACACACCCCTCTGTAGGTGCCTTATGTGAAAGTATGGTTAAATCGATAGCGCTGATTGCAAAATACGGGGAATGTTCGGGGTCGCCAAATGCCACTTTGAATGCCTGTAGAGAATAGCTTTTGGCGTTTAATTATGATATTATAGGGGAATTTGCGGGTATGATAATTACCAGGCATGCCTTATAATTATTGTAATTAAACAATGCTAAGGTAATTACAAGTACGATCATAAATAAGGGAAAATGAGTTCGAATACACAAGGGGGGAGATGAAACGAAGTCAAATCGTAGTCCTAAATATTATTTTCTCGTGTTATCTGTGCTTATTTCATTACGAAATCAACCAAATTCTTTACGAAAACGTTTTAATTGAAAATACAATTACTATAACTCTACAAGTTAAAACCGCTCCCTGTGGATACGATAACTCACTTACTCTAAAACTACTGGACTACTGGTAAACTTGCCAGGAAACCCATCATGCATTTACATGATATGACTAGGACCATAGTGAATAATGGAGGTGTGGTCATGTGAAATTCCTAAATCATTTCTAGAGAACTATGTGGAATAGGTTAGAAATTTAAAAAGCTCTTATTTTCTATTATAGCAAATACTCAAATGGATGAGCAAACTAAAATAATAAATAGAACACTTACCTTACTACATGTTATCATCTAAAAGAATTTGAAACCATTTAAACTAAACATCGATACTTTTAGTTAAACAACCATTGCTTAATAAAATAAATGGAGCTATGTAATTCCCATTGAAGAAGTTCTGAGAATTCATAGAGTTAGTTAAACTTCAAAGGACATATTAATAAAAGTATTTTCCTCTGATTTCTTTCTCTTTCCTATCCCCGAAATAGAACTTGTCTTCTTAGTTCATAAAAGAGAAAGAGTAATAGTATTTATACAATAACCTTTTATACAACATATACAACAGCCACGTCTCATTGTGTAAAAAATTGGAATAAAAATAATAATAAGCAATGAAACATGTTATCTGGATGTTGACAAAAAAGGTTGTAGCAAAGTGACAACATAAAGACTATTTTTTTAAAAAAATAATAGAAATGAAGCAAAAACTTTACCTGCGACATTGTTACCTTTGTTTTTAAAAAATAATAAATAATATTTGAAATTGAAAAAATAAGATAAAAAAAGAGAGAGATGTCAGTGAAGTAGCCGATGTGGGCAACCGATGTGGGGCACCGAGCAACCAATCCGATGAAGGTGTGAGTAAGGCAACCGAACCAATGTGGGAACCGATCCGATGAAGGTGTGAGTGAGGCAAGCGAACTGATGTGGGCAACCGATCCGAGCTGTAATATAATGTGAACAAGTTATAATGCTTACGTCGGTTGGTTACAAACTTTTGTTTATAGGTTATAAACTTTGGATAACTTACATAAAAAGGTGAGAAGGAATTATGTACATGTCTTTCCATTTTTAATTTTTTTAATTTGTTACATTTATTTTATTTTAAATTCAAGAACAACTTTTTTATGACATTTGATGTGGCGGCAGGTTTTCTGGGGTGACAAGCCATTTTCCTTTAAGATAATTAATTTATATAACATTTCATATAACACACTTTTTTTCTCTCCATCATATCACCTACCACATCTCACACTTTTCTCTCTTCTATTTCTATTTCTCTCATAGCTGTATAGAGATGTTGTATAATATTGTTGTATAAATGTTATTTCTCTTTTCCTTTTGTTTCTTTTAAAATAAAACAAAAAGACTCCATTGAACTGTTGTTGTATGATTGTATTAAAGGTTGTTGTAAAAACAGTATTACTCAAAGAGAAATATGACTTTTTCATCAACAAAATTATAATACAAAACTTTGTTTAATTAGGTGTTGCTTGATCACGATAAGAGATATTAATAACGGCCCCAATTGAAAAAATAGTTAAAAAAACTTAACAAAATCCAAAGCTATTTAAAGAATTTCCAAGAGGTGCTCAACGAGGATCACTCACTTGTATGAAACTGAAGGCTGAAAAATAGGATCAAGGCAATTTAATGTCCGAGGATCCATCCAAGTAAAGCGGCAGAGTTGTTAAACAAACTAGGACGCTCAAACTTGAAAGTAACCTGGCCTTTCCCTCTCTCTGATGGCACTGATCTTCTCTTCCTTGTTCGCCAACACCACCGTCGACGACCAATGGGGGAGTCAAGATCATCTCTATCATCACTCACCTCAACATCTCTACGTTCTTCAACATCATCATCAAACCCTCCCCTCCCCCTCCCTATCCCACCACCCCCTCCTCGCAAAATCTCCCTCCTCCAACCCTCCCAAAAGAAAAAACACAAACCCAAAATGGTTCGTGTCTTCCGCTCCGTCTTTCGATCTTTACCCATCCTAACCCCCACTTGCAAATTCCCTTCGCTCCCCGTTGGAATCCAAGACGGTACTCACCACCACCACCACCACCACCACCACCACAAGATCGTTAACGGCAGTAACGGCGTTAAGATTTCCGGCACTCTGTTTGGGAACCGCAAAGGACGCGTTAGCCTCTCTGTTCAAGAGAACCCGAGATGCCTCCCTACTTTGGTGGTTGAATTGTCCATGCAAACAAACGCGCTTCAGAAGGAGATGGCTGCAGGGATGGTTAGGATTGCACTTGAATGTGAAAAGCGGGCAGAAAAGGACAAGACGCAGTTAAATGATGAACCGTTATGGACTATGTATTGTAATGGGAAGAAAACTGGTTATGGTGTGAGGAGGGAAGCTACAGAGGAGGACCTTAATGTGATGGAACTTCTCAAGGCTGTGACTATGGGAGCTGGTGTTCTTCCAATGAAATTGGATGTTGATGATGTTGTAGATGAAGAGTTGGCTTATATGAGAGCCCCTTTTGAGCATGTAGTTGGGTCAAAGGATTCTGAGACTCTCTATATGTTGAGTCCTGAGGGAAATACTGCTGGGCCTGAACTTACTATATTTTTTGTGAGGATTTAATTAAGGATCCATCCACAGTTAATGTAGAAAGGTCTTGTAAGTTTGATGATGTTCACAGGTTTGTGCAGTGAGTGACTGAGTTAGATCTGATTATCCAGAACTAGGGTAGTAAAAATTGTTGTATACTCATTATGCAACCATATTTTATATATATGTGACCCTTTTTTTTTCTTTCTTTTATTCCTTTAATTTGGACAAGCATTTTTGCATTATATAGCTAATGTTTATGCCTTTCTTGCTACGTTTAAATAGTTCTTGGATATTGAAGGGTGTGAATGGGTATTGTCCTGAGCCTGAAACAGAGTTAACGAAATCTTAACAATCACACGCAAGCCTCCAATATATATTGTCAATGGTTTGTTCTATGTATGTGATCAGTGCTCTTGATGAAATCTTAAAAGATGACTCACAATGAATGATACTGCCTCTTGTCCGGTGCTTACTGTTAATTTGTTTGATCCTTTTTATGAAACATTAACATTCTTTTATAAAAAATACCTTTAATTATTCCTCAACTCGTTTCAGTCAACAAGCAGGAAATTAATTGAGTAAATCCCCAAAATTCATTCTCAAACTTGTCATAATTACATGAGTTGTATTCTAATTTTTAAATATTCATTATATTAGTCATTTAACTTTCACATTATTCTATCACATTAGTCCAACCAATTTGATGAATAATATAAAATTAAAAAACTATTTATACAATTAATTTAATTTAAGTACTAATGAGTAGAGAGATGACAAATTCAAGAACTAAATTGAGAGATTACTCTAAATTAATTTCCTGAACTAGAATTATAAAAAATAATTAAACAAAATTGTCTCTGATTTTTTTATGGATAAAATTGCCTCTAATTAATAAAGACTCCATAATTTTAAAAATAATTCTAACACGATAATATAAATTGTGGATTAGGATTCTCTCCGGTTTAAAAAAAAAAAAAAAACTGGACACCATCATAACCATTCAAAATATTTATTTTACATATAAATTAAAGTATGAAAAAATCAACTTATACTTCATAGCCATAAATTAAAGGGACTACATACTCTGGAGTTAAAACTCAAATGTAGAGTATCCGTGTGCATAAATTATTCACAAACTTAATATTATCATTTGATATAACCAAATCAATAATAATTTTTTATGTTCTCATTTTTTTAACACTTATTTTTTTATCTCAATTTTTTATTATATCATTCATTTTTTCACTTTTGGTTATATAAGTTTTTTTACACCTCTTTTATCCAAAAATAAAGTGTAAATATTTTATTTTCCAAACCAAATTTTTTCTAAAAATTATATTTTTACACTTAAGAAATATATGTGGAAAACGTAAAATACAGAGATAAAAAATTAAAATAAAAAAAAATTGAAGAGGTGATAATTGATTTATAAGAAATCACAAGGAAGGTAAAAAGAAATAAATGTGAAAGAAAGTATTAAAATATTATTTTTTGTTTAATCATATATATCCTTTTATGGGATGCAATAAGCCGAAAAAATCCATATAGTGGTAGTGTTTGCTATTTTTCTCTCTGTTTTCAAAGAAATATTTTCCTATGCATTCCATGAGTTTGCTGTAGAATATGGTAAATGTAATTATCCTAATTATATTGAATAGGGTAAACTCTAATAAAGCCAATTGTGTATTCCAGGAGTTCTCGGTGCTGCATCCTCAAGGAGCATGAAAAAGAGATACGAGTATGGATTTTGATAATTGCTTTATTTTGGGGGAGAAGGAAAAACCGGGGAAGAAGCATGCATGTGATTAGTTTAAATTGACTCTTTTAATTTTAGCCTTATATTTAATATTAAATCCTCTCACTCTTACATAAAAATACCTCTAGCATTGACAAAAAATAAGAGTGGGCTAACGCTCCTAGCGGAGATTTTTTCATTTATAAAACTCTAATCTGAGACATATTTAAAGGGAATAAACATCCTAAAATACTACTATAAATTATTATTGTAAAAAATAAAGTTAAAATTAAATTCGTTAATATTCAGTTAAAAAGTAAATTAAAACTAAAAAAGTAAGGAACAGAGCATGAATATGAATAGAAAGCGACAAAACAAATCAAGGAGGTACGTTGATGTCGGATTTTTGCCTCGGATCAAACAGTGATGACAAACTGGTTCTTGTTCTCTCTCTCCTCACGCATTTCCTGCGTCCATTCCACTCCTCTCCTCGCTCCTCATCTGAATAGAAAATTTTGAAACAGATTGATTGATTGGTGTCTGTCTGTGTGGGGAACTGGAAAGAGATGGCTCTCACTCTCACTCTCAGCATCTCAGTGAGCTTCCCGCAAGTACACTTACACTCTCTCAAATCCAAACCCAAACCAACACTTTCTTCCTTCACATCTGCTTCTTCCAATTCCTTAGCTCAAATCAGTGTCGGTGAAGATTTACCTTCTAACTACGGGGATTGGGTTCCCAAGCCTGACCCTGAGCTTCGCAGAAGAGCCGGTATTCTACTCCATCCGACGTCGTTTCGAGGCCCCTATGGGATCGGCGATCTTGGTGATGAGGCCTTCCGTTTCATTGACTGGCTCCATGACTCTGGTTGCTCCCTTTGGCAGGTTCTTCCTCTTGTGCCTCCTGGTCGAAAGGCTAACGAAGAAGGATCCCCTTACTCCGGCCAGGTTCTCAATTTTCTTCTTTCTTCATTTTCTAACTCTTCAATGCAATTGGATTAATTTGATGTTTTGCTTTTCAGGATGCCAATTGTGGCAACACCCTCTTGATCTCTCTTGAACAACTTGTTGAGGATGGATTGTTGGAAAAACACGAGCTTCCCAAACCAATGTGAGAATTTTCATAAATTTGAAAGCGACGTAGTTTTGAGGGATTTTCTTTCTAGTGTTCCCTGTTTTTGCGTATCTTACTGTTATTATTAAATGAATGCAGTGATGCAGAGCGCGTCAATTTTTCGCTTGTTGCTGACCTTAAGGATCCTTTGATAACTAAGGTAAGATATTTAGAAGAAGCATCGTTACTGTGAGTGTTGGTGTGTTTTCCTTGAGAAGTTTTCTAGCCATTTCATCAGCCACACTAGTTTAATCAATGGAATTTTGCTAGGAAAAAACTTATAGTTTTTGCTTGAATAATAGTCTACCAATGCAATGTTATTTTCTTGGAAAAGCCTAGTATTACAATGTTGAATTACAAAAAACCACAAGTGTTCTATAATTAGTGTGTGTTTGGCTTTACACAGAATCCCGTTATAAATATAGATCCAGACTAACGCTAGCTCCTCTAGCGTTGAGTGTTGGCTTGAATCCACGTTTGTAACGTGGTTTTAATGGAAACCAAACACACTATTGGTCAGTCAGTGGTCTGTAGAGGCTTTTTTGCCTTTTCTTTTACTCTTCCTTTCTTACATCATTGAACTTTTCAATATCTCGTGTGTCTGGCACTTTATGTCAATTTTCCTCTCACTGAAATCCTATTTATAGGCTGCAGAGAGGCTCATTTCAAGTAAAGGGGAACTCAAATCACAGCTCGAGAATTTCCGTAGGGACCCTAACATATCAAGTGAGACACTCATTTAGCTGCAATTTTTATTTTTTTTGTATCTATGCATGCATGTTATCTCCGGTGGTTCAGTTTAGAGATGGTAACATGCAAATAAAATTGATTAATATTTCATGTAAATGCAATGTAGGCTTAGATACCTACCTCTTTTCTTTTGCCTTTCTTTTTTTGCAGCTTGTGGGGACTTCTTGATTCTCCTGTTTTGTATCGTTTCCTCGCTTAATGCATTTTCCATTTATCCAAAAAAAAAAATTCAACTAGGAAATTATTTAAATAAAACATAGAAACTTGTTGTGATGGAAAAATGCAATCAAACACAAAGCAATAACATCCAGAAATCTCCTTAATTCCTGTACAATGATTTGGCCAAGATAAATAACCAGTTCAAGTTAGAAATGAGTTAAGAATCGAATGCATGTGAATGTTTCTTGTGGATGCTTGCATGTTGGAGCTGGCTTAGTGGTTCTAGGATTATGTGTTGCAGAAGCTGGAAGGAAGAAACATTAGGATTTGTGGCAGTAATATGTAAAATACTGAGGGGGGCAGAAGACTTGAACATTGAGAAATTGCTTATGCATTTCTTTCTTCAAGAGTATAAATGAGGATGCATGCATCAGTCTGAACTTTACCTACATTCTTTTTTTTTTCTAAGGCTTTCCTTCTTTGGTTTGTAAAACTCATTAGAAGATTTCTTTTTGTAAGGCTGTAATATCTTTTCAATGTTGTAGGCTGGCTTGAAGATGCAGCTTATTTTGCTGCTATTGACGACAGTTTAAACACATTCAGCTGGTACAATTGGCCTGAACCTTTAAGAAACCGCCGTCTTGTAGCTCTAGAAGAGATTTACCAACAAAAGCAACATTTTGTAAGATCATAAAGAATCCTTCTAACTATAATTATCATTAACACTTTCTCATTGAATATCTACTCATAGCCAGAAGTGGTCTTGATGAGTCATTTATACTTTTGCATGCAGATAAATGTATTTATTGCACAACAGTTCTTGTTCCAAAGGCAATGGCAGAAAGTTCGCAACTATGCACAGAGTAAGGGAATCAGGATAATGGGAGACATGCCCATATATGTTGGTTATCATAGTGCAGATGTTTGGGCAAATAAGAACCAATTTTTACTGGTAAGTAATCTGTGAAGAATATGTCTCTGAAGTCTGACCTAACCTTTTTTCAGAGCATTTTGTACCGTGTGATCATATAATAATCTCCCTTTATCTGACAGAACAGGAAAGGCTTTCCTCTTTTAGTTAGTGGTGTTCCTCCTGATGCATTCAGTGAAACCGGTCAGCTGTGGGGCAGGTGTGATGTCAATCCCATGATAAATGTTTTGCCATAAATCTTAATTGTCCACGTTCTTTATTCAATTCTTGTCCTGATTTCAACATAATGATGATCTTTCATTTTTCTTAAAGATATTTGCTTACCCTGCAATCATGGTCAGCAAGACATGTCCCCTGACTTATGTCATTTTTCTACCTTTCATATTTCCATGCATTGACCATCTGTGACTGTATGACAACATATCCTACATGATTATTTCTATAACCCCTTTTTTGGCATTTTTTTTCTTTGGTGTTTCTTTTTATTGTAATAATTGCTAACATATTTTATTGGAGTAAATTGCAGTAAGCCTCATGTCTCATTTAGATTACCAGTTTCTTATTTTTAATATTTTCACATTTTAATGTAAAAGCCCTCTGTATGATTGGAATGCCATGGAGAAAGAAGGATACTCATGGTGGATACGCCGCATACGACGTGCACAGAATTTATATGATGAATTTAGGATTGACCACTTTAGAGGATTAGCTGGATTTTGGGCTGTTCCCTCTGGTGAGTCTACAAGCTTATTTCACCTTTTTTGCTTGGATTTATGTTTTCACAACACATTTATGCTCTATATATGTGCAGAAGCAAAAGTAGCTATGGTTGGAAAATGGAAGGTCAGAGTCCGTCATTTTGTTCTACTTCTACCTTTGATTTATTTGGTCAAACTATAATATGCTCCATATCATTTAAATGACAGGTAGGACCTGGAATATCCTTCTTCGATGCCATTTTCAGAGCTGTTGGAAGGATTAATATTATAGCAGAAGACTTGGTATGTATTATCAAAACTAGTTCTGAAAACGTTTTCATTCATACATGACTCTTGCTAGAGCAAACCCTTGTAATTTTTGGTCTGTGATTTATGGAAGGGAGTTATCACCGAGGATGTAGTCCAACTAAGAAAATCCATTGGAGCCCCTGGAATGGCTGTTCTCCAGTTTGGTAATGATTAATTACTAATTTTGTTTATCATCCTTCTTTATCATACTTGTAGTTCCTAGTGCCTGAATATAGCCTATTTCACTTTGTCCAGCGTTTGGAGGTGGTGCTGATAACCCTCATTTGCCTCATAATCACGAGTGCAATCAAGTTGTATACACAGGGACTCATGACAATGACACGGTAAGAATTTCTTCTGCCATACATTTGCCGATGCTGCATATTTATTTTCTTAGAAAGGACCTGGGTATGTACTTAGAAGTCAGTCAAAGATTTACCAATGCAGCCAATAAGATAAGATTTGTGATATAAACAACTAATTTTTTTTATAAAATGTTTTAGCTGTTGAGATAAATGCATGCCACCGACATCTAAAATTTATGATATCTTAGTTGTTTTATTTCCATACTTAGAATCATGTCTTAAAAAATATTACCTGACAATGCTAATAAAGCTTGACAAGAAGTGTCTTTCTGCTACAGATTGAAGGTTGGTGGGAAACTTTGAACCAAGAAGAGAAAACCAATGTGAGTGCCATAGCTGATATGTAGCGGTGAAATGTTATTTTTAAATGAAGTTGGATTAGAGTTCTTCATCTCCTATATTTTTCATGTTTCAGGTATCAAGGTATCTTTCATTAACTAGGGAAGGTGATATGTCATGGGCGCTAATCCAGACGGCACTGGCTTCTGTTGCTCAAACAGCAATAATACCTATGCAAGATGTTCTTGGACTGGGAAACTCTGCCAGGATGAATATTCCTGCAACTCAGGTAAAAGTTTATACATAGTGTTCACAATTATTCTAGCAACACTAGTTTATTCAACTAGAATAAAGAAAATACAAATCTTTTAGATGACTTGCAAACTCTGGAGAATTTTTTTAGCCCCCTCCCGTCAACCAAATTAAATGAATAAAATTATGAAATTGTTGATCTCATGACCAATGTAGTTTGGAAACTGGGGTTGGAGGATCGCGAGTTCTGTGAGCTTTGATAGCTTGGAGCGGGAGGCAGCCAGACTTCAAGAGATGCTTTCAATGTATGGCCGGCTTTGAACATGGAATCCTTTTTTGAGTGTAAAGCATAAGAGTTTGCTTTGTAACTGAATCTTAAGTGGATGGAAAATGCTGAGCCCAAGTGCTTATTCCCAAGTTGCTGGAGTATGGACGATGTTGATCAATCAAAGCTGGGATTCCTTGTGTTGATCAAGAAATTTGAGAAAGCAGGATGCTTCTGTGAAAAGTTGTAATGATACTGGGTGATCTGATGCCATCATCTGAACCGTTTTAGGTGACAGAACTATGCCATGCCCACAAAATTTGAATCCTGAAAGTTCAGAATGAATTTGTAATTGTAATCAGAAAGATGGTATGGAGATTTTTTTCTAAATTTTTGTATAAATTCAAGTTTGTTTTGCTAATGTCATGCGATTCCAAGGATAAGAACCCAAAAAATCTGCATCTGAGCTTGTTCATACTGTCACAAAAGCCAAACTCTTACTTCGTGTAATGATATACAACATGTTCATTAAATTAAGAAAAAAGTAGCATGTTATCAATCATCAATCCACCAGAAATACACCTTCAGGGCATCATGGCCTCTCTTGAGCATGCACAAATCTGAAACTGGCAAAGCATCTGCGATTCTATTTTTCCTATTATAAAACATTAGAAGCCAAATGCATTAAATTCTTATTAGTATAATAAATATACAAATTCTTAAACCTATGTCCTTACCTAATGAAAGACGGTTACAATTATTCCAAAAATTTGTTTATCCTGCTGTAAAATTTGGGTTTCTTTTTACTAGAATTCTGATGATCTTCGAATGAATTTGGTCAAAGCTATCATGGCTTCATTTACCGGTTTCATAAGCAAGCTTGGAGCCGCAGCAGTAATCTTTTTACTTAGTGTTTGGTTACCCAAAAATGTTGCGAAGAAGATCTGGTTGTCATGTGAACATAACTTGTACAATCACTCAAATGTTTTGCATGCGGTGATAATAGCAATAGGGTGTTTCAATGCAATACAATTTAATTGGAACCGCAAGAACCAATCAAAACCGATCCAATCGATTAGATGATTAAATGAGAAAATCAAAATCGATTAGATGATTAAATGAGAAAATCAAAATTATTGGATGATATTTTTCCCTCAAAACCGATCCAATCCAATTCGTGAACACCCCTAAATAGCAATAGCATGCTCTCATCTCAACAACATATCAGCAGCAAATTGACCCACCACACCCACCACCATGTCATACCCTAAAGGCCTAAGGGTATGTTTGATTTATAATTAGGTAAAATTGATTTTGATAAATTTATAAAATCAATAATAGGAGATGGATGATACACGATTTATGAAACATGTTAAAAGGAAGTGATTTAAAATCAATCCTACTAAACAAAATTGACAACACTGAGATATTTTTGCACTCTTTAGCATATGTTTGGATGGTTGTTTATATTAGACGCATATCTTTCTAATACAATAACGTGTAGCTTCTTGAATTTGAGCGTCCATAAAAAATAACACATCTCACACATCGCAATTCTAAACAAGTTATTAATATTCTAAATACTTACTTTTATAAATCACACATGCATTTTGATATTGAACTTGTTTTTTTGGAAAATTACAATTTGGGGGCCTCTTTCTTCAACATATAGCCTATAGAGTGCCCTTTTTTCCCCTTTTCTTCCAAAATTGAGTTAAGAGTATTTAAATCTATATATAACCAGATGAAACCATCCACAAGAGCCAGCTAACTCCTTTAAAAAATAAAATAGTTGTTGAGAGTGGGATTTGAACCCACGCCCTTTCGGACCAGAACCTTAATCTGGCGCCTTAGACCAACTCGGCCATCTCAACATTGATGTTACATCACTGAAAACGATTATACAGATAAAAGTAATTTTCACAGTAATATTCAAAAGAAATATTTGCGCAGAAGCTCAACGAGGGAACCGGCGGAAGCAAGCAAAACATGTCATCCTCAGAAGAAGGTGAAACTGAAACTCAGAGTCAGAGAGAGTGCGAGTGCGAGTGCGAGTGCGACAATCTGATCCCGTCCCTTCCAAACGACGTCGCTGTGAATTGCTTAGCTCGTGTTCCTCGCTCGCAACACCCAACCCTCTCCCTCGTTTCCAAATCAATTCGCTCCCTTCTCTCTTCCCCACTCTTCTTCAACGCTCGTTCCCTCCTTCACTCTACACAGCACCTTCTCTACCTAACCCTCCGTACACGCGCCGAACCTACCCTCCAATGGTTCACGCTCCACGACAACCACCTCGTCCCCCTCCCTCCTCTCCCCTCCCCCGCCATCGGCTCCGCCTACGCCGTCCTCGGCTCCACCATCTACGTCATCGGCGGCTCCATCAACGACATCCCTTCCTCCCGCGTCTGGCTCCTTGACTGCCGCTTCCACCGCTGGCTCCAAGGCCCCTCCATGCGCGTCTCCCGTGAGTTCGCCGCTGCCGGCGTCGTCGACGGCAAGATTTACGTCATCGGTGGCTGCGTCGCCGACACGTGGGCCAGGTCCGCCAACTGGGCGGAGGTGTTTGACCCTGCTGCCGGCCGCTGGGAGAGGGTGCCGAGTCCCCCGGAGGTGCGGGAGAAGTGGATGCACGCCAGTGCCGTCGTCGATGACAAGGTTTACGCCATGGCGGATCGCGGTGGCGTGGCGTATGACCCTAAGAGCGGCGCGTGGGAGAGCGTGGGGAGCGAGCTGGACCTCGGGTGGAGGGGGAGGGCGTGCATGGTGGATGGGATTCTTTATTGCTACGATTACTTGGGGAAAATCAAGGGATTCGATGTGAAGCTAGGATTGTGGAAGGAGTTGAAGGGATTGGACAAGGGTTTGCCAAGGTTTCTGTGCGGAGCCACTATGGCTAATGTTGGTGGAAAGTTGGTTGTCGTTTGGGAATGCCAAGAGAATGGGAAGGAAATGGAGATTTGGTGCGCTGAGATTGAAGTGAACAAGAATGAGGGTGGGGAATTGTGGGGTGAAGTTGGTTGGTTCAATAACGTTCTTTCTGTTCCAAAAGGGTGCTCTATTGTCCACTGTTCTGCTGTTGCCTTGTGATCACTTTGCTACCTATCACATTGCCTGCCTTATGAGGTACTCCACTCTTTATTTTCTTTACTCATTTACGATTCTGGTTGAATTGTTGTAGAAAAGGAGTAGGAGTAGATGGATTTATGTTTCAACATGAACTTGTCCGGTGGCAATTGGTTAACTCATTCCTTTGTTTTTTTCATTAGACTAGTTTGGTGGCATATGTGTTGTGTCTTGGTTAAAAGAATGGCCGTCAATGATGCACTTGGCAGTTTGCATGATGAAAACTTAAACTTGGTATAGAAAAGTTAACACTAGTCATAACTTTTCAATGAATTGTTTTCAGTATGTTCCGTTCCATACTTCCATACATCCATTACATGGGTGAGTGCAATGTGGAGTTCAGATTATGTAGTATGTACAAAATTTAAATAGGAGGAAAACTGTTGCTCATTCTCAATAGCATATTGGTTAACACTTAACAAGGTTACTGGCTTATTCAGTATCAACTAAGGTAACTAGTCCGAAGCTTCCAATGATGACTAGAATAGAAACGATGGAAGAATAACCATAGGGAAAATTTTGATAATGGCCTTAATTTTGTGAATTTGGTTTGACTCCTAATTGGCATATAGCTTTTGAGCTTGAGAGTTTACTTCTTCAGTAAATTCGACATGTTATATTCTTCTTATTCATTCTAATTTTAAGGTGTTGTACTTTTTCTCCCCTCTCTTTGGTAAGCAAGATGTTCTGATTTATAGTTGTGGTGGTGCTGAATTTCTTTTTGCTTTATTTCAGGTCACCTGTTTCTACCAACACATGTCCTGCAGGATCAAGATCCTGAAAATGATGTAACGAGGGCATCTCATGATTTTTTTCAGTAAATTGCTGCCACTTGATCCAACAAGTTCCTTTCTAGTTTGATCAGATGACACTGATATTTATAGCTCCAATGATGTATGAATAAATAGGAGCTCCTCAGATAGTTGTGAATCTTTACAATTGTATAGTTGGTGTGTATATAGCACTTCCATAGTTCCACCATGTCATCTTTACCTTGTCTTTGAAGTTTGTATCTGAGTGAATTCGCAAGTTGAGTTAATAAAGTGCAGTAACTTAAGTTTTGAGGTTTATATTGTTCCACTTTTACCAGGTTAGGCACATTTTAAGGAAGTTGTGAGGCTTAACTCACTTGGACAAAGTGGACAAGACCTTGTGGAAAACGTAGGCTTATGACTATCATTCTATCAAAGATTGTTTGTTGGTTGTAATGGGCGTTACTGAACAAACGCTGCTGCACAATGTATGGCGTATGTGTCAATTCAGTTGAATGTAATGTCATGTGACATTTGCATTTGGTTCGTCTTTCTGTTTAATATTCTATGAGAGGGCGCATTGGCTCTATAGAGCAATGCTTGATGCCATAACATCCCCTCACATCTCTTCTTAAATGCATGGTTGGCACTTGGCAGTATCAAAGTCTAGTTGCGTAGAAGATATGGTATGATCAGTTTAGGTCTGAAGGGATTTGGGTGGAAGGAATGTCTAACGAGCATTACTCGGTTCTCTTCTCCATGATGCATCCTTGTGCTTGTGGAATGGAAGTACAGAAGTTTCTCAGCGACTTTGAAACTCAGTGTACTTAACTTGAACAAAAACGTTTATTTCATGTTTAGCCCTGGCATGGCAGTATGGCACCCATTACTCTGTTATTTGGATAATCATGTGACATTTTTTGCTTCTATTTATATCTAAATAAAGTAAAATATTATCTTTCACTTTTGTATCTTTAGTGGCATGTTTTCTCTCTCATAATTGGGTAAAATTTTAAATGTTTATATAGTTTAAAAATTTCTAATCAGATCTTTATGTTTTAAAATGTTTTTTAAATAAGTCTTTGCCTATTATTAAGATTTAGCTATTTTTGTTAAATTACATGAATTTATTTAAAAATTTAGATAAACTGTAAAGATCTATTTGATAGATATCACAATTGAATAGGTTCTTATAATTAACCAAAATTAATAGCTGTTAGCAGGCAAGGATTTATTTAAAATTTTAAAATATATAAGGACTTTGTTTGCAATGAACTTATAAGAATTTACAACATAAATTAACGTAATTTTATTTGCATTCTTATAATCTTATTATGAATAAAATAAAATTAAAGAAAAAATCGTGTTCATCATCTCATTGGCTCAAGTTTTAAAATTTGCAAGAGGTTGTGAGAAGGTAAATTATTATGAATTCAGTCCAAAGATAAAAGGTCTTTTAAAATGATACGCCAACAAGGTGCAAGAATATCTTTGGTTTTACTACATTTTGTAGGGATAATAATAATCTTGTTAGTGCTTAATTCATGCATGTTTGTGATTGTTTTTACGTTTGATCCTTTGCAAACCATCAAACCTAAGTGTATATTTGGTTTGACATTAAGAAGGGATCAAACTTAAGTTTAGACCTCTCAACGCAACTATTTATAACGTTTCCAACGTGAACTGATTTATTTATCCAAATCAAATTAAAACAAACATCGGATCTATATATATACACCAACAAACAGAAAATATGTAAATTTTATATACTTGCGTGTCAGATTATGCTAACATAAATTAATTAAGTACAACACTTTGCATTACATCATTATTTTCTCCAAACAAAAAGGATACAGAACACTGCCACGCTTATAGTAATTTGCAGAGGAAACTACAAGCAATTAAAACATGCTTGTGTTTGTGCTAACATTATGCTTAATGGTCATCTTCACCCTTTAGAAAGCCTTTGATTTGTTCTAACGCCTGAGAAATACAAAGGCACAAATTACATAAACATCAATTATACAAATGTATATCTAATTTTAGCTTACAGGAATATTTCAGTTGGCCAAGAGCAGAGAAAAATGAAGAGTGCAGAAGGTGACAGACCTCCACTGCAATAATAGTTGGAGATAAATCTGAGACATCTCTTTGGCCCAGTTTTGCTGCTATATCTGCACAAAAGAACATAACACAATCATAAATGGATATATATTATCTAGCATGCATACCATGAATGGATATTTAATCTGAATGTCATGCTTCATTGGACAATCTTTAAAGACTAAACTATCCAGAACATTAACATCAAGAAAATTTAGGCTGCATAAGTCACAGGAGTCAATAAATAAATAGCAACTCCCTTTCCTGTTCTGTTCCCACAACTCTTATTTTAAAAGATGAAATAACATTTGCAGCATACTTTCCAAGTAGACCCTGGCATTGGCATTGGCATATGCTTCACTTCTTTCCTCAAAAAGAGCAGACAAACGCATGAGAGTCTGCAGGTGAATTCCAAAGGATAAAATTATTTAGTGGGAAAATAATTTTGATTAAAATTCCCAGCTAAGATCAGTTCCTCCATCTATGTGAATTAAATTATTAATGATTACTATCTTACCTTTTGCAAAAGAAAAATACTCTTAGCATGAAAGAGAAATAATTTACCTTTGTGTATGCATCTCCTGCTTCACAATGTAGAAGTGGGCGAGAATTAGTTCCTACAGCTGTTATTCTCCGAGCTAAGGCATCTACAGGTACATCCAACCAAACACTAATCCCCTGGTGCATATATTTCCTGCCAATATACAAGTGTGAGTTAAGACTGACATAATAGAGAAGAGTTAACTGTAAAAATGAAGGTAAAACTTTTATCATTAGTGTGTTAATTATTATACCAATTGATGGGCCTCACAACAGCACCTCCACCAGTAGATATCACATGCCTATGCATAGTTGACAGCTTCCGCAATACCTCAGTCTGCAACCATAAAAAAACCTTGGACAATAAATAGTAAATGTGATGATAGAACCACAGAAGAAAAGGAACAATTCACAACACCCCCCAAGTGTTTTTATTGCAAGACAGTTGGACAGTAATTGGGAGGTTTTGTAGTGTCTTGTTAGCACATGTCATCATTAGATATTAATTAGCCACCTACTTAGGCTGATACCAAACTAATTGTCACAACAAATGATCAAGCACATGCTATATGGCCAAACTAACTGTAGAACTTAAAGATTTAATACATATGTCCCTCCCTTGACTGGGCAGTGTTTAGGTTACAACAACACCTTCATTTAGGATCTATTGTGGAATAGCCAGTATTATCACTATAACCATGAAGAAGGGCAAGCAATAAATATGGTGTTGTTTGGGCCATCAAATTGATTTCCTGAAGCAGACAGAGTCTTAAGACAACACCCAGGGATTGTGATCCACAATCAGTAACTGTCTCCTGTGCCTTTTCCAAGAGAGGTGGATTTATTGGGGGACAGGGAGAGGGACGATCAACTATTTTATTTTATTTTTTTTAAAAAAGATATGTTATTTGTCACAATTTCTTTCTATGGAAACTTAGTGCAGACCAATCTCCTCCAAGAGAAATACTAGCATAGAGGCATGACAAGGTTTAAAAGTAGTTTTCTAAAATAATTATATGGCAAGTTAATTAACATGGAATTTTGTAGAGAAGTTTTCATGCAGTTTATCATATTACTGTGAAAAAAACCTTTTCAAACCAAGTAGATAATAGTGACAAAAAAGTTAACATGAAAAAAATATTGTTTTAAACATTTCTAGTATAAATCACTAAAACTATGAAATAAAATGAAAATAAGATAATATTTTTGTAGTTACTCTTGTAAATAGAAAGTAAAAAACTCAAATCAAATAGCCCAAAAAGTTCAAAACCTTCAGAAAATTCCTCATATACTGAGGTGCAGGTAAACTGGAAACATTGTGCGTTTTAGTGTGTGTTTGGTTTAGCGTTAGAACGTGATAAAATCACATTTGCAAAGCTACAAATAGTTGCGTTGAGAGGTCCAAACTTGAGTTTGGCTCATCTCAACGCTAAACTAAACACACACTTAATTTAACTGACCTCCTTATCACGAAAAAAAGCCTCTCCATAGTGCTTGAATATATCAGCTACAGAAGTTCCATCAACTTCCTCCTCGACCAAGTCATCACTGCTCCCATAAATGCAAAATAATAATAATAATGTAAAAATATTCAGCAGAGATTTTGATGTGCCCATGAAATAAAGTATTTGCATTGTAATAGACAAAAATGTACCTAATAATCTCTACAAGGAATCTTGTAATCTTGTATACCAAAATAAACCATAATCCTTAGCATAATGGACCCTATTTAAATTAATTGGATACCAACATACATTTTTCACATCTCCTTAAAGTCATCTGATATCGATCAAATAATCACCAGTTGAAGCTCATTCTTCCTCTGTCATGCTAGTCTATTGGTTATTCAAATGATGCATGCAACTTATCCTCAAAACTGTATTTTTCACTTTGGAAAGAAGTCACACTAACCTATCAAAAAATGAATAAGAAAGCACTTGTGACAAAATCTTCCCCACAGTTGTCTTCCCAGAGCCCATCATTCCTGCATATTAAAATCAAAATATTGAATAACAAAGTAATGGATTATACTTGCAATGTATACCGGGTAAGCACAAATACTTCTACCAAGAAACTGACCAACAAGATATATACAGCGTCCATTTAAATATGGCTCGATCTCTTGTGATTTACTCTGCAATTTTATCCATTCAAGTAAGATAATGGCACATAGATGCTTAGACAAGCAACAAACTGAGCTCGGATTACCATTTCTTGATGCCTTACCATAATTGAAGGACATCATTACACTGAAGGGGCTTAAATTAATTAAAAAATGACAAAGGAGAATCATACTTTACCTTTAACATCCATTCTTCATCAACATTAGCATGAAAGCTTTCAGATTCCAATATTGAAGCTACAGGTGACATTTGAAACAAAGTGTCAACTCTTAAAATGGGCAGCACTTACTACAGTCAACAACTAACTACTACATCTCATCCAAGCATAATTATTTATATATATACTGCATTTTCTCAAAATCATGCCTGCCCTTAAAAAATATTGCAAAAGTTAATGTTTCCAATTAATCAGGAGAGGGCATTGGGATTGAAGCTTACCCTCCAAAAAAAAAAACTGATCTCAAGGATCCAGCTAGTAAGAGTACTGCCATTTCTCACAGGTCATATAATTACTTTCTATATGGATATTATAATCCACCATATTTATCTCAAATATCTGTTCCCAGTTATATATTTCAAAATAAATTTTACAAATTTTTATCTTAAGATAAAAAAGACTTTTTCCAAACAACATTTTACAAACTGGAGAAATATTAGCTCTCATGAAACTGTATTTGACTCAAAGTGATTTTGTTTGTGGAACATCTTGACCTCAAAAAAAAAAATGTTAGGGAAACCTATGTTTCTGCATATAAGTCACTGGGGAAACAATGAATTACAGTGTGTATGGTTTACACAAAAATCATGTTTCAAACGTGGATTCAGACCAACGTTACTTTGAAACGTGGATCCGAGGGTAGCATTGGTCCGAATCCACGTTTAAATAATGGTTTTGATGTAAACCAAACAAGCTATTAGAAATTTAGAAAAGGAGAGAAACCAATGGTTAAGTACCTTCTCAAGGGCAGATTTGCAATTTCCATATGGTTATAAATTATGACATATTCACTGACAATTATAAAAGATTTGTTCATCCTTACATTAAACCTTCTTCCCATAATTAGCAGTAACATAACTTTTGGTTTGCAAAAGATGGCTAGTTCAAAAGTAGTATTCCTTTAGTATAAAAAAAAAGTAGTATTTCTTATTTCTTTGGGTAAAAAATCACACGCTGATAATTAAAATCCAGAAGAACAAGAGTGCAGTTCAGCATCGCCTTTGGAAGCCATAAATATAATATTGATATGGATAAATTGGGTGTCAGTCACATATAAGTACGTTTTACTAACTGGGGAAAATAGGAAAACAAAATTAGAAAAATCATAATTTAAGTATAAGTAGTTTTTATAGCAACCTGGAGCAGTGTTGTATGAACACGCAACCTCGAAAGGGACCGTACTACGCCGACTCCTAATTGAAGGTCTTGCAGGCTGCAACCTAGCTGAAACAAAAGCTTTAAGCTTCTTCTTCTTCTTCTCCAAAAAAGTACCAGACATTTTCAGAGAATCGTTTGGTCCAGTTCTTGCAAGCTTCTCTCCATACACCATGGTTGAAAAATGCAAGCTTTGAACTGCTTTAGCTTCCATGGCACTTCACTTGGAAACTGCTGAATTCACCCATAACCCAATCAAAGTGGTTTCAGCGAGATTTTAAGCCGTTAACAATAACGCAGTCCCATTTTAAAATTAAATGAATGAAAATGGAACAAGACAACAAAATTAATAGATGAGAATGGAGTGAGTGAGTGAGTGAACCCAGATGAAGCATAAACAAATAGGACATATGAAAATTCCGCAATTCGATATCTAATATATATAGACTTGAATTAGTTCGTTTGAATGTTGAAAATAAAATGAAAATAGATAGAAATTCCAAAACCTTCAAATAAAAATCTCACCTCGTACTTCTTAGTCTCAACAAAAGAAAAGAAAAGAAGAAAAAAAAACACAAACACACTGGGGGGAGAGAGAGAGAAGAGAGCTGCAAGCCTGCTCCAGCGGTATAACCTGGTAAATAACAAAAAAAAAAAAAAAAAAAGGCAGAATCTAATCACAAACACAAAACACAAAAGCTAATGGAGGGGATTAATTATTAAGCCTTACTAAACACAAAAGCTACGCACAAACTAAACACCATAAAAATCATTAAACAGAAAAAGGCCTAATCCTAACTATACTATTACTATATTCCTTTCCAAAAAAAAAACTATACTATTACTGTATCAAGTCACATTTGTAGTTATATTATGACTTTCCTAAGTAAAATTTTATAGAAAATTTATTACAATTATTATTTTAAAAAACTATTTATAGTAAATTTAAAAAAAAAAAACCAATTTTTGTGTAAAATTATTACTATAAAATTTCTCTACTTTGTTACATAAATATTAGTAAAAAAATTCCTACATATTTTAAAATTAACAAGAAATTTTCTAGAAATTTAGTGATTTATCACAAATTTCGAATGAAAATCTATGAAAAAATCTATAAAAAAAAATATTGATATGTCATTACTTAGTAAAATATAATAAATGATAAGAATTAAAAGTATGTGATTTTATAAAATAGAATATCAAGACTTAAAAAAAAAATCATAGACGAAAATAAAATTTTACTATATTTTCAAGGATAAAAATATATTTAACCTAAATTATAATAATGAATATTTATGTCATTTGTGTATAACAATTAACATGAGATATTATGTATACAAATTTTATATATTTATTTCAAAATATAAATTAAAACTCTATCAATTGGAAATTATTTTGTATGAATTATTCTAAAAATAAGAAATAGTTAGTATATTGTATTTAGGGGTGGAAACAGGCCAGGCTTTGGCAGGCCTGAGCCTAGCCTGACTCATAATTCTTAAGCCTGAGTCTGACATGTTACCTGTTACAGGCCTTTTTTGTAAGGCCTGGCCTGGCCTGCGAAAAAGCATGGCTTGGCCTGTAAGCCTGTTTAGAAGCCTGTTTTATAACAAGGCCTACCAACAGGCCAACAGGCCTATAAGCCTATGCAGGTCAGCAGACCTTTTAAGCTGACTTTTTTATATAATTAATTTAATATATTCTAATTTTTTACTATATTATAATTTTTTTAATTATATTTATAGTTATTTATATAATTAATTTAATATATTATATATTATTATATTAAACAAGCCGGCCTGTTAAGCCTAATAGGCTTTTTCATAGGCCTGAAGCCTGACCTATTTAACTAAACAGACCTTTTAAGAAGCCTTAGCCTGACCTTTTTAATAAACGAGTCAGGCCAGGCCATAAACAGGCCAGGCCGCAGGCCCCTGACAGGTCGGCTGGCCTATTCCCACCCCTAATTGTATTCTACTATAAACAACATATTTTTATATTATATTTTTTATTTTAAATTTTTATGCTATCTAAATTTAAGTATATATAAGATAATTATGATATTAACTGCAAACAAATTAGATCTCAACTCATTTCTTGCTCAGATTATTATTTATAAAAAATTAGTTTTATATTAAAAAAATTATGTATATCTATTATTTATAATTATTTATTACTAATTTTGGTTATATAATCAATATTAATTATGTAGTTTTAATGTTTGGTATAAATTATTGATATACAACTAATTAATACTGGTAAATAAAATGAACTTTTATTTGTACATATCAATTTAATTATGAAGTTTAAATATATTTATTGTTATGTACATTAATAAAAATAATTATCGATCTGTTACAAAAAATTTCATATATAATATCTATAATTTAATTCCTAAGATATTGGTAGAATGAAATAAAACGGGATCTCACATTTAATAGATTATAGGTTCAAATCCTTACTAGATTTAAACCCTACCATATTATTCTTTTTAAACATATAATTTTTTTTATAATCAAAACATTATTGTATACTGGTGTTTTATATTACGCGCGGTATCAAGTTTTATAAAATGATCAAATTTTATTTGTTATATATTTTATTGATTAAGTATTTTTACTGTATATTTGTTTTATATGAATTGATAAATAATAAAAAAAATGTGTCTTATGTACAAGTACTATTCTAGTTATAATTATTAGTGAAAAGATAGGCACGTCATATTTTTTTATTGTGTGTAAAAAAATTATTAACACAAATAAAATTATATTATAAATGTAATAATTATTATATTGTGTGGGTAATTATTATTTTAATTTTGATAATTTTTTAAATAATTATTATAAGTATATAATTGGAATAAGAAAAATGAACACTAAAATACCCTCTCTCGTATATCCTTTGTTAATAGTATAGATAGTTCATAATAAAATATTAATAGTAGATTTAATATCAATATCACAAAAAATAAACTTCATAAATTTCTTTAAATAATTATCAATATGTTATAATAGAAAATATTGTTTATTTAATTTTTAAATTATAATAATATTTTTTATGTGATATTAACCAATAATGATTTAATGAAGTGATACATGTTTAATTGTGAAGAGTGAAGAAAATACATGTTGATGTTGTCTACGAATAAAACACGTGAGGATTATTGATGTGAGCTGGTCGCGATGTTGATGTGGCTATGGCAGTTGGCACGTGACACCATCACATCAACGCATGCTCACCAACCACCAACTCCACGAATTTTATATGGTTGGATTTAGCGCATGTTTCTAGTGGCGTTTAGAAAGATATTGTAATGTCTGATTAACTAGTGCTGGCAGAGTATTTTTATTCAAAATTACAATATTGATTATATATATTATATTATATTCTAATAAAAGTTTTTTATTTTCTACTTTAATAAAAAAATTTATATTAAATATCACACACTCTTTGATTAGAGCTTTAATTAGGGGTGTTTCAATCCAATCCAATTCAATTAGAACCGCAATAACTGATCTAAAAAACCGAAAACCAAACAAACAGCAAACCGAAAAAATCGCAAACTGCAAAAAATCAAAATTTTTTATTGGATTGGATTGGATTTCGGATCTACATGTGAGAACCAATCCAATCCAAATCGATCCAAACTTTTCTAAATATTTTGATATATTATCATTATTGATATTATTTTTCTGTGATAATGTAAAAAAATTATTATTATGCAACTATATTTAACAAATAACGTTTAATCATGGGATTGAAAACCATCAAGTAATTTGTGTGTTATAAGATAGGATAAGATAAATGCATTTTTTTATCATATTGGGTTTACTATAAGTGAATATTGTTATATGGACAATAGAATTGTGATCCACCATCATATCTAACTAAGTATTTAAAGTTACGCACAACGTATTCATTCAAGAAACATTAATAATTTGGTAAAGCATAATTTTTCGGCTTTAAATAGGTAATGATTAACGATTTCAGAAACTAGTAATGATGTCATAGTTTTACTTTCATAACTTCATTTTTTAGTTTATTTGAGAAACCGAAGTTCAATCCAATCCAAACCGATTAAAATTGGATTGGATTGGATTGGATTTGGAAAAAAAAATCAAAACCGATTGGATGATTAAATGAGAAAATCGAAATTATTGGATTGGTTGATTTTTCCCTCAAAACCAATCCAATCCAATCCGCAAACACCCCTAGCCCTAATACCCTTAGGGCACTCGTTATTTTGTAATTATACTTTAAATTTTTTATTTCACTTTCATTTCTTTGAATATTAAAAAAACATGGAACTCACACAATATTATCATATAGACAATGGAATTGGGATCCACTATCATATCTAACTAAGTATTTAAAGTTACCTACAACTTATTTATTCAAGAAACATTTTTGCGTGGTTATGTTCTAATGGTCCGTTAAACTCGTGATTTGTGTGGGTTATAATCGAGTAAAATGATGACCTGTTTAAATGTGAGTTTAATTGACATGGTTTGTTTAATTCTTGAGTTGATGGGTCAGCTGACGAGTTGATATATTCAAAGTTAATATACAAATGCTCCTTAAGGGTGCGTTCAATACACAACAAAGGATAGTACAAGGAGAACAAGACAGGACAAATGATTTAGTTACTGGACAATTATTTGTCCTGTATACTATTTGGTGATCCATGTACAAAACAATTAATTTTATTTTAAAATTACTATAATACCCACTTAAAAAATTTCCATTGTTGCAGTTCAAAACTCTCCTGCTCCTTTATAGTTTTTTTTCAGTTTTTTGTTCTACATATTCCTTTCTAACCAGGTTCCTTTTCTTTTTTGGGGAATTTTTTTAAGCACATAATTCATAATTTCCCTAAATCATTTTCTTTTTCTTTTTCTTTTTCTTTTTGAAGCTATCTAGCATAAACCGATTTCAATATGTGAGTCATAATTGGTTAATGCAGCATAGCTAAATCCTTTTATTTTTCTCTTCCCTAAATCCTTTTCATAATTCAATCGATTTTCAATCTGTGGGTCATGTAGTATCTGTCATCATTTAGAGCCATCGAAGAGGAGAACGACCTCCTTCTACCGTGCGTCGCGAGATTCAGAATCAACAATCCATCGATGTGCTACACCAATTTGTTGAATCCACAATCAAAGACTGGAGAAGTTGTTGGAGAATGAACAATCGCCCGACGAGATTCGAAATGTCTTGCTGGAAATGGTGAAAAGCATGGAAGAGGATTTGTTGAGTTTGAGTTTCGAGTGTGGATGAGGATTTGTAGGAAGAAAATTTAAGGATAATTTTGACTTTTAAAATGTTTGTTCATGGGACAAAAAGTTGTCCTCCACTTTACCGGGTAACAATTTTGTAGAATTTTGTCCAATGACAAATCCTTTGTTTTGTACTTAACCATGATCAACTTGTAAATCAAACGCGGGATAAATAATTTTGTCCTGTCCGGTCTCTTAATTTTTAACAAATCAAAGGAACCCTAAAAGTGATATTTTATTTATTTTTATCCCTAACATATTGCTCCCCTCTAATAATGGGGGATTTGGAGGAGAGGGGAGGAGATTTTTATATTAAATAATCTAAATTACTTAAATATTCGTACACTCATATTAATAAAACTAAGTGTTATAAAAGTAAAAAGGTATATAAGTAAATTCATTTTATTTTTCTCCCCTCCTCTTCTCATCGTGTTTGTTATCCGTCTCATGTTTAGCTTCTTTGTGATTTGCTTTTTTAGTTTTTTTATTTGGTTGATGGGCTGCCCGTTATCCCACAATCCTTGAAGGTTGAACGCAAACCACATAAGAAGAGGCCTGTTGGTTTAGTTACATGGGCCAACCCGGTCCATAAAGATGAAACAGATTGAGTTGTTGAGTTGCTGAGTTTGAATAGAGGTAGGAATTAATCAATTGAATAGAGCTATGAATTATGAGGTTCATCTCGAAATTGAATAGAGTTGTGAATTATGAGTTGCTGATTCGTCCATTAGGAAGTGAATCATATACAAGCTCAGGCAGGGCATTAAACAATGAATCCACCTGCATTTTGTGACAATTCTGTTTGCAAGAGACATAATCTGTAAAGCAATGATATTGACAACCCTCTCAGCTTCATCCCTTAATTTCCCTTGCATCTGAGTCCGAGTACTGAAAATCTCTTTTTCCATAGGAGCTGGTTTTCTGTAAAATAAGAGCTGAAACATGGTCCACATAACTAGTCATGTTTTATTATAATGATTCTGACTTGAACCATTATTTTCTCATTCAATATCCTTGCTGATTTGGGTAAATGATTTTCTGTGTCTATTTTATCTTCTATGCCTTGGATATCAAGGCAGGGTGAATAATATAATTATAGAATATTGCTGAGAGATGAATTGATGGGTTTGCTTTGTGTGCATTGTATTTGGAGTGTCAGGATGTAGTTTCCCAATCACAATCTTTTGCATTTTGCTAGCAATTTAAGGTGAACTAGTTTGCTTTTCCTGTTTGTTAAATAGATGTTCTCTTTGTAGTTCAGCTCAGCTCCCACTTAGCACATGGCTTTTTAAATTTCGATGCTAATAGAAAGAGGAGTTTGAGGTGCTTAGAAAACATTTCCAGTTAATATAACACAAGGTAGACATAGCATTTGATCTTCACTGAAATGTTAACTCACTGATCAAAATGCAAACTAAAAATAAATGTACATAAAAGAAACAAACTTTATTTTTTCAGCTATTAACCTATGGCTATTACTGGTATGATCACACTGATCATTATACCATATAAAGATTTAATCTTATTTAATATTAGATCTTCACACAAAAATTTGGTCAATCTTCTTGCTCTTCTTCTTCATAATCATCATACTTTCAGAAACCCCCTAGCAACCCTTAACAGGGCAGTTTTTTATTGCTCAAACAGTCTTTTCCTCCTCTTTGTTTAACATTAGCCTGGTCAGGAACTAGCTAAGTTCATTGGGCTGCTATTTTCAGATAACTATTTCTTGCTTCTTTTTTTCTTTTATGGCAGGTTGGGTTGTACTCATAAACTTCTGTAATAGCTGAATGAAGTGAAATTGTTGTCCAGCTACCTGTTGTCCATTGTCAAACCTGCTGTCCTGCTACATGTCGGTGTCCTACACAGTGAAATTGCTGAATGGAGTGTGAAATTGTTATCTGAAAGGGATGTCAAGCTGCTGTCCATTGTCACTGCAAGCTTGATTTCTAAAAGCAATGTCAGATTGCAACTTGTCCATTGTCAAACCTACTGTCCTGCTACCTGCTGCTGTCCTACACAGTGAAATTGCTGAATGAAGTGTGAAATTGTTATCAGAGCTCATTCAGATAGTGAAATTGGTCTTGTATTTAACTAGTTATGTACTGAAATTATAATGAAAGCTCGTTTAGATAGTGAAATTAGTCTTGTACTGTATTAGTTATGTACTGAAAGTGTAATGAGAGCTCTTGTATATCTCTTGTACTGAATTATAATGAAATAATAATGAGATTCAAAAGTTTCTAATATATTTCTGTACTGGCAAATCTGTTATTACTGCTCTAAATTGATTAAAGATCTGAATTAGAAACTGATTCTTTGAGTAATTGATCAAACAGTATAAAAGGGTACTAAAATTAAAATAACTTCATTGATTGTCTAATAAGGAACCATATAAAAGGTGAACTACCTGCATCATACAAAAAACACAGCAGGTACCTATACATACCCCCCAAAAAAAAACTACACACAAAAAATGTGTATGGTGTGTCTAAATGAAGTTGTGCACCCTTAATGCACTCTCAACTTGACTTGAATGTGTTATTTGGATTGAACTCCCATGTTGACTTCCATTGTCAGCTTCATTTAAGTTCAGATATAGACTTGCATTGCCAACCTGACTTGCATTCAAAACTTGGATCTCACCCCCACACTGGCTTCCATTTTGACTTATATGATCTAATGATTGAGAAATTGAATTGTAGTCCAGTGGTTGCTGCACATTTTTAAGAAAGTTAAATAAACTTTTACAAAGGATATGCTAGAAATAAATCTTGTACACATGAAGGAAAAATTAGCTTACCGTTAACAACTCAGTAAAAGTATGACTTGTATTAAAAGTATGTACACCATCACTTGTTGCTACAGATTGATCCTATATAGTTGATAGTATAAGTAACATGAATAATAATGAAATTGATAACTTAGTGAAAAAACAAATAAGGAGTAAATTACCACATTCTCTTGAGGCTTTTTCTTCTTTTGTGTTAAGTTAGCTTTTCTCTTTCTAGTCAATTTCTCGACCCAAGATTTAGGTCGTTTTTTAGCCTTATATGAGCAATATCGCTTCTTTATGCCTTTTGCTCCACCAAAATCCATGTTGATCACATTGTTGTCAATATTTCCACTTGCAATTGATATGGATACATCACACCTTCCCATTGTTTCTCCATCCATAGACTTTTTAGCTAACATAACTTCAATTATTTTATTAGACTCTTCACAAACTTTGGACAAAAATATGTAAGTTTCATGATATTCACATGCTCTATCTGTCAATTTAATCATTCGAGGACATAACTCATTGCATCTCTTCATGAAATGGGCTTTTATATCCAATTCAACATGTTTTCCTTTCCAATCTCGATTTCTTCCTGACCTTGCATCTCTTGTCCATCTCTTTAGTATATAATGTTGGGGAATTAACTTAATATTCATCACATCTAAAACTTTCAAAGCATGACTGCATAAGATACCATGAGTCTCAAATTTACGACAATCACAAGCAACCTTTTGATCCACAACATTTCCCAATACTATTCGCTCCTTACTGTTATCATAATTTGTAACAATGTACAACCCTTCTTTCATTTCCTTATGCAAGTGCCTTGATATTCCTCATATTCCTCTTGGAATTCCTCAAATATTTTTGGAGTGTAAATGTAGGGGCTTGTACAAGCATAGGGGCCTTCTTCATTTTCAATCTAGGCAGCTTATGTCTTGACTCATAATCAGCTTCTGACTCATTGTACCTTTTTCCATTGACAACTCTTTCCATGTGTGTAAAAAATTGTACCAAATTTAAATCTGACTTCAAATGATTTTTCAAATCAGCATTAAAGCTCTCACTTAATTGAGTAGATCTCATACCTGCAGTGGAAGTTTTCCAAACATTATACTCAACAAGTAAAACTTTCAAAATATTTAGAAATTTACATAATTGAATAAAGCTCTCACTTAATTGAGTAGATCTCATACCTGCAGTGAAAGTTTTTTGAACATAAGCCCATGCCCATTTTTCCTTCACTCGAAAAATTGTGTGTAGCCATGAATCATCAGAAACACTATGGTCAACAAGTAAAGCACTCCATGCATTCAAAAATTCACCTTCTTCCTCATGTAGATCAATGCATGCTTCAAAATCTGAGCAAAATTGTGAACTCTTTTGATATAGATGGTTCACATGCCTAAGGGCGTTTTCTCTTATATGCCAAGTACATATTCCATGAAATGTTTCTGGCATAACTAAAGAAATAGCCTTAGCCATTGCTGCATCTTGATCTGTTAGAATGGTTTTAGGCCTTTCTCCACCCATTGCTCTCAAAAAAGTTTCAAATAACCACTGAAAAGAAGGAATTGTTTCATCATATAGCAATGTTGCCCCAAAAACAATTGTTTGCCTATGATTATTAAGCCCAAGAAATACTCCCAGAGGTCGATAATCCTTATTTGTCTTGTAAGTGGTATCAAAAGTGATGATATCGCCAAAGTACCCATAATCATTTATCATTTGTGCATCTGCCCAAAATATATTTGTTATTTGCTCTTCTACATCCATTTGAAAGTCATAAAAGAATGAAGGATTTTCACTTTGTTGTTTGAAGTACATCAATAATGCACCCACTTCACCATACCTTAAAGACCGTTTTCTTCTAGTTCGGAGGTAATTCTTATGATCTTGTCTTGTATAACCAACACCTTCTATTCCACCAACTTGCTTGGACACATATTCATGAAAATCTTTTGGTTTCAATCCAGATTCATCTGCCAATACAATTTGTGATGCTTGTGACTCAGATATGTGTCGATGGGAGGGAATCATATGAACATATTCTGGCAGTTGAAGAGGATGATTATGTTGAGCCACAAAGTCAATAACCTTGTATTTCCCAATCTTTCGATCAAGTGAAATAACCATACATGATTCACATCATGTTCTAGTTTATGCTCTAGGCTCTTTTGTCAAATGGTCTCGTTTGTCAACGCCCCGTTTACCCTCTTTGAAACATGCGAACCTTCTTAAAGTTAGAATTCCACCTTTTTTGCTTTTATTTCCATATTTTCGACGAATACCAAACCCAATTCTTCTACTGTACTCATTATAAAACTCATAGGCCGCAACCTCAGATTCAAACTCCATTTCCAAGTATGGTGTATAGTCAACAACACTCTCCTGGTCATGTTGCACGATATTTTCATGAATATTTTTTACCCATTTATCTACACCTTGGGCTATTGGAATCGATGCCTCATTTATTTTTCTGAAAAAGGATAAAGTCAACATATTAAATATCGTAGAAAAATTAAAAAACAACATGTAAGTTCAAATGCAAGTTTCTATTATTAAATCAACAGCCTGCACACATTAGAGATAGTTTCATTCAACCGTCTTTGTATATTGGAAATTATTTCACCCATATACAATATATACATAAGATGGGTTGCACACTTTCAGAACATGAAACAAAAATGGAGTTGCACACTGATGCACACTTTCATAACATGAAACAAAAATTATTTCAACCTTCTTTATAGTATCGCACATGATTAAAGAAGAAAAGTAAAATGGGTTCACAAATAAAAAACCAAGATGCATTGATTTTGTCCAAAGAAAAAAAAAACATACTCTATTCTCAAGTCTTTAAATCCACTGCAGAAGCTATGGAGATTGAAGGATTGAGCTTAGAGTCTTCTTTTTATGTTTTCATGTGCCTTCCCTGTTGCGTGGTGCGTAAGTTCATTTGATTTTGGCGTGGAGCTTAAGTTCACGTTTCTGGTTTTTTTTATTTGTTTTGAATGGAATTAATTGATTAAATCCTGGCCCTTAATAAACTAGTACATGTGTCATCATATAAATACATCAACTGGATCCCTCCATTTCTTTTGAGAAATGGAGAGGATCTGTACTCGTTAATTTGGGGTCTGAAAAGACAGATTGGGAATGTTAGAAATGGTAAATGGTGAAATGAACTCTCTTTTCTTTCTAGTTGGGGCCCTCTTACTTCAATTCTTGCGTTTCTTGACTTGGTGTTAAGATAGATAGAGGTTCTGTGACTCGAATGATTCAGGGTCCGTTTGGTTTACAGTTGAGTATAATTGATTCTAGAAATAAATGGTTGAGATGGATGATACACGCTTTACGAAGTGCGTTGGACGGAAGTGATTTAAAATAAATTTTGCAATGGTTTTATAAAGTGAAAATTTAAAACAAACGGACCATTATTAATTTAATATCGTGCCCTGCTTTTGTGTTTAGGGCTAGCATCACTCCTGGCACAGTGCTGATTCTTCTTGCCGGCAGATTTAAGGGAAAGAGAGTAGTGTTTCTTAAGCAGCTTCCTTCTGGGTTGCTCCTTGTAACTGGTAATTCCTTGTCCACATGATATCTTTATTTCTTTGTCTGTAATAACCATTGTTGGTCACATCGTATTTCTTGTTATTTGGCGTGGTTGTTTTTGTTTAGTTAGTTTTTGCATGATAGGCATCACTGATGGAAATATCAATTGATTGAATTTGATTGCTGTGTTTGGACTTTTCTTTTGGCTTGTGATAGATAATTGGTTTGGAAATTCTTCCTCACGTTTTATTGTTTGTGAATTAGAGTTATGCTTCCGTCTCTGTGAATACTCAATAATGTCTCTTATACACTGCTTTCCAGTTTTTAAGTCATGGCACTTTTCCTTCAAAGATGTCCCCTACTTTCCACTTCTCTGGTCCCAGTCTTCTTATGTTTCTTTCTCACCATTGCAGGTCCTTTCAAGATCAATGTAGTTCCTTTGAGACGTGTGAATCAGTCCTATGTTATTGCCACGTCCACCAAAGTAGGTGTTTCTGCTGTTAATGTGGATAAATTTGATGACAAGTACTTCTCAAAGGAAGTCTAGAAAAAGAAAAAGAAGGGAGAAGGCGAGTTCTTTGAGGTAGAGAAGGAGGTTGATTTCTCCAATTTTTCTTGGGTTTTGTTGATTTCTTTCCTTGTTGTATCTGCTTGCTCATGTTCAATGATCTCTGCTATGTTGTTGCCAATGTAGGACAAAAATGTACTCCCCCGGGAGAAGAAATATGACCAAAAAACTGTGGATTCTGCCTTGATAAAGGCCATAGAGAATGTTCCTGGCTTGAAAGCTTATCTAGGTGCCAGGTTTTCCTTGAAGGCAGGCATGAAGCCTCATGAGCTAGTCTTCTAGAGGAAACACGAGTGTTAGAATTGTCTTTCCATATTTTGTTGTAGTATTGAACAATAACCTAAAGTTGTATTCATTTACCTCTCTTGGTTATAGACATCAAGAACGTGATTTTTGTGTTACCAACAGATTCTTCCAGGGATTTCCCTTCAATTTTGCTCTTGGATTTTATGATTTTGAGGCTTTTTTGTTGGCATACCCCCGAATGGACAATGGTTGCAAACACAAAAACTCAAAAGGACAGAAGATCTTATATTTGGATGTTTCAAAGTGATTCTTTTCATTTTCTTGTTGCTTAATAAGTTAATTAAATCATGAATGATTAAGGAAGCGTTTGAACACATGGAGCCGTGAAATAATGTGATTTGTTCTAGTTGTCTGGTCAACACATCCTCTTTCGTTGTTTCATTCAGATTACATTCAAGCGGAACACACCAATTTGATCACGAGGAGTGAATAAAGGGAGAAGGTATTAATCATGGTCATCTAATAGCACATGGATAATTTAAGATTGTTGTGTTTAATTTTTTTTTTACGGAAGTGACTAAGTTTAATTACTATTACGTCAAAAAGAAATCTTATAAAATACCTTATATGTGAGTTTAACAAATTGCACGGGTATTACTTTTAGTGACTGTTATGACTAATATTGTTATTATTGTGCTTGATATACTTTAATGCAGCAATATTTTCCAACGATTGATAATTACATGATTTTAGTAGGGTAATAAAATTAATTTACTTCAATACAAGATTTATATGGTTTTAATATGGTCATAATGACCACATTAGATGTAGTATTTCGATTGTTATGAGTTGGGAAATAAGAAAATAAAATCATAAATAATAACATACAACTCATACAACACACTATTTTTCTCTATATATTTCCATCATATCAATATCACATCTCACATTTCTCTCTCTTCCTTCTATTTTCTATTATGTCTTTTTTTGTTGTATTATTGTATTGGTGTATGAAAAACAATACTCAGTTAAATAACCTGTCGGTCATATTGTTCTTTATGAAAGATGTGGGCAATTTGTGTAGTGAGCAATAGAGGTGAGCGTGGGATGGGTTGGGACGGACCCTAACTTTTTATCAGACCAAATTTTCAGACCTGAACTCGTCCACGAACCCGAAGATACCCGACAATGTACAAGACTAATTAAAACCTGAACTCGAAGAAACCCGTCCACAAATTCTAAATCCTAATTTTTTTACTTTCTTATTAACTTTCAAATATTATCAAGAGAAAAATATCACTATATTATTATACAACTTTATGTATGGAATGTGTTTTTAAAGTAGATAGAGCCTCTATCATAAGTTAAATTAAAAAATCTCCAGAAAGTTAAAATGATGATAAGCCTTTAAGTAACACACACACATATAAATATGGGACGAGATGAGTAACCCGAACCCGCCCTCAACCCGATATCGAGTTATTGAACGAGACCCGATTTAACCATAATCTTTCATGTGGGATGAGGTCTAACCCGACCTGAATAACTTGGGTTGGGACGGGTCGGGCTTTGCTCACCCCTAGTGAACAATTCAATTTGTATACTATTATTGAAGGTTGAATTATAATCTAATCTGAACTAATTAAATATATATTTCTAATATTAATGAATTAAATAATAAAATAATATAAAATTTTAAAAAATAAGTTACATAAAATTTTAAATTAAGATAAAAGGATTATAGCGCATGTTTAGTAAAGTTAAATCATAATCAATAAAGAGTATATAATAATGCTTTATACATAAACTTTGTATGTGATTCTTTACGGATAATCACATTATACCTTTATTGGAATAAAAATATAATTTTGGTTGAGTTAAACAACTAAAAAAATAACTAATCAAGACTAATTTTCATCATTAAATTTTCATTAGTTCACTAGTTTTTTAGAACACGGTAAAACTAGTGAATAAGTTAGCTCAACCTAACTAAAATGTTAGCTAAAAAGAAAATACTAGTCAAAACCTAATAAACTAAATGATTAAATTTAAAATCTTTGATAAAACTAACTGCTAATTATAAAATAATAGATACTATCATTATTAATTACTAAATAGTGTTTGAATTTATCAAACTTTTTAGCTATTAATTTAAGTTTTCACTTAGCTGAAGTACCATACCAAATTCATTCTTAGAGTGTATTTGATAAAACTAACCAAAAATTAATAAATTAGCTAATTTAATTTAAAATGTTTGGTAAAATGTGTTGAACAAGTTGAAAATTATAAAATGACAGATAATAATATCATTAATTATTATGTATTAAATCAAATCTTAAAATTATATCAACTAGGCCTTGTCTTAATATTGAACCAAATCTTAAAATACTGCTAGAAATAAACTTCAAGAAGCTATTATCAAAATAATTTCAAAAATATGTTTAACATAAACACTTCTATTTTTTTTCTTTTTTGACGGATCATAAACACTTCAAGAAATGAGTTTTCCAAAGGAGAAAAATTGATTTAATTCCTTCATGAAACAAGTTTATGGAAATTTTCATTTTGTCATAAAATTTTTTGGTTAGAAAAATTCCTTCTCTAACTTTTTTTTGGACGACCTTCTCTAACTTGAAAGGAGGGGCTGAGAATATAAAAAAGGGTGCCAAAAGAATGGGCCTAAAAAGAAAGCCCAAACAATTGTCAAGAATTTTGGGCCCATGCAATGAGAAATGGCTTTCGTTTATTGCGGGATTACAGCAAAAAAAAAAAAAAACAGAGAGAGAGATTCGAGAATCTATTAGTCTACCCTAGGTTCCACCGTAAGTCCGTAAGCATACCTGCACATTTCTTCTAGCATCTTCTTCCCTCCCCTTCTCTTCTCAAGCGCAAAGCTGTAACAATTCAACACCGCAACTCCAATCTCACTTAACTTTCCTCCGGGAGTAATCTGAATCTCTTTAGCGTTGCCTTTGAGCTTATCTTTCTTCAACAATGGCGACGGTGATGCAGAAAATCAAAGACATCGAAGACGAGGTACCTATGCCCTGCCTCAAAATCAAATGCTGCTTCGTTCAATTATATTCTGAGTGGGATAAATGGAAGTGGTGGTAGACATGCTATTTATTTGAGCGAAACATTAACCTTTTCGATAGCCGTGTTGATTTAGCATTTTGTGTGTGTTTGTGTATTTTAAATTTATAGAATTGTTTCTATGTCGCTGTAGGTTTTTCTTTTTTTATTCGTGATTTACTACCACTTGATTACGAATCATGATCGTTTTTTCTTTTAACTATTTTTGACCAACCTAATTTGAGCTTCAGAGTTTGTCCCTCAATTTTTATTTGCATATAAATGTAAATATTTCGTCCTTCATTTGATTCCTAAGAAGCTTCATTTTTCAGAACAATGAATTTCCTATGTAGGAATTGTGGCCACTCTAGTGGTGAATTAAGTTTGGTTGATGTTCCTAAATTGGTATCATATTTTTTATTTTTGCCTGAAGTTCACATGTTGTGTTTTCTTTGGAGTTCATATTGTAATTATGACAGTTACTTTCAAATGTTTACACATCAAGCGAGAAAGGGGTTGTGATGAATTCCACAGTACTCAAAATAAGTGAAATTAGAGTGTGTCAACTAAGAGAACTGTACTGCAGCTACTGCTATGTAGTTGTCCTAGTTGAATGGGTATATGTCCAATCAGACTATGATAAGGTTTTATGCAAATGTTATTTCCATATGTTCTTATCTATAATGGAAAATATTTCATTTGCTTCTTTTTGTGTAATTCTTTTCTGTATCTCAGGACATATGGTAATCGATACCCAACCAAAGCAATAGATGATGTATACTGCTTGTTTTATCTGCAGTATCTGTAAACTTGATTCTGTCATTTAGATATTATTATTTTGAGTGTCTGTATGAGCATGGTTATTTATATTTTGCAGATGGCAAGGACTCAAAAGAACAAGGCTACTGCTCATCATTTGGGCTTGTTGAAGGTAAACATGATATTCCATTTTGTTTGATTATTTACTTGAGGTGAGGATAATTCTGGAAGACAATGGGACATCTTTTATGTTAAACTTGTAGTAAATGTTTCTTTTCAGAACTGAAATGTTGGCATGACCTTGTATGAGTTGGTTGAATGAGATAATTGTTAGGGATTGGATTTGGAAGTGCTGTCTGATTCAGGATCACATTACTTTCCATACATTTCGTAGTGGAAGTGGTATTTATAGTCATAGGCCGTCTTATAGCACATTCTGCTCATTCAATTAGCTTAGTTTGTCTCTGTACAGCATAAATACGGATTCTTATTGATTTGTATAGTGATTTGTTCCTATCCCTTCTCTATATTCATAGTGGAATGGATGTTATATTTGTAGGAATAGCACATTCTGCCTATGTAATTAACCTACTTTGTCCTCTCTCTCCATCCGTTAGAGGAATTTCTACTTTGCGTAGTTATTTGCATATATTTTTAGGTACATGATACTAGTATGTGTATGTCCATTTGGGTGAAAGAATGCTAAAATATTAGTAAATAATCTCAAAGTTTGGAATCTTATAGTGTTTATCTTTGTTTTTCTTCTTGTTTCTATGGTCTACACTCCACATGGATCCTTGGTATTAATTTCTTCTGATATGCGATACTGAAGGCAAGAGATGTTTTCTCTTATGCTGTTTCTATGTGGAATCAATCTTCCATAACCATTATTATTAGAATATTATTCCTTATTGCCCCTCTTTTTTTAACCTTTTCAGTTCCTCTTCTTTTTTCCTCTTCTCTGTTGCTATTTTTGTTGGGGAACTGATATTACTAGTAACCATATGGTGCCAGGCTAAACTTGCAAAGCTGCGGAGGGAACTCCTTACACCTACATCAAAAGGAGCTGGAGGTGCTGGTGAAGGTTTTGATGTTACCAAAAGTGGGGATTCAAGAGTTGGTCTTGTGGGTTTCCCTTCAGTTGGCAAATCTACTCTTCTGAATAAGTTGACTGGGACATTTTCAGAGGTATGGAAGTATTCCAGCTCTTCTACATCTTCTTTAATTATATTATAGACCAATCTTTTATTTCCTTTCTACGTATTGGAAAGTGAATTTGATTCAATGGAGCCCACAGAACACATGTGGATAGAATAACAGACTTGAAATACTATAATGCTAAAGCTTTCTTAGGTATAACCATCCTCTTCTAGCCCTAGTGTACAGTGTAAGCATAGACCTCTGATAGAAACCGTCCTTCATATGACAACCATTGAACCAAAACATTCTTAATATATTGTAAAATTCGAACCACTGCATTCTAATGATCAACACATGGAGATTGCATGAAATGGTTCGCAACACTGACCGCGAAGGAGATGTAATCTAGTTAATTTGTGATAGTTAGTTTCCCAACTAATTTCCTATAATTACCAGGATTTGAATATGGTTCTCCTTGATTTGATTAGAGTTTAATGTTTGGATCCATAGGAGTATCAATGGGTTTATAATTGATCTTTGCCAATTTCTTCCAATATTTCTAAGGCATATTTCCTTCGTGGAATCACAATACCATTCTCTGACTAAGGTACGTCAAGAGTCAAGACCAAGAAATATTTAAGCCATCCCAAGTTTTTTACTTGAAAAGGACTGAACAGATGTTTCTTCAACTGAGATATTCCCTCATAATTCTTACCTGTGATAACTATATCATCCACATAAACTACCAAATAAATACATCTTGAAGTTGAAAAATGTTGATAGAAAACTGAATGGACAGCTAACAATATATACTAGGTAATGAAAAAAAAGTAACTATTATATATAGTAATTATAATTATTTTTTAATTACTAATGTTATTATATTATAAACAATAAACAAATAAATACATATTAATTAGTATAATATAATGATTAATACAACTATAGTATTATAGTATTTGTATATGCCATTGCTAATGTGTTCGAATAATCAAAGTATCAAACATTGCATAGGATATGTGTTTATTGTATCTTTTTCATATCTATTCTCCTATCCTCCTGCCTTATCCATTAAATGGTCCCTTATTTCTTTTGATGCAGCTTTTACATTTTTAATTATATATGCAGTATTTCTTTCTTTATTGTTTTTGGGGGGCGGGAGTTAGAAACAGAAGTTCAAATCCACTGTTTTTTCTTTTGGATAATGCCACAAAGGTTATTTATTGTGTTTATTAAGTAATCAACCATCTTGTGAATGCAAGACAATTTTCCCTTTGTATTGGGTTTGGTTAATACTTTTATAAACTGTCTATATTTTAGCTTGTGTGAAAAACTTCTCTCAAGATTTTTATTTATTTTGGTTTGTAGGTTGCTTCCTATGAGTTTACTACCTTAACTTGCATCCCAGGTGTGATCACATATCGTGGAGCAAAAATTCAGGTATCACCACATAAGCAAGCTATATATTGATGAATGGTGAATTTATCACTTTCTTACTAAGTGCAACATATTCTACTTGTGTATTGAGAAACTTGGGATGCCTAAAGTTAAATTTACTTGTATCTCTTTCTGATGATAGTTGTGAGAAAAGTACATGATATGTGAATGGTGCCACTCTATATTGATAGCTTCTGACTATGAATATCAGCGCACATGTGCTTGGTTTTTAGAAAGTATCTTTTGGAAATCTACTTATGGGTTTTGGTTCATTTAATTTCTCTTCTTGATATTTTTCACTTTTTTCCTGTTGAATTGGCTTATTAAATTGACTTGCTACATTGTGATAGTTGTTGTATTGTATCAGCTATTCCTTGATGACTTAAAACAAAAAAAATATAAGCAGTCACAACTGATTAAAGCTTTCTCTGGTGTCACTTGGTTGTTTCTGTTAATATTTTTGTCCATATTACAAATCAATATATTTAGAGTTTTTTATTGTACTATAGTTTTAATAAAAAATATAAGAACATCTCTTCAAGGTTCCTAATGTTTGCACAATCTAGTCCCGTTTCTGTTGCCAAATTAGGCATCATAAGATTTTCTACATGAAGTCTCTACAACTTCGCAGAGGTGTTCCTTTTGTGGTTTTTTTTTTTTTTTTTTTAATTTAGACACTAAAAGGTTAATATGAACTTTATTCTCAAAATGTTTCATGTTGGAGACCCGCAAATGTCGTTTACTTAAAAAAATGAAAAATTCAACCCTGATAAATTATCCTGTTAGTTAGAACTTTATGAATAGTTTGCTGTACTTAATAATCATAATGCAATTTATGATATGATGATTATGAATGCATATTTAAATTATATTTCAATTTTCAAGTAGTAATTATTAAATTTTGTGTGGCAGTTGCTGGATCTCCCTGGAATTATTGAGGGTGCTAAGGATGGAAAAGGTAGAGGAAGGCAGGTAATAAAAACATAATATGCTCTCATGATGTTTGAACAACATTTGGTATCGTTTGTGTGAAGATAATTTCAATTAGCCGAGCATGTTTTTTTTACAAAAAGTGTTTCGGTGTTTCTATTGATCTTTTGCTGAATGCTGAGGTGAGATCCATTGCATATTTAGAGAGATTATGGTTTTATGTTTTGTTATAACCTGAACTATACTTTTCTTTTGGGGGGATGGGGGTGAGGGAGGATTCCTGGACAGAAACTGCCATTGGCTTTCTGCTGGACTATTAAGTGTTTTGGGAGTTTGACACCCAGATTTACACTATTTTATTTATGCTCCATCAAGTTCCTGTTAGAGCATGAATGTATATATTTAATATTTACTTATACGATGAACCTTACAGGGTAATGACATATCTTTCAAGTTCTGCCTACAAAATATTCCATTTGCAGCAATTAAGGACTATGTTCAGACTGCATTTTTCATCTTTCATACCTCATTTACAGTTACAGACAGACAAACACTCATTTTGTTTATATACTGTTTTGCTAATGCAGGTTATTAGTACTGCAAGGACATGCAATTGCATTTTAATTGTTCTTGATGCAATAAAGCCAATAACTCATAAGCGTCTTATAGAAAAAGAGCTAGAGGGATTTGGTATAAGGTAACATGTAATATGGTTTATTTACTATGTTTATCTTATATCACCTGTTGGATGTAAAAACCATACATGAACTTTCACCTTGTAGTTTAAGTGTTTGGGATTTAGTGCATGACATGGTATCAAAACCTCTGTGTCCTAGTGGTCTAGAGTTTGATCTTTATTATCCCCATTCTTCTAAATAGAAATTAAATTTCAGAACAAGGATGGGTGGGCCTATGCATTGTCCATGCCTTAAGCCCAAAGGGCTCATGTAAGGGGATGTCAGATATAAAACAATTCATGTACTTTCACCTAATAGCTCAGGCTTTTGGTGTAGTTAGTTCATGACACAACCAATTGTCTGGCCAAGTGTATGGGACTCCACTTGCCTTTTCTTTTCTTTTTTCACTGTATGCAGCAGCCTATACTTGAATGAATAGTTCACCTTTTTTGTGCTCTTTTTAAGATATATTTCTCAATGTGGCATGAATATGGTGAATGAAGATTATATTGTTAGTGGTGTTCACAGGTTAGTTTGGTTCAAACTTAAAATTAAATCCGAACAGATCATGTTTAATTGGTTTATTTGGGTTTTGATTTTTTTTTTTTCAAATCCGAACTAAACCAATTGGATTAAGATCGGGTTGGTTTGGTTCGAGTCATCAGGTTGAGATAAAAAATTTATTATACTTTTTCAAATTTTAATCCTCATATTATCCTTTTTACATAAACTTTTGGAATTTATATTAATTCAAGGTCAAATGGTTCTTAATTCTTCAATGATTTTAGTCAATTACTAAAGCAATTTCAAACATCGATACTATTTTTAGTTAATATTTAACCTTTTTCTATAATTATAACTTACATACCTTATAAATCTCTTTATCCGAAATATGATAATGAAGTTGGATAATAAATGTAACTAAAGACACTTGGTAACGTTAGATGAGATCATAAGGTCAAAATGAATGGAAAAGGAATAGACAAAAGTAGAAGAGAGTTTTAAGTACTAAAAACTAAAATATATATTTAAAATTTAAAAAAAAAAGGTTGATCAGGTTGGTTCGGGTTGAGAAAAGAAAAATCCGAGAACCGAACTGATTATAATTGGTTTGGTTCAAGTTTGAAATGAAATGAACTGATTAACAAAATTAATCCAAACCAACTTACTTGGCTTAGTTTGGATCATCAGGTCAATCCAATCCAATAACTTTTGACTCTGAAAGTAAGCATTTCTGGCAATTGTTTGATGGCAGCAGTTGCACACTTACACTCATAGGGCTGGAGAAACTGTGATTTGATTTGGATTTTGGTGAGGTGTGGGTCATGTGCAGTATGATTCTGAGAGATAATTGAATCTTGTGGAGGTTTGCTTCTTATTGGGTCTTGTGGAAGCAGACCCTTATGAATAAGCTTTATTATTTCAAGTTTCAACAACCTTGTCTGTTTCATTTACATATTAACCAGAAATGTACAGCTATAGACACTGGTGAACTTGTTAGTAGTCTCATAAAATTCTGTTAAGCACCCTACATTGGCTTGGGTTCAAATTAGGGGGAATGGAAGAGCAATGGGGATCATAGAGCTGTATAAACAACGAGGGAAGTGTGACTATATGTAGCCACCTGCACATGTGGCAGGTGGGCCAGGATCTTCCGGGAGAGGAATTCAGTTAAAGGAGAGAATTTGGTTATATGTGTTATGGACTTTATTGTCTTTGGCTGTTATGTCATTCAGATGATAAAAAAAAAATCAAAATCATGTCTATATTTTGATGTATTGTAACTCAATTTTGATTGGAGTTCAGTACTTTATGGCTTTTAATTTCTTTTATTCATAGAAATTTGTTTCTTTTATTTATTAGATTTATTTTCTGACTTTAGGTTAAACAAAGAGCCACCAAACCTGACTTTTAGGAAGAAAGATAAGGGTGGAATCAATCTCACCTCAACTGTCACCACTACACATCTGGATCTTGAGACTGTGAAGGCTATATGTAGTGAGTACAGAATTCACAATGCAGATATTACTCTCAGGTATGATGCCACTGCCGACGACCTTATAGATGTCATTGAAGGCAGTAGAGTATATATGCCTTGCATCTATGTTGTAAACAAGATTGATCAGATCACACTTGAGGAACTGGAGATCCTGGATAAGCTACCTCATTACTGCCCAATCAGGTAATTCTTACTATCATTGGTATTATTATTACCTCAATCCCTTTACCCTTTTATTTAAACAAAAGAAAATTGTCATAAGAATTTTGCACATCCTTATGTAGGTTATTATTTCTTGTTTGTCAGTAGTTTTGAGGGATTTTGTTTTGGAAAATTCTCCCGTGATTTTCTCGCATTGAACAAAAAGTACTAGAGATTTTTACTATATTATTATTGTTTTCTTGCTACGATCTTTTATTGCCTTTGGTTTGGTTCCAATTCCATTAACTATTGTTGCTTGGCTATAAACCCCAATTTCCTGCATCTACCTTTATTCAGCCTCTCATACAATTCCCAGAAACTTGTTTGATTGTCTAAATTATCATTTTCTTTCTTGTGTTTGTCTTTGTTGATGTCAGGTAATCTCCCTTTTGTATTGCATCTAGAATATTGTAGTCCAAAATTACCACACAGATACTGTTAAAAGTATCTACATTTGAGAACAAATTTTCTAAGCGTGTGCAATAAAAGGGTAGAGAGCACTACATGACTGTTTGTTGTGTTTTTTTGCAATAATTGATTTACAAGGTTTTTTTATTTGTAAAAGAAATGACTAATTTTCTAATTATTCTTCAGTGCACACTTGGAGTGGAACCTTGATGGGCTTCTGGATAAAATTTGGGAATATCTCGATTTAACTCGTATTTACACTAAACCTAAAGGGATGAATCCTGACTATGAAGACCCTGTAATTTTGTCATCTAAGAAGAGGACAGTTGAAGACTTCTGCAATCGCATTCACAAGGACATGGTTAAACAGTTTAAGTAGTAAGTACCTTCTCCCAAAACTTAATATCTCAAGCTTTATTCCTTCATAATGTCATGCAATATCTCCATGTTTGCACAAATGAGGAGCAATATATATAAAGAATAACTTTGGTTTTTCAACTATAAAGTCTGAATTGCTGTTAGTTTTATCAGGAAACCTTTATTAATGCATAGCAGTCATTTAGGCTAATATCTATTGCTCTATGGCTTGTGCTCATCTGAACATAACTTTATAGACTAGCGAAGGGTCTTTAGTTTGATGAATGAACTTAGTTTGGGGCAAAGTGGCATTTTGTTCTTTGAAAAAGGAAAGTATTAAAATTAATATATCTCCCTGTCCTCCCAGTCCCCCAACAATTATTTTATTTCACTTACCTTCATTCAATGCTTACATTTTACACATGATGCAGTGCTCTTGTCTGGGGTTCAAGTGCAAAACATAAGCCTCAAAGAGTTGGCAAGGTTGATACTATATTTTGCTTCATTTTCTTTCCTCGTTTGTGTTTCTGTTTTCCTTTTTCCTTTCTACTCCCTCATTGGTGAAGATGTCATATAATAAGTGGAATGCATTGTTATGGACCAGGAGCATGAACTTGAAGATGAAGATGTCGTTCAGATTATCAAGAAAGTATAATTCGTTTGTGTTTCTCTTCTGAAAACTGATCATGATGATGCCTGCATGAGATATTAGAGGATGTTCCAAGCAGAATCTAAGATCTCTTCATGAGATTTTCTCCAGGGTTGTTAGTTCACACTCCAATTACTTGCTTTTTATTCAGTTGGAGGTTAGGTAAAATATCAAATGCGCTGTTTGTCGCATTAGTTTTGGAAATGTCTTGTGGGACTGGGATTATACTTGTCTAACAGAATATGGGTGGAAAAATTGAGGGTGTTCTTGTGAACATTTATACGGTTTGCTGGTGGATATCTTGGTATGCCTATACTGGACATCTTGATGATGACATAGTTTCTTAAAGCAATTATGTAAAATTATATTTATGCTAAATTTATCTTAAACCTTAGGGCAGTGTGTTCAGCTGGATCAATATTGGTGGTCCTAACTGAACTGTGATTTTGGTTGATTAAACTGATCAAGCAGTTAGTGGTAGAAGTGTTAGTTTCGTTCTTACCAAAAATAAAAAGGAGTCTTAGTTTAGTTCACAGGATAATTAATTCCGAGTTATTGAAGCCAAGAGCATATGGGACAGCGGGATGTTCATATCTTTAAGGCTTAAATATGTTTTTCATCCCTCTAATATTGGCGGGTTTTTTTTTTTTTAACTCTCCAATTTTTTTTTCAAAGCATCCCTACGAAATAAGAAATTTTCGTTAAGGTTGATAACGGACATAACACGTGTCGGCTTCTTGATTAACTAAGTTTACCTTTTTTTATAATTAGAAATTCCTTAATTCCAAAATTTTAACAAAATGAAAAAAAAAAGGAATTTTGCTACCAGTAAAAAATGATTTATCCCTTTGACCTAGGTATATTTCACATTCACTCCCTTGAAAATACCCTAGCAAAGGAAGAAGTCTTAATGTGATGCGTGGGGCGAACTTCTCCTTGTTACTTGAGGCAGGCTTTGGAATGCAACTGTTGACGCGTGGTCGTGGAGGTGTGTGGAGCACAACGTTGTAGTCATGTGAGTGTTGCTTCGAACGCGTCTAAGATGAGTAACTTCTTCACTGTGTACTTTAATGTTTACTATTATGAAAGCAATATGTATGGATAATGCTTTATCAACCGTTTTCTTTATTTTTAAGGTTATAGTTAAATGAATAGGAAATGCATTAATAACACAACATTGGCATTTGATTTGTAGGATGTTCTTTTCTGTTGTTTTCCATCATAGAGGCACTTTTGTAACTCACCCAAGTAATGACTACGAGGGCAAGTTCATGTAATCCATAACTTAGACTTATACAAGTGGTCCTATCCTGAAGTGTTGGGAATTGTAAAAGAGGATTTAGAGCATTATGGGAAGTGTAGGTTTTGGTGGAAACCTAAGAAAACTAGTTTGGAAGGAGGTTTAAGGCCAATTAGAGATGATGTCACTGCTCTGGAATTGGCCAATTTTGCCATTACTAACAAATGTGAACTGGATGTGTATGTGGAAGATGAGGTGGGTGTTTCTAATTCAGTGCCTAATAATGTGAGTGAGATTGTGACAGTTGTTGGTGGTGGTGGGATAATAGGTGGGAACAGTGAAGTATGTGTGCAAAATGCTGGGGATGAGAGTGATGATATTCTCAATGACATCCACTTTAGTGACAGTGAAGAGGAAAGGGATTTGGGCCTTTTGATAATACAGTTCATGGGCTCAATGAGGAACCAATCTCAGTTAGGGAGGAAACAACTATAGTTGTTGGACCAAGTGGTAGAAAGAAGTTAGTTCCACCTAAAAGGCCTATTGGGCTTAAGAAACAATTGATAGTGAGTTCCATTGAGCAGGGGAATGCAATGAACTTAGAAGACAGGGATGTTAGGAGTGCCTTGAGCTTAGAACACATGCCTAGTGGGAGTGCTCAAACTGATACTGGTAATGTTAATGCTAATATTGGGAGTGATGATGTGCCTAATGTATATTCAGATTTTCTGACTGAAAATGTTGAGTTGAGGCATGATATGGATGATGAATAAGTTTTTGATGACCTTGAAAGCTTGTCTAGGTTTGATGGTGAAAGTGATGTGGTGAGCAAAGACAAATTCCCAAGATTTAGGAAGGAGGACTTGTGCAAAGATTCAAAATTCAAATTAGGAATGGAATTTGCATTTCTAAAAGAGTTTAAAGATGTTATCCTAGAACATTGTGTTAAATGGAAAAAAGGTCAGATTTGAGAAGAATGATACACAGAGGGTAAGGGTGAGGTGCAAGCAAAATTATAAGGGTGAGGTTATGCCAAAATCAAGAAAGAGGTTAGATAGGGAAATTGAGCACTCAGCAAATTGGTTCACAAATAAGTTTGTTGTAGACTTGGTTAGATGCTCTTTTGTACTTGCAAGAGGGAAAGTTATGAATTATGTTATGGACAAATTATTTCACCTATCAATGGTCGGGTCGTCCAACTGTTGAGTTAGGTCAGATTCGGGCCTAAAAAACCCAATCTGAATAAAATCGAACCTAATAATATGTGGCCCAATCTTAATCGAATTGGGCTTCTGATTGGGCGATTTTTGGGTTGGGCAGGTAATGAGTTGATGCGGGTGGGATGGTGCATTTAAGGGCCAATGTTGGCTAAAAATTTTGATCCATTTTTTTTACAGTAGTCAATTTCTTAAAACCTGAGAACGAATGTGAACTCATTTAGGTCAATATTGGGTCAGTTATTTTTTTAATTGACCAAATTTTAATATTTTTTTTGCATTTTTCCAAAACTAAATACAAAATGGGCTTTTATCATAAATAAGTCCATTAATAAATATTACGTACTTATTATTTATTATATTACAAAATGTTTCTTAAAAACTTTTATTTTACATTTATTACCAACCTATAAAAAATGAAGATTCAAGAGCAGAGATGACCCAAAGATAAAAAAGAAACAGAAAAAAGCACCCCATCAAACCAGAACTCCAAAAGAAAGTTACAACAATAATAAAAACTAATTAAAATAGTAAAAAAAAAAAGGAAGAAGAATTGTTCAGCTTTTCCGATCAACTTCCTCTGCTACCATGACGCCGACAAACACCATCGCCACACAAACGCAAGTTGCCATCACAAACAAACACAAAGCATAAGAATCCAAAATCCAGTAAAAATGCTTAAATCAAGAAAGGAATCAAAGACAAGAGAAAGAAAAAAAAAAAACAGAGGAAGAGGTGTGGTGGGCACTTCCAATCCACCACTTTCCGCGTCTGTGATAAGATTCAGAAAAACAATGAAGAACTTTTGGTTCAATCTTTGTGTATATTGCCTCACGTGAAAGATGTTCATTAATCTTGAAAGAGCAATACTCCATAGACATGTGAATATCTTTACAGGTCAGGAAACATATTCAAAGATGCCAAAGAAATTAGAGACACCGGTGTGTTCTAGTCACACTACCGTAGGGAGCCGTTTATGCTCCATAGAGCTCGTCTCCTTGCATGTGCCGGCGACCATGGTGCGTGAGAGGCAAAGGAGACGGTGCTGCCAGGGAGCACGACAGTACGATCAGGGATGATGCGACCAAGGACGGTCATATGGCCAAGGACGGTGCGATGGGAAGTGAAAAGGATGAGGGTGGGTCTTCACAGTTGAAAGAAAAACTGATAAAGGAGAGAAGAGAAGTTGGAAGGAGAGGGAGTGAGGGAGGGTGGGTGCCTGAGAGAGAAGAATCAGAAGATAGAAGTAAGAGAGTGTCTTAGTAAAATAAGATGGAGTAGGAGAGGGATAGTAGTAGGAGGTTGAAGATGAGTACCATGGGTTCTCCCATGGATCATCCTAAAGCTAACCAAAGAGAGTATTCAGAAAACTCATTTGATATATTTGAAAAGATACAAAATGAATACAAACAACTACTATTTATAGGACTAAACTACCCAACAAACACACTAACAAACACTATAGAATACTAATAGATTACTAACAGAAAATATATTCCTAATACCCTCCCACAAGTTGCTATTTGGTATTAACCAATACCAACTTGAAACCAAGAAAATGAATTGAAATTAACTAAAGGAATAAAAAGGAACAACCAAATAATCAGACTCTTGCAGCTGAACCTTATGCTCTTCTCCACCATTCTCATGGGAACCCCTGAAAGCTGTGCAGCATGGCAAAAGAAAAAATCACATGCACGCTCCAACACAACCATATATTGTTGCTACTTGCATTGCTTGTAAGACACCATTAACTGATGTATTAATAAGCTTTAACAAAGTTTCATCTAAAACCTCACCCAAAAGCCTGTCTAAATATTTCTTCACAACTTCATAGAACTCAAGCTGCCCACCAGTTCTATCACTAGAGCCTGTGGCAATAACTCCTCCATCAGGGCTCACAACCACACATAATACCCAACTAGCATGACCTGACATGGTCCCAACTAAAGATTTTCCCTCGGCATCATACATGTAAACATTACCATCATTCGAGGCTGAAAACAATAGCCTTGGATCATAAGGAGAATACACAAGAGAACGCACATGCATGGAATGGCCTTCAAGGTGATGTAAAAATTTGGCACGGGGTACATCAAAAACAGAAAAGGTGCCATCCATTGATCCACAAGCAAGTCGTTTCCCATCAGGGCTCCATGCAACTAAGAGGAAAAATTTCTTACTCCCACTTTTGTCCGTGGGTTTGGGCCCTTCTGGTCGAGGAATTGATAGAGTGGTAACAAGTTGAAACACCACAATCCCAATCTCAGTAGCCCGAGTAGTCCCTCTATGACACAAATCATCAAACATCTTCGGCGCATTTTGGATGTGCTCATTAAGCCAACGACCAGTGATCCATGTCGTATCCTTCTTTAACATTTTTAAAATCATGCAAACTGTCCTTTGCACCTTGGCAAGGTCACCTTTGAGAAGCATTTGATCGAACAGTTGGTACACGAAATTATCAAACGGACTCTCCAGATCTTCCTCAGATATTTCTTTATCCTGATGATCACCCAAATGTTGTTGAACAAGCGTGAAGATCCTCATCAATTGGTTCTTTAACTTCAGCGAAAGATTCTTGTCTCTGAAAATCGCGCTGCGAGAATCCAGCACGTCTGCCAAGTCTTCGTTCTCTTCATACACGAAGCTCGTATCGATGCCTTTGAACTCGAAGTACTGCGCAGCACCTGACTTTAACAGCAGATCGATGGTCTTATCCGCACTGAACAATGCCCTGGGGCCTCCCAAATCGAGGTTGAATTTTCTAGAATTTTCTCGCAGAAGTGCGGCTTTGTCGCCGTAAACGTAAGAAACGATATCCGCGTTAGAGCACAAGGGTTGCTGGACGAGGTCTACAACGACGTCGTCAGAGTCGCTGGATGCTGAGCTCTCTCTAAAACTCTTGTTGCTGCTGCTTCTTTCTGGAACCGGATCGTTGGAGTAATCGGAGTGGAACTTTGGAGTAGAAACTGGGGGAGAGGGTGGTCTGGTAAGTTCTTCTAAACTCGAGATCGAAGACATCATGTTGATGGCGGAGGAATTTCTGCATTCGTCTCGGTTCTTGTCCATTAATCCAAAGGTACCAAAGGTGAAAGGATCTGGAGTGGAACTCTTGTTGTAGTCATAGGAGTGTTGGAGTCATCAGAGTGGAACTTTGGAGTAGAAACTGGGGGAGAGGGTAGTCTGGTAAGTTATTCTGAACTCGAGATTGAAGACATCATGTTGATGGCGGAGGAATTTCTGCGTTCGTCTCGGTTCTTGTCCATTAATCCAAAGGTACCAAAGGTGAAAGGATTTGGAGTGGAACTCTTGTTGGAGTCATCGGAGTGTTGGAGTCATCAGAGTGGAACTTTGGAGTAGAAACTGGGGGAGAGGGTGGTCCGGTAAGTTCTTCTGAACTCGAGATTGAAGACATCATGTTGATGGCGGAGGAATTTCTGCGTTCTTGTCCATTAATCCGAAGCTGCCAAAGGTGAAAGGATCTGGAGATGTTTCCACTCCAGTTTTATGATGAAGGCTTCACTGATTTCATGCAAGAAGAACAGAGTCAAGGAAGAACCATCACAACACGCTCCCTCACCTTCCTCGATCTGCTTTTCTTCAATGGCTCCTACGCTCACAACCTTGGCAATGACAGCACCAGCAGAGGCAGCCGAAATTGCCGAAGAAGACGAGCCTGCAATCGAAGACGCAGAAGATGCAGATGCGAATGAGAGCAAACGAGTGATAGTTGCAGCAACAAAAGAAAATGCACATGTCTCAGCAATCAGCGATGATGGATCCTTCATCTTCTTGAGTGGACGTCGGATTTTCTTGAAGCGCAGTGAGCTCCATGGATGGAGCTCTTATACCATCTTAGTAAAATAAGATGGAGTAGGAGAGGGATAGTAGTAGGAGGTTGAAGATGAGTACGGTGTTTCTCCCATGGATCATCCCAAAGATAACCAGAGAGAGAATTTAGAAAACTCTTTTGATATATTTAAAAAGATACAAAATGAATACAAACAACTCCTATTTATTGGACTAAACAACCCAACAAACACACTAACAAACATTATAGAATGCTAACAGATTACTAACAGAAAGAGATAACAAATTTATACAACAAAAACATACAACAACTCATACAACACACTTTTTTCTCTCTATATCTCTCCATCATATCACCTATCACATCCCACATTTCTCTCTTCTTCTTCTTTTCTCTCTTTCTCTTTCATGGTTGTATGTTGTAGGGTTGTAGGAATATGATTTCTCTGACAGAAAATATGATTTCTCTGACAGAAAATATATTCCTAATAGAGTGAGAGTAATTATGGAGTGTGTTGGAAATGGAAATGATAATTAAAGAGTGATAGAGTAAATCTACACCGTAAGATTAAGAACTGACTCATATTAGCAGTTGAAGAGAAGCACAATTTGTGTGCTCTCTAACTAACCATTCTACGCTTGTCACATGTTGGTTGGTGACAAATTTCGTCGATTATTTTTTGACTCACCCACACCCAACCGCTCTAACCCATTTATAACCGTTTTTTTTGCCTCCCATCAACCCGAGACTCGTGTAAACCCACCCGAACACCCCTTTTTTTGTTCGGTAAGGGCAGGAACGGACGGGAAGCCAAATCCTGGACAACCCTACTTTGTCTTGGTATTTCTTTGATTTCTACACTCCTCTTGTTTCTCTAAATTAATCCATGCTTTATAGTTTTTCCTTGACCCAAATCTAATTGATTATTAACAAAGTTTAAAAACGTATAATCTTTTTTTTACCCGATTTGATTTGGTTGAAAAAAAAAATTATAAAAGCGGTCCAAACTCCAAAGTACAAACCAATTTTCTTTTGGTTCCAAAAATCTGTTTAAATATGATCAATTTAGACTTCATTTTACCCCAAATTCAAACCAAATCATTCACGCCTCTAGGAGTAGCAAGCAACTGAATCTCAGTCAAGTGGCCCCAATATAGTGGTGGTCTGGTGGAGATCTGAGATGTATATGATCCAAAAACCAGATGAAAGATGTCTAATAAATGAGACCGATGTTGGGTAAGTAAGAACGATCGGTTAAATGAACTGTAAGTTTGAGAATAACTATACAGTAAACACGGTTCATAATTGTGTGAAATGTGATTGCAGCTTACTCTTGGAACCGCTTTAATGAATCGCCTATAAAACTGTAAAACGAAACTCCCAAAAGACAGCTACAAGTTCAACCTAATTTGTAAGCATGCAACTCCAGACTGAATAATTGATTCAGGATCAAAAGAAAAGGAAATTTCATTGTCGAGAGCATTACTGTCCTGAATTGCCTAATCATTATATTTTGGAGATGGTGGTGGTACAGGTTCATTAGAGACATTTACATATTTTCCCATCTTTACCTCTAATTAGATACACAAATTTCAACAGAAATAACAGAATCACCAATTGAAGATTAGGGCTAGAAGGAATCGTTTGTTTTTCTAAATCAAGAACAAAGGCAAAGCAATTATCACGAAGCGCCAAAAGCATAGTTGTCCCTGTCCACGATCTTCAGAGACAAGAAAAAAGGTTGTGTATGCCCTTGACTATCAGGCTTTTACACAACAGTTGAAGTAGCTGAGGAAGCTCCTCCTTGTCTGTCACAGGAAAAAAAATCAACAAAAAAGCAATATTTCAGGCACCACAAATATCCTAGTCCAATATTTTGTGGATCTAGAGAATGGATATGAACAGTAAATTGATAAACTCTATGCAACACTTCTAAGTTCCAATGAAGATTTTTTATTTTTTTAAAAAAAATAATACAACCGACCACCATGTTTTATGGCCCTCTTACCAATGAAATGAATGTTACATCCAAAGCGAACCATGGCACATGGGTCCCGCAATATAATTCCATGTATAATCTAATATATCCTCTTTTTTCTTTGGATTGTAAAGCATTAGTGTAAGTTTCCACCACCTGCTTTGGACAAAGAAGTAGATGAACAACTACATGAATTTGTCATTAACCAGCAGGCCCCTGACCTTAGTTTGGTTTATTGTTTTTTTATGCACCTAGAACCTCCTTTCCATTGCTCTCCTAACGGGTTGTATTTGTCTCTTTGATTTCCACATTTTCCAAATTAACTTTCCACCAAATAATCTATAATATATGGTACTGTTGCTAGGAATGTTGAAAACTACATGTTTATGTGCTTTACTTGCTTAAAATATTTATATTACGTGATTTAGATACCTCCGCACCCCCCAAATGTTTAAGAGAAACCTTATTTATACATCATGTTGTATATACAACAAAGAAAGAGATAGAGAAAAAGTAGAAAAGTGAGAGATATAATAGGTGATGTGAAAAGTGATATGATGGAGAAATATAGAGAGAAAAAGTATGTTATATGAGTTGTTGTATAATTTTGTTGTAAGAATATTATATCTCAATGTTTAAAACCCCACTTTAGTCCATAAAAATCACAAATAATCAGTTATATATTAGTCATTTCAGGACTAATGTGTCCGGAACCCAAGGTCAAACATGACTGACATCTCGGTGACTAAGGTGAGTCTTTTGCATTTTTCAAGGACAAATGTGTCCCCGACCAAATTATTTAGAGATGAATTTGGTTTGGGAGTTAATGTTTTCAATTTTCTGTTTTGTCTCCTTTCTTTCAAAGCTTTTATAGTGTCATGGTGGGGTGACAGAAGTGGGGTATGACTAGTCTAACATTTCTTAACAGAGTCTAATGCATCCTGATGAGGATTTGTGACGCTAGGTCCTTCCTAACACTACAATCAAAGAATCAAGGAAGAAAAATGAATTGATTAAAATTATTTTTAATGAAAGAGCAATGGAAATTTTTATGAGAAACCCTCCCTGTCAACTCACGTCACAGTTTAACTACAGCTAATTAAGTAAAAGATTCATGCATATACTCATCTTAGGAATCAATCTGAATTATTTTTCCCATCACAACAAAAAGAAAGATCACTCATCAGCAACAGCTGCTCTAGTAAATAACAACACTGACCATCCCACCATATTCAGCTATGAACAACAGATTTTTGCATAAAATATGATAGCATTCTTGAGAGGTTATACATAGCAGCTAACAAAATATAAAGAATAACAAAGCTGACCAGAAATCTTACAGTTGGAGAGTTGGTTTGGTGGTAGTGGGGATGCTGGCGCTCACTATGACCAGTGTTAATATTGTTAGTGGTAGAAGCCACAAGCTCCTCTTCATTGCCAAGACTTGCCCTCGAAACATTTGTCTTGTTTTGCTTCCTCATTTCCCGGATTTTTGAGAAATCCAGTGAGTAATCTGGCAATTGGCCCTTCTGATCCCAGTCCCCAAACTGTGGCACCGATAACCAAGGAGCGTTTTTCTACATTGAATAGATTTACGGGTTAGACGGCTGATCACCATAACAAAAGGATCTTCATTCTTCTGTTATAAATTATAATAATTAATAGTGTAAATAAGAATATAAGAAACAGGTGCCTTATTAGTTATTTCCCATTATGAAGTGAATAGAAGATATCAGCTAGACTGCATAATAAATTTTCATAAGCCCAATGATTAATTGTTGTAAAGTTTTGACTCCAAAACCAGAAGAACCATTACTAGCATAGGCAAAGTTTACCAACTTCGCCAATCGCCATATATTTTCAAAAAAAAAAAGTAGTATTTAATAATTTCTTTTAAAGAGAGGGGCTGGTCAGAGCACGATACTCCCAAGTCCCACCATTATGGGGTCTGGGGAGAGGCCTTAACCCGTCACCAGAGAAGCTATTTTCAAAGACTAGAGCCTGTGGTCACCAAGTCACAGAGCAGCAAACTTATTACACCAAGAATCATCCTCTACTCAATAATAATAATAAGTTACTTTACATCTTAGGATTCATTTCATTAAATTCATACGAGAGAAAAAATAATGAAAAATAAAATAATAGATAAGTATTTATGGCTTCTAAAGGAATTCAAAACCCTGCAGTGCTCTACTCTATCATCATGATAGAGGAAAGAGGGAAAAGAATGAATCACAGTGAGGAATTTGATTATCTATTTGCTTTAGAAATGGAATTCTGATTACCAATACAATAACAACAGTGATATCATCATATCAAAATTTAAGCAGAAAACAAATTAATCAAATTAAACGGAGCTAGAAAGTAGAAACTAACAACTAAAAGAGTATATCATCATCATAGTCGCGTGTACTACTAACGAAGTAAAACCAAAGTTTTAGCAGCACGTCTTCAATGACCAAAAAGAAATACTAATCAAATAACAGGAACTAGGCGCCAGTAAAACTAAAACAAAAACAAATATAAATGATCAAGGTTTGCTAATCAATCTCCTTCTCTGATGACTAAGAAACGCATAGATTTCAACAGAATCACGATTAGCTTGAAAATTAGTAACGAGACTCTCTCTCTCTCTCTCTCGATTTCTCTTTTCTGGTACATCAACTCCTAGAAATCGAAGCTTGCAACTCTCTCAGAGAGGAATTGAAATCAAACACAGAAACATCAATTCAGAGCAAAAACTATAATCATGCAATTTCACTTCGTTGCTTTTCCTTGCCTTCGTTAGCAACCAAGCAATAGCATAGCAAAACGCAAACGTTTAGAAAGCAAGGGAGAGGAGGTTACCTCCTTACTATTCTCCATTAGAGTGATTTCAGATCTTGAGAGTTGAAAAGATGTAGCACAGGCTTTGATAGAGTTATGTAGCTGTTTCACAATGTATGTTCTCTATATATACATCCACAGGTGGAAATGAAATCCCTTTAAATAATTATCCCCTCCCTTTAAAGATATAAATAAATAAATGTCAGTGATTTTTTTCTCATTTATTACTGTTTAATTACAAAATTACCCTTCTTGTACGCGCTAACTTATATGCCTTGCCTTTGCCTGGTTGGAGTTGTCTACTAGCAGTGCAAAGTATATACTGTATACCAACAATCTTTATTTTCATTTATTATTACATCCCTTTTATTTATTGTTTCTTCCCTTCCTGTTGTGGTGCCCGCCTCTTGCTTTCGGTTTTCTAGCTGTCTTCCCAGCACATAATATTTATTCTCCCCCATTTGCCCCTCACAGTGCCAACTACCCTCCCTCCTTTTTCATTCTTATCTTTGAGAAGAACCAAGAAAAATTGCTTACGCTTTTGTAGTCATGAATGAACGAGAAGATGATGATCACATAAATGTGGAGTTTATTAGTCAATGAAATTGGCGTATTTGACTGTTTAATCGGGACCCAATGAATTCATTTCTTCTGTTTCGCAATTAAATAAAAAGTTAAGTCATACTTCGACAATGACAGATAATAAAAACTAAAAAGGGCGCAATCATATTTTTTAAAAAAGGAAATACATCGAAGGGAACAATCCTTGCCAAAACAAGAAAGGAAAGGTAAGGGAAAGGAACTAGTATGGTGTAAAGAACATTAATTAAGGTAAGAAACTTCTGAACAAAAAAAGGTTAGGGACTATGGTGTAAGGAGGCTAATTATAGGGTGACCCTCTGAGTTTGGGTCTATCGTAGATCATTAACTTTTTTTATTATAAAAAGTAATTTTAATTTTATAATATATAATAATAAATTTTTAATATTTATGGTAAAGGTCTATGGTGGACCTAAACTCAAAGGGTCCACCCTATAATTACCCGTGTAAAAAACATTAATTATTAACTTTTTTTCACGTTAGTTTCAATTATTTCAATCTTCAATTATTATATCGATGACGACATTACTTACACAATTTTGGTACTAGTAATTGTGTGGTGAAAAAAAACTAAACTGTGTACAAGCTTTTAGTTTTGCTATCTGAAATATTAGAAAGGAAAATAATTTCTTGAAATTCCAAAATTGTGTGATAGGTGTAAGAATAAGAGAGATATAGAGAAATAAGAAAGAAAAGAAATATAAAGTAAAAGATGTGATAAGTAATGTGATAAAAAAATAAAGAGAGAAATGAAGAAAATAAGATATAAAAGGAGATGCAAAAGAATAAAGTATATAAAAAATCAAAATTGTAATAAGATTATCAACAATTAGTTCTTTATGAAACCAATTAAAGTTTCCTCATGGAAAAAAAAGGGACGTTATAATAAGTAAACAACTTTATTTAGCCTGATTTAAATTAAGCTCATTCTTTAAAAGATCAGTCCCCTTTAAGACATTGTCTATATATGTCCATTTAAGCTGATGTGTGAAGGCACCTCAATCACATTGTTCAATCTGAATTGCGCACCTCAGCCAAAGGGCCCATGTAGGTCCTAGAACATAAGGACGGGCACAATCCTAAAGGAGATTGCCTCTAGGTCAATCACTGATGATATCATGAAATTCTCAAATTCTATCATATCATTATTTAAGGAACCACTATAATCATTTTTAGATTTTGATGTCTCCTCACTCCCTCTGTTGTCATTTTTCATCCAATGGCCCCTTGTGATGCCAAGGTGATTATTTCCAACCACATACTATAGTGACTCAAAGCCATCAACCTGCACTCATAGATCATGGGTCCTTTCATCTTTAGGGCGATCCCTCTCTAAAACCATCTCGAGTGTTAGAGTTCTCAGACGTGAAAGCCACCCTTCATTGTTGTGAGGAATTCATTGAGAAGAAATGTATTAATAATTCCACTCTATCAGTTTATTCGGCCACAAGCAACCATATTCGACCTTCGACACATTTAAATGTATATAAAAAAATTACATATATTAATGACATATCCAAAAAGTATTAACAATATATTTAATGCATATTTGGAGATAATACATATAAGATAACATAAAACAAGAGATGAGTAGGTGGCATGGAAACGTAATTTTTTTATTATGTTTATATTTAATGGTTGATGCGCAATTTTGAGGCGAGACACAAAGGGTGCGTTTAGGAAAATAACTTAATTAAGTGCTTATTCAACAAGTGTTTATCATATGAGAGCTTATGTTATAAGCTATTAAGAGAATGAATGGAAACCAAATGTGAGATGAGGTACCTAACCCATGTATAAACTGTTTCATAAGCTATTATGAGGAGTTTATTAAAGTAAGTTAAAAATAATTTATGCTATTTTCATAAGTTTATCCAAACACTTACATAAATGTTTGTGTCATAAGATAAACTCATCCAAAAGAGCCCCAATTTCTGCTTTCATTGAATTTATTATTTTCCATTGGATTAATAAGATTTAATTAAGCTCATTAATTGATATTTTTAATTTAGGAAAATTTTGTGCTTGAAACAAAAGTTTTTTTACAGTGTTGAATTACAGATATTTAAAATTTTCTGTAGTATTTCATGGTCTATTTCATCTCATAATAATTTCTAAAATCAAACTTAGAATAAATAATTATGTATTATCTAATTATCCTTTATTTTTAACAAATCAAACACATTTAATAATATGATAAAATGAACTTATTTACACTATGTTTTGAATTATATAAATCTAATATGATAAAATGAGCTTATTTACACTATGTTTTGAATTATATAAATAAAGTGGAGGGAGAGACGTGGGAGAAAAATAAGAGACTTCTTTATTTGCTTCACCATAAAAATAGTGAAGATTGAAGAAGTTAAAATATGTTATGGATCCCACTTACTTTTTATTTCTCTGCTTAATAGACGAGAGATTAAGAGATAAAGAGAGGGACATTTAATTTTGAGAAATTGTTTTTCATAAAAAAAAAAGAGAAAGTAAAAAAAGGGTGAAAAAAAAAAGTGAAATAAAGTGGTAAACACATTAATATAACATTTTGTGGTAAGAGAGAAAACAACACAACATTCAAACCTATTTTGTAAGATCATTTTTACTCAAACACACATATTAAAAAAATATGAGTTAATCTTGTATTAATTTTAAAAAATATCCTTTAACTATCAAATTTACCTCTATTTAAAAACAAATTCAATTCAATTCCCCCATATTAACTAAATACTGGAAAGCTATAAAGATTCATTAATTATGAAGTAAAGATAAAAACTAATAAATGTTTTTAAAATTTTATAAAGAGATTAATAAAAAAAATCAAAATAAAAATTTCAAAAGTGTGTTGTAAAAATGATCAAAGAATTCATCTCATTGAGAAAGGGTATCCCCTCATATATGTACGCTTCCCTTCTGAATAGGATTCATCATCTTTGTCATCAGGATTGGCAAGTAATTATTACTCATGGTTTGCGGGAAGTAAATAAGGTCGCGCACTGGCTTGCTAATTTTGCTTGCGATCTTACCTTAGGCTTACCTGTTTTTGATATTCCTCCACAAGGATGTATCCCATTACTTTGACATGATTTTATTGGGGTTTATTTCCCCCGTAGAATAGTTGCTTAGTTGTTCTGGCCTTTTGGCCTCCCCATTACCAAAAAAAAAAAAAAGAGAAAATAATAGATAAATAATTAGCACGATAAAAATAAAAGTGGCAAGCTAGAGGAAATAGGTTTTGGTATAATACCGATATCGCATCAAAGTAAAAATCAAGTTTAGAAAAAAAATAAACGATTAAATCAAACAATTAAATTTCTTATTTCTCTTCTACTTTATTCTACATATATTTATCTCATATCAAATAATCTATAAATTTTCTCTATCATATCCCTATTTATTGCTTCTCTATTTTTTCCTTCCTATCAAACAAACTGTTAATGTGTAAAATGAAAATAATGTTATTCATATATACTCTCTCTCACACACACTATTTATAAATTTAATGGATATACATTATTATTGTAAAAAAGTTTTGCACATATATTTAATGATATGTTGTCACATGATTATTTAACCAATATATCATATGTTATTGAATTCAATAAATTATGTGATTACATGTTATTGGATGTATATATAAAACTTTTTTACGCAAATATATCCGTTAAATTCTTATTTTATATTTAAATAACTTCATTCATTTGATTGTAATTATTTTTTATATATTCTGATTTTGTCACTTCCAAAATAATTACTTTTTATGCATATCAATATTTGTTTACTGAATTACTATTGTATGTGACTTTATAAATAAAAATTTGATTTGTTATGACATTAAATATCTATGTTTTGACATTGATTAAAATAATATAAACGTAATTGAATTCAAATATAAAATATTGTTAGAAAATAACATTATCTAAAAGAGTTTGGATCAAGGACGTTATTGTTATTTAACTAATTTATTTAGTTTGATATGTCTTAGACCAACTGCATTTGGGAATTTCTATTCTCACGTGAGATGGTGTATCAAATATCTACAATTAACTAGTAAGCTAAACATTAAAAGTTAATAATTATTAGTGAAAATATAACATTTTTTTCAGTTTAGTCTTTAATTACCAAAATTTGTAACCTAGACTGTAATACAGATAGTACTTACTTGTTCATCTTACTAGGATAGTGCGGACTTACAAGTTACAAGTTACCACCAACAGTCCAACAACTAGGCATCCGTAAGATATTTAAAAATGAAACACTGTAAATTTACTAAAAACATGATTAATTTAATATTAGAACGTAATAAACTCATTTTTCTAATGTTAGAAATAGTTATATTGAGTAATTTAAATTTATATTTAGTAAATTTTTAACGTTAAATCAAACATAATTAAACTAAAGAAAAAAAAAACATAGCCCCTCACTTTAGTAGAAATAAAAAATAACAATCTTTTATAAAAATATTTTTATATAAAAATAAAAAGATATTTTAAACCTTAATCTTTTCATTTTTTCAGAACGATATATGTTATAAATAAAAAAATCATTGAACGAATTAGTATCCATTTATTTAATTTATGGTTAAGTAAAAATTATTTTAAATTTAATTACTGAAAATAAATTATACATCAATTATAATATATACTTAATAAAAATGATTTCATTTTAAATATTTAAAATCACATTAATTATTCACTTTATTAGTATCTTGTTTCAAATATGCTATTATATATTTATTTCTAATCGGTAACTATAACTATCATATTTAAACAAATAATCGGTACATTTTTCTCTTGCTACATTTTTTTTTAAATAAAAGAGTATAGAAATACTATGTCAAATACGATGTGCAAAATTCACATCAAATAGGTGTGCGGAAAGGAATGATTTATTGAAAATATGTTTCATGATTTCGTCATACAGATGAGATTTTTCTGAACACATGATAAAATTGCAACTGATATCCTATTTCACTGATTTTGTGATTTTGGTTTTTTTAATATTTTTTTAATTTTGACTCTCCTATTATGTTATTTTGAAGATTCAAGGTTATTATAAAATTACTTTTAATTGCTAAGAATAATACATAAAAACTCCTTACATTAATTTATACATATAATTTTTTTCATTTTATTTTATTATCTTTAATTATTAAAATTGACACAATAACATTAAAATGTCAAAATTTCTTTGCTCCATTGTCATGGATCGACAATGCATAAAGAAAGTAAAGTATTATTCTTCCTATTTTAATTTAAGTTTTATTATCTTTATCATTTTTCACTTATTTTAACTCTCTGATTATCTAAAAGTTTCCAAATTCAGTAAAAAAATTTATCTACTCATAAGATGATGTGTTACTGGTACCTTTTATATATGCTTTTTATTCTCACAGTACTATTCATTTTATTAATTAAAATAATTTTTTAAAATGAACTAATTAAAAGATTCAAACATTAATTTAAATAAAACATCGAAAATTCATATCACATATTAACCAATGACCTTGTTGCAAAAAAGAAGCTATGTTAGCAAAATCTTGTGTTTGGATGAAGTATTTTAAAATCACTAGATTTTATGTATTAGAAATAGTAAAAGAAAGAATTTCATATAATAAATAGAAAGAATTTGTATGACAAATAAGAGGAATTTCAAATAAAACATATTGAGAGATAATTTCACCATTTCCATGTTATGATTAACTTTTTTTATTATCATTTATAGTTCCGTTCATGATTGTCATTCATCCAACATTTCCTGTCACGATTTTTTAGAATTCTAAAATTCTCTATCCAAATATACATAATTATTGGATGGAGAATTAACTATGAGATCAAATTTACATAACTAAAAAAAATTGATGAATTAAAAGCATGAAAAAATATTTGGAGAATCAAAATCATAAAAAAATAATAAAAACCAAAATCGTGAAATCAACAAAATTTTTAATGAGTTATGAGCAATAAGATATAGTACTCGTCAACGTGTTAAGGATACGTCCGGATAATATTTGAAAACAAAATTTTCAAATGCAGTTCTTTATATTTTATAAAATCAAATTTTTTATTTTAATTTTAAATTTTTTAGCCATTTAATTAGTTATAAAATATAATTTCTTCTTAAAAAAACAACAACTACATTCCACACAAGTGATCACCAAATCACCGACTTATTATATAAAATAGCCTAAGACATTGACATTATTAGTAGATTTCTTCATTTTTTTAGGATGCATATTGAGTAGATATTTAATTATTTATTAGTCTACGTTCAGAAAACATTTTGCGGAACGTGAAGTGACGTGTGTGACTATGTGGTATAACGTAATATTAAATAGATTTATTAAATTTAATAATAGAGAAATATCATATTCATTAAATAATATAATGATATATTATTAAATATTTATGTAAAAATTAATTTACACTAACAATGTATATCAATTAAATCTATATTAAATTTATAATTATAATTATTATCAAATTATGTTTAATTTTTATATTTTATTTTAGAAATTAGTTTTTTTCTCACGCTAGTTTGAATCGTTTCATCCTTTTCTATTGAATTTTGTAAGGTAACAATCTTAATTATGACTCAATTTAACTTCTTTCAATATTTTTCTTTTCTATTTATAAAATTTTACTTGAAATTTCATTTTATAAAATTAAGGTAAAGGCTACTGTAGATCACCATTCACATGTGAGTACCCCTAAATCACTTGTAACTGCCGGTTTTTTCACCTATTGATCAAAATAATTAAATTTTGCTTATTTATCCTAAAATTTAAGAGAAATTTCTCAAAAGAGTTTTTAAGCCATCAGATGCTCGATGTGCAGGTCCAAATTCACATGACACATTGTTTTCGCTCGAAAAACAAACACTTCATATCTAAAAACCGCACTGAGATCGTTTCTTCTCACAGATCGGCGATGACGTGTGAGAAAGAGAGTACGAAATTTGACAGAAACTAATCAGTTACCGGAGAGTCGTCAGAGGAGTGTTGTGTAAAGGATGATCCGATGCAAAACGCGGAGAGCATAACGAACCATTTTAGAGAAGGGATTGTTTTATTTCTCTTCGCTCTCTTCTCAATAGTTTCATTTGGTTTTGTTCACTGCGTGTTGATTTCTTTTCTTTTTTGAATCTCATAATTTCTAGTAAAAGTAAAAAATTCTACAAGTCAATGGCACATTGGACAGAGAATAGAAAGGGAAGGGTAATGTCTAAAGAGAAAGAGATTGAGGAAGATTAGAACAAAGAGACGAGTGTTATTACTGTTACTGTTGAAATTTGGGAATGAAAAAGAAGGAGCGAATGGAATTTGATAATTGGTATTGGGTGAACCATTCCAATTCGTTGATGCAAAACTCATCCTCGTTGAGAGGGAGTATGTGTGTGACTATCATCAGGGATGATCCTTACCTAATTTTACAAATATTTAGGGACCAATGGATAAATACATATTGAATATAAAGCCAAATTAAGTGACTGTTTAAACCGATTATCAATACTTAATCTCAGCCATTTCTTTATATTTAACGATAAATAAGGGTGATTTTCCCCATAAATCACCCATTGCAAAATTCACCATAGTCTCATCCTAAAAGTAAATCCCTTATCATTTAGATAAAGAGACATTAGTTTATTGACTATATTTTTTAAAAAGACCGATCTTTATAAATATATTAAATTTTGAATACAATTTAAATGAGTAGAAAATAGAAATTATCAAGGTTAATGTATAAATAGTTTAAGTACAAATATCAGAATTAAAATAAACAAAAACTATAAACACAAAACATCTTATTTCAACCTTAAAAAATTCTTTCGTTAAGAAAAAAAAAAAAAACACCTTAAAAATTTCTCAGTGAGCGATGGAAGGAAGGAACAAAATATCAGCCACGGCGCCTAATGCACAGTTCTCTTAGGATATGTTTATAAGTTAAATTTTGGAGGAGAAGGGAGGGTTTATTGGAAGTCCTTCTCCCTTTGTGTTTGTGAGCTTAAGTATTCTCCAAAGTCTTTCCCTCCCCTTCTCCCCTTTCTTCCCCCTCCAATCCTTTCTTTTCCTTCCTCTCTAAACTCACAAACACACCCTTAGATGTCGAAAGTCAATAATAATAATAATAATAATAATAATAATAATAATAAATAGTCTGTATATTATTGTAAGAAAATAATGACAAAACTTGCCGTTTGTATTTTTTTTTCAAGCAATGTTATTTGTCCAAAGATCTTTTGCTTAGAGCTTTTGAATTGGGTCACTCTCGTGCTCACTTGACTTAAACTTATTCCTAAAAATAAAAATATTATGATTATACGGTTTTATTAAATTTTATCCCCAAAATATATTATGTTTTTGGTAAGTGTGGAATGAGAAAGTGTCCTTGTGGGTAGGGCTTTAAATGAGCCGAGCAGAACCGAGCTGAGTATCTGAAGCTTGAGCTTGGTTTGTGAAAAAAATGGGTGGTTTAAACTTAGTTCATTTATTTAAACGAGCCAAACTTAAAGCTTGAGTTTGACTTGTTAAGGAAAAATAAAGCTTAGGCTTGACTTGTTTAGCTCATTTATAACTTCATTATTTTTGCTTTTATAAAAATTTTCTTTAAATCTTTTTAAAGTTTATAAATTTAGTATTTAATAAATATTTTACTATTAAATGATAATATAAAAATATATTCTTAATATATGATATATATATATAATTAAAAATTAAAAATATTATATTTTTCGAAATTCAATACATAACTTCTTGACTAATATATAAAAAATATTTCAATACTTATTTTCATATATATATATATAGTAATTATTTTATTATTTATTTTAAAAATAAACTTATAATGATATATTTTCTTTTTATTTTTTAAATAATCTTACTTTAGTTTAATTATTTATATTAATTAATTATTTTATATATAATAAGCGAGTTATTCACGAGCTTATAATATCAAGCTTATAAAACTTGAGCTTGGCTCATTTAAATAATCGAGCTCAACTTCAAGTTTGGGTTTGTTTGTTTAATTAAACAAACGAGCTTGATCAAACATTTAATGAGTTGAGCTCAAATAGTTCATAAATAGCTCAGTTCATTTACAACCCTACTCGTGAGTTACATCCCTTGAGATGAAAAATTGCTTTGAGCAAATATCATATATCCTTTGTATCACAAAAAGGTTTATCCTTCTTTGGGTTTTTACCTTTGATGTCTCAAATAAGGAACATTATTCACAAAAAATGCAACCAAAACTATTCACCGACCAACGAAAGTATCTAATTCTCTTTGCTTCTCATCTTGCATCACTTTATACATCCCTGTTTTTAGGGATGTAATTTAGGGTCCCTCAAATATAAGTCGTTGGATGAGTTTTTAAAATCTTGAACGGTGATGATTTATTATTGGTTTTTAGGTCACCCATATGCAATTAACATTTTTGAAATTTCTGGTAGGTCCCTATATCAGAATATAATCTATATACTCTATATAAAAATCCTTTTCCCATATGTCACGCGTCCAACTCTACTCTGTATTTTATTCATTAAATTTTTACTTATTATCTCTCTTATATATTTAATTTATCTATTTACTCTCTGTCTTAAAATTGTTCCCACGTACACATGTCACATTCTATCATTTGTGTTTTTTTAGTCTTTTTATTCTCACTTCAGTAAAGTGATTTTTTATAAACCACATGTATAATTCATGGGAGGTGGTCATGCTCCTGCTATTTTCTTTCTTTATTTTTCTTTTTTTTTTATCAAACTTTAATTTTCTTTATTATTATTATTATTATTATAAAATATTTGCTCTCATTATCTATTCTTTTTTATCTGTTTCATTACATAAAAACACACATTAATAAATATTAATAAATAATAAATATGTTGATTTACGTTAAATTTAAAATGTTTTTCTAATATATCATTTCTCTCTCTATTTTATTCATTAATGTTTTAACTTCTATATTATCACTCTTATCTATTCTATTAATCTATTTATTCTGTTCCTATTAATCAACGTAAAATCATAGATTAAAAATATAATAAATTTGTTGATGTACATTAAATTTAAAGTGTTTTTTCTCTAATATATCAATAATTTATCTCTCTATTTTATTCATTAATATTTTCATTTATTATCACTCTTTCTAACATGATATTTTTTAAGTAAAATATCCAAAATGTAAATATTGTTCAAGTACGTTTTAGCCCTCTTTCCGTTTGAAAAGTGATAATATCAGTAATTGTTACATTAGTGTTAATCAATAACAATATTCAGCTTTGGTTAGTATATATAAAAATTAGCTATAAAAATAATTATCGGTCAATCAGTAACATTATTTAGAAATTATTATCGGTTAGTTGTTTCTTTATTAGTTAAAAGTTAGAGTAAATTACTCCAACCTCCCCTCTGTTTTACATTTCCAACACAAAACCCCCTCTATTTTAAAAACCTACACAAAACCCCCTCTATTTTAAAAACATATACAAAACCCCAATTAATATAATTTTTTATTATTTATTAAAAAATATTTTTAAAAAACCCAACATTACCCTTAAGACACCATTTCCTTTCTAATTGAATTATCAGAGTTGGTAAATGCAATAAAACCGCAACGTGAAAATTTCTGTCTTTCTCGTGCAAAATTCATTCTTCTCGTTCTCCTTCTTTCTCATTACCCTAACGCTTATTATTTTACATATTAATATTTTTATAATTTATGAAGCTTATTTTTAGGATTAAATATGTTGTTGGTCCCTAAACTTTCACCCGAATTTGGCTTTGGTCCCTAATATTTTTTGTTGTTGTTGTTTTTGGTCCCTAACGTTTTCAAATCATTGAAATTAGTCCCCGCCGTCAACTCTATTAAATATAGGGGTGATGTGGTAGAGACTAATTTCAATTATTTGAAAACGTTAGGTACAAAAAACAACGAAAAATATAGATTAGAGACCAAAATCAAATTTGGGTGAAAGTTTAGGGAACAAACCCGAATCTGGGTTTTATCCCTAATCTTTTGTTTTTCGTTGTTTTTTGTTCCCTAACGTTTTCAAATAATTGAAATTAGTCCATGTGTCGTCAACTCTTTTTAATATAGGGGTGACAATAGAGACTGATTTCAATGATTTGAAAACTTTAGAGACCAAAAATAATGAAAAAAAAATATTAGGGACCAAACCCAAATTTTGGTTTATTTGATTAGTTTTTGAGTTTTTAATTAAATTTTCAATATGAAAAATTTTAAAATAAATTTCTTTTTTGTTATTCAAAATAATGTATTTGAAAAAATTGTATGAAGTTTTTTTTTTGCATTTTCTTTTATTCACCGATACAAAAGAAAAAGAATAATATATTTATAAAATATAAGGAGTTTGTGTAAAGCTTAAAAATTGAGGGATTTTTATATAGTAAAGAAAAGTCCATAGTTAGTAAGGGTATTTTGGTCAATTTAATATAAAAAATAATTATTGAGTGTTAATTAAAATTTCTATCAAATTTATCATAAAAAATTTGGTTTAAGTATAATGTACTTTTAAAATTGGAGGGGTTTTGTGTAGGTTTTCAAAATAGAGGGGGTTTTATGTTGGAAGTGCAAAATAGAGGGGAGGTTAGAGTAATTTACTCTAAAAGTTATTATTTATTACTCCTAAAAATTAATAAATTTTATTTATTTTAAAAATTTTCCCCTTGTTTCCTGGGAATGTTTAATTTCAAATTTTGTTAAGTTATATTTTAGAGATATGAAACTAAAAATAAAATACTTGCATATTTGGTTCAAATTAAAAAAAAAACTTTTAATTTTAAGGAATAAGCCGGAGGTGCTATACTTGCACATGCGAAGTTTCTTTCTTCAAGCAAAGAGATTGAGTTGTAAATAATTAAAAGCATTAATACACAAAATGGCTAAAGTGCATGAGGAATAATTATTTCTGGAAAACTTATTTTTAGGGAAAAAAAATTGATCTGTAATACATGAGGAATAATACATCTTGATGAGGAATAATTGCATGAGGAAATGGCTAACCAGCAAGAATACAACTAAATTGCATGAGGAATAATTATATTTTGTTTAACAAAGAGGAAATGACTTTCATGCTAACACATTACCAACAATCTATGTTGCTAAGGAATTGGAAACTTGTAGTTGTAATAAACTAAATTTGGTACTTAAACAAACCCATGTGTAATTAACACACCCACCACAAGGGAATTAATAAAGGATTAGAAGTAAATTATCTCCAGAAGTTAACCAAATGATTCCAATTTCACTCATTTATTGATAATATATACTCTTCCTAAAACATTTCTTGCAATGGATTAACTAACCACCCAAAAACTTCTCCAAAACATGGAAATCAAATAGAAAAAATAAAAGATTACAAACACTCAAACTACAAAAGATAACTAAATGGTTTGAAATAATTATAGAAGAAAGAAGATGGAGAACAATGTGAATCAAAGAGTTACAAAAATCATTGAAGGATACAAAAAAAATGAGATGATGTTGTTAACATCAAATTAGAGGTTTCCTGTTGAAACTTACATGGTAGATCTAAATTTTGATACTCAACTAGAAGGCATGATTCTTCTTTCTCGTATATAATCACCCATCACAAAAAGGGTTTTTTTTTTCCTTAAATTATTATCTAATAAAAAACACAAAATCCTCAACATGACTACAAAAGTTTTAATTTCAAGCTGAATTGGAGCTTCATGAAAAACAATAAAAGGAGCAACACAATAATTTAAGAAGAATGTGGAAAAAAAAGAGAAACGAAAAAAGAGTAAAGCAGAGTGAAGAAGTAGAGGAAAATGCATAATTCTAAACTTGCAAAGGTATCTATAGAATTGTTTTCATTACTTAAATAGACATAAGTTCCTGATTTAACAATTTCTGAAATCAGAACAAATCTAGAGCTTTTAGTAGTATTTACATGGGATGATTATAATGTTCCTATCTTATTGATTACTTAAACAAATATTCCTATCAAAAAGTATTTGGCTTAAATCCTAATAATATTATGCAGCATCTTTGACCAACATGCATATCATATATTCTAATATCCATTGTCACGAATTCAACACAAAGTCACTTAGCAAATTCGTAGAACACGCGGTGGACTCAAAGCTCTGTGACCGTCTCATCGCCATCCTCACTTTAGCATCTACAACACGAGACCAAGTCGTCCATTTTCAAGACATCTTCCAACGTTTAACATCTGCAAAATCGTGTTTAGGTTCGACCCATAATACCTCACCTCGTCCATTAAGAGGAGGTAGTTCGTTCAACCTTTCGAAGAAGCTTCAAAAATCACCAGCAAATGGTTCTGCGGGCTGTTACCCATGATCTGAAAAATCAACTCCGGCGTGCGACATAATCCCCACTTCAAACCCCAAATACCCTCACAAACCCACAAATCTACAACCAGTTGCAAAAATTTTAAACATAAATTGAGTTGTGACTTACCCTAAAACGCGTCTGAGGAGAAATCCAGAACGAATCCGAGAGGTCCAAATCGTGTTGACGAAGATACCACACTCATGATGGGCTGCACCAAACAACTCTCCCTTCTCTTTTTATTACACGATTTCATAATCTACTGACCTTATCGGACATAACCTAATCCTAGGTCTGATGAGCAAAAATCAATGAGACTTTAAATGTTTGCAAAGAAGGGGCCGCGCATACTGGGTATTATGGGTCAGGAAAAGGTTGTAAGTTACATCCCTCCCTGAAAGGATGTATAATAGACGACACCCACAAAAAGGTTTTATCCTTCTTTGGGCTCTTACTTCTGTTGTCTCAAATAAGGAACATTATTCACAAAAAATGCAACCTGAGCTTCTCACCGACCAACGAAAGTACCTAATTCTCTTTACTTCTCATCTTGCATCACTAAAGAAAAAAAAACTTTATTGATTGGGAGAATGGGATCTATAGGAAAATTTGGCTCCGAGTGTGAGAAAAACAATCATTTAATCCTATGAGAAATGTCATCATATACTCCATGTTAGTATATTCTCTTAGATTAATTTAATTAATGTGGCCCATGTAAATTAATAGCATGACTTTAATAAAAAGTAGGTCTAATGTGATGGTTGTTGACCCAGTATGGAAAATAAAATCATAAGGGGTTATTTTAAAAATTCATCTCATCTTCCTTTTAAAAAGAGATAAGTGCAGTTAACTAAAGAGAGTTAAAAAATATAGAGATATCCTAACCATCAAGGAGTCGGAAGAGAGGAAGGAAAGGAGGGGATTTTGATCAACAATTTTCACAAAGACTTCAAAGAAGAAGAACAACCATGGATCTAGGTAAGTCTCTTTGCCATTCTCTTTCCTATATGAGTATGTGAGAACCATGAAATTCAAGGTCCTTTGTAGTTTCTATATTATGAACCCTAGGGAACTATCATAAAAGAACTTACATATTCCAAGAAAGATCAAATTCCCCCTAGAGGTACAAGTAGAAGTAGGTCTATCTTCATTCAGTTACTCCCATGAGGGCTTCAACTTAGTGAAATATTGACTTCCATAAAAAGAACCTTGATGCAGGATTATTAAATCAAACCTCAATTGAAAGATTTTGAGTTCATTCTGTTGCCGAAACCTTTCCTAGAGGTTTATCCAAGTTGCAACAACAGAAGGGGTAAAGATGACATTGGCTGTGATGTCTTTAGAAATTGAATTAAGGATCCATGCAACAATAATGTTATTACGCTGCCACAGCTAAGATATTGGGGTCTTCTTCATCAAGTTCCGAGATTAATCCATTAACAAAGTGAAACTTGTTCTATCTAATTAAATATATTTTCAGGTCACATCACTAAGATATGTAGTTATCACCATTGATAGAGGTGGAAAAGTGGGACTTTTCTCGCCCCGCAATAAAATTGCAAAAAATAGGCGACACAGGCTGGCTTGCTTTTGAAAAATGGGCCGGAAAACACAAACTTACTCATATGTGTATGTTGGTGGGCTAGCAAGTGGCTTGCCATATAATTACAAAATGAAAAATTAAACAATTTTTTTCAAAGGCAAAAAACATTCAAAAATAATAAAAGGAGATTAAAGCTTTCTTTTTTTTCTCAAGGCCCAAACAAACCTTGAATACTAAATATCACCATCCAAATTAATTAAAATTGTATTTAATAACAAATCCAACAACATAATAAGTTAAAAAATTAACATATCTAGAAATAAGTTAACCACCAACATATGCTCCAATATAAATCCATAATGTTAACAACAATTACCCTAGCTATTTATATGTTTTTATTTTAGTAATTTCAATAATAATAAAAATATTGTGAAAAAGGCAAAAAAAGAAAAAGGTCCCAAGGACCAACCATTCTACACCACTCTCGACTTGCATAATTAGCGAGTTACATGGAGCATGCCAAAAATAGGAATGTGGGTTAAATATTACAACCCTGCCCCATAAAAAATTGTGGGTTATGTGGGCTAGACCCAATCGTTTTTGCCACCTTAACCATTGAGAGACTGAGAAACCACGATGGAGCCTGAATTATTTGAAGCATAGAGAAGGAAATGATTCAAGTGATCTTCCGTGGTAGACATGGAAGAGGTAAGAAGGTAAAAGAAGAAGAACTTGGTGAAAGATTGAGAGAAAATTAGAGAGAGCTTATAGGAAATATTTCCATTTGATACTATATTGAGAGATAAAACTTGGCAAATGAGAGATCACATTCAATTGTCAAGTGTTACAAGTGTTTGTGTCAATAGCTAATAAATGAACTCTGTTGTAACCAATTGCAAACTAACTTAACCAATAATAACTAATTTACCTGTAAAATCAAAAAACAGTTGATATGCTTAATATAAAGAAGCAAGAATTTTTAGGATGTTAAAGAACCAAAGTGTAAGAATATAAACATTTAAAAGTTTTTAATTTTGAAAATATCTAAAGCTAGCCCAATTGATAAAAAATTGATTCAATAATGATCTGTAAATATTTCATTATGTCAAATTAACGAAAATAAAAAAAGAGAAAATGTTTTCTTTAATTGAATAAGTGAAGAGGAAAATAATATTGGTTTTATTTAATTTAATATAAAAGCACATAATATATGTCATGATATAAGGAAGATACACAACTTCATGAAATAAGAGTGTGATGTGGCTTCATAGAAATAAAAGTATGTGCCAAGGTTATCTTATTCTTAAGAATAAAATTAGGGTTTATAGTCTCCATTGGTATTACCATAACTTCCGTCACTTCTCCCAATATGCCCATAACTTTCGCCACATAACTTTCTCCATTGGCTTTATGCCCATAACTTCTGCCACATTACTAAGGTTCATAGTCTCTAGTGGCACACCATAAAGTTGGATCCAAAAGGTCACTTTGTCAAAGTGATTTTAAAAATTGAAGTGGGTGGATCTATCTTTATAAACATAAGTGTTGGTTTATAACACTTCATGAACATTTCTGAATAATCCCATTTATAATCTTATTCTCGTTGAAATAAAATATAAAAATAAATTCGTCCCCATATATGAGATTTTAAGGTCAGTAATCAGAATATGCTTCACAACCTTTTTGTTTAAGGACTTATTCCATAATATATGATCTACGAGGGTTTTCCTATCCAAGTTCTTATTATCCTCCCCATCAACCTCTAGCAGTATAGTGGGCCATTCAATAGTATCATCCCCTTATGCTCTCTCTCTTAAGTCTTAGCCTACCATAATCCTCAAGAAAATAATTGATTTCTAAACATCTTCCCCCATTTTTTATATACTCGTATAGATAAAAGAAAAAAGAAAGAAATTTTTCAGAAAGGAAGAGAACAATCACCTTTATCAAGAGAATAAAATCTCCACAAGTAGAAGAAAAGACCTTTAACAAACTTGAAGAGAACATTCTTCCTAGTGAAAAGCCTAAAAAACACTCTAGATAAGGCTCATATTTCTGGGCGGGGAGGAGGGCAAAGTGGGCTTGGCCTCACCGAATAAGACTCATTTTGGAGGTTTGCTTTTAGCACCCTCTTTTTACTATTCGCACCCTTACCCTTCCCCAAACTACCCATATCCCCTACCCCCTCCCCTTACTTAATCCCCTGCACAGCCCCACCCCTCCGCACACCCCACTCCCCCTTCTCCTTCCCCTCCCCACCCGCCCTTCACACTTCTCTTCCAACCCCCATCCCACTCCCCTTTCCATCCCTAACACCCCATCCCTTTCCCCACTCCCATCTCCATCCCCAACACCCTCACCCCCACCCCTACCCCCACTTCCCTTCCCGTCCCGTCCCCTTCCTCGTTTTCTTTCCTTTTTTTTTTAAGTTTTGGATTTAGAGATAGAATTTTTCTGTCTCTAAATCCGTCCCTTTTGAAATCCTTCTCCTTCCGGAAGTTTTTGCTTCAACTATGAAAAGGGACGAATTTAGAGACGAAAAAAACTTAAAAAAAATAGAAAATGAGGAGGGGGAGGGGAAGGGAAGTGGGGATAGGGGTGAGGGTGTTGGGGATGGGGATGGGGATGGGGATGGGGATGGGAGTGGGGAAAGGGGTGGGGGTGTTGGGGATGGGAAGGGGAGTGGGAGGGGGGTTGGAAGAGAAATGGGAAGGGGGAGTGGGGAGGGGAAGGAGAAGAGGGAGTGGGATGTGGGAGGGGTGGGGCTGCTGCAGGGGATTGGGGATGGGGAGGGGGTAGGGACGGGTGGGAAAGGGGTAGGGATAGGGGTATTTTAGGAAAGGGTTAGGGGGTAGGGTGCGAATAGCAAAAAGGGTGCTAAAAGCAACCCCTCATTTTGTTGTGGCCAATGACATCAATTTATACCGTTGCAGCTTTACCCACATTTATCATGATTCTCCTTACAAAAAAAAAATTGGGTTCAATCCAGCTTTACCCAAATTTACACAATTGCAGCTTTACCCACATTTATCATGATTCTCCTGACCAAAAAAAAAAAAATTGGGTTCAATCCAGCTTTACCCACATGTCATCACAAATTTTGACAGAAACTGGGTTTCAAATTTGAATTTTTCATATATTATTGTTTTTAATGGGCTTATATTGCAATTCTTTGTGGGCTTGTTCACGACTTAACCTATAGATAGTTCACCATGTATTCATGTAAGACCCATTCATCCAAGGACAATATAATTAAAAAAAATATAAAATTAAGAATAAGAATGAAATAAAATAAAATTAAGAATAGACAAAAGAAAGTACAATATGATATAATATGAATATAAAATACAAAATAAATAAAATAAAATACTTCTAAATTCTGATCAACCCCCAAAAAAGATATAATTTTTTTGTTGTTCATTGTGATGCGACGTGGACGAAGAGGTCATGAAAGTCACCTAAGATCAACACACGCGTGGCGCAAAAGAGAAGGCCGTATTGCGCTTGTCTGAACCACACAAAACTCACATCCTACCCTACCAGCATCATCGTTATCTTTAGGCTGATTTTTTCTTTTTATTGTGGCCACAAGAAACCCGAGAGGAACAAAACATTATGTTTATTAACTTGTTATTTCCTAAACTTGAGAGAATACTTCTTAAATCAACTATTAATGGTTTCCTTGATTTTCTTTAATAATCAATAAATAAAAAAACCTTAAAATCCTCCCCTTTTCTCTGGGTCTATCTCACTTCATTCAAGATTAGAAATTAAGTTTTTTTTTTATTACAAATTATTCTCATATATATATATATATTCACTTATTTCCTATCTAGGAAGCGTAACCTATCAAATTGAACTAAATAAAATTTACATGTAGCATGGATTCCAAATTTATTAAAAATAAATTAACAATTAAATTAAATATATGTCAAAAAAATTAATCTCCAATTAAAAGATTGGGTATATACTCACAATCTAAAAAAATAGCTTTAAATTTTTAATAATCATCAACGGAAAAAAAATATTACTTTAACTTGAAATATAAAAATATTCCATAATTAAAATTTCGTTGAAGTTTTTCTTAAATTAATCCATTATACTTTTTAATTTTAATCAAAACTAAAAGCACAACTAAGCTAGAGTTAAGAGACAAGTTATAGAAGAGACATTTTTAATTTAAATATTTTTGTTAATAAATAAAAATAAACACATTTTTTTAAAAAAATCTGTTTAATTTATTTTAAATATTTAAGGTGAATAATAAAATATTTTTATTAAAAATATACTTATTAACATTACCATCTTAATAAAAAGCAAGATGGAATAATAAGGTGAAACGGAAAACTGCAGAACTCGTTTATGGGCTGAAATTTTGTGCAACATTTGTGGGGCAGAGAGAAACTGATATCATCTCTGTTCTCACTCCCACTTCCTTCTATCGTATACGTACTCGTTCTTCTTCTTCTTGTGAATTTTGATCATCGTCATCCACCACAAGAAGCAACAATGGAGTTGGTTGCGAAGCTTCGCCACTTAGACCTCACCGGCGCTGTCATTTTGGATGCGCGAAAACCCTCCATTCGACCGCCACGCATGCTCGCCAGAGGAAACATCAACACTCCTAACACTAATTTAATTTACACCAACACCAATCGATTATTCGCCCCCAAAAGGCCCAATTCTACTTCCGGTCGTTTAACCACTGTGGCCGTTGACGACGACACTTCGCTGGTCGAAAACGACTTCGAGTCTCTCTTTTCTGACCCTGAACCTTCTTCGGTTGATAAACGACGTGTCAACAAACAATCGAATGCCGGTGCTTCCAGCGTTTCATCCGGTGTGAAGTTAGAAAACATCAGCAAAACCTATAAGGGTGTCACTGTGTTGAAGGATGTGAGTTGGGAAGTGAAGAAAGGAGAGAAAGTGGGTTTGGTTGGCGTAAACGGTGCGGGTAAGACGACCCAGATGAGGATTATTGCGGGTCTCGAAGACCCGGATTCGGGAAATGTGATAAAGGCCAAACCCAATATGAAAATTGCGTTTTTGAACCAGGAGTTTGAGGTGTCGCTGAGCAGGACGGTGAAGGAGGAGTTTATGAGTGCGTTCAAAGAGGAAATGGAGGTAGCGGCCAAGTTGGAGAAGGTGCAGAAGGCGCTTGAGGGTGCTGTCAACGATATGGAGTTGATGGGAAGGCTTTTGGATGAGTTTGATTTGCTTCAGAGGCGTGCACAGTCTGTGAACTTGGATGTGGTTGATTCAAAGATAAGTAAATTGATGCCTGAACTTGGGTTTGCTCCTGAGGATTCTGATAGGTTGGTGGCTTCTTTTAGTGGGGGGTGGCAGATGAGGATGTGTCTTGGAAAGATTCTACTTCAGGTATGTTACACACTTACACTTCCCAACATGTTGCTGTTATAGTGTAGGGTATAGGGTATATAGTACAATGGCTTTATAATAATACTTGCTTATTGTTAACCTTATGCTTATATAACATAACCAATATTACTAATTTACTATGCAATATGCATATTGGTAAATCATGGATAGAGATGATGTGGGTTTGAGTGTGTGAGTGTTGCTGATAAGAATGGCAATTTGTCTTCATTTGCAGGAGCCAGATTTATTATTGTTAGATGAGCCTACAAATCACCTTGATCTTGACACTATTGAGTGGCTTGAAGAGTATCTTAACAAACAGGATGTGCCAATGGTTATCATTTCCCATGACAGAGCTTTTCTTGATCAGCTGTGTACGAAAATTGTGGAAACTGAAATGGGTGTGTCCAGGACATTTGAGGGAAATTATTCTCAGTTTGTAGTTTCAAAGGCAGCATGGATTGAAGCACAGTATGCTGCATGGGAGAAGCAGCAGAAAGAAATTGAACAGACAAAAGACCTGATAAGTAGGTTAGGTGCTGGAGCAAATTCTGGCCGAGCTTCATCTGCTGAGAAGGTATATGTGATGAACTGGTCCATAGCTGACTATTCAATTAAGATATGATATTGCTTGTACAAAATGTTAACAAGCCAAATATACTTGTTAAATGGGATTGTCAGGAACCAATCCTCCTAAATGCTCAAGAATGAAGGTTCATGAATGATTTTATAAATTTATATCTAATGCACCCCTCATGTTAGAACTTTTTAGGCTTGAAGCATGGATAATGCACTAGCCCATCCTATCTTGTTCTGAAACTAAGCTTTTAATTATTTAGAAGAATAGGAGTGACAATGATCAAACTCTTGATCACTTGGTTATAGAGGATTTGATACCATGTCTAGAGCCAATTCTTCCAAAAGCTTAACTTGTTGGGTAAGAGTTCATGAATGATTTCATATCTACCAAGGTTTAAATACCTTAAAATAATAGTCACCTAAGATGACTTAAAAATATGGTGCATGTGTTAATTGCTAAGATTAGTTGCATTGCACCCTTCCACATTGTAAATTTAACTGTTCTGTTGTTCTTATGTTATTTGCTTAAAAGAATTTCCTTCTGTATATGTGACAACAGAAGCTGGAGAGACTTCAGGAAGAGGAACTAGTAGAGAAGCCATTTGAACGAAAACAAATGAAAATCAGGTTCCCTGAGCGTGGAAGGAGTGGAAGATCTGTTGTCACAATTAAGAGCTTGCAATTTGGCTTTGAGGATGAGGTGAGTTTACATGATCTCATTATTGAAAAATTGAGTGTTAACATGTTTGACTGGCTGTATGTATGTCATAGTTTTAATGACATCAACTGATCAAGCTTCTCTGTGCCAGATACTTCTCAACAAGGCAAATCTTACAATTGAAAGAGGAGAAAAAATTGCCATTCTTGGTCCAAATGGATGTGGCAAGAGTACTTTACTGAAATTGATTATGGGTTTAGAGAAGCCAACTGGGGGTGAAGTGATTATTGGAGAGCATAATGTATTACCTAACTATTTTGAGCAAAATCAGGTGTGCCACTTAAACAATGGAAATGCTAGTTGTAATTAAATTGATGATGGTGTTCTCAGTTCCAGTTCTTCATGTCATAACTTTTATGTGGTTAATATATTTTTAGTGCTAACTTGATTTAGTTAACAGGCTGAGGCACTTGATCTGGACAAGACAGTGCTTCAGACAGTAGAAGAAGCTGCAGAGGACTGGAGGATTGATGATATTAAAGGACTTCTTGGGCGTTGTAATTTTAAATCTGATATGCTTGACCGAAAAGTTTCCCTATTGAGTGGTGGTGAGAAGGTAAATTCTAGATTTCTGTCTTCTTTTTCAGTTGACATTCAATTAGCATTTGTGAGTAATGTAACATTCAAATTCTGTTAAAATGTTTCATTTTTGTAATTCTACTATTAAATGGTTCATTTTTCAATATCAAGTTTGTAATTCATTTTGTAATTAGTTAACTGAGAATTGCTTCCTCGCCTACAGATTAAAGTGAAATTTCTATTAACTGAAAATCTTGTACTTCCCTTTGAAGGTCTTGTTGGTCCTGTTTTACTCCTAACATATGTATAATTTTTTAACTAAACTCTTCATGTGCTTCCATGTTAATCTTCAGATGTAACGGTAGCTTCACTAGTTTCGTTGCAATGTTCTACTTCTACCCTTTCTCACTCTTTGCATATGATGCATAATATTTGGGTTTATCTTGTCTTTTATTGTTTTACTAGGCGCGGCTGGCTTTTTGCAAATTCATGGTAAAACCATCAACTCTGCTTGTGTTGGATGAACCAACCAATCACTTGGATATACCTTCTAAAGAAATGCTTGAGGTTTGCCTCACTTTTTTCTTATATTCTCCTTATTTAAAGATCACTATCACCCATCAGCATAATGATTTCTAATTCTTCTACCAGGAGGCAATAAATGAATACCAAGGCACTGTTATCACAGTATCTCATGATCGATACTTTATAAAGCAGATAGTTAATAGAGTGATAGAAGTTAAAGATGGTACTTTACAGGATTATGCAGGCGATTACAATGTAAGTCAATTGATCGCCCCCTTTTTGTGGTCCATTGAGTGTGATAGTATACAATTTTTTTTAAAGATTTAAAGTTAGTTGAAATGGGTTACATGATGCATTTTGCCTTGGGAACCAATCGATCATTAGTACAATGTGTTTTTAGTTGGATTCTTGTTTTAACTTGTTATTGGATCATATTAATCATTGATTCATTGCCTTATTTTGATCTTCAATACTATCTAGATGCATAGGATAATTTTGGGTGCATGACTGCCCTCTTTCCTTGTTGCCCCCTACTAGGTGAACTTGTTTGTCTATTCTCATTACTTACATCATGTTATAAAATTTAAAGTGAAACTGTAACACACTTTTGATCCCTCACTGATTTCCTCACTTCATTTTGGCCCCTCAATTATTTTCTCCCTTTCATATGTGAATGTTTCATTTTGATTCCTTTATGATAGGGATTTAACATTTTCACTAACATATCTGGATTTTAATTTGAGATTTCAAAAAGTATTATAAAATAATAAAGTACATAGCCTTCTGGATCCTTTTCTCATATTTTTGCAGTCCTTCACCACACAACTTGAAAGATGCAACATAAAAGTGACTAAGTGAGTATATCTGTGAGAGACTAGAATGACAATAAATACGTCTTAGAGGTTTCAAAAGGAAAAAAGTAACAGACATCTGATTTAAGAGGGTCTAAAATAGTGTTTTACTAAAATTATGGTGTTTATTCCTCTTTCTTCAAGGCTCTGACCGGGTTAAATAATTTCGAGGGCATAATTTACTATGTTTATGGTAACTTTCTGAAGCCATATTTTCATTGAATGACTTAATAGAGATATTAAATGGTAATATTTTGGCTTCTTGTGTAGCTCATATAAATCTTATCAAATTTTGTATATAATGAATCCAGCGTGATCAGCCATTGCATGGCTTATTATAGATTTCTAACATGTTTGAATCTCAAAAATTGCAGTATTATTTAGAGAAGAATCTTGATGCGAGGGAAAGAGAGCTTGAACGCGAGGCAGATCTTGAGGACAAAGCTCCTAAAGTGAAAGCCAAATCTAAGATGTCGAAGGTGAACTTTTGTTAAATCCATATAGATGGGGTGGTTAATAGTATTGGAGATATTCCAGGTAGCTTACAAATTCCAATTTTTTGGCAATAACAGGCTGAGAAAGAAGCACGGAAGAAGCAAAAGATGCAGGCCTTTCAGGCAGCAAAACAGAAGTCTAAAGTTGTGAAAAATTCAAAGAGATGGAATTGAGTAACACATTCCATTACATGACAGGAACTCCATCTTGATTAATTTACCTTGTGAAGAGGATAGAAGGTGAAGTGGCATATTGAGTTAGCCACTCAGCCTTTGTATATATCGTGTATGGATATACTAACTTGTTTAGATATAATTGGTTGGAGTATAGAAGCTTTATTACAGCATTTGTGATTCCTGCATAAGTTCAGTCTTAACTGCGACTTGGTTTTCAGCCGGGGGCGTAGCCAAAGGGGACCGACGGACAGGGCCACAATCTTTTTATTAATTATATAGATCATATAAAATATTTTAAATATTTTAGGGTTAAATATGTTTTTAGTCCCTAAACTTTCTTCCGAATTTGATTTTGGTCCTTAATTTATTTTTTCGTTTGTTTTGGTCCCTAACGTTTTCAAATCATTGAAATTAGTCCCTGTCGTCAACTCTGTTAAATATAGGGGTGACGACAAAGACTAATTTCAATTATTGGAAAACTTTAGGGACCAAAATCAAATTCGGGTGAAAGTTTAGGGACCAAACCCGAATCTGGGTTTGGTCCATAATTTTTATTTTTGATTGTTTTTGGTCCCTAACATTTTCAAATCATTTAAATTAGTCCCTACCGTCAACTCTGTTAAATATAAGGGTGACGACAGAGACTAATTTCAATGATTTGAAAACGTTAGGGACCAAAACCAACAAAAAAAAAATTATGGACCAAAATCAAATTCGGGTGAAAGTTTAGGGACCAATAGCATATTTAATTCAATATTTTATTAACTATTAATTTGACCATTTCAAAATATTTTGTAAATTTTATAGTATTACATCTTTATTTTTTCACTTACTCATTTTATAATTTTTTTAAAATTGTAATTTTTCCTTATTTCTTTTTTTATATTCTTTATATTAATTTTCCCACTTATTTAAAGATCATAAGATTCCATTCAAAATTAAAGAAGATTGTGTTTTATTTTAATGTGATTTTTAAAACTGAATGATAAAAAAAAATAAAAATCTTAAAAGAATAAAAATTATTTTTTTATTAGATTTGAATTTTACTTTTAGGATTAGATAAAATGTTTTAATATTTTAGTTTTTAAAAAATTCATGTGACTTTCAAGTTTACTCTTATTGTAAGTCTTTTTTTCTTCGATATTCTTTTTGTAAGTCAAATTCTATTTAACTACCTATATTAACTAACTTAAAAATTATAAATGTATAATTATTATGAGGGATAAAGATAAAAATAATAATAAATGCTTCTAAAATTTGTAAAAAATCTTATAAAAAGAACTAACTAAAATTATCAAAAGAAATTTATAAAAGAACATGAGAGAGTAATTTATTCCGACCCCTAATGAAAAAATTCTGGCTACAACCCTGCTTTCCGGGGAGTTTAAAAGAAAAATTGATTTCCTGAATAGGAGAGCATCATGCTGGTGTTGAGTAATAGAACACAATCAACATCCATTGTGCCTTGCCTTGTGCAATTTGACCCGTGAAATATGAGAAATTCTTCTGGGAGCACAAATCTAACACCTAAGATTTAAACACAACCAATAAAATTATTACACATTATCAAAATATTAAAATGAAAACCACCTGTGAAATTAAAAATAAAAAAGGACGTGACCCCAACATCATTCCCCCTCAACCACCCCAACCCTTTTTCCCTCTCTTGTACCTATACAAATCAAAACCAGGAATACTTACAATCTTCATATTTTCTTACTGCTTCGTTGAAAATAATGGATTTAGACATTATATAATATCGAATTGGAAGGAAACTCACTCAACAATTTCTATTTCAGAGTTGCTCTATCACGTGACTCATCATTTCAAATGCAACACATGTTTTCTAGCACCTCTTTGCCCCTCCCTCGTTTTATTGGTTGTGTCTAAATATTAGTTGTTACATTCGTGTCTATATAAGAATTACTCGTGAAATACAAATAAAAATGCCAACTGGACCAGTCATACCAATTATTTCGTGCGCAAGTAACCATATAGGTTCTCATCCAAAACGGTATTTTTAGGCTTAACGGGCTCGATAGCTTGATACATAGTTAGTGTGTTTAGATTACATTAAAATTATGTTACAAACATAAATCCAATTTAACATTATTTTACTAAGAGTAGCATTAGGTTAGATTCATATTTTTGATATGATTTTTTCATCCTCAAAATAATGCGTGTTTGGCATATGCGGACGTGTTTCCAAACACATTATTAACGAATATGAGCCAACAACATTTAGTTGTCAAGTAGGTTTTTCAATAGGTAGATGTTTTGCAGGCTAGTATTTTTTCCTAATGTGTATGATAAAAAATGGTTTATTTTAAATTAAATTAAAATATTGTTATAATTATACTAATTGCCTTCACATTCAACTCAAAGCCTTCATTCCATCTCGATTTATTATCTTTCCTTATTCAAGGCTATGAAAGGTATCATCTCTAAACTTCATTCTCTTTTTAAATCTTTCCTTTGGGGTGGGTGTGAGGAGGAGAAAAAAATAGCTTGGGTGGCATGAGATGTTGTGTGTAGGGAGAAGCGTTTGTGGGGGATAGGGTGTTCGTGATTTGGGTGCTTTTAATCTTGCACTCCTAGGTAAGTGGTGCTGGAGAATTTTGGTAGAAAAGGGGAGGTTATGTCATAGGGTCTCATCATCTATCTATGGTGCGAGACTGGTTGGTGCTGTTAGTGGTGGGAGTTAGAAGGGGTTTAGGTGGTGGTCTGATGTTTGGTCCATTGAAAATTGTTGTTCTATTACTATGGATTGGTTTTCAAAAGGGTGTGTTAAGGAAGTGGGGAATGAGGAATATACATTATTCTGGAGGGATGTGTGGTGTGGTTCAGATGCATTTTGTACCAGGTATGATAGACTTTTCTCTATTGCCAGAAATAGAGATGTGTCCTTAATTAGTTGACATAGTTGGTAGGAATGAAAGGGGGTTTTTGGAGTTGGTGTAGGGAGTTTTTTCAGTGGGAGAAGGATCAATTATTACAATTGCTAGCGAAATTACAATCTGTGAGACCGTTTGGTGATGGTTTTGATACATGGTGGTGGAGGCATGATTCTTCATGTGTGTATACAGTAAAATTAGCCTATAAGGTCATTATGAATGAGTCAATCCATGTCGATCTTCCAATGTATAATTTTCTGTGGTCCAAATTAGTTCTGTAAAAGATTTCTGGCTTTGCTTGGAAAACTATTCTAGATAGAATTCCAACAAAGCAGAATTTAATTGTTAGACAGGTGCTTCAACATGATGAGGGTGCTTGCTCTTGGTGTGGTCAAGTTGTGGAAACAACGTCTCACTTATTTTTTGAATGCTACTATGCGTATAGGGTCTGGATGTTATGCTTGGAATGGTTTGATTTTTCTTCTGCTATTCATAATAATTGTTTGATTAATTTTGCACACTTTGTGGGGCTGCCCAACTGTTCTGCCAAGAATCGGTTAAGATGGTCAGCTATTTGGTTGGTAACACTGTGGTCCTTGTGGTTAGCAAGAAACGAGACTATTTTTTGCAATAAATCTATACCTCCTGAGGATGTCCTAGAACTTATTAAGTTAAGATCTTGGAAGTGGATCAAGGCAAAGGATTCTTTTTTCTCTTTCTCCTTTTCTGTGTGGTCTATGAATCCTTACCACTCTTGTAATTTTTTGTCTTTTAAGGAGTAATCTTGCATAGCGGTTACTTTCTGGAATGTTGGTGTTTGTGTGGTTGGAGGTGTGGAGTTCTATATTGTAGCTGAGAATGGTGGTATTACAGTATTTTGCTGGTGATTTTTAGTGGTATTTGTTGTTGCAAACGTTATGTCTGGATTTGGTGTTGTGTTAATATGCAATTGCCATTGAATCTTGCTATGTGGGACAGTTCTTTTGTGATTGGATAAGAGGTGGTGCTCACTTTTCGGTTGTTTATTTTACATTGGTGGGTGCCTTGAGCTTTTTTATTAGCAACGACAAGGAAATTGAGTAAACTATCACTTTTCCCCCCGACTTTTACAGCGTCTTGCAGTTTCGTCCCTGATTTTTCTAAAACAACACTTTAGTCCCTTACTTTATTAAAAAATGCACCTTAGTCCCTAAATTAGGGACTAAAGTGCATATTTTTAAATAAAATTTAGGGACTAAAGTGCATTTTTTAATAAAGTCAGGGACTAAAGTGCCATTTTGAAAAAGTCAGGGACGAAACTGCAAGACGCTGTAAAAGTCAGGGGCGAAAGTTAGTTTACTCCAAGGAAATTTGTTATTTTGGAGATTTATTACCTTCACCTTTTTTAAGCACTTTGTGGAGGTTATCGGTAGAGGTGTTTGGTTCAGAACTTTTCCTTTGTTGGTACAACATTCTAGAACATTGTGTAGTTAAGGGGTGATGTTTTTAATTTTTTATTTTTCATGATACTACCTTTTTTAGTTTTTATTTGGTTATTTGTGTTTTTTCCTATTTATTGTAAAGAGTCTTTGTATTGGGTTGGGGTACCTCTTGTATTCTTTTTATTTTAATTCATTTGCTTATAAAAAAAATTCAAACTCAAGGCCTATTTTAGTTTAACAAATGCTATTATATTCAAATCCGAGTCACATTTTATTCTTAGAGAAATTCATATTTTGATACTATTTTCTTGAGTCAAATTTAAAATATGATTTTATAATTATGTTAATGTTTTCAAATTCAAATATCAAATCCTGTGATATTTTAAATTATAACAATATTGGCTTTAAATTCAAATCAAATCATATTTAATTTTATAAATTTCATTATTGTAGAACTTCAATCAATATGCACCTCTATAGATTAATTTTGAGTCTTTATCCGTGAATATCATAAAATCGCATTATACATTCTTTATCAGAAAACCACATGTCCTCATATTATGGCATGTGCTTTAAAATTTCACATTACATCAAAATTAAACCAATATTAATTATCTGTTTAAATGTTCAATCAAAAGATATAATTATTTTCCCTAATTTCTTTAATCAATATTTATATAAATTTTTATTCAATTACTATAAAAAATAAAATACTTATAAATAAGCAAAGGGTAAAATAACTTTTTCATCCCAAAAAAAAACCCAATTTTGATTTTCATTCCTCGAAAATTTTTCTTTTTCTATTGCATCGTTATGAAATATTTATGTTTTTTTTAGTCTCTATTGTCAACCCTACTGTTAATTACGGATTTTCAAACGTCCATCATAGTCACTAATCTTATGTGCAGTACCCTGACACATTATATAACATTGTTAGCCTCTTTAAACTCATTAAGAGAACTGAATTCTATGCCCAGCTTGAACTGAAATTATTTGCACCTTTTATCCTTCTTATATCTCTCATATAGTTTCTGAATGAGTTTAAGGAGGTTAATACTGTTGTATAATGTGTTAGGATACGCACATAGGATTGCTAATTATGATGGACATTAAAAAATCCGCAATTAACATTAGAGTTAATAGTAGGAACTAAAATATAGCTTAAATATTTTATAAGGATGAAATAAAAAATATTCAAGAATGAGAATCAAAGGTTAAGTATTTTATAGGAATGAAAAATTTATTTTACCCATAATCAATAATTAATATTTCTACCAACTGGATTATTTTTCAAAATTCTTCAAAATTAACAGTTTCAAATATTTTACATTTTATACTTTAATATTTTTTTTGCGTTAATTACGAGAGTATTCCCGGTTATCTGTGGTAATTCTACTCGAAACTTAGTTATAATTAAGGCTCATCACATTTTTTTAAGAGTGTGTTTAGTGGGAAATGAACTGTACTCTTCTCACAATTTCAGTACGTGTTACCAATTGAGTTACAACTTTGTAGTTTAATAATTTATTTTTTTTATTTTACTAGAATACTATGCAATGCACAAGATACTATTTTTACTATAATTTTTGTACTAAACAAAATTGTTGCTAAAGCTATTGAAGTGTTTGATCAAACTTGGAGATAAGAGATAGGCAAGCGATCATGTATTCGTAGTTTTTTTTTTGGTAGTTGACAATAAGGAATGTTGTTACAAAAGGCACTTTGATGCTTAAATTAACATTTGAGCATAATAATAAATGATTAAAGTAGAAGATATCATCATTACATAGAGAATGTTCTGCAGATAATTTGGACTGAAGCCGGATCATTCTACAGAATTATAGTACAAGTCGACATCTTCAGGTGCGTACACATATACCACGGCTCAACGCGTTTCCGTGTTTTGAGGGGTCAGTTACAACAAACTAACAACCTTTCCCGCCGAAATCACTCTATAAATACATAGCGGGAAGCCCATTCGAGGTATGCATTATTCTCTATTTCACTCACTCTGATCAAAATCTTCTCTAACTTGAGCGTCTCTGCAGGTACACCCTGCCCACGCCCAACCGTGGTTCTCCGCGCACCACCATCGACTTTGGAAGGTTCAGCCTCTTCAAACGGAAACTGCCGGGGAGAATTTCTACACGGCGCCGTTTGTGGAAAAACGAAGGAGGAGAAACATTTTTCGCATTCCGATCCTCTTCAGGATTCATCCCTCCCTTTTCGATTCTTCGTGCAAATTCTCCTCTATTTGCTAACATCTCTGTCGTTGCCACCCGCGAAACTGCACTGTCGCCGGCCACGCCTTGTCCAGGCTGGTGGCGCAGGCTTATGCCTCTACTTATGTCTTCGTTGCTCCATTATGACTCCGAGAAATTCCGAAAGGAACCTGACGTGAACTATGGAAGGTTTGCGAATCTGATTCTGGAATTCACGGTATATGCCGTGAAGAATTCTATTGATAATGACCTCAAGTGGTGTTACACCTATCTTCTTGATACAATTGATCCCTGGTCTGAGGGAAAAACGGAGTTAATCTCAAAGAAGTGTACAAGATCTGGCTTATTACCATGTTAAAAGATTTCAAGAAAATTTGAATGCTTGTTGATCGTTAGTATTGGAGAATCATGGTGCACCATCCGGGAATGGTTCCAACCTGAGCAAGGGTCAAAAAGAATTTCAATACTATTCGAATAGAATTAAGTCTATGACTGTTCTTGATTGTATAATTCGCGTCCCTCAAATCCGAAATTGGATTTATTGCTCCGAGTTTGAGATGAAATGTCGTGATTCATTCCGTGATGAAATGTATAGATTCCGAGCTACAGGGCCGTGATGAGATGCGTGATTCATTCTGAATTGCCCGATATGGTCGGGTCGACATCCGAGCTGCAGGGCCGTGATGAGAAGTGTGATTCATTCCGAATTGCCCGATATAGTCAGGTCGGCATCGTCATATGTTTCAATCCCTTGAGCCATCTCGGTGAGCAAAGAACTCAGTCGTGGCATCATGGTGAAGTATGAATCCAGTGAAGGCGATGGAAGTAGCAATGTTCATAAATGTGTGGGTAGTATTTCCGGTTTTATAATCCAACAATTTCCCTTCTGGGTACTCTCCAACAGCTACAAGCGGCTTTCCATCAGGGCTCGTTGAAGCACTATTTACTGGCCAGAGAAATACGAAATCATCTGAAAGCTGAAATTTCTCTGTATCAAAGACTTTGACACTACCCTTCTCGTTTGAAGCCATGAAATGAATTGCTCCACTCAGATAGAAGCTATCCTGAAACAAAAGTTAACCCCAGAATTTGAAGCAGAATCCGAGATGCACGGACATTGAACTCGTTGCCGACATCATCACCGGAAAGGGACAGGATCTGATTTCCACCGTTTACGATGACCACTGGCGGAAAATGCATATTCAGGTATTGATTCTGTCATCACAAGTTATTGTGGTTCTCTACCGTGAACCTGAAGGTGCAGGTGCTTTTCTTCACCTCATTTTCAATTCCTCAGCTTTAAATCGCAAATAAGTTATATCTGCTCCTATTTCTTTTACCCATTGTCATGGAGTTGAATGAACACGAATCAATAAGTTCGTTTTATTGGGATAACAATGCATGCCTGATTTCTTCTGCATCATCAAAATCACCGTCTCCGAGATACATGGCTATGGTGATTACTTGGCCGGGCTTGAGGCTCATGACTAGGTCGTGGATCTTGGCAAGGCGGGCCCAATATTAATTTCCGGAGTACGAACAAATTACTTGGTGGAATCAGCCAATCTCTGAAGCAAGCTTTCCGCCCTCATTGGCCCAAACCGCTTCTCATTGTTCTCCTCGGGATAATTCTGCACCATTTTTTATTAATCGGTGAAAGCATTGAAGTGACGAGATTAACATAATGGATAATATTCCGAGATGCCATATGGAACGTTGCTCCGCTAAGACATGAGTTGGAAACTATATTACTCGGTGAAGCCATACAACTAGAGTTTTGAATGATCCGAGATGTTGCTTGGTTTTTTATATATAATATATAACCGAAGTGGTCAATCATGGGGTCGGGTGGCAAGGTTTGACCAACGTGGCATGGAGCTATATTTTTACGGATCATATCAAGGCACATTTGCATTGGCATAAGCTGCCAAGAGAAGAAAGCAACCATCCCGGGCCCATTAGGGAGTGCAAATCAACGCTCCTAAACGCCCACCTCTGCTGGTCACCAAGACATGGTGACATGGAAACTTGATTCTCAAAATTGTGTTATCCAGAATCAAAATTCTGACTATAATTCCATCTCAAAATTTCGACTATGATTTCGAAAATAATTCCGTCAAGGCGCATCTGAGATAATCCATCTTGCAGAGCACAAGCCGCACCAAATTCAAGTGCCTTTGTGAGCCAAGCCAGTTCAATCTTTCACTTGCTATCTGAGCTTATCTTTTTCTACCTTGTCCACCTTGACCTTTGCAATTGAAGTCGGTTAAAAATACTACGCCCAAGGTGCTACGAGATGCCTATTTTCAGGAACCCATAAAGCCCCTATACACAGGCCCCTACATTATGGCTTCATTGCCACGTCAGGCTCCAATGCCGCAAAAGAGACCGTGGCGTTTTCGGTGATTGGAGGGGTGAGTGAGGCTGGGACTAGCGCAAGCCATGAGCTGTCTGTTCTAAAGCTATCTGTTCCAAGTTTATATATGTGGTCCTGCATGTTTTACTGCTCTTTCTACCTTTGATTAAATATACTCGCAGAGCTTCTTCGATTTGGTGATCGTGAATTTTACAAGAATTGGTGGAATGCCAAAACCATCGAAGAGTTTTGCTTCCCACCACGGTGCTTCTCATTGTCGCACTCCTCCCTCTCATTAGAAACTTGAATCAGTCTTCTTCTAAGCTATATGCGAACACCTTGATTTTCTTGTTGCAGTCTCGTTGAAGTTTCTGATGAACGAAATTCCAAGATGCAGGAACATTATGGCAGAAACATTCATGCGAGAATGGATTCTTAGGGCCTTACCAACTTGAGTCAGTTGGAAATTCTGTTCCCCTCTTGGCAAGTGTTCTAATGATAAAATTTGTTTCTCAAGTAATTACACCGAGGTGTAATTTTCCGCGATCAAATCCGAGATGAATTATATGCATTCCGTGATCAAATCCAACTTCATTCACCGACTATATATGGTCGTGTATCCCGAGGTGGCTTCCAACTATTTTTAGTACCCAAGGCGTTGCCACGTGTTCATCCTCTTTGTGCAAATGCAAATATGGCATGTGTATAACTCTCAAGCTAGGCGAAGCTATGTCTGCACCGTGTTCTTTGCTTTCGGGATTGGGTCCATGCAACTCAATATAAAGGGTGAAGTAGCTATACGATAATTGGATTGATCACAGCCGACCTCTACATCTGAAGGAAAATATAGTGTGCTCCATATTGGGCTTTCTCATTGGCCAAAATACAATGCCAGGCCCTCCTGATCATCTTTGGCTCTCTCATTTCGAGTTAATTCCGAGTTAGTACGCACTCAATCTGTTCTCATAAGGTTTACCCGAGAACATGACGAGGTTGGAACGGTTACATTTCGAAATACCCCGTGGTGAGGACAAATCATTCCGAGGGCTTTGCGGCGGAAGCTGTTAAAGAAAGCTGGAGGATAATGGATATAACATACTTTGAATACTCAATTGGGAGGAATCAGTTGGAACCATTGCTGTGCCTCTTAAAGTCTTTATGAAAATTCTGTGGTGCTCATCCTATACGAATTTCCGAGATGATTGAAATTCCGAGATGAAATTCCGATATAAAATTCGGAGAACGCGCTTTGGCTCAGATATACATGGTTCCGTGATCAAATGAAATAACACCTCGGCCACAAGGTGCCTCAAAGATACATGGTTTCGTGATCAAGTGATATAGCCAATGATCATTGGTTATATCATAACGATCATTGATGCTTTCCAATATATTAGTTATCAAAGTCCAACTATGCTCGAATTGATCAAGTATGCTCGGAGTTTGCAAAATGAATTGCCAGTATATGTTGACTAATCATTGTTCCGCCGTCCCTTTGGGATTACTTTGTGTGACGAGTATTCAAAATCAAAATTTGGAGAATCATGATGTGCGGATTCGGAAGGATTTGGAGGCGAAGATCAGTTACCCCGTTTAACTTCCTCAACTTCTTTGCATACTTGCTCGACTTGCTTGGTCAGCATATTCAGACTATAAACCTTGTCTTTTGTCTCCAGCACGAGCTATAATTGAATTCTCTGATTGCTTATATCTCGGATGCATAAGGACTTCTTACCTCGAAAGTCAGACTGCGCTTCTTGAATCTCAGGCTCAAGACCTTGAGCATTTCGGGCGTAGTCCCTCGACCTCAGGCTCAAGACCTTGAGCATCTCGGGCGTAGTCCCTCGACCATCTCAGGCTCAAGACCTTGAGCATCTCGGGCGAAGTCCCTCGACCATCTCAGGCTCAAGACCTTGAGCATCTCAGGCTTAGTCCCTCGACGATCTCAGATTTATTCCTTGAGTTATCTCAGACTTAGTCCCTTGAGCATTTCGGGCTTGGTCCGTCGACGATCTCGGATTTATTCCTTGAGTTATCTCAGGCTTAGTCCCTTGAGCATTTCGGGCTTGGTCCCTCGACGATCTCGGATTTATTCCTTGAGTTATCTCGGGCTTAGTCCCTTGAGCATTTCGGGCTTAGTCCCTCGACCATCTCGGGCTTGTCCATTGAGCATTTCGGGCGCAGTCCCTCGACCATCTCGGGCACGGTCCATTGAGTATTATATCGGGCCCATCTCTTGATTATTATATTAGTTTCTCGATTTACTTCGGATTATGTTCCTCATCTCAGACCCAGTTCTTTGAGATCACAGATTGCTTATTACCATCTCGGACTCAATTCCTTGAAAGATATGTTAATATGATCACCCCAGATAAAATAGACTTCAGCAGTTGACTTGTATCGACTGGGAGGCATCTCTTCTAGGTTTGATCCCCTGCTTACGCCTATTAGGATTACGCTAAAATCAACCATCTTCGCCGAGACGAAAATTGTCTGGAATAGCTATACATGACACGAATGGTTATTTACACTTCCGACTTCGACTAAGTACATAATTCCGATTACGGGACTCCATCAACCAAAATGCAAGTCAATTTGTATTACAGACTTTGATTACTGGTTTAACATGACTAATTGCAGTACGTATCAAGCCAACTCAATGACTTGGGATTGTTTCAAGTCGGATACTTTATATCAAAGCACCCGACTTGGGGGACATCTGTTCTGGAGATATTTTGGACTGAAGTCGGGATCATTCTACAGAATTATAGTACAAGTCGGCATCTTCAGGCGCGTACACATATACCACGGCTCAGCGCTCTCCGTGTTTTGAGGGGTCAGTTACAACAAACTAACAACCTTTCCCGCCGAAATCACTCCATAAATACATAGCGGGAAGTCCTTTCGAGGTACGCATTATTCTCTATTTCACTCACTCTGATCAAAATCTTCTCTAACTTGAGCGTCGGAGTCCCTGTAGGTACACCCTGCCCAACCTTGGGTTCGCCGTGCACCACCGTCGACTTTGGAAGGTTCAACCTCTTCAAACGGAAACTGCCGTGGAGAATTTCTACACGAACAGAGAATGTCGGTGTTGATGAATTGATTTGATTCTAAATTAGGCAAAATAAAATTTAAACCAATTATATTTAATTAGTTTGGTTTGATTTAATTTTATTTTTAAATTTTTTAATTAATTCAAATAAATTAAGAGTCCATTTGTTTTATAGTTGGTTAGAGTTAATTTTAATAAATTTATAGAATCAATGACAGGAAATAAATGATACACGATTTATGAAACGCATTGGACGAAAATGATTTAAAATCAATCGACCTATTTATATTTAAAAATTAATAAATATATATTATTTACATATTATATTTATAAAATAAAATTATATTAAAATTATATAAATATAAATAACTTATAAGTTAATCAATAATTTAAATACACTTGACATCAAAAAAATAATAATTTAAATACACTTAATATTATAATATTAGTATTAGTGTATATTTATAAATTAATTTTATTTTTACAATTACAGTACAATTATACACATAATTAAAATAAAAAAGTGAATCTAAAATGTAAAAATTGAACAAAATTACATATTACTGAGTTAGGGACTTGGTTTTTTTTTTTTTTTTTGGGTAATCAGGGACTTAAGGTTAGTTCATTACCAATTCACCATTAGATTTCACCTCATTCCTTCTCCAATCTCGCGTGCGCCGCTGCGGCTGTACCTCTGCCTCTCTGCACACGACCAGCCTCACGGCCACAGTTGATCTCGCCGTGCTGTTCGTCGTCGCGCACGCCATTCTGTTCGTCGTCGTTCACGCCGTTCTGTTCGCCGTCGCTCACGCCCAGCCGTTCGTCGTCGCTCGCTCCAGCAGAACCTCGCCTCGCTCCTCTTCCGGTGAGTTACAGCTTACAGGTTTACAGTTTTCTGTCAGCATTCTGTCTCTGGTTTTTTGTTGGTGGATGACTGTAGTTGTTGGTTCAGAGATGTTGGGTGAAGTCATAACTGTGCAGATTAGCCTTTCATTGCATGCTCGTATTCTATTTTGGTCTGTTATAAACTTAGTTAAGCTTAAGTTCTAATAACTTGAATTCCGGGCCCCAAATTTCTACTCTCTGACCACTTAGTCAAGCCTAGACTTTCATGAACTTAATCTGAAGGCAATATGACTCTCATATTGTCCAATAGTGTCCTTGCTGTACATGTTTGCATAAAGAGATACAAGAATGTTAGTAAGCTAACAATACATAGTGAATAATAAAGGGATAGCTCACCTAAGCCTGCCTTGGGGGTACCACTGATGTTTGAAATCAGTGTGGTTCGTTGCAAAGTTATAAACTATAATTTGGCAGGACTTCCAACTGAATAATCTAATAGTCATATTATGAATATTCTGACCTGGTGCTGTCCATGGATAGAGTTTGACATTGTTGTGTTAGGACTTGCAATGAACCTCACTGAACTGAGTTGAAATTGGTGGGATGTGATATCTGCACAGTTATCTGCACAGTTATTCCTTTAGTTTAGGTAACGAGGTGTTAATTTTTCATTAGGTGATATGTTGGTGGGATCTATGTTTTAGTTGGGTCTTACACAGGTGGTGGTTAGGTGGTTTTGCTTTGTTGAAATGGGGTAATAGGGAACCATGCCTACTTGGTTTGTTTTATTTCCATTGCTTGCTTTGTTGGACTCATTTTCTGGATTCATTTGGTAATTTAAGGCCGGAGGTCTGGCCTATTTGGTTGTCTTTCTTAGATTAAGGTGTGATTGTGTGAAACCTATTTCTGTTGGATTCATTTGGTAATTTAAGGCCGGAGGCCTATTTGGTTGTGTTTCTTAGATTAAGGTGTGAAACTTATTCTTGTTGGATTCATTTGGTAATTTAAGGCAGGAGGCCTCTTTGGATGTGTTTCTTTGATTAAGGTGTGAAATGTATTACCGTTGAATCCAATTGGTAATTTAAGATCAGAGGCCTATTTAAAGGCTTTAATATGAAAAAGGCCTACTTAGAACTGTTGGCCTATTTAAGCCTTTTTCATATTTAGGCTTTTAGATAGGCTAGTAGACCAGGCCAGGCTTCTAAAAAGGCCAGACTAGGTCTAAACAAAAACCTATCATAGCTAATAGGTCAGGCTTAGGCCATGGATATTTTAAAAAGACCAGGCCTATTTAACCGAAGCCTGGCCTGGCCTATTCCCACCCCTAGAAGGGAGTTAGAGCATCTCAGAATTCAAAAAATGAGAAATAGAAAGAGAGAGGGGCTTGTCTCGAGAAATGAGAAAGAGAGAGGGATATTGGTTGTTAGATCATTATCATGAGTCATCACAACCGTTCACTGAAAGCACAATCTGTGTGCTCTCCCTCAAGCCACTCAACTTTCGCCACTTGTCGGTCGCGGAAATTTTCTTGGTCACTCGAACCCGCCCGAAACAAACTGTTTGAAACTGTTTTGACTCATCGAACCACCTGACACCCGAACCCGCCCGCCCCGTGGGTTGAATTTGTGACCGGTTTGGTCGGGTCTCCGGTCGGGTTATGTGCTGATGGGCACCCCTAGTTCAAGTGGTCCATGCTTGATTCCTCTTAAGTAAGGTCTCGTGTTCGAGTCTTGTGGATGGAAAAAATCTCCGCCGGGAGAGCTAGCCCCACCATGATGTGGATGTTCCCGACTCGAGCAAGATTGCCTCCCGTGGAGGATGCCTGTGGTTTAAACCAAAAAAATATTAAATTATTGCCAAATGTTAATATTTTACTTTTTCTATCATTATAACTTTATATATTCCATTAATCTCTTTACTTAGGATATGACAATGAAATTGGATAATAATAAAAATACTTGTTAACACTAGATAAGATCATGAGCAAGTTAAAATGGATAAGTAAAGACAAAAAACATATGAAAATTTGAAGTAATAAAGTATAAAATGAAATTTTTCGTGAGTTTTATCCTTATTGCTAGTGTTGGATAGATGATTTTACTGGAATATACATAGTGAAGTCGGCCTACAATAGTATTATTCATGATGTTATATATGTTGATTTCCCAGTTCATAAATTCCTACGGAATAAATATGTGCTCCTATTAAGGTTTCTGCTTTTGGCCTGGAAAGCTTTGTTGGAGAGGATCCCTTCCAAACATAATTTAATTAGGCGGAAGGTGATTCAGCCATCTGAAAGTATCTGTGTCGGGTGTGGACAAAACTCTGAAACTACAAATCACATACTCTTTGAATGTTTTTACCTTATAGAATTTGGATGCTTTTGTTTGGAGTGGTTTGGTTTTGTGTCTGCTCAACATAACTGCTATACTCACTCGGAACAGTTTGTGGGTTTTCCAAATTGTAACTCAGAAAATAGATTAATACGGTCTTTGATTTGGTTGAAAACAAAATGGTCCTTATGGTTAGCAAGGAATGAGGCGGTCTTCAATAATAAATCTGTTGAGCCTGATAGTTTAGTGGACTTGATTAAATTGCATTCTTAAAAGTGGCTAAAGGAAAAGGATTCAAGTTTCATTTATCCATTTTCATCTTGGGTTGTATCTCCTTCTTCTTGCCTAAACTTCTATGCTTTTTAATGGAGCTGCATCAGTTTGGTTTTTGCTGAAAGTTCAATCGGGTTTTGCTGAATTGCTATTCTTCTTCTTGCTGCGTTTTCTGTTTTTGCCGCTGAATGGGTTTGCTGTTCTAGTGTGTTGTTGGCTGCTGTTGCATTTGGGTTATTGCTATCCATTTCTTCCTTCTGTTGGTTCTGTTGTTGTTGTTGTTGCCTGTTGGCTACTGTTTGCTGTTGTTGTCTGTGGGCTACTGTTGTTTGCTGTTTATTAGTTCTATCTGTTTTGCTGTTTCAACCAATTTCTGTTGATTTTATGCTGTTGTGTGCTACTGGTTGCTGTAAGCCCGTAACTTGGTTTAGCCGTTGCTGTTTCATCAGGAGTTGTTTGTTGTATACGTCATTTTTGCTGCTGGCTGAGTTTTCTGTTTTCTGGTGGTGCTGTTTTGCTGATTCTTTTCCACTCTGCTGGTGAGGTTATTTGGGTGCTGATTTATAACTTTCTATCTGCTGTTTGTTGCTGTTATTCTTGTTATTCTTTACTTAATTGATTCTGTAGTTGATTTGGGTTTTTTTCTCTGACTGTATGTTGTGTTAAAACTTTGTAGTGGGTTGGAGTACCATTTGTACTCCATTTAATCCATTTTTTTGGCTTATAAAAAAATCTAATCAGGTAATCAGATTGGTTCATATTAAAAAGGATAAATTTGACCTTCAAATCATTTAAAATTAGTTTAGTTTAGATTTAAAGTAAAATCAACTACTTAACCAAATAAATTTGAACACATTTAATTGTTTTGATTCGTATTATGCGGTTAATTGGGTTAATCTAATCCAATGAATTCCCCTAAGAGAATATGATTGTTCCAAGGAATGAACAATTTGTGTGGCATATTCATAAACATTTTCCTAATTTATGATACTAAAATAATAAATTTAAAAATTCTCCTAAAACTTAGGCGTATGTAAACATATTAGATATTTTATATTGACTAACTACTTTTTTGGGCCATTATTTGGTCGTAAATGGTGTTCAAGTATTTATCAAATTTAATTATTTTGTATATGGATATAGGGAATAAGTAAGGGATGGATGTTATGAATAATCAAGATATAGTGGAGGTTCATCAGATTTAATTTGATTTAATATGACTTTACTTATTTCATTTAATAGAAGAAATGATTTTGAGGAGATATTATGTTTTATTTGGTTTACACTTGAGTGGATTTGATTTTGATAGATTTATAGAATCAATGACAAGAAATGAATGATGCACAATTTACAAAGCACATTCGATGAGAGTGATTAAAAATCACATCCACAATATTGATTTTGACGGTTCTCAAATGGGAACTAAACTAACACTATATAATTGTGGGTTATTTAGCTTCCTTAATGGTTGGTTACTTAGTTTTATTTATAAACTCTCATTCATGTATAAATATCTCCTTGTATATATTCTTAGCATTAATTTCATACCAATGGATAGATTTTTCACTTATTTATTTATTTTAAATTAGTAATTATTATTAATTATTAATAAATTATAATAACTAAACCTAGGCTAGTTGCATCCTCATCCACAGGCATTTACAACTTACAAGAAGCGTGATCAGCCGCTTTTGGTTAGGAGGAAGAAGGAAGCAACTTTACTTTGCAATGGCAAAGGGTGGAGTTTTGCTCGGCATGCCGGGGCCATGGGCCGACGATTATCGCGAGCCATCTGATCCCTTCACAACTAAAATTGGAGGCCTCCCTGTAATTATTTCATTCTTCTCTTCTCTTCAACTATACTATACCATACATTACACAACTTTCGAATTGGAATAAAAAAGAATGAAAATTATCTGTAAGCAAACCAATTTCCTTCCTTTTAACTTGTGCTCTAACTAATAACAGGACTGGCCCTTCCCTAAGGACGCCATAAATGCCGATTTGCTTCACTGTGCTTCCTGTGCCACCAAACTCTGCCTTGTTGCACAGGTTTATGCTCCTGTTTCTCACCATCGCCTTCTTTTCATTTTCGGTTGTCTTTCACCAAATTGTGGAACCCACCGCTGGCGAGTTCTAAGACTTCAGAAGATTGCTGACGTCGACGACTCTCAACATAAACAACCCTCCTCCTCTTGCTGTGACCCTGAGGTTCAAGATGCCAACTTGGGCTCAGAAGATGAAGGTGACATGGATTTGGAAGAACTGGGCAGGGCACTCTTTCAAGCTGGGACTACTTTGGCTTCTTCTAAGACTAAGACCAAGAAACCACGAAAAAGGCGCCAAAACAAGCTCTCTCCATCTTCTCCATATCCAACACCAATAACTCTAGTGTATAATGATAATGATAAAGATACGCCAGGTATGATGAATTATTGATATAAAAATTAATGCTTTTCTGCAATGACCAGACCTATAAACATTCGCAAATATGACTTTGTGAAAGAAAAAGTGGAATATGTCAGAAATTATAATGTGGGAAAATGTTAGTAAATTTTTACTTGAAAACAAAAAGAGGGAAATTTTTTATGCTAAAATTGTTGTGATTGGTTTGGTTGCTTTCAGTGGTGCCTTGCTTTTATATATACACACAGGAAGAGCCATCTTCAGGGGATCTTAGTTCTGTCTGCTCTAACTACTCGTCACTTTCTATTAAGGAAAATGGAAGTGATGTTGAGGAAGCAGAAGAAACCTGGGAAAAGGAACATTATGAATATGATAAAGCTTTGACTGCGGATAGAACATACCTCAAGTTCAAGAAACGATTGGATGCATATCCTGAGCAGTGTTTCAGGTATGTAACATATGGTACTTTGGAGTGTGCTATAATACTAAAAACACCTGCCCCACCCATATCACATATTTTGGTCTCTATACTTTGTTTCAGTTTAAATTACTGGTCAAGGATTGAGAACAGTCCACTGTCTTATTCAGTTATTTGAAAGTGAGAGAATTGTTGGGGCTAGGGCAATAGCACCGGGGTGATTAGGTTGGCTTATAGTTCCAATCAGAGAATGTACGATTCTGATGCATGATGTTAAGTACTGGTCTAAGAGGCTATTAGCTCAACCTTTCATGAGAGATATATAATTTCTTGAGTAATAGTTGGTGTGCACACCTCATGGAGGTGGATCCACCTCTAAAACAAGTAAGATAAGAGAAAAAGTGAGAGGTGTGATAGGTGATGTGATGGGGAAATAAAAAAGATATAAAGAAGAAAGAGATGGAAAATTATATGTAAGAAAAATTGTGTGTATGAATATACTCAGTCTAATTTCTTTCTAGTCATTGTACTGATTGGTAGTTGCAACTTGCAACAGTAATACCTGGGCTGGGCTTTATGAACATGCAATAATAATTGAATAAATCCACCTGATTTGAGGAAGCTGGAGGAAGTTTGACTTCTCCATTCATTTCTCTCCTTGTGGTTCCCGTTTGATGAGTGGGGAAGCATACCAGCTGGAGGCATTTTAATACATCCATTGATCATGCATTCACGCTACGATTCTATTATTTATATTTTTCATAGCATCAAATCTTTCTTTCCTCTGCAACACTTCCTCCCCTCCTATTTTTGGGGCTTAAGAAACTGTAACATGCTTTTCTTATCAAGCATCATTCCTTTGTGTAGATACTCGTATGGTGGAAAGCCAATTTTAGCTGCCGATGATAAAATAAACCCTGGTAGCTGCAGGCTCTGTGGCAGACCAAGACAATTTGAAATGCAGCTAATGCCTCCATTATTATACTTTCTACAAGAAGCACTTGATGATGACCAAAGAAAGATGGTGGAAAACTGGGATTGGATGACCCTTATCATATATACTTGTTCTGAGGTTGGTATTCTGACATTGCCAATTAACCTAGATAACTATTGCTTGCCCTTTTACAAATTTGACAATATAAGTAAGGCTTAGTAGTGAAAAAGCTGTTGGATGGCAATGGTATCTGTAGTGTTTGCCTGGCTAATTATATCAGGCCAAATGCTTACTTGACAGGGATAAGAAATGGGGGATTTCTGGGTTGTCTGCTTCAGTGGTTGTACTTATTCAAAATTGCACTCATTCCTCCTTAACTTAGTTGATTGTCCAACCTTGTTATCCCTTCATATTAGCCTTAGTTGCTATATTTCCTCCTTTAAACACCTGCATTTTCTGGTTTTAATTTAACTATCTTCAGTGTTTTCATTGAATGGGAGGACACATGTTTTGCTATGTATATATCTCAATTTGACCAAAAATTGGTCTAAGTTTTGTGACTGAATAATGTACAGCTGTAGGCAACTAGGCTAATATGTCTCGGAACTTGTCCTTTTTTATGTAAGTTTAAGTTTTGGTGGAGAATAATATATCTTATGAATTTGTCTCATTGTGCCTGTCATGTTCTTATGATTTTCTCAGAGTTGCTGTGAAGAGATTGAACAAGCAAAGTCCAATAGTAAGGGCTGGATTGTAGCAGAGGAAGCTGTTGTAGCTCAATATGAGGAATCCATGCCCATTCAGCTTGGCTATTTCTCATGATCGCCGGCGTTAATATAAAGAATACAATACATTTCATGCATGGAGAACGCTTGAGAAGTTTGAGAATGCAATATATAAATTTGAAGGTATTGAGAAAATTGTAGCTTAAGAAAGAGAAGGAATTAAGGAAGTATGTTACTTAGTCTGGAATTGTATTCTACAAGGAAGATTTACTGAGGCGAGCTTTCTTATGCTTAGAATTTTGAAGCAGGCTTCCCTGTAGGCTCTCAAATTGTGGAACAACCAGATAAAGTCTCATTCATGAGTTATGTGCTAAAAGCCGTACAAGCACTTACACATAATCGCATCATCTAATGAGCTGGTGAAAATTTTAGGTGAATCCGAGAGAAATGTTCTTCACAATTTCAGTGTTTAATTCATTTGTATTTGTAAATGCTTACAATTTTCAGTGATCGGCACGTAGCTCCTGTCTTAGTTTTGTATACCGAATATAATTAACTGTTGCAGATATTTTTAATGAATTTTTCATGAAATATCTATCCATGAGAGTATGTGTGTTTTATCTCTGAAATGCTTTGTTTTTAGGATCTGAAACCTTTGAAGTGAAGAGATGATGCAGTGATAATTGATTGATTACAAAATGAACAATTAAGGGTCGTTCGGGTGGTTGTGAGTTTTCAGTTTTTTATTTTTAAAATTTTAAAATCAAATTTTTATAACTCAAAACCAACAATTGAAAATTTGTTTTTGTGGTTTTCAAAACAAACATTTTGAAAATCACAAAAAATGATTTTCAGTTTTTGATTTTGAGTTGTAAAAATTTGATTCAAAATTTTTAAAAACTAAAAACTAGAAACTCAACCACCCCCACCCTTAAGATTGTGATACATATTAACAACCATGGTATTGTTTTAATCCTAATAGCTGATTTTTTTTTTATAAACAGTTATAATTCTATACTATATTTTGTAAAGTACATCCTCCAAATAGTCAAATCTAGTAAGTACAGGGTAGAATTTCATTCCATCCAAGAATACATAAGAATTAGCTATGGCTTCAAAATTACCAGATACAGGTATCTCACTAATCTCAGGCATTAATATGTGAGCGCTTTTGTTCGGGTTGCAGCATTTGTTTCTGATGTGTCAGACAAAGGAAACCTTGGGAAGCTATAGTTCTCTGAAACTGGCCCTTGAGCATAAAGTGTGCGTGGTGGTGTGAGATTGCCTTGAGCTGGAAGAGGGGAAGTATGTTCTTGTAACTTAACGATAATCACTGACCCTATACTCTAAACCCTAAATCAATCAACAATAAAACTGGGGATGGCATGCAACAAGTACCAAAATACACACAAACAATGATGATGAATTGATAATGAACAAGCACGAGTTATATGATAAAGCTATTTTATAATGGTACTACCATTCAATAAAATGGTCTGGGATTTTTCCCATCTACATCAAAGTCCCAAGGCAGAACCAAACCAAAAATTACTTTTATGCATCAGATTTTTCAGAGCAGAAAAAAAAAAATCAAGAAAGGATCATCATCCCATAAAGAAATTCCTGAGAGTAATGTATGATGATGACAACGAAAGCACCACAACATGCTAGCTAGCATCAAAATGATTCCAAAGTCAAGTAGAACAAACCTTGAATAAGAATGATTATCTTCTTCAGTCAAATTTTCATTGATACGTTGTGTAGTTCTCTGAACTAGAGAAACAGGCCAATCTGGTACGTGTAAGAAATATCCAAGGTATGCAATCTCCAACAAATCCCAACTTCCAAGCTGCTTCTGAAATTAAGGCAAAAAAAAACCATTTCTATTTGAATTTCTATAAACTTGTGCTGTTGTGCCCAGTCAACTAGCAACATAACCTCTTGGAGCCCCCATTGGAAATTAGAAAGGTTCCACTCACCATAGTGATTACTTTTCTTAATCACCTTGACCTGAGATTTTCATCAGTAGTATTATTATAAAGTTTAGGTTCCAGTGACCCTTGTTAGAATGAGATAGTTCTCAGGTTTACTCAGAGAAAGAAGAGAAAATTGTATTCAACTACTTCATTGAATAAATGGTGGTGTCTTATATAGACAAACCACAAGTCTCACAAACAACAAACTCAACAAAATGCTAACTAACTAACATTCAAATTTCTAACTAACAAAACTGAATTAACTTCCTAACACACTCCCTTTAATTCAGTTTCTGTCAGATTCTTAACTCCAAGTTTCTCTCTAAGTTCATGAAATCTACTAGCTTTGAGAGGCTTTGTCAGAATGTCTGCAATCTGGTCTTCAGTTCTATAATATACTAGCTTCAATCTTCCCTTGTCAACTTGGTCTCTTAGGAAATGGAAACGTGTCTCTATATGCTTACTTCTACCATGAGCTGTAGGATGTTTTACAAGATTTATAGCAGATTTGTTATCAATCATCATCACAGTAGACTTTTCAGAATTTAATTTCAGCTCCTGCATCAATGTGTCTAGCCATAATGCTTGACAAGCTCCAAAAGATGTTGCAACATACTCTGCTTCACAGGAGGATAGAGCCACAATTGACTGCTTCTTTGAACTCCATGAGATAGGTGTATCATTCAACATGAATACATACCCAGAAGTGCTTCTTCTATCCACCTCATCACCACACCAATCTGAATCTGTATATCCAATCAAGTTAATCTCACTGTTTCCACACTCATTTGAAAACAACAACCCAAAATTCAGTGTGCCTTTCACATATCGAAGTAGTCTTTTGGCTGCTAGCAAGTGTGAACTTCTAGGTTCTTCCATAAACCTGCTGATAAGACCAACTCCATTAGCCAAATTTGGTATGCTATTACAAGCATATCTTAGGGAGCCAACAATCTGCCTGTATAGAGTAGCATCAACAGTTGAGCCACTGTTATCTCTTTCAAGTCTTATACCAGTATCTACTGGTGTTGAGGCTGAATTGCATTGGAACATTTCAAATCTTCTCAACATATCAGTCAAGTACTTCTTCTAATGCATAAAGACACCTTGCCTTGTCTTGACAAACTCCAATCCTAAGAAGTAGGATAACTCCCCCAAATCTGACATTTCAAACTCTTTCTTCATTTTTTCTTTAAAATCAGAAATATCTACTTCACACCCTCCTGTTACAAGAAGATCATCCACATAAAGACATACAATGGTTAAGTCAACAACAGATTAGCCTCTTACATAGACTCCATACTCTGTTTTGCACTTCACAAATCCTTGATCAACCAGAAAACCATCAATTCTCTTGTTCCAGGCTCTAGGTGCTTGCTTCAATCCGTATAGGGCCTTCCTCGGTTTAAACACCTTTCTTTCACTCCCTTTTAATTCAAATCCAGGTGGCTGAGTCACATAAACCTCCTCATCTAAGGGTCCATTCAAGAATGCATTTTTTACATCCATTTGATATAAAGACCAGCTGTGCATAGTGGCAATTCTAACTACCAATCTGATTGTCTCAATTCTTGCAACAGGTGCAAAAACCTCACCAAAGTCCCTTCCAGGTTTTTGTTGAAAACCCCTTGCTACTAACCTGGCTTTGTACTTGGCAATCTCTCCATTTGGCTTCACTTTTACCTTGTATACCCATTTGACTCCAATTTGCTTCTTATTCTGTGGCAAGTCTACCAGGTCCCATGTGTGATTTTTCTCAATAGACTCCAATTCTTCCTTCATGGCAGCAATCCAATTTGGTTCTTGAATAGCCTGCTCAAATGCTACAAGTTCAGCTTCAGCTATTACAGAGAAATAAACTAACTCTCCTTCAGCAGTAACATCTGAATCTTGGGTAATTTCATAATCTCTTAGCTTTTCTGGAAATCTTCTGGTTCTTTGAGTTCTACTTGAGTGCTCACATACTTCAGATTTGTTTGTATCTTCTTCTGGTTCAATCAAAATCTTGTTGCTTCCTTCTTTTACTAGTTGATTCCATTCCCAACATTTAGTCTCATCTATCTTCACATCTCTACCAATAATCACCTTTTGTGTAGTTGGATTATACATTTTGTAGGCACCTGTAGGATGATAACCTACTAGAATGAGAACTTCACTTCTGTCATATAACTTCCTTCTTTTAGCTTCTGGTATGCAACTATGACAGATTGAACCAAACACTTTGAAATGCCTCACATCAGGTTTCTGACCACACCATGCTTCTTCTGGAGTCTTCCCTTCCAGTCTCTTGGTTGGGCACCTATTAAGTATATAGGTGGCTGTGCATACAGCTTCTCCCCAAAACTTCTTTGGCAATGACTTGGCTTTCAACATGCTTCTTGTCATGTCTAGAATTGTTCTGTTTCTTCTTTCTGCAGTGCCATTGTGTTGTGGAGTATATGGAGCCACTACCTCATGAATTACACCTTTTTCTTCACAGAACTTCTCAAACTGATGTGAAGTATATTCTCCACCACCATCAGTTCTTAACTTCAATAAGGAATTTCCACTTTGCTTCTCAGCTAGTAAATTAAACCTTCTGAAAACTTCAAAAACTTCATCCTTTCTCTTTATGAGTTATACCCACATTTTTCTTGTAAAATCATCAGTAAAGGTCACAAAATATCTATTTTCTCCAATTGAAATCTCCTCTAAAGGTCCACATACATCAGAATAGACAAGTTCAAGGGACTTACTTGTTTTGGTTGGAATATTATGAGTGAAAGTCTTCCTTGGCTGCTTACTTGCACAACATTCAACACATAGCTCCTTTGGTGATTTGATGTGAGATATTCCAGACACCATCTCCCTGCTACTCAATAGACTCAGACTCTTAAAATTCAAATGTCCAAACCTATGGTGCCAAAGCCAATTGACATCATCCAATGTAGAAGCAAAACACTTGTGATCTTCAACTTGTATGTCAACCTTGAAAGTCCTGTTGCTTGACAGTGGAGCCTTCAAAATCAGTTTGCCACTACTATCTTTCACAGTAAAAAATCTTTCTTCCATTTTCATCATATACCCCCTTTCAAGAAGCTGACCCAAACTCAACAAATTGCTTTTCATGCTGGGTACATACAACACATTTGAAATGTAAGACTTCTTGTTATCTTTTCCTTTAATGAGAATCTGTCCCATACCTTCTGCCATTACAAAACTGCCATCAGCAAATTTCACCTTGTTTTTCACTATCTCATCCAAAATCACAAACCAATCTTTGTGTCCAGTCATGTGGTTTGAACAACCAGTATCAAGATACCACACTTCAGAATCTTCTTTTTTAAAATATGTTGTGGCCATCAATAGAACTGGATCATCTGAACTTTCTTCATCTACCATATAGGCTTCATCATCTTGTTTTTGGAATTCAGTGTTACTGCTTCGACACTCATTGGAAAAATGGCCAAACTTCTGACATGTCTAGCATTGAATCTTCCTCTTATCCACCTTCTTCTTGTCATAATTCTGCTTGTTGTTCTTCTTGTTTGAACCTTGTTCAGAACTGGTAGGATTGTTTGGATTGAATCCCTTCTGATTTCCCCACTTCTTTGCACCTTTCTTGAATTTTCCTTTCCCAAAAGATCCTTTCTTCCCAACGTGAGACAGCAGTGCTTGCTCCACTGGTTTGTCATTGTTTCTTTCCATGAATCTTTGCTCATGAGCTTCCAAGGTACACTGTAAATCTTCCACCTTCAAGGTCTCTATGTCCTTTGACTCCTCAATAGCTACAACTATATGATCAAATTTTTGGGTAAGAGTTCTGAGTATCTTTTCAACCAGCATGGTATCACTAACCTTTTCACAACAGGTTCTCATTTGATTTGTCAAGGCATGCAACCGAGCAAGATAGCTACTGACTGTATCTTGTTCTTCCATCTGCATTAGTTCATACTGTCTCCTCATGGTTTGAAGCTTCACTTTCTTCAATTTCTCAGCTCCAGCATAGCACTTTTCAAGCAAATCCCATACCTCCTTTCCACTGTTGGCGCCTGCTATCTTATCAAAATTAGTCGAGTCAACACACTGATGAATCAGAAAGAGTGCCTTGCAATCCTTCTTCTTGGCTTCTCTATAGGTAGCCCTCTGTGCTTCTGTTGCTCCTCCCTCAAGTTCTTGAACTCCATTCTTGACAATGTCCAAAACTTCTTGATAGCCAAAGATTACTCTCATCTTGATGCACCATTGCTCATAATTCTTACCATCCAATAATGGTAGATTTGCAGGGAAATTACCATTGGAACCCATCACAGCTATGAACTTAATTACAACACATACACAGGCCCTGATCACACAGCTCTAGATACCACTGTTAGAATGGGATTGTTCTCAGCTTTACTCAGAGAAAGAAGAGAAAATTGTATTCAACTACTTCATTGAATAAATGGTGGTGTCTTATATAGACAAACCACAAGTCTCACAAACAACAAAGTCAACAAAATGCTAACTAACTAACATTCAAATTTCTTACTAACAAAACTGAATTAACTTCCTAACAACCCTAACACTTGAAGTAGAAGTAATGCACTCAACCAATCTAGAAGAGCACTAACTTGAACATGAAGTCACAAGAAACAAAGAAAAGCTACATAATCATGGTACCGAGTCTCCAACAACTTCCACTCTGACCTGCCTACTATTGTGAGCTAGCTATTTGCTCTCTCTCAAGAACATGTTTTCCTCCACATAAACTCAATGAAATCAACTCCAGAGACCAGAGATGCAATCACACAACCAAAAATAAAAACAACTTCCCTACTTTTGCACCGATCAAGTTCCCTCTCGAACAAATTCATATCCCACAACCATAAAGTGCCATTTAAAAAAAAAAATTGAAGAGCAGATAAGCCATTTCAGCTAGATAAAAGCTGAAAATGGTAATCAAAATCATTTCATTAGTGTTTGGTGAAGTAACTCTTTTTTATGTAGATATTATTTTTTTAGAAGCTACTTGAGGCAGGTTAGTAGCTTTTTTATTTAGCTGATTTTTTTTACAATTTTATCACTCAATAATCCCAACTCACCATTATTTGTCATTTTAATGGTATCCTTAGAGTAAACCCTCAAAATGGTCCTGAAAGATTGACCATCGGTCAATTTGGTCCCCGAAAGAAGAAAAATTGTAAAAAAGTCCCTGAAAGATGTTAACGTCAAGCAAATTGGTCCTTCCGTTAACCTAAGTCTGTTAAAGTTAACTGAGTTGATGATGTAGCACTATTTGTGCACAGTCATCACTAAAAGACTGAAAAATCTTCATTTTGGTCCCAGCATAGTCAGACAAAAAGATTTGTTTTTGGTCAACGACAAAAAGATTAGAAGTCCATCAAATTGGTCCCCCTCCCTCTCTTGTTCTGTAAGTAGTACCCCCCTCTCTCTGCCAATACTTGTTTCCATCATCCTTCCCTTTCCACAAACAATGTTGACAACAGGGCATAAATAGCAGCAAAAACTATTCCAGTTGCCCAAATTATATTTTATAAACAGAAGTAACACCAGGTTGAACATAATCTTGAAGAACTGGATGCTCAGGCAAGGATGTAACACTCATATAGACAACAAGTATAACATAATGACCTGATATAACGGTACTACTATGGAATTGTATTGGCACATGTTAGAGCGATACTTGATAAATTTATGTATGGCTAATACTAACTTATTGCTCTGAAGCACTCTGGTTAATGTAAAATTTTCACCTCTGTATATGATATAATTAACATTAAGACAAAATAGCTTCGATATTTCTCAATTTATCTTCACAGCTTTTGACAAATGTAATACTGATCAAAATTATATTAGCATCACATTAATGTTTCTTATACTAGAATTATATCAACATAAAAAGTTATCGCAGAGAGTCATTGATATTTCTCAATCATGTTTCTTATACCGATCCAATTATAAGTTATTTGTATAATAATTTCATTATAAAATATTTCAACAAAAAAATATTCAAATGTAACCCTTTTTGGTGAAATTATTAAAATGTAACTGGTTACATTGATTACCAATAAAATTCAAAACCAAATTTTACAGAATTTAAGCTTTTTTTTATTTTCGATTCAGTACTAGTTCCCATAATGCAGTTGTCAGGTGCTGGTAAATATTTTCCACATATTGGTCAGGTTGCAAACTTAGTTACTCCTAGTGGTTTGTTACAAAACTAGTGTATAACCCCTGTAATGTACGAGATCACTTAAGAAATTGATTTTGAAAAAATGGTGAGAAGACTGTTATTTTAGATTGAATTTTGTGTATATACGGATGGTGCGATAGTAGAAACACAATCTGACTAAATGATATAGGTTATAGGAAACTCAAGTAGTAATATATAGGATCCAGTGAATGTAGTAGTAAAATTGTGTATATTCACCTGGGTTTGCTTTAGTCGATGTGAGACCGGTGAGACCTTAAAAGGATATCACCATTATATCACATTATAAGGCTAAATGCATGAATCCGAGTGACTCTATGTATTATTTTGTTATTTCATTTTGCTTTATATATTGATATATAAAGATAAAGTATCAAAACACTCTACCATATTAACAATCATTAATCCATGTAGAAAACCCTAAACCCTAAATAATATCTCAACAAATAAATATGTACTCATGTGTATGTTGATGGTGAATCGCTCATCTCTTCCAATTTTTTTATTTTAGTATAATTTTTTATTTAGGGTGCTTTGGTTCGGTTCGGGTAACAGATTCAATATCTTTAATCCGTTACCAGAACCAATCATTGACGGGTTTGATTGGTTCGGTTCGGGTCCAACATGATTTAGCTAAAAATATTCAAACCAATCATATTGGTTCGATAGGGTTTAAGGTTTATCGTGTTTATCATATTGAGCCAAACCAATGAACACCCCTAAATAATATATTAGGAAAATACACAATAAATTTGATGTAAATCAACATATTTTATTATATTACCACATCCAAACTTTAGTATCAATCTCAACAAATATGTTTGTACTTATGTGTATCAATATCTACAAATTAAACAATTTTAATGTAAATAAAATATTAGGAAAATACACTAAATTTGATGTAAATCAACACATTTTATCATATTACCACATCCAAACTTTAGTATCAATCTCAACAAATATATTTGTACTCATGTGTATCAATATCTACAAGTTAAACAAATTTAGTTTAAATAAAATAATTTTTGGTCCCTGTAAAATATATGGTTTTTGCTTTTAGTCCTTATAAAATTATTTTTATTCTTTTGATCCTCATAAAATTCAGAAACTTTGAAAAAAAATCCTTATTGTCACTTGTCATGCATCCAACCATGCCACAAAAATAATCATGTTGAGGTGGCATATGATGTGGTGTGTCTAGATGCATGACATATCATCAAAAAAATGATAATAAGGAACATTATCAAAAAATTTAAATTTTATGAGGACCAAAAGAATAAAAATAATTTTATAAGGACCAAAAGCAAAAAACACATATTTTACAAGGACCAAAAAGTTATTTAAGCCTAATAATAAAATAACTAATAAAAATATTGTAATAAATTGAATGAATAGTGGAAAAAATATTAAAAAACCTATAGGATTGTATAATTATAGATGGATAGATAGATTATAGATAGATGTAAATCAACATATTTTGTTTTATTATTATCCAAACTTCGATATTAATCTGAACAAATTTATTTGTGCTTATGTGTATCAATGTCTACATATTAAACAATTTTATTTTAAATAAAAAAGATGACACGACTTTTGATAACAAAAGTATCAACAATAATAATAAAATAACTAATAAAATATTGTAATAAATTGAATAAATAGTGAACAAATTAATAAAATGCCTATAGGATTGTATAATTATAGATTATAGATAGATGTAATTCAACATATTTTGTTATATTACCACATCCAAACTTCGATATTAATCTCAACAAATTTATCCGTGCTTATGTGTATCAATGTCTACATATTAAATAATTTTATTTTAAATAAAAAAGATGACACGACTTTTGATAACAAAAAGTAGTAACAATAAGAACAAAACAACTAATAAAATATTATAATAAATAGAATAAAGAGTGAAAAAATTAATAAAATACCTATAGGATTGTATAATTATAGATTATAGATAGATGTTATTCAACATATTTTGTTATATTACCACATCCAAACTTCGATATTAATCTCAAAAAATTTATATATGATTATGTGTATCCTACATATTAAAAAATTTTACTTTAAATAAAAAAGATTACATGACTTTGGATAACAAAAATTAGTAACAATAATAATAAAATTACTAATAAAATATTGTAATAAATTGAATGAATAGTGAAAAATTAATAAAATACCTATAGGATTGTATAATTATATATTATAGATAGATGTAATTCAACATATTTTGTTATATTACCACATCCAAACTTCGATATTAATCTCAACAAATTTATATGTGTTTATGTGTATCAATGTCTACATATTAAACAACTTTATTTTAAATAAAAAAGATGGCACGACTTTTGATAACAAAAAGTAGTAACAATAAGAATAAAACAATTAATAAAATATTATAATAAATTGAATGAATAGTGAAAAAAGTAATAAAATACTTATAGGATTGTATAATTATATATTATATATAGATGTAATTCAACATATTTTGTTATATTACCACGTCCAAACTTTGATATTAATCTCAACAAATTTATCTGTGCTTATGTGTAACCTACATATTAAACAATTTTATTTTAAATAAAAAAAAGACACGACTTTTGATAACAAAAAGTAGTAACAATAATAATAATAAAATAACTAATAAAATATTGTAATAAATTGAATGAATAGTGAAAAAATTAATAAAATACCTATAGGAGTGTATAATTATAGATATAGCTACAATGACATTTATGCATCTTTTACTCTAACCACCACAAAATAAATAAGCAGAATAATAACATAAAACAGAACATTCAAACTGTTAGCAGAATCCTCACTAATTTACCCCAGGTGGTGCTGCTAGAGGAGTTTGGTTCATTCTTTTCTTTTCACCATTTCCCCACTTTTTTTCTCCCCTTGTATAGATTGTAGTTATTTTCACGATGGTTTTTTTTTTTTTTTTTTTTTTTTTTTTTTTTATGTTTGCCAATCAGGAAATGAGCTTTAATAGAGTAGTCAAGCCTTCAAATTTGAAGAGTGTGAATTATCTTGTCGATAGTTTTTTTTTTTAAGAATTGACATTTTAAGTTAATCATCTGAGAGAGAGAGGGGACTACTTGCGGAATGAGAGAAGGAGGGAAACCAATTTGATGTGTTTCTAATCTTTTTGTCCGATTGTGCAGGGACTAAAATGAAGATTTTCAGTTTTTTAATGTTGATTGTGCACAAACAGTGCTACATCATCAACTCTAATAACTTTAACAGACTCGGGTTAACGGAAGGACCAATTTGCTTGACGTTAACCTCTGTCAGGGACTTTTTACAATTTTACTTTTTTTAGGGACCAAATTGACCGATGACCAATCTTTCAGGGACCATTTTGAGGCTTTATTCGGTATTCTTATCTACTATTTTATAATTTTCAGCTATTTTTATCAAACACTTTAAATGAAATCAATTAACTTATCAACTTTTATCTAACTTTTAATTTTTAACTGATTTTTCAAATAATTTTATAAAACACACTCGAAATCCATATATACTAAGTGAGAATCAGTACAATCACTGACACCCCATTATTACATTCCTCTTTAAGAACCAAAGCAATGTCCAGAAAAATATTTGCTTCGTCGAGGGATCTATCAAGAAATTGTGAAATGGGTAATAAAATAAAAAGAGGGTGATTGATTAGAATGGAATATGCATAGCTGTAGATCAGCAGAGGTGAGAGTTAAAGGGACCTAGGACACGACGACACCCAGATAGCAAGTGAACGCTTCATTTTTCTTGTGAGTTGTGACATTAAAAAAACCTTAATTGCATGTGAGGTATGAAGGTTTCTAAATAAATTAATTTCATGACAATAATTGATACATTGATATTTATTATATTAATTACTCCCTCCGTCCCTATTTATAAGACCCCTTTTAAAAGAATTGAGTGTCCCTTAATATAAGATCCTTTGCAAATTTTTAGGTAAAATAATAATTTTTACCATACTTGCCCTTCATTAATATTCAACTCTTTTTATTTCCCATATATTAATAAGTGTGAATAATTAATGAAATTTTACCTACATGGCTAACTACACCATTGGAAAGTGACTTTTTGAGTCTTCCACCATGTTACAATTAATGTCTCTAAAATATAGTGACTTTTAAATAGGGGTATATTTGAAATGCTATTATTTTTTTTAAAAGATCAATGCATTAACTAACTTTTCTTAAACTGTGTGAAACGGTTGAAAGGGTCTCATAATAAGGGACGGAGGGAGTAATAATTACTACTCCCTCCATTTTTTTATTTTTCGTTTAAGATTTTTGCACATAGATTAAGAAAGGTAATAAATGTGTTTTTTTAGCTCCATTGTTTACAAATATACTCTTTCTCTCTCTCTCATTAAAGCATTTAAAGTTATCCACCATTTCTAGTCATATGCAATAAATACTCCACCATTTAATAAATTTGGAAGAGGGTAAAGTTGGAAAATTAACATTTATTGTTGTTTTGGTACGTGAAAATGACACTTATTTAGAAACAAATTTTATACTCTAAAATGACTATTAAAAATAAACGGAGGGAGTATCATGGTTCCATGAATTTATTATGGACTATCTAAGATCTATATTTTGTCAGAGACTTCTGTATATACAATGTTAATGTCCGACATAAACTGTCATCAACAATATATAAGAACCCTTAGACCGCCTTTGACTCTCACCCTAGATATCGCCACATGCATATAATATGTTTGAGTACATGTCGTGGCAAATATAAACCCACACGAGACAAAGTTTGACCCTGGGTCTTATTAATGGTTATTGCAAAGCAAACACAAATAGGGAACTGACGTCGTTGAAACTTTATTGAAGACATGCTATCAGTTGGAATCAGGTTCATAATATGAATATATATCTTGTCCCCTTGCCCATTAGTGTCAACAACAAATGTTTCAATGACATTGACGACAAACTTAGTAACTATTAACCGCACACCATTGCATAGTACAACAAATAGTAAGATGAATGATATATTAAAAAATTACATTAAATTTAATGTAAATCACTAAATCAACACAATTATTATATTTCTTAATTTGTGTTTTTATGTAATAAAAAAACTTAAATGAATTATGACAAAAAATATTTTAATATAATAATAATAATAATAATAATAATAATAATAATAAAAACTAATGTGCGAGAAAGAAAAATGGTAGGAGCAATATTGCCCCGTGTACTATGGGAACAATTTTAATATAGAGTAAATAGAATAAATAAATCGAATATATAAGAGGGATAATAAGTTAAAACATTAATAAATAAAATAGAAAGATAAATGATATATTGAAAAATCACATTAAACTTAATACAAATTAACAAATTTATTATATTTTTTAATGTATGTTTTTTATGTAATAAAAAATCATGAATGGATGAGGACAAAAATTGTTTAGTATAATAATAGTAGAATAATAAAATTAATGTGTGAGAAAAAAAAACGGTTGTAGCTTAACTGCCTCCCGTGGAGGATACCCCCGGTTCATAAAAAATATTTTTTTTAAAGAAACATATTAATAGAAATGAATGATGAGAGAAAATATTTTAATATAATAATAAAAAAGAAAATGAAAATGTGATTAAAAAACAAAAGAAAAAAGAAAATGGTAAGAGTAAGACCACCTCTTGTGGAGGATACTTGTGATTAAAAAAATCATTTTACTAAAGTGAGAATCATAAAACTAAAAAAAAAAAAAAAATGGAAGTTTGAACACACGAAACATGTATTATAGATTATAATATAGAGCAAATATAATAAATAAATCGAATAAACAAGAGAGATAATAATTTAAAATATCAATGAATAAAATAGAGAGATAAATGATATATTAAAAAAATGACATTTAATTTAAATTAATATATTTATTATATTTTTTAATGTATGTTTTCATGTAATGAAAAATCAGGAATGGATGACGACAAAAACTGTTTCATAAATAATTTTTTTTGATGTATATATATAGGTTATTTTCTCGGTGATGTATAGATACAGGTTATGCATAAATGCAACTTTTTTCTAATAATAAGAAAAATATGAATGAATAATTAGAGAAATTGTTTTAATATAATAATAAAAAAATTAGAGTGCGATATAAAAAATGAGGGAAAAAAGAAAAGAAAAGGGTAAAAGCACAATTAGCCACGTGGAGGATACTCGTGGTTCGTAAATAAATCACTTTTGTAATGAAATATAGTAATAGGAATGAATAATGAGAGAAAATATTTTTATATAATAAAACTAAAAAAAGAAAATGAATGTTTGATAAAAAAATAAAAAAACGGCAGGAAATGACTACCTCTTGTGGAAGATACATGGACTTCATAAAAAAATCATTTTACTGAAATTGAGAATGTGACACGAGTATTGGGAGGACAATTTTAGGATAGAGAATAAATAGATAAATAGAATAGATAGAAGAGAAAATAAATGAAGACATTGATGAATAAAATAGAGAGATAAATTATGTAATGAAAAAAAAAGTATAAATGAATAATGAAAAAAGAAAATTAAATTGTGATAAAAAAAGGGGAAAGGAAATGGTTGGTAAGAGCACAACTGCCCCCGTGGAGGATACTCGTGATTTATAAAAACAACACTCTTGTAATTAAACATATTAATAGGAACGAATAATGAGAGGAAATATTTTAATATAAGAATGATAAAAAGGAAACCGAATGTATGATAAGAAAACAAAAAAAATAAAAGAAAACGGTAGAAGAAGGACTGTGTCCCGTGGAATATATACTCGTGGTTTATAAAACATTCACTTTATTAAAATGATGATGAAAAAACTAAAAGAATGTAAGTGAGAAAACATGACACATGGAAAACAATTTTAATGAGGTAGTCAATTTTAATAGGAATGATTAATGAGGGAAAATAATTTTATGTAATAAAACTAAAAAAAGAAAATGAATGTATGATAAAAAAAGAAAAAAAAAACGGCATGAAATGACTACCTCTTGTGGAAGATACATGAGCTTCATAAAAAATTATTTTACTGAAACTGAGAATGCGTAACACGTGTATTGGGAGAACAATTTTAGGATAGAGAATAAATAGATAAATAGATATATAGAATAGATAAGAGAGATAATAAATGAAGACATTAATGAATAAAATAGAGAGATAAATTATGTAATGAAACAAAAAAGTACGAATGAATAATGGGATAATCTGTTTTAATATAATAATGAAAAAAGAAAATTAAAGTGTCATAAAAAGGGGGAAAGAAAACGGTTGGTAAGAGCACAACTGCCCATTTGGAGGATACTCGTGATTTATAAAAACAACACTCTTGTAATTAAATATATTAATAGGAACCAATATGAGAGGAAATATTTTATTTTAATATAAGAATGATAAAAAGGAAACCGAATCTGTGATAAGAAAACAAAAAAAATGGTAGAAGGAGGACTGTGTCCCGTGGAGTATATATCTGTTGTTCATAAAAAAATCACTTTATTAAAATGATAATGAAAAAAAACTAAAAGAATGTAAGTGAGAAAATATGACACATGAGAAATAATTTTAATGAGGTAGTCACTTTTAATACGAATGAGTTACAAGGGAAAATATTTATATATAATAAAACTAAAAAAAAAAGAAAATGAATGTATGATAGATAAAAAGAAAAAAAAGGCAGGAAATGACTACCTCTTGTGGAATATACATGAGCTTCATAAAAAAAAATCATTTAACTGAATCTAAGAATGCGTGAACGTGTATTGGGAGAACAATTTTAGGATAGACAATAAATAGATAAATAGATAAATTGAATAGATAAGAGAGATAATAAATGAAGACATTAATGAATAAAATAGAGAGATAAATTATGTAATGAAACAAAAAAGTATGAATGAATAATGAGATAAACTGTTTTAATATAATAATGAAAAAAAAATTAAAGTATGATAAAATGGGGGGAAAGAAAACAGTTGGTAAGAGCACAACTGCCCCCGTGGAGGATACTCGTGATTTATAAAAACATCACTCTTGTAATTAAACATATTAATAGGAATGAATAATGAGAGAAAATATTTTAATATAAGAATGATATAAAGGAAACCGAATGTGTGATAAGAAACAAATAAAAAGAAAGAAAACGGTAGAAGGAGGATTGTGTCCTGTGGAGTATATACATGTGGTTCATAAAAAAATCACTTTATTAAAATGATAGTGAAAAAATTAAAGGAATGTAAATGAGAAAACATGACATATGAAAAACAATTTTAATATAGATTGAATAGATGAGAGAGTTAATATAAAGATTAAATTATTAATGAATAAAATAATGAAACAAATTATATATTGGAAAAGTGAAAAAATTAACATCTTAAATAAAAAAGAATTTAAAAAAAGAGCGTCTAAGAGAAAAATTTATAAAGGAAAAAAAATGAAATTGTTGTTGTCGCACTGGAGGAAGAAGAAAAAAAATAGGATGAACAATAAAGGAACAGTTAAAAAGTGGTTTGAATAATTACTATCTTTTTCTTAATAAGAAAAAGATACCAGGCTTCTAGAAGGCAGCTAGGCAAGACAACAAGGCAGTAAAATGATGAATCAGAGAATCTCAACAAATTCCATTTTTGAAGATTTTATAAGATTTCCTTTTGTACAAAATATTTTTTTCTTCCCCTTCTGAATATTCTGTTAGTATACATGGCACCCTTTCTTTGATAGGAATATTCTTTTTCTTGTATATATATACTGTAACATGTAACAAAGAATTTTGTGAATCAATATACACAATTTTCAGTCGGTGTCTTATTCTTCTCTTCATTTATTTTTCTATTATGATATCAGAGCTCTAGTTGCTACATTCTCATGGAGGTTGATCCTTCTCAAGACCCTTCATCACCATATTATCTTCACCCATCCGAAAATCCATCTTTAGTGCTTGTTTCAACTGTTCTAGATGGACCAAATTATCACCAATGGTCTCGTTCTTTTCGCATGAGTCTTGTTTCTAAAAACAAGCTTGGCTTCATCGATGGCGGCATTTCTTCTCCTGCTCAAACTAATCCACTGTATCCTGCTTGGGAGAGAGCTAATATGATGGTTGTATCATGGCTCATTCGATCACTCTCAACATCCATCGCACAAAGTGTCATGTGGAGAGATACAGCTTCAGACATTTGGTCCGACCTTGAAGAAAGATTCTCTCAAGGTGATATGTTTCGTATAGCTGACCTCCAAGATACTATTTCAGCTCTCAAGCAAGGTGAGCTCACTGTAACCAATTAATTCACTGAACTAAAAATTCTCAGGGATGAGTTAGAGATTTTTCGCCCCCTACCTGTTTGTTGATGTGCTATTAGATGTTCATGCAATGCTTTTGCAAATATCAAAAAATACAAGAGTCAGGATCAGGTGATTAAGTTTCTCAGAGGATTAAACGATAGCTACTCCACTGTAAAGTCACAGATCATGCTAATGGATCCATTACCACCTATCAACCGAGTTTTCTCTTTGGCTGTTCAACAAAAGAGACAGATGTTTGATGATGCAGTGGAACAGTCTTAAGTCATGGCTGTAGCTGGGAAGGAATACATCAAAGGCAACTCTGGCAGAGGGAATACACTTCCTGGCTTCAACAAAGGAAATACAACTTCATTCAAGGGTAATTCTGGACCTGGTGGTAGAAGAAATAGTGGAAAGATTTGCAGCTACTGTGGAAAAACAGGTCACTGTAGATTCATTCTATAGAAAGCATGGTTTTCCACCTCACTTCAAATTCACAAAGCAAAATCAGTAAAACCAGTCATTTGCTAATGCTTCAATTCAAGATGATTGAAAGGAATCTGACCCTCTCAAAGGCAATATGGGACTACATCAATCTGGTTTTACTGAGGAACAATATCAAGGCTTGATAGCACTTCTACAATGATCACAAATCTCAAATTCCAACCATGTTTCAAATCAAGTTTCTGTCACTCCAAATCTTCCTGGTGACACTGCACAGAATGGTAAAATTCTTTCTTCTTTTAGTTCTTGGGTTCTTGATAGTGGAGCCACTGACCACATATGCTTCTCTTTGGATTGTTTCACTTCTTTCCATAAGATTAAACCCATTCATGTTACCTTACCAAATGGAGCGAATGTGATTGCCAATCATTCTGGCAGTGTATTCCTTGATTCTGACCATGTTATTCATGATGTTTTGTATATTCCTTCCTTTAATTTTAATATTTTATCTATTGTAAAATTAATCATAAATCTTTCTTGTATTCTCACTTTTGATTCTAATCAAAGTCAAATCCAGGACATGATTATTCACTATTTATAAAATCTCACAATAATTCTTTCACATCTCTCCTTGTGTATGTGGATGACATTATTCTGGCAGGAAATGATAGGCAAGAAATTTCAAGGATTAAGCATGATCTTGATGCTTCCTTTCGCATAAAAGATTTGGGAAACTTGAGATATTTTCTTGGTTTTGAAGTGGCAAGAAATAAACAGGGAATATCTGTAAATCAGAGAAAATATGCCTTGGAGTTATTGGCTGAAGCTGGTTGTTTATTAGGATGCAAGTCAGTGTCCACTCCAATTGATAATACAAAAAGACTTTCCTCTGATACAAGAACTCTTTTTTCTGATGCTGCTGCTTATAGGCGCCTTATAGGTCATTTGATGTACCTCACCAATAGAAGGCCAGATATCACTTTTTCAGTGCATCACTTGGCACAATTTCTCTCTAAGCCTACTGATGCTCACTATGATGCAGCTTTAAGAATTCTTCGTTACATAAAAGGAGCTCCTGGGCTTGGATTATTTTTCCCAGCTGATTCTTCCATTCAGCTCAAAGCATACAGTGACAGTGACTCGGCTACATGTCCTGAAACTAGGAAATCTATTGCTGGTTACAGTGTTTATATTGGTTCCTCACTCATATCCTGGAAATCCAAGAAACAGAATACAGTTTCTAGGAGCTCTTATGAGGCTGGGTATAGAACAATGGCATCAGTGACTTGTGAAATACAATGGTTAATTTATTTGCTACAAGATCTGAAAGTTCCTTTCAAAGAACCAACTCTATTATACTGTGATAATCAATCGGCATTGCATATTTTCTCTAATCCTGTTTTTCATGAGTGTACAAAGCATATTGAACTTGATTGTCATATTGTAAGGGAAAAGGCTCAACAAGGTTTATTAAGGTTACTTCCCATTTCCTCTTCCTGTCAGCTAGTAGATGTATATACCAAAGCCCTCAATCCTAAATAATTTCGATCTCTTGTCTCCAAGCTGGGCATTATTAATATATACTCCCCAACTTGGGGGGGGGATATCAAAAGAAAAAGATACCAGGCTTCTAGAAGGCAACTAGGCAAGACAACAAGGCAGCAAAATGATGAATTAGAGAATCTCAACAAATTCCATTTTTAAAGATTTTATAAGATTTCTTTTTGTACAGAATATTTTTTCCTCCCCTTCTGAGCATTCTGTTAGTATACGTGGCACCCTTTCTTTGATAGGAATATTCTTTTTCTTTTATATATATATATATATATATATATATATATATATATATATATATATATATATATATATACTGTAACCTATAACAGAGAATTTTGTAATCAATATACACAATTTTTAGCCAGTATCTCATTCTTCTCTTCATTTATTTTTTCTATTAATTACAACGAGTAAGAAATTATAGATTAGCACTCTAAAACATTAACAACATTTCATTATATACATACTCAAAATTCCAATATTGTATAAGTTAATAAGTAATTCCTAGATTAGGGTAAATGAAGTATCGACAACTTCAAAAACAAAAGCTTAGAAATTTTTAAACTTATCACTACCATTGACCTTTCCTTTTGAAGTCGTCAATATTAGTTACAACTTACCAAATACTTTTTAACTTGCAACATATTGAGAATTTTGAGACCACATTGCACCATTGTGGTAAAAAAACCATAACATTACTTTTACAAATGTAAGATGCACTAACAGTGACATTTGAATGAGGTACTTATTCTTAAATAGCATTTGATAGATCATAAACAGAATGAAACAGAATCAAATGGAGTAATTGAGGTGGACAGTGAAAAGCTGTATCACTCATTTTGTGATTTGAATAGAAACAATGTTGTCATGTCTATAAGTAACAGAAGTATTAGTATATTAGAAGAACAATTATTTGTAGACATTCATTAGACATCAACATCAAATAAGATATATAAATGTGTCTATATATTAGAATTTAATTTTATGAGCCATATAAGAGGAAAAAACTATGCTTACATAAACATAAAGAGGAAATGACTTCATGTACACATGCTTTCTAATTTATTTTCTAATTAACTAGCAATACACCCTAAATAAGGAGGAGAGGATATTTTTTAAATTTAATTTGGATAAAAAGCTTACACCAACTTAATTTGACCAACAAAGTGTCATTTGAGGTGGTTAGGAGTTTTATTTTTTATTTTAAAAAAATTTCAACAAAACTTTTATAATTAAAAATTAAAAACCATTTTTTTGTGATTTTTAAAATGAACTTAAAAACCACAAAAAATGATTTATAATTTTCAGTTTTGGATTATAAAAACTTAATTAAAATTTTTTAAAAACCAAAAACTAAAAACTCAAACACCACAAGTAAAGATAATTTTTTTATAATAAATTAGATCCTCTTATCTTACATCTCTCTCTCCTAATTATTAACTACATTATTAATTTATTATCATTATTAGTAGTCTTTTCACATATCCTATTAAACCTAAATAAAATGCATATATTTTATTATTTAATTTTACAAACGTTAAAATATATTAAAGTCACTAAAATACTTATTATTGCAGGTGTTAATTATCTATTGATAAAATTTCAATAAAAATTAAGTGAATCGATTATGATAATTTAATTAATAGTTTTATATTTAAAAAAATTCAAAATATGAATTTTAAATAAAATTATAATAATTTAAATAAATTATTTAATTAATTTGTAAAAACTTCATATTATGACTCGCTTTAAATCTAAATATACATTGCCGACCCTAATACTAATAAGATATTTTTTTACATATTTTTCAATACATTTTTTTTATAGTTAATCTAATTATTAAAAAGTTAATACACTGTTTTAAAAATAATCAATTTATGATACAAGTATGTTAACTATTTAAAAAATAAATCAATAAATGTCAAAAAGAGTATATTTTAAGTATTTCTCATTTGTTTAGTCGTGTGAGTTGAGTAATTAAATTAAGGAATTAATTAATGGATATATTAATAGTGTAAAAAGATTATATTATCATTTAATGATATGTTGCCATATTATTTATATATTGAGTTTAATAACACATAAGATTTGGTATATATAATACTAATTAAACTCATAATTAAATTAAAGTATTTCACAATTAATACATCATTACATGACACAAAAAGTTTATGTACTTATTTAATATGGAGTACATTTATAATGGTTTTTATGCAATAACATCAATTTCCTTTGCAAATATACATTATATATATCTTGTTTTTTTACACTCCACTCTCACACCCTCTACACTTCATTTGTTTTCCTTTCAGTTTTTTTTCACCATATTATTTATCAAATATTTTACTTTCTCCCATTTTTTCCCTCTTCCCTACATATCTCTCTCTATATATATATATATCATGCCCTAGCTTATTGTGGGGTGTGATAGAAAAAAAAAATCTTATTTCCATAAACATATCATAGCAAAAGCGTAAAAATGATGATTGGAAAAACACTTAGACACGCATCTACCCCATAATTGCTATGATACAAGAATTTCTAGAAAAAGTCAAGCACACCTTTAATCCTAGCTTGTTATTTTTGTGGATCATGTTGAGTTCGATAAAGACAAGTTCATGCTCTTTTCAATTACTTCTATTGCTTATGTGCCCAATGATTTTGGTCATTTGACTTATATCAACTTGCTTTCTTTAAATTGATTTTCAGCCAGCTTTATCTACCTAGGTCATCAAAATATTCAGGATCTCACAAATGAGTAGATTTCGTAGAAAGGAAATTGGAATCAATATTTCGTGTCTCTCTCTCTCTCAAAATTTTCCAAGAAGCATGTTACTCCTTAAATTAAATGAATTATATTGCATAGTTATTCTTTAATTTTCATAACATCTGTCAAATTAATCTTTACCAATGTGATGAGATAATATAAATTTTAAAGGGTATTGAATTTGGGGAGGGAATTGAAGGGTACCCATCCCACAATCTCTTCCTCAACACACACTTGAAAACACAAACAAACATTAAACACAATAATACAGCTAGCCTCCCTCTGTTTTTTCAAAGTAAACACAATAATACAGCTAGCCTCCCTCTGTTTTTTCAAAGTAGTCATCATTAATTAAAATTTCAGAGTAGATCGAGAAGTAATTGACTTGATTGGCAGTTGATCATGACATGCTTAATTAAGACTAGTCTTACCGGTTACAATTAATTACAAATATATATCAGTTCCAAGCATATATAGATCTAAAAATACATAAACGTTCAGAATGAAGAAGGCTTGGACATTGACGGGGAACTCTCGTTAATTAACATACTAGCCATGCCAGAGTATGAACAATTATGATTAATTTACACAATGCGATGATAACGGCTGATAGCTAGCTTTTGCCAAACCTTTCCCAGCCTTTTCTTGTGAGAGGGCTATAGTACACATATAGAGAGATGCAAGGGGCTAGCTGGGGTAATTGACATATATAGCTAGCTAGATATAATCAATATATATACATATAAGATAACGGTTATTGTGAAGCTAGCAACAAAAGTAAGATTTAAGAAGACTAGACTAGATGTCCGCGCGCCCCCAATTAATTAATTAATTATCATAATAATATATTAGAATGCATTTGGGCGTAGTAGGGGCTCTCATGATTGTGCACACCTTCATAACTTGTTAACACGTAGCTCCAGTCTTCTCTATCCCTTTCCACTCTTTTCTTCACACCACATCCTTCACTTGAACACTTGTAGTAGTTCCTGTTTCAAATTTTTTTATTTCGTTAATATATATATATATATCAAAATTTCATATCAATCAAAGACTAAGTATATATACCACTTTATTTTAATGCATGATATATATACTATGTAAAAAATATAAGTAATCAATTTTATTATTATTATTATATACTTACAAATGTTTAATTAATTAAATTGTTTAAAATTTGATGCATGACATGATTAGTTAAATTTATAAAATTGATTATTTCTATTAAATTAAAATTAGAAAGAATTTAGTCTCTTGGTTTCATAAACACACCCATGTTCACAAAGAGAGAATACTTAATTAATTATCTTAATTAAGTGCAAATGAAATAGCTACGATTAGTCAATTCAAGCATAAACACAGCGCCACATATACGCTCATGATGTTCATACAGGTACTCAATAAATTATAAATCATTTGCTTCTTAAGCAGCCAAAAAAGCATACATCTATGGTTGGGGTCCATTGATACTATTAAGACCGAAGAGTTCCTTTCCCCCTCCATATATATGTATCAGCCGCCACAACATTCATAATTATATATATACCTATAGGCCCACATATCCCTGTTAAATTTGGTACAGTAGTAGTTGATATGATTTCCGATAAGTGTAAGTGCTGTTAGTGTCCACATCAATTTGTTTAATTAATTCTATATATATATTCTAAATTATAAAACAGTTTTAATTTAATTTAATTACCTTGGATTCGGACTGTTCTTCACTGACTTCTTCCCGTATTTCCTCCATTTGTATCCATCATCCATAATCTCAAGCTGCGATCTGGTTCTAAACGTGATCCTTCCGCTCATTTCTCCATTGTTTCGCTTAGTCCCACTACTTTTGCATTTTCTATATATATATCAAACGAATTAATTATCCACAACAATTAATTAATTAGTATATATATATATATATATACATGTATATATAAAAATAGCATATGATACACGATGTGTCGATCATTTTCTTTGTTTAAAGAGATCGAGAGGGAGAAAAATGAAATTAAAGCACTCTTACATGTTATTATTGTTGGAAGAGGTAATTGCCGCATCACCAATTAATCCATGATGAGTAGCATCTTTCTCTGATGATTCAGTTTCTGTGCTATGCGACCAAGACTCTTGATCATGATCATCGAGCATGAGATAATCAGATAAAACGAACTCAGAAGAAGGAGGAGGAGCCATATTTACGGCAGAGTAATTATAAGGGTTAGGATTAATATTAGGGTTTACAAAATAACAGTCCTCCATTGCAAATATCTATCTGTGCGTGCTAGCTAGCTAAGACTTGAGCCAGTGGATTGGCTATATATATATATTTTAAAATATCAATTTAACCAATTTTAATCCTAATATGCTTTCTTGGAACTATCCTTCCAATTCCAAACACCTTCCTATGAAGCCTCCTCACTACTGAGCCACGTGTCAACATCAGATACGTCAAGATAACATCATTGTGATGACGTACTGCTACTGTGGAGCAATAGTAGGCAAATGAAATCGGGGCCATCAACACAATGATATTAATGCCGTCTTATTTGCTTTTTCGCCAATGCAATTGCAAATGCATATATACACAGCAACTTTGGATTGAGCTTGGAAATATCCCGAATATATATTTGAAGGGATTTAATTGATATATATTGTTAGTGTAAAAAAGTTATTTTTATATAGATATTGAATGATATAACGCCACATTATTTAATGAATGTAATATTTCATGTTTTATTAAATTCAATAAATGATGTGATAGCACATCATTGAATGTTGTGTAAAATTTTTTTACATTGACAATGTATATATATTAAACTCTATTTGAAGATATATGAACATGTTTTTATATTATGCAATGTTTTTTAAAATCGGACCGGTAATTGAACCGATGAAGGTACCGGTTTTGGTTCAATCATGGTCGAACCGTGGTTGAACCGATTTTAATTAAATATATATATTCTTTAATATTATATAATATTTTAATTAATAAAGTAGTTGTAAATTAGTATAAATAGCTTTATTAATTATAAGGTTTATAAGATAAAACAATTAATAATAATTAGTAAAATAATAGATATCTATGTGTAATTCTTAAATATATGTCTTTATTTATTTTTAAAAAAATTAGATTAAATAAAAAATTAAAAAAAATATTGATTTTTTTTAAAATGACCGGTTCAACCGGTTCTCTGACACCGATTTTTTTTGACATGTTCAACCGGTTTTGAGATCCTCCGGTTTTTTGGGTTGAACGGACCGGCCACCAGGCCGGTTCCCGGTCGGACCGATCGAACCGGCCGGTCTGGTCCGATTTTCGATCATATCATTGATATTATGGATTAAAAATCAAAATTATTAATTTTATTTCTAAAGTTTGAATCAATGTGATAAATTATAATTTTTAAATTAAGTTAAAAAATTTATATTTAAATTTTTTAATAAATTTACTTTTGAAAAATAGTTTTCAAATATAAAACATATTACTTTAAATTCACGTTTAAACAAAATTAATTTTACAGAATTAAATTTATTCAAACTCAAATTTAAGAATATTTATCCAAATACACACATACTATTACGGTAACGTCACGGGTGCAACATTAAATCGTAATCATATTTAGCATTATCCCTTCCCCCGTTGTGGTTTCAATTTCATTGTCTCGAATCATATATTTAGTGGCTATCTATCAAAGTCAAGCATCACTTCTGGGTCATCGCTGCTTATCTAACGGCCATCACGACGAAACTTCTGCGACTATCAGTCACTGATATATTTTAGTTTACCAATTAATACCCGTATTCATTACTCTCACATATTCCTTATCACGATAATATTAAACGATACTATATTAACTAAATCATGACTTTGCTACTAAAAAGAGTTGAAGTCGATATATGTGAGCCTTAATTGCATTTTTTATTCCCTCTATTATCATTCATCCCTGATTTTGGTCCCTCTATTTTTTTTTTTTGATTTTGATCCCCCTATATTTTTTAATCCGTAATGTAGTTCAAAATTTTGGTTTCTCTATACCTCCAAATATGTGTTCGAGGGACCAAAACCGCGGATTAATGATAATAGAGGGACCAAAAATACAATTAAACCTATCAATTTTTTTAAAAAAAAAGTCATTCATTTAGTTTGATCTCTTTAACTTAAATTGATGTTTAAATTTTTTTTTAATAAATCGAATAACTTTTCATATTAAATTAAACAATTTTTCATATTTTTAAAATGAAAAGTACAATTTTCATATTTCAAGGACTAATATGATGACTCCAAATCTTTTAGGGACTAAGGTAATTAAAAGTTTAGTCTAATATTAAAATTAAGGTTTTACTATATTTTTATATAAAATTGTATAAATTGATACTTTTGATTTTAATTTAATGAGACTGAGTTTCGAAGCAGCTATTTTAATTCATATAATAGGTGAGATCTCGTACATACTCTGATACTCCATCCAATATCGATCAAATGCTTTAATATTGTTAAAAGATTATATATGCTATAAGATTAATTTAAATACGTATGTTATCCAAGAATATAGGTTATATAATATTTTATGTTGAAATTTAAAAACAACCATAAAAAATACTGAAACATATTATGTGTTAACGTGTCTTTATATGAATTGCATATATAATAGAGAGAGAAAGAGAAAGAGAGAGAAAGAAAAAGAGAGGGACATATCAAGTGAGAGGATTGTGTTATTGTGAAAGATGAGAGGATTAAATTACAATCCTTAAATTAAAATAAACGGTTGAGATTCAATTTATCTTTAAAACACTCATGTACACCGACTGTGTTCGAGCTATGAGAACGTAAAAGTTGCATAATAATATAGGAAATTCATTGTGAAAATTGTATTTAAGCAGGTTTTAATTTACATAAATTTCTTCTATATTATTTATATTTGTGAGACTTTTCTTATAAGCCAAAAGATTATATTAACTATTGTTCTCTCCCTAAGCAATTATCGGTGCTCCAACAATCCAGATGATCTCTTTGGCTACTGCTTCATGATCCTCCAGTCCTCAAAGTGTTTTGGAAAATGAGGATGGTACCTGTGAACAGGGCCGACCCAAGAATCAAGCCACTAAAGCAATGGCTTTAGGCCCCAAATATTATATAGGCCTCATAATTTTATACTTATATTAATTATACTTATATTTAAATTTTATATAAAATATAGGATTTTATGTATATACACTGATAATATAAAAAAGTTTTATACCGTCATCAAATAACGTGTTACCACATCAACTAATGGCTAATAATACATGAAGTATCATGCTCGTTAAATGATGCGGCAACACATCATTGGATGACAGTGTAAAATTTAATGTATAGTGATTAAATTCTTAATAAAATTCTCTTTTGATTAAATAATAGGCCTCATCTTGCTATAACTTTTGCTCATAATTAAAAATTATTTATTTATTTTATTAGTTGATTTTTTCTATCATGTTAATCCTAGTTATAAACTTATAATACATATTTTTCTATTATGTAATATAATAAATATTGTAATATATCAAAATCACCAAAATACCAATATCAACATTAATTATACATGATAATAATTTAATAAATATTTTTTTATCGAAAAAATTTTTAAGAAAAAAATTCAATAAAATTATAATAATTTATTTTAATTAATTAGAAAAGGCCTCGTCTCAAAATTTTTCTTTAGGCCTCAACATGTGTTGGGCCGACCCTGCATGTGAAAACACTCAACCCAGAGATTTGCGGTCTTTTAATCTAGCCTTGCTAGGTAAGTGGAGATGGCGGTTGTTAGTGGAGAGGGGTAAGTTGTGGAATAAAGTGTTAGCGTCTTTATATGGTGAGTCATCGCTGAAGGTAAATTATAGTGCAGGGAGGGGTTCAAAATGGTGGTTAGATTTGTGGGGTGTTGAAAATGAGGCATTGGTTACTGATAGGTGGTTTTCTAATAACTGTAAGAAGGTGGTGGGGACTGGGAGGGACACTTCTTTTTGGCTGGAACATTGGTGTGGACCAGCATCTTTTATTGAAAGATATAACAGGTTGTATAACATTGCAACAAATAAAAAATGCTACTATGGCTGATATGGTTGTTTGGAGGGATGGGAGTTGTATGTGGAATTGGAGTTGGAGGAGAAATCTTTTTCAATGGGAGGTTGATTTACTATTTCAATTGATAGATGAAATTGGTACAGTCATTTTTCACCCTGACAAGTCTGATTCTTGGTGTTGGAAGGCGACATCTGATGGAGTTTATTCGGTGGCGTCAGCTTATAAGGTCATTGTTAATGAACGAATTTTTGCTGATTTTCCGTTACACAGGTTTCTATGGTGTAAGTTTCCACCTTCAAGAATTTCAGGTTTTATTTGGAGAACTATGCTAAATAGAATTCCAACAAAAGGGAACCTTATCAAAAGACAGATTCTGAATGGTACTGATGGTGGTTGTGTTTGGTGTGGTTATGAACTGGAGACTGTATCTCATTTATTCTTTGAGTGTCATTTTGCTTATAATATTTGGATGCTTTGTTTGGATTGGTTTGAGTTTTATTCTGCCTTCCATAATTCATGCATTTCACATCTTGAAAATTTTGTGGGACTCCCAAACTGTGCTGGTAAAAATAGATTTAGATGGTCAATTGTGTTGATAGCTACTGTTTGGTCAATTTGGATTCCAAGGAATGAGGTTGTATTTTCTCAGAAACAGGTTGTACAATCTGAGTTGTTGGAATTTATTAAAGTTCGTTCATGGCATTGGCTAAAGGCTAGGGACTCCGCTTTTCATTATCCTTATTCTGTTTGGATGACATCACCTGCACTTTGCCTCAAATTTTTCTGATGCTTCCTCACAAGTCTAAATTCTAATTTTATTGGTCTTATGAATCTGGTTGTTGTGTTAAATTTGGTGACCATAGTTGCTATCCTGTTTCACTGTTGTTTGTTTTGATTGGAGGGTTAATGCATATTTGGTTGTATGTAACTACAAGTCTAGCTACAGGTTTTGGGCTTTGGTTGGAAGGAAGTATGGCTATGCTTAAGGACTTTTTCTTGTTTTGAGATATTGATAATGTCGTCATTGGTTTGGAACGTTGGAGTTGCTTTACTTTTGGTCTATTAGTCCAACCTATAGCATTTGTTGGTTATTCAATTCCCTGGTGCAGATCTCTTAATTTTCTCTTGAAAAGTTGTCTCTTTGGCATTTGCAATAGCATAGTCTGGTGTATGGTCATTGAATTGTAATAGGTGGTTATTTTAGTGGGTTTGAGTTTATTTTTCTGTTGGTCTTGCCTTGAATCTTTCTTAGAGGGTCTTGACTCCATGTATTTGTGTGGTTCTTTGTACTGGGTTGTAAGTTTTGTAATGGGTTGGAGTACCCCTTGTACTCTCTTTAATTCATAATTTTTGCTTATAAAAAAATACAGAAATTAGATAACGTACCTGGTTAAAGGTTATGCATGTATTTATAGGGCTCATGGAAGCTTCCATAACGTAGTGGGGGGTTGTCCTCTGACCAGGGGCGAAGCCCCATTAGGACAGAGGGGGGCCATGGCCCCCTCAATATATTTTTGCTTTCTTTTAAACTATATATTCAATGTGTATATATTTGTATTTTTAAGTAAATTTATATATTATATATTATTAGATAAAATTAAATATAGAAGCTTAGTTAGAATGAGACATAGGCTATATTAAAATCAATTGATAAATTGATTGAAAGTTGATAAGTTAATTTATTCAATTATAAGCATTTGATTTAAGTGAATAATTAATACAAAATGAAATAAAAAGATATTTACATAAATTTCATTATATAAATTTTATTTTTATTTTCTAGACAAAAGTACATTATTAGGTAATTATAATTTTAGTTTTTATATGAATTTTAAATTTTTAAAATTTTAGTGATAAAAAATTTGATTAAAAATTAAAATATATAGAAAAATAATAAAAATAGTTCACTTATTTAATATTATAAATTATGAGTGGGGATCAAGTTACTTCACTTAATAAAATCTCATAGTATAAGAATTTTACAAATCTAATCATTGAATAATGTGACATTAGCATGATTATGCATATCAAATTTTAGATAAATTAAACATTGGTCGACCCCCCTTAACCTCATTTCTTGGCTTCTACCTCTGACTCTGGGGTGGCTATGCCAAATGTACTTCCAAGCATGGAGACACAACATGAAATGTTACCTATAGTGACAGACAAAAACTGTCACTAGAGAGCAAATATCCATCACTACAAGTTTCTAACTTTGAGAGTGAGACTAGGTTCAATGTATCGTACTATATGTAATCAATGAATTCACGACCAATAATTATGGCCATATAACGACAACGAGATCATGCAAAAGCGTAGATGCTCACATACCAATTGCTAGCTCTATAAACTTTTGTTTTAGGGGTGACACATGATTTGAAAAATTAAAAAGCTATAAGTGCGAAATGTATATTTTACATCAGAGCCTGAGCCTGTAAGCAGCTGAGAAGCTTCACTTGCATGATAGAACCGTAAGTACAAGGAAATAACTCAAAATTATAAGAACGTTGACTTCACAGAAAAAGGGGACATTTTGATTTACATACTTATATCACATCAAAGGCAGTAAAGCGGAAGTTATGGAATGTACTCAACAATATTTGGTCAATCTTAAGCAAACCCTCGATCGCAATATCATCACTCATGCATAGACTAAATTTTTGTTGTATAAATCTACGTTCAATTAAATAACTTTGCATTTTTAATTTGTTATTTCCTTTTATACTTTGTATATTTGTTTTCCTTATTAAGAACTTTTTATATAGTATTAACCCTCTAGCTATTAACTATATATGAATATTTAATAGTAGAATAAAATGAAAACTAATTAATGATGTGGTTTATCAGTAATCAGTTAATCACATTTTTTATTACAAAAACTTGTATATATCTATTACTCTTTCAAATTAATTATACAAGCCAGTGACAGTGATCTAAATGATTCTAGAACAAGGAGGTTTATTTTTTATATATAAAAAATTGCATAAACAAGGGGGTAAATAAACAAAATTGAGTCGCGAACACATGAAACTCAGACTTAACTTGTTAAAATGTGGGTTATCCGAGCTTGGTTCACTTGTTTAAATTAATAAGTCAAACATAAAATTATTTATTTAATTCTTTTAAAACTTAATTATTTTTATTTTTATGAAAATTTTCCTTAAATCACTTTTTAGTTTTTACTAACCTTACTTTAATTACTTTCATTATATAAATATATAATATAATATATAACACACACATATATACTCCCTCTTATTCATTTTATATAATCCACTTGAAAAAAAATCACATAAATTAAAGAATTTGGTTAATTTATTTAATAACATTAAATTTGTCAACAATTAGTATTTTTTTTTAAACCCTTACAATTATTAGAACTCGTTATCTTTTTCTTTTCACTTAACTTATTAATGTATTTCCACTTATTTCATAGGTAAAAAAAAACTATTGAGTAAATAAGGGTATTTTTATAAAAAAAAATAATTAATGTAGTAGAGAATTTAAATAGATCTTACAAAAATGACCGCAACAAAGTTCTGAAAATGATTCAATAAAAAGGATCAAAGGGAGTATATAATTGCACACACAAATCAAATTAATTACTCAAAGAGCATCTTTTGGTAATTAAAGTTACTTTGGTTAATAACATTTTGTGAAAATTGAATTTCATCACTCCAACAATTGAAATAAATTTTTTTACTAAGCAAATAAAGTCTACAAAATTTCATAAAATTTTAAAATTATTTAATACTGTATCAAACTTCAATTAATCTATGTATATAATATACTTTTAAAACTATAAGCAATTATCTACTATAAAATTACATACATGTATATAAATATCAATTTTATCTATTTAATTTAGTGTGCATGATCATCATGTTAATATCACATTATTCACGGTTAGATTTATTAAATTTTTATTCTATAAAAAATTATAATTAAGCAGAGTAAATAAGAGTTACTTCTAGAATAACTTAATTTCCATCCATATAAATAAACACATATATAAACGAGCTATTTATTACAAAGTTTAGATTTGATTAATTTAAATATATAATTAAACTCAACTTTAAGTTTGACTTTGTGTATTTAATTGAATAAATGAACTTGTATTTAATAGTCGCGCTCATATAATTTATAAATAGTTCAAATCTTACACTCCTAATATCACTTTTTTCGTTAAAAAATACCACTTTATAAAGAAAAGAAAGTCAGATTATATGAGAAAGAAATCTGCAATAAGTAAACCACCCCAAATTGACTCAAGCAAAACTAATCTATTTGCTCTAATCGTGGTATATATTCATTACATTTATAACTATACATTTTAATAAAAAAAATTAATTTTTTAACTAGTACACTGCAGGTATTGATTAACATTTCCCTAAATTTAAAATGACTTTCACAAAATAATTATTTAACAATGATACATACGAATAAGTTAATTTAAATCAATAAAACATAATGGCCGGAGAACTTAGTACACCATAATTTTTTGTTTAAAAAAAAATTGTTACTAACAAGGAAGCTTTTCAAACTTAATGAAGTAGGTAACGAGAATTGATTCGAGTGGTATATGATTAAGGAGAGTTAATGTCACCCTGATTCGGATCTTTCCTATCAAACCTGTAATTTAAATTAAAAAAAAAAAAACATAAAGAGGTAGGAGAGCCGTATCTACGCCGCCACTCGCGCCAATAAAAGTAACTAACCACCAATTCACAGAAGTCTCTCTGTCTGGGGTGGCTCACGATGAGTGACGACCAGGTACTCGTGTGGTTTCAAACGACACTGATAATAACTATACAGTGTCATGGCCAATAAAAATAGAATACATATATAATATAGGTGGATCCCAACATTAGTTGGGTTATCGCACGCCATCTTTTGCATAACGTCCTTTTCTTAGTCACTGCTGCTTTTGGATCGAGTTTGGTGGTGTTTTAGCAGAAGACCTAACTCAGTGGATGCTGCTTAGTACCATCATAATCAACAAGAGTGCTTCGTCGCACCTTCTCAACTTTGCAATAGTATCGCAAAATATATGATCAGCTTCACTAGAAGACTGCAAGTTAGAGTAGACTCTTCACAAAACGACCCAAAATATATATATAATATTCTATGGTAGGTAGTGCACCTAATATATATATATATATATATATATATATATATATATGTATGTATGTATATATATATATATGTATGTAGTTGGGCATATGGGAATTCGTAATCCACCTAGTATAACTTGCAACTCATGCAAATTAACATCAAACATATTGTGAGGGAGTACAATACTACATGCGCATATAATTATACATATCTCTAATGAAAATAATACTTCCATGCACACCCAAAATTTGGGTTTGAGAGTGTAGAAAAGGGAGACATGCATAGAAAAAGAAAAAAGAAAAGTGAAGAGAAATAAAAGTGAAAAATGTAATAATTGATGTAATGGGAAATAAAGAGAGATAAAAAGAAAAATTAAATGTAGAAAAATGTGTAAAAAAATGAGTGTGGAAAAATCAAAATTCTTTCTAACTTCAATATCATTCTCATAGGGTTGGGGATCAACTTACTCCTGGAGTAATTTTGGCAAAGTTACTCCGCTTAATAACTTTTCATAGAATGTGAATTTAACAAATCTAACCGTATTGATTAATTTAATATTAATATGATGATTATGATAGATTAATTGGACATTTCATAGGTATATAATTTTAGAGTGAACATTTACTTATATTTTAAAAAGTATATTGCACGTTAAATTGAAGTGATTTGATGAAACATCAAATGATTTTTAAACTTTATGAAATTCTGTAGGTTTGATCTACTTAATTGTGTGTGTGTGTTCAATGGAGTCATCAACAAAACTTTATTTCAGAAATATTCATTTTATCCCTTTTTAAAAGAATTAATTTTTTTTTATAAATTTTAATTTCAATAATTATGGGGGAAATTAGAAAGAATTATTTGGATTTAACGGATCCAGTTCTCACTCATGTAATTCTAAAAATGGTGAGGATTGGAATTTTTTTATGTTTTGGGAAAATATTGATTTTGATTATCACTTTTTGAAAGTACTGATTTTTTATTTTTTGAAATAATTAATTCTAAAAAGTAATTTTTTATTTCTTGTTTTTAACTCCAATCTACACTTGCACATGATTCAAGTCAACACAGGTTGTTCAATAAAACTCTTATAATCCAAATGACATTAATACATGTAGCATTCATTGTTTAATTAACATTCATAAAGCTCAATAAATATAACTCAATACATTAGAATATAATTAACATTGTGTATTAGGTCTAAAACAAAAGCAAGCCAATAGCCACTACTACAAAAACAACATTCTACGACGGCCTTTTCACGACGGTTATCCCGTAACCGTCGTTAAAAGTGACGCGGTGGCATTTTTAAATTTTTTGCATAACAAACAACGACGGTTGTATAGGAACCGTCGTGGAAAGTACAAACAACGACGGTTCCTATATAACCGTCGTTGAAAAGACCAGGAAAATTTAAAATAAAAAAAAAATTCAATGTTTTACGACGGTTGTAATACAACCGTCGTTGAAAGTACAAACAACGACGGTTCAAATACAACCGTCCTTGAAAAAGTGTCCAAGAAAATTTAAAAAAAAAAAGAAAAATTCAATGTTTTAACGACTATTGTAGGACAACCGTCGTTGAAAGTGTCCAGAAAAAAAAAGAGGGGTGCAGGAAGTTAAAAGGGGGTGCAGATAGTTTAATTGTTTCAGAAAAGGGGGTGTTAACAGAAGAAACAGGGGGTGCAATAGCAATCATAACGAAACAACGACGATTGTTCTTAGAACCATCGTGGTTTTTCTGATATATGACAACCCTAATCCCTCCTCAGTTTCACAGCACCGCGGTCTTCATCCATTCTCTCTCTCTACAAACTCTCTCCGTCGTGCCTTCCTCCCTCCACCACCGACCCTTTCTCTCTCTCCCCATCCAGCCATCGTTCCCCACCGTCCTCTCTCTCCCTCTCCCACCGTCGCCTCTCTCTCTCACTCCCACAGCCACCACGCACTCCCACAGCCACCACACACTCCGGCGAATAGCGGGCACCACTGCAACTCTTCTACCCCACTGTGCACGCAGGATATAGCAACCATCAAAGGTGATGTTTATTAATATAGTTTAGTAGAAATTAGGTAGAATTTTTGTAGAACTAAATGCCTAAATGTCTACATTATATCCCTAAATTATTTTTTTAGAAATTAGGTAGAAATTTGGTAAAACTAAATGCTGTTTATTAATTTCTTATTTGGTTAAAGAGACATTTAAATAGTTCAAAATGGTTTTTAGTTAATGTTGTTGTCATTGGTAAGCAAAGGTAGGATAGACAATGACTGAGAAAGGAATGTGATTAGGAATATGATTATTATATATAGAATTGTGGTGAGGATTGTGATTATGCTTGTAATATTTTGGGATGTGATTATATATAGGATTGTGATTAGGATGCTTAGGAAAATGTTTTTAATTAAAATGTGAATTGCTTAGGTATATATAAGCTTAGGTATATAAATAAGTTTAAATTTAGAAATAAGTAATTAATTCGGTAGTTACTTATGTATGAATATTTTGCCTTTATTTATGTTTATTCATTTAATTTAACTATATGTTCTGCCTTATTTTATTGTTGGGTTTTAATAATTGATTGATGTATTACTTGAGTGAACCTTAGTTTCCCGTTTGAGATTCAATATAGAGATTATAGTACTCCCTTCAATTTGAATTGTCCTTTTCATACATCTTTTTTATAATAGCAAAAGGAAGGAGTACTATAGTCAATTTATTGAATCTTGATTTGTCCGGATGGACAGTTTGGGAAGATTAATCACTTTTTTTATTGTTCATTAATAAGTAAATTTTAATAATCATTTCATACAATTCATGAAATTTCGGTTCGTTGCATTTGTGTTGTTCTTCGGGTGCATATTTGATTGTGGTTCACCACTTTCATTTCGTGCCACCTGAAGACTAATGCGAAATGCTGCTGAAATTTTGTGAATTTTAATAAAAGAGAATTAAAATTTACACAATAATGAACCAAGGAAAGGTGAATCTTCCTGAATGGGATAGGGCCACACCTTTGAATAAAAAAAGTGAGATATACATGCATAATGTTGAATAAATGGAGTGTCGTTCACGAACGTACAGAAAATAGATATGGATCGAAGTTGGATGAGTGCTCGACGCATTACTGATGAGTATGAGAGAGGAGTGGAAGAATTTCTACAATTTGCGCGACGTAATGTTGCTAGTAGTGCCGACGGACGAGGAAGGTTTAGGTGTCCATGCGTAAATTGTCTGAATGGAAGAAGACTGGATGAGAACGAAATCAGGGAGCATCTTCTGTGTGATGGTATTATAAAGAATTATACAAAATGGATATGGCATGGTGAATTGATAGATATGTTAGTATGATGATGACTTCCCAATGCCAGAGTATTCTCATTCAACCATGGAGGACCGAATGGAAGACATGATTCGCGATGTCGGTGTGGACAGATTTTCAGAAGCCCATCTGTATAAAGATATGTGTAGTGATGCCGAGACTCCGTTGTTTCCGGGGTCAACAAAATTCACACAATTGTCAGGGGTGTTAAGATTGATGAATTTGAAGGCATTGAATGGGTGGTCTGATAAAAGCTTCACTGAGTTGCTTCAGTTGCTAACTGACATGCTTCCTGAAGGGAATACACTACCTAATCGTAATTATGAGGCGAAGAAGATATTGTGTCCGATGGGTATGAAGTATAAAAAGATCCATGCATGCCCTAATGATTACATTTTATACATAAAAGACTATGAAGGGTTGAAGAAATGTCCGAAGTGTGGGTTATCTCGATACAAGGTGAAAGACAATGATGAAGACAATATTGATGAGGTCACAAAGGAGGGTCCCCCGGCAAAGGTTGTATGGTATCTTGCAATAGTTCCAAGGTTTAAGCGTCTGTTTGCTAATCCAAATGACGCTAAGAACCTTAAATGGCATGCCGATGAAAGGATATGTGATGGAATGCTTCGCCATCCCGCTGATTCGTTACAGTGGAAGAACCTTGATGATGAGTTTCTAGAATTTGGGAACGAGCCAAGGAATCTTAGGCTTGGATTAGCGTCCGATGGAATGAATCCATTTGGAAATTTAAGTACTAATCATAATTCATGGCCTGTTTTTCTAGTTGTTTACAATTTACCTCCCGGGTTGTGCATGAAGCGCAAATATATGATGTTGTCTATGATGATCTCTGGTCCACGTCAGCCTGGAAATGACATTGATGTTTATCTCAGTCCATTGATAGAAGATCTGAGATTGCTATGGGATGAGGGGGTAGAAGTCTATGATGGGTTTGCCAAAGAATCTTTCAAGATGCATGCAATGCTCTTTTGTACCATCAATGACTTTCCTGCATATGGGAACTTGTCGGGTTATGGTGTTAAGGGGCATAAAGCTTGTCCTATGTGTGAAGAGGGCATATTCCATCAGCAATTGAAATATGGAAGGAAGACAGTATATGTTGGTCATTGGAGATTCTTGAAAAGGCATCACCCATATAAAAGATTGAGGAAGGCTTTTAATGGATATCCGGAGGATGAGATAGCACCGACTCCGTTAACAGGTGTGGAGATTTACTAAAAGGTGAAAGACATTAATGTCGTATTTGGAAAGCGGAAAGAAAATACAGTTGTCCTGGGGATATGGAAGAAGAGGTCCATTTTCTTTGATCTCCCATACTGGTGCAAATTACATGTTAGACACTGTATAGATGTCATGCACGTGGAGAAAAATGTTTGTGATAGCTTGATTGGAACGCTTCTCAATATTAAAGGGAAAACAAAGGACGGAGTGAATGCTCGTTTAGACTTGCATGAAATAAATATACGAGAGAAGTTGGCTCCAACAAAGATAAGTGACCGCACATATTTTCCCCTAGCATGCTACACCTTGTCAAAAAAGGAGAAGATTAGTTTCTGTGAATGTTTAAAAGGTGTGAAGGTACCACAAGGATACTCTTCAAATATCAAGAGCCTTGTATCAATGAAGGAAATGAAACTAGTTGGGTTAAAATCTCATGATTGTCATGTCCTTATGCAACAATTACTGCTTGTGGCTATTCGTGGCATCTTGCCAAAAAATGTGAGGCATACTATAACTCGATTGTGTGCATTCTTGAATTCTATTTGTAGTAAAGTCATTGACCCTCAAAAGTTGGACCAACTTGAAGAAGACATTGTTGTGATTTTGTGTCAGCTGGAGATGTTTTTTCCTCCATCCTTTTTTGACATCATGGTGCATTTGCTTGTTCATGTGGTTAGAGAAGTTAGATTGTGCGGACCAGTTTATCTAAGATGGATGTATCCAGTTGAGCGGTACATGAAGATTTTGAAAGGATATGTGAAGAATCAGTATCGCCCCGAGACTTCTATTGTAGAGAGGTACATTGCAGAAGAAGCTATTGAGTTTTGTACCGAGTACTTGTCCAAAGCAAAACCTATAGGACTTCCTGCAAAATGTTGGAACAACCGACCATCCACAAGTAGGTGCTCACGTGGTGTACACATGGTGACCAAATCTCGCGAAGAAATCCTTCTAGCACATTTGTACATATTAAATAACACCGATGAGGTACTACCTTACATAGCTGCTCACAAAGCCATTGTGAAGGACAAGAACCCAAGACAACCAGAGAAGTGGGTGTTGAAGGAGCATAACAGGTCTTTTATGGCTTGGTTTTAAAATGAAATCATGAAAGATCCTACCGCATCTGAAACATTGACATGGCTAGTACATGGGCTGAAGTTTGATGTATTAGCTTGCACTGGATATGAAATCAATAATTGTATTTTCTCCACAAAGTCTGTGGATGAAAAAAGTACAGTGCAAAATAGTGGAGTCACTTTAGAGGCAGAGTCCATGCAATTCTCTTCATCAAAGGATCGAAACCCAGTTATTGGAACAATGTCGTACTATGGTGTAATAGAAGAGATTTGGGAGGTGGGTTACACTAAGTTTACAGTTCCTGTTTTCAAGTGTAAATGGGTTGACAATAAGAGTGGTGTGAAAATAATCTGGAATGACCTTGGTCGACTTTCGGAAGATTGGATATGAGGACGAGCCATTTATCATGGCACATCAAGCTTCATAGGTGTTTTATGTGAAGGACCCTGTGTCGGAAAATTGGTCTATCGTTCTCAATGGGAAAAAAACAAGAAATTGTTCCGGAGTATGACCAGTTGAATCTTGATGTCGGTGAAACTCTATCATTTTCTTCAGTGATGATTAACAATGCCGAGGATGATGTTGTCGATGATGTGTATGCCACTCGAATAGACCATAATGAGGGAATATGGGAACAAGTGTATAGGTTAATTAATTTAACTACCAATATTAATTTATTGTCTTTATTTTATGTCTTAATGTTATAAGTTTTTTTTGAAAGGTTACTTTGTGTAAAATTGTCACTAATAGTTGTTTTATTTCATTTTTTAACAGACATATGGCTAATGAACATGGTCCGCCTCCATCTTCAGAGACTCCTTCGGAGTCAACCTCCAGAAGATCTGGTAGAGGACCTACTAGGCTGAGGTGGATCTCACATAGACGCGCCAATGGTGAGAAGATAACACTCACCATTGATGTTAACACCGGTGTGGCTACTGGGCCAAATTTCGATGTCTTTAGCAGCTATCTCAGTGTATTAGCCCGAGACAAATTTTCAATTTTAACACCGTCATGGGAGCATGTGACTGAGGGTGAGAAGAAAGTGCTCTGGCAGGATGTTTTGGTAAAACACTTCTCTGATTTTGTGTCAAAATTGTCATAAATTTAATGTTAACTCTAATGTATGACTGATTCCATCTTTGTTTTCCATATAGGAACATTTTGATATACCAAATGTGAGGTCATTGAAATCGAAGGTAATGTCTTCGATTGCTGCGAAGTGGCGTCAATTTAAGTCGCAGCTGACGAATACATATATATTTGGTTCAAAGAAGGGTGAGAATCCTTCTACCAAATACCAAGGGATTGATGATGAAACTTGGGAACAATTTGTGCAAGCCCGGCAAAATGATAATTGGAAGGTTAGTGCAATTGAGTTTGTTTTACTTATTAAGTTATGCATAAATATGTAGTAATTTATTATTCATTCACTACAGGATGTTAGGAGGAAGGTAAAGGAAATTCAAACACATAATGTGACCCCCCACATTCTGTCTCGTGGGGGTTATAAAAAGCTTGAGGAAAACATAATAAACCAGAAGTTGAAAGACGGAGCTGTAGATCTTAGCGATCCTGTTGCAGACCCTCCATCACCGCCTACACGTCATGAAAAATGGAAGCAGGCCCGTCTTAAACGCTCAGGGGTATATACCTCTGAAGAATCACGCGTAGTCTCTGAGAAGATTGTAAGTTTTAATTTTGTAATTGCTTTTTTATTTCCTATACCAAGTCTTGATTTCATACTCATGATGAGTGTCACTATATTTGTTAATTACAGGATTCACTGGTTGAAGAATCTACTCAGGGTACCTTTAGACCACACGGTCGTGAGGATATACTTTCTAATGCCATTGGACGACCTGAGCACCCTGGTCGTGTTCGTGCTGCTGGACCAGGGGTTGGTATTCGGTCATATTTTGGTCCTGTCTCACGGGACTCCTCATCATCTGCTCCCCCTAATAATGAGCAGGTGCAACAGTTAAGACAGGAGCTCAGAGAGGAGATCAAACAGGAGGTGAGACAGGAGCTCGGAGATGAGATGAAACAGGAGGTGAGACAGGAGCTGATGGTGCAATTTGAGCATATGAAGCAGGAAATGGTGCATGCACAGCAGACAGGTGCTCCTACTCCAGAATTGTGGCTCATACAGTTAGAATCAGCACAAAGGGTAGTTGTTCACCTGAAGGGGGTCCGGGGGATGACATGGGATCCATAATCCCATGTGAGTTGTATGTGGAGGGCACACCAACCCCTACGTTTGTCGCTACATGGAAGGTCTTCATAGGGGCCACCATGGTACATAATATGAAGTAAATCACAGAGTCACAAGAAGGGGGGGGTTGAATTGTGACCCTTGAAAACTTTTGGTCCAACCTGCAAGTACTTTGAACAACTTACTGATCTTTTCTCAAGGAATGCCTTGGCTATCAGAAGTTCCTTCTAGAAGATAGTGGTTAGTGTATAATGCCAACTAAGTAGATTAAAACTATCTTCTTAAAGGCAAGCCAAATCATAAGGACTGATATCATCAAAATTTATTCTTCCATATAATATATTTAATGTAGTTACAATTCAGGATAAGGTTAAGAAGAGTAATACAATGTTTATGCAATTATGCAGAAGCAAAACAATGAATCTGACACTTTAAATCAATCCTCTGAAGGGTCAAATGATTTTGTATTTTAATAAAACTTTCCAGAATAGTTATTTAACCAATAACTAATAAGATTATGTGAGAAAAACTGTTCAGAAGAATAATATAAAGTTTCTGCAGTTGTGCATAAGCAATACATTGAATCTGTCACTTTAAACCAATCTTCTGAAGGGTCAATGAACTTGAAACTCGATGAAACTTTCCAGATCAAATATTTGAATAGTAAACAACCAGAATATATAGTTAAATCTTATTAAAATCAAGTTTGTAAAGATCTGGTAGTTTGAGCCCCAAGTTCAATGTTGAACAATGGACGGATTTGAAGAAATGTGCTTCTGAAGCACCAAACAGTTTCATAATTTAATGAAACTTTCCAGATCAGTATTTAACTAATATGAATGTGATTTATGTGAAAATATTAGTTCAAAATAGGTTTATCAAAATTTAGTAGTTTGAACCCCAAGTTCCAATGTTGAACAATGAACATCTTTCAAGAAATGTGCTTCTGGAGCACCAAACAGTTCCATAATGTAATGAAACTTTCTAGATCACTATTTTAACTAATATGGATGTGTTTTATGTGAAAATATCAGTTTAAAAACAAGTTTATCAAAATATGGTTTATAGCTTGCTAAATATTCAAAATATGAACAATAACTAGTAATGCAATAGATGTATGTGCATAAAATTAAAGAGAGAAAGGGTAAGAGACGTTGCACAGATGATTTTTATACTGGTTCACCCTCACAATCCTTGGGCTACATCCAGTACCTACACCTGTAGGATTTTCTTACTTTTCTTTAACTTTACAATCACCTTGGGTACACCTTACCACTAGTATTCTTTACCTGCCTCTTCAGGCTCTTTTCCAAGTATTTCTTTACCTGCCTCTTCAGGCTCTAAAACCAGTATTATTTGCTCAGCCTCTGCAGGCTCTACACCTTCTCAACCAACACTAACTCTCTCTAGTTAGCTTGGGAGATTACAAACACTCTTCAACAAGAGATGGGTTTTTACATATGGCTCACAAAACACTCATGGAGTGGAATTATCTTTACAAAACTGAACCTAAACACACTCTCTAAGAATTATGCGCAGCAGCTCTGCATATTGGAGTGGTTGAAGGAGAACCTCACTCTAGAAGGGGATTTCTACATTATGCCTCTTTGGATTTCTTCCCCTTTGTTATCCTTGATTTTGCCCAGCTGAATGGCCTTTATTTATAGAGTTATGGTGGTCAAACTAGCCGTTGAATGCTTGGAGAGGAAGACAGTTTGAACATCTAGATGTGCCTTTGGATCTGTCATTTCTCACTGCAGCAGCCACAACTTTATACAGCTGTCTTCTTTGACCAGTCATACCTTCTGGACAGTATCTTCTGCAGAAATTCAACTTGGTTCTTTCTGCAGATTTTCTTCTGTAATCAACCTGGGCTTATTCAAAAACTTGATACAGATTATTTTAACTGTAATTAACTTAATTGCAGCCTCAGAAATGAATTTAGCCAGTTATGATGGATTCTGTATCTTCTGCAGAAAGTCTGTCATTAGGTTTCTTCTGCAGAATTGTTTTCTTCCTTCTGCAGCAAACTGCATCTCTGCAGAAATTCTGTTTCTTCTGCAGAAGAAAACTGCATCTTCTGGAAGTGTGCAGAAATTATGTTTCTTCTTCAAATATGCTTGTAAAGCTTCCAGTCTTTTGTCCTTGCTTATTTGCATTGTGAGAGAAGTAGTCATGCTTATGGAAGCTCCTTTTAGTGTTCTTCAACTTGAAATATTCAAGGATAATATATTGAGGAGTTGTGGGAACTTGTTCAATGCTTTCTAGAGATACTTTAATCTTGTTTGCAACCTTAAATAAGTATTTGATGCTTCTGCAGAATAGCTTGTAAGTTTTTCCCTCTAAGGACAAAACTGTGGTTTCTAGTGGCATTGATCTTCTCCAATTGCTATGTTTGCATCAGCAACACTTGGAATGATTATGCTTGAATTGCTTAAGTGATCTTTCACATTAGAAGGTGTCAGGTTTCATGAAAAGCTCCTTCTCATGCTTCTAATGGTCTTGAATGATCCTTCCAAAGCTTCAACTTTGCTTCTGAAGCTTGATACAACTCAGTTTAATATTCTTGGGATCTTAGATGAACTGTTTGACCTTCTTGAAGCTAAGAAGCTATTTCTTGAACTTGTTTCATCACTTTTGACATGAAAGCTCTATGTAACATGCTTCTGGACACCATGTTCTGATGGTAAATGATGTTTTTTTTATCTTTACACCTTCATTATGTAACTTTTTCCTGTATTCTTTTAAGCATTCTCAAGTGAAAGCATTAGTACCAAAGTATTCAGAACACTTAGAATATTGTTGTGAAAGTTTGTTGTTATTAAACCTTTGCTCAAAGGGTCTTGGACCTTACATAATATGCCCCTTTCACCAGACACGGTCAAGGTAACGGTGGAAAAGGTTATAGTTGGTGATGCTCATGTGCCTATCCAGGCATTGGAGGTTGTTATTGTGGCACAAACATATCAGACCTATATTGCCTGGCCCTGTCATCTAGTTAGGCAGACTCCAACCCCCATGGTATAGTTGCACTTATATATATTACTACATTTCACATTTAAATGTTTGTATTTATATCCTTAACAATGTATCCATTGTTCTTTATGTGCAGCAAAAAGTTCAGAAAAAGAGACAGAAAGATAATAAAAAGGGACATTTTTCAACCGATGATCCGTGACTAATGTGATGGAGGTTGGAGTGGCCATTCGTCGGAGCTCTTTGGTGTTGCCATGGGAAGCGGAAGTTTTTTGGTCAGGAATGTCCCCTCCCACTATATTTAACCATGCCAGATATAGTAGAGATAGTGCACGTCGATGAATATTTGAACATCACTGTCATTCATGTGTGGGAGTTGTAAGTACATTGGCAACTAACTTGTAATTTCTTATTAAGTTTACTTTACTAGGAAAATTTTCATAAGGAAATAATTTTTTTCAGGTATTTGTCTTCATTATGCTCACATGAGGATGTGTATGGATTCATTGACCCTCATCTAACCTACGAGGTTTCAAATCCAAGAATAGAAATACAAAAATACATCGCCAACAGCTTGTATGATGAGGATAAAAGATTTATTTAGCACCTTACATCCATGAGTAAGTGCAAATACTTCAAAGTTATTTAATATTTTTATCATTATCAATGTGAATATCTTGTAGTATTAACTAATTCCATGCAGCCGCCACTGGCAACTACTGGTTATCTGTCGAAGATCACACCGCTGTGTGGTTTTGTTCATTGCATAGGAAGCCCACCTAAAAATTTCAAGAAAATAGTCAATAGGTAATGACAATCTATTTATTATCATTATTAGTCTCTTTAGGTTATAATTATTCTCTAACTTGTGTTTTATTTTTTATATTAGTTCCTAGGAGCATATCAAATGATGTTAGGTAAAGCTTCACATAGAGCTCCTATGCTATCATGGATTAACCTCAAGGTATTTACATGCATTAAATAAGATATTTTATTAACTCTTGTGTATGGGTTTTAATTATTTGACTATTCTTCATTTTGAATTATAGTGTAACAAACAAGCTTGAGGATATGAGTGGGGCTATTACATCATGCAATGGATGTCTGCCATTGTGCAAGGTGGTATTCAAAACGCATGGGAGCAGGTAATTCAATATGAATAATCAATTCTTCAATAAATCCACATTCATAATTGATCTATCCACTAATTTCAAGTTATTTCATTTGCAGTTTTTCATGGATACCAGCCCATTTAACTTTGACGCAATTGATTTCATCAGAAAGACATGGGCTAAATACGTTATTGAGTTATATAACAAAACTTAGAGTAGTTGACCATAGTTTGATTAGTTATACTACCTTTATATAGTTGTATGTTTAGGTATTTACTTTTTACATGACAAAGACTATTATGTATACTGGTTATAACTACAATCTTTGAAATATTGTATTTTGATTAAATTGTTGCTGGTATTTCGTTTTGTACAATATCTGGATTGTTCTGGATGTTTGCAGGTTTGGGAAAAGGATAAAAAACAGAATGAACCAAAAAAAATTGAGTTCCACGACGGTTGTGACCATAACCATCGTGGAAAAGTGACTTACAACGATGGTTGTGGTCACAACCGTCATGGAAACTCAGCCAACTGAAGGCCAACTGATGACTTTTTACGACGGTTAGTCAGAGAACCGTCGTGGTTTCATACTTTCCACGACGGTTCCTAACCTAAACGTCGTAAAAAAGTCATCAGTTGGCCTTCATTTGGCTGAGTTTCCATGACGGTTGTGACCACAACCGTCGTTGTATATGTAAGAAACAACGACAGTTCCCTTAACAACAGTCGTTATTTCTAATTTATAACGACGGTTGTGAAACATCGTAAAAAATTCAATTTTTTACGACGCCTGGATCAACGACGGTTGTTATAACCGTTGTAAAAAAGCCTATTTTAACCGTGGTAAAAAACCCTTTTTGCACTAGTGAACACATGAAAGAATAATAATAATAATGAGCCCTTGTCCCATTTATTATGCTACAAGGAGGAAAATTCTTGGCATCAATTAATAACGTTAATTGAGTAGTGAAAGCTATATTTAATACTATTTGGATCATAAAAGTTTATTGAGCAGACTTACTAACTTGAAATATCAAAATAAATTCTTTAAAAAAAAACCAAAATCAAAATGTTTTTGAATCAAAACCATTCCTTTTCCAAAAACACAACAAAATTTCCAATCCTTACCATTTTCAGAACTACTTGACTTTGATTTAACCATTGTAGATATGGATACGTAGGAGTGGGAAACGTCAAGCCCAAAATAAAACTTTTTAAATTCCCCCCATGATTCTTGAAATAAAAAATTGTAAATAAATTTATAAATTCTGTTTTTATTTTTATTTTTTTCTAAAAATGGGGTAAAATAAATATTTCTTAAAGATACCAAATTTTGCATAATTAACCATAGGTATTCGTTTTAAGATGGATGTCATAAAGTGCTAATACCTTCCTTACGCATAATCAAGTCCCAAATCCAAATATGGTTCTAAAGACCATTTATTTTAAAAGGTTTTTCCAAAAATTTTCCCTTAAATTAAATTTTGGCAACTTTGTTGAGACAATAACTTTCAAGGATAATTATAGGGTGGACTCTTTGAGTTTGGGTCTACGGTAGACCTTTACCATAAATAGTATAAATTTAATATTAAAAAATTATTAATTTATATTATAAAATTAAAATTACTTTTTATAGTAAATAAAGTTAGTGGTCTATGGTGAACCCAAACTCAAAGGGTCCACCCTATAATTGCCCTAACTTTTAATATTTTGTTTCATCATCTCATTATGGCCCCGATTGCGACAGATGGTGACTCTGTTGGGGATATTTTATAGTCAAATATTTTATAATTAATTGTGCAAAAGTGTTAATTTTTATATTTATGGTACCCTTTTAATTTGTTCTGTATGTATTGTCGTAAATATTTTGTTCATATATTTGTAAATGTCTCTCTTTTTGTTTATAAAATATATGTTTGATGTTTTATTTCATTGTAATATACATTGTTTCAACCTTAAGATAAAAAATTGTTATACATGTATATTTGTGTCGTTTGCTTTGTTTTATAGATTGGGATAGTTGTTATAAGGTTACAGGTTTGTATGTTCCATGCACACACCCCACAGTCACCTACCTAACACACATTTTAGGGCTCTATAAGCCTGAGTGAGCCTATGAGGTACATTGAAGACTATTATTGAAGGGCTTAATGCTCTTTGGTAATCATGAGTTACCACTCAGGTTGTAACAAGTAACATGGGCCAGTCATATTGATAGGATACAAATATGTGGACCATTTTCATCTGTTTATTGGGCCGGGTTGGTCGGGTGGCAGGTAATTCGGGTAATGGGCCTGAACAAGTGGGTTAGGTCGGTTATGGGCCTTTTATTGGGCCAGTCTTTTTTCTGCTTTAAGATTTTTTTTTTGAATTCTTGAAGGTTAGAAAGAACATGTTGGGCTTTAAATAATGCATTAAACTATTTTAACTTTCTTCTCACATCTTCCTGACAAGGCAATTAAACCCTTCATTACAAAAGTCCAGACGGGTGGTGGTGGATGAACATAAAGAAAATTTTTTTAACATCATTTTTTCTAAAACTGAATGTAAAGAAAAGGAAATGCGAAAGAATCAGAAGTCCAGATCCAGAACAATCACACATTTTTTGAACAATTTTCTGAAACATAATGCAAAAAATAAAATGAACAAGAAACAAAACAGTCACACTAAAACTTAATAAAGAAACCTTGGCCGCATAGACACGATAGCTACCCTAGGTCACCAGCCACACCTCCATGTTTCTGCACACAATAAAAAATCACAATAAAAAATAGAAACAAAATAAGAGAAAATGCAAGAAAATGAAGGATATTTGTACAAACCAGAGAGAAAGAATGAGCTTTCTACACATGCAGTTTCCTCTCTGTTTCAATCTTTGCTTTTTGTCCCTTCGCTAGTAAAATGTTCTTCACTTTCGTTTCGAACATTTTCACGGGAAAAAGGATGAAGAAAAAAATTGGCCGCTGCCATCGCGCCGCGTCGCTGATAGCCCGCCGCGTTCCTCCGTCTTCTTATGTCTTGGACCACCGCGGCAGTGACCGTTACAGGACCCAATGGGTGGTGGCGGCTGGACAGTCAAAAGAAAGAGAGAGCTGATGAGAGAAGAGATAGAGAGGGTTGATGAGAGGAGAAGGGACAAAGTCACAGACACAGAGTGGAGAGATTAAATTTGAGAGGGGGTTGATCATGAGAGAAGGGACAGAGAGATTGAGAGAAGGTTGGCGCTGGGGGTAGGGGGTGGCTAGGGTTTTTAGGAGATATGAAGGTATTAGCTATTAGGTTAGGTATATATGATCGAGGCCGTACTCAATCAAATAGAAAGAATTAAAGTGCAGTGAGGGTTGGTTAACCCAAAGTCGTTTCTCAAAGAATCCAATTACAAACTCAGAATTTCAAATTCAAAACAACACACACACAAGGGGATTTTGATTGTTGTTCATTCTATTTTCTAAATTTTCAAACTGAATTTCAATTTGCAGAAAGCAATTCAAGAAAAAAGGATTGGTTCTCTACCTCATTCACAAATTGGATCTATCATTGGTTCATACAAAATTCCTCAAATCCTTGACAGAATCAAATTCGGATTAAACATCCTCATTAATTTTCACACTAGATTTAAGCAAACTAGCATGAATCCTAATTTCTAATCCTTGGAATTAAGCAAACCTAGAATTCATTTCAGATTAAGCAACCTAAAATGTGAGTTAGATTCAGATTATAATTCGAATTCCATAAAGCATACAACTCAATTTCAAATTCAAACCTAAACATCAAGAAGGAAAATTCATGAATCTATCCAAGAAATCAAGAGATGAAAAACGAAATTAGAACCTCAATTTCCTTTGTGAATTCAGTAGAGAAACAATCCTTGAAGCTTAGCCTTCCATTTCCATGGAGGAAAAATTCGAAAATTGAAGAAGGAAGAAGAAGAGCCAAAACCGAAATTGGAGGAAGAGAGAAAAAGAGAGGGAAAGTGAAGAGTATTTTTTCTAAAATCTGAAAAATGAATGAAAAGTGTTCAAACCACTCAGCAACACACCTATTTATAGAGCCTAAATCATTAACAAACTGATTAGGCCTTAATTGGGCTGAAATTAATTAAAACAGGCCCACAAACTAATTACAAAACTAATCAAATTCGGACTTGTGACAGACAACAACAGTAGGCGATTTTGAAACAGAAACTACTCCTAATTTCTTCATGGGAATATGGTCATATAGCATATTAAATTAAAGCCTCGAAAGTTAGCTTTCCAATGCCACTGGAATCACTCAAATCGGACACCTGTAGCTCCAGATATCATCAAAACAAGATAGGTAGGTCAGTAGGTTTAAAAATCCAAATTTAAACAACATTTACAGTTAAAGCCCAATTAAGCCCAATTTGGTAAATTCCAATTAAAACAGTGGATTTAATCACAATTAGAGCCCAAGAAAGCTAAGATTAATTATACAAAGTGTGAATAAAAATGTGATCATCAATATATAACAAGTTTTGGGCTTGGGCCAAATGCATTTTCATATTCAGCAAATAAATAAAGCGGGCGGGACGGGCACCGACGGATTTTTTTAATGAAACCCGAACCAGCCGCTATTAATCGACCCTAACCTTTTTCCAACCCGCCTTTACCACCCGACCTACTCGAACCCGCCCATTTAGCTAATTTGGTGTCGGGTTGTTCAGGTTTGGGTCGGGTCACGGGTTGATGTCCACCCCTACTATCCCTGCTTGTGGACGATTTATGAATTGGGTTCTTGTTTGTTAGGTAAGGGCAATTTGGTAGCCATTATATCCTTAAGGAGTATAGATCCACCCTAAAACCCTGCATTGGTAGGCGAATATAGCATACTCTCAAGGTTAGGGTTATCTCTTTAGGAATACCTAATTGTAGGTTTTACCTGTGATAGGCTACAAGGGAAACATACTTATTCTTTTTGCATTTATACATGTCATGGGGACATATTAGTACATATAAGCATGAATTTAGATTTTTGTTATTATCATGCATATCATATTTTTTTTATGTTATGTTCATTAATTGGGAATTTTAATTAGTCTCTATATTTTCAATAAAACTTATGAATTCATAAGTTCATGCATATTATTAACAAAACACAAAGAGAAAGGAAATAAAGAACAAAAAAGAAAGGTTAAGGGTGTATGCATACATCAGCATATACAAATTATAATAGGTTGCTTTTTTTTTTCTTAATCATGTTTTTAGCCCCTTTTATTTTGATTAAGAGTGAAAGAATTTGACATCATTCAATACGATATGGAAGAGGTTCACAATCATACTAGCTACCAATGCTTATGCATATGATATTACATTATGATACCATTAGGCATCCTTCAACATCATGCTTATGTTTTGCATTTTTTTTCCCTATCATTTTGGCATTTATTCATTGTACCTCTTTCATATGTAGGCATATGTTAATTTTGCCATACATTTAGGTTTTTATCTTTAATAATTTAATACCAAAATGTCATATAAACTTGCCAATTAATATTATGTACCAAGTTTCCTGCATCATTTTCAAGCCATGCATATAATATGTTCATTCCATCATATAGAAATAACTTTGCATTAGGAATTTTCCGTTCTCCATGTTTGGTAGGCTCATGAGTGATTGTGTATTTGGATTAGGTTAGATAGGTCTGTGAAAAAAATGTAAATATGTAGCAAAAGTAAAAAAAATGACATATTATTGAATTTTTTTCTTTCTTTTTTCTCATTTTTTGAAATTATTATTTAGGGAGATTCTAGAGTTTTCATGTATTAGGAATTTTCTCTTTTAGGTTATTTTATTATTGTTATGCTTGTTGTGTAACCTTTCAACTTGTTCTCCTTAACTATTATATATATAGAACAGTCCAACCTTGCACTAAACAATTTTGTAAGAGAAAGAATGGAGGAAACCCTTGTCAAACTCAAAGTTCGGTCCCATACTCTTCCTCAAGGCATTCTCAAGAAATTTGCAAGTGTAGATTTGAAAGACTGAAGGTGTAGGAACACACAGGAAAACACTAGAAGGGGTGTTGAATAGTGTTTTTATAATTTTTCAGTTTTTGAAAACCTTTTTATAAACTGAGTTTTTAAACTTTCAGATAGGTTTCAGAAGTTGTCTGAAATTTTATCATTTGTCTGAAATACGTCAGGCAGTGGTTCTGAAAATAATTTTCTTAAGATATTTTTACAAGTGTTTATAAACAACTCAGATTCAAAACCCTATTCTCATTAGCTTAAACTGAATTTAAAGAGATAAGGGATAGTGAAACACTCATCCAAGATTTATCTTGGTTCACTCACTATCACTGTGAGCTACGTCCAGTCCCAGAGCCAACTAGCTTCTGGATTTCTCCACTAATTTGAACAGATTACAAGTATTATTTTCAGTTAAGTCTCTTCAGGCTCTAAATAACAAGTATTGTTTGCACACCTAGCCTCTCCAAGCTCTTTACAAGCATTGTTTGCTAACCTAGGCTCTCCAGGCTAAAAAAACAACAAGTGTTTACAAAGAAAATGAACTTAATTAGAACAGAAAGTTCTTTGTTTAGAAGTGTGTACAAAGAAAATGGTTATTTAACACTAGGTATGAAAGTTTTTGTACAAGTATATCAAAGTAAAATCCATAAGGATTTTTGCAGCGTTTTCTTTCAAAGAATTTTTTTCGTTGGATGCATCTACTTTGCTTCATAAAGACCACTGGTATTTATAGCTTTGATGAGCTTTAAAACGTCATTGAGAAGTCCGTTAAGAGATAGAATTTAATGCTCTTCATTGTGAAACAACTCTGACAGAGGAACGTTGTTCTGACTTCTGCAAATACTGCAGCGCAATATTTTCTCATTTATGCTTGATTTTCAAAACTCAGCCAAAAGTGATCCTTTGTCTTTCCTGATTGGTGTCCTCAGGTTGCATGAAGGAATGAACCAGTCTTTGACTTGCCATGTCAGACAGGGTCTTGGCTTCAGACATCTTGGCTTCAAACAACACTTCACTCCCGAAGAACCTGAATGACCTAACCCGACCCAAGCATATCAAACCGGGGTTAATTCAGGTTCACGAGCCAGGTCGGTTTGAATCAGAAAGAATCAGAGGTGACCAAGTCGGGTAACAAGTTGGGTATTTGTGTACCTGAAATACCCGACCCGACCCGAAGACTATATAGAAAAAAAAACTTTGCTTTATAATAGAAACCTAAATCACACCTCAGCTTCCTCCTTTCCCCTTTTTAGGAACCCTAGTTCAACAGCCTCCTTCTCATTTCCTCCCAGTCTCACGCCTCTAGTATCCTCCTTATTTCCCCTTTCACTCTTCAAGATTCAATCTTGAAACTGCAAATCAATACAACTTATGAACTTCAAGCGATTTACGTCTTCTCCTCATGGCTTTCGAGCTTTAGATCGTCTTCTCCTCCGTGTCGTCGTCCATGGTGTTGATTTGTAGCGGAACGCCAAAACCCACGCACGACGTCTAGCTCTACAGCGGAGCATTCGCGCCACTTATCGACGATCTCTAAAGTGCAACTCATCATTCCGTCACTGATATATGAAGCGTTACCCGTCGTCGGTGACGCCGATTTGTGCAACGGAGCTCGTTTCCTTTGATGTCGTTGTTGAAGGCGTTTTGCTTCCTGCTTTTTTCTATTATTAAGTTCATGCTTGTTGGTGCTCTCATCATTGTTACTGGTTTATTGCTTCTGTCTATTTCCTAAGTTTTGTTGTTACTTCTAATTTTTTTTTTGGGTCAAGAGTTCTTTGTTCCTGCAACTTTTATTCCATATGATTTTGTAACAGATTGTAAAAATTTAATTTTCTTTGGCCCGAATTCGAGACCCAAACCAAACCGACCCATCAACATTCTGTTCGGTCCAGGCCACACTAGTCAAAAAGCATTAACCCGACCCGACTCATTCAACTTGGTCGGTCCGGGTGCAAAAACGTGTCAAATTCAATGATCCAAACCGACCCATGATCACCCATAGCAATGTTTTCAAACAAAATTAGGTGTTAAAAGCATCAATTAATAAATTACTTGAAAATAAAACTCCAATATAAATGCTTGCGATACAATTTTGAATATAAAATCAAATACAATTTATAAATATTTATTTACTATTTTATATAACATTGATTCATTTTTAAATTAATAAGTTGTTTGTATTTTTTAAATAAATATTTTCACCCCAACCTATATTATATGTTAATGATATGAAAATTGTATATGTAAAATTAAGTCATTAATTACATAATATTTTTTTAAAAAAATTAATTGTTTACTCAACTCTTTAATAAATTATATATCTAACAAATATTTTAAACCACGCGTGTAATACACAAATAACATTTTTATTTTATTGATAGTTATAAGATGACTCGTAAAAATATTAAATTTGAAAGTTTGTATGTTTTAAAATTTAAATAAAAATATCCAAAATATAAAGAGATTGTATCATAAGAAAATTATCAATGTATTATTTTAAAACATATCAATATGTGTAATGTGTTTTTAAATTTAAAGGAAAAAATCCAAAAATAAAGAGAAAATTAAGCCACTAGATAGCATTAATAAAGACACATTCAAATTTTTTGTAATAATAAAAGTTTAAAATTTGTAAAATAAAAAAGTTAATGAATTAATGTGAAGCCCAATTAATTTGAGAATAAACATGGGAGCTTCATTAAAGATGTGAATAATAAATCCGAACCAACACTCCTTTCAATAAAGTTGATTTAGATCTGCATTTATAACGTGATTTTAATAAAAACCAAAACACACTATAAATGTAAGAGCTTCATTAAATTGTATATTTATAAGAACTTTTTTGTTTTATTCAAAAGGAGGCCAAAGGCCGAAAGAGAAAGTTACATAGGAACTAAACGAGAGGTAGTATACCCCAAAACATCAAATAACATAAGAAAATGAATAGAAGCTAGAACAGATTCTAAAATCTGGATACCCAAAGGCCCCTCATGAGCTAAAGTTGCAATGCCATCAGCAACCTTGTTGGATTCTCTCCAGATATGTTGTAAGTTCACCTCCCAATCTCTATTCAGGAAGTAGGAGATCCTCTTTAGGATAGGACCATAAGGATGGTGAGATAGAACTCCCTTCTTGACAAGTTGAACAGTCACTAAAGAGTCACATTCAATAATTAGCTTCCTTGCTCCAAAATTCCAAGCAACATCCAAAGCAGACAGAATGCCATGTAGCTCTGAAAGTAACACAGAAGAGGTACCCAACTTATTTGTAAAGCCAATCAACCAATGGCCAAGATGGTCCCGCATAACACCCCCACAAGATGCACTATAGCCATTATTTGTCATTGATCCATCAGTATTAAATTTCACCCAACCCATAGGAGGGACCTTCCAACCAATTTGAATTATTCTTTTACTTGGCCTACTCCCCTGAAGCTAATTAATTGATTTATTTGAATCACGGGCCAGCTGCAGCGCACGAAAAGAAATAGCATGCACCTGAGGCATAGAACCATTGAATACAAAGTCATTTCTAGACTTCCACAAAGTCCAACAGATGATGCTAAAAAGCGCTGACCATTCACAAACTGCCACCTTGGTGCCAACAAAAATATTACTTGCAATCCAGTTCCAACTATCAAGGCTATCCCATTGAGCCCGAGAATGATAGGAAAACTGATCCCAAACGGACTTGACAAAAGCACAATCACGAAGAACATGGATAATGGATTCATTAGCACTATTACACATAGGACACACAACTGAGTCACCAATATTACAGTGCAAACGTTGACATTTGTCTTAAGGCCACCTTTGAGCGTAATCCACAAAAAGCTTTTGGTGCGCTGTGGAATGTTCAAGTTCCAAATTCTCTTCCATAATCTAGACACAGGGATATTATCAATATGTTCAATTAATTCATAAGCTGACCGAGTGGTGAATAAACCATCACTAGTTAATCTCCAACCTATGGTATCAACATCCAAATAAGGAGCAGGGGGCTGCAAACTCAGAATCTCCTGCTGCACATTTAGAGGCACCAAATGACCAATATTACTCTCCCCACCTAACACCATCATTGGAAAAAGAGGCAACAAATTGATTATGCCAATGAGTAGGAATATCCTGCAGAGCCAAATCACCAATAACCACATTCGAAGGTAGCCACCTATCGAACCAAACACTACAACAGATTTGGGATAAGCAAACTGGCTCTTGGAGTGCGGTATACACAGAACCGCATTCTAAGTGCATAGTTTTTTCACTAAGACTGCGGTTGTTCACTAACCGCACTCTTAGTTCTTCACTAAGAGTGCGGTTGCCACGTGGAACCGCACTCTTAGTGCCCCACAGACTAATAGTGTAGCATTAGGGCCCCTCACGCGATATGTACGCGTGCACACAAACCTTTTTCCCTCTGAAAACCCTCGTTCTATCTTTTGCCTCTACAAACCACACACATCTCTCGTCTCTATCGCGCGAAACCGTCTTGCTGAAGTCATCTCTCTCTCGCAAACCCATCCTTGCTCTGAAGTCACGTTCTTGCTGCAGTGGTGGTAGCTTCTTGCTGCAGTGGTGGGATCACATTTTTGCCACTTCGATTGGGGTTATTGCCGATTATGTTTGAGTTTTTGTTGCTTTCCCGTTCAGGTAGGACCTGATCTAAATCTCCATGTAAAATAGGTGTGTGTTCATCATGGTTTAAGGTTAAGTTTTGAGGGTTGGGATTTTCACTATGTGACAAGGATTCTAGGAAAGTAAATTGGGTTTTTTTTTGTTTAATTTAATTTTGATTTGTTGGGGTCTTGGATTCTAGGTTTAACTTAAAGCCTACACACTCGACATGTTATATGCCTTGATTATCTTCTTCCTCTTAAGCTTTGTATTTAGTGTTAGAAAATTGCAGATTTTGAAGGTTAGAGATTTTCTTTGCCCCTGTTGATGGGTTCTTTTCTTTGTTCAAGCTGCACCATACAAAAGGGGGGGTTCCAAGTCAGCCACGGGAAAAATCTTAAGAAAGGATCTCATAAGCTTGATCAACACAAAGGTAAATGCTTTATCTTTCTCAGCCATTTTTTGGTTTATTTGATCTTCATTATTTTCTCAAGCTTGGCAGTGGTTATATTGATTTAGTTGCAGTAGATGTTCTTTTTTCCTTGGTTAGGCATTTTGTTTAGATGCAGTATCAATATTTCAATTTAGGTCGGTGTTTTATTGCATAGTGAAATTGTTTTATTTTTGGAGTGCATGTAGGCATGTGGCTTGCTGAATTAATTCCTCGTGTTTTCTTGTTCATATGACATTTGTCATCTGTTAATTTCCTCTTTATTGGTTTTTGGACTTCCTTTGATGGCTTAAGACTTTTATTACATATTCTGTGTAGTGGCTTTGGGTTTTGTGGTGTAATTACTAATTGTCTGTCACCCCATTTTGGGTACTTTTCATATCTGCCTGAGTAAATATAAGTTCTGTCACAAGTGAGAAAATTGTGTCATGTATGGTATCGTGTCCGGTTATAAAGCTGTTTAGGTCTTTGGAAATTAGAACTTGATGGGGGACTGGGGATAAAATACAGACAGGTAAGTATAGGAGTATAAATACAGTACTAGTGAGATTCACTTTTAAGACGATATCGATCATGTTCACATCACAGGTTACAACAAGCACTGATTTATTGAGTAAGGTGCTGTTGACATATATATGAGATTGCCTAACAGATGTTAGGATCCTAAGATGGCAAGTGCGTGGTGTTGGATTTGTGTGATGATAGTGAATGCCATGCCAATGCTATACTATAGGGAGGGTAAAATAATTAACATGTAGGGATGTGGTAGTTTAGCAAAATTTTGACAAAAACTGATTTTCCCAGTTGATTTCTTGCTAGATATGCGAAGACTACATAGTAATATGTTTGTAGAATCCCTTTTTGAAGGCTTTGTGCAGCTGTAATGTATGAAGCCTCCTGCTAGATTTGTGCGCCAAATTCAGTGGCTTAATTAGCAAATAGCAAAGCAAAGCTCAAGTCTTGCTTTCCCCTGTTCTGCTAACTTTATTAAATTTGTATTTACTTGTACTGTTCTCTATTTTTTCTAACTCAATCAACAATCAAGGGATTTGGTTGAATCACTTAGCAGGGTCGGTTAGATAATAAACAACTAGAAAGACTGAGTATGACTAGAACTTTATATTTGTCATTTGGAACCAATATTAAAAGACTGTAGATTGTAGTGTTCAGAAATTTCTATTTGTGGACATGTTAGATTCTGATGCCATTGCTTTAGTTATATAATCATAGTGATGGCTCATTTTACAATCATTATACTTAATATGGAATCAAACTTGACTTGAGGTAAGTGGATGATATAAAATATTTATATTAGTATTGTTCATTTTAATCATATAAAATATTTGTTCATTCTCTGCGAGTTTCTTTTTTTCTTCATAACAAGTGATAATATTATATAATCTGTTGCCTGCAGTTTTGGACAACCTATTAAAGTTAACTAGGCTTATGCTAGTAGCCAGATGATATGTCAGATTATATTTGACCATGCACTTTCAGAGGTCATTTTATTGTGCCTTAATTTTTGGAGTGACAACTTTACCTTTTCCTTTCATTTGGATTCAGGCCACTTTAATATTTTTGTTGTGACCTTAGTCTTGAGGTGACAAGGAGCAATCCACTCCAATATGATTATGGGAGGCTCTCCAATTAACCTATGGCTAATTCTAATTCCTAAAGCGTTTAATGAATTCTAATTCCATACATGAACAATGTTAGTCATTTATTAAGGCACTAAGGCATTCTAATTCATTTAGAAAGGATTCTTATAATATATGTCCTTTCTGCTGTAGGATTGCCCTTCAACTAAGGAGCATCAATCTAATATGGTGCTTGGAAATGGTATATCTGAAGTATCCCATCAGAAGCAGCTTGGAACATTAATTAAAGGATCGTTTGCCTCCTCCAAATTGGCCCGGTCAAGGCCATGTTGATATCAAAGACTTTCAGGTATCTATAGTATAACCAAATTAATCATTTCTTCTAATGAAAATTGATTTGTACATACTATTGCTATACTTGTCTTAATTTGCACCTCTCCTTGACAATAGTCCTTATGATGTACTTCCTTTTGATAATAACTTAAACTTGTGGCAAATAGGTCATATGTCATCCAAACACTCCTTTGGTTCTTAAAGGCATTACATTAAGCATTAGTGGACGAGAAAAGATCGGTGTTGTTGGTCGAACAGGGAGTGCTAATAATGAATAACTAATGCTCTATTGAATAGTTAATTATATCTGAGCATATTTGAATATAAACAAATTCAGTTTGGTGAATTAATACGTAAATGTTTTACTGTGCAAAATAAATTATGCAACTACGGATCAACTACAGAAACGTCTGTAGCTAAATATTTCAGAAAAAATGACACTTGGAGTGCGGTTAAACTTTTTCTGTCTACCATAGATTCATTTTCTGTCTACAATAAGAACTTTTTGAAGAATTGTTCTTGATCCTTATTATAAACCTTCTTAGATTGTCCCTTGCATTAATTATATTTTGACAAAACCCTACTAGTGGAGATAGTGGGTAATTAATGAATAAATAAAATGACACAATGAAGCAATTAAATGGAGAGAGAAGATAATGAGTGTCAATAAATTAAAGAATATTATGTAAAGATGATACATATTCAAGGGTAATTCTTGTAAAATGGTTAAAATATTCTTATGATTACATGTTATGATGCTTCTCTTTCCCTCACTATGATAAAGATTTTATTTTGGTAAAAAAAATTTACAGTGGAGATGCATACCTCCCGCATGCAAAGCGGGCGCTCTACCATTTGAGCTACATCCCACGCTGAAAGCTAAATGAACATAAATTAATAGACAAAAACAGAACAGAAATGGTTCTATAAACAAAAGACCTAAAAGAGGACGATTTAGAATTTTTATATTTATAGCAAGAATGTATGTATGTGTGTATCTATAGAGAGAGACCGGGGGGTTTGTAAATTTTTTTAAAAAAACAATTGTAAATTGCCTTAGCAACATAATTAAAATATATAAAACATTAGTAAATTGTACATATCATATATATCTGAAAATGCTTTACATGAAATTTTTTGTCCAAATACGAATTCACGTGTTCACGCCACTAACTTTTCTTGCATATTCTTCCGCATATTTTTAACACTTTTATCATTTCTATAGTCATCAAAAAATATGACACCTTTATTTAGGTCTCTCTATCACAAATTGCTAACAACCTTAGCATATGGGTGGTAGCGGCAGACTAATAAAAAAATAAAGATAAATGAAGTAGAAATATAAATATATAAATATTAAGAAATTAGATTGTTTTGATACAAAAATAAAAGAAGAGAGATGAGGTACATTTGATAAATTAAAATACTCCTAACAAATATTTTTAAGTAAATTTTATATAATTTTATTATTTGAACTTTATAATAGTATATATAATAATTTCTGTAAATCCTAAAATATATATTAAAAATTATTGAAATTGTAAACTAATAAATTATTAAATTAAAAATGATATCACTGTAATTTATGTTAATAATACATTAAAAAAATAGAATAAAAATAAAATAACGAGTCGAGTGCTTTGAAATTGGATAAAGATAAATATTTTATTAATTTTTATTTACAACTGAAGAACTCAAAATATTTTAAATTGACCTCATATCGTATCCTACAACTTATCTTACAACTATATTTTTAATATCAAGCATGAGTTCTTATGGAAACAGCAGCTAGCATCCTAACAAATAATAGGATCACTTTAAGCACTTCTAAAGATTTAAAAAAAATAGTTGTCTTGTATATAATATTATATTATGATTTTAATTACTTTGGTATTTCAAACACTTAAATCTACACCATTACTTTCATTCTTTGAAAAGATACACTATAAATTGATAGTATCAAAAAGGATTACACTACAATTAATCAATTTTAATAAGTAAACATTGATTGGGTGTCTACACCCTATCTTTTTCTCTACCCTACCTCTATTCTTCATATTACATCAATCTTCATTTCTTTTACTTTTCTTTTTCCCCTCATTCCTATCTCTCAAACCCCTGAAGAGTGTCTTTGAAAAGAAAAAAAAAACCTTGATGAGTGTCTGCCACATTATTAGTGTTAATATAATGGCATGACATATCAACAACTGAACAACATTGTATCAATCATGATGTCCTATGAAACATTTTACACAAATGTTATAAAAACAATGAGAATCCAATTAAAAGGCTTCCCATTGTACGCATTGCTGAGCATATCTCCACTGCTCTCAATCTCTATAGGGAATAAGCAACTTCCCCTTGATGGATCCTCTGTTACAATGGAAGCTAATCCATTGAAATCACACGCCTCAACGCTTTGGTCTCTTACCTGAAAGTATTGTTGAAAGCATAGGAAGCATTCCCAGCTAGATCTAAATTTTCACAAGAACGACCATCTCCTAAACTTGTACAATCAGCACTTCCACAAGCATAGCTTAATGCATCTGGTACCAGGCTCATGTTCCTAACATCACTACTGAGGATACACCATTTCTGTTCTTGATAGCGTACACCTTTTACTGCTACAGGTAATTTATCTTCTCCATGACGAAAAATCTATAGGAAATTTAGGCTTTCCATCATAGCTAAAAATTCCCCAATGGCGCTCAAAATGGCCAGGTTCAATACTCTTCATGTCTTCATCAAAAAGTGAGAATAGATACACATCCATTGGTCCTGGCCTAAGTGGGGTTCCTTTCTTGTTTGCCATTTTCTTGAGGAATCCTTGATAGAACCTTTTTGCATTATTGACATTAGCATATTTGTTACCATCTGTTGGCCATCCAATTTCACCAACTACAATTCTCATGTCAGGGTAACCGGCCTTTTTTAATGACCAAACAAGGGTATCAAAATTTGCATCAAACACATTGTCATATTGTGCATTTTTGTCATTGATTGTGTTGCATTGACAATCAAAAAATGCTAATTCTTCTGGAAAGCCTTCATTTTGATAGAGACTAAGAAAAGGGTATATGTTGACAAGATATGGTTCCTTTCATGAAGAAACTGCAGTATTTTGTTTCATAACATCATAAATGTCACTTCTGAAGACTCCATCTGATGGCTTGTTTGAATAAGACTCATAACATCGGCATTCAAAGCTGTTGTCACCTTCACTCTGTCTCCAAAACCAGCCTTATCAATAGCCCTTTGAATATTTTGCATTGCTGGGAATGTGGTCTTTAAAAATGAACCATTGTAACTTTTCAAGAATGCCTCATTTCCAACAGATATGTATCTGCAATAACATAATTATGGGTAAGGAAAGAGGAAAAAAATTTGAATTTTCACTAACCCAAATTGGTGATATAATGTTGAATTAATTTTGATAGATTTACAATATCAATACAGGAAATGAATGATACATGATTTATAAAACACATTTAACGGCTAGAATTAATTCTCATTATTTCCAACGTGTAACCAAACGAGCACATAATCATTTAACTATTGAGTCCTATATTTGAAGGAACTTAATGCCATATATATACCTGATGTTCACAGCCCCATTATGAGATGTGTGGTGATATTTTCTTTAACCCAATCTTCAGCATCTCCTCTACTTTTAGCAATTTACTCAATTGATCATTAGGAATTCCAACCATGACTTCAATGTTTGTACCAGAAAAAGCACTCACGGTCCAAGAATCTGCATCGAAAAGTTTTACCTTCTTGATTCCATTTTCCTTCAGCATAGTCACCACATTGTTAGGATTCAAAGGATGGGATGCTATTACACCCCAATTGATTCCAAGACCTGATAGAGACTCTGCCCCTTGGGCAACTTGTAGTTGGCAATGAGCTAGGAACAGTATCAAACAAGGGCCCAAATGGAAAACTTATCTCGTGCCATGGTTTGAGCCGTGGCTGCTATGCTGAAGTGGTAAGAATCAAGGTAACAAAGGTGAGAGTGGGTTATGAGGTTTATATAAACAAAATTTTGAGTAATGAAAACGAAAATAATTTGTTAAGGTGAACAGTACAACAATATCTGAACCAAATATGGATTTTTGCTTGGATGTTTTCAGTTACAATGCCTAAATAAAGTGTTATAAAGTTGGTTAGTTATGTAACTCATTATTAAATAATTTTCCAATTGTAGTAGTAGTCATATATAATGATTAGCAAGTAGTAAATGTATAATAAAGAAATGAACCAAAATTTGTATACCCAAAAAAAAAAAAAAAAAGATAGTGTACCAAAAAAAGATGTTTATGGAACATTTAAGTATGGGAGAAGGTATGGGTCAACTATTGTTGTTTTGCACTCAGTTTGAACCTTCTTTTCTATTTTCTCCCTTTTTCTTGGCATTTTCTATTTTGTCACCGAATTGTCATGGAACATCAATGTCTCTAGACGAAGATCTAAAAATGCAGGAAACAAATTGAGGTATATATAGCATGTGTGTCTTCATCTTGTCGCTTTACTTTTTGTCGTAGACCCCAACTCAAATCCCCATTGTTAGTTGTTTCTACTTCGAAATCATATGATCTAACGACCTAGATTGAGAATTTTGTGGTTATGGACTTTCTAATTTGAAATTAATGTAAAATTACAATATTATAATTTATAATTAAGAATGCATCATTTAAACTTCTATCCAAACACACAAATGCATTGCAAGGCAATACATAAAAAAATGTGAAGTTTATTTAAAAATTTACAAATGGGTAAATAAAGTGTTTGGTTTATTTCAAAATCACGTTACAAACATGTCAAGAGTTAACGTTAGTGGGAGTGGTGTTTTCCCGAACCTACGTCAACACACTAAATTGAATTTGAATTTAGTAAACTCTTAAATAAATAATTGAATATTTTAATGCAAAAAAATGTAAATTATATTATTTAAAAAAATATAGATAAAATGTCTTGAATGAGTTTTAACCATTTCGTATTTATTTGGTTTCCATATAGGAACAACCAAAATCAATTACGTGGAATTAATTTTAAATTACTTTCGTTTAACATACTTCGTAAATCGTGCATCATTCATCTCCTGCCATTAATTTTATAAATCTATTAAATCAATTCTACTAAACTGCAAACCAAACAAATTTTTTATAGATTGCTATTGAGTAAACACCACTTTAGTCCTTGAAAGTGTGCCCATCCATCAATTTAGTCCCTGAATAAAAAAACTCCCGAAACAGTCCTTGAAATTATTCACCGTCGGTTTGTTTAGTCCTTCTGTTATTGTGCATCAATTAACAGTAACAGAAACACTGACGTGTACAGTTAAGTGTCAGGGTGGCTGGCTGACATGGATTTGTATCTAACGTAGACACTTTCAGGATTAAAATGAAATGGTTTCTCTCTACGTCTTTGTTTTCTTATTATAATTAGAAAAAATTATAGTTTATTAATATATTAATTATTCATAATTATTAATATTAAATAATTTATTAATTTTTAAATATAAAATTATTTACTACTCGATATGCTTTTTTTAAAATTATCTTTTAATATTTTACATAAAATTAGAAATTTTATTAAATATTTTTATTAGTAAAAATAAAATCACATTTAATTTAAGTTTTTCTTTTTATTGATATTATATATTTTAGTTTTTAAAGTATTTTATGAATTTTGAATGCTAACAAATGTAAAATTAAAATTAGTGTCCCATCAATTAGGAAATTCAGGCTATGTTAATAGGGGTTAAATTTTTATATTTTATTTTACTTTACTTATTGACTCTATTTTAATTTTTGTTAGTATGGTTAATATTTTTTTTTTTACACGACTAGTATATTTATTTAGTATAAACATTATGGATATTACTACTACTTTTACCGATTTATTGTGTAATTACGAACTTATATGATGGACTGGATAAATAAAAGATATGTATTAATACCATATTCTATTCTATTTTAATATTCTTTTTGGTTTAACCATAGGTATCCTCCACGGGAGGCAATTCTGTTCGAGTCGAGAACATCTGCATTAGGTGGGGCTAGCTCTCCCAGCGGGGATTTTTTCCATACACAAGACTCGAACCCGAGACCTTGCCTAAGGGAATCAAACATGTACTACTTGAACCAACCCCCGTTGGTTCTATTTTTAATATTTGTTATAGTTATAAGATAAGATAATATATTATGTTGGAATATTTTTCAATGTAATTTATATAACTTTTGGGACATATGTGATTTTTTCCCCTTTTTATAGACATTGAACACTTTTCTCTTTTAACTCTCCTTTATATATTAATTTTGATGATCTTCACCCTAATGCCAATTCAAAAGAGTATTTTTTTTTTAGACTTTTAATTGATTTAGAATTGTAATATAAGAAGTCTTTTTTTTCAAAAAATCACATGTGAACATAAACGATATACTAATTATGAATACACCAATTATAACTATGTATATGGGAATTGACACGTGCACTGTTAACAAAATAACTCTATTTTCCAATCAAATATTCTTCTTTTTAAGCTTTAAAAAACTATATGTTAATTCTTAAAAAAAATCCCTTCAAAAAATTCTAAAAAAAAAAAATAACTATATGTTAATTCATTATTTTAAGTTGATACCTTAGATATTAAATCAAACAAATAAATTTTAAGATATTAAATAAAGTTATGTACTTTATTTTTTTTTAAAAATAATTATTATCTTGGATAAATTTTTTTATTTTAAAAAACAAACAATGTTTCAAACTATAAAATATTGATCATAAAGTAAAATTTAATTTAAATGTCATTTTATTTCTTTATTATTGGAAGTATTTAATAAATTTTATATTTTTATGTAAAGCTTTAAAGATAATTATTTTAAGAAAGAAATAATGTAGAGTAAAATGTTTATATTTATAGAGTAAATAATTCTTTAATATGTTTAACATAGAAGAAAAATAATAGAGAAAAACAGAGATATAAATTAAATAATGTTCAATAATTACATAATGTTTTAAACATTCTAATTTTGATGTTATATTTCGAAATATAATTATTTATAAAAATAAAATGAGGAGTATATAGTTACAAAATAATCAATAATTTAGCATTAATAATTATAAATAATTAATATATGAAAAATTATTAAACTAATCCAAAAGAAAAATAGTGGCACAGAGACGGGATCCCGAATAATAATTGATGGAATATTAATTTTAGTTTTTTATCTATTAGCATTCAAATTCAATAATGCTTTTAAAATTAAAATATATAATATTCAATAAAAGGAAAATTTTAATTAAATGTGATTATATCTTTATTGATAAAATATTTAATAAACTTTCTAATTTTATGTAAAATATAATATTCAATAAAAAGGAAATTTTTAATTAAATGTGATTATATTTTTTATTAATAAAAAATATTTAATAAAATTTCTAATTTTTATGTAAAACATTAAAATTAAAGATATTTTTTTAAAAAAGCATATCAGTAAATAATTTTATATTTAAAATTAAAAAAATATTTAATATTAATAATTATGAATAATTAATATAGAATAATCTATGATTTTTTCTAATTATATTCAGGAAAAAGAGATGGTGAGAGAAAATCATTTCATTTTAGTCCTGAAAGTGTATGTGTCAGATACAAATCCATGTCAGCCAGCTACCATGACACTTAATTATACCCGTCAGCGTCTCTGTTACTGTTAATTGACGCACAGTAACAGAAGGACTAAACTGACCGACGGTAAACTCGTTTAAGGATTGATTTATGAGTTTTTTTTTTTCATTCAGGGCTAAATTGATAGATAGACACACTTCCAGAGACTAAAGTGATGGTTTACTCTATTGTTATGCTATCCCACATTGGTTAATTTTGCTATTTTTACTAGTTTAATAAAAGTAATAAATTGAAAGGGAGAAGAGAGGGGAGTGTTTCTTTGTCGTGCAACACAAGTCTTTACTACTGAAAGTAAAAATTTTGTTTAATTTGATCTTGCAATATGAAAATCAGCCAAACACCCCATTGTCCGTATGCTATACTTTTCGTAACTCAGGGGTCAATGCGTTAGGAATAAGCACAAGAGTGGAAATATTGTAATAAGTGAGATGAAAGGTAGCAGGTGAAACGTGCAAGGCTGCTGTTGAAATTGCAGTGGCAGTATCAACAAATGGCAACATGCAGGTATTGGGGAAATAAGATACAAAAGCAGGGAAATTATTCAAAGGAAAAGGAAAAGAAGAGGGACAAGACAACCCTCTCCTCTGCTCTGCTGCGTCTCGAGATTTTTGATGAGCTATTTGAGATCAACCAATTAGGGAGAAGCACAAGAAAAAGAGAGCTTCACGAGACCATTAGAGTGAGGAGGACTCCTCACACGTACATCTATAGACTATAGTCACCATTTTCTTAACAGAGCTTTGTTGCAAGCATGTTACCAAACTGTGGGAGTGTTTGTGGAAGGCTGCGATAAAGGGTAAGTGTGTAATTTGTTTGAGGGGAAAAAATTGAAAATCAGTGTTATTGCTTATGAGATTTTGTCACCGATAATTGTTTTGTTAGGTTGGCCAGTAGGGAGAACGTCATAACTAGGGGGGGGAAACGTTCAGTTGAGAGGTATTGTGTACTGTTTGAACTTCGTGTCTGCTATGAGAATGTTGGAAAAATGTAACCTTTATGTATGTTGCTCGCCAATCAGAGGATTTGTCTTTGGTGATGTCTTTATTTCTATGGAAAAATATGCATGATGTGGTTTGGGACCCACCATTGCCTCTCCTTGGATTTGGATGCCTGCGTTTTTGTGAACCAGATTGTGTTTGTTATGATTTAGATTTGGAGTCCTTTTTCTCGTGCATTCACAGTGTAATTTGTTGTTTCATAAATAATGAAAATCATCATGATTCATAAAGGAGGGTATAGTTGTTAAACATTTGTTTCTATTAGGTGAGAAAGGGTTGTTGTTATTTTTATCCATGTCATAATCATATTTTTAACATGTTTGGTTTAGGGTTTGAATGTGGTGAAACTGATAAACTCACATTTTCAACACTAGACGTTGATAAATCTAAATTTAAGTTTGATGAGTTTTTAATATTAATCAAATATACACTTGGCGAACATGCTATGCTTTTTGCCATTTGTTTGTTTATTTAATGTTCTTTTTGGTGGTTGTGTTTTGTGCTGAATGTTGAATGTGAAGCGTGTTTAATGAGTACATCAGTGTCTCATGCATTCATGATATACATGTGTAATGGTTAACAGTGGTTAAAATATTGTCATTTCAGTAAGAATGGCTGGTGTAGGCACCTCAAGGAATTACGTGAGGGGTGTTTGATTTTAGGGTTGTTGTAAAATTGGATTCGGTAAGAGGGAATAATTCAAAGGTAATATTTGTATCATGTGGTTGCTTAATTAATTGATTAATTCTTTTAATATGGGTAGGAGCATGTTGATTTTCCAAGGGATTTCTATGAGGCAAGGAAAAAAGAATTGGGAAATCGTGTTGAGTTGCATGACCCTAAAGGCAATATACTTAGATTGCCCTTGTTTTATGGACCAAAAGTTCTGTTGTGGGAGTCTACCCAGGGAGTTGGGTTCAGTTTTATGGGCTGAATAAAAATCACATCATTTATTTCAGTTATGAGAAAGAGAACAAGTTTTATGTTGAAATTTGGGATGAGAAGTTTGAGGAAATTGTTTATCCAGATAGGGTGGAGGTAGTAAATAATGAATCGGTTGTTGGAGTAAGTGAGGAACCTCAACAAGAATCCATAGATGTGATTGTCGTGAGCTCTGATAGTGAGGAGGATGAGGATGTAGAAGATAGTGGGTTTCTTCTTTGAAGCTGTGATGACAAAAACACAATGCAGTGGCAGCAAACTCTCGTGAGTAATTTAATTAAACATGAAATTGGTAGTTGAATGATATAGTCATTTTTGCTAAGTTTAAGTATATATGGTGTTTTTGTTTTTGTTTCATAACAGTGCTTGCCCAAGCGATTTGTGGATGGATTCCTTAAGAGAGAGTGGGACAACCTGAGGTTATTGGTTGAAGGTGGTGGAGAGTATGTTTGTAAATTGTTGTGGAGTACAAGAAATTTGAGTGAGTGCAATCTTGGAAAGGACTGGTACAAGTTTGTGGAGGACATGGATGTTGGTAGCAAAGACAAAGTTCAATTTCGTGGTGGTAGCAGAGATGTGAATGTTGTCAATGTCAGAGTCATCCGCCGATGGCAGTATTAGGACACTTGTTAATTATGGACTGATTTTGTGTATGGCTAGGTACCTTTGCAATGTTGTATATTTATTTTGATCCTGCATTGTGATGTAGGTTAAGACAAACGGTAGCATTCGAAGCAACCTTGAACATTTGCTTTTGTTGCATCAAGCTTATATGTATTACATTTGCCGCATTAGTGCTCAGACATTTAGGATGTACAAAACGCCAAATTGTCTAAATTGTTCTATCTAGGCTTACAACAAGTGCTATATTAGCTATGTGGAATATACAGGGTACTAATAAGCAATGCACACATTGTTCCATATCTAGGTTATGCTCCCACTCTTCATCTGCACATTTTTTTTTAATATAAAGTGGGGCAAACTTTTTCCCTTTTCCCATCATTTGGGAATCCTCCATCTGGACTTGCATGTACTGCCTCAGTATAGATAATCAGCTTTTGCCTTCTCCAGAACAATTGAAACACTCAGACATACAAAAAAGACCCAAAAACTTTCTTTCAGATATTCATCTGATCAACTAAAGCTTTACAGAAAAGGATGAAGATCATTTGCAACAAAAGAGATGAGAGATAAGCGGACCATTTTTAACAGCTTAAGTTCTAAACTCTAGACCAATTCTCCCTGGATCACCCGTGGATCAGCTAGCATGAAACTATTCCATGAAACTATTCCAGTTTGACGAGTGGTCTCGAGTTTGAACCTGTGATATGCGTATTAAATACTTAAAGGAAGAGCTTTGTTGCTCATAATGATTCTACCAGACTCAAGTAGGATTGCCTCCTATCCTGTGAGAGATATCTATGATCCTATATGTAAAAAAAATTCTCCCTAGATGAATGAAATGCACCAAATCTCTCCATGTAAAGCACAGAAAAGACAGTAGATCACCAAATCTCTGGGAGGGATACCAATGGTCCCCTTGCTTGATCTCCCTAGAAGCAAATCCTATGGCTCCAAAACAATTTGGTTCCTCTAAATTAAAGTGAGAGAGTCTCTCTCTTTAGATTATAAAATAAGTAGTCATAGCTATTGATTCAAAATTAACAATTGAGATTATTATCTGCATGTATGTGTATAATAATTATAAAATTATTGAAATCTCAATTATTAATTTTAAAATCAATGATTATAACAACTTACTTTATTCTATAAAATGACACTCTTACTTCCAGAGAGCCAGCCACACTCTTACTTTCAAAGAGCCAGCTATAAGGCTGAAAGGAGGAAAATTATCCTATACATTCTAGTACATGATAAAGGTAGTCTAACCTTTCTCTTTTACAAGAGTATGCTACAGCATTGCATTACTGATTATTGCCAAGACAGAAAAGAAGAAAACGTCGTATATTTTCCCTACTTCCGGTAAGAAAATTGATCTCTGAACTCCTTCTGAAACTGTTCTTTGGATGTTCTTTTTGCTGCTAAGGCAACATCATCAAGAAATCCCCTCTGAGGAAACTCTTCAGGCACAAGAGTTTGATATGTTTCAAACTGCTGTGCAGCTTCCTCCTTTCTATCCAGGAGACTGTATATTATTCCCTGCATATTTTCCCCAAAACAAAATCAATTCAGTAATTTCATGAATGGAATCAGCCAAAGTGACTTCTATCTTTCCTGCTTAAATTCCATAACCACAGAAAATAGCCCTTCGATAAATTATCTTACTGAATTATATTAGCAAAATAATGACATCATCATGAATAAGAATATAAACAGAGCTGGAAAGGGTGTCACTTGGAAATAAAAGTCAGCCACCTGAACATTGAAAGCAAACAAATTTAAAGTTTAGTGCATCTAGGACACACAATGCAAACACACAGAAAATAAGGACATGGAAGCCCTCTTACTCTTAGAGCCCTCCAAAGAAACTGATGATGATACTAAAAGAAGTTATTGGAGAGAAGCTATAGGACAGTGGATAATAAGAGGGACAAAATCTCTCAAGAATTGAGTGATGATTAATTCAGAAGATGATTAATTACATTCTTCTGGAGACAGCCTAAAAATTGAGTGATGCAACCATCAAAAGAGAGGAAAAGACTAGCTAAAGGAGACAGCCCTTATTGTTTATTTTATCTGTTCTTCATGGGTTTCTTTCTCTTCACACCCAGGAATTTTGGTTATATCTTCTCAAACTATAATCATAGAGGTTACATTCATGGTGTCTCTTGAAAATCTCTCTCATTATTTTGCTCTGAGGTTTTCCAAATAAAATTAATTGCTTACTACTACCCTAAGTATAGTTGTATGACCCAAACCAATTGGGTGCCCTGTTGTCCATCAGTCCAACTAGAAGAAATCGACCAAACAAGGAAAAATATATTAAATGTAAAGGAAAAAAAGCTATTATGCAGTACAAAAAAGATCTTTCAAAAATTTAATTTAATTTTAATTGAGCACAAGCCAATACAACAATTTAAATAGTCAACTCAACACTAAAACTCAATAGAAAATGTAAAATCTTACCCATTCTTTCAGGTTTTTGTTTTCACTATCTTCTTTTTTTTGTGTAAATTTTCTAGTTTCAGCGAACTGGCCCATTTGGAAAAATCGGCCAACTTTCTCAGTTTTTACATGGTCCACCAGGTTTTGTCTATGAACAAATGATTCAACTGAACCAACTTGGGGACTGAGTCAATGATTTTTTGGTCCAACCAGCTAGCAGAATTAAACAGCCATGACCGTAAGTCATTTATTTTTGCAGCTTTTTTATGATTTAACAGATTAATATGTAATGAGCTTATAAAACTATATGAACATAAATTTTGGCAAGGCTTAAATATCTTTTTGGTTCCTAGAAATGATATTTTTGGAATTAGTCATTGTGATCAATCAAATCTCCAGGATTTTGATTACAGACAAACTAAGTCATTGTGCTTGATTACAGACAAACTCACCTGGCAAAGATAAGGCCTAAAATCTCCAGGATTTTGATCAATCAAATCTTGAAATCTTTTTAGAGCCCTCCTCTAAATCACCCTACAATGCACACAAATGTTATGTTTTATCCTGAATTGGTAACAGATAAGCAGAGTAAGAGAACTTGTTTGACACTAGAACGAATTAAAACAACCCCAGCTCAAGCTGATGGATCAACAGTTCACCTGTACAACAAGCATTTGTGCAATTAAGATTCTTATATTTCTCTCCTCTGTAACTCTGTTTTCATTAGAAGCTAACTCTTGAGCCTTATTCAGCATTTCAAATACAGCAGGACCTTCATGATTTTTGTGCATCACCATAGCCAGGCCCTGTAAAACAGAGTATCACTCATCTCATCTCAATAATAAATGAACAAGCATAACAAACAAAGTGCATGGCAACTTGATTTCATGATCTGGAATTGTAACACAGTATGAATATGATACCCATATATATATATATATATATATATTTTTTTATTATATCAGCCAAAAAATACTGTCAAAGAAGCATCTAACCAGTCACCTTCAAAGCTGAATCTTAAGTAAGCATAACATCTCTCAGAATGAAGAGATATTTTCAACTAATCTAATGAAATCCCACCTAAAGAATGCATATAACAAATGAAAAAGCCAAAGTCAAAAACCTCAAATCCAAAATACAAAATAAAAAACAACACATTATACTATTAATGCTACTGAAATAAGACCAAGAATCTTGTTACAAGAACTCTCTAAACTTCACAGGGAAATGATTAAAATACCTTTTTCACAGAAATAGTACAAATAATATTACCAGCATACTTTAACTTCATAAGAAAATGAAAATAATACAGTTAAACTCAATTGGCCATATCTTGGTAAGCAGCTGCAGATCCATGACAATACATAAACAATAAATATGCTTAAAGCAAAAAGTATCCCTCCTATGAAACAGCCAATGTACATTGCTCTGCATATTCACAAGCCTATATAACCTATAATGCTTGGCACTTTCAGGGGACAGAACATGTTGTTTGGGGGAATATAGGGATAAGAAGAAAATGAGGAAGTTAATAATAACTTTCTCATCTCTTATTTGGATTTCATATAAATAAGGGGAATGAAGATGAAGATTTACATATTCTCCCATAATTGATTTTAGTTTAGAGGGTACTTTAAGAATTAAAATGTGTAATTTAGAATACATCTCTGCATATTCTTATTTTGGTCTACTTTCTCTCTGCTTTGTAGGAGACTGATTTTGGTGCAACATGCAACTTACGATCAGCCATCCTCTTATTTTCATTCCTTCCATATTCTCCTTTGTTCACCAGACATGTAAATGAAATTTTAATCTCTAATTTCAGCTCATCCCAAATCATTCCTTCCAGTCTCGCCCCTTCCAAAGCAGTGTTATATAACAGTATAGTTGTTATTTAAAAATTTGGTTAGAAATCACCATAGCGGCGATTAGTATTCATTTTATAAATTTACAATCAGAGAAACCCTTTTCTTGATTTACATAGTAAAGCTTTCGGTTGCTGATAGGAATCCAGTACAGTTTCAATTGCTCATAACAATATAAGCATAATAGGAATTAGGAATGCTTTTGAAGCATCACCTCTGAAAAAATATCAAAAGCTTTAACATTGATTTTATTTACTTTTAACGAATGAGCATCATGGAATAAAAATTAAAGAATTTAGGGAAGATAAAATGAACTCGCATGTCAAAATGCAATCATCATCACATTTTCCAAGTAGGATAGCAGAATTCATGACGTGCACTCTTAATAAGCAATATGACTAGCAACACAATAATGATCAACCTTCAAATAACACAAATTTGACTAGTTTTCCAAAAATTTCTTATAGCTCATTGTCAGCATATGACTAACCAAAGCAAAGCATTCCTATTGATCAGCCCAGCATTTTAATCAGAATCAAAATTCAAACTTTCAGCAAACATTGAAAATTCCAAGAGAGAGAGAGAGAGAGAGGCTGAGAAACATTACATGCAGAGCTCTTACAAGAAGAGGCCTTTTCCCCAAGATTTCCCTGAACAATCTTTTAGCCTTACTCAAGTGCCCCATTGTCTCATAACACAGTGCCAGCAAAAGCCTCCATTCAACCTCATTTGGCTCCACATCAATCAAACTCTCCACAAACTTCACAGCCTCCTTGGACTTCCCTCTCCTAATTTTACCAAACAAAATCACCTTGAGAGCCTCAACATTTCTCGGATCCTTCTCCAAAATCTTCTCGTACATTTCCTCCTCCTCGCTTTTCCCTTCCATGGGCTTCACCTTCTCCTCCAACATTCCACCAGAACTGACGGGAGGCATTGCTACTGCAAAAGCAGCCCTTTTGCTGAAGCAACCCGTGAAGATAAACGACCCAATAAGTAAAAAGGCTATATTTTCTGAAATAAACTTGGATAAACACTTTTGTGGGGAGAAACTTGAGGAGGGTGTGCACGGAGTGCGGGAACAAGAACACACTGAAAAAAGGGCGGCACGAACTATAGCTGGTTGAAGCGAAATTGATGCGTGTTTGTTGCGGCTATGAAGTAGTGGTTGCCCATGCGAATTGAAGAACTTTGATTGAGATTGCGAGTAGATGGAGAAAGTGGTGATTGAAGTAGAAGCCATCTTTAATGTCCTCGCCGGGAAAATAGTCACCGGTGGTCGTTGGTGTTTATGATGGGAAAACAACCCTCTTCAGCAGCTCCGGTACTCACAGTTTGGGTTAAATATGTCGTTTGATAACTAAAAATATGTCGTTTTAGTTACTCATATATTTATTTTTTTAATTGGTATTGATCCTTTATTTTTCAACCTTACATTATTTTAGTTATCATCGTTAATTATATTTTACTGCATGATAATATAATACTAATTTATTGTAAATTTTTTATGAAATTTTCTTTGAATTTTTTACAAATTCTAAAATTTAAAGAAAATTATATTCAAATTCTAAAATTTGCTGAAAATATTTCTATAGATTTTTCTAAAATTTTCAATGACACATATTTTTCTAAAATGGTGGTTGATTCAAGTGGTACATGCTTGATTTCTCAAACAAGATCTCGGGTTTAAGTCTTGTGAATGAAAAAAATCCCTATAAAAAAATACATATTTAGAGATTTCAACATTTCTTTGTCATGTTTATTTTTTTTTATATTATCATTTACAATTCCTTTTATATTTACAATTCACACAACATTCTCTATTACAATTTTGAGAATTCTAATATTTTTCATTCAAACAAACACTTATGCTTTGTTTGGTCATTGTTCACATCTGGTACCTTGGGGTTTGACCGGTCGTCAACAACCTTTTGAGTAATTGCTTATGATTGAATGTCCTCTATTTAGATTATTTTCCCTATTTATGACATTCTTAACCCTATTAATCAAGTACTAAATTTCATTTAATGGGCCCTTAGGTCCAATCCACTCCATAGCCCCTCAAGCCCTAACCTTTAGGCGTAGTAATTTGTAATCAAGTGGCCACCAAATGTACGTTTGATTTATGGGTAGAATTGATTTTGGAAATCAATTGTTGAGATGAATGATACACGTTTTATGAAACACATTAGACGGAAATGATTTAAAATCAATTCTAAGAAACCATGATTTTGATTTTTATAACGCCAAACCAGACACCTACAAGAAGTTATCTTCCTTCTTCTTACATGTCAAGGGACATTTAGTCCAACCCATTCCATAGCACATTAATCTTTAGGCCTAGATAAAGTGGGTCGGCCCTGAATGAAGTTGTCAGGCACTATCTAATCAAATACCTTAATGTTGTTTACAAAAAAAAAAAAAAAACCTTAATGTTGCTCTTCTTTCTGCCCAATATTGATGATCCAATGATAATGCAAGACTAAATGAATAGACGTATCTACCAACATATTTGTGATTGTAAAATAAAAAAATCTAGCAAGGTGTGAGCAATTTTTGTGTAATATTATCAATAAAAAAGTTAAATGTGCATATATAATAATAATAAGGGTTAAATATATTTTAATTTATTAGCTAAATTTTTTGTTTTTAAACCATATAATTTAAAATCAGTGGTTTTGATTCCTCAAAAATTAAAAATACGCTAATTTAATCCTTATCATATAATTTTCCTACGGACCTACGTGTGAATTTTTATCGATAAAATTAAAAAGCGATATATTTTCACTTTTTGATAAAAAAAAATCGTAGAAAAATATGTGAGAAATCTATATCATAAAGACTAAATTGGTGTATTTACAATCTTTAGGGGACAATTATAATAATTACATTTAACCTAGACTATTTTTCAGGATTAAAAATATATTTAACTATAATAATAATTATACAAATACTAAAACACATATTAATTCTTTTTAATTCTTTTTTGTGCCAATAGGGTATTCTCTGTTATCAAAGGGTAATCATATATATTTGGGATTTAGTTACAACCTTCCCACCTCTCTCTCTAAGAGTGTGTTTAGTGTGGATCAAATCTAGGAGTTTTTTCCACAATATATATCAGCCTACGTTGTCAATTGAATCACAACTCTATGTTTTTTAATAGTATTAATTTTAAACTTTGAATATACTATATAGCTATATATATATATTGTATTAATAATTGTGTTAACATCCACATCATGGTGGAGTTAGAAATTTCCGTTGCGAGAACTAGTCCACCATGATGTGAATGTTCCCGATTTGATATATTGTGGTCCTACCATGGAGGATATACGTTGTTAAAAAAAAAGCTATATATATTGTGTTAATATGCGAGAATTATAATTGAGATTATACCCAGGAAGATGTGGGGCGTGCAAGCATGCATGTCAGGCTTAGCTAGGTAGCGCTTCAGCTGCTGTATGTTAATGGATGAAGCAGCAGCAAGCCTAGCTAACCCCACATGGTTTGTGCCTTTCGTAATTGTTCTACATGAACAGTCATTTTCAGGCACTTAGACGACCATGATTCGCTGATGTGATACTTTATTCTTTTGTAGCAGGGAATGTGCAGAGAGTAGAATATATATATGTAATTAATGTGACCCCTTTCAACTATTACTACATATATAAAACCAACTAGCTACTGCAGTACTCTAATTATACATCCTACTACTTAGCATAATGAACAATATTTCGTAGTATATATTATTATAGTATGTATCAGTTTTTTCAACATGCTCTTGATCAGCACTGATGAATTAATTAGGGAAAAAAGCATCATAGAATTTAAAAAGGGAACGTAACTCATTAATTGTAGAATTGATGGACTAAAAGTTTGGAAAACGACGAGATTGATGAATTCGATCTCTTTCGAAATCCAAAGAATATGCAGAGAATAGATAACATGGAAAAGAATAAATCACAGCGTCTTGTCACAGGAGCATGTTACTGTAGGGCATGGGTTGTCTCTGGCAAACACATTTTCCTAATTAGAACAAGAAGATACGGACAAGTATATATGCAAACTCACAGACACTAGACCGGGAGGGGCGTGGAGTAATCATTCCATACAGTTGGAGATGAATGTGATCGATTGGCATTCCCATTTCAATTCTCTATTCATCTTTTTTATTTTCTCACTGTACTGCCGCTCCACTGCAAAATAACTAAACTAGCTAAGCTACCACTCTCTTCAATTTAGCTGTATAAATAAATAAATAAATAAACACAGCCATTATTTTCATTTTTTCTCATAACAGTACTTCCACTTTTAATTAACAGCCTAGCTAGCTAAAAATTAAAGAAAACAAAAATACACGATAGTATAGTATCGATTGTGAAAAGGTATTCATTATGTACTTAAAGCTAGATTAATTACTTTTCCTAATAATCATGCAATATTATTACAGAATTAATCATGGGTAGATGAATATATATGCATCATCACATGCTGGAACCATATATTAATTTGTAACGTAATTAATATATAATCAAATCTTGGGCTAACAAGAAATCGTGATCCACGTGCTACGTACCGTACAAAGAGATGATCGATCGATCGATCAATATGATAATTTAATTATGCGCTCACACTTTTCTGATCTCCAATACACATATATCATTACTATAATTACGGCAATAATAGTAAGTAATTTTAGCAAAATATATATAACTAGAAAAGGGAGGGAGAAGAAAATAATTAAATTAAATTAAAGTGAAGGGTGTGGATTAATAGGTGGTAGTTCGAATGCCATAATGGCCACCTATAAGCAGTGCCAAAAAGAAATGATGCATGTTTGCCACTGCATGCCCTTTCTCCAACTTACTTAAGGACTTAAACCGAAAAAGAAAAGAAAAAGCTTCGGCATTTTAAATACATATAATTTAATAATAATACAACGGGTTTTGCTGTACAATCTAGATAATGCAGCATATTAATCATATTATTACCGAGCGCGGTATGTAGCCATTATGACATCATCGTTACGTTAGCCTCACGCCAGCAAAAGAAAATATTTACATCTAATACAATTTCTTTCAAGCCTTAAAATTTTTTTAAAAAAATTATACTTTTTATTATTAGTTATTTAAAAACTTATTGCATTTCCATTAAAAATATACAACTATTTTCTTTATTACCATTTGCATTTAAAAAAGAGAAAGAATATTAAACCACATTCATTATATAAAAATAAAAAAATCTGATTCGGCCTCGCTATTTAGTGAATTTTTTGAGTAGAGATCCTCTCAAATACTGGAGTGTCTGACCATCTAACAACTATAATTTGTTTTTATCAAGTTTTTGTTTTTTATTTAATCTGAATAGTGTATGTTTGGACGGTTGGGATTTCATCTAATTTTTTTAAATTAAAATTGGAGAAGATTCAGTTTTTTTTTCATTTTCAATTTTATTAAAGTTTGTTGGACAAATAAAAATGCTTTTTGTATAAATTAATTCATAATGATACACATTGTTAACAAATTTATTCCCATGAATTGATCTGTAATTACTGTTTTCATGGTATACTTATTTGATGAGATAAATTAAAGATTTAGAATGAAAATGATTTCACATGTTTTTTGAGTTAAAAATAAACAAAAACAAACAATTTATCTACATTTTTATATATGAAAATTGCCTTGAAACAATTAATAATACTATTAAATTATAAAATATAATACATGAGAAGTAATTAATTACGTTATCATCAAGTGTTAGTCACATAATCTTTGTTTCACTGTAGAAATTATTACTCAGCATCTACTTTTTTACTTGGTTCATTAATTTCTACAAATGAAGTTCATCATTCAATATGCTTAGTTAAACAACTAGCTAGATAAAGTACAAAAAGAACATATAATTATTAAATTATGGGTAAAATTTTCAACCGGGTAGGGGAAAAACTATGCTTTCACTGGCCACATATTGGTCCACGTAATTTTAGGCATACAAAATATAAAGTTAACCATGAAAGGTGTGCAATTAATTCAAGAGATGATGACAATATTATAAGGTTGGTCTGTAGCAATTTGAAAAAATTAAAGGTAGGTGCTATGTGGGTTAGTTCGAGTTTTAGGAAGTTAAATAACAAAAGGCATATGAGAAAGGCAATAAGCTTTTTTGCTCCAAAAAGTCAAATAGGGCCTCTTTCACCCATCATCATGATATCTTCCCAGCCGATTCAGAGGGGGGTGTGATAGATTTGCACCCAAGATTCATCATCATTGTCCTCTGATATTTCTTTTATATATGGTGCCCCAAAAGAGATCATCTTTATAATAAAATGATACAAAAAGAATCCCTGCAAAGTGAAAGATATATATATGTATCACCAGCTCTCTTTTTCCCTTTATTTTTTTTTTTTGAAAGAATCAATGGTGAATTGGTGAATGATAATTTTCACTTATATTTGGTTATGTGTATATATATCCCCCATTCTATTATTGTGCACTCAACAGGTTTCGCTTTTGCCCATATATTACAATTATTATAAATCTACAGTGACGGGGCTTGCATGAAAGTTTCATACAATTTCTAGGGCAAAGAGAGAAAAAGAGTAACCCCTATGTTGAACCATTTGTCTTGTATTGTTGACTTCCATGCTACAGTAAAATTCCACTAACCATGAAGGACATGGAATTTCCAAGCTTTATAGGACAAACAGTACCATTATAATTTGAAGCAATTAGCATACCCCAAGCTTGAAATTTCCTTTTTCTCAAAAGCTTTTTTAATATGGAACCCACCTATATATTTATTAACTTATTTTCCTATGTCCATATAGTTACCAACCTTCATATATATTATATTACAAAATGGATCAGCTCATAAAAATGATCAACTTACGAACATAGGTATCAATTAGTAGGGGTTATTCCAGTTTAATCAGTGTATTAGGTTTAAGCTCTGATTATGTGGTTGCGTTAAATATTCGGAGCAGAGCTTTATCGTCCATAGAGGTCGTACCCGTCTCAAGTAGGATTGCTTCGTATGGAGAATACCTATGATCTTGCACAAAAAATTGATCCAACTTAATTAGTAATTTTGAATTAAGTACAAAAGGCTTGTTAAATAATAAATGAGATGGTTTTACAACCACGATGGTCTAATCTGATTCTTTTTATAAATCAACTATTCTAAAAACTGAAATGATTGGTAAAAATACGTGAATGATTTTTATTCTAACACACCTCTCACACAAGAACTCCTTGAGTTTAAAACGTGGATAATATATAGGCTCACCTACCATATACTTAAATTAATTTGGGACAACAAAGAGACCACTTAGTCATAGTCCATGTCATGAATCAAATATCTTAAAAACTTAAATGAATATGGAAAGCATGAATGATTTTCATTCTTACAATTGGAACATTATAAAAGTTATTTTGTGGTTTCATAACCGAAAAAGATTTGAACATGTTATAAAAGATATGTGAAAGAAATTAGAAATGAATATCCTTTGAAAAAATGAAAAGACTAAAAGAGAGGAAAAGTAAAAAGGGAAAGTTGGTTGAGCAAGGTTATAAGATATACTTGAAGTTCATAGTGTAACCTCGACGCCAAAGTTCAAGAGCAACCCTCTATAGTTTTTGTAAAGGGAACCAACCACTTGTCTTCCTTTTCTATCTTCTCCAACTTTCGGTATAGAGGCCAGGCCAGGGAGATAGCTAGCTATAGCTAGATATATAGATCAGATTGGATATATATATATATATATATATATATAATTGGATCGCTCGCTAAGGGTGGAAACAAAATCAGGAAATGATGTCCCAAAACGTGTTTGAAGAGGAAGATCAGATGGGGTTCATTCCTTTCCCTGCAAACCTCACCTTCCCAAGATCCTCCATCAGTGCAATAGCTCCTTCCTCACTTTCATCTGAACCACCTGCTTCTACTACAAATTTCGCAGAAACCCTACTCTCAACTACTGCTCTTCAGAAACCACAACAAGATCTCACTTCTACTTTCGGTGGAGGAGGTCAACTCCTTTCCTTGAACAGATCCAGATCAGTAAATTCATGGTGAGATAGTGTATATATATATATATATATATATCATGCATGTTAATTAATAAGCCTTTTTTTTATATTTTGTAATTAATTAAATTTTTTATATATAGGGCATGGGGAGAGGTAAGTGATTGCTTGATGGGTAAGAGAAGTGGAGGAGGAGATGGTGATCATCATCATCTAGGTGTTTCAGCCATGAGGATGAAGAAAATGAAGGGAAGAAGAAAGGTGAGGGAGCCAAGGTTTTGCTTCAAGACTATGAGTGATGTGGATGTGTTGGATGATGGCTACAAGTGGAGGAAGTACGGACAGAAAGTGGTGAAGAACACACAGCATCCAAGGTATATATTCCCCCAAATTCAAATTTGTATTCTAATTTCCTCTCTCTTTTTTCCCTTTAATCAATCAATCCTCACTACTACTGCATACACCAACAAATTAAAGTTGCATTGAAAGTATATATATTTCTTTAACTCTCTCGACCCCTCCTCTCATCATTGTTTATATACTTTTATCTGAATTATATATTTGGCTCACTGCATTTGTGTCTTCTGAAAAAAAATAACTATGCAAGAGTTTTTTTTTTTTTTTAAATAATTAGGGAAATTAAAGGATGTAAATTTTCCAATGTTAAAAGTAAGGACTGAGATATGTAAAAGTACAAGAACGCAGAATTGTTTTTCCTGTTGGGGGTCAGGAATATTAGGACATATCTAAGCATGCAGATCTACATTAAACTTGACACCATCTTTGATATAATAATGAGTATATGGATCTTTTGTCTTATATTGTCTTCAATTAATCATTCATAACAATGTGTGAGACTTTATTACTCACACTTAATTTCTAACATATTTCTCATGAAAGCATCTTTATAGGATTGTCATGTCTTGAGGAATGTTTTACTGTGTCTTTTTATTGATATTTGGATATTCTAACTTTATTATCAATAACCGTTCAACAATGGTTATGATGACAACAAAGGGATACTGCAAATTTTGTCAGATGCAATCATACTTTGATTATCATTTTTTCTTTCATGCTTTTGAAATTAATTACTATGGTGGGGTTGGAAATTTTGTCAATTGACATAAACATCTCTCTTATAAGTTATAACAACATGCTGTTTTCTGCGATCTAAACTAACAAAGAGGTTGCATAAGTAGTATAAAGGAGTGCATATATAAGATCAATTGAAAATCAAGATTTGAAGAAATAAGAAAGTAAGAGAGATGCGCAGCCAGCTATAGTGGTGTGTGCTTCTCGGACCTTATAATGGCGGTCTTAGCTAGGTTCAAGCATGTATCTGTTATACATAAAACAATGAGGTAATTAAACACTGTGAATTACAATTAATTAAATTAGGATTAGCCTGATGGTTAATGTATGAATATATATAGGTGCTCTTTTTTTTTGGGTCCATGCCCAGAGTTTTATTGCATGCCATCACTCTGGCTAACACTTTATTGCTGGCTAGATTGGGGCATATGCATATGTAGAAAAGTTTAAAGAGTGATGAATCTTTCGCATTCAATCTTACATTTTATTTCACATAATTACACTTTATTTCACATCTCATTTTTCTTTCTTTCTTTTTTATCACATCAATTATTATATTTTTAACTTTTTTTTTATCTCTTTTATCTACACCTTATACACCCCAAATATTGGTGTAAATGTATTTTTTTTTCCATTTTTAAATAGGGGTGCAGTGTTGAGTACATGCCTACACATGGATAGAAATAACCTATTTTATTTCATATTCCTTCAATAAAAATATAATACTTCAGTAAAATATTTTAACAACCAGGAGAATGCTAGTTTTAAATGGGGATTTTTATATATAAATTGCTATATTTTCATTGAAGTAACGGGTAAAGACGCCAATTCACGCCTATAAGACTTTTAAAGGGTGAGAAAAAACCATCTATTTTAGGAGGTATGCTTTAAAAATAATATATAACAATCAAAGTAAAAAAAAAAACAAAAAGAAAAAGAAAGGTTCGTAGTCCACCCCAGAGGGCCTAGGGGCAAAGTAGGGGCTGTTAGGTGACATATATCCCCTTAATTTCTCCAGCCTCAAAGCCTCTCAGTCTACTTTTATTGTGATGATTCTTTGGTTAAATTTTTTGAAAAAGTTTTAAAAGTTGTATATAATCTAATGTTTGGTCCTCTCAAAATAATAAAATTAGTATTTGACCATGTTAATGTGGTCTTTAATCCAAATCCTCTTCAGTATTGGATTCTCTTTTGGTAACATATTATTCTAATAGGAGAGAATTAAATAGAGATAAAAGGCTCATATTTAGTATACACAAAAAAAACATTATCTCACTCTCTCTCCTACTAATGGAACTCTCACACAGGAGAGGAGAGGATCCAGATTTGAAATTCTCACTTTAATTACATGTTTAATTTCTCTATATATAGTTTACAACACTAGCTACTAATACTATAGTAAATTTCTGTATTAATGTGTGTAATTGGTTATATATACACGTATGCAGAAGCTACTACCGTTGCACCCAAGATAATTGTCGAGTAAAGAAACGCGTGGAGCGGTTGGCTGAGGATCCAAGGATGGTGATAACCACATATGAAGGGAGACATGTGCACTCTCCATCCAATGAACTTGATGAAGACTCACAATCTCCATCTCAACTTACTAATTTCTTCTGGTAGTTCATTAGTATTTAGTATGTATGTATACACCAACATGCATGTATCACAACATTAATTTACACATGTATATTTTCTATGCTAGATTGAAGTGTGTTATGTTATTATGTAGCTAGCGATGAAGGCGGAATAACTGGCGGTGAATGAGTCAAAGTCGACAGCGCAAATATCTAGAGAACGATATATGGATGCTTGCTTTGATCCATTGTCAATTTTCACTCTTTTACATCCACTCCTTCCATTTTCACCCTTTCTCAAAAGCACACCATATATAGGGTGTATGTGTATGTAAGTAGGCCGAGGCAGACTGGGCTTTAAAGGGTTTAAGCCTGACCTATATTATATTTCCATGGCCCAAGCCTGACCTGTAGCCTGTCATAGGCCATGTTTTTAGGTCTGGCTGGGCCTATTTGAAAGTTTGGTTTGACCTATTAGTTTGTTTAAAAGCCTATTTCATATTATGACATGTAAATAGGTCATAAGTCTCTCAAAATAGGCTAGTATGTTTACGGACTAATAGGCTTACTTTTTAATAATGTAAATATGTCACTGATATATATCTTTAAATAGGCCAAAAAGCCAATATCTAAATATGCCAACATGAGAAATTTAAAAGATATATTATTTATAAATAGGCTAGGCCGCCGAGACTAATATGCTTTTCAAAAAATCTAGGTCTGACCTATTTAATTAAAAATGCTTTTTTAAAAGCCTATTTCTGGCTTTTTTAGTAAACAAGTCAAGCCAAATTAGACTTTAATAAGGCTAGGTCGACATAGGCTCCGACGAGCGGTCCGGCCTATTTCCACCCCTAGGTCCATGTATAAGATCTTGGCTTTCTACTTTTACAAAAATTAAAGTGCATGTTTTTAAAAGTAGCGTCTCATAAAAACTCAATAACAAACTAGTAACATTTGTAAGTTGCCTGCCAGGCTTCAGCTCTATAATTTTACTCGTAATATATAGCTGTTGAAAAAATAGAATTAATTCCTTGAATGATGGTGCGGGTAATCTTGTCACTGATCAGGGGAGAATTAAACTGATGGTATAATTAAACTACTTTAAGGGCCTGCAGTATTGTACTAGATGGCACGGTCTGAACACTTTCATTAGGCTTCCTCGTGCTTCTTGATTCAGTGCATGCTTCACCCTATGATATGGAGATTAATTTACGCTGCTAACCCGTGTATTTTTGTCCCGGCTTGTATTGGCACTTATAACATCAGTCAATGTCCAGATTTTTCACACTATAAAAACATTTCCTTCACGAAGTGCTTAATAGAATCTTTATTGAGTAAACTAGTAAATTGGTCCCTGATTTTTTTAGGTTCATGCAGTTTAGTCTCTAAGAAATAAAAAATCCCAATATAGTCTCTGACTTCTTGTTTTTTTCTTTCACTATAGTCCAATTGTGTGTTTCCCGTTAATTTTTGTTATGACGTGTCACGTTTCGTGACACTGTATCACACTATTTGCTATCGGGGCACAAAAATAACGTCATTGGAGTTGAGACCTTCCAATGAAAAAGGAGGAGAAGAGAGAAAAAAGGAAAATAGGGAATCATATAACAGTTGGAGTTAAAGCCTTTCAAGCTATAAATTTGACAAAATTACATCACTTTTGTGTGATAGTGGACATTATAGTGACAAACAGTGAGAGAGAGTGCCACTAAACGTGACATGTCGTAAAAAAATTAATGGGAAACACACAGTTGGACTATAGTGAAAGAAAAAACCAAAAGTCAGGGACTATATTGAGGTTTTCTATTTCTTAGGGACTAAACTGCATGACCCTGAAAAAGTCAGGGACCAATTTGCTAGTTTACTCAATCTTTATTTTCAAGATAAGCAACATGTTTTTATGTGTAAAAAATGATAAAGTAAATTGATTTGCGCAGATAGGTATTTAGCTTAGTTGAAAGAAATTTTGAGAAATTATGGCTAAATATATAGATAAAATCAATTTATACAATAAATTAAATAAATTACAGAAACATAAAAAATGGAGAAAATTACATAAATATAAAAATTATTAATAAATTATTGAAATTATACAACAAATTAAATAAAATAAAAAAAATTACAAAAAAAATAAGGGAAGCAACAAAGATTTGGAACTAGAGATCATGTCTAATCAGCTAGAAAGGACATCAAGACAATCAGGAAAATGACGAATCAAAGTCTCTCTAGCAAACTTTGTAACATGCACCATCAAATTAGAAATAGAATGACACTGATGGGAAACAATCAACAAAAGGAGAAGATTACTAGTCTTTGAGAGAGATGACAAAAATCACAATAAAGAAGAAAGGAGGGGGAAGAATCACAAAAATCACACGACCATGCGCAACCACCCATAAACCACAGATCTGATCATCTTCTACCCTTGTAAAACAATAAACAAGAACAAAAAGAGAGAGAAAGAAACCCTAAGTGCATCTGAAAGTAAGAAAAGATGAAACTTGAGGTTTGGCAGAGTGGGAGAAAAGAGAATTAAAGCTTGAGACTTAGGAGCGTGGGAGAAGAGAGAAAGTTTGGTGGCATGGGAGATGAGGGAAAGCTGGAAAGGTAGAGGCTAGTGGCGCAGAAAAAGAGAGAAGGTTTGGGAGTGGGAGAAGAGAAGGAAGTTGGGAGATGAGGGAGATGTTGGGCAGCATTTGTAACAAAATTAAAATGATAATTTCAACAAAAAACCAAAAAAAATAAGAAAAATATAATGTTACCATTTGATAATTTTAACCAAAAAATTAATGCATATTATATTTATTTTAAAATTAGAAAATTAAATAATATTTTAAGTTGATTTAAAATAATTAATGTGGTGGAAATGGTGAGCTCTGCTAGGGTTTCCTATAGGCCCTCCGGGGTTACTATGTCTGGTGGTGAACTAACAGAGCAAGAGAGAGATATGCTTGACATGAGTAAGAAAAAGCCAAAAGTTGCTGGGGATAGTGATCCACGTGCTGGAAAAGCATTGGAGATTGATCCTCCAGAGGTACGGTTAATTGATATAGAACGTAAGGCGATAAGAATTCCTTGGAAGAAATCTAAATGAAGTTACTGGGGAGAAGAATGAGCTTAAAATACTTCCAAGCTAGGTTGTATAAGCTCTGGCGTCCCAAATCTCGTATGGAGGTGATTGATTTGGATAATGAATATTTTGTTATCAGATTTGAGGATCTTGATGACTTGCAGCATGTTTTTTAAGGTGGTCCTTGGATGATGGTTGATCATTACATAGTTGTTCAACATTGGCAATCGAGTTTCCAACCTAATGAAAATGATCTCCAGTGTGCTGCAGTCTGGGTGTGTATCCCAGGTATACCAATAGAGTTTTATGATAAACATGTCCATTGGCGTATAGGAAACATTCTAGGAAATACTGTTCAAATTGACGTGAATACATTACAAAAGAGAGCTGGTTCAATTGGTTATTTTTCTACAGAGAGAGCCAAATTTGCAAGACTTTGCACGCAGGTCGATCTGAATAAAATTCTAATATCTAAGTTCTTTCTACAAGGAAAAGTTTATAATGTTGAATATGACACTTGGTTTGTTTTCAGGGTGGTCGTTACGGGCATAAAAAGGATGGTTGTGCTGTCTTAGCATTGGATAGGGGTGGGAAGAAAGGAGGTGAAGGTTCCTCGGAGAATTTTTAGCAACAGAGTCAACCAGGGGCAGAGTCTCGGATGGTGGATTCCTTTGGACCCTTGATGTTGGTCCTGAAACCACAACGACGAAACTTCTGGGCTGCTAGCGGAAATTCAGGAGAGAGGAATGGGATAAATAAGGAGAGTGCAGGTACTGGTATGAAAAAACCTAATGGAGAAAATTTTGGTTCCAGATTTGCGGCCTTTCAAGGATGAGAGGATACGTTGGATCGCGAAATTATAGCAGAGGTGGCTCTAGTTAATGTACCCGGTCGAGATCTTGATAATGTTCAAAAGGAAAAAGACCTTAGTCGAAAAAGGAAAAAAGGAAAGTCAAAGGCAGTCATTATTTCGGATGGGTTAGGTGGGAACCATCATAGTGGAAAGTCTTTAAATTCCGTGAAGTTTGTTATCAAGGGGACAAAAGGGGCAAGCTCTAGTGGCACCCATGTCAGCAATCATAGGGATGCGGTGATTGGCAATCATAAATTGATGGAAGACGTGGCTCGGAATTCCAAGGAATGTAGCAGCCTCATGGCTGAGATCCCCAATACAGACCAACTTATTGAAGATGTTACTTTCTCCAACATAGAACAAAATCCTCTTGTTATGGATGGGCCGACCAATAATGCTAAAAGGAGAATAGGCCTTAATTTGAGATCCCAAGTCCGATTTAAAAATATCAAGGGTGCAGCCCATAAAATTGGAATTCTTCCCACGCTATCTTTGTCGTTAATGAAAGACTTCATGTCGTTAGTTTCAGAGGATTTGAATGAGGGCCCTAGCATGGTAGGCCCTGAAGATGATGTGGAAGTTTTCAATTGTAGACCTCTAGATGAAAAGAAAATTATGGTTATAGATGAGAGTGGCGAGTCCCCTGGTGATAATGCAATCATGCCTCCTGAGCATAAGACTTTTGCGGGAGTAGAATCCTTGGTTGGGGCTTTGTCTGAGCAAGAGTAGCGTATGAAGCTATGCTTCCTCTCTTCTCATATTTGTTTTTACGAAGGTTTTATCTTGGAATGTACGAGGTGCAGGCTCTAGATCCTTCCCTGCGCTTATTCATGATATCTCTAGAAAATTTTGTTTTGATATCCTTACGGTTTATGAACCTTGAGTCAGTGGTGTTATTGCTGATCGTGTGATTCGGAAATTGGGCTTCACTTGTAATCATGTTGTCCATGCACTTGGTTTTTCTGGAGGTATATGGCTTCTTTGGAAAGATGATCTCTGCAATGTGGATATTATTTGTGACCATTTCCAATTCATCCATGCTCGCATCTCTCCTCTTGATGACTCTCCGATGTGGTTCCTTACAGTGGTTTATGCTTCTCCACGCCCGCTTGCCATTTTGGCACAATTTGAATATTCTAGAATCTTTTACTTCAGATGCATGAGTAGTTGTGGGTGACTTTAACTCCTATATCTCTCCTGAGGAAAATTCTGGTGGGGTTCCTCCTAATAGCAAACTTATTTCTCAGTTTCCTGAGGTGCTAAGTAATTGTAGGCTTATTGATCTTGGTTTCATTGGTCCCCTTTTACATGGGAATGGAGGGGTGTTAAAGAACGGCTAGACAGGGGTATGGAGAATGTTGCCTGGAAGGAGCTTTTTCCAACCTCTACTATCACTCATCTTCCATCTTTCTGTTTTGACCATAAGGCCATGCTCTTAGACACCAATCCTACTTTGCGGCACCACTCTCCCAGAACGTTTAAATTTTTGGCCAGTTGGTTGGAGAATGACTCTTTTAAAAATGTTGTCAAGGATACTTGGCATGAGGAAAGGCCTTAGAATGACGCTTTACATATTTTTCAGAAGAATGCAGTTGAATGGAATAATATTACCTTTGGAAATATTTTTCAAAGGAAGCGGGGTGTGCTGGCTCGCCTTCAAGGTATTAATAATCAGTTTAGTATGAGTCACCATGGGGGATTGGATAAGCTTCATAAGAAGCTTTGGGAGGAATACCAATCTATTCTTGTCCAGGAGCAGGCTTATTGGTACCATGAATCTTATATGGATTGGATTGCTTTTGGTGATAAAAATACGCGCTTATTCTGTATTAGTACCTTGGCCAGGAGGAGAAAAAATAGAATTATTGCTTTGACAAATGATAGTGGTAAAAAATTTTCTGATCCTACCACTATAAAAAATATTGTTTTGGAGTATTTCAAGAATATCTACTGTGACATCCAAAATCAAAACAGGTGGCAGGGCATCAACATGTTCCCCCGTTTATCGCGTGAGATGTTAGATGGCGTGCATTCTATTCCTTCAACTTCTGAAATTTATTCTGCAGTTTGTGACATGTGGCCTTGAAAATCTCCGGGTCCTGATGGCTTACATCCCATATTTTTCCACTCTCAATGGGATAAGGTGGGAAGCTCTGTCTGTGAATTAGTGAAAATGGTCTTCTCTTGTCCTAATTAAATTGTTGAGGTAAATCAAACTCTTATTTCTCTCATTCCTAAGGTGCCTCATCCCTCTTCTATTAAGCAATATCGCCCTATTAGCTTTTGTAATGTTACTTACAAAATTGTAACAAAGATAATAGTTAATAGGATGAAAGGGCTTAAGGACTTGCTTGTTCTTCCTAATCAGTGTAGTTTTATTCCGGGTTGCAAGGGCACTGATAATATTATCATTACTCAGGAGATTTTTCATTCGATGAGATATTTGAAAAAGTCTGAAGGTCTTATGGCTATTAAAGTAGATTTGGAGAAGTCTTATGACCATTTGAACTGGAATTTTATCATTGATACTCTTCATGATATTGGTTTGAATGATAATCTCTGCCAGCTTATCTTTCAATGGATATCTACAAGCTCATTCCAAATTCTTGTTAATGGGGAACCTACTGAAAGTTTTAATCCATCAAGAGGCATCAGGAAGGGTGATCCTTTATCCCCTACCTCTTTGTTCTTTGCATGGAGTGGCTTAGTCATCTGATAGAAGAGGCAAGAATCTAAGGAAATTGGGAACTAGTCGTGTTAGGCCACGGAGGTCCTCCTATAACCTACTTATTCTTTGCAGATGATTTGATTCTGTTTGGTAAAGCTACAAGCACTCAATTAGAGACTATGCTTCATTGTTTGGATGTTTTTTGTAACTCTTCAGGGGAAAAGGTTAGTGTTGATAAAACTCACCTCTTTGTTTCTCAGAATGTTTATGCCTCCCGTGTTGCAGCTTTATGTGCTCAATCTGGTTTTACTCTCTCTGTGGATTTGGGGAAATATCTTGATATTCTAATCTTGCACTCTAGACAAAGGAAGTGAAATTATGATTATATTATTGATCATGTCTAAAGGAATCTTAGCTCATGGAAAGTCGATTCCCTTGCTTTTGTTGGTCGCATAACTCTTGCTTAAGCTATCCTGGAGGCTATGCCATCATACAAATGCAATCCACTTTTCTTCCGAAAGGACCTTAGGATTGAGAGATAATTTCATGAGTTTGTGTGGGAGGGATAAACCTAGTAAGAAAAATTGGCATACGGTCCCTTGGGATGCTTTTACTCAGCCTAAGCATATAGGCGGTCGGGGGTTCAGGAATCTTTATAATTTTAATAAAGCTATGATAATGAAGTTAAATTAGGGTCTCATTTATAAACCTAAAGCTTTATGGGTCAGTGATATGAACCTTGAGGTTCTATTTTTCATGGACCTTAGAAATTTCTGAATAAGACAACCATTTCCCTTTCAACATTTTCTTTTTATTTTCATTATTTTCGTTTCTTTTCGTTTTCACTATTCTTTTCTTTTCCTTTTCTCTTCTTTTCTGCGAGTACTCAAATAAAATAAAATAGATGATATAAGAAAAAAATGATAACCAAATAGTAACCTTGCCAAAACAATATTCAACCTTAGGAAAACTTGATAAATAAATCACTCATAAACCAAGTAAAACGTATAGGAAAAATATAGGTTTTGAAATCAAAGATAAATCGTAGAAGAAGAAGAAGAAGAAGAGATAGGGTTGGATGTCACACTTTCAAGGTTTGAAAGATAAGTCCTTGAAGATACACACACAAAGGAAGGATCCTTTGATAATCTTCACTCTTGACTAGCAAGAAACTTAGAGAAACACTCTCAAAGTAAGGATAATTTTTCTGCATAAACATTCTTCCACTCTTGCATGCCTTGCATGTCCCTTAAATAGACTCATGCACACCATGCAATGACCTATTACAATCAGCATGTAGTTACTAGAAATTCATGAAATAACAAAATAAAAATAATTAAAACTATACCCTAAAAACTGGACTATGTAGCCGCCTCTTTTCTCCTACGTGGCTAGTCATCTTTTTTTCAATTAAGGAATAATAATTCAGCTATTGAATCCCTATGATTGACGCCCCATGTGACTAAATAATTCAGCCAAAATATGTTACAAATTGAATGAAATTGATCAAACTTTAACACATTTTGGCCGCCCCCAATGAATGGTCTTGATTCTTCAATTCATCACATGTTGGCCTCCTTTTTATGATCATAATTCAGCCCTTTATTGCACATGTTTGGCCGCCCACATTCAGCTAAGGAATCAGCCAAATGATGCATTGGTTGGCCATGTTGGCCTCCTTTTTTCTTGATTGCACGCAGGTTGGTGAATTATTTGATTTTTTCACCTCATTGGTGTGGTAAGAAATCCAAGAAAAATAGAGTGGAAATTATGTGAATCCAAGGGGGTGGTTTAGGATTCTGAATAGGACCTCTAGGAATTAGGCTCTTTGACTTAACAATTTAGACAAGAGAAAGAAAGATTATGCGCACAATAGAAAGTCATAATTCAATCAAGAAATTAATATAAAGAATTAGGATACTTTTTAATCAAATTCAGCGTGTGAGAATTTTGAGAGCAAAAAGGTGCAGTTTTGTGTAAGCAAACTCGGCGTCAATATATACTCCTATGATGCAGATTTTAGTCACAAAACCAGTGTCCAAATAGGAGTGGAAGATGTGCATCCAGCTTGCAATTAAAATAAGGAAACAAAGTGCATAATGTGTATGATCAAAGTCAGCATCCAATTAGGTTCATATGGGCAGAATTAAGACTCAAATCCAGCGTTCAATTAGCACACAGGTGGTGCAGCCAGCGTTCAAATTATTGAGCCAATTAAGGTGTAGTTTGATTGAAATTCCAACGCACAAATAGAACAAAATTGAATTGATCAAATTGAATCAATTTTGAAACAAGAACCAGCGCACAATTAGAAAATATAGGGACAAAAATATGCGAATGGAATTGAAATGGACGCCACACTCCCAAGGATGGAAGATATGTCTAGGAGATTAAACACACAAAGGGGTGAAAGAACCTTTGATAAATCTCAAATTCTGGATTACAAGAACCCAAGAGAAATCACTTCTCCAAAACTAAGTTTTCTTCACAATCAAATTCTGCCCCTACTTGCAACCTATGCGCACAATATATAGCCTGATACATTCAGCCACATGCACTATTCTCTTGTCCCTTGGCATTTAGAATTGTTACAAGAAACAAAAACTCTAACATAAAACAAATAATTGTCTATTTAAAAGAGAAATGAAACTGCCCAGAAAATTAAAATTACAGCCCACCAATGTAATCAAATTTGGCACCCCATTATAGTGAAAACGTAACAGCCATGTGAGCTTTTATTTTGAGCATAAATCAGCCCACACTTGCACCAAGCTGGTCGCACACCATAGGAAGAATGTAACAGCCACAAATTGATTTAATTTGCATAACACAACTCAGCCATGTGACTTAAGTCTTTATTTTCTTGAAATTGAAATGAAATAAAAGGTTATGCATCATTCCTTGTTCTCATCAGTCAGGGTGCTGCATAATAAATATAAATATGGTTCGAACTATATTCCCCATATTTTTCCTCATGTGCATATGTCTAATGTTTGACGAGGTATTACTGCTACCTGGGGAGAGTTTGCGCAGGGTTTCAAATGGAATATGGGGAAGGGTTTCTGCATCTCTTTCTGGCATGATCATAGGTTGCCATCTAACACTATTATTGGTGATGTTGTCCTGGGGGATATTCCTTCCCACCTTACAAGCCATTCCCTTGCCCATTTCTTTGATGATGGTCGTGCTTGGAGTTTGAATGATATTGCCCATCTTATTCCTGATTATGTGAGGAATGAAATTGAGAGCTTGTTGCTTCCTGGTCCCATGTTGAATTCTAACAAAGTGGGATGATGCCTAAGTAGTAATGGTTTATTTTCCACCAGATCAGCCTACTGTCTTATTGAAGATTTTCAGGAAAATGGAATTGAATCTAGAATATGGAAGAGACTTTGGTCCCTTAGCATCCCCTACCGAATTAAAAGTTTTATTTTGTTAGTTAAGGGTGGTTTGAAAACAAATGTTAAGTGATCTAGGTGTAACATTTCTGATTCAGATTTATGCCCCCGTTGTCAAGAAGTTAGCGAGTCTGAGTTGCATGTTTTAAGGGACTGTTGTACAACTAGAAATGTCTGGGATAAGCTGCTCCAGCAAACGAATCCAACTTGGTTAATTACTGATGTTTGGAGTTGGATGGTTCATAATATATCATGTTCTTTTAAAATGGGAGGTCTAGAATGGTTTTCCTTATTTGCTGCGACCTGTTGGCACCTTTGGCGTGCAAGGAACCAATTGGTGCATAATCATACAACGCATAATGCTTCTGACATTGCTCATTGTGTGCTTCATCTTGTTAGAGACTCGTCCAGTTCTTTAATCATGTCAACCACGAGCTGCTCCAACAGATCTTCTATTCAAGTGGATTCGTCTCCCCCTCCTGATGGCTATGTGAAGGCTAATTCGGATGGCTCAGTTCGTGATAGTGGTCTTCAATCAGTCTGCGGTGGTGTTGTCCGTGACCACTTAGGAAGATGGCCGACAGGAGCCAGCAAAATCTGGGCGTTGTTCCAGTTCTTATGACCGAGCTTCGAGGGATATTAAACATTCTTGATCTGTGTTGGAATCTTGGAGCCAGGAAAATTTTGTTGGAATGTGATTCGGCGGTAGCTATTAAGCTTATTAAAGACGGTGTTCACCATGCTCATTCTCATGGTTTCATCCTTCAGAGAATTGGCCTGCTTCTATCTAGGGAATGGGAAGTCCATATTTCTCATGTTTGGAGGGAGGCTAATAGTGTGGCTGACCATTTAGCGTGCACTGCCCATGGTGGTCCTTTTGATGTTTTTATTCTTAATAATCCTCCTCCTTCTTCATATGTTAATCTTTTTTATGATGTTACTGGGAATACCAGTTCAAAAATAGTTTCTTTGTAATTCTTTGGCTTGTGGCCTCCTTTTATCCAAAAAAAAATAATAATAATTAATGTGGGGTGGCTTGTGAGGTTCATTCAGGAGTTTTTGCATATTTACTTTGTTGGAGTGTAGTTACTTAAAATGTTAGAAAAATGACATATACATGTAAGACCTGCAAAAAAATTAATAAGATGTTTTTTAAACAACTTGGGTGAGATTTCCTATTGGAGATGGTCTCATGACTAAAAAAGGGGGGCTTTATGGTTATCAAAATGGACCTAGATAATGCTTATGACCGCATTAATTGGTCCTTTGTTATTGAAACGCTGCGTAATATTGACTTTGTTGAGAGATTTTTATAATTTATTTTGCAGATCTATACACATGTCAATGAATAGAGAAACAACATAAGCTTTCTTTCCTTCCAAAGGAAAAAGACAAGGAGATCCTTGTCTCCACATTTAGTTGCTCTCTGCACGAAGAAATTGGGTCGTCACTTAAATTTTTTTTTTTGACTCACTTAATTAAAGAAGCTGGATCGAGCAAGAGTTAGGCCTCGATCTCTTTAAGCCATGAAGGCACAACTAGATGTGATGTTGATTTTGTTACCTTACTATTTTCAATTCAAATTGGTTGATGCTGTTAACTGTTACATATGTTTCAACTGTTTAGCCTGATGGTAAAATATTATCCCGATTGATCTGGTAAATGGAATACTACCACAGTGCCATAGCCGAACAATTGCCCATCACGACGCTGAAAAGAAGTAGGGAAAAGTATACATAACGAAACAATAGTGGAAATAAAAGTTTGGACTGAAGCCGCTTCCCACTGGGCCTGGTGTGCGTCGCTACGTCAGCTGAAGACGAAGTGCGTAGCAGCAACACTTTGGATTGGGTCCCATTTTAATTCTTCTACTAGGCCCAATAATATAATGGCCCTTCACTTTGGAATGGATTGGGTAGACAGATGCATGGGCCGAATTCTACATCTCTCTTTCTTTTGGAGTAAGAGACTTCAGCTTTGGGCCATGGGCTAGTAAGAGTTCTAATTACTTGAATGGTAGTAATTGGTAACATAAGCCCTGTACTGTACATATGTTTTAACTTTTAAGTTTTATTGTTTTCTTGGCGGGAAGTCAGAAGATTCTAATTCTATTCTCTCTTTTGTTTTCTTTTCTGATGGAATGTAGAAAAAATATTTAAACATTAGATTGAAAATTGGTGCAGAAAAAGATAAACAAAAATATTTAGTATTTTTATCATTTCAGGCAGAAGCTTGAAAGTTGAAACTAATGAATCATTAACGTATTCTTCTAAAATCAATTACTCACTATCTATTTAACCTTTTTTAAAAGGTTCAGATTTAGAAATATCTTTGCAAACAGATTAATACTTTTGAACATAAATCAAATATGCGCGTGTCATGAGTTTTTATTAATTTTTTTTTTCAAATAAGAATAATCTAATTGAAGGGAATGGTTGTTGACAACTCAACACGCGCAATAGGGAGTTGTGAACAAACAAATTAAAGAAATAAACTTTTGGAAGCTGGTAGACTCAATTGTCACTGAATACCTGTATCATGTTTCATAATTTTCAAGTTCTCAATGAATAAAATGGGGAGCAATAAGGAAGCACAAAAAAAATTGTTGGAGCTGGCAATATTGGGCCATATGGTTTATAAATAAAACTATAATATATGATTCAAAGTTACAAAGCGAACTGGCACACGTAAGATATGGAAGATAGTTTGACGAAGTTAGGAATACAACTTCTAAAAAAAAGAATGTAACACCACGTGACGCTTATTTATATAGGAAAAAGCATATTTCCAGAAAAGATTGTGTTGTACATGAATGCATGTGTTACAGTTCTAAGTACAAAGATATACAATACGCAATGTTTTGGAATAGGGTTTTGTTAGTAGAAAGCCTGCAGAGCAGAACCATGTCTTCATTTCAATTCAAAGAATAAATAAATTAAAAAAAAAATACTTCTTGAATGGTAGCACAAGATGAGTATACATCGTTGAATTGATATTTAGGATTCATCAAAATGCAAATTTCTAATATAATTAAGTTCATTCGCTGGGTATTGAACGGTACTTGTTTGTGCATTCATTTGGTATCAGTCTTAGAAAAATGTTTATGAAATAATATATATGCACACGAACAAGTTGTCACTTGTCACACCACACGAATTCCAAATTTTTGGGCATTATACAATCCAACCTTCTTTTCGAAGTGCCCACGGACATTAGCTTCGATTCTTCAAACTAGGTTTACCTAGAATGGCTCATTCTGATTGACCAAAAACAAAAAAATTGAAGATTACAATTGGTGACTCAAAACTTTAGGGACTAGAAAATGGGTGTTTCTCCGGTACCCCCTCTGGATAGGGGATAATGGTATCCTCTATACATGGCCCAGTAAATATGTGCCACATAGGTTAACTTGATTTATAATTTATTTTTAGGTCCTTTTGCAATTTAGTCCCTTTATCATTTCAATAAAACCCCTTAAAATATTTATTAATCCACACTTTCCCCAAATTAAAACAGAAATACTTAAACATTTTTTCCTTTTAATAATTTTCATTAACCCTATTAAAACTTATTCCCTTTTCATTCCCCCAAATTAAAACAGAAAGCATATCTCACTGTTGTTCTTTCTCACCCCATTCTTTCATGAACCCCTAGCCCTCAATGTGAATCGCATCCTTCCCCTCAATGAATGTCACTTAAGCCATTGAAGGGATTCATTCCCTGAGCCGTAATCACACGTAGACGTTCCGTTGTCGATCCTGACGGTGGTCGCAGATCGATTGTTGCAGGACAGAGGTCGGAAAGGAGGACGGAGGATGTAGCGCGCAGCTCCATTGTTTGGTAGGTTTGTACAGTTGAAACCATGTTCTTTTATTTTGGTTATCCGTATTTCGTTTTTACAAATTAATCAAAGAATGTTGGTTGTTGTCTAACCATTAATGTTGAATGGTTTGAGTGGGGTGAGCAAATTTCGTAAGCTGTATGAATTTTAATTGAATCCTTGTCATTTCCCTTTTGTGTAATGAATCTTGGTTTCTTTACCCTTGATGGTATGTAGCTTATTGATTTATATATATTAATTCTGTATCCATGAATCGAACTTTGCAATTGAAGTGTGGTTCTTTTGCACAATAAAAAAGCTAATTGGATTTTCTGGAATGGAAGAATGAATGAAATAACGAGGATATTATGGAAGGATGATTTGGTTTTCTGGAATTTTTTGTATGAGTGGCCCCTTTGTTCGATTAGAACATTCTTGTAGTAAACATTAACTTGGGTTGTCTACGTGTAGAAAGGGTTCCCATTGATGAAAACCAAATTCCCATTGTTTAAGCATCTTAGCTGAAATTGTTATTAAGATTAATCACCTTTGGTGGACTTTTTTCTATTAACCCATCAGACCCACCTTGGTATTGTTCCTTCCATGCCCTTCAAAAGGCTGATATGTTATTGTTGTTGGGAGTGGTGAAACTGAGTTTGTTATGATTGCTTATTGAATGTGTCTCCAGTCACACATCATTGTCAAATGTGCCCTATCAAAAATTAAGAAGGGTTTGGGTTGGGGGTTTGATAAGGGGGATAGGATTAGAGAGGCCAAAGCAAGGAACTAGAAACTAGTGTTGGAAGAAGCTGACATTGGATATGAACTAGCTAGCTTGGTGAATATGTGTTGGGAATGATTTTTTAATTGTTTTTTTTTTTTTTGTTTTTTACAAGTTCTGTAAAGGGTTTTGAATGGGGGTTAATTTTGGCTTGATAGATAGATGATAGCACTTATGCCATTTATTCATTAGTGTTGATGGTTTAGAACACCTTTGACGATGAATATATAAACCTTAGCTGAGGAAGATAATTATATTGCAATTGATGTAGAAGGGCCAAACATCATAATGATATGTAGTTATCATTGATTAATTGAGTTGAAGATTAAACACCTTAGCTGGATTTTGTTCTATTAACCCCATGTCCTCTAAGAAATTCTGAAACTTTTCTATCTTTATTATCCCTAGTTTTCCCTATACTCTTCCTCAATTCAGCAGCTTGTTGCTATGCTCTTGAAGAGGATGCCCCATCATACCCATCATTTGAAGCCCTTCCTGGCCAGAACCTACTTCTACCAAAGGCATGGGAGACTGATTTACTTGAGTTTTGGTTTATTTCTATATATGATCTATGGATTTTAACAACGCTCAATCTCCATGATCTTCATAAGATTTTGAGGTCTTCCAACTCTTCTCTGAAGTTCTGATTTCAAAAGTTTTTTTTGCCTTTTACATCCTTTGAATTGAATTATTATGCTCTCTCTGAAAATGATAGAGATGGGAGTGAACATCATAAGCCCATGGTTGCTGTCATTGAATGTCCAAATGTTCAACTAGTAAAATTGGGCATTCAAGCTCTAGATAATTTTCCATGCCTGAGTATTCCTTCTAATGCACATGATGGTCAGTATCAGGTAAAAATGTTCTGAAACATTAGATTTAATACCAGTTCTGGATCAAAGTTAGTAAAATTTCTGCATGTTGTAATACTTTGACTAGTACTTACTAATTCATTCATAACTTGAGCTAAACACATTAGATTTAAGTGCCATTTTTTTTTGTTAGAACCCTAATATGTATATCTTTCAACCAATAAATTTTCATATTTTTTTCTCCTTTCTGTGTAATACCAGTTTTAGATTAAAGTTAGTAAAATTTATGCATGTTGTAATACTTTGACTAGTCCTTACTAATTCATTCATAACTTGAGCTAAACGCATTAGATTTAAGTGCCGTTTTTTTTGTTAGAACCCTGAGATGTATATCTTTCAACCAATAAAATTTCAGATTTTTATCCTTTCTGTTTAATACCAGTTTTAGATCAAAGTTAGTAAAATTTTTGCATGCTGTAATATTTTGACTAGTCCTTACTAATTCATTCATAACTTGAACTAAACACATTAGATTTAAGTGCCTTTTTTTTGTTAGAACCCTGAGATATATATCTTTCAGCCAATAAAATTTCAGATTTTTTCTCCTTTCTGTGTAATACCAGTTTTGGATCGATGTTAGTAAAATTTCAGCATGCTCTAAGTTTGGACAACATTCGTTCATTCAAGTAGAAATTGAGTTATACATATCCATTTAATGCAAAACCTATGCCATTAGAAAGCTAAGGTATAGAGGTAATTTGCATGAAATTTTCATGATTTAAGTCCAATAATTATATTCTTGGTTTCTACTCAAAGCCAGACCTGAGTTGTCTATTATATCTCAATGCTAAAAAGATTTCTGATTATATTTTAACATTCTGAAATTTCTTCTAACAGATAGATTTGAGGTAACTCCAAGGCCTTTTTTTTATTTTTTTTTCTTTTATTTCTTAGATTGAAATTTTTTTCTGTTGTGGTCCGAGCCTAAAATTTTGAAATAATAATAAAGTTTGTGTGACTTGATTAATACACTATGTTTCCAGAGTGCTTTTACTCCTATTATTTTCTTGTGATTCTGTTTTACTTCATATATCCTTCTGAATTTATCTACAAAATACAAAGGGTACCATCATCACAATCATGTACATGATTCTGCTGTTTCCAGCGTCAATATTGTTGCTAAGGAACTCTTGATCTTGATGAGGTAATTGTAACATTTTGTTTCTTTGAGGTATTTTAATTTCTTATATTCCTTTTTTAACCCTTTAACAAGGCCTCTATAACGCATGAGTGGTGATATGTTTCAATTTTTATAATGTGTTAAACTGCATCTAGTATGTATATTTTCATTGAATTTTTGTCATAATGTTTTACCTTTTTTCGCTAATATAAATTGTTTCTTTGAATACTATTTGACTGGTTATGATAATGACTCACGCCAGCAAACCACGAAGATGTATTTTATGATGTGCTAACCAATAAATGGTCTACGTGAACTTATAGGGCTATAGGTTATAACTAGTTTTTATTAGCTAATTAGCTAATTATGTTGGTTTATCCTGCTAGCAAATAATCAGGTTTCATCACCTACGTCGGGAAGTTCATTAGCTAATTAGGTAATAGGTAATAGACTAATAGGTAATGTTTTAAAGGAAATAAAAATGGAAAAAGAAAAGAAATTATAGAATGTTATTGAAAGTATTATTTTCTTATAGGAACGTGATGAACGCCAGGAAGCAATATATAAACGTTAGCTGCGGATTAGCTAGAAATTATTCCGTAGCTAATTACTTAAGAAAAAAAAAGCACTTGGAGTGCGGTTGTGGAAACCCGCATGCGGTTTACGACGCAACAAAACCCGTATGCGGATTTTTTAAGACAGACCATGTTTCTACTACTGGGATCCTTATGCGGTTTATGCCACAACGGTTTACAGCAGAACAAAACCCGCATGCGGGTTTTTTTTACTATTTTTCCATTTTTTTAAAAGCTTTTATTAGAATTTAATTCACTAAATTACATCATCATTTAAAAAATCACGAGGGAATAATAGGCCCAAAATGGCACTCTTGAGTTTCGTCACGAAACTTCACCACCTGAATTGTATAGGCAATGAGCCATCAAAAACAAATTTTCAATATTTTTCTCCGCTCTTTGGTATTTTTTTATTAATTTTCTAATGTTTCTTACTATCTAAATCACTAAAAATATAACATTCTTCAAAAATTCGTGAAACTTCACCGGGGGGTCCGCACACCACACATAACATCCATGCAAAAATTCACGTGCAAATTCAAACCACAAGGTTTCATGCACTAGTCCACAAATCAAAGTTGGTACTTAGGTCTAGGGTTCTTACTTTAGACTCACAAGGGAACAATAGGCCCAAAATGGCACTTTTGAGTTTCGTTACAAAACTTCACCACCTGAATTGTATAAGCAATAGCCATCAAAAACAAATTTTCAGTATTTTTCTCCACTCTTTGGTATTTTTTTATTAATTTTCCAATGTTTTTTACTATTTAAATCACTAAAAATACAACATTCTTAAAAAATTCGTGAAACTTCACCAGGGGGTTCCCCACACCACACATAACATCCATGCAAAAATTCACGTGGAAATTCAAACCACAAGGTTTCATGCACTAGTCCACAAACCAAAGTTGGTACTTAGGTCTATGGTTCTTACTTTAGACTCACAAGGGAACAATAGGCCCAAAATGGCACTTTTGAGTTTCTTACTTTAGTGAAGTTTCACGATTTTTTGATGACTCTTGTTATTTCTATGATTTAAATAGTGAAAAATAGGAGAAAATTAATGAAAAATAACAAACATTAGAGAAAAATTGTGAAAATTTGTTTTTGATGGCTCATTACCTATACAATTCATGTGGTGAGTTTTCGTGAAGAAATTCAAAAGTGTGATTTTTGTCCTTTTGGACACTTGTGAGTGTGAGACAAAAACCCTAAACCATGTACTAACTTTGGGGAGAGGCCTCATGCATGCATACTTGTTATTTAAATTTTTATTTGAAATTTTGCATGCAATTATGGTGACGTGAGAGGACCCACGTGGTGAATTTTCATGATTTTGTGAATGGTTTTGTAATTACTGTGAATTAAATAGCTAAAAACATGGGAAAAATAATTAAAAATAGCAAACATTTGTGAAAAATTATTAAATTTTATTTTTCATGGCTCCTAACCATTAGAAACCACGTGGTGAGTTTTCATAAAATTCAAAAGTGCGATTTGCAGCCTTTTGGACACTTGTGAGTGTGAGACAAGAACCTTAAACTAGTGTACAAACTTTGGGGAGAGACCTCATGCATGCATACTTGTGGTTTGAATTTTTATTTGAAATTTTGCAAGTAGTAAAGGTGATGTGAGAGGATCCAAGTGGTGATTTTTCATGATTGTTTGAAGGGTTTTGTAATTATTGTGAATTAAATAGGTAAAAACAAGGGAAAATTATTTAAAAATAGCAAATCATAGTAAAAAATTACGAAATTTGTTTTTTTATGGCTCCTACCCATTAGAATCCATGTTGTGATTTTCGGCCTTTTGGACACTTGTGAGTGTGAGACAAGAACCCTAAACCATGTACCAACTTTGGGGAGAGGCCTCATGCATGCATACTTGTTTGAATTTTTATTTGAAATTTTGTATGCAGTTAAGGTGACGTGAGAGGACCCACGTGGTGAATTTTCATGATTCAGATCGGAAAAATCCCAAAAAATAACCGCGGACCCCTCATTGTGTCCTTAACCTACTGGTGAAGTCAGATTATAAGTTCGGAGATGTCTGGTGTTGAGTATCCAAGGGACGCGTGGAAGAACTTGGGTTGGGTTATGAACCTTATACCACAAGTCTTGACCAACTGACACGTCCACAAATAATAATATTGGGCACCTTCACAGATTTGGTCATGCATGTCACGGCAAGGTTGGCCATGCAAGAAAAACCCTAACTTGAATTTTCCACAATTTTTTTTCGTCTCTTGGTATTTTTTGTTATTTTTTAATCATTTTAAGCTTACAAAATACACGAAAAATACATTTTAATTCTAAAAAATCCCAAAAAATAACCGCGGACCCCTCATTGTGTCCTTAACCTACTGGTGAAGTCAAATTGTCAGTTCAGAGATGTCCGGTGTTGAGCCTCCAAGGAACGCGTGGAAGAACTTGGGTTGGGTTGTGAACCTTCTACCACAAGTCTTGACCAATTGACACGTCCACAAAGAACAATCTTGGGCACCTTCACAGATTTGGCCATGCATGTCACGGCAAGGTTGGCCATGCAAGAAAAATCCTAACTTGAATTTTCCACTTTTTTTTTTTTGTCCCTAGGTATTTTTTTGTTATTTTTTAATCATTTTAAGCTTACAAAATACACGAAAAATACATTTTAATTCCGAAAAATCCCAAAAAATAACGCGGACCCCTCATTGTGTCCTTAACCTACTGGTGAAGTCAGATTATCGGTTCAGAGATGTCCGATGTTGAGCCTCCAAGGGACGCGTGGAAGAACTTGGGTTGGGTTATGAACCTTCTGCCACAAGTCTTGACCAACTGACACGTCCACAAAGAATAATCTTGGGCACCTCCACAGATTTGGTCATGCATGTCACATCAAGGTTGGTCATGCAAGAAAAACCCTAACTTGAATTTTCCACTATTTTTTTTGTCCCTAGGTATTTTTTTGTTATTTTTTAGTCATTTTAAGCTTACAAAATACACGAAAAATACATTTTAATTCCGAAAAATCCCAAAAAATAACCGCAGACCCCTCATTGTGTCCTTAACCTACTGGTGAAGTCAGATTACCATGATACCATGATTAATGAATTTAACCTAAGGTCTTAATAATTAAATCATGATACCATGATTAATGATTTTATCCTAAGGTTGGGCATGCAAAAAAAACCATAACCTTAATTTTCCCCGATTTTTCTTGGCCCCTAATTTTTTTTTATATTTTCCACTATTTATATCATACAAAAATCCCCAAAAATAGTATTTAGTTCAGAAAAATCCCAAAAAATTAACCTAGACCCCTCATAGTGTCCCCAACCACTTGGTGAAGTCACATGTTCAGTTCGGTCATATTCGACTTGGGTCCTCCACGGAACGCGTGCAAGAACTTGGGTTTAGATATGAACCCTACACCGTAGGTGTTTGTCACGTGACACCCCCTACAAAGAGCCACCTTTGGAGCGTGACTTAAATTGACCGTGCATGCTGATACAAGGTTGGACATGCAAAAAAAAAAAACCATAACCTTAATTTTCCCCTATTTTTCTTGGCCCCTAATTTTTTTTTTTATATTTCCCACTATTTATATCCTATAAAAATCCCCAAAAATAGTATTTAGTTCAGAAAAATCCCAAAAAATTAACCTAGACCCCTCATAGTGTCCCCGACCACTTGGTGAAGTCACATGTTCAGTTCGGTCATATTCGACTTGGGTCCTCCACGGAACGCGTGCAAGAACTTGGGTTTAGATATGAACCCTATACCGTAGGTGTTTATCACGTGACACCCCCTACAAAGAGCCAGCTTTGGAGTGTGACTTAAATTGACTTTGGAGTGTGACTTAAATTGACCGTGCATGCTGATACAAGGTTGGACATGCAAAAAAAAAACCATAACCTTAATTTTCCCCTATTTTTCTTAGCCCCTAATTTTTTTTTATATTTTCCACTATTTATATCATATAAAAATCCCCAAAAATAGAATGTATTCTCAAACATACATATGACATTATTAGATTTTTTTTAAATGTTGACATTAATTTTGCTTTTCAATTATCGAAATTGACATCACAATTTTCTTAATCTTGTGTACAGGTTGCGTGATTGAAAAATCACATTAATGTTAACTCTGTAAGGTTAGTAAAATAAATTTATGTTATATTAATTATTAAGAAACTAAATATTAAAATTGTTTTAGGATCAAGTAATCTCATGTCTTAAAATTCATATATTGGTATTGATATTTATATTGATATATTAAGAGTCTGATTGTTTTACAGTTAAAAAATTTCCAGCGTACATTTGATCAATTAAAATTAATTTTTATTTTTGTCTAAATGTATGCTTAGAAGAAAGCGTAAAATAAAAATAAATAGACCCTAATATATTAAGTGTATTGGTTGGCTGCTTGAGAATTGAGTGAAAAAAAAAGAACAAAAGTTAATAGTTATTTCACGCTAAAAATATGAGGATACATTTTATGCAAAGACAGTATCGGTTTTCTATAATCAAAATAAACATAACTTTGCTTTTAAAAAAACCGAAAATCAAAAACTAAAGAACAAAATAATTTACAAACATTAAAATTTAGAGTTAGGGCATCACTGAGCGTCTGAGCCCATGTCTTGAACCGTTCCAATTTCCAACTCCCACCTACCTCCATCCAGCCGCTGTGACTCTTTGGTTTCCATACTATTCATTCAAACCATGTACAAACAATAACGAAATTCACCTAACAGAAATTTGTTATCTATTTATCTTTTCTGCTTCATATCTAAAAACAATTACAATTGACATTGAGACCATGGATTACTTTACACAAGAAATTATATATCTAAAAATGGAAGTAACACTAACCTTAATTGACCAAAAATGCAAACACACATATGTACTAATTTGGTAGCAAATATCCAGGCATATCATTTTCATAACCATAAAAGAGAATCTCAATATTTTTCATTCATACAATACTTGCTAATTTGCTACTACAACTTTTCTTAAATGTTGTAATACAAAATGACACAATCTCACATTTCCTACAACTAGGAATAATTTACACAATATCAAACCATTTGGCAACAAGAAAGACAGCAATGTAACTTAACATCAAATTGTACTTCTTCACACGAGACTTAGAGATTCAACCTGCAATGACAACTCCAATATTTTTGCCTGACAAGAATCAAGCTTCCCGTTCAACACCTTCACTGCTGCTTTCTCTTTGTCAAGCTTCTCACTCAGAACATGAACTTCTGCCTTCTCTGTATCAAACTTTTGCTTCAAAATTCCTATTTCTATACTTTGTGTTTCCATTACATTCTCCAATTCTATATTCCTCAACCTGATACCTTTATCTATACTACTTAAGCAATTATTAACAGGAGGATCATACCAGCTAAAGAAATTACATTGTGCATTGAAGCCATCATATCTACCACATCCAAGGAATCTTCTGCCGGGTTTTTTCTCAGTCCATGAGACTTTAAGCTTGCAAGCAACACCACATCTGCGTAGTTGCTCATCATTTTGCACTGTGGATGATGCAAAGCTGTCATTGCTTGAAAGACTATTCTCCATTACACACACAAACCTGCACAACACACTATCACTTTAGTTTAGGTATATTCTGTTGGTTTGTTTTCATTGTATATTTCCTTTATGTTTGTTCTCCCATAATAGAAGTATAATTTGATAGAAACCAATCTATAAATCATAAATCAACTAAACTATATCATCATAACAGTGCAGGTAAATATTTTTTTATCTTTGATAATGAAATGGACCGTGTGTAGTCTATGCAACAAACTGAACTCAAATGGTAAACTCATCTGGTTAAACACCTAAACTAATCAATTGACATAGAAAATTCCAATGATCATTAACCAACCTGTATCATCAATCAACGAGGAATTAAAATCTAACTTTATGTATCCAACTGAAGTCACAAACTTAAAAGAAGCACAAATTCATCTTACTGCTTCAAAGAGGAAAGGATACTTCCCAGGAGGATGCATGGTCAAGAAAACAATTAGAAGAATATACAAAAGAGCAATAACACAAAATAAGGGGTATGGCTCCTGTGCCAGAATAGTTATAATTACTATCTCTAACTCTGTTCCCAGGGGCGTTGAATATCAGGATAAATAGAGCAAGTAAAGCCAAATATACAATAACTAGTCCATCAGGACATGTCAGAGGAAATTTGGAGAGCGTGGTAAATTGCATGAGCCAACTAGAAAGTTTAAGGCTCCACCTAAGCCAGAATGCTTGCAGGCAGATGTGGTAGCAAAATTGACTTATCAGTTGTCATGCTTTAAGACCACAATAAGGAGCGCAAAGATTATATCATATGAAAATATAGACAAAATTATTGCTTTATTCTACTTATTGCTTTCACTTCAGACATCTACCTTTATACCCCATTTACTTATTCTACTGCACTTGACATCTACATTTATACCCCATATGATAAATTTTCAATATTTCATATGCTACAAATTGTGATTTCATATTGATATTGCCTTAGTGGTCATCATAAATAATTTTTTTATAAGAAATCACAAATTAAAATTAATTAAGTGGTTATGAGATTTGCAATAGTTAAATTCTAATTGAGTTGAATAGGATCCAAATTAAAAAATCACAACCTGAACAATAGCATGGTTTTATTAACAAGCATGTTGTTTCAGAGTACCACAAGACAGTTGTCAATTTCTCTTTCATTACAAAGGTATCACTTTAGCAGAGTCACTCTATTTTCTACAATGCCATCATCAACAATAACCTCCTTCCCCAAAATTGTAACTCTCTTCTCTCTCATTGTAACTCACATTTTGTTCTAGTGCTCAGGGTCCACCTTCTTCTGGCTTCTACCCCAGTTCCAAAATTAGTCATGTTAGCTTTAACCAAGCCTTTACAAACCTCCAGGGACCTCAACATCAGAGACTAGATCAAGGCTAATTAACAATCTGGCTTAACTCTAACTATGGTATGTAAATTAGTCTAACACACATGTAATAGCTCCCAAATTCCCTTATATTCACTCACGCCAATACTTATCAACTAGATAAAACCCATAATAATCATACACATCAGAACCTCCATCCTTTGACCCATACTTGAGTATCACCCTAACTGAATTCTTAACCTCGGAACTGTTCTTCAAAGCAAAAATACCCCCTTTAAGTTTCTAACCTTTAGGTTTCCTTTCTCACCCCACTCAAACCATTCAACATTAATGGTTAGACAACAACCAACATTATTATTTCAGTAATTATAATGACAAGGAAAATTATTACAGTAAACTGATATCCTAAACCCTAAGCAGCAGAAAGGAAAGGAAAATCTTATAAATCTCAAACAAAATCGGTAAATGACACAACAAACCGAACAATCAACTAGATCATACAATATTGCAGAAACGAAAAATCGAATTGATAACTTACCAATGAGGAAAGAGGCAGGAGTAAATTAGCAATTTGCTAGTTTACTCAAAGAGACAGGATGACGAAGAGCCAACGAACAGAAACGGAAGATGAACGATTCAATGAGACCCTACTGTCATGCACATGTGTTTTATTTAAAATCTACTTTATGTGTTTTATTTAAAATCTACTTTATGTTTTTGAAATAATTTAGGACGGAGTACACGACTTGTTTCTATGTAATTTTGGCCTATTCAATAAAAAAAATATAAGAAAGTTCAGACCAAATGTACTTTAAGTAATTAAAAACGCTGCTATTGGTACAATGTGGACACGTACCAAAACCCCTTCTCCACAAGGGGTGCCGGAGAAAGACCCTTAGAAAATTGGGAGGAAAAAAAAAGCGCGTTGTTTAAGGATAAGACAAGCACGTGAGGCTTACTAAACTCCAAGTTTATCCTTACTTATTTTACTAAGCCCGACTACAAATATTTTTTTAAAAAAAATTACTTACTTTGAAAAGAATGCGCATGGCATGGATCTTAAATTTTATTATTATTATTGGTAAAATAAATACGTAAAAAGCAGGGTCGACCTCGAAATATAAGTTGAAGGGCAAAGACTAAGCAGAGGGTTCCTTGAACGCACATACCGGTGCCACCGGAGACCCCCACGTGGTCCCTCGTGTCCTGCACGTTCCAGCCCTTATTTCAAGGTACCCTTCCACTTTTGATTTTTCATGGATAATAACTTGGGTTTTATTTTCATTGTTGTTTCTTAATTTCTTTTTGGTTGGCAACATATATTTCCAGTGCAATTCAGGCAGTTTTATTTCGGTTTAATTACATTTAAGACTTTCCACCATTCTATATTATATACTACACAAATGATTTTTATGGACGATAAATAAAATTCTATATTCAGTATTTGACTTAAGATCATTATTTAGGATAGAATTAATAATTTCTAATCTACCAATTAATCTACATGCTCGATGACAGTGATAGTGATTAGTAATCCCTTGATTTCTTGTTTCTTATAACCGTTTTGGAGGGTTACTTCCATTGAATTGCCTCATCATTAACGTAACAATATTTTGCAAATAGTTGACTATGTTTAAGGACTTGTTTGGTTTGAATTTTTATTTTTTTTATTTTTTTAAAAAAATTTATAAAAAAAATTAGAAATACTGAAAATAAAAATATGGTGAAAACAAAAAAAAATTATTTTTAATATGTTAAATTTTATTTTTATAAAATTTTAAAAAACAAAAAATAAAAACATGAAATGAAAATATAAATAAAAAAGAGCCTAAAGTATTTCTCACACGCACGGAATCTCCTATATAAGCTTCTTTGTTTGTTTTAGATGTATATATAAATAATGTATATCATGTTAATTTTTTTTAATTTTCTGTTTGCTATTGTTGTCTTTAATTTCAAAGTGAGGAAATTGGAAATGCCACTGAGATCTGAGCTGACTGCAAATATTGTAAACGTTAATATATGTGTGTGGTTGATTATTTTATTTTAATTAGTATAATATATGATGATATGGTATCAATGCAATGGAAAGGAGCATTTAAAACATTTTACGTCTCAATTATTTGAAGGTAGTAGTTTAAAAATAAATTGGGTTTGAACGCGTTGGAGTGCATGGCCCAGATTTGAATCTAACAACTTCTCTTTTAGTAGACAAGCCAAAGGTTTTATGCTGAACGCTGTCCGGTGAATGAGGAACCCCAAGCAGGGATTATGGAATTATTAATTGTTCTAATAAATAATTGAGCCTTGTTCACTCTGGCCAAAACTTTTCCAGTTACACTCCTAGCTATACGTTTTAATTTCCACTACTCATCATCACTCACCTACCATTTTCGTAGCACACAACTTATATACAAATAGTATGCCACCCCCACCTTTTCTTTTTCCTTGTTATTAATGATCATCGCCTAACGCTTCAATAGATAATAAACATTGTCACACTTTCGTCCCATGACCAAGAGCAAGACAGACAAATTAAAGGGGGCAATATTGCCTATTGCCTATTTTCAAATTAAAATAAGCATTTTTATCTTATAATATTATCTAATTTTGTAATAATTTAAAAATATTAAAAGAATTAATTTATAATCTCACACTCACACACATATATATAAATAATTGAGAAGGTGAGGCTTTTTAAACTAAAGAAACTTAAATAAATTGTGTAAATCAAAACACATAATTGTTAATTTGATATGATTTGTCAAAATTTAAATCTGTAAACTTCAATATAGTCATAAGAAATTTTGACATTGGTAATTTAACAATTTATAAGTGTCTTTTAATTTTTGGTAATATATATAATTCACTAAATTTAATTAATTAATAATATTTAAGAGAAATAAAAAATATATAAAAATAATTATAAAAGTTGTGATACATACTTGATATAAAATACCTCATTATATAATGCATTAAGAATGAAAATATAAGAGAAGTACTCATTAAATAATGATCATTCAATTTTTGATACATATATTATGAGTGTATTTGGAGTGTGTTGGGTTACGTAACTAAACTAGCTGCTAGCTAATTATTTGACTAACTTATAAGTTAGTTTGACCAACATAAAAGTGTTTGGTAAGACACAAGCTATTAGCTTATTTTAAGAGTTTCTAACTTATAGGTTACAAACTACTTTAGCTGACTTATAGCTTCTAACTTATTTATTTTTCTTCCATTTTTATCTCTCATATTTTAATACAATTATTTATTTATTTTTACGTATTTTTAGGTTTATTACCTAACTTATCAACTAGTTTACCAAACATTTTTAATTGAATAAGTTAATTTATAAGCTCGGAGCTTATCAACTAGGAGCAAACTTATAAGCTAAAAATTAGCTTATCAGCTACCAGCAGCTAGCTTATCAGCTAATTTTACCAAACACGCTCGTTGAGTGTGTTTGACAAGGCCAATAAGCTAGCTACTAGCTTATAAGTTAATTTGATTAACATAAAAGTGTTTGGTAAGTTACCTCAAAGTAGCTTATTTTAGGAGTTTTTAGCTTATAAGCTACAAGCTACTTCATCTAGCTTCTAGCTTGTATCTTATTTAATTTTCTTCCATCATTATCCCTTATATTTTAATACATTTCCCTTGTTATCCTTAATTTCTTTTTACCTATTATTACTTATTTTCAATTTTAGTGACAGAAACTTTTCATTTCTTCTTACCTATTATTACCTATATAATAAGTAATTTAAAAAATTATGAATTAATTAAGTTGTTATTTTCGTTTTACTATTTTATGAAATTGTCTTTATATTATACTATTTATTTTATCAATTTCACTATTTATTTCAATTTTTAATTAAATATTTTATCACTAAAAATTTTAATAAAAATTAATTATTTTTTTAAAAAATTTAAAATTATAATTACATAATAATATATTTTTGTCTAGAAAACATATATAGAATTTATATAATAAAACTAATGTAGTTATGTTCTTTTATGTCATTTTGCATTTACCAACTAGCTTATGAGCTAATTTTACCAAACACTTATAATTCAATAAGCTAGCTTATCAGCTAGCGGCTAACTGATAGCTAGCTTAAAGGCCACTAGCTAGACTAGCTACTAGCTTATTTGACTAACTTATAAGCTAGTTTAACCAACACAAAAATGTTTGGTAAAGTACCTTAAAGTAGCTTATTTTAGGAGTTTCTAGCTCATAAGCTACAAGCTACTTCAGCTAGCTTCTAGCTTGTGGTTTGTAGCTTATTTAATTTTCTTCCATCAATATCCCTTAAATTTAATACATTTTCCTTATGATCCTTAATTTCTTTTTACCTATTTTTAATTTTAGTGACAAAAATCTTTCAATTTATTTTTACCTATTATTACCTGTATAATAAGTCATTTATAAAATTACAAATTAATTAAATTATTATTTTATTTTTACCTTTTTATGAAATTATTTATCAATTTCACTATTTATTATATTTTTTAATTAAATATTTTATCACTAAAAATTTTAATAAGAATTTAATTATTTTTTCAAAAATCTAAAATTATAATTACATAATAATATATTTTTGTTTAGAAAACACAAATAGAATTTATATAATAAAAAGTAGTTATGTCTTTTTATGTCATTTTACATTTACCAACTAGCTTATCAGCTAGTTCTACCAAACACTTCTATCAATTTCACTATTTATTATATTTTTTAATTAAATATTTTATCACTAAAAAGTTTAATAAGAATTTAATTATTTTTTCAAAAATCTAAAATTATAATTACATAATAATATATTTTTGTTTAGAAAACACAAATAGAATTTATATAATAAAAAGTAGTTATGTCTTTTTATGTCATTTTACATTTACCAACTAGCTTATCAGCTAGTTCTACCAAATACTTCTAATTCAATAAGCTGATTTATCAGCTCGAAGCTTATAAGTTATGAGCTTATCAGCTACCAGCTAGCTTATCAGCTAGTTTTGTCAAACACAGCCTATAGCTTCTAGCTTGTAGCTTATTTACTTTTCTTCCATTTTTATCCTTTATATTTTAATACAATTTTCTATTTGTTTTCTTTTTACGTTTTTTATGTCATTTTACATTTATTACCTAACTTATCAGTTAGTTTTACCAAACACTTTTAATTCAATAAGTTAGAAGTTAGTTTATCAGCTAGTTTTACCAAACACATGGTATTTAAAGAAGGGTTCTACTAACGAGTGCTTTAAGAGCATTGGTTAAGGATTCACATATAAAATTTTTTTTATTGAAAATCAAATCATTGATTACATTTGTAACATTAAATACTACACACTTCAATGAAAACTTTCTCCTTTAAATTCATTAACAAGTGCCTTTACTAGCAAGAAATTACATTAGTTAAAGGAATTGCTAGTATTTTTGAAGGAAAATGTAAATTGTTACTAAAAAAGTATGTATTAAAAAGTTTTTGAACTTGTTATTCATAATTATATATGCTATTTTGGAATTATTAAATTTCTTAGTATAATCTCTTAAATATATATCAGAACTCTCCTACAGCGCTTCTAGATTGTGGTCTTACGTCACACCTTCAAAAATGTAAATCATTGGGCTCATAATTTGAAAAAATGGAATCCCAAAAGCTTAGTTCTCATGTCAAATTTTAGATAGAGTTTAAGATGCCTGTACCATCTTAATTTGGAAGATTAATTAGAGGGAGGAGCTCCTCTCCCCATCATATCGATCCCATTTATATAGTTTGGGACGTAATTCCCTGATTATTAATAAAATTATAATGTGTCATTGCTATTTTTTATTATTTAAAATTTAAACTTTGAAATTAGCAATTCATTTTTTTAGGTTGAATTACACTTTTAATTTCTCAAGTTTAAATTATATGCAATTTTTAGGGCTGGTTCGGGTGCTTGCGAGTTTTTGATTTTTTATTTTTAAATATTTTTAAATCGAGTTTTTAAAACTCAAAACCAAAAATTGAAAACTTTTTTTATGGTTTTGAAAACAGTCATTTTGAAAATCACAAAAAGATGTTTTTCAATTTTTGATTTTGAGTTATAAAAACTTAGTTTAAAATTTTTTAAAATAAAAAACTGAAAACTCACAATCACCCCGAACGGGGACTTAGTTTCCTAAGATATTTTTTAGCAAGTCAAGTTTTTCTATTTACAAAACTAAGTAAATATGGTCTCATTATCAATTATTCTCTATCTAAAATTTTAAAATTTTCCATGTGAATTGGTTAAATCATTTCATATCTTAAACTTAAAGCTCACCAATCAAAATTAGAGCTAGAAATTCGAGCTAGCCCAACCTATACCGACACAATGCGAGTAGCGAGTTTTTTGGGTCAAACTAAATATATTAACAAAAATTAATCCTCACTCTATATGTATATATTATTTTAATTAAAATATCTAATATGATAATAATACTTTATATATAAAATATATGAGATATATTTATTTATTTTATTAAGTTTATTGAGTATTGTTGTTGTAATTCAATACCTTTATGCTGTATTTTAATTTACAAAAATCATTATGCTCTAGACGTGTTATGATTATATTTAAATAATGTTTTCGTAATTTTTCAATTAATTTATAATTGATATTTTTATTGATTTATTTATTATTTTAATTAAAATACGAGTAATATGTACGAGTATATTATATATGTTAATAGGTGTAGAAAAAAATATTGAAATTACTACCCATATGAATATCAACACACGTACCCAAGGAGTACATATTTTTGTTTATCCTCCAAATATGGATATGGGAAATATCACGTCGAATAGATATATATTGTCATCCCATCCCAAGCCAAAACTAACGTTAATATTTGTCATTACTTATCCTATTCCTAGACTCGGAAGGAACGGAGCATGACCAGGTCCGTGTTTGGAATCTCTGATTTTTTTAAAAAAATAATAATAAAAAGAGTGATATTTTTAAAATAGCAACTGACAAAAAAGAGGAATGCTTGAAAAAATTGAATTTAAAAGAAGCTATTTTTTAAATTGGCCGCATGAAAATAACACGGCGCATAAAAGGAGCAAAGAAGAAGAAGAAAATTGACAGTTGTGAAGAAATTAATAATTTTTTGAAAAAAAAAAATGAATGATGATGAAATGGTGGCCGTGAGATTTGGGTTGATAGTGATAAGGTGACGTTTGGTGAGTTTATGGATAGAAAGAAGGGTGGGGCCGGAGAGAGAGCGCACGTGGGGAGGGGCAGAAAGAAAGATGAAGTAATTAAGTGGAAATGAAATGAGAGGGTTTTTTGTTACAATTATTTCATGTGCCCCACTTGCCCCCATACGCTGCCCCTTTCATTCATGTCTGTTTCCCGGGACCTTGTTACCTCAGGTCCCACGTGTGGTGTAGACGCGTACCATGCCCATCGTCCTTCACTCCAACATCAATTACGTATTTATTATTACTGCATTCAATATTCTAATTCTTCTAAGGGTGTTTTTTACACAACCATTAACTATTTATTAAATTTATTATATTATTTTAGAATATATATATATACCATGCATTTTTTTATCATATTTAAATTCATTATATGACATGTCAATACAAGATTAAAACATCAAAACATGTAATTATTTTGCTTTATTTATCATTTTAAAAACACAAAAGAAATCAATTGTTTTTTAAGTCTTAGAATCTTTGTTAAGTAAAATAAAATAGTATTAATGGAGAAAAAAGTTTGGTTAATTGTAATTATAAATTTGTAAAACGTAAGGTATTTAATAGTTATTTATCTATATATTTAAAAGAATCTAATGAGTATGCATTGTGAATAAACAATGTCATCTTATAAGTTATAACGTATTATTGAATAATAATGTAAAAGTTTTTTATATTAATAATATTCATTACCCTAAAATTTCTAAAATAAAAAAATATATCCACTAAATCCTAAACTTTTTATATAAAAATCTTGTAAAATAGCTCTAATCTTTAAAAAAAAGATAGTACAATCTAATTATAAACTAATTAATATACGCCTTAATCAAATATATTTCACAACTTGGCCAAGTTGCTCGTTTCTATATCTTGGGTGAGATCGAAGATTTAAGTTAAAGAAATTAGGCAAACTTAGATAAATTTAACTATGACGATGTTTTTCAATAAAAATATAATATGTATACACTCCCATAATAGATTTTAAAAAGGGGAATGGAATAATTAAAAAATAATTACATGTTTTTATTTTTATTAGAGAATGATACCTAAAAATAAGAACATTTGGTTTAGTTTCACTCTCTTATTCTTTTTATAAGACTAACCCCAAGAGGTTGATCGAGTAGAGCAAGACGGTGTCTTGTATCTAACTAGTTACATGTTCAACCTCCCCTTGTCCCCCTTTGGGAACAAGTAAATGTAAGTACTTCTATAAGTACTCTTTGAGTTTGGAGGCTTTTCCTACCTTGTACTAGGGCACCATCCTCACCCTAAATTTTTTCAACACCAAAAAGACCAACTATAGAAGTTTGCCTTGATCCTTCCATAAGGCCATTTTCATTTTTTTAAAAGAAATGCTCTTAATTGCTCAATATTTTTTATGGTTAATTGTAACGTCCTAAATTCTATATTCAAGAATAATGCCCATTGAATGCACTATTTCCAAATCTATGAAATTATTTCGCGCAATTATAGATATCAACATGCAATTAATCAAACATATTAATTGCTTAGGTAATACAATTTACATAAGTGGAAACTTAATACATAACTCAATAATTGTAGTTTACATGCCACTTAGTGGCTTAAAATACAATACTACGAATTCGTACAAAATTCAACCTATAACTACTGCACATATATTCCAAAAGTCTACCTAAGGGCGACACAAGCAAACCGGTGGACCAACTCACCGTGAGCCTCTAATTAAGCTATCAGGCTTCACATCCGGTAGAATGTCTTGCACATCTAAAATGAAATCCACAATGTGTGGTGAGACTTATATCTCAGTGAATGTGATCATACAAGCAGTGTAGGAATTCACACAAGTGAAAATGCACAATGAAAACATCATACATCGTTAATATTCATCAAGATACTTAAATTAGCAATCAACCTCTTGGTGTTTTACCCAGCACCACTGGGGTCTTGTCACTTAATCCTCTGACCACACCTGAGCGATCAATATCCATATAAAAATCGTCTTCCTTGCGGCCATTTAACCTCCTGTCTTAATTTAATAGTCAAGTATTCATTTTACTCTTACATAATTCCTCTTAGGTCAAAGACTACCCAATTTCCTCTTGGACTGAAGACCTATAATTTCCTTTCATACAATTGTATGCAATAAATTCATAATGTAAGAGTACTTATAAATCATTTCCATTTCCTCAAAATCATGCTTGATTAATCCATGAAAATTCCTTTTCTTTTATCTCTTTGGTCCGAAGACCCATAAAAATTCCTTTCTCATGATTAAGTATGCAAAACATGATAATAGACATGAAGCATGTGGAAAAGCAGCAATGGTGCAATTAAACATTTTCGTGAGAATTAGAGTCTAACCATACCATCCTTATAGAAACTCTAACTTCAAAACCCTAGAGCTAGATCAATTTCAAGGTAATACAAGGGATAAGCAACACATCATCACTAGGGCAAGCCTCAAACATCATCAATCAAGTAAATCACAAGCAAAATAAGAAGAGAGAAAAAAGAACATGGATCATTTAAGGCTTCCACACAAAATGAGATTGAGTGGGTGGGTCACACTCACCTCAAGAGCAAGAATAGGGAAGTTGGGATGGTGGGGAGTGGTGATCCTAAGCCCCTCTCTTGGTTAGAGTCCTCAAGCAAGCTCTCTCCTTTTCTTTCTCCTCGTTCTCCTCTTCTAGGGCAAGGTGGGGATTGATGTGGGAATGAAATTAAAATGGGTTAAATGACCCTAAGAATCTGTTTTTAAAAAATGGCCTTGCGTATTTTCGCTCAAGTAAAATATTTTCGCTTGAGCGAAAACAAGACAATGGCACTCTGCTAAATTTCGCTTGAGCGAAGGAATTTTCACTCAAGCGAAAATGACAGCATTCCAAACCCCTGTTTTTGCTGATATTTTCGCTCAAGTGAGAAATCCTTTGCTTGAGAAAAAAATGAGACAATGTTAATATATTGTGTAGCATATCAAACTGAAGCCCTGAATCTTAGCTTTCTAATGCAACTGGAATCACCTAAATCTCCACCTACAACTCTAGATATCATCAAATTAGTGCACAAAGGTCATTAGGCTTAAAATCCGAAATTAAGCAACAACTTTAATTGAAGCCCAACAAGGTATACATTCCAAGTGAGCAATGATATAAATCCTCATTTCAATCCAGTAAAGCCAAGGTTAAAGGCGCTAAGCGTCTATTAAAATACGCTCATCACTGTGTTTTTCCACCATTTCCTCACTACTAAAAACATACTCACTATGTCCTACCTTGATTTTCTCCTAAGTTCATTTATGATCGGAAACAGGGACTTAATGTTGGGCTTTACGTTTAAGATTCTCTCTAGAACTCATAGCCTTTCTTAAATTCCTATTCTCGCCCTCTGAACAGTGTCCTTAATATGTGATTTCTCTTAAGTTTCTTAGAGTCCTAATTTTCGATTTGTTACACTAATCAACAGTAAATGTGGTAAATTAATTTCTTTGTCTCTTTTTCTTTCTTGTAAGGATGGGAGAATACGATTAGCCAATAATTAATGAGATGGAAAATGAATTTAACAAGTCCAACTAAGTTTAAGAGTAATTATGGAAAAATAATATTCCCTCTATATTTTTATTCCTATGTCTCATTTTAATTACTTCTTTTCTGATCATATTCTTTCATTATCATTTCAAAACAAATAAGAATAATAAAAGAAATAAGTTAATTAATAGTAGACAGATAAATAGTATAATAAAAAAAATTAGATATACTGCTCTTTTTTATCTATCGCAATTTTGCTTAGGAACAAAAATTAAGAAATGAAATTAATTTTCTCATTTTTTACAAAAATTGTACTCACTTTGTCCCTTGTTATAAGACCATTTTCAACCGTTTGACACAGTTTAAGAAAATTTAGTTAATGTATTGGTCTTTTAAAAAAAATAATAGCATTCCAAATATAGCCCTATTTAAAAGTCACTAATATTTTTGAGACATTAATTATGACATGATGGAAGACTCCAAAAGTCACTTTCCAATAGTGTAGTTGAGCATATGGGTAAAACTTCATTAATTATTCACACTTATCAATACATGGGGAATAAAAAGAGTTGAATATTAATGAAGGACAAATATGAAAAAATAATTAATTTATCTAAAAATATGCAAATGGTCTTATATTAAGGGACACTCAATTCTTCTATAGGGGTCTTATAAATAGGGACGGAGGGAGTATTAAATTTTCTACTATACAATTTATCTCTTCCATTAATTAACTTCTTTCTCATTATCATTCTTATGTGTTTTGAAATAAATATAAGGGTGTGATTGGAAAAAAGAATTATTGATGCCTTTGACTTTTAAAGTCATAGATAAAAAAGAAATAAAAGTTTTCTCAAAATTATAATAAATTAAAAGGAAATGGAGAGAGTAACAATTTTTCTAAAAATGGAATATTAATTTCATTTCTTAATTTTTGTGATTAAGTAAAATTGTGACAGACTGTTAGGTAAAAAGGAATGAATGAACAATATAAATTGATGACAAATTTAATTATACTATTAACTAATTTAATCAAATCCTTTAATTCTTGTGAATTACTAAAAAGATTTTATAAAAAGGACTTGATTAAGTATTAAAATCTTTTTCTCAATTTTAAGTTAAGACAAATTATAAATTTTAATGATAATTTTATGACAGTATTTACACATAATATATTATTAACAAGGACTATCTAACTTTGTTGGTAATTTTTTTTAATCCTTTCCATTTAAACTATTTTAAATATTTTTGTGGTTACACTTCAAATATAATTCTGCCTACAAATTGAAAATATTTGTTTACCATAAATTCTTTTACAATCTTAGTATCTTACACAGACAAACTTATTATAACGTGTTTAGGTTTCTCTTTATATCAATCCATGTTCATTTAATATTCCGAGTCTTAATAAATTGAGTTAAACGTAAATTTGGCTTTTTTTTTTCCAAACGGTAAATTATACACACCATTAGACACCAAACAGTGATTGGTTGTAGTAGAATTGAGTTGTGGCCCTAAGCGGATTTTACCTGTAAGTTAAACCCATAACTATACTGTGGGGATTTTGGGTCAAAGAAAAAAAAAACACATTATTAGACTCTTGGCATATCCTTTTCTTTGTCAAACTCCATGGTATTTACTTTCATCATTTCTCCAAGTCCTTTACAAGTGTAATTAATTTGCACACTTCTTTAATTTGTGTGAGTTAATGACAAACTTGTATGGTAACAATGTGGTAAAAAAATTATTCAGTACTGTTCTCAGCAGAGTTATAGGACCGGTCTCATGTCCAGTCTAGTTTTTTATCTCGACCTTTCCTGCTCTACTGATAGGTATGAACCGAGGGATCCTTGTCCCCGAGGTGTCAACTTATAAGCTGCTCTCCCAACATCGCATGACCCACGTCCGCATATTTCCTAGACGTGCATAAAGCAACTTTTTCTCTAAGTAACCGCCCATCATTGGGTTATGGAGCATCGATCTTGGGCCTACTCGACCAGCCCCATATGTAGAAGAGTACACAGCCCCCAAAGCCTAAGCCTACTTGTTAGAGTAGCGCGTAAGGCTGAAGAGTTCCAGACTCAAAAGTTCTTGTATTGGGTATTACCTCTTTTCCTAATAGGTCTACCCGACCAGGGAAGTACACAGCCCCACAAGCCCAAGTCTACTCATAGAGTAATGCGCAGGGCTTGAGTTAAGTAACCTCTTTTATAAGAAAATGTAATCCAAACTATTTATTTTACTTTACTTTATTCTGAAAATAGAAAAAAAAACCCATTCACCGCTTTGACATGTATTTATTATTTGAATTGTCTTCATTATTATTTTTCTGAATCGTCGTCATTATTATTATTTCTCGAAAACATGCGGCTTAAAGAGCACGCTTCCCCTAGGGAAAAGGTATGTGTCGTTTGAGTACATATGCAGTGTTTTAACCTATCCAATGAAAAAAGGGGATTGTCATGTGTCACTTACTCCTATATTATGTCGTTTCATTTAGCACCAATTTTCAAGATTTTAATAGCCCTTCAAATTTGAAACCCTTAGATGAAGGGTCGCATTGTATAACAATTTTTTATATATATGCTAACTTCTCACTTTGCTGAGACAACTTACCGAAACACTCTCCTATTTTCTTGCTTCATCCTTTTTGCAAAATTACCTTAGCACTTGTCTTACTCTTCCAAGCTTTCTTCCCTTGTCGTACGCATTTCTTCCAGCCTACTCTATTCTCCAGGTATTACTTCTTCCTTCTTCGAAACATCCTTGCTTTTATGCTCCTTGTTCTGATTGATTGTTGTTTTCTTTTTGCATTACTTCATCTCTGAGTATCATCCATTTTACTTATCTAGGAATTCTTGCAATTCACAATGTCTGACTCTAGCGATTCTGAAAATTTATCCCATAGCGAATCTTTATTATCTGAGACCACTTGTAGTGAAACAGAAACTGATTCTATTTTTGACAATAGTGTTACTGAATCAGATTACTCTACCCATTCTAATGTGCCAACTAGGAATATTGAGCCCGTAATCGTTCTTGATGATGGAAGCTCTTCTGACTATAGTGAAAACACTAAAACCGAAAATCATCCTAATCCCTGTCAAGTTTACTACAGTTTTACTAATGAGGTTACTCGTCATTCTTCTAGGTATACTACCCTTCCCAGCATAAATACTTTTCGTAGAAAAGCTGTGATTACATCGTTTAATTTAGAAAATCAAATCCTGATAGAATACTGTGCCGAGAATGAGAAAGTGTGTGATTCGTTTATTGAAAATGATTCCCCCCTATATACTTACCTTTATGATACCTTTTTCACCAAACTTAATCTCCAACTTCCTTTTTCTGAATTTGAAAAGCAACTTCTGAATTTCATCAATATTCCCCCTTCACAACTTCATCCAAACAGCTGGGCCTTTGTCCGAGCTTATCAAATCATGTATAATTACTATGACCTGGTTCCAAATTTAGAAAAATTATTTTCCTTCTTTTAAGTCAAACTCCCTACCTCTGACGAACTCGGATGGATCTCCTTCAATAATATCCCTAAAAAAACGGGGTAATCACTGCATACACCTCCTTTTACAAGCAATGGAAATACAAATTTTTTAGAGTTCGTGGAATAGGAGTGTGTAGTAACTTGTTATTTGGTCCTGATGACAACCCCCATTTTCCTCTATTCTGGTCATTGGAACCCCATAGGGTTTCAAAAGTTAATCCGAACCTCCTCTACGACAAGGATAAGTTTGCTATTGAATGGTTAAGGGCGAGAAGTGTTATTGACTGCAGTGCCCTACTGGAGAACGAGGATAATCCTACTGGGCTTCAAGCGTTGCTTGGTATAGCTCGTTATATGATAATTTGTAACTACAATTATCATTATTGACTTTACCTGTAATGTAAATTGACCGCATACTTTTTCTGCAGGAACTATGCCTCCTAAGCCTCAAGCAACAAAAACAATGGATGAGGTTGCCATGCTGAAAGGCTTGAGAGCTCGGGAGAAGAAAAACAAAGCCTCCGAGAAGAAAAATACTGCCTCCACCGAAGTACAGGGTGGTTCAAAACCATTGAAAAACAAGGTGCCAAATCAACCATACCACAAGGTGGTTCTTCTTCCATGCCCCCTCAAAAGAAAGCCAGAACTGAAGAACTTGAACACCAATCCACACTGAAACAACCAGCTCCCCCTCCTACCAACGACCAAGATCAATCCACCAAACCTAATCCCACTTCGGTATTTGCCCCCGGACCTAGGACTTTATTCACTGACTTTGAAGGCACTCTCAATACCGAGGTGGGATCTATTTTCGACCGTCGATTTCCAATAGAGAATGTGGTTGAGAAGTATCTAAACAAAAAGGAATATAGAGCTAGAATCAATATGGTGGGTTTAAGGTGCGCGAGAAAGAAAATCCAGTCTGCAGGTGCCCAGTTGGCTTTCTTGGGCATGTGTATAGATCATGGCGTCGGTAACATGGAAGAGAAGATTAAAAAGTTGGTTTTCGCGAACAATCAATTAACAGAAAAGATACAGTCTACAGAAGCTTAATTGAAGAAATTTAATCAAATGAAAGAAAGTTTGAAATCTGCTGAAGCTGAATTGAAGAAGGTTGACCAACTGAAATTGAGTCTGAAAGCTGCGGAGGAAGAAATGAAGAAAGTTGACCAATTAAAAGTAAACCTGAAGACTGTTGAGGTTGAGAAAGCTGAGCTGCTTAAAGAGAAAACTACTTGGGATGAAAAATTAATCATTCTTGAAAAAGGTCATCAAGATTGAATTTCAGAAAAGGAGGCTACCATTCAACAACTGCTTGTAGAAAAGACTACTTTAACGGCTACGAACGAGAAACTTGAATCTGATTTGGTTGAAGCTCGAGCTGAAGTGGCCATGCAACATACTGCAGGCTTTGAAAAGGCGCTTTCTCAGATTCAATTTCTTCATCCTGACATTCAGGTCGGTGATATGGGAGTTTTTAAGCATGTTGTTGATGGTAAACTCGTGGACATGGTCGTTGATGATGATGATGATGAAAAAAAAGGGGAATGCCCCTATGACTTTGTGATTTCTTATTTTTATTTTTCTATGTTTTTTAAGGAAATATCCTAACAGAACCTATTTTGTCCTATCACATTATATAATCATTTCAGCATTATTTATTGTTTGTTGTTTATCTTTTTTATTCAGTATTCGATGCCCTTAGTAACTTAGAAAAATTCTCAAGTCGATGTCCTTTCTTAGGTCGACGTAGTCGAGTTACTAATGCCCTTTCTTGAGTTAGTAACTTAGAAAATTTTTAAGTAGATGCCCTTTCTTAGGTTGACGTAGTCGAGTTACTAATGCTCTTTCTTGAGTTAGTAACTTAGAAAGATTTTCAAGTCGATGTTCTTTCTTAGGTCGACGTAGTCGAGTTACTAATACTCTTTCTTGAGTTAGTAACTTAGAAAATTTTTCAAGTCGATGCCCTTTCTTAGGTCGATGTAGTCGAGTTACTAATGTTCTTTCTCGAGTTAGTAACTTAGAAAAATTTTCAAGTCGATGCCCTTTCTTAGGTCGACGTAGTTGAGTTACTAATGCTCTTTCTTGAGTTAGTAAATTAGAAAAATTTTCAATTCGATGTTGTTGACTCTTTGCAAATTCCCAACTGAATAAAGGAAAAGACAGGCCTTATTAAAAGCTCTTCCAATGTAGAAGAGAGAAGAGTACCCATCTTTCCAAATACATTAAATTCAATACCTTTTACATCTGACATACCTTTCTAACAAGATTCTAAGAAAAGACTAAATTGACTACATTTTTCTAAAAAACATCCTAAGAGAAATCAAAAAGCTTGACAAACAAACACTTTATTATTTCCTAATTCAATCCTACAGCAAAACATTAACCCCCAAGTCTTTTAGCTATGGTAAAACCTTAAATTACCAAAATTCCAAGCTCTGGGCACTTCTCGTCCATCTAAAGTTTCCAGCTTGTATGCTCCTTTGCCTTTTAATTCTTTGATCCGAAAAGGGCCTTCCCAGTTCGGTGCCAATTTACCTGTTTGACTATCTTTGGCTGCTCTCCTCATTACTAAGTCATTCATTCGGAAAGATCGGGGCACCATCCTTGAATTATGCTTTCTAGCTGCTCGCTCTTTACAGACCACTTCACGGATATGTGCTATCTCCCTGATCTCTTCTTTCAAATCCAAATCACCTCGCCGTCCTACTTCATTGTTCTCTTCTTGGAAATTTATAGCTCTTAAAGTAGGCTCCGCGATCTCCACAGCTAACATGGCCTCTGTTCCATATACCAAGCGATAAGGAGATTCACCAGTAGTGGAATGTGGTGTTGTATGATAAGACCACAGTACTTGAGGTAAATTCTCCACCCATCTTCCCTTTGCCTCATCCAACCTTTAATCCATTCAATATTACTTTGTTGGCTGCTTTCGCCTGCCCATTGGTTTGGGGGTGCTCCACAGACGAGAAAACCAGATGAATACCTAGGTTTTTGCGAAAACTTTAAATTGACTGCCCCATAAACTGGGTACCATTATCAGAAATTATTGACTTCGGAATACCAAATCTACATATTATTTTTTGCCAATAAATTTTTTTTAGCTTTTCTGCCGAGATGATAGCCAGTGGTTCAGCTTTTATCCACTTTGTGAAGTAGTCCACTCCAACTAGAAGAAACTTGAGTTGTCCCGGAGCTTGAGGAAAAGGTCCCAGGATATCTACGCCCCAAATGGCAAATGGCCATGGAGAATAAATCGAGCCAAGGTCAACTGAAGGAGCTTTATGAAAATGAATGAATCTTTGGAACTTATCACATTTTTTAACATACTCCATGCATTGCCTTCTCAACTTTGGCCAAACGTATCCTGCTCGAATTGTTTTTAAGGCCAAGGCTCCTCCTCCTATATGACTTCCACATATTCCTTCATGTATCTCCTCAATCACCTTCTGACCTTGTTCCTCCGTCAAGCACCTCAGTAAAGGGGTGGAAATTCCCCTTTTGAATAAGTTTACTCCGATGACTACATAATGAGATGCATTCCTCCTAATTTTCCCAGCTTCTTGTCGATGCTCTGGTAGATCATCATGTCTCGAGTACTTCAAAATAGGCTCCATCCAAGATTGTACTGCTTCTACACATCCGACCTCCATCCTTGCTTCAACAGTTGGAACAAGTAGTGTTTCTTGAATTACAGAATTGTTGTTGCCCGGTCACTTTGTACTTGCCAGTTTAGATAACAAGTCTGCTCTTGAATTCTGATCTCTTGGAACAAATTCCAATCTTGCTTCCACAAACTATTCCATCAACTGCTTTGTCAAAATTAAATATTTTGCTAGTTGCCCATCCTTTGCTTGATACTCACCATTGACCTGTCCGACTACCAACTGGGAATCACTTTTAATCTGAATACTTCTCACTCCCATTTCTTGAGCCAACTTTAACCCTGCAGCCAAAGCTTCATACTCAGCCTGATTATTACTAGCCTTAAATTCAAATCGTAAGGATTGCTCAATGAGCACTACCCCAGGCCCCTCCAAAATAATCCCTGCTCCGCTTCCCTTCATATTAGAGGCTCCATCCACCGATAAGATCCACCACTGCTACTGGTCATTAGTCGAACTGTCGGGAGCTGACAATTCCACTATGAAATCGGACAATGCTTGGGCCTGGATATGACCTTGTGGATGAAAAGTAATGTCATACTCCGATATCTCCACCGACCACTTCATCATCCACCCCGCTAAGTCTGGCTTCTGCAACACTTGCTTTATTGTTTGATCGGTCTTTATTATCACTTTGAAACTTTGAAAGTATTGCTGCAACTTTCGAGCTGTAGTCACCACCGCCACTGCTAGCTTTTCTATTTTTTGGTATCTTTTCTCAGGACCTTGAAGTACTTTACTAATGAAGTACACAGGTTTCTGTCCACCCTCTTGCTCTTGTACCATGGCTGCACTCAACTCTTCATCAATAATAGAAAGATAAATAAGTAGAGGAATACCTGGATGAGGCCTTACTAAGATCGGGGGCTGAGACAAGAAATTCTTTAACTGTTGAAAAGCTTCCTCGCACTCAGTCCACAAGAATCTTTCATTCTTCCGTAAGCACTTAAAAAATGGTAACGCCTTATCTCCAGATTTAGATAAGAACCTGGATAAGGCAACCATTCTTCCTGTCAGTTGCTGAACTTCTTTTATTATGGTCGGACTCCTCATCTCTATGATAGCTTTGCACTTGTCCGGGTTGGCCTCTATACTTCTCTCTGTTAGCATAAATCCTAGAAACTTCCCCGACGATACTCCAAATGCACACTTCTGAGGATTTAAACGTATCTGATATTTTATGATCTCCCGAAGACTTTCATCAGATCTTTTAAATGCATATCAAAATCTACCGACTTCACTATCATATCATCTATGTAGACCTCCAGGTTGCGACCAATCTGTTCTGAGAAAACCTTATCCATTAAGCGTTTGTAGGTAGCTCCTGCGTTTTTCAAGCCAAACGGCATGACTTTGTAGCAGTAATTGGAGTGCTTTGTCATAAACGTTGTTTTCTCCTCGTCCGTCGGGAGCATACGAATATAATTGTACCCCGAGTACGTATCCATCAAACTTAACGTCCTGTGTCCTGAAGTTCCATCCACCAATCTGTCAATATTAGGTAAAGGGTAGAGATCTTTTGGACATACTTTATTTAGATCTGTGTAATCTATGCACATGCGCCATTTCTCATTCGCCTTTTTCACCAGGACTACATTCGCCAGCCATGTAATACCTGACCTCCCTGATAAAATTTGCCCTCTTCAGCTTCTCAGTTTCTTGAGCGACCACTCTCCTTCTTTCTTCTCCTAGCTTTCTTTTCCTCTGAGATATCGGCTTGGCCTTTGGATTAATAGATAAGTGGTGGCAAAGAAAATCCATATCAATTCCAGGCATATTTGATGCCGACCAAGCAAATAAATCTTGATTTTGCCTAACCAGATCCACCAACTTTTCCAACATCTCCCCTGATAACTTAGCACAAAAACGAGTCTTTTTGTCCTCCTTATTGTCGACTTGTATTTCCACCAGGTCTTCCGTTGGTTGCGGTCTTCTATCATGAAAATCATCACAGGGGTCCAATTCTGCAAAGAAAACTTTATGTTGAGAACCCTGCTCGGTCCTGAAATCTGCCCAATTTTTCCTCCTTACTTTCATACTATCCCGATAGCACTTCCTTGCCACTTCTTGATCGGCCTTCACAACCCCAACTCCTTCGTTATCCAAAGGATATTTCATTGTCAGATGCACTGTGGATACTATTGCCCCCAAAGTGTTAAGAGCTGCTCTACCAATGATTACATTATAGGACGAAGTTGCATTGATAACCGGGTACTTTACCCGGACTGCCTTCTCATTTCCCTTTTCTCCAAAAGTGGTCAACAAGTCTACGTAACCTCTCACTTTGACGGACTTACCAGCAAAGCCCACCAAAGATCCTAAAAAAGGAAGCAACCACTCACTAGGAATCTGAAGTTTCTTAAAAGCCTCCAAGTAGAGGATATCCGTCGAGCTCCCTTGATCGACCAATACTCGTTGCACCTTATATTTTGCCATGCTCACCTCAATCACCATTGGATCATCCTGGTGCGGATGGACTCCCTCGAAATCCCTCTAAGAAAAAGAAATCGTCGGGTAACGGTCCCTCCTCTCGTCGACATCTGCCCCTATTGTCATGACGGCTCTGACATAACGCCTTCGAGCCGAACTAGTTTCTCCACCGCCAACGAATCCACCTGCGATTGTGGTTACCACGCCCCTTACGCCTTCATCTTTATCTTTCCAATCCCTATCATCATCTCTCCTCTTCTTAAAATCTTCATTCCTAGAATCGTATTGACATCAACTACCACATTCTCCACTTAGCTTTCTTTGTACATGTCGACCCAAGAAACCCTCCTTAATTAACCTTTCAATTTTATTCATCAAAGTCCAACAATTCTCGGTATCATGCCCATGAGCCCTATGATAGCCATACCATTTATCTGCATCTGGACCCTTTACTCCTTCTCCAGGTGGTGGTAACTTGATCAAATCTGATTGATAAACCTCTTTAAGAATTCTAGCCCTTGCTGTGTTCAAAGGTGTCAAACCTGTCGACCTCCATTTGCCTCCAACTCCTTCCCCACTAGAATGACCTTGGTACCATCTTCTCCCCTATTCTTCTGCTCTCCATGTTGACTTCTTGAAGTTTGATAAGCATGCCCCAGACCTCTGTGATTAACAGGACCCTTTCCTGTTTTGCGGGCGAGTTTGTCAGCATTACTTTCCTCCCCCTTTATATAACAGTCCGCCCTCTTTCTGATCTCGTCCATTGACTACGCCGATCTCTGCGCTAAGGATTCGTTGAAAGGGCCAGCTGGTTGGAGTCCCTCTTCGAATGCAGAAACCAAAAACTCTGGGTTAGGATTCACCACCAGTAACAACGCATCATTGAAGCGTGCCAAATAATCCATCAACGAATCGCCTTGCTTTTGTCTGACACTGAATAATTTCCCCAACGTCATCATCTTCAACTTCCGGGCTGAGAATTGCACTAGAAATTTTTTAATGAAGTCCCGAGTGCTCGTGATGGACGATGGCGGGAGATTTGAAAACCAGATCATCGCTGCTCCTGTGAGTGTGCCTGAAAACAGTTTGCACTGTAAAGCATCCTCTAACCCCCTTTTTAGCATCTGAGTCTTGAAAGTAGTAACATGAACTTGCGGGTTCGAAATGCCATCATACATCGGCAATGGGGGTTCCCGAAAGTCTGCCGGGAACATAGCACTAGCAATCTCTGTTGAAAAAGGATTAAAATCTCCCAAAGCTCCCTCCGGATCTTCATCATCATATTGTCTGCGAGACAAGCTATTGACTCGAGTCTGCAATTGCTGGTTCTGCTGTTGTAATTGCTAGTTCTGTTGCTGAATTGTCTCCATCCGCTCCAATATCTACTGCAACATTGGATTTGCTTCATTTCTATTCTCAATCTCTGGACCTTCGGATTTCGCAACATTGTCTTCTTGGCTTCTTGACCTCCTTATAGACCTTCTCGTAACCATGACAATAGATGATGGTCGGCGGGAATAGTTTTACCGTCTACCCACGGTGGGTGTCAATGTTCTCAGCAGAGTTATAGGACTGGTCTCATGTCCAGTCTAGTTTTTGACCTCGACCTTTCCTGCTCTACTGATAGGTATGAACTGAGGGATCCTTGCCCCCGAGGTGTTGACTTATAAGCTGCTCTCCCAACTTCCCATGACCCAGGTCCGCATATTGCCTAGACGTGCATAAAGCCACTTTTTCTCTAAGTAATCGCCCATCATGGGGTTATATATGGAGCATCGATCTTGGGCCTACTTGGTCGGCCCGATATGTAGAAGAGTACAAGCACTAATATTTAGTGTGTGTCTGGCTTAATTTATTTTAAAATTAGTTTTTATAATTTTAAAAAATTTAAAAAGGGTTATTATTTAATTTGAAAATAAACTTTTCCGTGCTTTAATGAATCATAACAATTTTTTTTATGAATGAATCATAACAACAATATATAGTGATATATATCAAACTCTTTTAAATACAAGAATTTTGTTTTAAATTAATTTGACGTCAACTCAAATTGAGAATGAATATATATTTTTTCATAATAAATTTCAATTTATTATGAATAAATCATGTGTGTTTGATTTGGTGTTTAAACTAATCAACTTAAGTTTAAAGAAATCCTCAACACAATTATTTTTAGCGTTTGCAATATGATTTTATCACGTTTCAACTTTCAATATACACCGTTTAAGAAATTGAATATTAAAAGTTTATTTTATTATGATACTTGAACTTGATCCAAGTACTCATGAAGTATATCAGTGATGAGCATCATAGTCTTGAAACTTTGTAAACAAATTATTGGAACAAGGAAATGGAAAGGGAGGAAAAGGAGGAGAAATGCGTGACCCGACCCATCCATGATCCATCCCGTCTACTTGCTTGAGTTGCTTCTACCTGATAGATATGGTTAGTATGCGCGACCAATCATGGGAGCATAAAAGACACTCACTCCATGATCGTACACGTTTTACAAAATTAGAATCTTTTCTTAAAATCATAATGGTATTGTACACAACGCAACACAACCTGTGCTGTGAATTTCACGCACTGATTGTGGTTGTGGATGGCCCCCCTTCTTCCTTCTCGTACTATTGTACCCCTTCACCTTTTGTCGACATATCTCTGTAGTTTAGTTGGACACTTACACCTCTTCATTTTAATTTCACACTCACACTTGTTATTATAATTTAAATAAAATATTTTTAAATATTTTTAAAACCGGATAAATCATTAATTAAAGTAATAAAAATATTAATTAGTTCGAAATTTAATTTATCTATTTAATAATAACTTAATTTGTATATATGTGTATATAATTAATATTAAAAAGGAAATACTAATATAGAATATATAATATGCATTTATAATCAAATAGTCTAAAAATACAATAACGTTCCTAATATAGTAACTTTGATAAGTATATAACATTGACAACTATAATATCATATCAACTCTTTATAATACTGCCTCCGGTCCTATATATAAGAAACAAAAGTGAAAACTTTTTTGTTCCTATATATAAGAAACATAGTACTATTTTTAGTTGCATTAATTGTTAAATACCTTATATGCCCTTAAGTTATTGTGAGTAGTTAAAGAGGTACCCACTCATTTACTCATTTAATACTAAGGGTATTTTTGAGAAAAAAATAAATTCGTAGCACTATTAATTACCACTAACAAATTCCAATGCATTTCCTTGGTCTTGATGATTTTAGTCTAATGTTTCTTATATATAGGACCAGAGGTAGTATTTTGGAAGTCGATGATTCACTCTCTCAATTAAAAAGTCTTCTGTCACTTTTTCTTTTCTTTCACTTTTTCACACACATTCTTTGTTTTCAATCACATAAACTCACGCTTGAATAAGGAACATCCATATCATGGTGGGGTTAACTCTTCTTATGATTTTTTTCATATGCAAGACTCGAATTCGAGACCTTGCTTAAGGGAATTAAGCATGTACCACCTGAATCAACCACTCGTTGATTAAAATAATTGTCTTTTAGTATAAACAATTATCCCTATTACAGATTAATTATACTATAATATATTAAATTTAAATTATTCATTTTAAATCTAGCATGTAATTCATATTTTAATGCATTTAATTTTTATATATATATTATAAAATGTATATTAAAATATATTAATTATATAAAAATAAATATTTTTCTGTACTGCATGAAATAAAATCCTAGTAATATACTAAACGATGACATTGTGTCTTAAAAATTAGGCATGGTTACTAATTGGAATAAGGGCGAGTTTTGCTATATTGTCTCCACCCCACAAAAGGTCGAGCAGGTTGGGAGCTGGTTTAAAGGAAGATATGTTTGAAATTATGAAACTCTTTCTCATTCTCACAAGTTCCATGTCAGATTCGGGGAAACCTGTGTGTAAATCTCACCCTACTTTAGTTTTTTATTTTAATAACTTAAATGCATATTTTTAAATAAGTCATATTCATCTAATACATTCTAATTCATATAATATATAAAAATACTAAAAAATAAAAAAGTTAAAATTTATATCACATTTCAAGAAAATATATGTAAGCTTATTTTTATTATTTAATTATAATATCGGTTGTGGCAGTACTTGCAATGTACCCTAAACTCGCTTCCATCCCCTGTCAAAATAGGTCAAGTCAGATTTTCCTTAAACCCAATTAAAATGAGTTTTCCTCGTCAAAGTCGAGATGAGGGCAGATTGGTACATATGGATTCAGATTTGACTATTCTATTAAAAGAATCTAAAAAAGATACTGTACATTGAAGTATTCTTTTAAAAATTTAATTAATCTAAACTTGTTTGATTAGTTCTCTGGATTAGTTTTTACTCATTTTAGACTAATTTCTCACAATTTATTTGTTGATATGATTTTATAAATTGAATATAACTTATCTTACTAGGATAAAGCCAATCAGCCTAGTGGAGAGACTCTAGAATGACGCAATCTACCCCTAAATTAAGAGTGTGGTGTAGGGATGACAATTGGGCCTAAGTCCATCAGGCTCTCGTAAAAGTTACTTGCAATTTAAAGGGTAAAAGCCCACTAAACGGGTACGGGCACGAATACTGGTAAAAGCCTATAAAATTGTAGCCTTGTGCATAAGAGAACAAAATCCTAATGGCTTCAAGCCTAGCTACAAGAGCAAATGTTTCAATAAAATCAATACCTTCTTGCTGATTGTAGCCTTGTGCAACCAGTCTGGCCTTGTTTCTGAAAACCTTGCCATCTTCATCCAACTTGTTTCTAAACACCTATTTGGTTCAAATAATAGTTTTCCCATGGAGTTTAGGAACCGAAGTCCAAACATCACTCCTAGGAAACTGATTCAGCTCCTCTTGCATGGCTAGGATCCACCCTTCATCATACAGAGCTTCATCAATGTTCTTAGGTTCAATTTCAGACAACAGTGCAAAATTGTTGACTTCTCTAAATCTTGATCTTGTTATCACTCCTTCTGAAGCATGACCTATGATTTGCTCTTTAGGATGATGAGGCCTATATCTCCAAGTATTTTTAAATGAAGATGTGCCTTCAGTCTGAGACACAACATTGGTTGTCTGAAGTAGTTTGGTTTCAGATGGTCTTTCAGACATAGGTTCAGAAAGGTCTTCAACTTTGGTCTGATCAGATTGATGGTTTAGATCCATACCTGCAAAGTCATCTTCAAGTCACTATCAGTCTTTTTCTTGTCATTGAATCTTACATGGATTGATTCTTCAACAGCTAAGGTTCTAGAGTTTTAAACTCTATATGCCTTAGAAGTTTCAGAATATCCAATGAAAACTCCTTTATTAGACTTAGCATCAAATTTACCAATATCTTCTTTTGTATTGAGTATAAAACATTCACATCCAAAGATATAAAATATGATATGTTGGGCTTACTTCCTCTCCATAATTCATAGGGAGTCTTTATAAGAATTGGTCTTACAAATATTCCGTTTTGAAGGTAACATGTTGTGTGAACAACTTCTGCTCAGAATGATTTAGGAAGAGTACTTGAAATGGGCATGGTTCTTCCCATTTCGTGCAAACTTTTGTTCCTTCTCTCAACAACCCCATTTTGTTGGGGTGTTCTAGCCACAGAGAAATTATGAAAGATTCCATTCTCCTCATAGAACAGTCTGAAGTTTGTGTTTTCAAATTCTCCTCCATGATCACTTCTAATTGCAAAAATACATAATCCTTTTCATTATGTACCTTATTGCAGAATATTGTGAAATTCTCAAAAGTCTCATTCTTGCTTTTGAGGAATATCACCCATGTGTATCTAGAATAGTCATCAACAATGACCAAACCATATTTCTTTCCACTAAGACCTTTTGTTCTAGTTGGAGCAAACAAATCAATGTGAAGTAGTTCCATAGGTTTTTAGTGGATACAACATTCTTGCTCTGAAATGAGCTCCTTAATTATTTCCCTTTTAGACAACTATCACATAAAATATCATATTTGAATGAAAGTTAATTTGGGTAATCCTTTAACAAGATTATGTTTTGTTAGCTTTGAGATTAATCTCAAGCTGGAATGCCTAAGTCTTTGATGGAAAATCTGTTTTTCATCCTCAACTGAGAGAAAACATTTCATATTTTGATTTGCAAGTTCCTCTAGATCAATCTTATACACATTATTGTGTCTCTTAGTAGTAATGAGGATTTGATCATCAAAGTCTTTGACTATGCATCCATCCTTGGTGAAGGATACTACATAACCACTGTCACATAATTGACTTATGCTTAGTAGGTTGTGCTGAAGTCCTTCAACAAGTAAAACATTTTTAATAGAGGACAGAGGTGTCATACCTACTGTACCTACTTCAGTGATCTTCCCTTGTTGATTTCCACCAAAGGTGACCACTCCATCAGCCTTTGGTTTAAGGTTTTGGATCAAAGACCTTTCACCCGTCATGTTTTGCGAGCAGCCACTGTCCAGGTACCATTTGTGGTGTTTCCTTTGTCATGTTAAACACATATGTAACAAGAACAATCAAAGATTTAGGTGCCCATAGCTTCTTGGGTCATTTCTTGTTAGCTTTGGGTTTTGCCTTCCCTTTGTGCTTGCATTTAGACACATGGTGTCCAGGCTTGCCACAATGAGAACAACCTTTACCTTTCTTGAAAGCCTTTTTGGGATTTTTAACTTTAGCATTAGAGGAGTCTGATGATTCACTTTCAGAGTATTCTAGCCCGCGCTTGTTATTGGAACCTTTCTGAATTCCTAAAAGTTTATTCAGGTTTTCAGTTCCTTTAACAAAGTTACAAAGGTCTAAGGTGAAATCAGAATCAGATTGAGGTCTTACCCCAGAGTCTGAGTTGTCTGAATAGGGCAATCTTGCCATCAGACAGAGGTTTACTTCTTCAGTTGACTTTTTTCCCTCTTCTGAAGTTGAGTCATCAAGGTCTTCCCAGGTTTCCATCAGCCCCTTCTTCTTCTTGAAGGTAGGCTTCTTTAGCTTGGAACAGTCAACCTTCATATGACTTGATTGTTTACATTCATAACAAATGATTTTGTTAGTATTAGAAGCTTCATTACCCGACTTAGCATTCTTGCTTCTGTAGGGTTGATCCTTTCTGAACTTTCCCTTCTTTTGGAGCATCCTTTTGATCTTCCCACTCAGCAAAGCAAGATCATCATCTTCAGAACTTTCTTCAGATTCTTCATCAACGTATGAAGTTTCTTCGGCTTGCATGGCTTTCATGGCTCCATGCCTAGTCTGTTTGGCCTTGGTGTTCAGTGCCAATGACTTTTTCTTGGATACATCCTCACCAAGTTCTAACTCATGGACCTTGAGAGATCCCAACAGTTCCTCTATTCTCAGGGTAATAAGGTTTTTAGCCTTCTGAATAGCAGTAACCTTGGGTCAGCAAGCCTTGGGTAGACTTCTTAGAATTTTTCGATTATTATCTCCAGATTCATGAGTTCTTCCTAGAGACTTCACTCTATTTGTTATTGTCTGAAACCTATAAAACATCTAGTCAATGGTTTCTGACTCATGTAGGAAAATACTAGAAAAGGGGTTGAATAGTATTTTTATAAACTTTGCAGTTTTCTAGAAACCTTTTTCGTAAACTGAGTTTTCAAGCTTTCAGACATGTTTCAGAAGCTGTCTGAAATATTATCCTTCGTCTGAAATACTTCAGACAGTGAATCTGAAAATAATTTTCTTAAAGGATTTTCACAATTGTTTATGATAATTTAGTTTCAGAACCCTCTTCTCGTTAGATAAAAATTCATTTAAAGAGATAAGGGATAGAGAAGCACTCAACCAAGATTTATCCTCATTCACTCACTACCACTGGGATAAGGTGCTTACTTCTATCTATGGAGTACCTTCACGTAGTAGGGAGAGCAGGAGGTACCCTTGTTCTAGGTGGTGGTCTGATGTGTGGAGTGTTGAGGAGGGGGAGAGTGTCGTTGTTAATTGGTTTTCTAAATCTTGTGTAAGAGTGGTGGGGAATGGGCGAGGTACACATTTTTGGAGAGACCCTTGGTATACTTCAATTCCATTTTGTGAGAGGTATAATAGACTTCTTTCTATCCCTTTGAATAAGGAGATTTCAATTGCTGATTTCTTTGGTAGTAGTGACGGTGGTGGAGAGTGGGGGTGGGGTTGGAGAAGATAACTATTTCAATGGGAACAGTCTCAATTGGTTTTGCTTTTGTTAGATTTACCTCAGTTTCAGGTTCATGATCGGTTCGACGACTCTTGGTTATGGAAACCAAACCCAGAAGGCTCTTATCCTGTTTCCTCTGCATATCAAGTCATTGCCAACTCTACTATCTATGCAGAGATACCTTTGCATAAGTTTATCTAGTTCTCGTTGGTGCCGTCAAAGATCAATTTTTTTGCTTGGAGGGTGATGCTAAACAGGATTCCTACTAAAGATAACCTATTGAAGAGGAATATTCTGCTAAACAGGATTCAAAGGCGGGATGTATGTGGTGTAACCAAGAGGTGGAAAGCTCTCAACACTTATTCTTTGAGTGTCATTTTGCTTATAAGGTTTGGATGCTTTGTTTAGGCCGGTGGTGGTTTGATTCTGCTCTTCCTAATTTGTTTAATGCGCATTTGGAACAATTTTTGGGTCTCCCCCATTGTGCCCAAAAAGTGCGGTATAGGTGGGCTATCATCTGGCTTACGGTGCTTTGGAGCCTTTGACTTGCTAGAAATGATGTTGTTTTTTCCTCTAAATATTTATCTCCCACAGATTTATTGGAGTTAATACAGTTGCGTTCGTTGAAATGGTTTAAAGCCAAGGATGTTACGTTCCAGTACCACTATTCTTCTTGGCTAATGGCAGTATCTGCATGTTTCAATTTTCATTAGGATAACTTTTGGTTGTGTGGTCTGGTGTGGTTGGGTATTTTGCTGGTTTTCTGACTACTCTTTAGGTTGTTTGTTTATTTTTCACTTTCCCCAAGGTTTGGTGTGTCCATAACTTTACTTGGTTTTGTGAGGTCTGCTACATTATATTGGCTTTGTATCTTTTATTTTTTATTTGGGTTGTGTAAGGGTGCTGCTTTCCAGGTGTACTCTTTAGTTATTGGGGTTGTTTCTTTGTAATTGGTTTTAATCTTGTATTTTGGGTTAGAGCACCCATAGTGCTCTCATTAATATATTTTTCTTATTAAAAAAGCATGTGGTTAATGATGAAAATCAAGATTACGGGAAAATTCGTAAATAACACATGCATGATGTAAATAGCAAACTGAAAATTGATTCATCTCATTCTAGTATATATGTCTAACAGATGTTATCTGAATTTCAAAATTTGATCATTCTTTGAGAGTGTGACTTACGTAGCGTCACTTAGGGCCCGTTTGGTGCACATGATATCATATTTCGTGTTTGATGCACACCAGAATAAGAGGCATATAACATTATTTTATCTTATCATACTTTTGAAATGAACAGATGATGATAGGATAAGATATAAAAAATATTAATATGATAAAATTACCCTTATTATAAAATTAAATTATTTTTTTCAATAAAGCATACATGAATAAAAATTTATTTATTTATAAAAAATATTTAAATTTAATAAAAAAAAGAATAAAATTATTAAAAATAATATCAAAATTATTATAAAAAGAGGAGAGAGGGGGAGAGAGAATGGGTGGAGAGAGGACAGAGAGAGAGGAGAGGGGAGTGGAGTGGAGAGAGGAGAGAGGGGGGTAGGGGGAGGGGAGAGAGGGGAGGGGAGGGGGAGAAAGAGAGGGAGGGAGGGAGTGGAGAGAGGGGCACAAGAGAGAGAGGAGGAGAAAGAGGGAGAAAGAGAGGAAGTGGAGAGAGAGGAGAGAGAGGGGAGCAAGAGAGAGAGGAAAGAGACAGGAGAGAGGGAGGAGAGAGGGGAACAAGAGAGAGGAGGGAGAGGGAGAGAGAGAAAGAGATGACAAATGAGGAAGAAATTTTTTTATCTTATCTTATCATATCCTATCACTCCCTAACTCAGTTCCCCCTTAGGATAAGAATTACATTAGAAGGAAATGATAGGATAAGCAATATGATAAAGTTATCATATCCTATTGGTGCAACAAACACATGATAAGTGATAGGATATGATAAAGTTATCATATCATGTCCATTATCCTGTACACCAAACGAGCCCTTAACCTTTATTAACACATGCTATGTTTATTTACAAGTTTAAAATGTTTGTTTAAACAAATCCTCTAATTTCTTGTTGGGATCAGGTGTTTTTTAAACAATTTTTTTTAATATAATGCGTTGTTTATAAAAAAGATTTGTTTAAAAAACACTTGATCCGAACAAGAATTTAGTAGATTTTGATTAAATAAATAAAAATAAAATTGTGGGAATTAAAAAATAAGAAAATTAAAAAGTCATTCAATAGTGAAAATATATAAAGTAAATTTATAATATTCTTGCATTTGCTATATTAAATAAGTGCATGTTTAGTAAACGTTTTTTTCTTGAGAGGAAATAACCTTTTATTTTAAAAGTAATCTCTTGCAAAAATTTGATTATTTTCTTTTAACTAAAACATAAGTTAATAGTAGTGAAATCAGACTGCTGATGTACGTGGAGATAAAGTTTATACTATAATTTGTGAGAGTTATGCTATACTAGCTAGCCATTTCGATCTGTATTCATTTTAAGGTCTAATACAGAACATATTGAACAATTAAATGACTAAATCATCCATTTTGAGTAATTAATAACTTAATTGTAATAATTAATAATTAGTACCTACTGTTGACAATGTAAATAAATTTTACCCAGAGGCACTTAATCATATTTCACTATCTTACCACATATAATAATACAGCATTATTTTTTAAAATTAAAGTATGATATAAAAATGATAATAAATTATAATTAGACTTCTATGCACAACTTAATTATTTACATTGTCAATGCATCGTTGTTAAAATCGGAATGAAAATATATTATATTTTCAAAGATAAATATCTCATGATACTAAATATTTTTTAAGTGAAATTATCTTGTATGAATTCCAAAAAGTGAAGTAAATTAACTTAAATTATTAATTAAAAGTCTGAGAAAATTATAACAACAAAAAATTTAAAAAAACTAATTTTCATTATTAAGACAATTGATTTATATAATATTAGTGTTCTATTAATACAATGTACAGAAAATATATCTATTTTTATATTATTAATATCTTTAAATATAAATAATTTTTTTAATAAAAAATTAATATATTAAATTATGAAGTATATGTTGAATTTAAAATGAATAATTTAAATTTGATTGTAAATATTATAGTATAATTAGTTTGAATTATGTATATAAAATGAATTTAATATATAAATATTAAGAGATAATTAATTTAAATTGGGATTTAATTTGAATATATTTATTAAAGGATAATTATTTTGAATTTTAATTGTTAATTCATAAAAATCTTTTATTTCAATCATATTGTTCAACAGCAATAATATTTCATATAATTTAAAAATTATTATATCATTTTATATAATTTAAATTTATAAATACTAATCAACTGTATCTTATTATTCAAGTTTTTAAATTCAATCATTTATAATAATAAGAGTTATATATTATTAAGTACTAATGATAAAGAATTTAAATTTAATTTAAAAATATTTGAAATAGGAAAAAAGGTTAAACATTAGACTCCCATTTAGATTTAAAAATATTAATTTTTTAAAATATTGATTTAAATTAACGATAAAAAATATTTCCAATGGAAAAACTTAGAGAAAAACAATGAGGAAAAACTAAAGTGATGCTTTGTAAGTTAAAAGAGTTGAGAAAGTGAATGTTTCTCTGTAAAATGAAGTTTTAAAATTAAAATACAGAGAATTATTTTAAATATACAAATTAAGTTAATTCAAACATCCTACAAAAAAAAGTACCAAACATGTAGCATTACCTTTTATTTTGTTCTCTTGAGAGCTACAAGCCTACAACTCTGGACTCTGGTTTGAAGTGATTTCTTACATCACGATGCTAATATAGGAATCACTTTTATTGCTCCTAGCAAAGTGATGAGTATCAAAGTAACATTACTCTAATAGGAGTACAAATCCTTAATTAATGAGCATTTTAAGGAATCATCACATGATGATTATTGTTATTATAAACTTTTGGAGTCAATTCAAGCGGGACCCGAAAGCAATGGCATCGTATCGCAAAGGCGACGTTGTAGGGTATGCTTTCCGACAGAAGCAGGTGGCCCATTGGCCCACGTGTCATTTACCCTGCGCCTGCGCGTGTTACTGATAGCTCTCGCTGGGAATGTGCGGACCACACGAATCTTAATTCTTCACACAAACACTACTGGCGTCTTAAACATACGGACTCATTTATAAATAAAAATAATAATATTTATATTTATTAAAAAATTAGTTAAATTTATTTAATTTTTTAGATTTTACTTAAAAAGTAATTATATTGTTTAAATTACTTTACATTTAATTTTATTAAAACTCGTTTCAAGTGGACATACTTTCTTTCTATTAACACGTGATTAATTAAATAGAATAGTTGAAAAATAAAATATGAATTAAATAAAAGATAATTTATGATGATATTATATTAAATAAGGTGAAATTAGTTAACTCTTACTTATATTTAATCCACCATAGATAGATGTTTTTTTTTGTTTATAATTGAGTACGGAGGGAGTACTTATTAGTTACTACTAATATTTTAAAATAATAAATATTAAATGAAAATTAAAATTTGTTAACTTGTTGATACTAGTATTTTTTTATATATAATAGTGATGATGAGGTTTTAGTTTATGATTTCATGTATATATATACTTCCAATTCTCTTATATATTCAATTCTAATAGCTTAATAATACTGATATATATTAATGTTATTATGTTTTAATAAATATTTTTTAATAGCAATCAGCAAGACCCAATTCTTGAGGTTCTTGTTGGGCTTTGAACAACTTGTATGGAGTTGCAAAAGCTACATCCATGCACATGCCTAAAATCAAATACTACAGTTTTGGGTCAAACAGTTCCATTGCTGCACACAAAGATGTCATGGCGGATAGTTGTGACATTTTCAAGAATACTGTTGAAAACTAACAGCGAAGTGAGCGAACAACAGTCAATTCCGCAAACAATCAAATTAAAGGGTTCCGTTTCAAGCTTCAACCTTTGAATTTTCCAAGCCTCTTTCCGTGATTGATTTTCCTGGCTGCGTATTTTTCTCGTTTGAGAAATGATTAATTTTTTATACAAAAAGTTTATACACCATATTTTGTAAAACAAAATGAGAGATAGTGAAAAGAGTGAGAATTATCAGATGTGATAAGTAATAGACGTTGTAAAACATGTACAACATACAACATAAAGAGAGAAAAAAAGAAAATAGAGATACATGTGGAATGTGATGAGTGGTGAGATAGAAAGAGAGAAAAATATATTGCATAAGTTGTTGTATGTTTTATTGTTGTATGAATTTGATATCTCTAACGATCTGTTTGGTTGAGGAGAAGTTTGGGAGGAGAGAAGAGAAATAGGGGGAATAAAAATGAGAATTGGGTTTGGTTGATCAGTGGAAATTAGGGTAAATGGAAATTGACAGAGTTGTATTTCTAGTATGCAACTTTCTTCTCTCATTAGTGAAGAAATGTGTGGAAATGACATCACACATGAAAGAGAAGGAGAAAAGGACAAATTTGTTAGTGGTAGTTTCTCACTTTCTTGCACAAAGCATAGTGATAATGAGGGTATTTTAGTCTTTATCTATTATAATCTAATTTCTTTGACTCCTATTTCTCTCCTACCAAACAACTCAATTTCTTCATTATTTCTCACCAATTTCTCTCTACTAAATTTCTCTTTTTTCTATTTCTCTCTACCCTATTTCTTTCCACTCTACCAAACACACCGTAAGTAATATGATGGATAGAGATAAAGAGAGAAAAAATATTGTATGAGTTGGTATATATATATATATATATATATATATATTTGTTGTATGAATCCCTCTAGTCCTAATTTATAAGAATTTTTTAGGGTGGGTCTGGGTCCTTTTTATAAGAACATTTTCAGATCGTTTTATGCATTAATTATTTTTGGACAAAAATACCCAATTAGTGGAGGTGGGTGAGTAATTAATTAGTAGAGGAAGTAGTATGACACAATGGAGTAATGAAAGAGAGAGAGAGAAATGAGTCTCAATAAATACAAGAGTAGTTCTGGAAATATGATACACATTCATGATAAATTTATTATAACCAACTAAATTAACTAACTTGCTTAATCCGTGTGAAGTAGTTAAAAGGTTCTTAATCTGATGATTTATTGTCACATCATTTAATGAGAATGACACCTTACGTGCTACTATCTTTGGTCCTATATATAAGAAACAAAAATAAAAACCTTTTTGGTCCTATATATATATGAAACATAGTACTATTCTTAGTTGCAATAATTGCTAAATACCTTATATACCCTTAATTTATTATGAGTAGTTAAAGAGGTATCCACTCATTTACTCATTTAATACTAAGGGTATTTTTGAGAAAAAATTAAATTCATGGCACTATTAATTACCACTAGCAGATTTCAATGCATTTCCTTGGTTTTGATGATTTTAGTCCAATGTTTCTTTATATATAGGACTAGAGATTGTATTAAACTCATTAAATAATGTGACAACACATGGTAATGTAAAATTTGTATATACATCAAAGATATATCAAAATCCTAAATGTTTTCTATAGTGTACTTTGGTGAGGGAACAAGATCCTTGGAGATACCATAATACCATTATAGAAAAAAAATCAATGAATTAGGAATGTGGTAAAAACGATTTTAATTAATTAGGAAATTCAAGAAGTATAAAGTCATTGTTGAAAATATTTATATAATACAATACATAAATGATAGGATAAAATGTTTTTATCCTTTTAAAATGATCTAATTTTGATTTTGATTCTCATATTTTTTTATTTACATTCTATTAAAATTTATATTTATGAAATTATCCTTGTTTGTGAAATGATCACCGAAAAGATTACCATATAATTAATAGACATTAATATCTATATATGACAATTTTTTAGTTTGTAATATCAATAATAAAAACATTTTTTTTAATTTTAGGAGAATACAAATGAAAAAGAAATTTTTATAAGAATTAAAATAAAAACTCATTTATTATACCAAAAACATATTTTACTCTAAATAATATAAGAGTTTTATTAGTCTTAAAAATTGATGTTAAGAACAAAAAATAGAAATCTTTTACAAAAATTTTCCACTTTTATATTCTTAATATAAATATAAATAATACCAAAACCATGATGTAAATTTTTTTTTTTTTTTTCTCAAAAAATGTCATAAAAATACTAATTATTAGTAACATTTAATAAAACAAAACATACAAGAATCCGAGAGGAATCTCCACAATAATTAGAACTAAAGTGTAATTTAACCGTACCATCTTAAGTACTTTCATAACGACACCAGCATTGTAATTATCTAAATCTAATGACAGATTAGAGCACTAAAGTGTTTCCAACTCGTTCAGATTTGTAACCCAGGCAGTGGAACAAGAAACGACAGGAGTTGAAAACAAAATAAATTAAAACTAGGATGAAATTATTAAGAAAGAAGAAACAAACATAACATTAATTATACGAATAAATTAGTCTGAGCTATGAAAGGACTGATAAGGGATGGTCATGGTGAGTATTTAATAGCAGAGAGGTTAACTTTTTTATGCTTCAAATGAATATATATTCAAATGTAAGTAGCAACCCTTATGAAATAGTGATTATATTTTTTTCTTCTCAAACTCTTTTTTTTTTTTTTCTTATGAAATAGTGATTATATTTTAGACTCCAGAGTTAATCTTGGCAAGGAAATATCGTAATGTTTTTCTCTCACACAAAGGGACATACACAAAAGTTAAATTGCACATGTAAGTGAAATACAATTAAATAAAACCCTTGTTATTAGTACGGGTAATTTGTCTTTGTCTAATGGATACCATTCTTTATTGTAGATGGGTCTGGCATAAGGTCTACAAATACGTGGCCATTGAGGGGCACATTGTCCTAGTCACGGAGAAAGTAATAATTTACCACATCTATGATCAAGATCACGTGCAAAGCACGATATCCATGGAGAACAGACAAAATAGATTCATTTACTTTTTTTTTTTCTTAATCAGAAATGAGCAATCACTCATGAGGTGAAGATTCTTGGTAATTATGAAAATATACTAGTTTCACATAAAAAGGTTTGCAATTATGAGATTGAGGATTTTGATAAAAAATGGTCCAACCAAATTTGCTATCCGTGGGGAAACTCTTACTTCTTAAGCTGTTTGTTTGTGGTCCGAACTATATTATTAATCATCCTAAATCCTGTGACAATAATTACCATAACACCCAGTTTCCATAGGTCAAGGTTTGGTCCATTCCTCTTATCCTTTCATATTTTGACAACTGACATTTACCTTTAAAAAGGCATTAATATATAATTTAATATATTTTTTATGTACTTTTTGTTATTGGTTAAAATTTATTACTACCACATCATTGGAATATATAAGTCTCACTTTGTTATTTAATAAAATTCGTGTCCATTTATTAAAATTTAGGTAAATTTCATGTAACAATATGTTGAAAAGAATATATATATTACTTATATCAGTAACATTTATCAGATCCATATCCTAGGATAGGGGTCCTATTTCACAATTTTAATTCTAACGACACCCTATCACGCATAAAATGTGTAGGAAATAGCATTGTGCACTATTTCATTTATCTTTATATTGTAATTTTCTCTCAACTTGCAAAGCTGGGATCACAAAGCATTTAATTTTGAGGTTGATCCAAGAACGTGCACACTCAACAGAAAGACACAGATGGCGAAACCAACATTAGCCCTGAATTCAAGTGGCTTACCTGTTCCTTTGTTTTCAAATATAAAAATCCATAAGAAAAATGGAGATAGATGATAAATACGGACAGGGTGTTGACTCCTGATATGTGTGCTTAATTAGGCCAAAATTAGAAGAGAAAATACCATGTTGAGAGTGGTACTTTCCCTATAGAGTCCTTAAACTAGCAAACAAAACGATAGGAGTCCTGAAGGCTCAGAACAACTTGAGGAGAGCAGGGTATAAATTTCTTAATCAAGAAGATTGATGTTAGAGTCATTTTAAAGACATGTTTTGACGTATTATATCACAAATCGGAGCAAAAATTGCAGTTGATCAATTTGGGGGAAACAAATCAAACAACAGCCTAAAGAAAGGGCCAAAAGATCCTCCACTTAGTCGCCATCACTGGGGTCGCAGATTCAACAGAACCTTTTCAGGATTTATATATCTGAATGAGAAGTACTTTTAAAATTCTAGGAAACACAGGTGGTAACAACTGAAGCTGTTTATATACAAGTTAAACAACTTTATGTATAAAAATAACAAGACTACATACATCAAAGACCCAGATGACTCTTTTAACCATTTCCTATCATATATCTACTATAATTTGAAGCGGCAAAGAAGGAAGAAAAAAAAAAACTTTGGGGAGCTGCAATCGTCATCTTCTCCTTCTTTCTTGTCTGTTACCCAAACAACCCTCTTTAATTTTCCGGACTTTGTTGCCTAATGCTTGCTCAACTCAGGGGCTTCTTTAATGCTCATCTCTACCATTTCAACAGCATTAAAACCTTCATCTTCGGTGGCTATGGTAGATTGAGAATCCATCCCAGACCCCGCTTGGATTTCCTTGAACATTGCCATGACTTGAATCATTGTAGGTCGCCGCCAATGTCTATCATCCAAGCAAGCACAAGCCACCTTTAAGTGCTGCAAAAGCTCAATCTCTAGATTGGGGTCTTCTTTCATGAGCTCTGGGTCAAAAACATCACTTATTTTCAGTTTTGCATGTTGTTTCACCCACCCCACAAGATTGTTATCACCAAAATCAGCCGAGTCCGTTGGCCTTTTCCCTGTCAGCAGCTCCAGCAAAACAACGCCGTAACTATAAACATCACCTTTAGTAGAGCATCTGAAGCTCTGGTAGTACTCGGGAGGAACGTAGCCCGGTGTTCCTGCTAGTGTGCTGACGCTCAAATGGGTATCCATAGCACTCATCAGCCTAGCCATTCCAAAATCAGAGACCCTGGCTTCCAGATTTTCATCTAGCAACACATTGCTTGATTTCATGTCCCTGTGAATGATGTGGGGGATACAATTGTGGTGAAGAAAAGCCAATCCCCTAGCAGCTCCAATTGCAATCTTCCTCCTCACTGCCCAGCTCAGCTTGATCCCTGCTTTCTTCGGGTCATGCAGAACATCTTCTAGACTTCCATACTTCATGTACTCATAAACCAAGAGTCTTTCTTCCCCAACCTTGCAGTAGCCCAGAAGGGGAACAAGGTTCCTGTGCTTGATTTTCCCAATGGTTTCCATCTCAGCAGTGAACTCCCTGTCCCCTTGTCCACTGACATGAATCAGTTTCTTGATGGCCACAACACTTCCATCCTTCAACTGAGCCTTGTAAACGTCCCCAAAACCGCCTGAACCAATAAGACTGTCATTGTGAAAGCCATTTGTTGCTTCAAGAAGATCAGCAAAAGTAAGCTTCCTGAGGGGCTTCTCAAACGTTGCAAGGTTTATGCTCAGTGCTTCACGGGCACTAGTCAACTTCCAGCTGACATTGGCCGTACCCGAATGAGAATTTCCGTCAATGTAGCCATCAATAGCAGCCTCCTTCTTCTTCCTCCTCTTTCTGGTCTCAATAGCAACTATGATCAAACCAAAGATGCAGAATACAGAGAACAACAATCCCATGGCCACACTCCCCGCAAGAGATGCATGATTCTTATGACGAGCCTTCTGGTTTTGAGCATCTGCACTGGTTCCTGAAACCACTCCACACGGAGCAAGAGGAACCCCACAAAGACCAGAATTGTTCTGGAACCTGCTTGCTGGAAATGTATCAAATTGCCCGGATTCAGGAATTATTCCGGTGAGATAGTTGTTCGACAAGTCCAACTCAGTGAGCAAGGATAGACCCGTCAAGGCTTGTGGAATTGGGCCTTGGAGCCTATTGTTGGAGAGATCAAGTATGTTAAGGTTCTTCATCCTGCCAAGCTCTTGAGGTATGTCTCCAGATATGTTATTGTGACCCAAATTCAAAATGTACAAATAGTACATTTCGCCAATTTCCTTAGGAATGGTACCAGACAACATGTTGTGGGAGATATCCAAAAAGATCATGGAACCATTATGGTTAAACGTTGGTTGCAGCTTACCTCCATACACTCTAGTAAAATTGCAAGGGTTCCTAGTTGAAATCCTATTCAACTGCTGCTGACTGATCCCTGCAAATTCCAGCAAGTTCCCAGCACCATGGCACTCCCTGCTACCATCATTCTTTATGTACACATATGTCTTCCCGCGTATGAAATTAACCGCGATCTTCCCTGATTGCTTGAACAACACAGGAGGGATTGACCCACTCAGCGAATTGGTATTCAGATCCAACCATATCAAGCTAGGACAATCCCCAAGCTCCGGAGGAATTTTCCCGGAGAAGGAGTTATTGCTCAGCTTCAATATTGCCAGGTTGGAAAGCTTCCCAATCCACGCTGGAATCTCACCACTGAGCCTGTTGTTAGAGAGGGAGATCCAATTGAGCTTAGTGCAATTCATAAGCCCAGAGGGAATGCTCCCACTCAACATGTTGAAGTCCAGGATCAAATTCTCGAGGCTCTGCATCTGACTCAGCTCTTGGGGAATCTCCCCCTGGAGCTGGTTGAGCCACATGATCAAATCACGCAACCTGGAAAGTGACCCTAAACTCGGAGGGATAGTCCCCGTGAGGAAGTTGAAGCTCAAGTCCAAGGCAACGAGGTGAGAACAGTTGCTAAGCGTGGGTGGAATAAAACCCGTGAAGCGGTTATTCTGTAGGTATAGTTCCTTCAAATTATTCCTGGGATCTTCACACAGTCCACTAGGGATTGGCCCGCTCAAGTTGTTCGAGCTCAGATCCAGCGATTCCAAACTCAGCAGCTTCGAAACCAGAGACACCGGAAGAGGCCCAACGAACTCGTTGAACGACACCGCCAGGTCTCTCAGGCTACTCATCTCCGTGAACACCTCCACCGGCAACGCGCCGGTGAACTTGTTACTAGAGATGTCGAAGGATTCCAAGGTGGAACACGCGCCTAACTCGCCGGGGACGACGCCTGTTAGGTTGTTGGAGGAGAGATCGAGTTCTACCAGAGTCGAGCAGAGGTCAGTGAGGCTCTTCGGAATCTGGCCATGGAAGTGATTTGCGGCGAGGTAGAGGAACTGCAGGGAACCGGAGGGGAGGGATGGAACCGGACCGGAGAACTGGTTACCGGAGAGGTTGAGGTGGATGAGGTTTTTGCAAGGGGAGATGGTGCGGGCAATGTCGCCGAAGTAGTTGTTGGTGGAGAGGTCAAGGTGTTGAAGTGCAGAACACTCACCGAAGGAAGGAATGGAGACGGAGAAGTTGTTGGAGGAAAGGTCCAGATACCGGAGAGCGGTGCCGGAGAAGTCGATTTCGCCGGTGATTTTGTTTCCTTTGAGAGCCAAGTGCTGCAAACCAGGGGTCAGGACCCAAGGGAAAACACTGGGACCTGAAAACTTGTTGTATGAAAGGTCCAAGACTTGGAGGCTAGAAGGAAAACTCCAACGCGGTGAATCGAATTCGAGAAGGTTGTTGGAGAGGTTGAGGGATTGGAGGTTGGAGCATGAAGCAAGAAAGGAGAAGGTGGAAAAGGATCCAGACAAGATGTTTTGGGATAGATCTATGGTGGTGAGTGAGGAGGAGCACTTGACACTGTGGGAAACGGAAATGGCGGAAGCAGTGAGGTTGGTGGATTTGAGTGTGAGGACTTGGAGGTGGTCGAGGGTGAGAAGGTAGGTTGCGACGATGGTGAGGTTTGTGTTTAGGGCTAAGGAGGTGAGGTCTATGGAAGTGACCATGGTTTGGTTGCAGGTAACCCCCGTGAATGAACATGGGTTTTGGTTCGGGACCCAGTTCGGGAGCAGGTTTGGGTTCGGGAGAGTAGCTTTGAAGTTGATCAGCTGCTCTGTGGGGTCTCTGGAAGGCGAAGCAGCACACCAGCATGGAAGAAACAGAGGGAGCAAGAGCAAGAGGTTGAACGCGAGCGAGAAAGACTTGCTGCTGCTGTACAGGGATTTCATTTTTGTGAGAAAGGAAAAGTGAATGAGTGAGTGAGTGAGTGATTGAGTGAATGAGTGAGTGTTTCTGTTTAGGAGTAGCTGTGTTCAGGGTAAGAGCTTTGCCATTTGAGAGAGAGAGCAGAAGCTCTGGTTGTAAGTGAGAGAGAAAGAGAGAGAATGAAGATTACAGAGAGAAAGGGAGAGTCAAAAGACGCAGTAGGGATGGTAAGAAGGGTATTTATCAAGTGGAGGAGTGGACACAGCTGTTGTTCACATGCCATGTGACACTCTCTTCTCTTCATTCACTAATATAATCCTTTGTTTAATCTAAACTTTCTGTTTTATTTTCCTTTCTTTCTTTTTCCACTCTCAATACTCCATCACTCGTGTCATTAACAATGTGACATGCACCCTCCTTCCTGATAACGACTATAACAAAAATTCACTAGTATTAATAACTAGACAAAAACATACATTTTATTATATCATTAAAGCTAATAAAGTGCATAATTCATTCCAAGTAATTAAGTAACTTGATTCATTAATTTCATTTGAAATTTCTCCATATATCAATTTTGTTCGCCTTCTTTTATAATTTTTGCTCAATTCAGGATAAGTTTAGCATTTTTGTCTAAATTTTAAGAGGATAAAAAAAATTAAAATAAGATGTAAAATTAATGCCTAACTTGTTCATGTATAAATCAATTTAAAAACTAAAACTGTCCATGAGAAAGTAATTTTAAAAATTATATTAATGCGCCCATGAATATAATAAGGGGGTAAAAAAAAGGGTAAAATGCTATGTAAGAAAAATCTATGGTAAGTGAGGAGAATCTAATATGTTTCCACGGAAAAAAATGAGAGATGAGATTAGAGTTGAAAATGGGGGGTGTAAGAGTAGAGTACCCATTTGGTTTGGTTTTTTCTCTCACTAAAATTGAGTATAACTTTCCCCGTACGTGCGATGAAGGACTGATCCATCGCTATCAATTAATTGAGATTCTATCCCTTGATTAAATGGTCTCTCGCTCACGAGGATTTTAATTAACTCATCTTGGCAGTTTTTAACTTTTTTAGATTTTCTACCCCTCATTCCATCGTTTTAGTTTTAGCTATAAAAAAAGTATTGTCAGGAGAAAGGTGAAGGTAAATAACAATTCATGCTATTTTCCATGTCCCCTAATCAACATGCCAACATACAAAACAAACCACTCAAGCTTTTCTCCATTTTGGTTATTATTATTTTTTTACACACTTTCTCCAACTTTTTACATTCAAGTTGACGCCTAATTTATATTATTGTTTTAGTTTAAAATGTATAAATTTGAGAAGGATTCAGAATATACACTAATCTAACTTACATCAATTGTTATATTATTAATAAATAAATTTAGATAGAATTATTTTTTATCTAATAATTATAATAAATATCCCTTTCAATGTCATTCGATAATTTCCATTTCACTATAGTAAAATAACTCTTAGTAATGTTAAATCTCTATTTCATTATCTAGTAATGGAGAGTTCTATATATATATAAAAAAAAATAGTCCATGACCATTACTTTGAATTCATTAATAAAAAATATATTTAGAAATTGGATTTATAGTTTATAATACTTTTATTATGTATATGATAATGTTAATAGTATTTTTTTCTTCAATCCTCAGTATCTAGCAATTACATTCAATCCCAACTAATTTGAGTAAGTTAAAGGAAATTAAGTTCCTTAAAGCACTCTCGACGCATATTTTTCTCATTCATCACACTTAAACTCGATATTTTACTTGAGAGGAATGAAGCTTGTCACCACTTGAACCAATAGGCATATGCTAACTTTAATAGCTTTAAGAGATAAGTTTGTCAAGGTTCATATAAGAATAAAATTAAATATAATACTAATGCCAAATTTCAGAAATTTTGATAGTGAAATATCTATAGAATACAATGGCTACCAGAGTGAAGTTTAATCTCATTTATGAAAAAATGGTTATCCAAGTGAAGTTATATTTTATATATATGTAAAGGTGTAATTATAACTATAGAAGAACAAGTAAATGTAGATTCATGTGTTGCATGGAAGAAAGTCTAAAAAGAACATATCATCCAAAACAAGTGAAAGTTATCATAGGTAATCTTGCAGCTACCCATATCCAAACATTAAAACGTCTCTATGAAGAGCAAGTTAATGTAGATGTACGTGTTATAGGATGAAGTTTAGACAGGTCGAACCATCCAAATGGGTGGAAGTTATTGTGGATCATTTTGCAGTTACTCGTGTTCAAACATTTAGATGCATCTATAAAAGAAAACGTTAACATAGATACACGTGCTACATGAACGAAAGTCTAGAAAGATCAAACCATACAAACAAGGAAATTTTTATGGGTCATTCTATAGTTATTTATGTGCAAACATTGGGACGTGTCTATAGAAGAAAAGGTTAACGTAGATTCACGTCTTGCATAAAAGGAGACCGAGAAGGATCGAACGATCCAAATTAGTGGAAGTTATTATAAGTTATTTTATAGTTACTCACATCCAAACATTAAGATAATTGTGAGAGAAAATAACTTTCATTGGCCATTCAATATTTACAAAAATAGATACGTAAAAAACAACAACATCGTTCCCAAAAGAAACTTGATAGGTTTTTAAAGAAAGATACCAAAAATAAATTGATTATATGGCAAAGTAAAAACGGAATAAACATTTACTAATTTCAAATTTGATGTTTTGTAGACTATATGTAATGATTGAAATGAAACAAACAAAAGGACAATTACATAAAACACGTGAAGTTTGCTCTATTTATCATCTTTTATATATACATGTAAAGGTGTATTAGTAACTATATAAGAACAAAGTTAATGTAGAAGCATGTGTTGCATGGAAGAAAGTCTAGAAAGAACATATCATCCAAAACAAGTGAAAGTTATCATAGGTCATTTGGTAGCTACGCGTGTCCAAACATTAAAATGTCTCTATAAAGAACAAGCACCATTTACCATGGTTTCGCAAAATAGGGGACTATCGGTGGTCACTTTTAACTTTAATCACACGATGAGTTATTAAATTAATCAACGACTTTGAACATCTTGAGTTACCGATTTAGAAGGTTAAGATGTGGTCGCCCCGTTAGGTTTTGGCTCACATCTCGCTTTTATGCTTCCATCATCATTGAAACTTTTCCTACTTCTCAGGCTTTCTTCAACCAGAGCCTATCCTTTGTTATCCTCCCTCTTCTTCAGTTCATCTCCCAGATCGGGTTCCTCATGATGCTCAACCATTACGCTTACTACATTTTCATGCAGAACAAGTTCCTCGACACAACTCCTTGTTCAAGCCTCTTGCTCCTTCTAAGGAATTGGTATACCCCAACACTCTGCTTCACTACAATGTTCTTGACGCCTTGATTGACTCTGATTATTTCTCGATGAAGAACTTCAATATCAATGATGTTGTAATTCTTGTCACCTAAACAAGTTGGCCTTCCAAGGGTGATTCTAAGGAGCCTTATACGACTAGACAAAACACACATATCTATAATTCCAACGTGATAAAACATTTTTTTTATAGAAGTTGAATCCCTTTGCATCCCGAAACCACTTTGAGTGTGTATATAAGAGCAAAAAGTAATTAAAAATCAATTATATTTTTAACGTTAAAAAAAATCTAGAAACCAGAGATAAACAGTGTAAATAAAGGGCCATCAATAGGGACTTTATATTAGAGACCATCATAAGTCTCACCATAAAGAAAGAGTTAGTGTAGATGTATGTCTTATAGGATGAAAGTTTAGACAGATCGAACCATCCAAATGAGATGAAGTTATTATAGACCATCTTGCAGTTACCCGTGTTCAAATATTTATATTTATATATAGAAAAAATGTTAACATAGATACATAGGTTACATGAACGAAATTATGGAATGATCGAACCATCCAAACAGGTGTAAGTTTTTACAGGTCATTCTATAGTTATTTATGCGAAACATTGAGACGTGTACGAAAAGAGGTCGAGAAGGATAAAATGATCCAAATGAGTGAAAGTTATTATAACTTATTTTATAGTTAATCACATCCAAGCATTAAGATGACTGTGGGGAAAATAACCTTCATTGGCTATCTGATGTTTACAAAAAAAGAAAAAGAAGATACGTAAGCAACAACATTATTCCTAAAAGAAACTCGATAAGTTTTTAAAGTAAGAAACCAAAAAATTAATTAATTGATTATAGCTCAAAGTAAAATGGGAATAAACATTCAATGATTTCAAAATTGATGTTTTATAGACTATGCGTGATAATCGAAATGAAATAGACGAAAGAGCGATTACATAAAGCGCGTGGTTGATAATAGAAATCAAGACTATGAGAAAAAACGTGAATAACATATGCATGGCGTGAATGTCAAACTAACGGTTGATTAATTGAAAATCCCAAGATTGTTACTTAAAACTTTGGAAAGAAGGAAAATCTTACAGCACGTTAAAGTAGAAGGAAAATCGTACAGCACGTTAAAGTACTAACAACAAATGATAGCCAACAGATTCCTGTGGGCATCCATTGAAAACCGTAATGAATGAAAGACATTGTAGTTAAAAGTACATGAGAGAACTTGAAAGCCTTTTCAAAAATGGTTTTGCTTTATTCCTTTAGACCTTCCAAGGAACAATAAGAAAAAAATATTTAACATATTTTTCTAATATAACATGTGTATCTTTAAGATCACTTGAGAAAGGACTTAATCCTAGTAGTTACAAAAGTTAATTTCATAACATGTTAAATACATAATAATAAAGAAAATTTTGTCCTTGGCCTTTTTCACTTTTACCAATTATTAACTTAAATAAGGGGACACTATTAAACTCAAAACATTCAGATGCAAAATCATTATAAAACATCAAATGATCCATCTTAATTATGGAAATCTTGTCACCTAAGTGAGATTTGTTCCACCTATTATCATTATCATTATCATTATAGGTTACAAATGCTTAATTTGAATATCTAAAAAAAACATGTTAACAAAACTCCACATGTTATAGGGATGGAAGTTCAAAAGGATTAAACCATCCAAACAAGGCGACACAAGAGTAGGTTTCATCGTCACTAAGGGTGTTCGTTAGTTTGGTTTAACTCGATGAACCCAAGAATCCAAATTGGACTAATTGAATTGGTTCATAATTTTTCATATGTTCAGGTCTAACCCAAATCAAATCAGTAAAACCCGAGGCTAATCGATTTTGACATCTGATTCATTGTTCCTAAAATTGATGTATTAGTCAAGACAACTGAGTTTGACCAATATTTAATTAGGTAGTCCTCATTTGTTCTCTTCCATTCACGAGTTGTCTTAGTCTCGCAATTGACCTTTCACACAACTATACCTTAGTCCCACTGTCACTCACTTTCCGCCTTATAATCATTTTTCATCCCTGATATGTAAGGTCTCATAATAGAGATTGAGTTCGATATGCAATTGCGATGCCACATAATCACTTGCGTCTCCAATCTACATTAATTGTGCTTTGTTCTTCCATTATTCTACATTATATTATTGTAATGTGTTTTGTATTATGAAATTATGTTACCTTTTGAATATTTTATAGGTTTTTATAATTTTTAATCATATTTGTGTGTGTAAGTTAACAATTTAATGAACTAAATTGAATCAACTCAATTCTTATCAGGTTAGTTTGGTTTAGGTTAGGCATTTTTTTTTTTTTTGCAAATTTGAACCAAATCAGTTGATTTTGGTTTGTTCAAATTTAATTTTTCCTCCAAAATCAAACCAAAAACCAGTTATACAAAGATGGAAAAATAGAATCGACCTGAAGGAAAAATAGGTTGGCCTTGCAAAAATATAGGGGCTCAAGATTTTAGTTTATAAACCTGAATAACTCATGAGTTTTTTAATATATGCTGATAAAGCTCGCACCCAGAAGAACCCGTAAACCTCACAAAATCACTAAAAAAACCCATAAAACCTACAAAACTATATGGGTCAGACATTTATTTTAGAAGCCTGAATAACTCACAGGTTTTTTCGTCTGACCCACAAAAGCTTGCTACCTGCTTCGAGCTAGGCTGGATAGCCTAATTTGATTGTGTGTATAACTCTACTTTTCGCTTCTAACTTCGTCTCTTCGAGCTCACCTCCATGCCTAGAAGGTAGAGAAAATGGGTACTCAAACCCACCATATGAGATCAAAGAACCCACATGAACCCCACACATATTCTTAACTTTTATGCTAAATTCTTGGAGTAATAAAACTGACTCCATGTATATGTTTTTCAATTAAATAAATTATGTACCAAACACATTTAGACTCAAATGATACATAAAAAATATATTAAGATTCTTGAAAAAAAAAGCTCAAATTTGTGATTAACTATTATTATAATTTAACTATTATCATGTTGTCTTTAGGAAGAACAAGTAGTCTTAAACTGACACCTGCCCTCACTCTACCATTTACATGTAGGGGAAAATTTGATCGTAAATATGATCAATTTGGGTCTTTCCCCCTTACAAGTTATGACAAGGGAATGTACTTAAAAATATCAACCATCAACCTTAAAATCCATTAAATTACAAAAATTAGTATTAGTTTATAAGAGGTTCCGCATGTGCCCTTCAAAGGTACTACAAATGAACCAACAATGAAGTTAAGTAAACATAAGTTAAAATGTTTGTTTGAAAGAAAAATTCTCATGATGGGTATTTAGAAAATTTAGATCAATCATAATCGCACTCTACATGGATTTAGCTTAGTAAATAATCACAGTATTGAAATCCATTCACAATGAAGCCGCAAATCATGAATTAGGAACTAATATTCCATTTTTGTTAAATTTTTTATCACAACCATTTCACGAGATCATATTTCCATTTGAAAAATATTTTGGGTTGCTAATTGGCCCAATATCCAAACTCGATGCTTGACCCTTGTTCTGTTTCTTTACTTTTGGTCCAGCATTCTGAATCTTTCGTGAAAATATAACTTTCGACAAGGCCTGGTCTTGACCCTATGTTTTGTAGGGCACAACCTTAAATATTAAGAGTTAATTGTGTGTTTTTACTATGATAGTAAAGTGTGAGTTTCGCATTCCATTCACGACGAAACCGCAAATCATGAAGTAAGAACACATTCCATTTTTGTTAACTTTTTTATCACACCTATTTCAAGGGATCATCTTTCAATTTACAAATTATTCTGAGCTTCTAATTGACCTAGTGTCCAAACTCGATACTTGACCCATGGTTCGCTTCTTTAACTTTTGGTCCATCATTTTAAATCTTTAGTGAAAATCTAACTTTCGATAAGGCCAATATATGACCCTATGTTTTGTAGGGCACACCCTTAGAGATTAAGAGTTAATTGTGTGTTTTTACTATGATAGTAAAAAATGTGAGTATTGCGCGTATTTCATTCACGATGAAGCTAAAGATAATTAATTAAGAACAAATAATCAGTTTTTGTTAACTTTTTTTATCACACCCATTTCATGGGATCATATTTCCATTTAAAATTTATTTTAAATTGCTAGTTGGCCCAATGTCCAAACTCGATGCTTGACCCATGGTCCATTTCTTTAACTTTTGGTTCAACATTCTAATTCTTCAGTTAAAATATAACTTTCGACAAGGCAAAGTCATGGCTCTATGTTTTGTAGGGCATAAACTTAGAAATTAGGATTTAATTATATTTTTTACTCTGATAGTAAAGAATGTAAATATTGCATTCCATTCACGATGAAGCCGCAAATAATGAATTAAGAACAAATATTCCTTGTTTGTTAATTTTTTTTACTGCACCCATTTCACCGGATCATATTTCAATTTGAAAATTATTTTGGGCTGCTAATTGGCCAAATGTCCAAACTCAATGTTTGACCTATGGTCTGATTCATTAACTTTTGGTCCAAAATTCTAAAACATTAGTTAAAATCTAACTCCCAACAAGACCAAGTCATGACCCTATGTTTTGTGGAGTATTCGCTTAAATACTGGGAGTTAATTATGTGTTTTTACTACGATAGTAAAGAATGAGAGTATTGCATTTCATTCACAATGAAGCCGCAAATCATGAATTTGGAGAAAATACTCCATTTTTTATTAACTTCTTTATCATAACCATTTCATGAGATTATCTTTCCATTTACAAAATATTCTGGTTTGTTAATTGTCCCAATGTCCAAACTCGATTCTTGACCATGGTCCGCTTCATTAACTTTTGGTCCAGGATTCTAAATCTTTTTTAAAAATCTAACTTCCGACAAGGTCAAGTCATGACCCTATGTTTTGTAAGGCATACCTTTAGAGATTGAGAGTTAATTGTGTGTTTTTACTATGATAGTAAAGAACGTGAGTATTGCATTTCATTTACGATGAAACCCAAATCATGAATTAAGAACAAATATTCCATTTTTATTAGCTTTTTTATCACACCCAATTCATGGGATCATATTTCCATTTGAAAATTATTTTTTACTACTAGTTGACCTAGTTTCCAAACTCGATGCTAGACCCGTGGTCCGTTTCTATAACTTTTGGTCTAGCATTTTAATTCTTTAATGAAAATATAACTTTCAAAAAAGCCAAGTCATGGCCCTATGTTTTGTATGGCATAGCCTTAGAGATTAGGAGTTAATTGTTTGTTTTACTATGATAGTAAAGAATGTGAGTATTGCATTTCATTCACGATAAAGCTGCAAATCATGAATTAAGAACAAATATTTCATTTTTCTTAACTTTTTTTATTAAACCCATTTAATTGGATTGTCTTTCCCTTTACAGATTATATTGGGCTGCTAATTGGCCCAATGTCCAACTCGATATTTGACTCATGGTACCCTTCTTTAACTTTTAATCCATGATCCTCAATCTTTTGTGAAAACTTAACTTCCGACAAGACAAAGTCATGATCATATGATTGGTATGGCATACCCTTAGAGAATAAGATTTAATCGTGTGTTTTTACTAATATAATAAAGAATAAGAGTATTGCATTCCAATCATAATAAAGTCACAAATCATGAATTAGGAGCAAATATTCCATTTTTGCTAACTATTTTATCACACTCATTTCACGAGATCATCTTTTAACTTTTAAAATTATTTTGGGCTAGTAATTGGCCAAATGTCCAAAGTCGATTATAGACCCATGGTCCGCTCCATTTACTTTGGGCATGGGATTCTGAATCTTTAGTGAAAATCTAACTTCCGACAAGGCAAGGTCATGACCCTATGTTTTGTAGGGCACACCCTTAGACATTAGGAGTTAATTGTGTGTTTTTATTAAGATAGTAAATAATTTAAGTATTGCATTCTTTTCACGATGAAGTTGCAAACCATGAATTAAGAACAAATATTCCTTTTTTGTTAACTTTTTTACCACACTTATTTCCCGGGATCATATTTTTATTTGCAAAATAATTTGGGTTGCTAATTGTCTTAGTGTCCAGACTTGATGCTAGACCCATGGTCCGCTTCCTTGACTTTTGGTCTAGGATTCTAAATTCCTAGCTAAAATCTAACTTCTGACAAGGCCAAGTCATAACCCTATGTTTTGTAGAGCATACCTTTAGAGATTAGGAGTTAATTGTGTGTTTTTGCTATGATAGTAAAGGATGAGAGTATTGCATTCCATTCACGATGAAGCCACAAATCATGAATTAAGAACAAATATTTCATTTTTATTATTTTTTTATTGCACCTATTTCTCGGGATCATATTTCCATTTGAAAATTATTTTGGGGTGCTAGGTGGCCAAGTGGCTAAAGTCGATGCTTGACCCTTGGTCCGTTTCTTTAACTTTTGGCCCAACATTCTGATTCTTTGGTGAAAATATAACTTTCGACAAGGCTAACTCATGGCTCTATATTTTGTAGGGTATAGCCTTAGAGATTATGAGTTAATTATGTGTTTTTACTATGATAGTAAAGAATGTGAGTATTGCATTCCATTCAAAATGAAGCTACCAATCATGAATTAGGAACAAATATTCAATTTTTGTTAACTTTGTTTATCACACTCATTTCAAGGAATCATCTTTTCTTTTGTAAATTATTTTAGGCTGTTAATTGGTCCAATGTCCAAACTCGATTATTGACCCATGGTACGCTTCTTTTACATTTGGTCCAGGATCCTGAATCTTTAGTGAAAATCTAACTTTCGACAAGGTCAAGTCCCGACCCTATGTTTTGTAGCACAAAGCTTGTTTTTACTATGATAGTAAATAATGTGAGTATTGCATCCCATTCATGATGAAGCCACAAATCCTAAATTAGGAACAAATATTCCATTTTTACTCGCTTTTTTATCACACCCAGTTCATGGGATCATATTTCCATTTGAATATTATTATTGGCTGCTAGTTGACCCAGTGTCCAAACTCGATACTTAACCCATGGTTCGTTTCTTTAACTTTTGGTCTAGCATTCTGATTCTTTAATTAAAATACAACTTTCAACAAGGCCAAGTCATTGCCCTATATTTTATATGGCATAGCCTTAGAGATTAGGAGTTAATTGTTTGTTTTTACTATGATAGTAAAGAATGTGAGTATTGCATTTCATTCACGACAAAGCTGCAAATAACGAATTAACAACAAATATTTCATTTTTCTTAACTTTTTTTATTAAACCCATTTAATGGGATTGTCTTTCCCTTTGAAAATTATTTTGGGCTGCTAATTGGCCCAATGTCCAACTCGATGTTTGACCCATGATACATTTCTTTAACTTTTAATCCATGATCCTCAATCTTTTGTGAAAATCTAACTTCCGACAAGACAAAGGCATGATTATATGATTGGTAGGGCACACCCTTAGAAAACAAGATTTAATTGTGTGTTTTTACTAATATAATAAAGAATAAGGGTATTGCATTCCAATCACAATAAAAGCCACAAATCATGAATTAGGAGCAAATATTCCATTTTTGTTAACTATTTTATCACACTCATTTCACGAGATCATCTTTCAATTTTTAAATTATTTTGGGCTAGTAATTGGCCCAATGTCCAAATTCGATTATAGACCAATGGTCCGCTCCATTTACTTTGGGCCTGTGATCCTAAATCTTTAGTGAAAATCTAACTTCCAACAAGGCTAGGTCATGACCCTATATTTTGTAGGGCATACCCTTAGACATTAGGAATTAAATGTGTGCTTTTACTATGATAGTAAATAATTTGAGTATTGTATTCTTTTTACGATGAAGCTGCAAATCATGAATTAAGAACAAATATTCCTTTTTTGTTAACTTTTTTACCACACCCATTTCACGAGATCATCTTTTTATTTGCAAAATATTTTGGGTTGCTAATTGGCCTAGTGTCCAGACTCGATGCTTGACTCATGGTCTGCTTCTTTAACTTTTGGTCTAGGATTCTGAATCCCTAGTGAAAATCTAACTTCCGACAAGGCTAAGTCATGACCCTATGTTTTGTAGAGCATACCCTTAGAGATTAGGAGTTAATTGTGTGTTTTTGTTATGATAGTAAAGAATGAGAGTAATGCATTCCATTCACGATAAAGCCGCAAATCATGAACTAAGAACAAATATTCCATTTTTATCAATTTCTTATCGCACCTATTTCATGGGATCATATTTCCATTTGAAAATTATTTTGGGGTGCTAGTTGGCCAAGTTTCCAAAGTCGATGCTTAACCCCTGGTCTGTTTCTTTAACTTTTGGTCCAACATTTTGATTCTTTGGTGAAATATAACTTTCGACAAGGCTAACTCATGGCTCTATGTTTTGTAGGGTATAGCCTTAGAGATTAGGAGTTAATTATGTGTTTCTACTATGAAAGTAAAGAATGTGAGTATTGCATTCCATTCACAATGAAGCTGCTAATCATGAATTAGGAACGAATGTTCCATTTTTGTTAACTTTTTTATCACACTCATTTCATGGGATCATCTTTCCTTTTGTAAATTATTTTAGGTCGTAAATTGGTCCAATGTCCAAACTCGATTATTGACCCATGGTTCGCTTCATTTACTTTTGGTCCATGATCCTGAATCTTTAGTAATAATCTATTTTCCGACAAGGTCAAGTCACAACCCTATGTTTTGTAGGGCATAGCCTGTTTTTACTATGATAGTACAAAATTCGAGTATTGCATTCCATTCACAATGAAACTGCAAATCATGAATTAAGAACAAATATTCCATTGTTGTTAACTTTTTTACCACACCTATTTCACGGGATCATCTTTTTATTTGCAAAATATTTTGGGTTTGCTAATTTGGCCTAGTGTCCAGACTTGATGCTTGACCCATGGTTCGCTTCTTTAACTTTTGGCATAAGATTCAGAATCCCTAATGAAAATCTAACTTCCGACAAGGCCAAGTCATGACCCTATGTTTTGTATAGCATACCCTTAGAGATTATAAGTTAATTGTGTGTTTTTACTATGATAGTAAAGAATGTGAGTATTACAATCCATTCACGATAGAGTTGCAAATCATGAACTAAGAACACATATTTCATTTTTGTTAACTTTTTCATTGAACCCATTTAACGAGATCGTCTTTCCAATTGCAAATTGTTTTGGGCTGCTAATTAGCCCAATGCCTAACTCGATGCTTGACCCATGGTACACTTCTTTAACTTTTAATCCATGATCCTTAATCTTTTGTGAAAATCTAACTTCCGACAAGACAAAGTCATGAACCTATGATTGGTAGGGTTATGCTCTTAGAGAATCGTAGTTAATTGTGGTTTTTACTATGATAGTAAAGAATGAGAGTATTTCATTTCATTCACGATGAAGTTGCAAATCATGAATTAAGAACAAATGTTCCATTTTTTGTTAATTTTTTTAGCACACCCATTTCACGGGATCATCTTTTTTATTTGTAAATTATTTTGGGCTGCTAATTGGCCCAATGTCCAAAGGGAATTGAGTTTTTCCCATTTCAATTTTAATCCTACACACCCCAGTCTTTTCTCATCAATTTTATTTCCTAATATACCCTTTTAATTAAAACACTTTATCTCCCTCTTTCCCTCTGAACTCACTAAATCCTCAGGACACCACCTTTTCCTGATTTTCGTTGTCCCTCCACACTCTCTTTCAACCCCTCACGTTTGAAAAGTTATGGGATTGCTAGCCTGGAAAACCCCTAAAGAAACATTGAGAGAGAATTTTGAAAAGTTCACTGAGATCCTTGAAGCCATCATCATTTCCGATAAGCTCACTAGTAGAAAGGCCACGACGACTTTATAAGTCGACCATCATGATTTAACTTTATCATTGATATTGAATCTCATTTCATCATCCCAAATACTCTAATTCAAAACACAAATAATGTGTGAATTAATTAATTAATGATTATGAAAGGTAATGTTTCAAGGAAGCTGAGGTGGTGAAGAAGCCTGCCAACTTTGATTATAAATGGGCGTAGAACCAACTACAATTTAGGATGATTAGGTCCAGACAGACCATTTCATGTTGAAAACTTATTACAGATATAACCAGAAACCTATTCCCGATATTTAAAAAACATATTATTGGCAAGTTATTTTCAGTACTAAACTCTATCGCCGATAATTTATTGTCGGTGTTCTCCAACAAAAAAAAAAGATACACAGTGACAAATTGAAAGCTAACCTTGTCACGATCTTGAGATGATGAGAGCCTAAACCTGAGAGGGAGAGTGAAGTGACTAATAATCAAAAGCAAGAAGGAGATTGAAGTGAGGAAATGTGAGGGAGAGCAAAACAAAGGAGGAAAAAACCAATGAAGAAAGGTGGTGTCTGGAGAGAAAGAGGGATGGGGGTGATTTAGAAAAGGAGAGGAGGATGAACCGTTTTAATTAAAAGGGTATAATAGAAAATAATAATTGATAAGAGAGAGGTTAGGATGTGTAGGTTTAAAAATGGAACGTGTAAAAATCAACTCCCGTGTCCAAACTCAATGCTTGACCCATGGTTTGATTCATTAACTTTTGATTCAGGATTCTAAATCTTTAGTTAACATCTAACTTCCAACAAGGCCAAGTCATGACCCTATATTTTGTAGGGCATACCCTTAGACAATAAGAGTTAATTGTGTGTTTTTACTATGATAGTAAAGAATGAGGGTATTACATTCCATTCACAATGAAGCCTCAAATCATGAATTAGGAACGAATATTCCATTTTTGTTAATTTCTTTTAACACACCCATTTCACAGGATCATCTTTCCATTTACAAATTATTTTGGGCTGCTAATTGGCCCAATATCCAAACTCGATTCATGACCCATGGTCCGCTTCATTAACTTTAGGTCCAGGATTCTGAATCTTTAGTGAAAATCTAACTTTCGACAAGGTCAAGTCATGACCCTATGTTTTGTAGGACATACCCTTAGAGATTAAGAGTTAATATGTGTTTTACTATGATAGTAAACAAATGTGAGTATTGCATTCCATTCACGATGAAGCCCCAAATCATGAATTAAGAACAAATATTCCATTTTTGTTAACTTTTTTTTATCACACCGACACACCCATTTCATGTGATCATTTTTCCATTTGCAAATTATTTTTTGCTGCTAATTGGCCTAGTGTCCAAACTCAATGGCCATCTTCTTTAATTTTTGGTCCAAAATTCTGAATCTATAGTGAAAATCTAACTTCCGATAAGGTCAAGTCATGATCCTATATTTTGCACAACATGTCGTTAGAAATTAAGAGTTAATTGTGTATTTTTACTATGATACTAGGCATTTAGGGTTTGAGCATCTCGATCATGCATGATCAACAACCTCATATCTAATCAAATGTCTATAATACTTCTCCCCTAGTTAAAACACACTTTCATTCTTTACATTCTTTCACGATCAAACTCTAACTTAGACGTTAGAATGACATGACATGTTCTTATCTATTATACCACGAACTATCATAGAAGCTACCATATATTTTTCCTATATGTAAAAACATCAAAGCACCTTGCACAGCCCCCTCTAACGCTCTTGCAACTATATACAAAATAGGGTTAAATATGTTTTTAGTCCCTGAAATATAGTCACGATTTGGTTTTAGTCCCTATAATTTAAAATCGGTGGTTTTGGTCCATCAAAAATTGAAAATACACCAATTTAGTCCTTATTGCATAGTTTTACTATGGATTTTGCTACGGATTAGCTATGAATTTTTATCAATAAGGACTAAATTGGTGTATTTTCAATTTTTGAAGGACTAAAACCACTGATTTTAAATTACATGGTCTAAAATCAAATCTTAACTATATTTCGGGGATTAAAAATATATTTAACCCTACAAAATAAATATATTGTTAGCCAACCCAAATGAATGCCAAATTGGTTAATAAAATGAATTGTCCTACTTTGATAATTTCATTTTAGAAATTAGCCGATACATGAAGAAATTAATTCCCCTTAATGTCTTTTATATATATATATACATATATATATATATTTTGACTCTTTAACATAACCAAAAAAATATTCAATACCGTGATACAAATTAAGAGGTATTACCAATGGGGTTAGTTCAAGTGTTACGTGTTTAATTAATTAATTCCCCTTAAGTAAGGTTTCGTGTTCGAGTCTGGTGAATAAAAAGAAAATCCTTGCTGGGAGAGCTAACTTCACTATGATATAAATGTTTCTGACTTGAACAAGATTGTCTCTCATAGAAGATACATGTGATTATTAATGACAAACAAAGTTTGTCCATATTAACTAAAAATTTGACTCAAACACTCTTAGAAAATGAATAGAAGTAAAAAACAAATTCTCTAACCTTCTTCTTCTTTTTTTTTTTTACAAATTCTTAACTAGCTTTTATCCTATATCTATTTAACCTTTTCTTTTTCTTTTTCTTTTTCGTTTTTTTTTTACAAATTCTCAAGAATCTCAACTAACTTAACTTTTATCCTTTATTTTTAAGTTCCTTTCTCGAGGTTTATGATCCGCATTAACTTTTAAAACATGTTATGAACTAGAAGTAATTAAAATTATTTATGATTTTATATTTTCAAATCTAAGCATATCAAATTAGATATTAAAATATTTTAGATAAAATTTACATTATATAGTATGTTAGTATGTATAAGGATATGATTTTAAATTATATATATTTTTTCACTAACCATTGTAAGACTTCACTTTAGTCAATCCAAATTCAATTATATATTTTTTTCGTTTGATTTTTCACTAGCTAGTAAACAAATGGATGGTGAAAGTAGAGTGGTGGCAGGGTACAGAAGAGAGTGGATATATAAATTCCTGAAAAAGAAGTAGAGTAATCAGGTTTTGCGATTGCTTAGATATCTTGTATCAGCAAATTGAAAATGAAAAGGTGAATCTCTACTAACAGCAGCAAAATTTATCTCCTTCACTTTAGTTTCAATATTTTCCTCACTCTCTCATCACTTCCACAATATCATGATCCATACGCGCGGAGTTTCGCTAACCTCACCGTTCTGATAACTCACATTTTTGTCCTACCTTTTGCTCTATAAACACCTGATCGCATCTACTCACCATGAAGATCCACATATGCATTTCTTACATATGCATTTCTTGCCATGTGGTACTCATCTAGAGTGACTTGAGCTGTAAGGTTTTTCATCTTCTAAAATTTTCTTTACGAGATGTATAAAAATGTGGTTAAAAATCGTAAGCAAGAGACTCGAAAAGCTTGTTTTTAAATGAAGGTGATGATGTAGTTGTAAATTACTAAATTTGTCACCGTCTCTCGTTTTCTCTTTCCTCTCTCAGCAAAATTGAACGGCAAATGAAACTAGAAACAAAATTTTTACTTAGTCACTCTCTCCCGCAATCTAAAAGGGCCAAACAAGTATGATTTCACAAGCGGGACCCAAATTGATGGGGTTTCTTCTAAGCATGAATAAATGGACACTGAAAATAGGAAATAAAGGCTTGGGTAGTTTCATGAAAGTAAGGAAAAAAGGTCAAAATAATTAAAAAAAATATAGAAAATAGCAACCGACTAAGAGTGAGTAGAATAAAATAAAGATAAATATTAGTAGATGCACTGAATATATTGATTAAAAAATAAAATAAATCATTAAAAAATATTTTTAAACTATTAATATATTAAAAAAAATATTAGTAGATGCATTGAATATATTGGTTAAAAAATAAAATATTCAATAAAAAATATTTTTAAATTATTAATATATTAAATATTGTTTTTTATTCAATATTTTTTATTTTTTAATATTGTATTGTAAAATAAAACTAATATTTTAACTATCGGCGCAATATGAGAGATAATATTCTTCTTTTTATTAGTGTTTTTAAAATAATTAAAAAAATCAAGTATAAAAAATGATATATTTAAATTTTAAATAAAAACATTTAAAAGATAAAGAGACAACTTCCTCAATCCTATTTTACTTGTTATTTTAGGAAGAATATTTTGACCCATTTTATTTTTTAAATATATCATTTTTAAATAATAAATTAGATAAACTTTAATAATAAATGATAAAAGGTATAATAAAAAATTATTTAATATTTTTTTTTAAAATTTAGAGAATTAATTATATTTTTTAATTCTTAAATAAAAATCTTAAAAGACAAATAAAATGAGACGAATGATTAATTCAAGTTATATTTCTTAATCAATCAATATATTTTTAATTTTAGAAAGAAAAGGGTAAAGAGAGATTAATCAAGCCATGTAAATAACATTGCACATGAAGAAATTCCAGTTTTTTTAATAATATTTCTTTTAAAAAAATAGATTAATTTTTCAAATGAAATAAAAAGTCATATAAATTAATGTGAAAACTCCATTCGCTGAGTGTATAAATGAAAAATTCATTGGGACTCAAATTTGATATACTAATAATAAATAGAATTTTTTCGGAAAGAGTTTTTGGGTTCAATCTCCACTAAATATACTCTTAAGGAGGGGATAAAATGTCTTAACTATAACTAAGTCTCGAACATAATTATCCAGATAATAAGGGATATATGTTAACAGGAAAAAAATAAACTTTTATCCAATAGTGTTTTTTTTTAAAACGTACTACTAACGTCATTCCTATTTATACGCCTATTAAGACAAAATTACCCAAATTAAAAAAATATAATTAATGTTATTATTTTCAAAAAAATAATTTTTAAACCTCTATTTATATTTTACATTTTTTTCCTCAATATGAAATATTTATTATTCCCTCCTTTTAAATTTGTTAGTCGTTTTAGGAAAATAATTTTTTTTTCATAATATGGGTTGTTTTCTAGTTTCTATGTGAGTATTAATGTTAGTTTTTCATTTTTACCCTTTTTCCACTTTTATGGGAAAAGAAGCTTAAAAAACTGTGCAATATACTACTCATTAATATATTTAAATAAAATATATAGTAAATTAATAAGGGTAATTTAGTAAGATTATTATATTTTTAAAGTCATTTATTATAAATAATGGAAGGAGTATTATTTAAGAATTAGTGTCAATGTAGTATAATTGAGAAGAGAATACAATTAACATTGTCTTGGATTTCTAAATATGAACTATTTTTTTCCTCAAGTGGTGAAATAATAAAGAAACGGATGTAATTGCTAAGATATCAAGAAAAATATTTATTAAAATAAATACCATTTAATACATGATTTAAAAACTTGCTTCTAATAAATTCTCTCATGTATGAGCTCTTAGAAAACTTGTTAGTTAGTTAATGTATTAATTTTATCAATAATTTATATAATTATTTTCATAGTTATCCTTAAAATTATTGAAACACATTAAAATATATTTTCACTTCATTAATTAACATATCTTAATTTTAATTATTTGGCTAGTCATTTGCTCAATACTCACCAGAGACAAAAAAAAAAGGCCAATAAATTATAACATGTTTAAAACACTTTTATTTTCAGTTTTTAAAACATTTTTAAAAATTATTTTGTATATTTATTTTATGTTACGATAGATATATTTAAATTGAACATTAAAAAAAACATCTTGAAATTGTTTTTTATTTTCTTAATTTTAAAATGAAGGTTTTTAAAATAGTTAATAAGTAAATAATTAAAAAATTATCCAAACGATTTTTTAGCTTTTTGTCTGATTTTTTAAATAAAAATCAAATAAGACCTAATTTATGACATTTATTGCGAAAAAATATCGGACAATTAAGGACATTTATTATAAAAAATTAATATAACACACAATTTAAGAAGAACATTATAAAAGGGATCAAAATAAACTTTTTAAAAGTATCCTCTAAAAAGAACTAAATGAAATAACAATACAAAACAAATAAAAAGTATTATATTATAATTTAAATATTTTCATAATAAAAAAACCCATTCCATTTCGCATTGCTCATAATCATATATAGGAAAAGAAAAGAAGGGTAATATTTTTTTGGTGAGTGAAAGAAGGGTAATATATTAGTTAGAATGAAATATATAAACCCGTAACACGGATAAGGAAATAAAAGTAAAAATATTTAATATTTCTTATATTAAAAATATAAAATTTTCTAATACTCTTTTAAAAAAATTAAAACAGTATTCATAACGTATTTGACTATTTGTTAACAAGAGTTAAAAAATAAATAATTGAAAAAAAGAGAAAATTAATGATGATTATAATGATGGTAATGATAATGATGTGGAGGGACCTCAAGCTGCCATCAACACGTGCTGCTGTCAAGTGTGATTACGTGGCAAAATAACAGAGTTTCATCCACCATTGGTACCTTTGACTGCTCGGTCACCGACACGTTGGCCAACTTGTCACTGTTACTCTTAGCAGCCTAACTAACATTGCTATACATACAGACCAACCCATTTTTTTCTTTCATACTGAAATTAATGGCCAAATATATTCTACAATTTGATGATCTTAATTAATTGTGTTGTATGGGTGTTGCACAAAGCCAATTAAGAGAGAGAAGAGAATGATCAATGATCAATTTGTGAGATAGAGGACACCACACGTGCACAAGCACGCGCATAAAATAATTGAAGAGTTGGAGGGTCCTACATGAAAGGACTAGGTGGGGTCAAGTACCTTGTGTTATTAGAAGTAGTAAGTGCATCAAGCTAGCTAGGTGAAGGAAGGGGCAGCGGGGTGCCAAAAACAATGAAGGGGGTGGTGTGTGGGGTAAGGGATTAGATTAAGGGCGTGCGCATTGGGTGAGTGTGAGAGGAGAGGGTCTAAATCTTTTAAAGTTAAATAAATAAAAAGGGATGTTAATGAAAGTTCTATGATTATTATCTAGTGCTTTTATCATCGGCTAGAGAGGATGGGAAAGGGTGTGTAAGTGGGTCTCGCCGTCTTTTTGGTCTTTCTTTGCATCAAATATATATAACAAGTACAAAAGAGAAATGGGAATGAAAATCAATGCCACACGAGAGCGATGACCTTTTGAGAGCGACCCTACCCAATTATTTTGGCAATGAACAATGTAAATGCTAGAGAGAGGGGATACCTTATAGCTTTTCACTTAACTTTCGTTTCATTACCAAGTTAATTAATACTTTCATTAGCACCTGTGATGTGTGATTTAGGATAATTTCAGTTGTGTTTTTTTTGGGGGGTTTCTATAATGAGTTTCGATTATCAAATGCTTTTTGTCCCACCTATGGCTAGCTACTCAAACATTTGCAACATATATAGATGGAGGTTAATTATGGCAAAAGTATACTATTCATTATCTTAATTTTGGAAATATGAGCTTTTTGACAGTGTTGACTTGAATTAACATATTAACATATCATTCAAGTCAAGTTATTTTAACAAAAATACAATATAAAAGTTGAAACTGATAAAGTGTGTGAGAAATAGATACGCAAACAGAAATAGCAAGTGTACAATTACAAGACCATCTAATAATTTCCATTTCCCACCGAATTGTTAGGCCAGGATGGCTTGGTCACTCTTACACAGATAAATTCAATAAAGTGGGACCAGTAGCAGCTGTATCAGAACCTAAATTTTGACATATTATGAGCAGATTTCTTGGAAAAAATTCTTTATTAGAGCCAAAAATTATACTTAATTTTGAAAAAAATTCAATTAAATTCAAAAGAAGTTGTTAGATGAAATAACTAATTAAGCATGAAAAAATGCCACCTCACTGGCAGGCCTCAGGGAGGCCGGTAAAGCAACCGCTTTAGGCCTCCCCTGTTACGAGGCCTCAAATATTTTAGATATATTTTATATATTAATATTAAGGGTAAAATATATTTGTAATTTAGGTAAAAATTAAATTTATTTAATTTTGGTTCTCATAATTTAAAATTGGTATGTTGAGTTTCTCTTTTTTAAATTATCTCAAATTAATTTTTATCAGGTGTGTTTTTAGTCTTTAGTATTTCTTATTAGGTATATTTTTATTCCCTAGCGAGAGGTGTGATAAGGATTAATTTGAGGTGATTTTAAGAAAGAGAAACTCAGCGCAATGGTTTTAAGTGATGAGAATCAAACCCAAATATACTTAAATTTATAAAGATTAAAAATATATTTTACCCAAAATTTAATAAATTTTTTATATAAAATATAAAATGTTACTAATTATTAATAGATAGATAATAATTAAAAATATTTTTTCTTATAAAAAATAAATTTAATATAAGTTTCTTTTCTTAAAAATAGACTCATTTTTTTTAAAAAAAATGTATGTCATTTCTGTTGTTTTATCTCTTAAAATTAAGTCATCATCTTGTGTTTTGCTTTAGGCCTACATATATGTTGAGTCGGCCTGTTACTATGTTAAAAATTCTAACGGGCTAGAATTTTGTTCTTCCTTTTTCTTTTTGGTGTACCTTTTTTTTTGGTGAACAGAATTTTGTTCTTTCTATGCCCTTAGAATTTTGCTTTCCTCAACTTAAATCAAACGTTATTGTTGTTGCCGCATGTACTGTGTCTAAAACCGTATACGGAAGAAAAAATTATGAATCGAGGAAAAGACTTGTCCAAAATCATGTTATAATCATATGGTGGTTCTCATTTTTATAATGAAGAACTTTCTGATATCATTTATTGCGCTATCTCTATTTTAAAAATATTTATTACTGATTATTAAATAATTATTGATTAGTACTGTTTATTATACTTGATAAAAGACAATGATTAAACTAACTAATGCAATAAGTGGTATTTATTAGTAACCGAGAGAGAACCTGCGATATTTGTATTCCTGCCCCATAAAAAGACATGTTTAGCCCATTTAATATGCATGATAATAGGATAAAAAGTCAAATAGCATAAACTCATTGAATTTAAAATGTATATACTGTCAGTGTAAAGTTTTACACAGACATCCAATGATGTGATGCCACATTATTTATTAAATTTAATAATACGTGAGATACCATATTCATTAAATGATGTGGCGGCACACCATTAGATATTGTGTAAAATTTCTTTACATTGACAATATATATAAATTAAATCTAAACTCATTTATTAATAATATGAGATATGATTATGTAAATATGTAACCGAATTTAAATTTATACGATATTTAGTATGGCATTATATACATGTGTATTATATAAAATAATATTAATTTATATTTGGTGTTATATTATACACTACTTATTAGGATACAAATTTACACCTTCTAATAAAATTATTTAAACCAATGAATGAAGCATACAAGAATGACACTTCCATGTCCTATATATGTTTAACCTATGGGTAAGTTTGGATGAAACTTCTGCAAAAGTACTTCTAGGTGAAAAAAATAGAATGAATCAAAGGGGTCAAATGCATTTAAATTCTCCATAAGTTGAAATTAGTCTTTATAGCCCACCTACTCAAAAAGCTCTCTCATTTAACTTCTCCATAAGTGACTAATTTCAACTTATGGAGAAGAAGTTAAATTCTTGACCTCTTTAATTCATTCTTTTTTAATTTATCTCCTAAAAGTTATTCTGCAAAAGTGTATCTAAACAGAGCCTATATACTTGAGGCAAAAGAACTAGTAGTTGAAAGATTATGCATCAAATCTTATTAATAATATTATTATTATTTGAGTATTAGTGATATATATTACTATATATCAATCATTACCTATAATATTAAAATAAAATTTTTAATATTATTGTCAATGTAACAAGAACGTGATAAACTTGTAATGTCTTAGACTTGGAACCTAAATGTTTAATTGGGATTTTAATGAGATTGTGATTTCTAATAATGGTATGTATATTTAGTAATTCATTACGCCAATTTTAGGATATTAGAGCACTATCTTTAGGGCGCTCTCATGTTAGCTAGCGTCTGAAATGATCGTTTTAAAATCAGGGCGCTCCAAAATTTGGGCGGGAGCGCCCTTATAGGTAAAATACAAGGCACTTCATTTGCGCGCCCTCGTTCCCATGGTATTTTTTTATTTCCCTGCAATAGAGGGCGCTCTAAGGAGCGCCCTCCTTTATTTTTTATGTTTCTGGTGGAAATTTATTTTTTTTCCCCTGAAATAGAGGGCGCTCCAGGGAGCGCCCTCCTTTATTTTTTATTTATTTTTACAGGGCGCTCCCTGGGAGCGCCCTCGTTTCTGGTGGAATTTTTTTATTTTATTTATTTTTTCCCTGCAATAGAGGGCGCTCACTGAAGCGCCCTCCTTTATTTTTCTGATAAATTTTCCAGGACGCTCCCTGGGAGCGCCCTCTTTTCATTTTCTGCATACTTTTAGAGCGCCCTCATTTCTGATTAAATTTATGAAAACTGTTTTTTTGCAGTAGAAATTAATGAACCCTTTGCTCCATTCTCTCCCGCGTTCTCACACACACACACACTCTCTCTCTAAACCCTTCCATTCTCCTTCATCTTCAAGCTTCTCCGTTCCCTCCGTTGAGCTCCACGGCCGTCCTCCTCCTTCGTTCCCTCCGTCGTTCGTCTCCCTCCGTCTTCCTCAAGCTCGTTCGTCTCCCTCCGTCTCCCTCCGTCAAGTGCACGGTCTTCCTTCATCGTGAATAACTCCTCTCCTTCTCCGCCGCAAGTCCTCCTTCCCTCACCGTGAGCAAGTGCGTAGAAGTGAGCAAGCTTCCCTCACCGTCCTCAACCTACCATTCCGGCGCGGGGTGTCTCATTTTCTCCTTTCCTTTCGGCGTGGCGGCTTCCCTTCCCCACACTCTCCATTTCGCGGCCACTAAGGGTAAGGGAAACCCTATCCTACACATTTTTTTGCTTCTGCACCTTTTTTGTTGCTTGTGCACCCTTTTTTCTGAACATGTTGTTTTTCTATATGCACCCACTATTTTTTCTATTTGCACCCACTGCTTTGCTATCTGCCATGTGATTGTGTTAGTAAGTTTAAATAACATTGAAATTTGTATATGAAAATTAATTATGTGTACATATTATTATTGAACACTTTTGGAAGAAATTGTTGTTGGTTGGAGTTAAAAATGTGTTTTATAAATTTGAGAATGTTATATAAATGAAGTACATACTACATATGCATTTAGTAATGTTATATAAATATATATTACTCATATTGATCTCTTTTGGACTGGTAGCTGGTGGTTTAGAGTTAAAATTGTTTTTCCTTAATTATGGGAATGTTAAAGAAATAGATAAAATGTTGCTCAAATTTTTAGGACTATTAATTTTTTTAACTAGTAAATTTTATGACTTGACCTTTTTTTTCAGGTATTGTTTCCTAACTGGTTATAATTCAACACTGCTTATTGGTGATTGACTTTAATCAGGTATATCATTTATCATATTATCATTTTTCTTTCAACTATAATTATTTGGTTATTTGTATGTACATGCATTAACCTTAGTTTCCTGCTTAAGAAGAAATTGTATATTATGACTGACATAATATACAATTTATTCTTAAATTGTCCATGTTTGGACAGTCTAGATTTGTAAATTCGTATTAAATATATTACTTTATGATTTGTGTGTTTTTGGTTTATGATTCATTTCAGTACGTTTTTCCTCTTGTTCTCCGAGTTCATGCATATATAATCTATGTGAAATAAAACTCATAGGTTGTGTTGTGTGGGCTTGGAGAACCAAGGGGAAATGCTGCTGAAATTTTCATAGACTAGGAACAATAGTCATAAAATAATATGATACGAATTTGACAAATCTAGATAGGATAGGAACCTCAACCTTTGTTAGTTAGTATGTTATAGGTGTTAATTAGGCATGTAGTTAGTCATTATATCTAAAGAATGTCATATATACTTTTCGAGTTAATTATTAATGATTTCATGTTATGTTGATAGAATATGGATCGTTCTTGGATGTTTGCAAACCATCTGACACATGAGTATGAGGAAGGAGTGGAAATGTTTATAAAATTTTCCATGGACCATGCAACAAACCCTAGTAGAATTCTCTGCCCTTGTACGAAGTGTTTTTGTTCTAAGCGAATTAGTGAAACAGAGTTGAGGGACCATCTTTTCTGTTTTGGAATTGATCAGAGTTACACATGTTGGACATTTCATTGTGAGATTAGGAGTGAACAAAGTGGTATGGGAGAGAATAATGTCAATGTAGAACCAAGTGATGATGACTTTGGGACCGGGTGGGAGGATTGCGACCGAATTGATGAGATTCGAAAGGTGGTTGAAGATGACCTCAGAGATTGTCCCCAAATGTTTGATACCCTAGCCAGTGATGCTGGCAAGCCATTGTACAACGGGTGCACCAAGTACACAAGGTTGTCAGTTGTGTTGAAGTTGTATAATTTAAAAGCAACAAATGGTTGGTCTGACAAGAGTTTCACAGAGTTACTCACCTTGTTGAAGGAGATGTTACCGGAGGACAATGTGCTGCCTAACAGAACATATGAGGCAAAGAAGATGTTAAGTTCTATTGGGATGAGCTATGAGAAGATTCATGCTTGTCCCAATGATTGCATTTTGTTCAGAAATGAGCATGCGCCATTAAGTGTGTGTCCTAAATGCAATTTGCCTTGTTATAAGAAAGAGACTACACCAGCAAAGGTGGTTTGGTATTTTCCCATAATACCAAGGTTTCGAAGGATGTATCGTAGTGTCATTGATGCAAGAAACTTAACTTGGCATGCAAATGAACGAATCAAGGATGGCATGTTGAGACATCCCGTTGATTCTCCGCAGTGGAGGAGGATTGATGATGAGTACCCCTCTTTTGGCGAGGAACCAAGAAATCTCCGCCTTGCTTTATCAACAGATGGAATGAATCCGCATGGTATCCAATCTAGTAGTCATAGCACATGGCCGGTGGTATTGATAATATATAATCTACCTCCATGGCTGTGTATGAAGCGGAAATACATGATGTTATCTATGTTGATATCGGGACCCAGACAACCGGGTAATGATATAGATGTGTACTTGGCACCATTGATTGAAGACTTGAGGCTATTGTGGGATACTGGAGTAGAGGTCTATGATGGCTACAAAGAAGAATCTTTTCAGTTGAGGGCGATGTTGTTTGGAACGATAAATGATTTCCCTGCATATGGTAATTTGTCTGGCTATAGTGTAAAGGGTCAGTGTGCATGTCCTGATTGTGAAGAAAATACTACTTGGATGCGCTTGACTCATTGTAAGAAGAATGTATTCATGGGTCATCGTAAGTTTTTTGCCTTTATCCCATCGTTATAGGGGATGGAAGAAATCATTCAATGGCAACACCGAAGAGGGTAGGGCTCCTTCTCCATTGACTGGTGAGTAGTTGTGGGAAAAGGTGGGTAACTTGACCAACAACTTCGGCAAACCTTTTGCCGCACAACTCGTTACCGGAGGTTGGAAAAAGAAGTCCATTTTTTTTTGAGTTGCCATATTGGAATACATTGTTTGTTAGACATTTCCTTGATGTGATGCATATAGAGAAAAATGTGTGCGAGAGTGTTATTGGCACGTTACTGAATGTCAAAGGCAAAATCAAGGATGGGGTAAATGCGAGATGGGACTTGTTGGCTATGGGTATAAGGAAAGAATTGGTTCCAGACAAAAGGGGATCACGTACATATCTACCCCCGGCGGCTTATACTCTAAGCAAAAAAGAAAAAGTAACTTTTTGCAAGTTTCTGCAGGGTGTCAAAGTTCCAGAGGGTTTTTCCTCTAACATTAGAAATCTAGTATCACTAAAAGAGCAAAGATTGATAGGTGTCAAGTCTCATGATGATCATGTTCTGATGGGTCATTTGCTTCCGGTTGCAATACGCTCCATTCTTCCAAATAAAGTGCGTATTACAATTACTAAACTGTGTCATTTCTTCAGAGCTATTTGTAGTAAGGTCATTAACCGTAGGAAGATGCCCATTTTGCAAAGACAAATAGTGGTGACACTGTGTGAGCTTGAAATGTATTTTCCTCCACCTTTTTTTGACATAATGATTCATCTCACAGTTCACCTGGTTCGGGAGACTTAATTGTGTGGACCAGCTTACATGAGATGGATGTACCCGGTTGAGCGATACATGATGATATTAAAAGGGTATGTTAAGAATCGCAGTCGTCCTGAGGGTTGTATGGTTGAAAGGTACATAGTTGAAGAAGCTGTTGAGTTTTGTACAGAATACCTTAGTGGTGTCAACTCCGTAGGGCTTACGGTCTCTAGACACAACAAAAGCTTACAATTAGGAGGGATTGGGGCAAGCGAAGTCATAAACATTAAAAGAGAGGAATGGGTTCAAGCACACCTTTATGTCTTGCATAATGATGAAGAGGTAGAGCCGTATGTTGAAATTCGCAAGGAAATACTTCGGCACTCTAATCCTAATAGAGGAGACAATTGGATCACAAGAGAACACAATCGAAGCTTCATCACATGGTTTAAGTCTAGGATTTTTCATGACATGAACTACAATAATTCTTCAGTCTCTACTAGGCTTAAATTTTTAGCATATGGTCTGAGTTTTAATGTGATATCTTACAAGGCTTACATAATTAATGGCTACACTTTCTACACAAAGGACCATGATGATAGAACAACGGTTCAAAATAGTGGTGTCACTTTAATTACCCAAGTATTGCATATGTCAAGTGCAAAAGATAGAAATCCAGTTTATGCAAATATGTCCTATTTTGGGGTCATTGATCGCATATGGGAATTGGATTATACTAACTTCCGTATGCCTGTCTTCGGTGCAGGCATTGTTATGACTGAAGAAATGAATACATTGATCGATCCCAACTGTCTGCAGTCGGTTTTGTACCGTGAGTGGTTGGATGCCACCGTGATCGATATCTATTGCAGGTAATTTCAACTCAAAGCATCTCATAGTTTGTTTTATCTCTTTTTTTTCCAAGCTTTGACATTTTGTACATTTTTTTGTATAGTCATTTATATCATTCAGCCTTAGCACCATCTTCCCGCACGGATCGATATGTTTTCATCTCTCCACAACACACTACAACATTCAATGTGAACACTGATCAAAGTAAGTTGGTGGGAGAGGTGTTGTACAATAGATGCGGCCAAGACAAATTGTTCCTGCTTCCATACAATCATGACGGGTATGTGTAGTATATGTTTATGTATCAATATTCTTGTTTTTTAAAAACCATTTAGTTAACATAAATTAAATTGTGGTTGTAGGCGACATTGGGTTCTTGTTGCATTGAGTCTTAGTGATTTTGGCAAGGTTTACTTTTTGGACTCTTTGCATAATCCGCCTGAACATTATAATCACATGAAGAATATGATTATTAAGTAAGTATCCTTTGATTTACTATCACACTTACATAATTAAGAGCTCTTATACAATTTACTTGTTATATTGCTTTAGATCTTTTAAAGAATATAGAAAGTTGGGTGGATTCCCATAAGCACGGAATAGGATTATACCTGATCCCATATGGTACCGCATTAAGGTAATATTGATCTCTTCTGGACATTTTGTTTGTTCATTACTGAGCGTGTAAGCATCACTTACTTTTAAATTAATTATACTTGTAGTTTCCTACCCAAACAAACAATGACGATTGTGGGCTCTTCGTAATGCGTTATATGAAGGAGATCATTGATCAAAACAGACTCACAATACCTAAAGAGGTAATTATGACTTGTGATAGCAATTTACTTTTTGAACCCCATTCACTAGTTCATATAATCAAATCAATTTTTGGCCTTTACAGTACTTTGCTCAGTTCTGAAGCTCAACCTACACAATGGAGCAGTTTGATGAGGTTCGGGAAGAATGGGCAAACCATGTAATTACCAGTTATTTGTAATTGATTTGTACATTATATGTGGGTAAGTAAACATATACATATTGTTAAAATGTTGAACAAAGTTGTATATTAATTACTTAACTGACGGGTTCAACAGAGTAGATATGATCACTATTCTTTTTGCAACTTGGAGAAGAGGCCTGTTTGTAGTTTGTGCACCTTTTCATTATAAATTCCTGACCGGTTATCACTATTTGACTTATGAATTCTAGCTGCTGGTATGTTTTTGTACAGTTGTTTGATAAATTGGGAAATGTTGAATAAACAGAGTAAACTATGCCAAAAAAATTTTACTTTAGAAGACTTATAGTTGTTAAGCATATATATGAGACGCATGTTTATTTACTAACTGAGTTGATTCTTGTGAGATGTCATGGGTTTTGGTTATTTTTATATAGTTGTATAGGTACTTCATACTTTCGCCACTTATATCTTGCATAGGAAACTATTCATATTATGACAAGTTTGAATTCTTATTTCAAGTAGATATGTGTGTTGTTTACTAAGTGTTGTTCATAGTATGACTAAGTGTTTGAATTTTAAGGAATTAATATGCATGATTTTGGATTAAGCCATTGGGATCAGACTGAAATAAATATGCAGGTTAAAGTAGATTAAAAAAATAAAAAATTGGAAAAAAAAGAAGAAAGGAGGGCGCTCCTTGGAGCGCCCTTGTTGTAAAACAAAAATTGAAAAAAAAAATGAAAGGAGCCTTGTTTTAAAGAACCAGGGCGCTTCCTTGGAGCGCCCTCCATAAGTACGTCTTGTGCTTATGGAGGGCGCTCCAGTGTGCGCCCTTTAAGGCTGCACGGGAGCGCCTTCTTTTTGCTTCTGTCAAGGCACTCCAATGAGCATCCTCATTTTATTGACCAAACAAGAGCAGATTCTATTAGTGCGCACGAGAACGCCCTTTAAGGCTGCACGGGAACGCCCTCTAAGGCCTTTTTTGGCATAGTAATTTTAAATGGGATAACCAAATGGTGTGGATCTACATATAAACTTGAATCAAGTTAAGTCATGGATAAAGCCTTACTACACCTTATAACTCACTTATGAAGGTTAGTCGCCTGTATATAGGATGTGTAAGATTATGACATGTAAAGGCAGGGGGAATTTGGTGGCTAACTCATGCCACGGCCACCAACAAAATTTGGAAAAATTCTATAGTACTATAGAGAAAAACTAGATTTTGGCTTGTTTTTTATTAAGCTATTTGAATGGAAAGCAAAAATTGTCTTTTCTTCTCTAACATAGTCAGTATCACATTAACATCCTTCCTCTATATGTTTCATCCCCTCTTTTTCTTTTAATCTCTCTACTCCATCTTTGTGCCTTTCTTTTGTGTTTTCTCCCCTTTGTGCATTGTTTTAATATCGCTTTGCTTCTGTTGATTTTGTTATGTGTGTTGATTTTGTGCACTGCTTCCTCTACAACTCTGTGCATTTTTCTCCTTGTTTTTTGCTTCTTCGGTTCATAATTTCATATTGTATATAATAAAATTAGATTTTTTTTATAATTATATTAGATATTTAGATTATATGAGTAAGATAATGAGCTTTGAGAGAGAGATACAATTTTGATTTTTATATTTGAATCAAAAATCATGTTTGCTTCCATCCATTTAATTTTCATTTTTATCAAAACTTCTAATAAAAAGAGATAAATATATTTTTTTAACAAGAGACAAAATAATAGTTTGGTTTGGTGATATACTAACATTGATTTGCAAGCAATAGGAAAAGCAAGTTTGAAAGCCAAATTAGTCTCTCTTTTTTGCGAGTTTAGTGACAAAGTTGCTGCAGTTTTTTTTTCATTGTTTTTTCTCACAATTGGCTATATATTTCTTTTTAAAAAAATATGTTAGTTATATATCAAAGTTATTGACTCTATTATACATCCAACTGTTAAATTTTTTGTGATAAGTTGATTTTGGCCCTCCTCGACCATAATTCTGGCTCTGCCTTTGAGGGCAGAACTACTATTTAAAAAATGGTTTTTCTAACTTGTGCAATATTGCACAGGTTAATAAATCCCAAAGTAAAAATATTTTATTGAAAAATACAATCATCACAATATTCAATACATTGGTAATATTAAATGTTACGTTTTCCAATAAAACATTTCCACTTTTAATTTAATAACCTGTGCAATGTTGCACATGTTAGAAAAATCGTTTAAAAAAAAGTCTTCCTAAATACTTTAAATGTAATTCTAAAGTGGGGGAATAACGTGAAAACCATCGTTATTATAACCGGACCGGTAATCGGGCATAGGAACGGTTCTGCAATTCCTTAAAATTGGATGAGAGAAGAACCGGTCAAGAACCGGTGAACCAATGGTTCAACAGTTTGGTGTGGTTTAGAAAAATTGATAAAAAAATTAAGTCGTTTTATTATTTTTTTACTTTTTTTAAAATTCAGCTCTCATCTCAACCTTCCCACTCAAAAATTCCTATTTTCTCCCTCTCTCTCACGTCCTAAATTGGAAAGCAAAGTAAAAACAGAAACCAATTTCTCTCTGAGTCTCGACTTGTTCCCTACCGTTGCACCGTGAAAACTGAAAGCTACCGTCCATCATTCCTCGTTCGTTGTCACACCAACTGTACGTCAGGCCGTCGTTCGTACTCGTCCACTTACACGGTAGCTCTTTGCAACAGCTAGTGCGAGCTATAGCGTTTCCTGTCTTCATGATCCGTCAAGATCTATCACACACAGTGCCTAACTTGACACGATATCTTCTCCTTGCCTACTCTAGCGCTGCTGTTTCATTATTCTTGCAGTCTACAAAATTTGCTCTTCGCTCCTCCAAATGGCTATTGGAACGGATACCCGTCCTACGCAGGTTTTTCACGACACTGATCAATTGGTCGTTTCCTATTTTAGACTACAATTATATTTATTTATCATTGTTTGAATTGCATTATATTGTATTTCAGATTTTGAGATTTTCCGATTGTTAGTATATTTATTTTTATGGCACTGAATCATTTTGAATCCATTGCTTTTGTTGTGTGAATTGTCATTAGGATTGAGCATATAATTTGAGTTTCTTTGTTCCTGTTTAATATATTGATAGTTTGATATTGGTGAATTCTTTTTTCGATGTACAAGGAAAGCAACGAGGTTTGAACCTACAACCTCATGTTATACTACCCAAACCCCTAATCACTAGGCCGACCCTAGAGGGTATATTGGTGAATTCTTTTATTTACAAAAATATGTGCAAAAATAGATTCTTTTAATTCAATAATCAATATACTTGGGTCCGTCATTGTGGATAACAGTAGCATGGAGAAACTTTGCTTGTATTATGTAAAAATATTATTTTATTTACTACTGGTCTGACCACGGTCTGACCATTGAACCCTGAATCAGTGCCTAGATCGGTTCATTGATCGGTTCGATTTTAAAAACATTAGTAAAAATTCCTTGGTTACCACTAACACAACAAATGAAAATCCCTCATTGGGCATTTATGTGAATACCATAAAGGCATTACTACACTTTTTATTCACATGGCTACGAAAATTCGAGGTTGGGAGACAATTTTGGAAATTCTTGAGGAAATTATCATGAACACAGTTTATGGTTATTGCATTGATCCTTTGATGAGTTTTGGGATAATTTTTTTTTTTCATGGTTCCTTATTCTTAAACCTAATAGTTTTAAAGGAACATTGGATTTTCTCAATGATTTAAACTTATATTTATCAATGTTTTAAAAATTGGACTAGTAATTGAACTAGTGAAAACACAAGTTCACGATTTATTGGTTCAATCGTGGTTTAGTCGTAATTGAAATGATAATAATTAAATATATATTTTTAATATTATATAATATTTTTAAATAATAAAATAACATAAAATCATGAGAAATCAAGATATGTAAAACTATAAACTAATATAATGGACTTTATAATATGTATTATATGATAAAAAAATTCATAACAATTGACTAAATAGTAAATATTTTTGTTTAATCCTTAAAAATTATATTTATTTATCTTGAAAATATTTTAGATTAAATAAAAAATAAAATTTTGAAACAGACGTTCAATCTATTTTACAACACTGATTTTTTAACAGTTCTCACCGGTTCTGAAAATCAACCGATTTTTTGGGTGATATTTAATGAACACCAAACTGGTTCTCGATTGGCAATTTGGTCCGATTTTAATAACCAATATGTGTGTGTAGCGCACAATATTATCTAAATCAAGGATTTAATTAATATACACTATCAATGTAAAAAAAATTTACACAGACATCCAATGGTGTGCCACCAAATCATTTAATGAACATGACACCTCATGTGTCATTAAATTCAATAAATGATATGGCAGCACATCATTGGATGTCTATGTAAAATTTATTTACACTGACAATGTATATATATTAAACTCCTAAAATAATTATATGAAGTATTTGTTATTACATATAATACAAAATCCTAACTCTGCAGTTAGTTAGTTTTTTGTTACAGCAGTTGGTAGTTATTCTGTTTTTATAGTCAAGTTAGTTGTTTGCTTAGCCCTTGTAGTATTTATAGAGTTGAGTTCTTTTGTAATCAAATAACTTTCAATAAAAATTTCCACGTTCCTTTCTTCTTCTTCGAGTTTGTTCCTTCCCTTTTCAAGCTTTTCCAAATTTATTATGGTATCAGATTTCCTTTCTTTCTTTTCTGCTGCACATCTCTGATCCATGGCGGCTGAGATCACCTACACCTTGAAGGACATGGAGAACGTATCATGTCCATACTATATCCACCTAAATGAGAACCCTACCATGGTTCTTGTTACCCCCTCTACTCATTGACTCCAATTACCATACCTGGTCAAGATCCATGAATATGAGCCTATTGACAGAGAACAAAGTGGGTTTCATTGATGGGACCCTTAAAGAACCGAAGACCACAGAGGAAATTCACCCTTACTGGCAACACTGCAACACCATGGTTCTTGGATGGCTTGTTCGCTCCATGAGTCCAGAAATTGCTCAGTCTATCATATGGAGGAGCAAAGCTGCTGAAGTTTGGGCTGAACTCTGAGAAAGATTTTCACATGCTGACCTTTTCAGAATTTCTGAGATACAAGAGGAAATTTACACACCTTCAAGCAAGGAGACCTTAGCGTGACAAAGTACTACACATGTATGAAAACTTTATGGGATGAACTTAAGATCTTGAGTCTCGTTCCTGTTTGTTCTTGTAATGCGAATTGTACCTGTGGAGCTCTCAATAAACTCAATATTCAAAGGAATTAAGAGACTGTGGTAAGATTCCTAAGAGGTTTGAACGAAAAATATTCCATTGTAAGGTCTTAGATTATGTTGATGGATCCTCTTCCAACCATCAACAAAGTCTTCTCTCTTGTTGCCCAACAAGAGAGACAATTCTCTGCTGAGCAATCTGGAAACTCCAAAATTTTGGCCAATATTAGAGATGATTCTGTCTAAGATTCAAGAAAGACTAGCAATTTCAAACCAACCAATTTTCAAAAAGGTCAGCAACAGAATGGGAAGGTCTGTTCCTACTGTGGAAAAACTGGTCATACTGTTGACATTTGCTACAAGAAGCATGGTTTCTCACCAGGTTTCAAGTTCAGGAATCCTAGATATGCTAATAGATCAGCCAAAATGACTGTTTCTGAGAATCCCACAGATCTTGCCATTCAAGAACAAGAGAAATTTGATTTTACAGCTGAGCAATACCAGAATCTGCTTGCCCTTCTTCCTCAAACACTCAGTGATAATGGCAGTAAACACCAATCCCCAAGTGAATCTGGCTTCTTTGCAGGAACAAAGCACATTTCCCACTCATAATGGCAAAAATTTCTACACGAAATGGATTCTTGACACAGATGCTACTGATCACATATGTTTCTCTCTGGCTCTCTTTCATTCTTACAAGCATATTAAACTTGTCCATGTTACTCTTCCTAATGGGAACTCTGATTTTGCTTCTATTTTAGGAACCATCCTTTTTTCTGCTTGTTCTTATCTAACTGATGTCCTTTACTTTCCTACTTTCCAATACAATTTAATTTCAATATCTAAATTAACTTATACTTTAAGTTGCAAGCTATCTTTTTTTTATTCCTTCTGTTAGGTACAGAGTTCCAATGCTCGCAAGATGATTGGTACAATTGAACTTAAGGATGGTCTGTATTTGCTAAAGGATACTGAGGCAACCTTGTTACATGATTCTCACTCTCATATTGATTTTGTTCATTGTAACCTTGCTTGTGTTGCTAAGAACTTATGGCATTATAGGCTAGGTCATCTCTCTTGTGAGAAGTTACATGTTTTACACAAACAATTTCCCTTCATTACTTTTGATAAGAATGTTGTATGTGATGTTTGTCACATTGCTAAGCAAAGAAAGCTACCATATAGTTTGAGTGAGACTAAATCCAATAAAATTTTTGATTTGATTCATGCTAATATTTGGGGACCTATTTCCACTAATTCCATTCATGGTCATGCTTACTTTCTTACTATTGTTGATGATCATTCTCGATACACTTGGCTATATTTCATGAAAAATAAGTTTGAAACTAGAGGCTTAATTCAGAATTTCTTTACTTTAGTTGAAAATCAGTTTGATACTAAGATTAAGATCATTAGAACAGATAATGGTGTTGAATTTAACATGGAACAGTTCTATGCTACCAAATGAGTCCTTCACCAAACTTCTTGTGTTGAGACTCCTCAACAAAATGCTGTCATGGAAAGGAAGCACCATCACCTCTTAAATGTAGCTAGGAGCTTGTTGTTTCAAGCCAATCTGCCTAAGTGCTTCTGGTCTTATGCTATTGGTCACTCTGTTTACCTTATTAATAGGATTCCTACTTTTGTTCTTCAACAAAAAAGCCTCTATGAGATGTTACAATCCTCATCTCCTGATCTTTCCATGCTAAGGGTGTTTGGTTCTTTATGGTATGCCTCCACACTTACAAACAACGGAACCAAACTTGACCCTAGGGCCAAAAAATGTGCCTTCATAGGCTACAAACAAGGAACAGGAGGCTATGTATTATTTGATCTCAAAACCAGAGAAGTTTTTATTTCCCTAAATGTTATCTTTCATGAGCACATTTTTCCTTATCATTCTGCTCATGAACGCAACAGAGAAGACACAAATATATCACTACCAACACAATTCCATGCTTGGGATATAGACTACACTCCTCTCCCCATTCAAACTGCCTTTGTTACTCAAATTACTCCTGTCTTTATTGAGGATGGCCATATTGAGAGGCCGGAACAGTCTGTCAGGTGCTCTACCAGAACCAAGAAAGCTCCAAGTTTCTTGCAAGATTATCACTGCAATTTATTAACAACTTCAGGGAAGTATTCTTCTAATTGTGCCTTGAATCATTCATCAATCACTTATCCTCTCTCTTCTGTTTTGTCTTATAACAGGTTATCTCCTAGATGTTAGAAATTTCTTGCCAATCTATCCATAGTCACTGAACCAAAAGGTTACTATCAAGCTGTGAAAGATCTGAATTGGAGACAAGCTATGTAGGAAGAAATTACAACTCTTCAGAATAATAACACTTGGATCCTTGTTGATCTCCCACCAGGGAAGACCCCTATAGGGTGTAAATGGGTCTACAAACTCAAACATAAGCCAGATGGATCTATTGATAGGTACAAAGCTCAACTTGTTGCCAAGGGATACACACAGGTGGAAGGATTAGATTTCTTGGACACATTCTCACCTGTTGCCAGAATGACCACCCTGAGACTCCTTATTTCCATTGTTGCGGCCAAGCATTGGCATCTTTATCAGTTAGATGTGGACAATGCTTTTCTTCTTGGTCACTTGGGTGAAGAAGTGTACATGACTCTTCCACAAGGATTTTCCTCTCCTAAGTCTAATCAAGTTTGTTTGCTGAAAAGGTCCCTATATGGCCTTAAACAGGCCAGTAGGCAATGGTTTTGCACCCTCTCAAAGGCCCTGCAATCTCTCAACTTCATGCAATGCCCTTCAGATCACACTCTCTTCATCAAACACACTACAACTGGAGCCACTGCGTTATTGGTCTATGTTGATGATGTCATTCTCACAGGGAACAATATCAATGAAATACAACACGTGAAGAAGTTTCTGAATGAGCAGTTCAATTTCAAGGACCTTGGTGAACTCAAGTACTTCCTCGGCCTTGAATTTGCTAGATCCTCCAAAGGCATCTTGTTAACCCAAAGGAAATACGCCCTTGAGCTTCTTTCTCATGTTGGCATATTGGCTGCTAAGCCTACCCATACTCCTATGGATCCTACCATTGTTCTCTCCAAGACTCTTGGGACTCCTCTGACTGATATTTTATCCTACAGAAGGCTGATAGGAAGGCTTCTATATCTCACATCTACTAGACCAAATATCTCCTATTCTATTCAGCAACTAAGTCAGTTTATTGATAAGCCTATTGATCTTCATCTTCAAGCCGCTTACCGTGTCTTAAGATATATTGAGTCTTCACGTGGAAAGGGTCTTTTCTTCCCCTCCACATCAGATTTTAAGTTGCATGCTTTTAGTGACTCTGACTGGGCTAGATGCTACGATTCTAGGCGTTCTGTTACAGGATACGACATCTTCTATGGTTCCTCTCTTATCTCTTGGAAGGCTAAGAATCAAACCACAATATCCAGATCCTCTTCTGAAGCTGAATATAGAGCCTTAGCCTCCACTGTTTGTGAAATTCAATGGATCACCCACTTGCTCAAGGATCTTCACAGCTTACCTAATACACCTTGCAATCTTTTCTGTGACAACAAATCAGCTATACACATAGCTCATAATGATTCCTTTCATGAAAGGACTAAGCACATCGAAATAGATTGTCATCTTGTTCGAGAAAAACTTCTTTCAGGATTGATTTATCTCTTGTCAGTTTCCTCCTCCAACCAGTTAGCTGATTTGTTTACTAAGCCCTTAGCAAATACTCCCTTTCCTAGTGCTATGCCCAAGCTGGGAATGATGGACATACATTCTCCAGCTTGCGAGTGGCTGATACAAAATCCTAACTCTGCAGTTAGTTAGTTTTCTGTTACAACAGTTGGTAGTTATTCTATTTTTATAGTTAAGTTAGTTGTTAGCTTAGCCCTTGTAGTATTTATAAAGTTGAGTTCTTTTGTAATCTAAATATATATTAAATCTGAATACTGGATTGCCACGTGTCACAATATTATGCAATTTCTATTTTAAAATTTTTATTATTATATTTTTTTTTAAATTTTGTTCTTGTCAATTTTTTCATATAAACTTCTAAACTAACTGTCGAAACCCACTCCTTCAAAACCAACCCACTCACTTCATAGTTCACGGTTTCCTTTTAAATTTTGAAAGTTTAAATAGAAATCTATATATTGCTAAAAACTTCTTTGGGATTTTATTCATTTTTCTTTCTCTATTGCTCTGGGTCTTCTTCTCATAAACCTTTTTTTTCTCTAAAAAAAGTTATCTCCTCATAGAACGTGAATCATTCTTTTCTCCGTTAAAAGTTCTCACCCATTGACACTATATTTGCTTCCACCCCTCTCTTAGTTTTTTTTTTTCTCTTTCACTTCTCCCCAGTCTCTTTCATTTTTTCATACTTTTAGATTTCTAGATACATCTGAAACCATTTAGCATTCTATTGCAATTCTGAATATTTGATTATTTGTCTTTTGGGCAAAAACCCGCAGGTATTACCACGAAAGTTTACATTTGTTGTTAACATGTACTTTTTTTTTCTTTTGTAAGTTTCCCTTTTATCTCCTAAGATAAAATATTGATTTTTATATATGTCATACATGCATGGAACAGTTGATACTAGCGGCTGACCCCATAATTTTTATGGTCATTAATTCTTCTGTTTGTTCTTATCTTTTGGTAAAAAAAATGATATTTAATTCATTTTGTGCACCAGACATGTTTTTGCATTTAATTTTTTTTTCCTTTGAGAAACTCTTCATATAGAAATGCCAATGGAATGAGAAAAATCAAATTATGAAAATTGGACAGTGGCAGGATTTCAAAAACACATTGAGATTATATTTTGGTTATGGGTAGTTGAACAATAATTCAAAGATTTTTCATTGTAAGCAAACTTTTGTATATTATCTTTCATTTTTTTCAATTGGTTTAGAATACAAAAACCATGGCAGGGAGGGCTTTGTATGTAGACAACTTCTGGCCACAAATTATGAAGTTGCTTAGCATTTTTCATTAATTTATATTAGGCTGATGAGGCTGGGCATTTGCTTTCAAATAAGGATAGACAATTACTGACTGGTCTTAATATTGTCTTTAGAATTCTTCTACTCCATCTTTCTACCTATAACTATATTTTTGAATAAAAAAGATATGCATGGCACCACATGGCAACAAGTGCAGTTAATGCATGCATATATATTTGAATAATCATATATTAATTGACATGTTTTTGATAATTAAGTTTTGATAATGATGTTTATTGTTTCATTTTCTTCAACTGAAAGAAATTTCAATAAAAGTTGAAAATCAAAGAAACTTATATGAGAACATTGGATATTGATATCAATTCTATGGAGGAATATAATTGACGTAACAATGAACGAAATTAAATTTTGATGTATCTGTTACTAAAGATGACAATAATAATTTTAGTTATTTAAAAAATTATAATCTTTAAAAAAAAGTATTATCTGTTTGAACTTATTTAATTAAAGTGAGACAATAAAATTAAATAATTAGATTAAAGTATATATTAAAATTTAAATGCGTAATTCATCTATAAATCAACGCGTATGCATGGATCTTGTGCTAGTTAGATAAATTTCAATAAAAACTTTCATGTTACTTTTTTTTTTCTTCTTCGAGTTTGTTCCTTTCCTTTTCAAGCTTTTCCAGATTTATTAACACATGGATTAGTATACAACTATTAAATTTAATTTTATTTTCATGTTTTAAAATCTAGTATGCATTATATATATATGTTTTAAATTATTAAAAAATTGATGCTAACTTTAATTTATGAATTTCATAATATAAAAATATATCTAACTTTACAAAATAGCAATAATTTTTCAAATAAAAATTATTTAAAATGTATTAATTTTTATAATATCAACTATTATCAACATAATTATCATTTTGGAATAAATAGAATATGTCATTCACATCTACCATTGTTGAAGTATTGACTAGTTTAAAACGCGTGTCAAGTGAGATTCTAGTCATTACCCCTACCACTTACGAACGAGTGTGTTGTGTACACGTTAAGATCAGATCAACCCGTTCGGACTCTAGCTATTGGTTATATCAAATGTGGCTGGCTTGTAGCAAGTTAAGTTTATAGTTAACAAATTGTTGGCCCAATTAATCTTGTCCAATGCAAGTTGTGGGCTTCTCAAATTACTTTGTTTAGTTGAAATCTTTATACTTATTCACAAAATTAATTTTAAAAATGTTAATTCCAAATATTTATTTGACTAGCTAATCTGAAAATTTTAAATTAATTGTTAACTTTAAAAGCTGTCGTGGAAATTTTTTGTATACATAAAAACCTAAGTTAAGTTTAATCGTATATAACCCCAAGGATTTGATATTATAATCATTCATCATTTTAATGTATACGAGAAATTTTCTGTTTAAATTTGTATAATACAACATTCACAATAAACAACTAATTAATAAAGTCTTATATGATATATTGTATAAATTTATCCCTTCATTTCTAATATAATGTGTCAACTGTCAAATGAACATATTTGTGTTTGACAATGAATTGTTTAAACTTTATACTTTAATTTAAAGGTAGATTCTACGGTACATTTAATAAAATATGGGTACCGGTATATTACACTAGTGTCATCAATATGTTGGTACACGTAAATTAATTATTAACACAAGCTCTAAAAAATTAATCATATTTTGATCCTCTAATTCTTTTATTATATTTCAAAAAGTAGCATTTAATTTTTTTTAATGTGTTCATCCTTTTTCTAATTATTCTTAATTCTTGAACCCGGTTTAAAATTATACTGTATCGATACCCTTAATTTATTGACGGTACCGGAATTGTCACCTAATTTAAATCATAGATATCTTTTTTTCCCGGTTAAATCATAGATATCTTTGACAACTCATTAGCGTCCGTCTAGTAATTTGGGGTTTGAGTAATTTAATATAAACTAATTTAATAAGAATGTAACGTATATCACCTTAACTAATTATTTGTTGGTTAAACTTTATGTTTTAATTATAAATAAAGAGCAATTTGTTACGTGTCTTGTTCTGAAAAGGGCAATTTGGCTTGGTTAAACCCTGTGGACAAGATTATCATGATATGATTATAAGTGAAATAAAAAAATCAAAATGAGTTGATTCAATTTTAAAATCTTTTTTTGCCAAATCCAAACCAAACTAACTTATTTACCAAAAAAAAAAACACATTCAATTCATCTAATTGACATGTTTTTTAAGGAAAAATTGGTTGAAAATTTTAATATTCTACATCATAAAATACATAAACTTGTGATAAAAAATTGATAACTTCATAATTCAAAAATCCAAACTCCATTCATAAAATCTACTAAAATCAAAACACGCTATATTTTGTATTGGTCTATTATATTCAGTTTTAGTTTGATTGTCTTGTATTGAGTTGGTCTTATTTGATTTTCTTCTATATGGGTCTATTAGAATGTGTTTATGATTTTGGGATACCTTTTCTGGTTCAGATCAGGGTATGTTGGGTTACTTTTACTGTTTTATCTTTTTTATTTTATTTTTGTAATATTGTAATGGGTTGGAATACCCCTTGTACTCCCTTTAATTCATTCTTTTTGCTTATAAAAAAATCAAATTAATTCAACTAGTTCAACTTGGTTTGATATGTTTGGATTTAAATTCAATTAAACCAATAAAACTTGATCATCAATTTAGGTCTTATTTTTTCATGATTTGAAATCCATATGTTCATTACCCTACCTGATGATTCGAACCCTCTCTTTTTTTTATATTTTTTCTTATGTTTATCTTAACTCTTATTAATGATTAATTTATTATTTGATATTATTATGTTATTTCTCTTTACTAATATTATATGTTTTTATGTCAAATTATCATTGATAGAAGAGAAATGGTATTTTTTTAAACCTTTTCAGTTTCCCATTACACAACCACATGTTATGCTTACATACCATAAATCGTACCACCTTCGTTAAAAAAAAAAAAAAAAATCGTACCACCAGGCACTCAAATATGATGAACAGTATTACAGTACCTTCTGACACTCACTTCACAATATTTCTTCCTCATATTTTTATTTAAGTATGTCTTTCGCACACTTTTTTGAAAAGATTTTTGAACAATCTCTCAATTTTTTTCTCATTCACTTAAAACATTAATACTATAAAATCTAAATATTTATAATTCTAATCTTTAACATTTTTTATATCAAATATTTTGTCAATTTAAATTTGTTATTTTCAAATAATAATATATATTTTAAATTAATAATTATAATAACAAATGATTAAATTTAAAATTTTAAATAATATTATAATATAAATATAAAATGATATAATAAGTTTAAAATTATAACAGTATTATCGATTAAATAATATAATTGAAATAATTAATTTTTATGAATCAATTATTCAAATAAAATAATAATATTAAAATATAAAAAAATATATTAAATCTTTAATACAAATTCAATATAATATAATATTTACATATCAAATTTAAAATATTTATTTATATCCAAATATAGTTTATATTTTAATATATTTATTTATTTTCATGCATTGCACAAGATAAAATATTAGTTTATTAAAAAAATATAACTTATGTTGTTTTAACCTTTAAAAATGTTTGTTTGCTCAAATTAATTTCAAATCATTAATTTCTTTACAAATATATACTTAACTTGAGGGATTCTATTGTTACTCTGTGGAATTAATTATGATCCACCGTAGAATCCTTCCTTAAGTCAAATAAATAAAAGATGATATTTATATAGATATCCTCATATCCATATATGATTAAGTAGTTTATATGACACTTATACCATAATTTACGCACATAACATGGTATGTTAGCTATTTCATTATGCATAATTATTAATTCTAATTAATAAAAAAATAAATTTATTAATACAAAAAGATAAATTCATAAAAATATTTGATACATTTCAAAAATTAATTTATATATGTAGAGTGCAGACACTTTCACAATGCAAAACAACATAATTACTCTAAAATAATTATTCACATATAATTAATGTGGTATGTTAGCTATTTCATTATGCATAATTATTAATTATAACTAATAAAAAATAAATTTATCAATATAAAAAGATAAATTCATAAAAATATTTGATACATTTAAAAATTAATTTATATATGTAGAGTGCAGACACTTTCAAAATGCAAAACAATATAATTACTCTAAAATAATTTTTCCTGCTACCTAAGTAGGTCTTTCGTTAAATATCAACACTGCAGGGAATATATATTGTGGCAATTTTCATTCAGGCAGAGGCTTTCAGCAGCATACAATACATATATAGGCTTCTTATTGGTGATCTCATTTTGCAGCCATAACAGAATCACCACAGGGATTCCTCTCTATTGTCCTCACCAGCCAAAAACCAATTTCTCCATCATCCTCGGACAATATATCTAGAAAAGTCAATATATCCAAATTTCAAGGAGGACTCATTTTATTTTATTATTTTTTGGATAAGGTTTTTAGGTGATCATTGATTGGTAGAAACTTTTTCTGATGTTGAAAAAGTTTTGAAAAGTTGTTTATAAGAAGATTGGGTTTCATTTTCTAAATATATTTCTTAAAAGTTACTAGCTCCGTTTTATATTCAATGATGTTTTTAATTTATTTTATTCTTTATTATTTTTATGAGTACGTAGTTAATGTTTTTTTTCCACTTTTGTCCTTTATATTTAATGTGTGTTTTGTTAATAATATGTTCATAGAGTGATAAGTGAAGAGAAAGAATAAGGGATACAATAGAAAAATAAGTAATAATTTTTTTAAAAAATAAATTATTAATCATTTTCTTAATTCTTGTGTGTAACTTAAACATTATAGAATAAAAATTGGAGGGAGTAAATTATGGTGAATTCTACGGTGAGGTACCTTAATAGGTGCCTTACCGTGTACCCCTTGATTTAGGGACATGTAAGTAAAAAAAATATTTTAGAATTTACAATATGGTCCTCCTGGAAGACCATATTGTAAATTCTAAAAATATTTTGAGGACCATATTGCAAATTCTAAAAATAATTTTTTTGCTTACATGCCCCTAAATCAAGAGGTACACGGTGAGACACCTATTAAGGTACCTCACCGTAGAATTCCCCGTAAATTATAAGAAGTTTATTAAAACGGTAAATGTTTGAGTCCCACAAACAGTTGCCCTGCAATTGTACCGCGGGGCACTATCCCCCCCCCGATTTTTATCTAAATACAGCCCCCGTTCCCCTTTTTTTAAAATATTTTTTATTTTTTTTTATTTTATTATTATAATTAGTTTTAGTTATATGTTAACACAAGGATAATTAAGTGTCCAAAAATGATGAATATATAATAAAATGAGGTTAATGATGGTTCCATTTGTGGTTAACAAAATATGATTTTTAGTTAATTGCAACTCTTGTTAACACGAGGTTAATTATGTGGTCAAAAATGGTCAACATATTTGTAAATGAGGTTAATGGTGTATACGTTGACGGTTAACAGAGTAAGATATTTGGTTAATTGTGTGCACAAAACGGTGAATGCAATATTATATTTGGTTATTAGCATCAAAATAACACATTTATTGTATTTTTTGGTCTATATTTCTATTTAATTATTTGGCCAAAAACGGTGAACATATTTGTAAATGAGGTTAATGGTGTATACATTGACGGTTAACAGAGTAGAATATTTGGTTAATTGAATCTGTGAGGTTAACTGTGTGAACAAAAATGGTGAATGAAGTGGTATATTTGGATAATAATTTTAATTTGTTTTTTATTTTATTATTATAATTATTTTTAGTTATTTATCTCATTAAATAAAAATATAGATAAAAAAATACAATAAATGATCACATAAAATTTGTGTTAATCATTCATGTTAATACTAGATTAATTATGTGTTCAGAAACGGTGAACATATTAAAAAAATGAGGTTAATGGTGTTTTCGTTTGTGGTTAATAGAATACGATTTTTGGTTAATTGATTTTGTGAGGTTATTTGCAACTCCTGTTAACACGAGGTTAATTATGTGGCAAAAAATGGTGAACATATTTAAAAATAAGGTTAATGGTATATTCATTTGTGGTTAACAGAATATGATTTTTGGTTAACTATGAGTACAAAAACGGTGAATAAAATAATATATTTGATTAATAAATTAAAAAACAAATAAAAATATAAAAAAATTATAAAAAAAACCGCAACAGTGCGGTACAAATAGGGCACCGCATTGTACGCGGCACGTTTATAGTGGTTGTTATTAAAAATGTTAAAGAAAATGATTTTTGATCACAAAAATCATCAAATTAAAATAACAGTGTTAACTATGAGTACAAAAACAGTGAATGGAATAATATATTTGATTAATAAATTAAAAAATATAAAAAAATATAAAAAAATTAAAAAAAAAATCGCGACAGTGCGGTACAAATAGGGCACCGCATTGTACGCGGTAGGTTTATAGCGGTTGTTATTAAAAATGTTAAAGAAAATGATTTTTGGTCGCAAAATTCATCAAATTAAAATAACAGTGTTCTAAAAAATTAAGGAATCGAACCAACATACATTTTACCTAAGGTTGAATTAGGATAATACGGGACGTACGACAAACAATACATAGCCACACCCCATTTTTTCTTTGTGCACCGTCTTTTTTCTTTTCGCACCCTTTTTAAATCTTTTCTAAAAATTAAAAATATAGTTTTTAAATTTTTATTTTATTATTATATTTATTTTTATTTATTTATCTCATCAAATAAAAATATGGATCAAGAAATACAATTAAATGATCATATAAAAATTATGTTAATTAACATGAGGTTATTATGTGTCCCGAAACGGTGAACATATTAAAAAATGAGGTTAATAGTGATTCCGTTTATGGTTAATAGAAAAGAATTATTGGTTAATTGCAACTTCTGTAAATACGAGGTTAATTATGGGGCCATAAACGGTGAATATATTTGTAAATGAGGTTAATGGTGTATACATTGGTGGAAAACGGAGTGAAATATTTGGTTAATTAAATTTTTGAGGTGAATTTTGTGCACAGAAACGGTGAATGCAGTAGTATATTTGATTAATAAATAAAAAACAATTTAAAAAAATTGAGGTTAATGGTGTTTCCGTTTGTGGTTAACAGAATAGGAATTTTGGTTAATTGCAACTCCTGTTAGCACGGGCTTAATTCTGTGTCCAGAAACGGTGAACATGTTTTTAAATAAGGTTAATGGTGTATACATTGATGGTTAACAAAGTGAGATATTTGATTAATTGATTTTGTGCGGCTAATTGTGTGCACAGAAACCGTGAATGAAGTAGTACATTTGGTTAACAACACACATTTATTGTATTTCTTGATCTATATTATTATTTATTAAAATAAATAAATAAATAAATTAATAAATTAAAAAAATAAAAAACTATTTAAAAAAAGAAAAAAAAATAGAAGAAAAAGGAAAAAAAAAAAAAGGAACAGTGCTCCTAAAGTGCGGGAGCAGTGTTTTGATGTACATATATCACGGCTCGTTGAATTAATAAAAATAACAAAAATACATATGCTCAAAATAATGTATTTTAATAAAAAGCAAAGTATATACTAGCAATTAATAAGTATTTGTTTGATTTATTGTTAGATAAAATTAATATTAAATTAATGATTAAAAATGAATTATATATGAATTATAATACATATTAATTTAATGAGAATGATTTGATTTCACTTTTATAAAAATTTGCTTTGTTTTAATTCATTTTCAACCAGCTATAAGCATATATTTGAATTACCATTTAATTAAATCTGAAGAAAATAAGGAGGATTTACTCACAAAATATATCTCAAAAAGTGTGAAATCTCATATTTAAAAACACATGGTAAATCATGTATAGTGATATTTGGAAACGTAAATCCATATCAATATTATTTTCAATAGTATTAACCTAATCTACAATTAAAATTTGATTCTAATAAAAATCAAACACGTTAATAGTTTACGTTATAGTGTTATATATAAATGTCTGGATCCAAAAACAATAGGAAAAGAGACAGTTTTTTTTTAACTAAAAAGGAAAAACAATAATCGTAATTTTTGAGCTAGGGACAGAGCCAGGTGCTGGGCTGCTGCTACAGAAGTGGTGGTACATGACGCCTTAAATGTAAAGATTTAACCTAATTTTTACTGTATTGCATGAATGCATCATTCCCCATGTCTCAGAAAATCAGACTTTTATTACAGGTCCCTGATTTCCCATTGTCTCAAAAGTTCAGTGTTAAATATGCAGATCTAGCTGTTGTTGGGACCATAGCAAGTGAATCTTACAAAACCCTTCCAGAAAGTAACTTCAATTATTCAGTATTACGTTACTCCCAAACCCACCTAACATTACGTTATGCATTCACAATGCTCTGGCGATCGGAGGTACGACTTATTTACAAACTTTCCCCTCTTCAATTTTTTCTTAAAGACAAATCAACGTCTAATATTTTTTATTAAAATTATAAATTTTACTTTAATTAACCAGTATTTCAGGCTTGGGGACAAAATATGTAAGAATATATATTAAACGGAATATTTAATAAGAAATTAATTTAATTCACAGAAGATTATTCTATTAATGATTAAAATAAATTAAAATATTCAAAAACAAACATTCGAAAATTTAATTTAAAAAAAAATAAAAAATGTCAAAAAATAAAGTTTTAATTTAATTATTCTTATGGTCCTGTTAACGAGTACCCTTTAAGGAATCAATATATAAAAAGTTTTTTATTAAAAATCATAACATTGATTACTTGTATAACATAAAATACTGCATGATCCAATAAAAATTTTCTATTTTTAATTCCTTAACCAGTGCCCTTGCTAAGGGCACTCATCAGCCTTCTCCATATTTTTAAGGGAGACTAAGTATGTATAGGGCCGACCCATGGGTAAGACGACTCAATGTATTTAAAAAGACCTTGGTATAAAGGTTTGTTTGATTTCTCTTACTCTTTTTATTATATAACAGTGCTTCTTTTCAAGAAGGAATCAGACAAAGAAATTCAGGGTTGATCTTAAACAATTATTTGCAAACAGTAGTGTTAAGGTTATATGTGCTTGCTAACGGTGGCGCGTCAAAGGAATTCAGGGAAGTTCTTTTCAATTTTGAGAGAAATACTAACCTGAGCCAAAAAATAAGTATTTATTATATTAAAATATAAAAACCATTTCTTATTTATTTAAAAAAGTAATTAAAGGTATTTAATACTTAGTAATACCTCAAATTTTGTAACATTAATCTATATCCACCAAGTCTTTAATTTATTAATTTTTCTTGCCACTGCCACCCCTTGGACAACTTTAATTTGTTTTTTTATGGTACCACTACCTTAATAATTTACACAACCTCATGCCTCATGCTTTGTTAGGAAAATTATCTAACCTTATATTGCATGCATCTATCTAGCCATTTTCTTATACTATAGAACAGTACTACTTCAGTTGTTCAGGACAATTATCATTGTAGCATTATTTTTACATTAATCCAAATGTTTGTGTTATGTTATGTCATGTTTGTTTTTAATTTCAAATAGTGACAGAAGCAGCAACTGCAACTGCAACTGCAACTACAACTACAAGCACTGCAACACAATCTAGTGAAGCAGCAGCATCAAGTGAAGAAACCGGTGAGAGGAGGAGATACAGGGGAGTGAGGCAGAGACCTTGGGGAAAATGGGCAGCAGAGATTCATGATCCTCACAAAGTTGCAAGAGTGTGGCTTGGAACATTTGACACTGCAGAAGCTGCAGCAAGAGCCTATGATGAAAGAGAGAGAGAGAGTACTTACAGAACGAGAGGGAGAGGGAGAGGGACCAATTTCATGGGTTTCAATCTTTTGGGCTGACCGGGCAGAAACCAATTTGATGGGTTTCCAATCTTTTGGGCTGACTGGACAGGAACCAAAATGAAGACTTTCAGTCTTTTATACCACATCAGCAAGTCTGTTAGCTTTAACAGACTTGGGTTAACGGAAGGACAATTTTGATTGATGTTAGCATCTTTCAGGGACCTTTTTACAATTTTCATTCTTTCAGGGACCAAGTTGACCAATGGTCAATCTTTCAGGGATTGTACCTCTCCGGAGGCTGACCTATGTACCACCCAAACTCCTACATATATAGGCTGGTACGATGTCATTGCTTCATAAGTACTTAGGCTTGAGCTTGAGTGGCTCCCTGTAGGTGATCTATGACATTGTTTATCCTAATTTGGGCCTGGATGAAAGGTCATACTTAATTTGGACCTGGATGAAAGGATGACCTAAGTAGCCGATGAAGAGGTGTTCGTGTATGCATGGTTGGTTATTTTTACCTTGTGTTTAGATAGAGAAATTTAAAATTACTAAAATTCATGTATTAAAATAGTAGAAGAACGAATTCCAAATGAGAAATGAGAGGATTTTTTATGATAAATAGGGGAATTTCAAATGACAAATATTGAGAGAGAATTTCAACATTTTTCTTTTATGTTCAAACTTTTTAGATTATTATTATCAATTCCTCTCATTTTAACAACTCACTCAACATTGTCTATTATAATTTTGAGAATTCTAAAATTCTCCATCCAAACACAAGATTAGGGACCTTAATCCCGCAAATACCGTTCGAAGTGATACTTGGGTCTAACTTGTACTAGGGAGAAGGAAACTTTTTTGTGAACAGATATGAATACGAATAATGTACTATGCTCACCTGTCCATCCCTAATTGTATTCCTGGTAGTTTTATGGTATACTATGTTTGTTTGACGAATAATTCGTAGGATGCAACTCGGTCATATCAATCTTGCAAAATCTGATACAACAAGACGTGGTTAGACTATTTGAAAAATTACTAACAAAACTAAGTAACAATTAGCTAACTAATCAACCCCCATTTGGTTTACAGTTGGATATGTTTTTTATTTTAATAGATTTATAAAATTAATTGTAGGTAATAAATGATATATAATTTACAAAGCGCATATGGGAGTGATTTAAAATTAATTTCAACGGAATTAATTCTCACTGTTTCTAACTAGTAATCAAACTGGTACTTAGTAACTAGTTTCTAACCAATTCTATATTGATAATGCATGATTTCGTAATGTTTGGTTGATTGTGAATTTTCAAAATTATTTCTATTACGAGTAAAATTAATATTGGGAGTTATTTAATATAGTAATTTATTTTTTAAAACTTTTCATAAAATATTTTTTTATTTGATTATGATTATAAAATCACTTTTTTTTTAATTTTATGAAAAAACAATTATAAATAATTTTAATGTATTTATCAATGTTTCAAAAATCGAACTGGTAATTGAACCAGTGATGAAGGTGTTGGTTTACGGTTCAACTGGTTGAACCGTGATCGAACCGATATTAATTAAATATATATTTTAAATATTATATAATATTTTAATTAATAAAATAATACAAAATTATAATAAATTAAGATATATGAAGTTATAAATTTGTTTAAATAACCTTATTATAAGGCTTATAAAACAAATAAAAATAATTGGTAAAATAATAAATATCTATGTGTAATTTTCAAACATATGTTTTTATTTATCTTAAAAGTATTTTAAATTAAATAAAAAAATTGATTTTTTAAAAAAAGACCGATTCAACCAGTTTTTTACCGGTTTAATCGATTTTTTACCGGTCTACCTAGATTTTGACCGATTTTCTATAGTACCGTTTCTCATATTTGTTTGGACCGGACACAAGGCCGGTTTACCAGTTGGACCGGTTTTGAGAACACATGTTTTTGTTTTAACTTTTGAAAAAAAGAATCAAAATCTAAAAAAGTTAGATTTCTAATTATTTTAAGTTATTTTTAAAAGAATTTGATCTTTTAAAACAAAAATAATTTTTTATTATTATTTTAAAATGAAAAAAAAACTTCTATTTTATAATCTCTAAATAAAAACTTACTTTTTTATACTATTTTCAAATCACTTTTTTTTTAAAAAAAAAAAAACAAAGCTTAAACAATTGTGTCCAAAATTTCTCAAAGTAATAAAAATACATGTTCTTCAAAAGGTGAAAGAAGTATTATAAAAAAAATTCTAAGTATAATAAATACTTTCTTATGAAAAAAAAAAAAAAAAACTTCAACACGCTCTATATCTACACACTATATCTACAGTCTACATTTCAAAAGTAATTATACTTTACCATCAAATAAAATCAATTATTCTACACTCACTCATAAAACATCATTCTTAAATGCCAATAATTTTTTTAACACAATTAAAATCAATTCTACTAAAATCTACAACCAACATAACCTGCACTCAACGCTATAATTATAGATTGATACCGACAAAGGTTCCTATATCTGAACCCCAAATAATGTAGAAGTCATAAGCAGAAAGTTTGCAAGTGAGATTGCCATGATGGCAAAAATGGAATTATCCTTTACTGTGAAAGTAATAATATAATTTTCTATTAGAAAAAAATTGGAACGTAATGTAGGTCCTCCCTTCATGAATGAGCTGTCCTCCCTCTCCCTCCCTCCCAAACAATTTCTTAACACAAAATCAAAGAGATATGACTATGATCTATAAATAATTGGGAATTCCCTCTAGGTATAAAGAAAATGAATCAGCTCGCCTAAAGGGCACATGTTTTTCCTATGGACTTCACCAAAAGTTTCACCACTCTCTCTTGTGAACTTCTACTATTTTCTATACCTTCTCATCTGTATCAGAGGACACAGGTAGTGCACCATAATCTTGCGTTTTGGTGGAAGGAATGGAAAAGCTACGACGCTCCTTACCCCCTGGCTTAGAAGAAGCATTGCCATACCAAATCATTCCCGCTATGGCAATGATCATGCCTAGAACAACTTGTAGATTGAGACCTTCTTTTCCAAAGAAAATGAATCCTAAGATCAGGACCAGAATAGTCTTCATGTGGCCAAGGACTTGGAATGTTACGGCCGTAAACCTACCAATGCAGATGAACTGGCTGAGGTTTGTCCCAACGGCAATAGTGCAAGACAGAATGATGAACAGCTGCAGACAGCAGAAGTAGCTCAGTTTAATAATAGCTTTCTAGCAGTCACAGTATCCGTACTTGTATTTTTGAGTAAGGTACATTGTACTGTATTTATAAAGTTGACATAAAGTGTATACAGATTTTGATCCTCTCGTTTTTCTTAGGAAAATGTGAGTGTCAATTTCAGATAGAAAGACACAAATCAAGCGTGCAGAGTATGAGTCTAGGAAACAGTTGGTCCTCGGAAGAACAAATTGTGTTTCTCAAAAAATGAAAGTATTATTCTAAGAAAAAGTGATAGGATCCAATTAAATCCACCACCACCAAAAAAAACAAATTGACAATTAGAACCAGATTTGGTTAAATTCAGTGTGTATTGCGAGCAACTAATTCATGAGTGAAAATTGTCAAGCATACACCACTTTCATGAATTAAAAGAAGAGCTATATACATGCCTCCAATAGAGATAAAAGCAAATTTACAAGGATAATAGTGAGTCAGTCATTCATGCCTTTTACATGTATTGCATGGATAGGAACATTACTAATTATATTTGGCATTAGGCACAAGGAAATCATTGTAGAAGCATAATTGCCAAATCAGGGTAGATAAAATGCAATCTCCAAGAAGTCATAAATGGGAGCATAAATACATACAAATATTATATAAATATGAATAAAATCTTCAAGATCCATGGGAAACTTTAAAAGAACGTAATGATAGGATAACCAAATCTGATAGATCTTAAGTACTTGATACAAAATTGCACATAACATGTAAATTATTTTAGGCAAGATTGATCATATTAAGAATGGAAAAAATTAACATTCAATATCTAAGTGAATTTAAAGGATTATTTAATGTCTCGAGCAGTACACTTTGTACAAAATACAGAAATAAATAATTATGTACCACTTTTCAGGATTATTTTGTTTTCTACTCTAAACATTCTGTAAGAAGAGAAGACTAGAAAAAATTGCATGAGATTTTTACATAGAGATGCTATTAGCAGGAAAACTAAAGTTAACTAAATATCTGCAACAAAGAATCAAAAAAAGGAAGGCTAAAGAAGAATACATTTGTTAAGAATGAACCTCCATCTCTTCAAAGAGATAAAAAAGGTAATTTCACTCCAACAAGACAATGATGTGCATGAGTGGAAGTCATCTGGATGTCTCACAACATCCTGAACTTCAAATCCTTTTCACTAACCCTTTTTAGTCAAACATCAAATCTGGTGTTTTCTAAACTTCCTAGAACTTCTGACTACTAGCAATGCCTACAGAACTTATAAATTGAAACATAAGTCGGAAGTGGAACGAGATCCAAGTCAAAGGGAGATAATGGGCCAACCTCTTGATCAGTCGAGACATTGGTCACATATCGAGAAGGTTTATTACAGGAAGAGGGACACATATTGAGGAGGTATATGGATTGGTGGTAATGCATGAGGTGGAGGAGAGAGGAAGAAATTTCTGACAAGGTGGATATTTGGGAGGGGAATGTGGGAAATGAAGGAAGAACAGGAAGTTGAAAGGAGTTATTTAAGCTCTGGCTTGGGACCTAAGCTTGTGAGTTGTGGCATATAGGCTCAATTTGGATTAGCTTCTACCTTATAGGAGTTTCTAAATAAAGATAAGTAACTTATAAGAAAGTCCTTATAAGTTTAGAAGTGTTTATGGAGAAGTTAAATGAGAGAGCTTTTGAAAAAGTTGATCTGCATAGACTAATTTCAACTTATGAATGAAGTTAAATTCATTTTACCTTCTTCATTCATTTTATTTTCTTTTCCTATAAGTGCTTGATGAGAAGTTTATCCAAACTGGCTCATATTCTTTCAATTTTATCTTTTTCTTTTGTATTGTTCAGAAATAGTTCAAGGTTTAACTTGTATTTTTTTTGCTGCAATGTTCAGTAAAGGTTACATCTATTTATAGTGGTTACATCTATTAAGACTAAGGCTTAGACACAGTAAACCCAAGGAGTTTCTCTCAATGTCATTTAGCAACCTGAAACTGAAATAGAATTTTGAACAAGTTCAATAAATAGGAAATTCGCCATGCAAGTAGCACGCACCATGCAGGATTAGTCCTCATGCTTACAAGTTATTTTAATATCTAAACTTTTAACCCCCCATATAAAATCAGGCTAAATAAATTTCACAAGTTTCTGCTTCCCCATAACTGAAAATTGAAAAGAAAAGAAAACTAGAAAAGAAATAGAGAAACTTACAATGGATGTCAAACCATAGTTGTAGGTATCGACTCGTTTGTTTGTCAACCAATAGTCCAGGAAGGGGCCTACTAACAGTAAGCTTCCTGCCTGTGCTGGTGCAGTGTGGCCCAACAAGTTAAATGATCCAATAGAATACTTCCTTTGAAGAAAATGCACATACTGCACAAAATGTAATATAAAATGTCATCCCAACAAAACCTAGATCATGAAACCCAAATTAAACAAGAAGAGTTTGAAATATAATAAACAACTTATGGAAGTCTGTTCCAGAAGATGCACCTGAGAATACTGCTTGTGATAAATATGCAGAAAAACAGAGAAACTTTTTTTGTAGCAGGCTTCCAATTTGTTATTTTTAGATCTATAACAAGATGATTAATTCTTACGCACATGAATGTTACCAATACATGAACCTGAAAGTGAATACTGTTTGAGAATACATGAACCTGAAGATGCACCCGAGAATACTGCTTGTGATAAATATGCAGAAAAACAAAGAAACTTTTTTTGTAGCAGGCTTCCAATTTGTTATTTTTAGATCTATAACAAGATGATTAATTCTTATGCACATGAATGTTACCAATACATGAACCTGAAAGTGAACATTTAAGAATCTAGTACTGCCTTGATGACAACGAATTCAAAATTGATCAGTTTCTATCTCCCAACTAAGATGCAGTGCTTGGTGTTAGTTTGTTACTTACATATTGCTGCAGTGCTGTGCTCCAAACTGCTATTAAAGCAGCTATAAAACCCTTTGCATTGACACTGACATCAGTGACTGTACAGACAGCAACACCAAGCAAAACCAGTACAATACTAAGCTTTGTGTCCCTTGAATATCGCACATTGTCTAAGACGACTTCCAGGAAGCAAGATACTGGAATCATACTCAGCTTAGCGATCTGACAATTTCATTTCAAAGGAACGAATTATTATAAATACTTATCTTTATCACAGGGAAAGTTCAAAATTTGATATTTTGCCAAAAGCCCGAAAGTTACCTGATAGAAACCAACAGAGTTCCACATTAAACTCACATTCATTCCAACAATGGAGAAATTTGCAAATAAGACAAATTTGATGATATCAGATAATGGAAGATGAGAGGTTTGGATATATCCCAGCGATTTAAGAATGACCGTCAACAAGGTTGTCGTGGCAAAATGCATACCAGTTAAAGTCGTAGCTGCATAATAGCATTATATGATATAGAATGTCAGGACTCAGGACTAGAGCTGTAGTTCAGAAGCAATTTGTAGCCTTACAAGTTATACCAGAAGAAACCATACAGCAAATTATTCTTTGGTTGACTAGTTATAGAAGAGATTTTTAATTGATCATCCAAAGCTATTATCAGTACTTCAAAGCTGTTATAGCTGTGGGATATATAAACAATAATACTTCTGTTGGCAGTCTCACAACCATAAAACATGCAAATGATAAAGTTGTTTCAAAAAGCATTCCTAATGAAAATTTTCAATGCCTATCTTAAACATCACAACAAATTTTTTGAAATGGAATAAAATTGTAGAGTTTGCTCAGATTTTTAGATTTAACATCACAAATACAAAATTTTGTGTGTACTTTAAAATCAGCATATCACCGTAAAGTATGCATTCTGCTCAGATTTTCTTACTAGCTCTCTTTTTCACTGAACATAGTGTTGCTTACAAGTATCATCAATGCCAATTTGCCTCTTATTCAGTTAATACCAAGATATAAATAAAATGGATGCATTTTTCAAATCCGAGGAAAAGTTTATACTGCAAACCATAAAAAAAGCCAGACCAATAAACATTTTAACTTAAAAAAGCATCAGCATCATTTGTATAGAGAGAATGAACTTAAGGTGAGGAGTAAGCTATTCAACGTCTCTATCATATATCATCTCACCAACCACGATTGTCAAATACCACTCTTTAGGATCTTCTGCACTCCATTTCCATGTACATCTCATTTCCAGTCTATCAGGTCATTATATAGTTAGTACTTAGCACAGAAGAATCACATCCTCAAGGATAACCCAAGCCAAACTACTAAAGCTGCACAATCTGACTTAAGCTAACTGATAATATCAAAGTGAAATACACACATAAAATATCAAGTCTACTATACCAAAAAGCTTTCTCCTTCTTTGCTCCTTCACACACACACACATGTATGATACCAAAAAGGAATGTGCAAGATTGGTAGTTTATCCAAACAACACATAGATAAGCATGTCATCTTTTAAATTAAAGGCATGACTAACAAAACATTCAAAAGAGGGGAAGAAAAAGGAAAAAGTCATGAAGAGGCCATACCGAAACTAAAACCATATGTAGCCATCAGGGCTTTATTCACAAGGATTATTCCCACAGATGTGACTACGTTGAACAGCCATGATGCTGCATCAAGGGAAGCCTTCCTATCACCCTTGCTTGTAGAAGACATATTGAACTAGAGCTTCCAATATACCGACTGAATTTTTCACTGCTCCTTGTACCACTAATTTCAAGATCCCACGGGGTTTTATCTGTATGGAAAATAAATATATCATCAAAAGAAGCACGCGTATTGTATAAATAAAGCAAAATGATAAATCCCCATACTGGTCCACACTCCACAGAAAGGACAAAAACAATAAAGGGTCCTAAAAAGTATTAGAGAGCGCTTTGACCCGGGTTAGGGTGTTTGAATAAACGACTATGACCAAGTAGACCGTATCAGTATATCCATCATATAGGAGAAAACTTGTAGACAAATGAAGACAACCACGGCCGGCCAGCGGGCAAAGTATTTTTTCTTGTTAATATCTTTCTAAAAAAACATTAGTAATTAGTTGTTAGCTAAAAGTAATCTTGCATTCTAAAGAGTTCTAAAAGATAAACTTCAAATAAAATTATCATAATTTTAATAAAATATTTTTATTAATTTAAAAAGTTCTCATCTTAAATTTTGCTGCTAATATATATATATGGCCCTGAAAACAACAAGAAATATGAAACCATTTCCGCCCTTAATTGATATCACGACTCAGATGGATGGCATCTGTAGCAGAGAAGACTCATCTATTATCTTCTGCGTATTAAAAACAGTTTATTCTGAATTTCTTATGAGAAGTTTCTTCATTTTTTTGGTCAAGGACTCAAAACATCCCAAAATGGATAGTAAAACAGAAAGCTAAAAAAAAAAAAAAAAAAAGAGGAACAGTCAAGGTGGTTACAATGGCAGAGACATGAACATTGAAGCTAACGATTATAAACAGTGAACCATGAGTAACTGCAATCGTAATCGAACATCCTCAGAGACACAGTTCAGCTAATAAAAACCAATAACCAACGAAATCAAACCAGAACAGCACATTACCCATCAGATCCATCACTCATTTCGATAATACAAGGTAATTCACAGCAGATTTGAACTGCAAATGGATCACAATAACGAAATTGCAATAATTCTCAAAACAGAAGAAATGACTTGAGCAAAAAGTTAAGCTCAAATCGAATCCCAAACGCAGATCCGCGATCCCTAATCAAGGACTGCGCCAGTAAGAAACCATAAGAATCCCCAAATCACACGAATCTATTATATTTTTCTTTCACGATGAAAAAAAGAAAGAGAGAAACGATTCAGGGAAATTTTCTTGAATTGGATAAAGAAAGGTTGGCATTAAACGACGACGCACCGTTTAGAGGAAGGCGTTGGAGTGATTTGAAGATCCGCGTGGTGATGATTTGTTTTGTTTGAGAGAGGAAAACAAAGAACGCAGCAGCCTCCTTCAATAGCTGGTTGCTCCCTCTTTGCTCTTTCTCTCTTTCTCTTTCTCGGATTTGAGGAATCTGTGTGGGGTTTTTAAAATGGAATTTCCAGGCTGCTTCTTCTGTAACGTCCAGATTCAGTGATTGAGGAAAGGTGAGTTGCGGGTAAAGCAGCAATAGCAGAGTAAACGGTATGTCATCAAGAATAATAATACTAGTCAACCTCACACCTGTAACATAAACATAGTTGCCTGCAACTCAATTCCTATTATCAATTTATGCTAAGGAAAAAAAAAATATTTGTTATGCATTTTATATCGAAAAATGCTAATAAGTGTATTTATGACCTTAGTTAAGTATTAAAAATATAAATATTTTATTGTAATATGAAATATTTAATGTTATAAATGTAATCGATAAAAACTTCTATTTATTTTAATGTTATATACACATTTTTATGCGGTGAACGACCTTAAATGTGATTAATAGCTGAAAGATGAAATTAGTAACTGAAGTTATTTCAGTTGTGTTTGGTAAGGTGACTTTTTAAGGTAGTTACTAGCTTTTTCTTGAAAATAAATTTGAGGTAGGTTTTTTTAAAAGAACTTATTTTTAGTTACAGACTTACAGCTGAAAATTAATTACAAGTTTATACCTCAACAACCTCTACTTATCATTATTTAATAATTAATGATGTTCTTGTATGTCATTTTACCATTTTTAGCTAGTTTTATCAAACATCTTTAATCAAATTAGCTAGTTTTTCAGCTTTCGAGTGTGTTTAGTAAGCCAATTCAGCTAGCTGAAAGCTGAAATTAGTAGTTGAAACTATTTCAACTGTGTTTGGTAAGGTAGCTTTTTTGGGAAGCTACTAGCTTTTCTTGAAAAGCTACTTGAGGTAGCCTTTTTAAAAAAGCTTCTATTTTCAGCTACCGGCTGAAAATTAATTACAAGTTTATACTTCAATTGTAACGTCATAATTCTTAAATCCAAGAATAATGCATGTTGGAAGCATATTCCTAAATTCCCGAAATTATTTTGCGCATTATGAATATCGGCAATCAGCACATAATGGCTTAGCTAATCCAACAATTACTTAAGCTTAACATAAATACATTCATCCAGTCAATAGGTATGCCAACAGATGCTCAATACAAAAGAATCATTTTCTATAGGCATGATGGGATGCTCTTGTACATGACATCCACCTGGGCAACACATGTACCCAGATATCCCGTCAAAAGAATACAAGAGTAATACCTATACAAAAGAAGTATAAATACATCAAGTAAAAGAGGTCGACATGACCCAAAAGAAGGCATGCATGCTCCAGTCAAGCTACAGGCTGAGAACCCTACACATCTAAAGAATCCACAAAGCGTGTGGTGAGACTAAAGTCCCAGTGGGCGTGGTTGTGCAAGCAGTGTAGGTGTACAGACAAATGAAATGCACAACGGGAACATATATACATAAACATCAATCTTCAAAATTATCATCAACTTCATAATAATTGCAAATATAAGTCTCTTGATGTTTTACCCATCACCATGGGGTCTTTTCTCTTATAACATCTGGTCAGAACTGAGCTCAGTCTGTACAAGGAGCGTCTTCCCTGTATCCATTTCCTCCTGTTTTAATTAACAATTAAGGGTTCCTTTTTACTCTTACATAGTTCCTCAAGGATCAAGAGCCCAAAATTCCTTTCATACCAAGGTATGCATAATTGTTCATAATGTAAGAGTCATTCAACACTTAACTACACATTCTCATCATGCATCATGTAGGTTCAAGAATACCTGATTAAGCATACAAATCCATAAAGCCCTAATGTCCATGACCAGGGTTTGCACCCTTTAACATTCCTCAACAAACACCATACATTTCTAACCTTCAAACATTCAAATGAAGCATGCACATTTCAAAAATCAAGAAAGGGGAAGAAAGATTAGGGTTCATACAAGGAGATCACACAATATGGAGTGAGTGGTGTTAGGAATATGCACTAGAGACTTATATGTTTATGAACATCCATCACTTGTATCATGTTATTTTATAAAGGAAACTTATTCTTTTATAATATAATTAATGTCCTTAGAATAGTAAGCTCAAATTTCATAAGAAATCAAGTAGATGACTTGATCGTGAGATCTTATGAAGAACTATTCTTAAACAGTCCCTAGTCAAGTATCATCTTAGTACAAATATGCATTTAGACTAGTATGTGAGTTCATTGATGATCACATCTCACGAATCATGGATATGAGATATCATGTGCTCACATAGGTACACATTAAGAGTAATGGTGTACTGGACAGACCCACCTTAAGAACATTGCATGGATTGTTACATAAGTGTCATGAACGTTACTTAAATTGATAAATGTTATATGAAGTCCTTCGACCTGAAATCACTACGATTCCTACATAAGGAATTATATGTTTTAATTATCATCAAACGTTGCCTGTAACAGGGTAATCATAAAGTTGGTATTTGGACATATAATAAATTATGTGGAGGAATGTGAGTGACCTAGATGGGATTTGTCCCTCTTATGTAACAGGAGTTATATCTTTAGGCCTCTTGATAAAGTGAGACTTCAAAATGCATGGCCATGCTCAGGAGGATAAACATGAGATGTTTATTTTCTGTACAGTCTACTTGGGGATCAAGAAAACATAAATTGAACTATACAAGGTTGACACAATCCATGCCCTTGTGTTCAATTAGATATTTGGACAAAGGGACAAATCATATAAATTATCATAAAATAGGATTTGTCAAGGTTGTTGATAATCTAAATATTTGAATAGTGATGTATTGCTAGATACCGCTCACTATTTATGATATTAAATATAAAAGAGTTTTATTTTAACATAATAACCAAATATTAAAATCCTATTGGGTCACACACATACAACATGTCACTAGGAAAGGATAATAATTCTAATTTAATTTAATTAGAATTATAACATAATGGGTCAGGCCCATAAGTGTGAGGGTTAAGTGAGTGAAGGGGTAAAACCCTAGCCACCACTTTATAAATAGAGCATGGGATGCACTACCCTATGGACATAAGCAATCGCCTTTTACTCTCTAAGGCTACTAGCAGAGTTGAGGAGGGTTTCCTAGTTCGGCTGTTGGCGTGGACACCACTAGAGACGTGGCTGCTATTGCCTCGTTCACAATCATAATAAGGTACGACATTTCGTTTTAATACCTTTTATGTCTTGATTCGTGTTTTCGCAAAACGATTATAACAAGGGAGGGAATCCATTTTTTCCGCTGCACCTTGACCACATGCTTGATTCCCTTCAAGTGGGTGAACCACACTCACCTCAAATGATGCCTAAAGAAGAGATTGATGAAGGTGAAAGGGGTAGGAGACTTGTGGTTGATGATTCTTCTTATTTATCTTTAAAGGGGTGGCCAAATCTTCTCTTCCTCTCTCTAGGTTGAAGAAGCAACAATTAATGACCCTCATAATGACCTAGGTTGGGTTTTTAAAACACTAACTCGTGCATTCTCGCTTAAGCGAGGATTTCTCGCTTGAGCGAGAATACTAAAGGTGTTCTGTTTTCAGGTTCTTTCTCAAGCGAGGGGCTCCTCGCTCGAGCTAGAATACTCCATAGATCATCCTATCTCTGGATGATTCTCGCTCAAGCGAGACCATTCTCGCTTGAGCAAAAATCTTCCAGAGATCACCCTAACAACAAGACATTCTCGCTTAAGCAAAAAGATTCTCGCTCAAGCGAAAACATCAGAAGCTGATTTTCCCAAGTTTGCTGGTATTCTCACTTAAGCGAGGCCATTCTCGCTTGAGCAAGAATGCTATAAAATGGAAATCCTGAATTTCAACCCAAGCCTTCTCCAATACCTTTTACCCTATTTTCTTAGTTCCTTTTCATAAAAACACCTTTCTAATCCTAATTAACTTATAAAAATGGTTACGAACTTTGTGATGTTACAATTCTACCCCCCTTAAATTAATTTTATCCTCAAAGTTGGTTATTACAGTCTTAGTTACCTCAGTCAAACAATTTCGGATGAGTGGCGCGTACTTCCTCCTCTTTCTCCCATGTAGCTTCCTGAGGTGTTTACTCTTCCCAAATCACCTTCACCAACGGAATGGCCTTATTCCTCAGGGTTTTGACACTCTGATCAATGATCTTTGCAGGTCTTGTGGGAACTGAAAGGTCATCCCTCAATTGTACAGATTCAGATTCTAAGATGTGTGAAGGGTCGCGGACATACTTTCAGAGTTTAGACACATGGAACACATCCTGGATATTGGATAGGTCGGGACGCAAGGCAATTTTATAGGCTAAGGGACCAATCCGTTGAAGGATTTGGAGGGGACCAATGAACCATGGGTTGAGTTTCTTGGCCTTAATGGCCCTCCCAATGCATTTGACGGGAGAAACTTTAAGAAAAACATGTTCGCCCTCCCCAAACTCTAGGTCTTTTCTCCTCTTATCGGCATAACTCTTCTGGTGGCTTTGGACCGTCCCCAGCTTTTCCCTAATCCTCCTAATCCTCTCAGTGGCCTCCTGAACCATCTTTGGACCTAACAAGTGCCTCTAACCCACCTCACACCAGCAAAGTGGGGATCTACACTTCTTACCATACAAAGGCTCATAGGGTGCCATGCCCATACTGTTATGAAAATTGTTGTTGTAGGCAAACTCTATGAGGGGTACGTACCTATTCCAACTATTCTTCTCCTCTAGAACATAGACCCTGAGCATATCCTCTAGAGTCTGGATGATCCTCTTAGATTGCCCATCAGTTTGAGAATGGTAAGCAGTTTTAAACCTCAGCTTAGTACCAAAAGCTAGGTGTAACACATTCCAAAATCTAGATGTAAATCTAGGGCCTCTATCTCAGACAATACTGGAGGGTACACCGTGGAGTCTGATGTTCTCCTTGATGTACAGACCTGCTAGCTTACTCAAAGGGTAGGTGACCCTGATTGGCAAGAAGTGGGCCGACTTAGTCAGCCAGTCCACAATGACTCAAATGGCATCAAATCCTGCTGGGGTTCAAGGTAGTCCCATGAAAAAGTTGATGGCGATTCCCTCCCATTTCCACTCGGGGATATCTAGAGGCTTAAGGGTACCTGATGGCTTCTGTTGCTCAATCTTAACCTGTTGGCAAATCAGACACTTAGAGACAAATTCAACTATTTTCCTCTTCATGCCTGCCCACCAAAATATCCTCCTCAAGTCTTGATACATCTTGGTAGTACCAAGATGTACCATAAACTTGCTCCTATGGGCTTCCTCTAGAATCTGCTAACGCAGACTACCCCCCCTTAGAGACACAAACTCTCCCCTGGAAAAGGATCATCCCATCATTTCACTCAAAATACCCTGGTTGCCCATTTCTATCATGGAGGTTGACATCTAAGTCCTAGCCTTCTCTAATATGGGTCTTCAACTCACTGGCAATCTCTATCCTATGCAACCTCAGGCTATCAGTCCTAAAACTCACGTCTAAGCTTAAGTCTTTAAACTCCTTCACCAATTCTATCTCATGCACCATCATCAATGATGCATGTAGGGATTACTTAATAAAGGCGTCGGCCGCCACATTGGCCTTGCCCAGGTGGTACCTTAAGGAACTCCATCCAGCTTCTCTGCCTTATGTTCATCTCCTTCTGGTCAAAGAGGTATTTGAGACTTTTGTGGTCACTAAATACCTCAAATCTCACCCCATAAAGGTAACGCCTCCAAACCTTAAGGGCAAAAACCACGACGACCAGTTCCAAATCATGAGTAGGATAGTTCTCCTCATGAGGTCTAAGCTGTCATGAGGCATAAGCTACCATTCTCCTCTCCTGCATTAAAACGCAACCCAATCTCTTCCCTGACGCGTCACTATACACCTCAAAGGTCTTGGATGGATCCGGTAACACTAGTACCGGAGCAGTGGTCAACCTCTCTTTGAGTTCCTGGAAACTCTTTTCGCACTTCTCATCCCACACAAAAGCTTGTCCCTTGCGGGTCAGTCGCGTGAGGGGTAAGAATAACTGAGAGAATCCTTTAATGAACCTCGTGTAGTATCCTGCAAGTCTTTGGAAGCTCCTAATCTCAGTTATAGTTTTTGGTCGCTCCCACTCAAGAACCGCATCGATCTTGCTGGGGTTTATAGACATACCCTCCCAGGATATCACATGACCTAGGAAGTGATCCTTATCCATCTAAAACTCACACTTCTCAAGGCTGGAAAAGAGTTGCTTCTCCCTCAAAATTCTCAACACTACCCTCAGATGTTGCTCATGCTCCTCTAGAGTTTGGGAGTAGATAAGGATGTCATCGATGAATACAACAACAAACTTATCCAAATAAGGCCTGAAGATTTGGTTCATGTCGTCCATGAACACGGCTGGAGCATTGGTTAGGCCAAAGGGTATCACCAAATACTCGTAATGCCCAAAACGGGTCCTAAAGGAAGTCCTAGGTATATCCTCACTCATAATCTTAATTTAATGGTATCCCGACCTCAAATCTATTTTAGAGAACACTGGCGCCCCTCTAAGCTGATCTAACAGATCATCTATCCTAGGTAGCGGGTATTTGTTCTTTATGGTTACCTTGTTTAACAGCCTAAAGTCCATGTAAAGTCTCATACTCCCATTTTTCTTCTTGACCATGAGCATTGGTGCTCCTTAAGGTGGCACGCTAAGTTAGATAAACTTCTTTTCTATTAACTCTTTTAGTTGGGCCTTAAGCTCACTAAACTCTAGTGGTGACATCCTATAAGGTGCCTTACAGATAGGTTCCGTGTCTGGTACGAGATTTATCGAAAACTCTATCTCTCGGTTCAGAGGTAAATTCGTTACCTCACTAGGGAAAACGTCTAGGAACTCCTTAACCGTGGCTATGCCACTGAAATCGGAACAAGTCCCTACAGTTGAGGAAAACATCAAAATGAAGCAACTACTCCCGTCAGACATGCATTCGGAGATCTGAGTACAACTAGACAACAGAATCATAGGTTTCTCCTTTTAAGTAGGATGAAGAATTGGGAACACAACAACCTTATTAAAATAGTCAAGCATGACTTGGTTTTGAGATAACCAATTCATACCCAAGATCACATCCATTCCTTTCAAAGGGAAAGAAATCAGGTCGACCTCGAAGGCCTTCCCTTGAATTTCAATGGGACATTTCAAACATGTAAGGGAAGTGGGAATTTCCTCCTTGGCAGGGGTACAAACATTCAACTGGTAAGGTAAGGAGACAACAGGCATGTTCATACTCTTCACACAATCATTAGAAACAAAAGAATGAGTTGCCCCAGAATCATACAGTACAATTAAGGTAGATCCTTTATGCATGCACATACCTCGCAACAGATCATCGGCCTGAGCAGTCGTCTCCCCACTAAGGGTGTAAATTCTTCCGGAAGCTTGGGGTTTGGGAGCCTTCTGTTTCCTCTTTGGGTATTGAGTCGCCATGTGCCTTGGCTGACGGCAGAACAAGTACTTCTTCTGGCGAGCTAGGCACTCTCCCCGATGGCCCTTGGCACACTTAGAGCATGCTGGAATGGATGGTGGGGGTGACTGGATCACCGGTTGTTTGCCCTTTCCTCTATGAACAAGGCTCTTGGGGTTCCTCCCCACTTGTACACCCGCCCTTTTCCTTTTGCCTTCAACCACCATCTTCTTATTTTCTTCCTCCATAATGCCTTGCTCTATGATCAAGCATTTGTTAACCAGTGCGACAAAGTCTCGGATCTCTAAAGCCCTCACAATCTTTTTTATTTCGGGCTTCAAGCCCGCACCCAAGTGTTTGCACTTCCAACCCTCATTAGGATTGAGCTGGGGAAGAGTGGAGTACTTTGAGAGCTCCTCGAACTTGGCCACATACTGGGCAACAGTCATGCTCCCTTACTTCAGTGCAAGGAATTCGGCCTCCTTCGGGTTCCTCACAGTCTCGGGAAAGTATTTCTCAAGGAACAAGGCTCGGAAGCCCTCCCAGGAAAAAGGGGTCCCAAGGGGTGCCGCCCGGGCCTTGGTCCCCTTCCACCAATTCTCAGCTTCTCTTTTCAACATGTAAGTGGCAAACCTAACCTTCATGTGGTCCCCACACTCCATGACCTAAAAAATCTTGTCCATCGCATTAAGCCATGCATCCGCCATGCCCGGGTCGTAAGCTCCAGTAAAAGAAGGTGGACTATTCTTATGAAACTCTGCCAAGCAGCGAGCAAAAGGATCCACCGCCACAGGTTGAGGTGGGGGTGTTTCCCTAGGCCTCTAACGTAACTCCTCGAGAACAGCGACATTAGTAGTCGTTTGCTCCCCCATCATTGCAGTAAGAGTCTGAGGGGCCACAATCATAGAATCAGAGCTCATAACAGGTGGAATAGGTGCTGAACCACCCCGAGGTCTGCCTCGTCTTCCTCCAACCATAATCCTATTGCACCATTAATAAACATGGAGGTGATCGGTCTCTATATTTAGCAACGATGCATGTGAAATTATAGCCAAACTCAGACAAGAGAACAATCAATAAACTAATCTTCCACAATCCAATTGGATTGAACTGCTGTGATACCATAATGTAACGTCCTAATTCCTAAATTAAAGAATAATGCATGTTGGAAGCATATTCCTAAATTTTCGAAATTATTTCGCGCATTATGAATATTGGCAATCAACGCATAATAGCTTAGGTAATCCAACAGTTACTTATGCTTAACATAAATACATTCATCCGGTCAATAGGTACGCCAACAATGGCTCAATACAAAAGAATAAGTTTCTATAGGCATGATGGGATACTCTTGTACATGACATCCACCTGGGCAACACATGTACCAAGATATCCCGTCAAAAGAATACAAGAGTAATGCCTATACAAAAGAAGTCTAAATACATCAAGTGAAAGAGGTCGACATGACCCAAAAGAAGCCATGTATAATCCAGTCAAGCTTCGGGCTGAGAACCCTGCATATCTAAAGAATCCACAAAGCGCGTGGTGAGACTAAAGTCCCAGTGAGCGTGGTCATGCAAGCAGTGTAGGTGTACAGGAAAATGAAATGCATAACGGAAACATATATACTATACATAAACATCAATCTTCAGAATTATCATCAACTTCATAATAATTTCAAATATAAGTCTCTTGGTGTTTTATGGGGTCTTTTCTTTTATAACCTCTAGTCAGAATTGAGCTCAATCTATACAAGGACGTCTTCCCTATATCCTTTTCCTCCTGTCTTAATTAACAATCAAGGGTTCCTTTTTACTCTTACATAGTTCTTTAAGGCTCAAGAGCCCAAAATTCCTCCCATACTAAGGTATGCATAATTGTTCATAATGTAAGAGCCATTCAACACTAATTAACTACACATTCTCATCATGCATCATGTAGGTTCAAGAATACCCAATCAAGCATACAAATCCATAAAGCCCTAATGTCCATGACCAGGGTTTGCACCTTTTAACATTTCTCAACAAATACCATACATTTCTAACCTTCAAACATTCAAAGGAAACATGCACATTTCAAGAATCAAGAAAGGGAAACAGAGATTAGGGTTCATACAGGGAGATCACACAGTATGGAGTGAGTGGGTGAACCACACTCACCTCAAATGACGCCTAAAGAAGAGATTGATGAAGGTGAAAGGGGTAGGAGACTTGTGGTTGATGATTCTTTTTCTTTCTCTTCGAAGGGATGGCCAAATCTTCTCTTCCTCTCTCTAACCTCTCTCTAGGTTGAAGAAGCAACAATTAATGACCCTCATAATGACCTAGGTTGGGTTTTTTAAAAAACCGACTTGCGCATTCTCGCTCAAGCGAGGATTTCTCGCTTGAGCGAGAATACTAAAGGGGTTTTGTTTTCGGGTTCTCGCTCAAGCGAGCGGCTCCTCGCTCGTGCAAGAATACTCCAGAGTGCATCCCCTCTCTGGATGATTCTCGCTTGATCAAAAATCTTCCAGAGAGGACCCTCTATCTGGATGATTCTCGCTCAAGCGAGACCCTTTCCCAAGTTTGTTGATATTCTCGCTTGAGCGAGAATGCTATAGAATGGAAATCCTGAATTTCCACCCCAAACCTTCTCCAATACTTTTTACCCTATTTTCTAAGTTCCTTTTCATAAAAACACCTTTTTAATCCTAATTAGCTTATAAAAATGGTTACGAACTTTGGGATGTTACATCAACCCCCACTTGTCATTATTTAATAATTAATCATGTTCTTGTATGTCATTTTACCATTTTCAGCTAGTTTTACCAAACACCTTCAATCAAATTAGCTAGTATTTCGGCTAGTTTTACCAAACACAATATTCATCTAGCTTTTTAGCTTTCACCTAGCTTTTCAGCCAGTTTTGTCGAACACATTCTAAACCTTGAACATGATTGTCTCTGTTAATAGGGGATAACTGTGATTAACATAAAAAACACTTTATTTATTCATTTTTTAAATTGCGCTTTTACATACTTTTTTATTAGGGAAAAATTGGACAGGAAAGGGGAAGGATTTTAAAAAATCATTCATATTTGATTCAATTTTTAGGAGAGAAGAAAAATGAAGGGGTCCAAAATCCCTTTTATTACAAATTTTGCTCCCTAGGATTTTGAGAGAGAGAGAAGTTTAAAATAACTAATTATATTATCTTAAATATCTCTCCACTCATATTGATAAAAATGATTGTTATAAAATTTGAAAAAAAGTATAAAAAGAATTTTGTTTTATTTTTTCTCCACTCCCTTGGTGAACCAAATAAAATAAAAGAGGGTCTCTCCTCCCCTTCTTTGAACTCTGCACTTTTTAAGAAATTGACTAAATTTTTATATTGAAAATCATAATATTAATTGTTTTTTTTGTGAACCATAAATATCCTTCACGCGAGGCAATTATGCTCAACTTGGGAACATTCACATCATGGTAGAGTCAGCTCTCCTAACAAATTTTTTTTTCATACACAAGACTAAGAACTTGAGATTGGGGCGATGTTGATGGACCCCTCGTGATAGTATAGGCTATATTAGATAAAACTAACTAATGAGTTAGCTTATTAAATTAGAAATGTTTGATTTAAATAACTAGTTAATGTAAAATGATAGTATAAAAGAACACATTCACATAAGTTTTATTATATAAATTGTATTTTTATTTTCTAGATAAAATATAATACTTGGTAATTATAAGTTTTTATAAATTCTAAATTATTTTTTAATAAAAATAATTTATTAAAATAAATAATAAAAAGAGAATAACAATTAAAATAATTTATAAAATTTTAAAATTAATTACACTATATATATAACTATGACTTTTTATTTTAAATTAGTGTTTTATATTTGGTTTAGCTTTTAGTTTTTATTTTATTATAATATATAGTTATATATAATAAAAAACTGCATTTTGATGGACTGACTAATTGGGAAATTTTGTACTATATTCCCCCTAATATCAACTCTTGCCTCCGTTTTTATTTGAGACTTTACTTAAAAGGAATCAAATACCACTTGAACCAATTACCCATTTATAATATTAATATTAAGAATTTAATATTAATTACATTTATAACATTAAATACTACATATTTTATTAAAAAGATCATTTTTGTTTCTTAAACAATGCACTAAATTATTTGTTAGCACTTTCCTTTGTTAAAAGATTCCTAGAAAAGGATTAGAGATAGTAAATCAGTCTTGAATTTCTAAAATAGTAAAAAATAAATATAATATAAGATATGAAATTAAGAGGGTACAAAATAAAAAAGACTATAAATTACAAATGATATATAGATTATGTAAAATATATAATATTTAGCTATAATAATTACGTTAACATCTCCTTCAATTCTAACTCAACCAAGTTGAGTTTGAAAATAGGATAAATAAATTGAAGATGGAGCTAAATTGCATTTAGGATTGGAGTTTAGAGAGGAGGACCAGATTGAAATGTAGGATCACTAAATTACATATAGCATTAGAAACATCAAAAGTTGCAGAGAAGAGTTTTAAAATAAATAAAAACACAAAATATGGGTATATATAGTGATGTTTGAGTTGATGTAGAAACTAAACATAAAAAATTACAATGGACTGTACTTATTTATAGCCCTAAAATTGTATAATGATAAAGGAATGACAGTTAATCAATATTTCCCCACCCACTTTATTTATTAGTTTGGAAAAAAAATAACAGATTTTATTTGTCATCCTATAATTTCTATGAATATTTAATATTTTTAACAAATATGTATTCTTTATATATAAATGACAATTGTATTATTTTTTTTTTCAAATATTTGGACATAAATTATTCCACCATAACCAATTGTAATAATGCCTTAATGTCACGAGGTGCCAATCATTTAATATACTATACTGAAATAACCTTAAACAGTGTAAATTCATATTTTTTAGTATGACTGACTAATTTTAAAGAGAGGATCATAAATGAGACAAAAAATAATTAATAAATAATAAAAAATATAATAGGAAATTAATTAATATTTTTTTGAAAATAATAAAATTTATTAAATTTTTTAATTCCAATATAAAAATCTTATAAGAGATGAAGTATGAAATAATAAAGAAGAATTAATTACAAATAATGATGCTGGTTACGTGAAAAATATATCAAATGGTTAGGTGCAATAATAATTTATTAATGTGTTCTGACAAAAAATTTTTAAATATTTATATAATAGTGTTTAGTGGGAAATTTAATGTCATTAATTACTTGTTATTATATTTTCAGTTTGGAGAAAAATGATAGCCCATCAGAATATAAATGTATAGGTTCGCTAGGCCTCTATTAAGTGGGATTTTATTAACTTAGAAAAAAATGTGCCATTTTGTGGATCGGAAGTATGTTAGGTCGGGGTTTACTTACATAACCTTCATTAGGCTTTAGAACATGACATGTTGATTTATTAAATAAATTAAGTCAAGATTTTTATAAAAAATTATGTTATGGGTGATTTAAAAACTCTTTTAAATTTATTTAATTAGTTTATTTAACTAAATATAAACATGATATTATTTTTATTATATATTAGATTTGTATTATAATTTTTTAATATTATTAAATTATTTAAAAAGCTTATAAATCTAACTAAAGATAAATTTATAACCTATTTAGAGACCTTGTTAAAAATTAACTTATTAAATTTGTTCAGGTTAGATTTTTATAAAAGACAAATCAATCATAAAACAGAGTCTATATAATGTGAGTTAAAGTGATTCTTAAATTTATGAGATAGATCATATTTAAGACTTAGAAAGCTCACTTCAGCCTAATATATCTCCATGCCTATCTATGAGTGCTTACTTCTTTCATTTTTTTTTTTTTTTTATAAAATTTTGCCTTAAACAAACCTCATGTTTTTTAATATGCTGTTTCTTTGGTGTCAACATGTGTCATCAAGGCCATTCTCCCATGGCTTTCCTCATCCCTGTTCGTGTGGTGTTTATTATATCAACGAGAAATTGTCCTTCTCTTTCTTTGGGGAATTAATCAAATAACTTTATTATATCTTTATCTGAATTCTCTTATGGTTAGTGATAAGTTATCAGGGGAAAAATATTAGTTGCAATGTGCAATCAGGTAAGCATCATAATTTTCTTTTACTGTTTAACGCGCCAAGTATCACAGTGATAAATCCTTGTAAAAGATTATTTGAAATAACTCTATTTTTTTTTCTTAACTTAGGTTCCTATTTATCTATCTTGTCTAAAGTTTTTTTTTTTATTTATTTGTCCAGAGTATTAATTAGGTTTTTATACTTTTATCTTATTAAGAGAGAATAAGTGAAAGAGTTTATAAATAAATTAGATAGATGAATAAATATTAGAAAAAAATATAATAAATTTAATTTTGTAATTTTGTACCTTTTCATTTTAGTAAGTCATTCCACAAAATATATACGTATCATTTGCACTTTCCCCTTCCAATATACATATTTTAACTGAAAGACACATGCACACAACCCTTATCGATGGATCCATTTGCAGCGTACGAATTTCTCCTTTTGAAGCAAAGGGAACATGGATGCTTAGGTTTGGACTGCTCCAATATCTATTTTTTAAATGACTTTAAAATCACCTTCTAGATCAATCAACACACTTTTCGTCAAATTCCTAACTTGTCCTAGCAAAAGTTATTTTTCTAATTGCGTTCAAATTGACTAGGAAACAACGAAATCCTATAGGAATATTTTAACGTGTAGACACATGATCATGTAGCAAGTCATGGAGAGAGAGGAATTAAATATAATCACATATATAACAGTTAAACAGGCGATACTTTTAATAACCGACAATTATAGAAAATCCCCATTTATATTAACAGTCATGAGGAGGCAGACACGTTACACAATCCCCAGAGGTAATCCACTAACCACTTCCAACTGTAATTTTTTAGGACATTCGAGCATAAAGAAATATTTTTGAAACTCCAGTCTTGATCTATCCATTCATAGTGACTTAAGCTTTTAAGTGTTTTTTAAACACCCCTTTCACTTTGCAAAACCCCGGTTGAAAGGATTAAGATGTTTTCAAGCTAGTAGAGCACCATCTCTATGGTCCTTCCTTACAGGAACTAAAAATGTTTTCTCAACTTTTAAACTAGCCCAGCCCAACATGAGCCCAAAAATTTTGATGATATCTTTTTTAGATGAACTAAAAATGATAGGAAGGAGATCACAGTTTCAATCCTATCGAACAAGACGCTAATGACATATTGGGGAGACTAAAAAAAGCCCAACCTAAAAGATTACTGCACATGCCTAAATCACAAGCCCATGATGGGGAAGGTGAAGATGTTTATTCGGATACTTAACCATTTGTGTCAACCTCATGAATGGTGGCCGATGAATTTAACTTATCTAAAGAGAAAAATTTAAGAATTTACATGTATGAATTGAAATATCAATTATTCAAATTTATATAGTTTTATATTTTATTATACATTTGCATGTAAATAATCACAACCTCAATCACGGATTTTTGAATTGGCTATGATTACTTCTTTTTTTTTTTCTTTTTAGGGTGAATTTCTTAGTTTAGAGGAGTTAAACTCATAATTAATACCTCCCTTGTTCAACCTGTTTGCAACATTTACATAGAATTTGTTTTTGCACCCATGTTTATGGTATAATTAATAGATCAACTGACATGCTTATTATGATTTTGAGTCTTTTTTTTATATTAATACTATTATATTGGGTATGAACTAATACACAAAAAAAATTATGGGATTTAAAAGAACCAATCACAACTTGAGTAAAAGATATATTATTAAGTGTTTGTTTGTAAAATCATTGACACACGTTCCAATGTGGTATTATAATGTAAATGTAACAAATGGTATAATTTCTCGAACGTATACTTTTTTTGTTTAACCATAGGTATCCTACACGAGAGACAATCCTGTTCGAGTGGGGGACATCCACATCATGGTGGGGCTAGCTCTCCCAGCGGAGATTTTTTCCATCCACAAGATTCAAACTCAAGACCTTACTTAAGGGGAATCAAACATGTACCTCATCAACCAACTCCAGATGATATTTCTCGAACATACTTTGAAGGCAGATAAGATGGAAAAACAAACTTATCTTAAATCATTGAGAATACATGGGTAGAGGTAATCTTAACATATGGCTTACCTTTATGTGCATAATAAATTCATATGATTAACCATTTCTTTTATGTCATTCACAATCAAAATTACATATGAAAATCAGGGATTTTGGCATGCAATAGACACACATTATTATTATTATTATTATTATTATTATTATTATTATTATTATTATTATTATTATTATTATTATTGCAATTGGGGACAACTCCTTCAAATTTGAAATAATCACTCGGGGTATTTTAGTGAGTTGAATTTTGGAGGGGAATGAAGGGAAGAAAAGGGTTTATTGGAAGCCCTTCTCCCCCTTGTGTTTGTGATCAGTTTGAGGATTTTATAAAGTCTTTACCTCCTATTCTCCCCCTCCCTTCTCCCTCCAATCATTTCCTTTCCCTCATCTCTAAACTCACAAACACACCCTTATGGTTTTGATTGTGGAATTAGACATTTGATGAGTTAATTCTAATTGTAACTTTATATAAACTTTAAGAGTTTGAGGAGTAGCTATTTTTGGAATTCTTATTCTTTTTTTTTGTTTTTCAGAGTATCCTCTCACTCGGTAGGTGAGAGACTAATCTCTTGGGGTACGGTCAGACGCAAAGCAAGGACTCCTTCCAACAATATTTTTTCCATTCACATTAATCCAATGATTGAATCCAGGACCACATGCTTAAAGGACTCAAGCCCTTTCCACTCGGACCAATACATGTTGGTTAGGAATTCTTATTCTAAAGCTATCTCATTGAAGAGAATTTTATCTAATCATTATACCCAATTCAAAAATTTGTCTCATACTAATAATTGTACGAAATCTTAGTGAAAAAAAAAAGATAGGTCGATAATTATTAGATCAATCTATTTAGTATGAAGTTTTCTACTGTAAAAAACAATGTGAATTCTTACCTCCACTTATAGTATCCAGGACATCTATAAATACCTTTCCCTTATACTCTGCTGCTAATTTGTGCATCGAAGTGTTTTTGCTAATTTGTGCATCATCATGGGGTCCGTTTGATTTACAGGTGAGTAAGATTGATCCTAGAAATCAACGATTGAAAATGAGTATGCACACTTTACGAAGCACGTTGGACGGAAGTGATTTAAAATTAATTCTGCAGAATTGATTCTGAATGGTTCAAAATTTAAACCAAACAGGCACGTGTTTCCTTACGAATTTCCTTACCTTCATCCATAGAGTTATTGTTTAGGTGATCTAAACCACCCTCAATAGGGATGATAATTGAGCCCAAACCCTATGGGTACTCGCAAAAATTATCCTTAATGGGCAGGTTAAAAACCCGCAAAGCGGGTATGGGCGTGGGTACAGGCAAAAGCCTGCTTTTTTTCATGAGGACGGGCGCGGGTACGAGCACGTTGATGCCCAGCCCGCTCCATACCCGCACTCATATATATAATTATTTAATAAAAAATACCATATATAATTATATATAGGGATATATGAGTTTTATTAAAATATCTAATATATTTATATATATTTTTAAAATTTATATATATATATAATATTACAAATTAAAAATATATTTTTATAACTATCTATTTGTGTTTTTTTTACTTTATAATATATGACTAATTAGTGTTAATAATCATTTTTTACATATCTTGAAGAATTCTAACACATGATATCCAAGTTTATAAAATAGTGTGACGTGAAAGTATATAGTAATATTTAATAAAAATTTTGAACTTTAGATCATTTGTTGTGTTTTAGAACATTAACATATTATGTTTCAATGTAATTAAATTGTTGTATCAATGATATTTAAAAATTATGTTTGGACGATCTTCGAGTAACTTTTTCAATTGAAATATAATTTTCTTAAATTAATATTTTTTTAATAAATTGTTAATTTTTTACTTAATAAAAGTGCGGATAACGGACGCAGGTACGGACATATAGATGTCCAGTGGGTATGGGGACAGACACTAAAGTTACTGCCCATACGAGTACGATCGCGGGTACGAATTTTTTTTATACGCGAGTACAGGACGGACACTGTACCTGCCCAAAAGGTAACGTTGCCATCCCTAACCGTCAAGATCACTATTCACCTCATATTAATTACCACCCAAGATCACCTGGTGCATCTTGGCCTCGATTAGCTTCTTTTTATTTGCAATTTCATCATCCTTTTAAAATAACTCTCAAAGTCAAAGCTACACAAAAACTTGGTCTTTACTTCCCTTGCAAAAAAAAAAAAGACTTCTAGAACTCTAAACCGATATAACTCCTTTATGTTTCTTGCCTAACCTTTTCCTCAATACAAGTAACATTTTTCTTAATGTTATCTGTTTACTTTTGGTCTTAACAATAGATATTGTTGAAGATAAACATGGTCAGTCACGGTGTTTTATATTTGATAAATTTTTTCATGATACTTAATTTTGTTTCCGACTAGGTTGAGATGATCTATGACCTAGCTATAGTTTATGTGAGTCCCTCCGTAGCGAGGCTGCCTAACCTCGACCAACATCAAGGACACCTATTTGGTTGACAAGTTAACTCTATAGTGACAAGAATATGACTGAATGGCTCAATGTCCTCGGTCTCTACTTTCCATTCAATATATAAATTAATATATAAATAATAACACTGATATTTAGGCTAATTTAAAGAGATATGCTTATTTCTAGGAAGGCTGATTTCTAAACTGATATGTAGGGATTTACATCTAATCAATCTAGCATTTACAGCTATTCAAAACTATGTAGAATAATTTGTACACAATAAATGAGAATTATATACAGTAACATCCCCCCTCAAATTGATGTTGGGTGGTCAAGAAGCATCAATTTGCTAACAAGAAACTGATGACGCTGTCTAGTGAGAGACTTGGTAAAAACATCAGCTATTTGTAACGCTGTGGAAACATGCGGAAGAGAAATGATCCGAGTGTCTACAGCTTCCCGAATATAATGACAATCCACTTCAATATGCTTTGTGCGCTCATGGTAGATTGGATTAGTAGCAAGTTGAATGACACTTGTGTTGTCAGCATGAAGAGGAGTGGGTTCAGTTTGAGGAAAACCAAGTTCAACCAGCAATCCCCAAAGCCAAGTAATTTCATAGCATGCAGCAGACATCGCACGATATTCAGACTCGGTGGATGATTTGGAGACACGATCTTGCTTCTTACTTTTCCAAGATATCAAAGAGTTCCCAAGAAACATGCACCAACCGGTAGTAGAGCGACGAGTATTGGGACAACCGGCCCAATCAGCATCACTGAAAGCAAGAAGACGCAGAGGAGTCTCAGTTGGAAAAAATAATCCACGACAAGGAGAACCTCGTAGATATCGAATGATGCAACGAACAGCAACCAAATGCAAATGTCTTGGAGAATGCATAAACTGACTAACTTGCTGCACAACAAAGGAGATATCGGGCCTAGTAATAGTCAAGTAGTTCAAGCTACCTACTAATTGCCGATACAACAAAGGATCAGGAAGGAGTGTCAAAATCTAGTGTTTGGGAAGGCAATCGATTAATGAGATAAACTGCAGTAGATAAAGCTTCTACCCAAAAACTAGGTGGAACAGAAGATTCAAGCAACAAAGTACGAACCACATCTAAGAGATGGCGGTTTTTCCATTCCGCCACTCCATTCTGTTGTGGTGTGTATGGACAGGAACATTGCGAGAGAATAGCTTTTTTTATTCAAGAAATCATGAAGTACTTTAGACATGTACTCACCACCAGAATCAGATCGAAGAACCTTAATAACAGTGGAAAATTGAGTTTCAATATATGTAAGAAAAGTCTGAAAAACAAAAAGAAACTCAGATTTAGAGCGAAGGAAATAAATCCAAGTAAACCGACTGTAGTCATCAATAAATGTTACAAAATATTTATAGTGGGAATGAGAAATAACAGGTGTGATCCCTCATACATCACTATGAATAATATCAAAACATTTTTCTGCATGACTACCAACAATTGGAAAAGGAAGAATTTTACTTTTTCCAAGCTTACATGTAGAACAATCAAAAGATAAACGAGAAGAAGACCGTTCAGTGTTTCCCAAACAACCAGAATTCAACAAGTGAGACAAAATGACAGACTTTGGATGTCCCAACCGCTTATACCATACTTCACTCTTATTAATATGAGTAGAACAAGCCACAAGATTAGGAATAGAAACATGCAGTGGAAACAAACGTCCAACTTTAGGTCCCTTCGCGATCACTGTCCCCGACACCTGATCCTGCACACAACAACCATCACGAGAAAAATATACTTCACAATTATTTTCCACTAATTGTCTAACTGAAAGAAGATTATCAGAAAGTCCAGGGGATACAAAGGCATTGTTAAAAATTGGAGTGATATCTACAACAGCAGTAATAGGTATAGTATGTCCATTTGCAACCTGGATTTGTTTGGAACCATTGTATGGGCGAACATTTTGCAGACAATTTACTGAGCTAGCCATATGGTTTGATGCTGCAGAATCAATAAGCCAAGAGTTAGATGATGAATTTCAATTACCTTGACGCCCCAAAGCAGAGAAGGCAGAAATAATCATTTGTTGCACCATGTCAGCAGTAAGAATTGTGGATTCAACACTATTATTGACTGTAGAAGTAGTTGAGGTCCCATCTGTAATCTGACTAGTAGAAGAATTGTCCATAGTGGCTTGGAAAGCAATAGTCTGACGATTTTGAGGCCGAATTGAGCACTCTTTGATAATGTGTCCTGGCTTTTTGCAGTAATTGCAGAACTTTTTGGTACACTTTGTAGCAATGTGACCATAATTCTTGCAACTGTAACACTAAACCTTACTCATATCCCTACCTTTGGCTCTTCCTTGAGCCAAAAAAGCCATTGGTGCTGCAGTAAACTTTTCTTGATCCAGAATGACTTGAGTAAGAAGACGTTGTTCTTCACGAATCAATTCACCAAAGCAATCATCCAAGGTAGGAGGAGGATGACGATTCATCAAATGAGAACGAATATTCTCAAAATCTGGTCGAAGCTTCATCAGAAACTTGTCACGTTTGCTAACTTCATGAACATCCAATACATCAGAAAGAGAAGCTCTGGAGATAGTAGCACAAACAATATCAGAAAATTCAGCCCATAAATTTTGAAATCCAAAAAAATACTCCTGAATAGACAAGTTTCCTTAAGCGTAATTAGCAATTTCGCACTCCAACTGAAATCTTCTAGCCGAATTTGTTTGATTATAAACCTTTTTCAAATAGTCCCACATTGTTTTGGCAGTTTTGTGCGAACGTAAATGAAGAACAATCTGAGGATCACATGATGCAATAAGCCATGACATTACTCTAGCATCTTTGACTTTCCATTGAGCCAGTTGTCTATTATATGCCCCCGGTTGGAACAGTGCCATCTATATGTCCCCATAACTCCTTTCCAGTGACAAATAATTGAAACTGAAATTCCCAGGTTGTATAATTCTTTTCAGTAAATTTGACACAAAATTCAGGGGTAGTAACAGCCATTTCAAAGTAATGAATGGAGTTCACAACAAAGGAAAAAAAAATCTCTGGTAGAAAAAAAACACCGAAGAGAGAAATCTGGACAAGAAAACCAAGACCCGAAAGCAAAACACGAACAAGCCCATTCGGATTTCAGAGTTGCACTTCTTCAAACAGAGAAAAAAATTAGGCTCGTGATACCATGACAAGAATATGACTGAATGGCTCTATGCCCTCTGTCTCTATTTTCCATTCAATATATAGATCAATATACAAATAATAACACTAATATTTAGGCTAATTTAAAGGGATATGCTTATTTCTAGGCAGGCTGATTTCTAAACTGATATGTAGGGATTTACATCTAATCAATCTAGCATTTATAACTATTTAAAACTATGTAGTATAATCTGTACACAATAAATGAAAATTATATACAGTAACATATAGGACCATATACATCATCCAAGACCCACCATATATATCATCCAAGACCCACCAAATTGGTTTCCATCCCAGATATTAGGATGAGCCTATCCAACACTCCCCATAGAGGATATGACATCTTGCCATTTGTCAACCACTCTCTTCCTAGTGACAACCCTCGCATTTAATGCATCTCCTATTCTTGGATTTTTAGGTTTCTCCACTATCACAAGTTAGATTAGTGATTTAGCTGAATAATAGGAAATTTCAGTGAGTTAGTAAGAAGCTCACATGAGTACCACTTAATTCACATTATTCCTTAAACCTGTTCGTGTAAATTTTTGCTTTATTATGATCACTTGTAGGGAAGTTGATTGAATTACCATGAAACCACACAGAAAAGCTGCAAAAGGCTTCTAGATAGTGCAGTGTAAGGATCGGATCCATGGGAATGAAAGATTCTACCAAGAGAACTAATGGCTGTGCAATTGAATAGCTCAACCTGATAAATTTTCCATTTATTTATATCCCTCTCTGTTAATGAATTGAATTTACTCTGTATCATAGAAGAAAGGTTTTAAATTCAACTGTGTAGGCTCAATTTCGTTTGCCTATTAGTGATATTTTCCAATTTCGTTAAGGCAATTAATTAATCCTTTTTATTGGAATAGAAGATACCGGTTTTGACATTTATGCAAATATTGATTTGCCATAATTAATCGTGTACATGTTTCTTCTTTTCTCTTTAAGATGTGTTGAAGAGATGTTGGGCGAAAATGAGGATCAGCATTGAGGAAGCTATTAGACTGTGACCAGCACTTTATAATAAAGACACAATACAACTCTTGCAGAAAAGAGAGAAACCCTTGGACCTTTATCCTGGATAAAGGCTCATTTCTTCCTCAAAGTTCAATCAAGTTACAATTTTTACCAATCAATAAAAGCACCTGATAGGACTTCAAAAGGTTATATAATATGTGAATGTGATACATGAAGCGCATTTGGACGAATTAGATCTGTACTAGTCTGCATTCAGTGTGCGTTGAGACCAGACCACTTTACCTTTCCAGGAAGGCCATATTTCATATTTAGAACTCATACTTGGAGGTCAAAATGCGGTTATCCAATCACGTTTTTTATAACAATAATAGAATAACGATACTTGGATTTAGTGTATATAAAACTTTGATTTGTGGTCCTTAACTAGGGATCACTTGGTAGGTGGCTCTGAATTCTAAATGCCATCCCTTTAGCAGTCATAATCTATGCATTCAATCACAATTTGCATGTTTTGTTTTGACCAAGAGAATGTATAGCCCTTGGACAGCCATCTTTAATATTGGTCAATATGGCAACTATGCGGGGACCAAGTTCAGTATTCTTTGATCCAAAATCATTTGGCAGAAATATAGAATGAAATTAATTAAGTCAACTAATTTCTGATTCCTTGAATTCTTTTTATTGCTGATTAATGCTAATGTTATCCAAATTACTCATCCTCGTGTTTCAGGGCATGCAATCTACGGAATTGTAAGTACTATTAGGTGGTGCCTGGCCCAAAGGTACAGGCAATTGCGAAGCATAAATGGTGGACCATTATGCATGAGACCATCAACTTTTCATCACAAAAACACGAACATGCATGCATCTACTTGGATGCTCAAGAAAAGAAACATATCATGTTAAGAAACATGGTTTCAGAGGAGAGAATTGAGACAAAAGTAAAATTGCTATTTGATTGAAAGTATATTCACAAGAGTACAATAAGACTTGTATAGCTGATGGGAACAAGTAAACTCCTAAGTCCTAACTAATTAACTAACCTATATTTCTAGCATATCATGTCTTTCCTCTTCAAAAGTTCAGGATGTTTCAGATACAAGGTTATTTGCTGGTAGTCTGCAATGGGAACCTATTACTTCTAAGAAGTATGTTTCATGTGGCTATGAACTACAACATTTGCAGATTATAATCCACAAGAAGGCCATGTTATCCACCAATATTCTGCACTTTTTTGAGGGGTTACAAAGGTTAATTAACTATCAAAATGGAATACCACAAGATACTGCTAAGACAGATATATATGTTGCTTTCTTCACATATAAATGATGATAATTAAAGCAAATCTTGGGTTAAACAGGAGGTATTAAATGGGTACTTGATTTTTTTATTAAATTTTTTCCCTTGTTATTGTGATTTAAGATTACTGTTTAATAAATAATGTACTATGTGAATAAAGAATGATTTTTTGGGGCATTTTGATCTTATTGGCATGCCAGCTAGAAGCTTACTGGCAAAGACAGTATTAGCATAAGTGGATTTGTTTGATTTCAGGCAATGGAATTGGAGGAGACCAAATAACTCGATCGATCGATCGATCATTTTGAAGTTTATTGTTTTGAGAAGAGAACAGAAATTGTACAAAATAGAAACATATAACATGAAAAGACAAAAATGAAAACAGAGGGAAACCGGCCTGCCAGAATGTACTGAGCTTCCATTGAAATTAAAGAATTGGCATTATAGGACAAATAAAAATAATTGTAGTAACTGCTGTTATCATGTGTGAAAATCAGAACTCTGAGGACTCTACTTCACTTATTTTGGATTCACGTTGCTTTTTTTACAGACTACAATTTTAAAATTGTTCTTGTCGTCAACAATTTCCTTACTTTGCTTGGGAGTATATTATTGAACCTTTCACCTTATGTCTGCAATAAATTAGATTCATGTGAAATTTGACAGAAAGTTCTGACTGGATGAAAATGACTGCTCTTCAAAAGCACAATCATTCACTTTCACTTGTCCTTTGAAATTCAACAATTTAATGACTAAATTTTGTGCTGACTATCTTATTGCTGTACTATAGCTTTGAGAAACAATTCTTGTTTCTTTCATGCTCCCCTCTTTCACATGGGCCATGGCATGCTACACTTCATTTTATTTTATTTTTTGCTATCACATTATTTTCACATATTTTTTTCCTCTCTCTTTTCTTTTTTATTTTATTTATCACACTCCCTATTTTTTTATGATCGAAAAATGTTAATGAATGCCCAAAAACACTAGTTAAGAAATTTATATTAGAACTTTTTTATTATATTATATAATTAATATTTAATTTTATAAATACAATTAATACAATAAAATTTTTATATCAAAAGAAATATTACCCTTCACAATAAGAAGAAAGAGGAATGTAAAATTTTACATTGATCATAATTAAATATTCTTGGCCCACTCTATATTATCTTTGTATAAAACGGGAGAAGAAGAAGAAAATATTGCAGGAAGTTTTTTAAGAAAATAATACGTAGAATATGTTTAGTAAGGTATTTTAACTAGATGAAAATTAAAATTAGTAACTAAAACCATTTAATAATTATAGATGTTCTTATATATCATTTTACCATTTTTTATCTAATTTTTTAACTTTCAATTTTCATCTAATTTCTCAGTTAACTTTACCAAAACACTCCTTATTTAGGATAACAATGCGATTAAAATTTCAGGTAATTGGCTCACGGCTTTATGATAGTTTAACGTAAATCTGAGCTCAAGTGGCAATTAAATAGCAATTAATAACTTCCTGTACGATATTTTTAAAATTTAAAACAATTATAAAAATATTTTTAAAAAAATATCAGAATTATAGATTTTTTTTTATTAAAAGAATTTAAGTGGAGAGATGATATCTCGGTCCCAAACTAAAAAAAAATGAGTGAGGAATTCAAACCTACACTCCACCAAACCTTTAGGGTCATTAAAATTATATTTATACATCTATTATCGTATTATAAATTGGAATACTTATTCTAGAGTGTAAGCCATCTCTCTCCACTCTCTCCATTAACTCGTTATTTTGTTAGCAACACACTCTTATTTTTCTAAATACACTTTATTTGATTAGCTGAAATTTGTAAGAGTCTCATTAAATTATGTGGGTCTCACTTTAATAAAAAATGAGACTCATATAATTTTTAACCAATCACATGAAGTATGTTAGAGAGTGTGTTACCAGATATGGATGCAGGGGCAAGCATGAGCCTGGACCCCCCTCCCCCACTCTTTCAAGATTCAACATATATATAGACCAAAAAATCAAAAAAAAAATAAATAAAATATATACATGTAAATTAAGATAAAAGGAATATCATACATTTAATTTTTATGATTTAATTTTTATTTAATATTTATTATTAAAATTTATTTGTTGACCCCTTTAAATGATTTTTTATCAAAAAATTTTTTGATACAGATATTATTATTGATGGATTATATAACATAAATAAGTATAACTTAAATAAAATATATGATGCATTTAATTTTTATTTAATATTTAGAGGAATGTTAACAGATATTTTTAAGGTATTAATTAAGCATCACTAATCTTTTAATTTTGATAATTATCATTAATATATCCTATTTCTTGTTGCGGTTGATAATTTGAATTTTTTTATCATACTATTTTTTAAAATTTATTTTCTTTTATTGGAACTTTCTATTCCTAATGAATAAATAAATATTTTTATTCAACTAATTTTAGGTCATATGTTGACTTGGCTTCTATCAATTTAAAAATTGTTAGATCATGTTTAATTCTGGTTGAAAAAATAAATTTTATATTTAATGAGCAAGCTACTTTTTAATCGTAATAAAAAAATAATACTTTTAAGAGAGGGTAAATATTTTTGCATTTATGAATTAAAAAATTATGAATAAAAATAATCTTTTAGCAAAATTTAAACATTGTCTTGTTTAGCAACATAATCTTGTATGTTTAAATAAAAATTCAAAAGCAATGGGAGCGAAAAAATTGCAGAAGTTGTAGAAACTATTTGAATATATATAAGAATATTAAATTGATTTAACATAGATGTGGTATAAAAATGATGTACTTTCTATTTTACTAGTACTAGTGTGCTCACTCGTACATCATATAGATCATGTAATTTTTGAAATTTAGGGTGAGGGGATGACGTCCCAGTCCAAGGCAGGGAAGCCCTCTTAGAAGAGCATTTACCTCACCCCAAGGGGACAATTGAGAGTTCAAAACTATGACTTGTCATATACGAGACCCTGTCTTGCACCACTTGACCAAACTCTTGGGGTTTAGAACATGTGATTTTGACAGGGAGAATAAAAATACAAATAATAAAATAAATTATTGTAAAAAAATAATGTAATAACATATGAAAAATATATTATAAATATTTATAATATTAGTTAAATAATGCGTAAATAAATAATACACAATAAAATATAATTGTTTAAAGACAGAAAAGAATACAAAAAATATAATTGACATGATTGTAAAACAATAATTAAATATTAATAAATTTAAGTTAAAAATTTATTCCTTGCTGTGTATAAAAATTATTATAAAAAAATAAAAAAAAATTATCAATAAAAACACAATTCAATTTTAAAACTCATTTATTTTTATTAATTAGTATTTTTAATGAGTAAACTAGCAAATCGGTCCCTAACTTTTTTAGGGTAATGCAATTTAGTCCCTAAGAAATAGAAAACCTCAATATAGTCATTGACTTTTTGCTTTTTTTGTCACTGTAGTCCATTATCTTTGTATTCCCGTTAAATTTTTTACTACGTGTCATGTTTAGTAACACTCGGTCACACTATTTGTCACTAAAGTATCCACTGCGGCACAAAATGACGTGGTTTTGTCAAATTTATAACTTGAAAGACATCAACTCCAACAGTCGTGTGCTTCCCCATTCTCCTTTTTTCTCTCTTCTCCCCTTTCTTCATTGGAAGGTCTCAACCCTAATGATGTTATTTTTCCCTCGATGGCAAATAGTGTGACATTGTGTCACGAAACGTGACACGTCATAAAAAAAATTAACGAGAAACACACAGTTGGACTATAGTGACAGAAAAAGCAAAAAGTCAGGGACTATATTGGGGTTTTCTATTTCTTATGGACTAAACTGCATGACCCTAAAATAATCAGGGACCGATTTGTTAGTTTACTCTATTTTTTAATACTTTTACAACTAAAAAACACAAAGCAAAAGTAAAATTTTTGTGTATGAGAACTTGAGTTTTTAATAACCTTATGGATAATAGAAAGTTATGACTTTTAGTTAGTTTGTGACCATTTTTCCCCTCATAAATAACCATTTTTTTAGCAAACTTGAAAAGTGACCTTGTGGAAGTGTAACTTGAATTTTTCTTTGGTAATCTTGGAAATAGTCACAAAGTCAGGGAAGATATTTTTGACAAATTATTGAGAAATGTTATTGGAACTTCGTTCTGATATGCTAGATTGCTATTAACGCCTGTTTTAGTTTACTAAAATTCCCACCATAATCCCATTAGAATTTTTTTTGAACACTAGTAGTCAACCAAACCAAAACCAGCAGAGTAATGACCAACAACAAAAGAAAAAGGCAGCAAATTGAAATAAGTATAACTACATAAAACACATGCATTATCATAACATTTTCTTATACAGGTGAGTGAGGATTGAGGTGTTTTGTTAAATCTTGACGAGTGCAAAACACAGGTGATTGTCGTTGCTTCTAAAAGACCACAATTGCACTTATCATTGGCTTTCAAAGAATTATTTCTCACAAGGTCATTTCATCCACTAGTTATATTGTACACCTTTGTGTGCTCCATCTTCCATTTCTTGAAGCACATGTTGTAAAGTTTAAGACTTGGATCTAACACAGACACTGAGAAACCAACAAGCTCTTGGATTTTCCCTCACCTTCACCTACTGTCAAATAGAGCTCCTTTTTCTCTGTAAGGAAATCCCTTGCATCATGTTGAATTTGTTGTATTGGGATGGAGAACCTCCCATTATTAGAGTTCAGATCACTCTTAAAGAGCTTTTTTTGGATCACCAACTTCACCTCACGACCTTCCATTTCTTGAATATTTTCTTGAAATCTCATTGGCAATCCAATTACCGGCTGGTCAAGAATAACATCATTAACATTAACAATGTTGTTGTTGTTGCCTTGTTCCTCACGTTTTCTTTTTAGGCTCTTCCTTGAATCCACACTGCATTATGATTTAAGAAAGTTAATAGTAATGGAAGCACCTTCCATGAAGTGGTTTTTGAGTGTAGAAAGAATCCCAGCTGGGTCTAATCCTTCCTTAACAAGAAGCTCACTAGAAATAGCAGTAAATATTTTCCTAGCAAAACCTTCATGATCAAGATTCTTTCATCATCATCTTTCCTTTCTCACACATTCTTTCATCTTTGCACACAAAATCTTTATTGTCACTGTCACTCAAATTCTGATGGCACAAGCTCTGCAGGAGTATCAATTCAACTCCCAACACAAGTCAACACTACAAGGTTTGAACGTCTATCTATCTATTATAATCAATTATAACTGAGTCGAGACATGATGCATTGCCTGTTAAGTCTCAAAAATATCATAAGGAAGATTATGATGATTTAAGACATCTCAATCCCTAAGTTTTAATGTTTAACAAATTTGGTTAAAAGAATTATCATGGATACATATGTTTTTAATGTTTTATCTATGATTTCAGCAAGCCACTTTAATCTTAATAAAGACTGTCTAAAGGTTCAACCTGTCTGAAGTGTTGAAGCTGTCTGAAGGTTCAACCTGTCTGAAGTGTTGAAGCCGTCTGAAGGTTCAACCCGTCTGAAGTGTTGAAGTCGTATTTTATGACGTGGCACATCTTGCTGAAGTTGTGAGAAGACTTGTCTGAAGTTCTGAAGAGTCAAAGCTCTCTCTGCTACACGCAACTTTTCAAGGCTTATTTTGGCAAAGACACATAGACCTTTCCTGGGTTGTTTGAATTTCATACACCATTTGGGAAATCTCTGCAGCGCAGTTTTTGCAGCAACTGTTGTGGCAACTTTTGTTAGCAGCAACCTTGGACGTTGTCAGAAGTTTCAGAATGCACAGAATGCTCAGAAGCATGTCTCACAACGGATTAAATAGCATTAAATGCTATCTCCAAACGGTGATTTTTCAACGGATTGAAGACTGGGTATAAATACCCTTCATCTGAAGATCATTCACAAGAACAAGAGATTACATTTCAAGAGAAACAAAACGCTGCTAGTTTTACTCTGTAAAACATACTCTGATAAAAATTCTTTGTACATCATTTCATATATTCTGAGTATACCTCAGTTATTTGTACATTGTAACAATTTAAGCTTCAAACTGGTTTAGTTTTAGAGCTTAAACAATCTTTTCTCTATAAAACTGAAAAAGAATACTTGGTTGTAGAGCCTGAAGAGGCTTGACTGTAAAAGAATACTTGTAATCTTGTTGAGATTAAGAGAAAATCCAAGTGCTCGTTGGCATTGGGACTGGACGTAGCTCACAGTGGTAGTGAGTGAACCAGGATAAATTCTGTGGCTAAGTTTTCTTACCCTTATCTCTTGTCAATTTGTTTATTCTAATCAAAGGGTGTTGAAAAACTGTTTTGATAATTTATAAAAGCAAGAAACGTTTTAAAAACATATTTTTAGAACTTGTCTTAAGAAACTTCAGACAACCCCTTTAACCTATCTGAAATTTAATTATAAAAGCTGTTTGTGAAAAGCTTTCATAAGTTATTTAAGAAACACTATTCAACCCCTCTTTTAGTGTTTCCCTGTGTTTCTACAGTTGGTACCAAAGCTTAACTCAGGGTTGAGCACCTAACAAGTGTTGAGGTTTAAAGATCCAGATGGAAACACAACCAAACAGCAGCCACTACATCACATAAGGAGCCTCTGTGACAAGGCCTCCAGCTTTTAATGGTGTAGACTACCATTACTGGAGAGATCGCATGAAGTTGTTCATTGAAAGCAGCAACATCAGTCTCTATGATATATTAACTGAAGGTGACTATATTCCCATGCGTGGTAATGAACCCATTCCTAGGTCTGAATGGTCCATGGAGCAGAGAGCTCAGGTTCAATTAAATGCTAAGGCAAAACTCTACCTGGTATATTCATTGAATAAAGTAGAGTATGAGAAAGTTCATGGATGCTCCTCTGCCAAGGAAATCTGGGATACATTGGCATCAACCCATGAGGGAACTGATAATGTCAAACAATCCAAGATAAGCATGCTTGTTCATCAATATGAGATGTTCAAGATGCATGAGTCTGAAACTATTGACCAAATGTTTGGTAGGTTTCAAACAATAACAAATGGACTGAGATCTTTGGGAAGATCTTATGAATCTGGCGATAATAATCGAAAGATTCTGAGAAGCCTTCCCAAGGCTTGGAGACCCAAGGTTACTGCCATTCAAGAGGCTAAAGATTTAAACACCTTGAAAATGGAGGAACTATTGGGTTCTCTCAAAGTCCATGAGTTAGAACTTGGAGAGGATGAATCCAAAACTAAATCTCTAGCATTGAACACCAGGACCAGACAGACTAGGCATGGGAACATAAAAGCCATGCAAACTGAGGAAACTTCAGAAGCAGATGAAGACTCTGAAGATAGCTTAGAAGAAGATGATGATCTTGCTCTTCTCAGCAGAAAGATCAAGAGGATGCTGCAGAACAGAGGAAAGTTCAGAAAGAACCAATCCTCTACCTCTAAATCAGGTAAATCAGGTAAGGATTTACACAATGACAAAATTATATGTTTTGAGTGTAAACAACCAGGTCACATGAAGGAAGAATGCCCAAGACTAAAGAAGAATAACTTCAAGAAGAAGAAGTTCTTCAAAAAGAAGAAGGGTCTGATGGCAACATGGGAGGATCTTGATGAGTCTACCTCAGAAGAAGAGGAAGACACTTCAGAAGAGGCCAATCTATGTCTTATGGCCAACCTGCCCTCATCAGACAGCTCAGAATCTGAGGTATTTCCTTTAACCCTTCAAGAGATGTATGATGACCTGAAGGAAAGTTCCAAGGAACTCTTCAAAGAGTATAAGAATCTGTCCAAAGCCCACACATAAATGTGTAGTAAATATAAGGCTCTTGAGATAGAAAATATTATGCTCAAGGAGAAGATCCTTGTATATGAAAACAGTAGTTCACAAACTGTGTCTGAAGAAAATCAAAAACTTCAGAAACAGGTTGAGGAACTAGCGAGAGACTTAGCCAAATTTGTCAAAGGAATAAAAAATCATAATATAATGCTTGGAAATCAGAGGCATTCCCTTTACAAAAGTGGTGTAGGCTTTTGTGATCACAACAACTCTGAACCTCCCACTGTCTTAAATTTTACTAAAGGCAAAAAGAAGGTTATTGGGTGTTCTCACTGTGGCAAGCCTGGACACAATGTGGCTTAGTGCAAACACAAGAGGAAAGCAAGGCTCAAAGCTAACAAGAAAGGACCCAAAAGAATATGGGTACCTAAAAACTTGATCATTCCTGTTGCAGATGTGTTTAACAGGACAAAGGAAACCCCACAAATGGTACCTGGACAGTGGATGCTCGCGACACATGACAGGAGAAAGGTCTTTGTTCCAAAACCTTAGGCCCAGAGCAGGAGGTGTAGTCACCTTTGGTGGAAACCAGCAAGGGAAGATCACAGGAATAGGGACTGCAAGTATGTCTCCTCTCTCCCTCATTAAGAATGTTCTTCTGGTAGAGGGACTGCAACACAATTTACTGAGCATAAGTCAATTATGTGACAGTGGATATGTGGTCTCCTTTACTAAAGAAGGATGCATAGTCAAAGACTCTCTTGATCAAATCCTTTTTTACTGCTAAAAGACACAGTAATGTGTACAAAATTGATCTAGAGGAGCTAGCAAGTCAAAATGTAAAATGTTTTATCTTTGTTGAAGATGAAAAACAGATTTGGCATCAAAGACTTGGGCATGCCAGCTTGAGATTAATCTCAAAGTTAGCAAATCTGACATTTTATGTGAAAGTTGTCTGAAAGGGAAACAAACAAGACACACTTTTCAGAGTAAGAATGTTGTTTCCACTAGCAGACCTTTAGAACTGTTACATATTGACTTGTTTGGTCCTATTAGAACAGAAAGCATTAGTGGTAAGAAATATGGTTTGGTCATTGTTGATGACTATTCTAGATTTACATGGGTGTTATTCCTAAGAAGCAAGGATGAGACTTTCAGGAATTTCACAATATTCTGCAAGAAGATACAGAATGAAAAAGGATTTTGTATATCTGTCATCAGAAGTGATCATGGTGGAGAGTTTGAGAATGCAAACTTCCAACTGTTTTGTGATGAGAATGGGATCTCACACAATTTCTCTGTGGCTAGAACACCTCAGCAAAATGGGATTGTTGAGAGAAAGAACAGAAGCTTGCAAGAAATGGGAAGAACCATGCTCAACTCTTGCAACCTACCAAGATCCTTCTGGGCAGAAGCTACTAATACAGCTTGCTACCTTCAGAACAGAATATTGGTAAGACCAATTCTGAAAAAGACTCCTTATGAATTGTGGAAAGGAAGAAAACCAACATATCATATTTTCATCCTTTTGGATGTGAGTGTTTTATACTCAACACTAAGGATGATCTTGGTAAATTTGATGCAAAGTCTGATAAGGGATTTTTCATAGGATATTCTGAAACATCTAAAGCCTATAGAGTATTCAAATCTAGAACTTTACTTGTGGAAGAATCAATTCATGTAAAATTCAATGACAAGAAAGAGACTGATAGGGAACTATCAGATCTAGAAGATGATTTTGCAGGTATGGAGCTAAATGATCATAACAGCTTGAAGGATGAACAGGTGTCTGAAGCACCATTTGTCACTGAACCTCTTCAGACAAATGTTGAGTCTCAGACAGATCAGACGGTATCTCAGAAAACTAACTGGAGATACAAGTCACATTATCCTAAGGAGCAAATCATTGGCAGCACTTCAGAAGGAGTTAAGACAAGATCAAAATTCAAGAATATGAATTTTCTTGCTCTCCTGTCTGAAATTGAGCCAAAGAACATTGATGAAGCTCTGCATGATGAAGAGTGGATCCTAGCCATGCAAGAAGAGCTAAATCAGTTTGCTAGAAGTGATGTATGGACTCTTGTTCCTAAACCCCATGGGAAAACTATTATTGGAACCAAATGGGTGTTCAGAAACAAGTTGTCTGAAGAAGGTAAAGTGGTCAGAAACAAGGCAAGATTGGTGGCTCAAGGATACAATCAACAAGAAGGTATTGACTTTACTGAAACCTTTGCTCCGGTTGCCAGGTTAGAAGCAATTAGAATTCTTCTATCTTATGCTGTAAATAACGGCATCAAATTATATCAAATGGACGTTAAAAGTGCCTTCCTCAATGAGTTCATTGAAGAAGAAGTTTTTGTTAGACAACCCCCTGGTTTTGAAGATACTGCTTTTCCTGATTATGTTTTCAAACCGAAAAAGGCTCTTTATGGTCTGAAACAAGCTCCCAGAGCATGGTATGACAGACTAAACAATTTTCTTATCAAAAATGGTTTTGAAAGAGGAAAAGTAGACACCACCCTTTTCAGAAAACAGTCTAACAAAGATCTTATACTTGTTCAGATATATGTTGATGACATTATTTTTGGTTCAACTGATTCTTCCCTATGTAAGTAGTTTTCTGAGTTGATGCAATCAGAGTTTGAAATGAGTTTAATGGGAGAATTAAAATTTTTCTTAGGGCTTCAGATTAAGCAAGATTCTGATTGTATATGGATCCACCAGGAAAAGTATACAAAAGAAATGCTTAAGAAGTTCAACATGAGTGATTGCAAACCCATGTCAACTCCTATGCATCCCTCTGCATCTTTGAGCAAAGATGAAAAGGAAGAACCAGTGAATCAAACTTTATACAGAGGAATGATTAGCTCTTTGTTGTATCTAACTGCAAGCAAACCTGACATAATGTTCAGTGTTTGTCTCTGTGCTAGATTTCAATCAGATCCAAGAATTACTCATTACAAAGTTGTAAAGAGAATTTTTAGGTATCTGAAAGATACTACTATTCTTGGTCTGTGCTATAAGAAGAGCAACGATTGCAGGTTAATAGGATATTGTGATGTTGACTTTGCTGGAGATAGAATGGAAAGAAAGAGCACCAGTGGAGGATGTCATGTCTTTGGAAATAACATGATCAGCTGGTCAAGCAAAAGGCAAAGCACCATTGCTTTATCAACAGCAGAAGCAGAATACATCTTAGCAACCAGTTGTTGTTCACAACTGCTATGGGTGAAGTATCAGCTTGAGGATTTTAACATTCCTATCTCTGCTATACCTGTTCTTTGTGATAATACAAGTACTATTAATCTGTCCAAAACCCCATCCAACATTCTAGGGCAAAGCATATAGAAATCAAGCATCATTTCATTAGAGACTATGTTCAGAAAGGTGTTTTTGATATTCAGTTCATTGAAACAGAGCATCAATGGGCTGACATATTCACAAAACCCCTAACTGAAGATAGATTTAAGTTCATACGCAATAATCTGAACATACATGCATTTTCTAAATGATTGTCTGAAATATGCTGTTGTCTGATATATTAAGTGTTTCTGAACTTATAGCTTGTCTGAACTTTGTGTGGGTGTCTGAAATTCTCATATGTCTGAAGTAACTGCTGGCGTGGCTATCTGAGACGGTTGATTTCCATTATTTTAAAGTTTTGCCTCTTCCACTTCGCACGTTACCCGAAGTCTGCGCAGCCGGTACAGGACATCATTGCATCGTGGGTCTATAAATACAGCAATAAGTGTGTCGAGGAAGTTTTTACAGCTCTCACACTATCTCTCTCTCTTCAACAGTCAAGATAGTTTTCTCTCTCTCTCGAAGCTTTTTCTCTGCAACAACAATGGCACCTAAGGCATCTTCTGCAAGAAATGTGGTCAGAACCAAGGGTGTTAACCTAGAGGAGCTTCAAGACCTTGGTATGGACTTGGTTGGTGAGTTTGATGGAGCAGGGTGGACTCCATTCTTTGAGAACATCAACACTGCATGGCATGAACAAAGTGTGATGGAGTTCTGGACTTATGCTAGAGGTATTCCCAACTCTAAGGGAGTATATACCAGCATCAAGTCTATTGTGCTTGGTATCCCTGTGTTCGTTGATGAGGGGATTCTTTCCACCATTCTGGGTGTGAAAGCTGAAGGTGTTACCTTCACTCTAGGCTGGGAGGTGAAGAAAGGTGGGCACAAGGAGTTAACCAAGATGCTGTATGGAACAGAAGAACCAGAGAGCATGAATGCAAAATACATGCTGGAGAAAGTCAGGGTTCTTCATGCTATCTTGGGGAACACCATAATCCCTAAGAGTGGAAGCAGGGATCATGTTTCAGAACTGGAAGAGGTTCTGTCTGATAAACCTGATTAAGAAGAAGATGATGAATCTTCCCAGCATCCTTCTGTTTCACATGCAAAAGAAGATCAGAGATTCTGCATCCAGTCTTCCCCACAACACTCTCATCACAAGGATCCTTCTGCACTTCAAGGTTCCCATAGAGAGGCTGTTTGATCACAAAGGCCCAGTTTTCTTTGGAGAGAACAACCTGAAGAGCATGCAGATAAAGTTGACTCCAAGGCCTCCATCTCTCTCTTTGAAGGAGAGCATTCTGTCTGAGAAAGCTGCAAGGAGGAGAACAACCTTAGAAGTCCTTGAGGATGAGCTTCAGGGAGATATAAGGAAGAAGGAGTTCTAGCCTTCCAAGCCTTCCCCCCAGCAGAAGAGAAAGAAACTCCCTGTGAGGAGCTCAGCAAAAGTTTCTCTGGAAGCTTTACAGACTCAGGAATTTGAACCTGTTAAGAAGGCTCTGACAAAGTCGTCTGAAATTATGGGTCAGACATCTGAAGCTGTTAAGCCTCTGTCTCCTAAGCCTACTTCTGAACCAGAAGGAAAGGCTCAAGAGATGGCTGAGATTGCTGACTCTGAGGCAGTACCAGCAGAACCCTTAGTTACATGTCCATCAGATCCTGAACTGATTCAGGTAGCAGCTCTTGCTACTGCATTAGAGCAAGAAGAGTTGGAGAAGAAGGCAGAACAAGAAAAATCTGACTATGCTATAGCTGTGGCCTCTCAGCTTGCTATTGCTGAAGATGATAGGCTAGCTACTATAGCCCAAGCAACTAAGAAAAGGAAAAGATCAAGTGCTCAGCAAAGGAAGAGTGCAAGGACAAAGCTGTTTCAGACAGCCCCTGCACCACCTGCCAGAGTAACAAGGAGCACTGCCAGCCATCTTGAGGAAATGGATGAAGCTGGTAAGTACCAAAATTTCGTTAAAGCAAACCTCTTTTTCAAGAGGAGAAGAGAAGAAAAAGAAAAGGAAGCTGTCAAAGAAAAGGAATCTGAGGTTGTGAAGCCTATTGTAAAAAGGCTCAAGGTGAGGTTTGACAATGTTACACCATCTCCACCATCCTCACCTGAGAAAAAAGAGGAGAAGAAGGAAGAAGAGAAGGTTGTAACCGAACCTGAGAAGAAGGATTCATAGATTCAAGAAGAAGAATCTGCACCATCACCACCATCATCACCATCACCATCCTTATCATCTTCAGAAGCTACACAGTCTAAAGATTTCTTAGAAGATCAACATGAAGAAGGCCATTCAAAAGTCTGGAAGGGAGGTATGCTGCCCGAGCAACTGAGGCTAGGTCCTAAAAGTAGGGATTTCTTCACAGATCCTACTTTTGACCCCTATGCATGGCCCCTTACTGATAGGCATTTTGAGTTAGCCTCTGAAGTTCCACACATCAGGTATGAAGGCCTGTTTACTGAAAGGCTCAGGGTTCCCAAATTCCCTAATCTATTTGAAGAGCTTCAGTACTTCAGAGATGAGCCCCCTATCTCTCTGCATCAAGGTCTTATCAAGCAGACTGCAGCTGAAGTAAGAGCAAAGTACCGAGGAAGTTCAGATGAGGCATATTATGGTTAGCTGGAGAAGATCAGAAAGGGTAAAGGCCCTGCTCATAAGTGGGCTCCTCTTAACCCTTTTTCTGCTGACTCTTTGAAGCTGTCCAATGAGGATTGGAGCTTTGCTAGGAAACTATCAACAGAGGCTGAGCTGTTTGAAAGGGACTATCTGAAGCTGGTAGGCATGAGAGGGTACAGGCCCCCAAGGGCAATTTCCATCAGGCCAACCACAAAGATCTTAGTGCAACCTGATAGAATCATTCCCAGGTATCCCCTGGAGGAAGGCCCTGAAGAAAAGTTTAAGGAGCTCAAGACTTATCCTAATTATCTGCAGATGTATGAGTTCTTGTCTGAAGCTGCCTGGAATAAGAAGTTCCCTGCAATGATCAAGAAACAAGGTGGATGCTTAGATCATTCTTCCAGGGATTGGATGTGGTCATCCTACTGGAATATCAGAGAAGGTACTGGATCTTCTTCTGGTACTTCAGGACAGGATGAAGACTCCATGACATATCCTGATGCCTCTATTCTTGTAGATTATCAATATGTCAGAGGCAGATTCCCTATGGCTTCTTTCACAGAGGGTTGGCCTGTCATGATTCCAATTCCTAAGTTCTACTTTGCTGTCAGCCATCCTGAAGACTATCATCTGCCACAAGGGTTCAGGGTTTTCAGATTCTATCATGAGAGCATCAAGATTGTGCTATATGAGGTTGAGAAGGACCCTGAAGAAGAGAACAGAAGACTGAAACTGCAAGTCAAGAGGTTAGAGAAGAATAATGCTGATCTGGTTGCTAAACAGGATCAGATTCTCCAAGAACAGTTGCAGATCAGAACTGGGCAAGAAGAACTGAAGGCTACTATTATCTCTCAGATTGACAAGGCTAAAGAAGAGATTTCTGCTTTACTGATAGCAGCCTTGCTGAAGAAGAATAATGGATAGTCTATGATGTGTAGCCAGTTTGATGTTATTTCAGTTTTGTGTTAATTTTCAGATTCTATATTTTTTTTGTTTGTCTGAACATTGCTTTAATACAATCAGTTGTTGGTATCATGTGTTTTTATAAGCTCTGATTTCTTTGATTATATTGTTTGATCTGATTGTTATTCTTGATCTTGATTTGTGATTATTGCTCTGAAGTTCCCTTTTGATTGATGACAAAATGGGGAGTATTAAAATCTAACAAATCTGAATCTGAAGTGGTTACCGGTCTCAGGGGGAGTATTTGAGAAATATCAGAAACTGTTAGACCTGAGAAGTATTTATCTGAGGGGGAGTTATACTTATATTACACTTATGATAATTTAAAACTCCTTTCATATTTATTTATTTTAAGCAAATTTGTCATCATTAAAAAGGGGGAGAATGTTGAGTCTCAAAAATATCATAAGGAAGATTATGATGATTTAAGACAGCTCAATCCCTAAGTTTTAATGTTTAACAAATTTGGTTAAAAGAATTATCATGGATACATATGCTTTTAATGTTTTATCTATGATTTCAGCAAGCCACTTTAATCTTAATAAAGACTGTCTGAAGGTTCAACCTGTCTGAAGTGTTGAAGCTGTCTGAAGGTTCAACCTGTCTGAAGTGTTGAAGTCGTCTGAAGGTTCAACCCGTCTGAAGTGTTGAAGCCGTCTGAAGTCGTATTTTATGACATGGCACATCTTGCTGAAGTTGTGAGAAGACTTGTCTGAAGTTCTGAAGAGTCAAAGCTCTCTCTGCTACACGCAACTTGTCAAGGCTTATTTTGCCAAAGACACAGAGACCTTTCCTGGGTTGTTTGAATTTCATACACCATTTGGAAAATCTCTGCAGCGCAGTTTTTGCAGCAACTGCTGTGGCAGCTTTTGTCAGCAGTAACCTTGGACGTTGTCAGAAAAGTTTCAGAACGCACAGAATGCTCAGGAGCATGTCTCACAACGGATTAAATAGCATTAAATGCTATCTCTAAACGGTGATTTTTCAATGGATTGAAGACTGGGTATAAATACCCTTCATCTGAAGATCATTCACAAGAACAAGAGATTACGTTTCAAGAGAAACAAAACGCTGCTAGTTTTACTCTGTAAAACATACTCTGCTAAAAATTCTTTGTACATCATTTCATATATTCTGAGTATACCTCAGTTATTTGTACATTGTAACAGTTTAAGCTTCAAACTGGTTTAGTTTTAGAGCTTAAACAATCTTTTCTCTGTAAAACTATTTTTGAGTCTGCAGAGGCTTGACTGAAAAAGAATACTTGGTTGTAGAGCCTGGAGAGGCTTGACTGAAAAAGAATACTTGGTTGTAGAGCCTGAAGAGGCTTGACTGTAAAAGAATACTTGTAATCTTGTTGAGATTAAGAGAAAATCCAAGTGCTCGTTGGCATTGAGAATGGACGTAGCTCACAGTGGTAGTGAGTGAACCAGGATAAATTCTGTGGCTAAGTTTTCTTACCCTTATCTCTTGTCAATTCGTTTATTCTAATCAAAGGGTGTTGAAAAACTGTTTTGATAATTTATAAAAGCAAGAAACGTTTTAAAAACATATTTTCAGAACTTGTCTTAAGAAACTTCAGACAACCCCTTTAACCTATCTGAAATTTAATTATAAAAGATGTTTGCGAAAAGCTTTGAATGTAGAAGGAATATCAACTGGGTCTAATCCTTCCTTAATAAGAAGTTCGCTAGAAATAGCAGAAAATATTTGCCTAGCAAAACCTTCGGGATCAAGGTTCTTGTTCATCATCATCTTTCCATGGCCACATTCTTTCATCTTTGCACTTAAATTTTTTCTTTCCATTTCCACTCAAATATTTGTTACTCTTAACTCCTAAGTTTTGGTAAAAGGAGGGGGGAAAAGCAAAACAGGAGACTGAAAAATAGAGAACTAATTCCTAACAAAAGAGATGGCACAAGCTCTGCAGGAGGATCAATTCACCTCTCATTTTATAGCACAACAAGGTTTGAGTGTCTATTTATATTAGTTTTGATGATAATAATTTTATCGTTCTTGATTTTATAATTTACCATTAGAGATTTGTTAAGTAACACTTCACTAATCTTTTAATTTTGACAATTATCATTAACACATCCTACTTCTTGTTGCGGTTGATAATTTGAAAATTTTCCCATACTATTTTTTAAAATTCATTTTCTTTTATCGGATCTTTTTTTTGCTAATGAATAAATAAATATTTTTATTCAACCAATTTCAGGTTATACGTTGACTTGACTTCTATCAATTTAAAAATTGTTAGAATCAATTTTATCTGTTAAATTATCATGTTTAATCCTTGTTGAAAAAATAAATTTTATATTTCATGAGCAAGCCCTTTTTAACCATAATAAAAAAATAATACTTTTAAGAAAGGGTAAATCTTTTTACATTTATGAATTAAAAAATTATGAATAAAAATAATCTTTTAGAAAAATTTAAACATTTTCTTGTTTAGCAACATAATCTTGTATGATTAAATAAAAATTCAAAAGGCAATGGGAGCAGAAGATTGCAGAAGTTGTAGAAACTATTTAATTTTATTTGAGAATATTAAATTGATTTAACACAAATGTGGTATAAAAATGATGTACTTTCTGTTTTTATTAGTACTAGTGTGTTGACCCATATATCATATAGATCATGTGACTTTTTACCGAAATTTAAGGGGCGCCCCAGCCCAAGGCAGAGAAGGCCTCTGAGTTTAAAGAGCGTTTACCTCACCCCAAGAGAGACAAGTGGGGTTTCGAACTTGCGATCTGTCAGATATGACCCTATCTTGCTCTACTTGACCAACCCTTTGGGGTTTAGAACATGTGATTTTGATGGGGAGAATAAAAATACAAATAATAAAATAAATTATTGTAAAAAAATAATGTAATAACATATGGAAAATATATTATAAATATTTATAATATTGGTTAGATAATGCGTAAATAAATAATACATAATAAAATATAATTGTTTGAAGACCTGAAAAGAATACAAAAAAATATAATTGGCATGATTGTAAAACAATAATTAAATATTAATAAATTTAAGTTAAAAATTGATTCCCCTGCTATGTATTAAAATTATTATAAAAAAATAAAAAAATTCTATCAATAAAAACACAATTCAATTTTAAAAACTCATTTATTTTTATTAATTAGTATTTTACAACTAAAAAACACAAAGCAAAAGTAAAATTTTTGTGTATGAGAACTAGAGTTGGGTAACGGGCCGGCCCGCCTAAGCCCGCAGTTAAACGGACTTAACCGTTTGAGCCCACATGCTAAATGGGTCTGCTCTTCTCTGATCCGCGTAAGCCTGCGGGTTAGAAAAAAGCACAAAAAAAATTCTAGAAAAAAGCAAAAAAAAAATGATTTTAATTCTCTGTCCACTCCACACCATTACAGTGTTACCATCATCCCACACATCATCTGTTCAAAATCAACAGAATCAAAATCCAAACAAAGAAAACCAGCAAAAAATGTGGGAAAGGAAGATCAGAAAAAAAAACCAATAACAAAGAGAGATCGTAGACCCCCTGGCCGCTGTGCACGGCCGCATCCCGTCGTCATCTCTCGTCCCTTCGCGGCCAGCAGCCGCCTCCCACTTGCCGTCGCGCGCGGCCATCCTCCCCCCTTCCATACCACCATTACTGTACTGTCTCCGTTTCTTCCCCCTTAGCGGCTGTCGCACCACCACTTTGGCTGCTTAACGGAGACCTGCGACGGCGCGACCACCCTGGGAGCTGCTGAACGGAGAGCTGCGACGACGCGACCACCCTGGGTGCTGCTTGTAACATCCCAAAAATTTAAAAATCTAGAATTATAATAAAAATAATAATGATAATCAAATAAAAATATTTATAACTGTATTTCGATAATATTGGTTATAAAAAGAGAAATTTTATAATAATAACGGTAACTATTAATAAAATAATATTAATATTAATGATATAATAATGGTACGATAATATGGATATTAAGATAGAGATATAAAATTTGATATTAGAAGATATAATAATTGTTATTGATATAACAGGATAATAATAAAAATTAGTAGAAGATAAATCATATTATTAAGGTTTCAAATAACCTTAATTATTATAAATATAGTAGTTATTATATTATTAATAAGAATATAATAATATCAGAATCGATTGGGATAAGCTTAGGAAAGAGATATGCTTCAGTATATTAATTTAAGATCATATAATATCAGTTTTAGGATAATGTTTAATCATAAGATTTGAATTTAAATTTGAATGTAGACGGATAAGGTTCCTATAATTAAGGAGAGTACAACATAATAAATTATAGATAATTAAATATAAATGAATTTAGGAAATTTATAACATGATTGGAGTGAAGTAAGGAATTGATAAGGAAAAAGGTTAAGAGGCAAGAAATAAGGGTCTTAGAAATAGGATTCTCGCTTCGCTTGTGCGAATTATGCAGCAAAAACTGCAAAAGTGGTTTTGTAATTTTCGCTCAAGCGAAAATGAGAGGGGGAACGTGGATTCGAACGACTCGCTCAAGCGAATTTGGCTCGCTTGAGCGAGACGACGGTTACAGCGTTTTTAAAATACGATCACAGGCAGTTTCCACTAAGTTTTCTTTCCCTTTCTTCGTCTTTTTAGAGAGAGAAAGAGAGGTTCTAGTAAGAGAATGTTCCGGTGAAGGTCAAGAACGATTTCTACCCAACCAAGATAAACTTCTTCATTAATCTACTCATCTCCAACGCTCTTTTCTTCCGTTCGTCTTGCGTATTTTCGACTCTCAAGTGGGTGTGACTCTCACTTGTTTGTCTTGATTGATGCCATAACATGACCCCTATTCTTATTTCCCTTTCTTTCATGGAATAATGATATATGTATGAGATGAACTTAAGAAATATGAATGCATCAATGATTGTATGTATTGAATTGCAAAACCATAGGGTAGATGACTTGAGTGATTATGTATTATGAACCTTGAGTATGTTATTATGAAATCATGGGCCTTTGGCCATCACAGTCATGAATTATGAATTGAGATAATGATTATGTATTCTGAACCTTGAATATTTTATTATGGAATCATGGGCCTTTGGCCATCACAGTCATGAATGAGGAGTTAAGTTATCATAGGGCTTATAGCCATCACAGAGCCTTCGGGCTATCACAGGGTCATTGACCGTCACAGTCACAGGCCTTCGGGCAATTTAATTAAGAAAGACGGGGTAACCGCATCGAACTCATGGCCAAGAGGGAGATGGGGGTCCCCAATCACAGAATGAAATTTAAATGTTACTTAAGACTTAATCATAGGTATCCTTGGACGATGGTCCTTGGTTACATGGCCGAGCGCTCATCACGGTCACGTTACAAAGAAAAGACCCCGAGTGTCGGGTAACAACATCTCACAGTCATGCATTGCATCATAATCATTGATTTCCAATATGCTCAATTATGTTTAATTGTCTCCATTATGTTTCTTGAATTAATATGTATGTTATGGTGGTTCTTGTTGTTTTCCCCCACACTGCACACACTTGTTACGCTCACTGGGACGTTGGTCTCACCCCATTCCATGGGAACAATATTTCAGTGGTGCAGGATACTGATCAGGATTATGACGAGCAGTAGATGACATGTGGAGGATAGTAGTTTAGTGTTTACATTCTTTGATGTATTCCATGTTGCTTAGTACGACTATAGGAATTATTATGATAGTTTAATACCCTGTACTGGAGCCTTTATGGCGACCTTATATTGATATTTTCTTTGAGTTATGTATGTATTGTTTGGAGCTTTAGTAATGGTTGGGTTACTCAAGCGAATGTGTTGTATGCCGATACGCAAAATTAACGAATGAATTTCACGAGTTTAGAAATAGTGTTTCCAACATGCATTATTTCTGAATTTAGAAATTAGGACGTTACATTTTTGTATCAGAGCAGTTCAATCCAATTGGACTGTGGCTAAGTTAGTTGCCCGTGACTCACTATGATCCCACTGTACCTTGTATCCAGTATAGGGACTGATCACCCCTCTATGCGTTGTACACGGGATTATGGTTAGTGACGTGAACAGGATACCTTGTTAAGGGAGTTGGGACACTTCTCTAACAAGGTTAGAGCCACCCACTTGTTAGATGGAGGGAGAATGACATAGGTCCATTTTCGAGAGTAAGACTTCCACCTTAGAAATCTTATATAATATTGCTCTTAGTTCCTAGTGGACATGAGGCACACTTAGAAGGAAAAGAAAGGTAAAGCAGAAGTTTTTTAGAGAGGTTTAGAGGGAACATGAGGAGTAGGCTCCCTAGTAAGGGAGGATGGTGCTGGTTGCTTGTGGTTACACCTTGAGTGTGTGACTTGTTTGATTAATCATGATGCTTTTTTTTGCTTGAATAATCATGATGCTTGTTTTGCTTGAATAATTGACGGATATGTCTGTTTGTTTACATTGTTGGAATGTCTTTCATGTGGAGGTGATGATAAATTTCTAGGATTGGATTTTTTCCATGACAGGTAGAGATTAGAAGAGAAGTGTGGGACTCATGGGAGGTTAGAGGAACCTAACGCCATTAGTGAAGGGGGAATAACACTAGCTCTTGGTTAAGTGTTTACACTCGAGTAGGTGTAATCTTAGAGATAATTCGAGGAATTGAATTAGGGCCTTTAATCTCATATTCTTGCCTTCTTTCCTTTTTCCCCTATTGGTGTATGTTGGTGTTGAACTACTATTTTGATTCCAATCTCATTATTAGTTACCTAGTCATTCTATTGATCCAATTAGATATCTAATTCGGTGTTCAGTGATTTTTAATTTGATGGTGATTAGATTCTTTAAGCCTTATGATCAGTAATTTGGTTTATTATGCAAGAAGCAAGTGTAATCCTTTGTCCCCTAAGATATTAGACTAATACTCCTAGAATCCCTAATGGGTCATTAGATGTAATTATAGGACATTTATATCACATTCTTGTTTCCTTTCTTTAAATCCCTGTTAGTGTATGTCGATGTCGATGTCGATGTTGATGTTGATGTTGATGGTTGTTGATAGATGCATCTTGGTGACGTAATTCACTCGAGTAGGAAGGAGTGTTCGATTTACCTAACTGAATTTGAATTTCTTGGATTAAGATTTATCTAAATTAGGATAATCTGCATAATATGAATTTGAAACTGAGGATTAGAATTTCATTAGGTTATGTGATATGGAAAAGATATGTATCTCCTTGATGTCGAGTTTTAATATTAGGATGTGATTTTGAAATTTTGTTAAGATTTAGTTAGATTTGGATTAAATGTCAACTTAATTTGGGTTTATATTAGTTTAGATTCTATCTGTAGTTACAAGATGAGTTGAAAGAATGAGGAGACTTTGATTGATGGTGAATTTAGATTTTTGTAAATTAGGATATCTATAGATATATAATTGTTTACTTTTGAAGTTAGATTCCCAAATAAGGTCTTATTTAAATTTAAAGTGAAATGTTTTCAAGGATAGGATTTGTTAAATATATATATATATATATATATATTTTCTATGATAGTATAAATTATAAGATAATGTTATTTAGTTTTTATGGATCGTGCTGATTATTGTGACTAATTTTATTTATTAGTAATAGACTCCTTGCGACTAGAAGTGAGATATATATTTGTAATTGTGATAATGCATTGATAAGGAAATAGTATCTACCTTTCCCCCTATATTTTAGGAATTGTTAGCAGAAAATAGGAATTTCAGAATAACACATGGTAGATAATTATCAGAGAGATATCATAGTATTTTAAAATATATCTTACCCATCAAATATTGTGAAGATAAATAAAGATTGTTAAAAAAAATAAATAAATAATGACGATATAAAACTAGAAAATTAAGGATAAATTTTATAAAGTTATATAATTAAATAATAGGAATTTACTATCATAATCCCTTTATTATTTAAACTTATTTGAAATTATAACATTTTATAAAAATTTAGAATATATATATATATATAGTTAAGATTGGTTTTCTAAAAGTATTAGAATGAGTATATAAATATCTATATATATAAATATAATATTTTTATTAGATAATAAGCATAGTACAAGTACTATCATAAAACATAGAATTTTGAATAAAAATTTTATTAGTTAACAACAAAAATAAAAGAAAGAAATCCTTAGAAATAAAAACGATTTAAGTGTACAAATCTTTACAGTTAATTAAAAACTGAGAAAATAGATGAAAGAAGAACTGTAAATGGATCTTTAGATCTTAGGATAAGATTATAATGGTTTGAAGTTGTATTCAATTGATGAAGGATATGAGGAAAATATTATATAAGAGAGAAAATTACTTTCGAATATAAAAAAAAATCTTTCTAGGGTGTTGATAAATTATTAGAACCTAGGAAGATTGATAACGTTTTGCACAAAGTTTAAGTGATCTTTTATTTGAGGAAAATTGTTAAGCTTGTTTTTGTGGGTTAGATATGGAGATTTGATTAATAACTGATAGTTTTTAAGGATAAAGATTTGATATTGTATGGTTTAAGGGGTAGAAATTCAATCTTTTAGAGATAGAAATTTCTTTTAATTTGATGGTTTTGGTGATAGGGATATGATAATGTTATGTTTATAGTTAGAAGGTTCAGAGATAAAGATCTAATCCTTAGTTTGTTAGAAATTAAGTAATTATGTATATATAGTTAAGAGTGGTTGCTTTTATCATTGGATCTAGGTGGATCTCGATAAGGATATTTTACAGTTTAGATAGTTTTATAATTAAAAAATTATCACAAGTTAAAGGCTCACACGTTTATCGTTATTTAGGCCATGATCCTTGAAACTGTCGAAATTAATTATTTAATAGTTACCTAGGTCTTTGATCATGAGAAAAATATTCAGAAATTACGGTTGAAGACAAAGAGCTTAAGTTTAGGAAGGAAACTTGAATTTTTAGGTTATTATAAATGTAGTGAATGATTCAATGGATTCAGTGAGGAATATAATTTATTATGGACTTTGAATAGTTAGACACAATTATTATTAATGGAAATATGATATCTAACCCGAAGCTATAGGTTACCAATATATAGAGTCATAGACTTAAGTTTAAGAGATTAGTAAGACAAATTTTGAGGACAAAATTTATTTAAGGGGGTAGAACTGTAATATCCCAAAAATTTAGAAATCTAGAATTATAATAAAAATAACAATGATAATAAAACAAAAATATTTATAACTATATTTTGATAATATTGGTTATAAAAAGAGAATTTTTATAATAATAACGGTAACTATTAATAAAATAATATTAATATTAATGATATAATAATGGTAAGATAATATGGATATTAAGAGAGAGATTTAGAATTTGATATTAGAAGATATAATAATTGTTATTGATATAACAGGATAATAATAAAAATTAGTAGAAGATAAATCATATTATTAAGGTTTCAAATAACCTTAATTATTATAAATATCGTAGTTATTATATTATTAATATGAATATAATAATATCAGAATCGATTGGGATAAGCTTAGGAAAGAGATGTGCTTCAGTATATTAATTTAAGATCATATTTCAAAATAGGAATGATTACGTCACAAGAATTAGAGATAGGAAAGTAATATCAGTTTTAGGATAATGTTTAATTATAAGATTTGAATTTAAATTTGAATGTAGACGGATAAGGTTCCTATAATTAAGGAGAGTACAACATAATAAATTATAGATAATTAAATATAAATGAATTTAGGAAATTTATAACATGATTGGAGTGAAGTAAGGAATTGATAAGGAAAAAGGTTAAGAGGCAAGAAATAAGGGTCTTAGAAATAGGATTCTCGCTTCGCTTGAGCGAATTATGCAGCAAAAACTGCAAAAGTGGTTTTGTAATTTTCGCTCAAGCGAGTATCAACTCGCTCAAGCGAAAAACAGGGGAATATAGAGTGCTCTCTGGACATTTTTCGCTCGAGCGAAAATATTTTCGCTCAAGCGAAAATGAGAGGGGGAACGTGGATTCGAACGACTCGCTCAAGCGAATTTGGCTCGCTTGAGCGAGACGACGGTTACAGCGTTTTTAAAATACGATCACAGGCAGTTTCCACTAAGTTTTCTTTCCCTTTCTTCGTCTTTTTAGAGAGAGAAAGAGAGGTTCTAGTAAGAGAATGTTCCGGTGAAGGTCAAGAACGATTTCTACCCAACCAAGATAAACTTCTTCATTAATCTACTCATCTCCAACGCTCTTTTCTTCCGTTCGTCTTGCGTATTTTCGACTCTCAAGTGGGTGTGACTCTCACTTGTTTGTCTTGATTGATGCCATAACATGACCCCTATTCTTATTTCCCTTTCTTTCATGGAATAATGATATATGTATGAGATGAACTTAAGAAATATGAATGCATCAATGATTGTATGTATTGAATTGCAAAACCATAGGGTAGATGACTTGAGTGATTATGTATTATGAACCTTGAGTATGTTATTATGAAATTATGGGCCTTTGGCCATCACAGTCATGAATTATGAGTTGAGATAATGATTATGTATTCTGAACCTTGAATATTTTATTATGGAATCATGGGCCTTTGGCCATCACAGTCATGAATGAGGAGTTAAGTTATCACAGAGCTTATAGCCATCACAGAGCCTTCGGGCTATCACAGGGTCATTGACCGTCACAGTCATAGGCCTTCGGGCAATTTAATTAAGAAAGACAGGGTAACCGCATCGAACTCATGGCCAAGAGGGAGATAGGGGTCCCCAATCAAAGAATGAAATTTAAATGTTACTTAAGACTTAATCATAGGTAGCCCTGGACGACGGTCCTTGCTTACATGGCCGAGCGCTCATCACGGTCACGTTACAAAGAAAAGACCCCGGTTGTCGGGTAACAACACCTCACAGTCATGCATTGCATCATAATCATTGATTTCCAATATGTTCAATTATGTTTAATTGTCTCCATTATGTTTCTTGAATTAATATGTATGCTATGGTGGTTCTTGTTGTTTTGCCCCACACTGCACACACTGTTATGCTCATTGGGACGTTGGTCTCACCCCATTCCATGGGAACAATATTTCAGTGGTGCAGGATACTGATCAAGATTATGACGAGTAGTAGATGACATGTGGAGGATAGTAGTTTAGTGTTTACATTCTTTGATGTATTCCATGTTGCTTAGTACGACTATAGGAATTATTATGTTAGTTTAATACCCTGTACTGGAGCCTTTATGGCGACCTTATATTGATATTTTCTTTGAGTTATGTATGTATTGTTTGGAGCTTTAGTAATGGTTGGGTTACTCAAGCGAATGTGTTGTATGCCGATACGCAAAATTAACGAATGAATTTCACGAGTTTGGAAATAGTGCTTCCAACAGACATTATTTCTGAATTTAGAAATTAGGACGTTACACTGTTGAATGCGACGGCGCGACGGCGCTACTGAATGCGAGCTACTGCAACGGCGCCGCTGAGCGCGAGCTGCTGCGACGGCGCTGCTGAACACAACGAAGCGACGACTCTTCGGGAGGATGGAGTTTTCTGGCGGAGGTTGGAGGCCGGAGGAAGGTGCAGGGAGATGGAGTTTGAACGGAGAAAAATGAGGGGGCTGGCGGCGGCTGTGCTTGGAGAAAGAAAGGAGATAATTAGATGAAGAGGAGGAAGAAAGAAGGAGAAATGAGAAGGAGAATTAGGTTTTAGGGGGTACCGTGTCTTTCCTTTTCTTAACCTTTAGTTTTAGGTTTTTTTTTAAAAAAAGCTAATTTTTTTATTTGCAGATTTCTGCAGTTTTATTAAAAAAAACTTAGTGGTTCGCGGACCAGCCCGCGGGTTTGCGAGGAAACCCGTTTAAGACCGTGGGTTAAATGGTTAAACCCATTTAGCCCGCTTCTTAAATGGGCCTTTGATTTTGTGGTCTAGGCCCGCATGCAGTGCGGGTTTTGCGGACCGGTCCGCAGGCCCAGGCCCATATACCCAGCTCTAATGAGAACTTGAGTTTTTAATAACCTTATGGATAATAGAAAGTTATGACTTTTAGTTAGTTTGTGACCATTTTTACCCCTTATAAATAACCATTTTTTTAGCAATCTTGAAAAGTGACGTTGTGGAAGTATAACTTGAATTTTTCTTTGGTAATCTTGGAAATAGTTACAAAGTCAGGGAAGATATTTTTGATAAATTATTGAGTAATGTTATTGGAACTTCATTCTGATATGCTAGATTGCTATTAATGCCTGTTTTAGTTTATTAAAATTCCCATCATAATGCCATCAGATTTTTTTTTGAACACCAATAGTCAACCAAACCAAAACCAGTAGAGTAGTGACCAACAACAAACGAAAAAGGTAGCAAATTGAAATAAGTATAACTACATAAAACACCTGCATCATCATAGCATTTTCTTATACAGGTGAGTGAGGACAGAGGTGTTTTGTTAAATCTTGACGAGTGCAAAACACAGGTGATTATTGTTACTTCTGAAAGACCACAATTGCACTGTATCATTGGCTTTCAAAGAATTATTTCTCACAAGGTCGTTCCATCCACTAGTTATATTGCACACCTCTATGTGCTCCATCTTCCATTTCTTGAAGCACATGTTGTAAAGTTTAAGACTTGGATCCAACACAGACACTGAGAAACCAACAAGCTCTTGCCATACAAATTTTCAATAGTCTTGGTTGTTAAAGTTTTATGAAGATTAAATAATTTTCTCCTCTATTTCATCAAATTTTATTGAAAAGAACTTTTAATTATTTCAGATTTTTTAAACTTACATAAGAGTATATAATCCTGCAATTATGTAAAACTTCTTGATAGAAGTTCAGTCTTTCTTCTTTGAACAAGTTGACTAGAACCATGAAGAACATATAACAGCGGAAAAATCTCAGCAGAAAAATAGTCCAAATAAACTGCAACCTGTAAAATATGCCTTTCTAACCATAACCTTAATTTTGTCTTATTTGTATAAATTAGTCTAGTATTTGCATTTGTTGAACCCATGCTGTCTAGTAACACTATAACAGTGACTTCTCAAATTTGTTCTATGGCATCAAGGAGTACCTAGTTGCCACAAGTCTAAATAATCATTTCTTGTATTAATTTACATGTCAACCCCTAGAAACATTTATTGAATCTATTTTCAATTTTGTTTGTAGGGAGGGAATCCTCAATGCATTTGAGTATCCATTCTTCTGAGTTTTTTGGACAATTGTTTGTTTTTTTAATAAGTTCTTTATTTTAGCTAACCACATTCATCTGTCATTAAACAAGCTCACCTCTTCACTCTGCTTTTTTAGCATACATGGTAACCATGCTGTGAACCCATGCTAATGAAAAATAATTCCCTGTCATTGTAAATTTTTTTATAGACAAAAGAAATGAATTAAACGGAATACAAGGGTTACTCCAACCCATAACAAAGGTTTCAAGTACAATAAAACCAAAGGAAATACTAACTAGTGCCCCAAGGGCACTTGTTAAGGAACCAAAAATATAAAGCTTTTGTTGGAGTATGTAGCATCTAAAGTCACAGATGTAATCAATACCGTAATTTTCAATAAAAAAATTAATTTATGGATCCTTAACCAAACAAAAAACAATGACTCAACTAATTTAGGAAACAACAAAAGTACATTAGAGAGCAACCAATTAAATGAACCATAGAAAACTCAAACACTGACAACAACAACCAAAACCAGCATACCGCAACCATCACATAGCAGCAACAGTACACATTAACAGCACCCAACAATCAGTAACCAACCTTAAATCAACAGATCATAACAACAATTTGGGACAGATAGCAGCATTCTTCAACCATCAAACCAGAACCAGCAAAACAATGACAAGTAGCAGAATTTTTTTTTATAAAGCAGTAGAATTTGTTTGAACACCAGTTGACCAACAGCAAACGAAAAAGGCAGGAAATTGAAATAAGTATAACTACATAAAACACCTGCATCAACATAGCATCTTCTTATACAGGTGAGTGAGGACTGAGGTGTTTTGTTAAATCTTGACGAGTGCAAAACACATGTGATTATTGTTGCTTCTGAAAAACCACAATTGCACTGTATCATTGGCTTTCAAAGAATTATTTCTCACAAGGTTGTTCCATCCACTAGTTATATTGTGCACCTCTGTGTGCTCCATCTTCCATTTCTTGAAGCACATGTTGTAAAGTTTAAGACTTGGATCCAACACAGACACTAAGAAACCAACAAGCTTTTGGATTTTCCCTTCACCTTCACGTACTGTCAAATAGAGCTCCCCTCTCTCTGTAAGGAAATCCCTTGCATCATGTTGGATTTGTTGTATTGGGATGGAGAACCTCCCATTATTAGAGTTCAGATCACTCTTAAAGAGCGTTTTTTTGGATCACCAACCTCACCTCACGACCTTCCATTTGTTGAATCTTATCTTGCAATGCCATTGGCAATCCAATTACCGGTTGGTCAAGAATAACATCATTAACATTAACAACATTGCTGGTGTTGTCGTGTTCCTCACGTTTTCTTTTTAGGCTCTTCCTTAAATCCAAAATGCATTGTGATTTAAGAAAGTTAATGGTAATGGAAGAACCTTCCATGGAGTGGTTTTTGAGTATAGAAAGAATCTCATATGGGTCTAATCCTTAACAAGAAGCTCGCTAGAAATAGCAGAAAATATTTTCCTAGCAGAACCTTCAGGATCAAGATTCTTCTTCATAATCATCTTTCCATTCCCACATTCTTTCATCTTTGCACACATTCTTTCTTTCCTTTGCCACTCAAATTTTTGGTAAAAAAACAGAGAACTAATGCCCAACAAAAGAGATCGCACAAGCTCTGTAGAAGGATCAATTCAGTTCTCAATTTATAACACTACAAGGTTTGGACGTCTATTTATATTAGTTTTGATGATATTAGTTTTATTGTTCTTGATTTTTTAATTTACCATTAGAGATTTGTTGAGTAACACTTCACTAATTTTTTAATTTTGATAATTATCATTAATATATCTTATTTCTTGTTGTTGTTGATAATTTGAAATATTTCTCATACTATTTTTTGAAATTCATTTTCTTTTATTGGAGCTTTTTTTCCTAATGAATAAATAAATATCTTTATTCAACCAATTTCAGGTTATACGTTGACTTGACTTCTATCAATTCAAAAATTGTTAGAATCAATTATAACTATTAAATTATCATGTTTAATCCTCGTTGAAAAAATAATTTTATATTTCATGAGCAAGCCCTTTTTTAATCGTAGTAAAAATTAATACTTTTTAGAGAGGGTAAATCTTTTTGCATTTATGAATAAAAATAATCTTTTACAAAAATTCAAACAATGTCGTTTAGCAAAATAATCTTGTATGTTTAAATAAAAATTCAAAAGGCAATGGGAGTGGAAGATTGCAAAAGTTGTAGAAATTTTTTGAATTTATGTAAGAATATCAAATTGATTTAACATAGATGTGGTATAAAAATGATATACTTTCTATTTTTATTAGTACTAGCATGTTAACCCGTACATCATATAGATCATGTGATTTTTTTTTTGTTAAAGAAATTTATGGTGAGGGGATGGTGCCCCAATTCAAGGAAGGGAAGGCCTTCGAGCTCAAAGAGCACTTTCAGAGGTACTTACATTTACCTCACTTCTAGGAGGATAAATGGGGGTTTGAACCAGCGACCTGTTAGATACGAGACCATGTTTTGCTCCCAACAAACCACTTGGGGTTTAGAACATGTGATTTTGATAGGGATAATAAAAATACAAATAATAAAATAAATTATTGTAAAAAATATAATGTAATAACATATGGAAAATATATTTTCATAACAATTAACTCTATAAAAACTGGTATGTGGGAAGTGCATTCTTTTTTTCTCCAAGATTCATCAAGAACTTGTTCTTGAATCCCAAAGTTTAAACTCCATGGTGGACCAAGGTAAGTCAACCCAAGAGGATGACTTGATCCTGCGAAGTGTGAAGAAGGTTAAGATGGAATCAAATAGTTTGGATCCAAGCTCCTCTGCAGTCAGTCCTCGTCAGGAGAACGTGGAACAACAGATCTCATACAAAGAGACGTTACTGCAACAGATAGGAATGCTCTCCCAACCCCTGTTTGATGTGGACGATGTTATTGTTCCTTGTGATTATTCTACAAATGACGAAAAAACAATTGTGAAGGAGAGTTCTATGGAAGAAATGCATGCAAATCCTCTCAGACCGGTTGTTCTTATCAATGAAGAAGAATATAATGATTGGTGTGTTCCTTGGTGTAATGCCTTAGTGGTCAAGCTGCTGGGAAAAAGAATAAATAAACAAGGGTTAGAAGCTAATCTCCGCAGGAAATGGGCATGCAAGAATCCATTAAAATTCATTGATATGTCAGAAGGGTATCATTTGTTATATTTTATAGAAAAATCAGATTATTTACATGTGTTGTATGATGGTCCTTGGATGGTGGCGGATCATTATCTAACTGTTCAAAGGTGGAGACCTCTCTTTTTAGAAGAAGCCAAGAAGGTAAGGAAGGTTGTAGTTTGGGTAAGAATTCCCAACCTACCTATTGAACTCTATAATCATTACTTCTTGACAAGGGTGGCCAATATCCTGGGTACCATGCTTAAGGTGGACAGATTGACTTCCATTCATTCCAGAGGCAGATTTGCTAGGATTTGTGTGGAAATATACCTATCAAAGAGATTAATTCCTGAATTGGAGGTGTTGGGGATTGTCCTTCGTGTGGAATATGAAGTTTTACATCTTATCTGTTTCTAATGTGGAAAATACGGGCATAAAGCAGATTCTTGTACAAATGTTGCACTGCAGAACATAGATCAAGAGGTTCAAGATATCCAGAATGGAAATGGGACTGCAGAGAAAAGTAAAGATGATACAAATGCTAATGTCATAGTACTAGAAAACAATTTCGATAAAAAATCAGACATCCTAGTAGAAAACTCACCTTTTGGTCCTTGGATGCTAGTCAAGAAACAGCCACGCAGAAAAACAAATTTTCAAGAGCAGAAAATTCAAGAACAAGGAGGTAAGGAGATAGTTACAGGATCTCATTTTTTAATTTGCTTCAAAACCAAGATCATGAGGATGATAACAATTCTGGAAAGGATGCTGATTTGAAGAGTGTGGAACCTAAAGTTATCCGAATAAGGGATCCACTTGCAGGAAAAAATTCCTAGAATAACAAAAAAAAAGAAGAAGACAGGATTCCAAAAACCCCGAGAATTCACAATAGAACAAACATATTCCTAAAAATACCACATATAGAGCTTCCTCATCTAAGGATGGAGTTCCAGATGAAAGGGCTAAGGTCAACATAGATAATAACTCAATTAACCAACCTTCCAAATTACCTTCAGTTTCTAGGAAAGAACATATTCAAAGAGAACATGATCACCTTTTTACAATGAAGCTTCTATCTAGAAAAGCTATTGAAAAAATGGATCTCATGTCCTTCATCAAAGTGGATACTTCTCAAAGTGTTGATATAGTTATGAAAGACTATATGGAATTAAAAGATGATCCAGGAGGTACACCACTGGTTCAAAGGCAAGTTAATTCAGATTCTGAAATGTGTGACCTCACAGATGGTCAAGGTAATCGTGAGCCTAGAGCTCTTCCACCACATTCTTAGTTTTACTGAACTTTATAACTTGGAACTGTAGGGGAATCTATGGTGTGGGTTTTGTTAGTCTTATTAGAGACATGAGACAACTTTATAATGCACATTTCATTATTTTACTTGAAACACATGCTAGTGGTGATAAAGCTATCAAACTTGTTAAAAAACTAGGCTTTGATTCATATAAAATTTTTATTCTATTAGGCAGTCCGGGGGTTTTATTTTTGTTTGGGATAGCTCGAAATAGTCAATTCAGTTTTTGAATCATAGTAGACAACATGTGCATATGATTGTTAAATTTGGTCTTAATACACAATGGTTTCTTACTGCTATATATGCAAGTCCTCAATTGATTAACCGATCTCTTTTTTGGGATTCTATAAGACATTGCCTCTACAATGGTAAATGAATGGTGTTTAGTAGGAGACTTCAACTCTATATCTAACCTTTCAGAAAGGAAGGGAGGTACCCAATATCCAGCCCTACAAGGTATGCATCAATTCAATTCAATGATATCTTACTGTAATCTTATTGATATTGGGTTTGTTGGTGCCCCTTTTACTTGGAGAAGAAGGAATCTATTGGAAAGACTTGACTGGAGCCTAACTAATATGGATTGGAGAATTAAATTCTCTAATACTTCACTTGTCCATTTACCATTTTATAAATCTGATCATCGCCCCCTATTGATGAAATTTGACATGGCTGTACCAAAGAACCAGCATAGAAGGCCCTTTAGATTTGTAGCAGCCTGGCTAACACATCCTAATTTTAATAAATTTGTTTCTAATATGTGGCAAAGTAATAGAAATTGGAATTATATCATAAATGACTTTAGAAGCCATATGATAACTTGGAACAAAGAAATTTTTGGACATATGGTAATAAAAAAATAACTCCTTAGGAGACTAGAATGGATTGATCGTAAACTAATGATCTCCAATGATATTAGTCTGGAAAATCTGCATAGGAAATTATGGAAGGAATATGAAGAGGTATCTTTTCAAGAGGAATTGTTATGGTTTAAAAAATCTAGATGTAAGTGGTTATCCTTTGGGGATAAGAATACTAAATTCTTTCATGGCACAACAATAGCTAAGAGAAAAAAAAAATAAAATTGAATACCTTGAGAATGAGTTTGGTAATTTAATTACTAATGTCCAAGAATTAGAAACTATGGTCTATTATAAGCTTTTCCATGATGATGGTAGCTATACTCAGTTTTGCTTAACTAACTCTTTTCAAGTTCTGTCAGATGATGAGGTTAATAGTCTAAATAAACATGTTTTACAAGAAGAAATAAAAAATGTTTTATTCCATATGGGGGGCTTAAAGGCTTCGGGGTTAGACGGTTTTCAAGCAATTTTCTATCAATCTCAATGGGAAACTGTTGGGAGGGATATTTCTACTCTTGTTCAAAACATTTTTTCTAATCCTAATTGTGTTTCTGAAATAAATGATACCCTGTTAACACTTATCCCTAAGGTGGATGATGCTACAAAACTGTCCTAATATAGACCCATAACTTTATGTAACGTTTCTTATAAGATTGTTACTAAAGTTATTTCTCACAGAATCAGATCCTTGATGAACCATTTAGTTGGGCCTAATCAATGCAATTTTATCCCCGGAAGACAAAGTAGAGACAACATCATAATTACTCAAGAGATTATACATTCTATGAGGTACACAAAAGGTAAAAAAAGGATGGATGGCTATTAAAATAGATTTAGAAAAAGCCTATGATAGGCTGAATTGGAAATTTATTGAGGATACATTTTTGGAGGCTGGTATTCCTGATTTTGTTAGAAGAGTACTTAATAAATGTATTACTATTCCTACAATGAGGGTTCTTTTTAATGGGGAAACTCTAACTCCCTTTTCCCCATCTAGGGGTATTCGTCAAAGGGACCCTATATCTCCATATATATTTGTTTTATGCATTTAAAGACTATTTCATCTTATTAATCTTGCTGTGGATAATCATTTTTGGAAACCGGTTAAGGTTGGTAGAAATGGTCCTAAAATTTCCCACCTAGCTTTTGCAGATGATCTTATTTTATTTGTTGAAGCTAGTTTGGAGCAAGCTGAAATCATTTCAACTGTTTTGGATCTATTTTGTTCAAGTTCAGGGCAGAAGGTAAGTCATGAGAAAACTAAGATATTCTTCTCACATAATGTTTGTTTACAGGTTCAAAAGGAAATATCTAAGGCCTTAGGATATCAAAGGATTAAGGATCTGGGAAAATACCTTGGTGTGCTTATTCTACATGGCAGAGTTTCTAAATCAACTTTTCAGGTCAACAATTGCAAGAGCTAAACAAGGGCTATCATCCTGGAAGGCAAGGAACTTATCTTTTGCAGGAATATTAACACTCACACAATTAAGGGGACACTAAAGACAAGAGAAAGATACATCTTGTTAACTGGGACAGGATCTGCAGTCCTAAACTAGTGGGAGGACTTGGGCTTAGGAAAAGCAAGGACCTTAATAAAGCCTATATGATGAAGCTTTGCTGAGAATTAATTCAGAACTCAGAAGATCTATGGGTAAAGGTTATAAAATCTAAGTACAATTGTGGCACTGATACTATTCCTAAGATTCAAAAGAAAGATATATCATCAAATACATGGCAAGGGATTTGTGATGTATGGGAAGAATTTTATGATAATTGTACCTGGAGGATCCATAATAGGAAATCTGTATCCTTCTGGATAAATGAATGGATTCTAGGTACCGGTCCTCTCCATCTACATGCAAATCAAATAATAGAAGGGAATGAAGTTGAGTTATCAGTTCAGTCTTTTGTTACCCAATATGGTCAATGGGATGCCAGTAAGTGTCATTCAGTATTACCTGCAGCAATTTGTGATAAAATCTTAGGTTTACTTCCACCCAATATAAACTCAGAAGCAGATAAAATTGCTTGGAAGGGTTCAAATGATGGTTAGTTCACTATTAATTCGGCATATGAAGAGATTACCTTAGATAAAGCTCCAAGGTCAAATAGACAGATAAAAGCCGTTTCGAGCTGGAATAGTCCTCAGAGAGTTCGTCTTTTGATTTCGAATCTGTTCGTAATTACATTCAGTTATGCAAGCCCTAAGATCTACTCAAAGATTACAGAAAAAAGAGCAGTGCAGAGGATTACCTATCCGTTGGATCCCTCCGCCTCCAGGATGGATTAAATTCAACACGGACGGTGCGTGCTCTACAGTGATTGACTCCGCGGCGTGTGGTGGAGTTGCTAGAGACCATTGGGGTTGATTTATGGTCGGATTTGCTTCGAAGCTAGGGTTATGCTCTATCATTGAAACGGAGCTATGGGGAATCCTTCAAGGACTTAGGGTTGCGCAGTAGAGAGGATGAAATAAGGTGAATGTGGAGTTTGATTCTTCCATTGCCCTGAAGTTCATCAGGGACAACTGCCCTAGACAACATATTGCCTATTTGTTGGTTAATCAGATTGTGGAGTCATCTAGGAAGATTCTTGAAATCCAATGGCATCACATTCTTAGGGAAGGAAATAAGTTGGCTGATTGTTTTGCAAAGAGAGGGTTTGATCTGAGTGAAGGATTTAGGTTCTTTGAGTTTTTACCAAATTTTGCTATAACTAGTTACTATTTTGATAGTTTTGGATTTTAGTCTAGGTTTTCTGTAGCTTGGCCTTTTTGGCCTATTATTCATCAAAAAGATGTAATAAATGCAATCAATACCATAATTTTCAATAAAAATCTTTTATATATTAATTTCTTAATCAATACCGTGATTTTATATTCCGGCCCCCTTAACTGAATCATGCATCCGACGTCCTTGTGTGTTACAAATATTTTTCTTTATATTTTCTCATTATTCTTATCTTAGTATGACTTTCACTCTAAGCCACTAAAATTACAAAAAAGTTCTCTTTAAAATCCTATCTTTAATATCTTGATTTAAATTGTTTTTGATAGTTTTCAAAGGATAGTCATAGTCTCTATTTTTTTTTTTAGTTTAAAACACATTACCTTTTCATACTTGATATTTTTTAAAATTATTTTAAAAAAATTAATAGATATATTTCTAATTATTATAAAAATTTAAATTTCTCCCTATTCATCTGAATTTTTGTTTAAATTTTAAAAAATACATACTAATAATTTTTATGACAATTTTCTTATTCTTTTAATACATTTCTTTTTTAATAAAACATCAATAATGCTATTGTTTACGAAAGTCTCCACATGAAAAAAAATTCAAGAAAACAGTAACAACCAATTACAAAGTAATGTGCGGATATATATATATATATATATATATATATATATATATATATATAAATGTTGCCTCTTGCGTGTATTACATGAGTGTTTAAAATTTTTATCTTTATATATATAAAATAAGAGTAGTATGAGGTTGCCCTAGAGATATATTTTCCCATCAAAACTGGGATCATCTTAATAAAAGTGCTTATTAGTTATTTGTTTTTAATTTTATTTATCAAGGTAATAAATATTAACTCATTCATAAAGAGGTGGATAAACGAGTTTGATAACCTCTCTTTGTTTTCTACTATTGGGAGACTATGTTTATGTGCCTCTTCAATTACCCTGCACATTGCTTTAAAAATTCTAACCTAAGGTAGTCTTTTTTTTTGTAGTGTTGTTAGTGTTACCATTATAGTTGTATAAAATAATTTTAGAATATTAATATTTTATATGCATATTTTATCATAGATTAAGTTTTGATATGACATATGTTAACGTGCTTCCACTCTAATTATAAAAATATGTTATTTGATGAGTAATAACTTTATATGGTAAGATGAAATGTTTTAAGAGAAAATAAAAGACAAATTATTTACATGACCCTATATTTTATAATAAGTGAATGTAATAATTTAAAATTAATGCTTTTAAATTTTCATTATTAAATTTATGTTTATTTTATCATTTCATAGATCGGATGACTTTTAAAGTGTACCACAAAAAAAATATTAGATACTAACAAAATCAAAAGTAAAAAATTAATTTTTCAATTAATTAAATAATTTATTTTTGTTACATATTTTAATTTTAATTGTTACAATTTTATAAATGTCCTTAAGGCACATCCAAAAGAATATTCATTTTTTCTAAATTTATATTAATTCATAATATTAATATTTAAATTGTAAAATAAAAATATATCACATGAGGATGGAAAGTTAACAAAAAATGTATAAATATCTAAATTATTATGATAAAAATTAAACTTTACTTAAATATTTTATATAAAATTATATTGAATGTAAACTTTTTATTTATTATTAGTTAAATTAATATTTTATTATGTACATTATCATATAAATAAAAATATTCTTAAAACAGTTATTGATTCAAATTTATAAAATTTTACCAATTTGTTTATATTTTAATAATTAATCCTTAGAAATATTATACAACACATGAAAAACAGTAAATTACATTACATTACAAGAATAAATTTTCGCATCACATATCGATTTAATTCAAATAATATTATTTATACAAATTTTAACCATATATATTATTATGTATATTATAAAATAAGTAAATATTTATAAAATACTTATTTTTAAAAAAGTTATTAAAAGATTAAAATTTGTTTTTATTTAATTTAAAATAATGTACATATATATAAATAATTATACATTAATAATCCATGTATCACACGAGGATTCACACTAGTATTTCTAAAATTGTAAAAATGAGTATGTTCAAATTGTGAAGAAAATTTTAAAAATAAATTGTGTTAATTAAGACATACTATTTATTATATTTATTTAAAATTTAAATACATAAATTTGAAATTTATAGTTATAAAATTTTTAATACTAATAAGAATATAAATAAAAATAATAATAAAAAGATAATATGTTTTAATGTAGAAGACATATGTCACCTATTGATGAGAATGAAAATAGATTATATATAGTAGGGGTATAAAAGAGTTAGACAACTCATTCTATACACAGGTTAAACTGATTTACTAAATAAACTAAGATTATATTTGACAAAATTAACTAATAATCTATCAGGTGGTGATATTTGTTAGTTAAAAATTAAATTTTATAAATAAGTTTATGATATATAGGAATTATTATAAGTTTGTAGTTGTAGTTTTTTGGTGGTTATAAATTTAGGGTAAGGGGATGATGCAAAAAAGTTTGTAATAATACAACAATTTGAGAAGTAAAAGAGAGAGAGAAAAAAGTATGATTGAGAGCCTATTTGATTAAATTTTAAAAATAAAAGTACTTTCAAATATTTTTTATTTTAGAGATGTTATATTAAACATAAATTCATTAAGTCGATCTTAACAAAATGTGAAAAAGTTATTGCTTAATTTTTTTTTTAAATTAACTGTTTTTCATAATCTTATATAAATATTTGTGTAAAAAATAAAATTAATTATAAAAAATAATTTTGTCGAGAAAAAAAGTAAAGCTGTCAATTCGGGCTACTCGGCTCGACTCGATTCCGGTAGCGGGCTCTATTGAGTTAGGCTAAAAAGTCCAAAAACTATTCGGGCTTCTAAAATAGGTGTCTGGTCCTTATATTTTTGCGGGCTACCCGACCTTTTGCGGGTGACGGACTTTATCAGACTTGGCTAAAAAGCCCGAGAGTTATTCAGGCTTCTACGAGCTTTTACGGGCCGATCTGGTCGGGCTAACCCATTTTGACGCCTCTAAAAAAAATAACAAATCGTACTTTTAGTTACTTTGTTTCATTTTTTATTAATTAACGGTTTAAAAAATCATTTTATTTTATTTATCATTTTTAAAAACTAACATAACCGTAATTATTATCGGATTGATTACTTTTACTTTTATGTAATTAATTACTAATTAAAACAATTACATAGATATAAAGGAATGAAATTATATTAAAAAATAAAAAATGATATAAATTACATTTCTTAAATTTATATTTAAAGAAACGAGGTTGGTTCACGTGGTACATGATGTGGATGTTCCGACTGGAACATGATTACCTTCGAGCAAGATACCTGGTTTAAAAAAAAAAAAAAATTTAAAAGCTGGCGGTTCGTTAGTACCATAGTTGCCATGTCGATCTGTTCATTATATTTTTTCGTCTGAGGCTCAATCACCATTGACGGAGAAAGCATAGGCTTAGTCACTTTCTTCTTCTTCCGTACCATAATTCCAATATTCTTATTTAGGCCACCTTGGATTGGAAGGACGGTTTCATGTAGCCACTCAATCAGAATCCCTTCTCTGTTTGCTTCTTCCATCCTTTTACTTCTCCATCATTATTAATATTTTTATTACTATTTTAGTTTATATGATGAAACAGAGATATTTGTTATTCTGAGTTACCATGGGATGCGTTTTTGGCAAATTCTCTTCACCCCCTCGCAAAGATGAGAGGTCGAAACGCCACAGACACAAAGGAAATGTGAAGAGAGTAGCCAGCCGGAAGGGTTCGAGAAAAGAGGGGTTAAAGAGGGAAATTCGGATTCAGAGACCAAGAGTCAGTGTTCATAATAATAATAATAAGGATTCTGCTGCAGAGAACAATGCACAGAACATTTCAGGTGGCGGTGCAGTGAGAGGAGAAGAAAAAGAAAAACCTGTTGCTAGAGAAGAGAACAAGATTACTAGATCATATGATCTTGGGGACGGTTGGCCAAAGTGGTTAGTTGATAATATTCCCAAAGATGTTTTGGATACTCTGGTTCCTAAGAGCGCTGATTCCTATGTAAAACTTGCCAAGGTAACTAATACCAACACAAGAAAAAACACAACATTTTTTTGGCTAATTTATTCAACATAATAATAACTTATTTGCAGTTAGGAATAGTTACCTACATGAAAGTTTTCATTTTGGTTTATAGATAGGACGTGGAACATATAGTAATGTGTATAAGGCCAGAGAAAAGGGCACAGGAAAGATTGTTGCTTTGAAGAAGGTACGCTTTGACACAACAGATTCTGAAAGTATCAAGTTTATGGCAAGAGAGATCATGGTACTGCAGAAGCTGGATCATCCCAATGTCATCAAGCTTGAAGGACTAGCAACATCAAGGATGCAATATAGTCTTTATCTAGTTTTTGATTTCATGGAGTCTGATCTCACCCGAATTATTTCCCGACCTGGGGAGAGACTCACAGAACCACAGGTTGGATTCTTACTTCAAATTTGAAATGTTTGTGATTCTTTTGCTGCTAAAGAAGGTTGTAATGTCATATGTTATATGTTGATTACCAAAATGTTATTATCTCTCTCAGTTTGGATAAACTCTAGGTAAAATGAATTCAACTTCTTCCATAAATTAAAATTAGTTATTTATGGAGAAGTTAAAGGAAAACTTTTGGAGAAATTTAATTGGAAAGACTAACTTTAACTTATAGAAGAAGTTAAATTCATTTTATATAGTGTGATCATTTTTACTACTAGAAGTACTTCTACATGATTTTATTCAAATTGACCCTTATTAGCGTTTTTTTTTTGTCAATATATAACTTCGGGATTTTCAGTTCAAGCTTACATATCTTCTCATCTAGTCATATTGTAATGAGTTATTCATATTTGGTTCAGCACTTTGTGACATGATACAGTTTATTTTTTTGTTGGTACAAGATCAAGTGCTTTATGCAGCAGCTGCTTTCTGGCCTCCAACATTGTCACGATAGAGGAGTTATGCACCGAGATATTAAAGCTTCAAACTTGTTAATAGACAAAAAAGGGGTCCTGAAAATTGCAGATTTTGGGCTTGCAAAGTCTTTTGCTGTTAAACATGAAGCACCTCTTACAAATAGAGTGGTGACACTTTGGTATAGAGCTCCTGAACTTCTTTTAGGTTCAACTGATTATGATTTTGGCATTGATCTCTGGAGCGCAGGATGCTTATTGGCTGAGATGTTTGTTGGAAGACCAATTATGCCAGGCAGGACAGAGGTAATATTGATTAAATGAACATGATGTCTATAATCTTAATCTCTACAGACATATCATTTAAATAATATTCACAATATTCAATGTCTTTTTATTATTATTTTAATGCATTTTAAGTTTTTATTTGACTTTATATAGATTAGTGTTGACACAAGAATTGCATAATAAAAGTTTGGTTGGGGTATATCAATGTAAGATTTTGGCTTACACTGAAGAAAACTTCTCCCATTTAGCTAGATTTCAAGTTCAGATATATATTTACAATAATTTCAATGTTTTTTGAAATTTAGTATTGATTCTTTTTATAATACGACAAATAAGTTAATCCAATCCTGTCTATCAAATTAAAATATAGTACTTAATGGTATCATTGGGCATATCTTGCTGATTTGTTGTAATAGCAATCAAATAGCTAGCATCATCTTTTGTTGGAATCGAATTAAGGGAAATAAATAGTACATCATAGATTCATATAATTAAAGGAAATAAATGGCTTGTGTCTGGATGTTCAATTATTAAATTTGGAACTGAGATGCTGTCCTTTTAGTTTTATGACTCCTAGAGAGAAAGTCACAATTTCTATCGTCTGCTCATGTCTCATGCAGGTTAGAGGAATTCTTGGTTTTCTTTTCTTGTCTTTCTGTCCCCTCCCCCTCTCTTTCCCTTCTAGACACATTGATTGTTCATGTCTTCTATGAATCCAATACGTCATTTTCTTGACATCATCATTATAACATTATTCTTTCCTGGCATTTGTAACGGTCAGGATCAATTTTAATATTAGGATTGTTACATAGGTTTTATTATTATTATTATTATAGTAAAATTGCATTAAAAACTTATCCACCTTATTACAGGAAATATTTCTCCTTAGAAAGGATTTGTTTAGTGATAGCAGGTTTTCAATTCTGATTTAGCTACTAAGAAAAGAATTCCATGTATAATGTATATAGGTTGAACAGCTTCACATGATCTTCAAACTTTGTGGTTCTCCTTCAGAGAATTACTGGAGAAAACTGAAGCTAACCACAAGCTACCGGCCAGCACAACATTACAAGCCTAGCTACCGAGAGGCCTTCAAGAATTTTCCCTCCTCTTCCTATGATCTGTTGGCCACACTTCTTGATCTTGACCCTGCCCATCGTGGCACTGCTGCCTCTGCTCTCCGAAGTGAAGTGAGTTTTCTCTGATTGCTAATTATGCATCTTCTTGCTTTTATGTTCAGTTCATTTTATTAACCATTACTCTATTGAATGACAATAAATTAACAAGAGTGTGTGTTTAAATTTCTTATATGATATGATGATGTCTCGAATTAGCCATTTGATATTTTGCTTTTAAAAGTTTCAATCAAAAACAGAGAAAATTGATTTAAGGTTTAAGCCAACAAACAGAATTGCTAATCTTGGTAAACTTGGTATAGTTTCTCAAATTGAATGAAATTTTGTGTATAAAAATATATATCTTGTTTTCAAATTGCAACGTGCTTACATTTTACTGCTTTCAGTTCTTTAAATCCAGTCCATTACCGTGCCATCCTTCAGCTCTACCAGTGATCTACAAAGACGAGGATGAACGCTTACAAATTAAGAGACGCAAAAGGTATGCATGCCATTGGTTCATGTGAAGTAAAAACAGAGTGCAGCATTGGATCTGATCTCATGTAGTCATATGACTGAAATATTGAAGTGTATATATTGCATTCCATGATATAGGCAAAGAGCTTTGAAAAGAAGGCAACAATCTCAACCAAGTACAAATGATGTCATTCATTCAGGAAGGAACCAATACCAAACTGATTCAAAATCGTCAAAAGAGGTCAGTTACTAACCAACTTACCATTGCTCTAAAATATGGGTTAGACCGTTACACACTAAGTCCCATGTGATTGAAATTAACCTGTCTAGGTAGTTTTGGACAAAATAGCTTGAAATGATAAATGATATGTTCTTTTTTTAGCTTTGGGAGGAGAAGAATATTATTGAGCAACACAAGGAAGTGGGCAATAGTGCAAGCAGTACATCGTCAGGGTCAAGACTGGTTCTTAACGAAGGGAGCAGCAGCATGAATGCATCTATATCTCCACCTTTTGGCGAAGGCCATCATCCTAATGCTCTAAAGAACTATAGTGCTCTCTTACAGGCCTCTAAGGTAGAAGTAGAAGGCAATGACTTTGCACAGCTTCGCAGGTCCTTCTCCACATTCGATTATCGACTTGATCCAGACAAGATAGCAAAACTTTCTGGATTAACTAAAGAGATTTAATCTTCTTCTATCCTATAAATATATTATATTATCGTTTAATTATACATGTTTTGTTTCGTGGTTAAAAGAATTTGACTACATAACTTTAACAACTATTTAGTCAAATTCTTTTAATAGCTTATACCATCACATAATTAAAAGATAGTGTAAAACAGTAATACCATTTATAGATTAAAATTAAAATTAAAATCAAATAAAAAGCTGGGCCGGGGAGTTTGATTATCTCATCTAGCCCAAACTGTTTGGTGTAATTTGAACAATTTTATTCTAATCTAGTATTTATATTTATTTGATTCAATTTATCTTCCCATTCGGAAGCTGAGTGATATATAAATAAATGAGTCCATATTCTGGACATGTCATGTTGCAACTCCATCACCAATTCTAAATTTAAATCGATATCAACCATTGTATCTGTTTTGATTTGTATGTATCAATTTAGCCGGAATCAAAATATGTATATATACGTGTGTCAAATATCTGACCAGTATATATGCTGAGAATGGTTGTGATTAATGAGGTTAATTACAAGCCACCATGGAATCTGTTTCAATCCAAATTAAGTTTGGGAATGGTGTTCTGGATAGCAGTGTGCAGGACATAGTATATTTCCCATAATTCGGTCGTAGTGATTGTGTAATTCCCAATTTTCCTAGTAAATCCCATGAGCCACTTTCCAGTACAATCTCTGAAAACAACTTAGGGTACTAATTGAAGTACAAATAATTAGCGGTGATGAGTCAAATGATTTAGACTATGTGGAAGATGAAGAGAATGACATTGAATAACTTTGTGGACATCTCAAAGCATAAAGTCTTTAGACTTTTTGAAAACAATAGTGACACCTTAATTGCTACTCTTAGACACAATGGACTGGTGTATTAAATGTAATTTGGAATGTTCAAATTCAAATACTCTTTATATATAACAGATTAGTTCCTCTACTCAACTGTAAATAGAAGTATTGAAGATCACAATTAAAAAAAAAAACATACATGCATTCAAAGTGTTATTAGCCCTCAAGCCTTTTCTCTCAAGTTTTTAGTGTATTTAATTCTTTACAACTTATACGGTAGTGAGATTCTAAGTATTTCTCTCTATATCACTGCTCTTTCATTGAGAGTAATTAGGAGACAAATATTGTTTCATTTAATATCTTTATTGTAAGTGAGTGTTAGTTTCGGGAGATGGTGGAGTCAAGTACCTATTGTATTGATTTGTGCTTTAGTGAAAAAATATTGGCAATGTGTCAAGTACTAATTAACTTAGCTATTGATGGTTTGAAAGTGATCTGGATAAATACTCCATGTGATCTTCTTGGTCCTTTTACTTTCAACTTTATTGCTTATAGAATTCGAGTGTGTTTGGTAAAACTAGCTGAAAGCTAGTTGAAAATTGAAAAACTAGCTGAAAGCTGAAAAGCTAGTTGAAAGTGTTTGGTAAAATTAGATGATCAAATAGGTGAAAGTTGTAAAATGACAAATAAAGGCATCACTAATTATTGGATCAAATCTTAATATTTTGTTATTACATATTTTCAAATAATTATAAATTTATATATTTTAGTTTATTTAAAATTATTTATAAGACATCACTAATTATTAGATGAAATCTTAATATTTTGTTATTACATATTTTCAAATAATTATAAATTTATATATTTTAATTATTTAGTAATTTATGATTCATGTAAATAATATGTTAGTGTTTATTAAAATGTATATAATTCATGTAAATCTTAATATTTTGTTGGTTCACTATTCCTTTAATTATCATTCGTTTCGTAATTTATGATTCATGTAAATAATATGTTAGTGTTTTATTTGTAACAAGTGTAATATTAAAACAATAGGTATAGTAATCCATAACAATATAAAAATAAGTGCAACATTCAAGAATTAAGATAAGAGGTGTAACATCAAAACAATAATCCAAAAAAGTAGTAATTCATAACACTGTAAAAATAAATATATCATCTAGCATTCCATAATAAATCAGCAATGTTGTTGAGAATCACTTTCATCCCAGTAGATCTCTCTTCCATGTTTTTATTGGTTGTGTCTCCATCAGGAACATCAGCAAGTTCATCACGATGAATGTAACTTGGATGTTGCTCAAGCATGGTAAATATCGTGTCATCCTCTGAATTGATTCGTATATAATTATGCAAGGCAAACGCAGCCATTATAACATCAATCTGGGTTTTCACACTGTATTGTGGCATTCTACTGACTATCTTCCATCTTTTCTTTAACACTCCAAATGATCTAATTCAATGCAACGTCGAAGAGATGAATGTGCACGATTAAAAGTTTCTTGAGCATTGGTCAGAGTCTCGTACTCAAATTGAGATTGACGGTACCTTATCTTTGGATAAGACACTAAATAGGATATCCTTTATCCACCAAATAATATCTCACTATAAGAAAGAAGAAAAAATATGATTAATTCACATAAAACTTTAATAGCATGAAGAAAAAACGCGCGGTATGTTAATAAAATTGATACTTTGGTGTCAAATTCAAGCAAAACACTATAGATAATGCATTCAGAAGGTAGTGTGAGTAAAGATAATGGTGCCAATTCTAAATTGTAACAAGAAAATTGTAAATAAAATTACCTTGTGGCAGTTTAGGAAAATTCAATTCTGGTGTGTTAATAACATGAAGAAAAAACGTGTGCATCGTGTGCAGATCCTTCTCATCCAACTGATACAAATGTGAAACACATATGAAAGTCACAAGTAGTCATTACATTGAAGGTAGGGATTCCTTTTCTCCCTATAATGCATTTCATTTGCCTCAAGAATACATGCAGCTATATGGATGCCATCAATACATCCAATACAATCCTGTCATGACATTAAATAACAGTCCATTAAGAATCGTAATATGGAAAAATAAATAATTTATTTTAATATTTACTTTGAAATAGGACATTTATTTTAATATTTATTTACCTTGAAATAGGGCATGTATCTATCATCATTAGCACTACGAGATGATATAAATTTAAAAGTCGGGTCTTTTGGTCTTATGATGTCATGTGCAAGACCCATGTATCCTCGTCTCCTATCACATATGACTTCCAAAACTTCATGAAATGCTCTAATCTCCTATCACATATGACTTCCAAAACTTCATGAAATGCTCTAATGATGGTCTCAGTAGAATGTTGAAACCTCTCTCCAACATCCCTCCTAGAAGCACCCATGGAAAGTGTGTATACAAATATGCTCACTTTCTCTACAACCGTCATTTTCTTACCTGGTTGTAATTCATATTTTGATTGGAGATCTTCACACAATTGTGTAAATAAACTTGGCTCCATCCTAAAAGCATTCACACACCGAATAGGATGCCCATTTAATATCTGATTCATCCATTTTTATCCTGTTTGGTGTGAAGTCATGCATGGTTCTTTATAAATATATTTATAATAATACGTGGCTATAACGCCTGTTGCACGTGATGAAATATTTGAATAAAACGCAAGCATTGTTCCCTTCTTTTCTCTTTCAATATCCATGATGTACCTAAGAGTAAAAATACATAATTAAACAATTCATAAACAAAGCAAAATACATAGTTAATGCATAAAAATAATATTCATAGAAGTTACAAATAAGTGTCCACCAATGTCACTGTGACCTTCAAAAATTAAAACAAGCAAGTAAAGTAAGCATTCATTTCTCTTTAGCATGCATATACATCAACCAAGTTTTCCTAGTGCTTTGCTTGAATTTGACACCAAAGTATCAATTTGACTACTTAGCTTTGTTGCCCCACCTGATTGTCTCCTTTTACGTTTCCCTTTAGCTGAGTTGTTTGACATGTTTTGAGTTTGTGTATGTACGCTACTATGATCACCTTGGTTAGGCACTTGGGCACCCCCAACCCCTTGGCTAGGCACCTCAGTATTGCCGACCTCTTGTATGAAATCAGAGAAAAAGGCTTGCTCATCATGTAATAAACTATCCATACGAGAAGCGTATCGATTATACTCAGAATAAACATGATCTCTAAAGCTCTTAAAATGATGAAATTCTTCCCCACCATTTTCATTATCTCCTTCATCAACATTCACATTCTCACGTTCCCTTTGTCGAGCATAATTAGGATCCATGGAAGGTGCAACTACATTTTCCCCAGTTGCATAGGTATCATCAAATAATTCCTTCCACATTTCCTCAAGTACTGGATCTACTCCTCTATAACGGAACTTCACTGCCTTTGGTTCCTCCTACAAAAAAAAAAACAGTATGATATAACACCATATAGTAAATAACTATCATCTTAAACTACTTCTAACAATTAAAGAAACAAACTAACCTTAAGCTTTCTCTCCCACCACTCATTTGAAGCTGAAAGTTTTCCAGTAGCAGCATCCCACCCTACCCCAGTTTCATTAAACTTCAAAAACTTCCAAAGGCACCAATCTTTCTTCATAAATTCATACTTATTCCTCAAAGAATTGCATTTACAGTTTCGCTTGATGATAGCTTCAAAATCTTGGTTGATGTCCTTTCATTTAAATGATACACGACCATTCTTCCTAATGAACTTGATACAAAGGTCACAGAAAATCTTGTAATACTCATTTGTCCATTTAAAATTGACCCCTCCCTCCATATTATCATTGTTTGATTCCATCTTAAAAATTTTCCAAAACAAATTAATTAGATTATAAAATAGCATATAAGTTATAAAAGAATGCAATGGAATGAGTGAAATATTGCAGAATATTTCTATAATAGTTTTTCTTAAATGGACTATATTAATTACTAGGCAAGTTGGAGTGTAAGTATTGAATGAGAAAACGTCATGAAAGAATAGAGAAGCCAAGGGAGCATATTCACTGAGAAAACTGTGGCCATACAATTTTAAAAGTTGCGTTGTTGTAGTCAAAATAAAAGCCACAAAATTAAACCCGACCTTTAAAAGAAATTCATTGTCCAAGAGGGTAAATACAGAGCAGGGAGCAAGATTTGTTGAACAACACTTTTGCGCATGTTGCTTAAAACCAGTGGGTTCATCTAGGACCAACATATTGGAAACCAATACAACCTACATGCATTCAACAATAGCAGGAAATATTCAAATGCGAAACGTTAGAAGAAACAAAACGGAAAGGTTTCACAGAGCCTCATCATCCACCAACAATAGCAGAAAATTATATTATAAATTTCTAATAAACCAGTAAAACACAGATGAAAGCTATAAGAGCAAACACTATAAACTAAAAACTACAAAACGGGACCAAAGTGAGGCAAATTAACAAGAACATGTGTGTAGGAGACGATTGGAGTAGGAAGTTGAATGAAGAAAATGAGAACTGTAGAGACGAAAAAACCCTTTCAGCAATGGCAGGGTGTGAGAGGAATGTGGAGTAAAAGAGAAATGGAAGGGAGATAGTAACAGAGCCAGAGAAAGAGAGTGGGATATTAATGAGGGGTAAATTTGTAAAAAAATTAATCTGGTAGCTGAAAATAGGAACTTTTTTTTTTTTTGAAAAGTTAATTCAAGTAGCTTTTCTAAAAAAGCATGCAGCTACCCAAAAAAGCTACCTTAAACTACCTTACCAAACACAGGTTTTTTAATTTCAGCTACTATTTTTAACTTTCAGCAGCTAGCTGAAATGGCTAGCCAAACACACTTCAACTAACTGGAGGTTATGTGTGTTTACTAAAGATCTAAAGTTGATTCTTAATTTGCTTTGTGAAAACTCAAGGTGTTTGAAGTATCATATAAATGAGGCCTTAGATGATAGTTTGCCAATTTTTACACGTAGCTTGTTGCAAACTCAAACATATGAAAAGTTTTAAAACCAGCTCCCCTTCTTATATTTTTCCCGTATTGGATTTTATAGTTTTTAGGTAAAATAAAATTGATGTGATAATCATATATATTTGTTTATTTTTTTAAAAAAGAGGGATTTATTAATTGACTCAAAACAATTTGTGGGACCAAAATCACATATAGTTCAAATTAAGGGAACAAGTGTAATTAATCTAATAATACTTGAAGCTTTAATTTGATTAAAAACTATTAAAAATTGGTTTATTTAAAGAATATGTAGTTAACAATAATCCATCCATCATTAAAAAATAAGAAACTCTTTAAAATAATTTTAACATAGAATAAGGGTCTGTTTGGATCAAACTTCTGCAGAAGTATTTTTAAGTGGAAAAAAATAAAATGAATGAAAGAAGTCAAATACATTTAACTTCTCCATGAGTTGAAATTAGTCTTCGTAACCCACCTACTCCAAAAGCTCTCCCATTTAACTTCTCCATAAGCAACTAATTTCAACTTATGGAGAAGTTAAATGCATTTGACCTCTTTAATTCATTCTATATTTATCTTCTAGAAGTTCTTCTGCAGAAATGTATTCAAATTGGGCCTAAGAATTCTTATTCTGCATTAGAAGAAGTCATATATATTCATGAGAAGATTCAGATTTAATATATATAAAGGTTGATATATGTTAGCAATTTTCTAGGTTGGTTATAGAGGATTTAATATCATGTTATGAATCACATATCCAAAAATTTATTCTAACAATTAATTATCACCCCCTCATATATAATATGTCCCCCAGGGGAAGCATGCATGTCGGAAAATAAGGGAGGGAGAGGCGAGCCTAATACTTGTGATCTGTGTGGAGTACATTGCATTGGTAATTAGTTAGTAGTAGTAGCGTAGAGGACCAGCAAAAGCACGTGAGTTTGTGCCCTTGATCCCTACTCTTTTGTCCAAAGACAATTAAGTTAAAGCTATTAGTCTCATTCATCATTGATCAAGCAAACAAATTAATCTCAAATCAGAGCTTAAATAATTTTCCTAATCTCCTCTAAAGCACATGTAAACATGCATGCCAACACGTGATGGACCCAAAACTAAGGCTCTTGCAGGCCCATGGTCTAAAGTGTTGGGACCACTCGTCTTCGAAACAAAACCATGATGGCCTTCTCCACGCGTTTTGATGTGAACCATTACTGGCCCCAACCCCAAATCCTGATGCAGAATTGGTTTTAAATTTGAAACATGGTCACGTTCTACCCAACTCGTTGTTTAGTTGGGGGATTTCCCTTCCCTTAATTTCTTAGATTTTCTCTTCCTAGTCACAGCAGTCCCTTCCTTGTTGTCATTTGTGCCTGACATGCCAACCATTTTGGTTGGAATTGTACAAGTTGGAAACTACCACCATTTTAGAAATTAAAAGCTCAATTATCATTCAACTACTTGGATGGTGCTCTCATGTTTACTGACACATCATTCAGTATTAATTGTCATTCGAGCTATGGTTGTTGGCATCTATACTATCTGAGCTAAATCATCGGGTTGTGTTGTTAAAAGGAAGATTCCCTCTAGCTTTGAGATACCACTAATTTGAGTGTCAATAATGGTTTTATAAAACTTCATATAGCAGATTGATTGCTTGTAGACGCATCTGAAGCCTCAATCACCTCGGATGTCTCTGACTCACAATCTATTGTATGTCACCCCAATTTGATTGGGTGAAAGAGTTAGCGTTACAAGCAAGAAACAACAATATATACAAAAAAAACAAAAACAAGGCAAACTAAAGAAAAAGTTTAAAGGAATCAAATGGTCAAAAAGAAGTAAGCTTACCAAATAGTGACTTGATTGATGGCCTCTTTGATTTGTTGGTTTTCTTCAATTCAGCTGCAAAGCACAAGGAATGTAAGATCAAAATAATATAACAATAATCATTAACTTCTATAACATTCTTAAATGTATCACAACACAATATTCATACTCATAAAAAGCCCCAATTTTTTTTTTCACCACAAATCGACTAAAAAATATTGTGCATCCCTTGCAGATAAGCAAAGCCAACTCACTAATATGAAAAATGTTATTTAATATATAGTTCCTAAATTTTCGATTACAGAGAGTGAACAAATAATAAGCCAAATCAACCAAATTTCATCATCTTGACCAAGTTGTGCATATAATGTAATTGTGTCAGTAGATTATCCTACTTTACTCATGATTTTAGTCAAACAAAGAACATTTCATAAATTTTTTAGTTTTTATAAAGAGAAAAAGATGCGATAAAAACAAATGTGAGACAAAGCAAGAAATAGTGAAGAATTGGTGAAGAAATCTATTTTATTGTTTGGTTTAGAAGTAAAGAAAGGAAAAGGATAATTGGATATGAAGGTATGACGTATTGTTAAGGTCTATTTAATAATTTGAATTCCAATAAAATAATTTCAATGCTTAATTTTGCATAGACTAAAAATTTAAGTGTTGTATTTTCAATGTTAAAATATAACAAACATGGCCTTAGTCAACAAAGTTAACAAAATTGTTAAACTATCACTCATATCTTAACTTAATTATTATTTAGATAAATATCTCCATATTTGAAATATCATAACCAAAAGTTCCTCTGAATCAAAATTCTCCCAAAACTTAACACAAATATTATGGCAAAAATTAACACAAATATTATGGACCTCTAAATCATGGGTTATAAGTCTTCATGTCCATCGAAGAAGGAATAGCAGAAGGAAAGGAAGGGGTAGGAATGGAATTGTGTTCGGAAGTCTGTTAAGAGGGTTAAGAGGAAGGGGACTAAGGGTAACAGAATGGACATGTGGCAGTAGGACATTGGAGAATAAAGTGTAAGAAGCATGGGATAGGAGTGAGTATTATAGGGAAAAGGTAAATATGGGGTTGTTGGATTGGGTAATCAGGGAGTGACTAAACCCATAAGGTAGAGAAAGCATTCTTTCTTCTGTGCTATTTCCTTCTTTATATTCTATTCTTGTAATGAGCTAGTCTTCATTGCTTTTATTAGTAAAATTCAATTCCTATCAAAATATCCCTCTTATAATAAATTTCATATTTATCAAACAACCATAACACCTACAGCCATAGACCAAATATAAACTTGTACCATACATTATTAACTTTATGAATTAACATTCACAAGTAAAGAGAGAAAAAAAATAGATGTACCCATCCCAGGAACTTGATAGTCGTTAACAATTTCAAAGTTCTTGTATGTGTATCCCACAAAATTCAAGTCCTTAGAAGAAAGCATCTGTAATAGCCCAATAAACAAGAAGAAAAATGAGAACAAATAAATATATAAGGGAGAGTAAAGAGCTAACAAATTTGACATGTGAAGATTAAGAACTATAAGACAAAAAGGAAAATAATCATGAAAAAGGTCTTCATAGATATTGGTTATGAACAAGACAATCATCGACTATAACCTCAGAAAGAGATGTTCGTTTTTCTTGTTAATTCCATGTTACATGGTAATAATAGTGTAATGGGATAAATATGTTTTTCGTCTCTATAGTTTCGGTCAACTTTATTCTTCGCCTATGTATTTTAAATCATGTGTTTTTTGTAACTAAACTTTCTAAACCTCCAAACTGTAGTCCCTGCCCGTAAGTGAGATCTGTTAACCTGATGAGCCGACTAACAAAAATTATATGTCGACCTCAATAATGGGTCACAAATAACTAACTGATCATCTAATTAACTTTTTTATTAATTTTTAATTATTAAAATAACCCAAATTACTAAATTAGGGTTTTCACCTGAGCAATTTTACTCGATAAAAAAACCTAATTTCATAATTATGGTTATTTTAATAATTTAAAAATTAATAAAGGAAGATTATTTAGATGAGTCAGTTATTTGGGGCTCACTATTGAGGCTAACATGTAACTTTTGTTACCCAACTCATCAGTTAATAGATCTCACTAACGGTCAGGGACCATGGATTGGGGGTTTAAAAAGTTTAGGAAAAAAAACATAGGATTTAAAGTATAGGGACGGAAACAAAAGTTAATCGAAACTATAGGGACGGAAAACATATTTTTCCATAGTGTAATTAGGTCTAATAAGAATTCTCTTGTGTACAATTACTATATTTGAGACTAAAGCAAAAGTAAATAACTCAATTCATAAAACTTATTGTTAACCCTAGCATGAAGATATTCCATAATAATCATTTTAGACAATCCAGCAAATACAAACTCTAGGTATAGCAACGACTGAAGCTTCCTAAGATTTTAGGGAAAAGTGCATTCATGTTATATAAAAAAATTCAACAATGACTCGTGCAATATTCAAACATAATTCATGTCATAATTGTGAAGAAAATTATACAATAATTGCCAACATAGAAATAAACACCAAAGATTACTTTTCTCCATGGACCGGATCTTGATGAAGATTGCATTTGACTGTCAGACTGCAAATGTAGAAAGATAAAAGGAAGATAATTTAATAAGGTGAATGACCTTGGATGAGTAGCTAAATAAAATAAGCGAGAATATGAAAGACTCAAATACCTCTTCAAACTTTTCAAAATTTTGTGTATCTAACTCATCATTGACTTCAGGAATAAATGCGGCTTCCATTTGATACAATTTGTCCCATTCAACACCTTCAAAGAACAGATGATCCTGAAGAGAAAAACAATAGGAAGGTAACTTCTATATCTAACTCTTTCATATTTAAGAATTAGGAAAGGACACATCATACAACACCTTTATTTCATCTGCACCATTTGACCCCAACCTCTGGTTGACATTACACAATAGCTTACTTATAAGATCTTTGGCCTCTAGAGATAGCCTTGCTTCTTCGGGAAATTTCAAGTGAGATCTCCAATTTACTATCTGGCCAGAATAGGAAGCTAGATAAACTTATTTAGAAATACAAAGTTTGAAATCTCTAAATTACTATGTTTAGAATTGGAAAAATAGAAAGCTAGATAAACTCATTCAGAAATACAAAGTTTGAAATCTCTAAATTACTATATTTAGAATTGGAAAAATACACCATATGAAACAGTAAAACATAACATAATATAGTACGAGGAAAATATAATATAAAAACTTGTCGATATATAAACAAAAAAAAATCTTGACTAAGACAATTATCTCTAATGTATATTTGTCACTTTAGAACAACATTTTAAGGTTTCAATACTCCAAATATAATTAATAATGGACAAGATGAAGGATAGCTCATAAGAATACAGGTTTCATTTATTTTACAGATAAAGCATTGGTTATTAAACTATCAACAATTACTCAATTAAGACTACAGTCAGTGACAGATTCATTATGCACAACATGACCAGGTCATATTCCAGTATGTATTAAGCCATATAAATCAATGTCATAGAAATCCACAAAATAGAAGAAAATAAAGATGCGTACACTACACATCAAAGATCCAAAAATGGTAAATGCGATATTGTGCAAAAAAGTAAATGTTTATGGCCAAATGATTAAAAGTACATGAAAAAAAATTAGTCTCATCATTCCAATCATAAATTTATATGGCACCATTTACTCACACATCAATAAATTTGTATTTAATTCAGTAATAAAGAAAAAATATTAGATTAAGATCTTGGGTATCATGAATATCCATCTAGAGAAACTAAGAACACAAAACAAACTAAAACACCTTATTCAAATGAAAATCAATTATATATGCTGAAAATTATGAATTAGTGTAAACAATCTTTCCATCAATTTGATACTACAATGATAGACTAAAAAAAGAGACAAATAGCTTTATTAATGTGTTGTTAGAAATGTGTATCATTATGTCTAGGCTTAGTATAAATGGTTATGTTCATTGTATTATGTTAATAAAGTCATTAGAAGAATTATATCTTTGTATTTATTATCAAATATCAAGTCTGCAGTGTAGTCGTGCCACGTGGTTTTCAGTATATGCTTCTCTTTTCTTTCTCTCACAGCAAGCTTAAAGAATTTAGCCACTAGAATGATAGACTTTTATTTATTATGAAAGACACTGTAAAAGAATGAGACAAAAAGCTTTATTTATTAAACTTAAAAAGGAACTTAATATGGGTCCTACTTAATAACCTAGTACCACTTTATATTTAGTGCAATCCACGTGAAATTCACCTAATAATAAAAAGCATGTTAATAACAATATGCCAACAGATGGTTTTCTAACATTTGTTATCTTAGTTAATCCACTATTTGACCGTTTTTATTTTTAAAATTTTCTAATTTTCTAACCCATTTAATAATGTTAATATACTAAACATTTTACAAAATATTTTTAAAACAGATTTGTTCTTGTAATTAAGAAAAAACATCTCATTCTTTCCACAAGTACCAAAATTATTTCCTTCAAATCAAATAATATACAATTGAGAAAATGAACCAACAAATGCAATAAAAGAAAATAGCTTTGATACTTGCAAGAAGATTTTGGATTTTTATGTTATAGATACAGTTATGTATTAATTGATATGCTCCATGGATTTGTTTTCATTTTTTATTACTTAATATTTTTCATTATTATTAGAAAAATAATAGTATTAGTTAGTAAATTAACTTAGATTACACAAATGGGCTAATTGAATGCATTTGCATAATTTAGGGACTAAATTTAAAGATTTGGTAGTTCCTAATGCCCATTTGCAAGTAAGTGAATGCCTAAGAGGACTAAATGCTCTTCTCCCAAATTTGAATATCAAGAGCAAAATGCAAGTTATAGTGTATAGTAAGAGTGAAAGACATATATCAATTGTTATGATGTATATAGCAAGAGTAAGTATTAGTCTATGTGGTGTAAACATTTATATCAAAATGATTACCTTCCTACATGTTGACATCGGATCATCGGAATAAAATGGCGGATATCCCACTAGCATTTCATACATAATAGCTCCAAGTGACCACCTATGAATTTCATGACATTTGTCATTTTGTCAAAATAAAATATGTACCCTGAACTCATTAAGGTTTATTCATAAATTCCACATAAAACAACAACAACAAAAATTCTTTTACCACTTGGAAGGATTGGTTACATACATCAAACAATGTCATAATGCCCTATCATAAATCATGTTTAATGACAAAGCATTTAAATTTAACTTTTTTAAGAGTTTGACCTTTAGTTGTTCTTATTCCCCCTTTATCTGTAATTATTAACTATTGACTACCATTGATTTGATCTACTCTCCTTATTAGAGACTCTATACCTCTTCCATATAAATGAGTAAAAAATCAATATGGCTACAAAAACATTTTAAGAAAAAAGAAAAAAAGTAAAATATCATAAACAACATCTAAAATATAGAATAAGCTTGAATGGAAATCTACCTTGAAACATTTTGAAATGATCATCCACAACTAAATTAAAGAATAAACTTGAACAATATAATACAAATGTGTCATAAGAACAAGATAATGTTAATATTAATACCAACATTCACATTCATAAAACTCACCAATCACATTCCATTCCATAACCTTTCTTCAATAGAACTTCTGGAGCAATATAATCTGGTGTACCAACAGTAGAATAAGCCTGCAAAATTTATACACTGGTAATTAGAATAATACACACACAAAAAAAGTTCTACTAGATCATAAAGTAAACACCAAAATTAAAGTTACACACAATTTCATAATAAATTAAAAAAAGACCACCACATAATAACAATGAACTTACAAGCGTCCTTCTGTTCTTCTGCCAGTTTTCTAGTTGTTCTTGTTGTGTACGTTTTGGACCTGTACGTTCTTCATTCTGCATAGATCCATTAGCATTTTGGCCAATAGAAAAATCTGCTTCTTCAAGTGTACTACAGTCTAATGGTTTACATAGTCCAAAATCTGATAGTCTCACATGTCCATATCTATCAAGTAATAAGTTATCGGGCTTAATATCCCTGCAATATGCATATTCAGAAGATTAGTTTATACTGTATAACTGGCCAAGGCTTTTTAGTTTCAAATAAATATAAATACTTTTACGCATATAAATAAATTTGACCCATACATCAAATAGTTTTTAACATAAGATCATTTTGAAAATTATGTGGAATGCAAATATAACAACACTTATTTCTAGCAATGATGTTTTGTAAATTAATTTACACCTGGTTTATTAAAACCTAAGCCTAAGTCTAATTTAATATAATAGAAAATGTGAGGCCAATATGAGGTAAATGACCAATTCTATATATACCTATGTATATAATTGTGTTTGTGTATAGATTCAATAGCCAGAACTGTTTCTCCTACATAAAATCGGGCTTCATCTTCGGTCAAAGTATCCTTTCTCATGAGTAGAGTCATCATATCCCCGCCCGGTAGATACTCCATAATAAGATACAGATACTCTTCATCTTGGAAAGAACAATAAAGTTTGACTATACAATTGCTGTCAACCTCTGCAAGGAGATTCCTCTCAGCTCTAACATGTTCTACCTGAAATGATTAACAAAGTTAGAAATAAGTGTGATGACTTCATTAACCTTTGAAACAAAAATTTGCACTTCTAGATAATATATAGTAGCAAGACAAAATGGTTGCAGACCTGGCCTCTACGAAGCATCTCTGACTTTTTTAGCTTTTTCATCGCATATACATGACCTGTAGTCTTTTCCCTACAGACTCTAACCTGAAATAAGTTCGAATTTAGGGAGAAGTAGAACTGTTGATGGACAAGGACATACAAAGAATTATAAACTGGAAGGAAAGAATAGTTGATCACATTACAAGACTTGTTTCATATATATGCACATAAATACCTCCCCAAATGCACCTTTTCCAATCATGGTCAATAACTCAAAATCATCAACGTCCATTTTGTGCCTCTGAAGACGCATATACTCAGTTTCCTTTTTCTCTAAAAATTTCAACAGATTGTTTTGATCCTCCTCGGAAACATCAGCATCAGCTAACTTCTTTTCTAAGATGATTCGACTGTTATAAGAAAGATATTAGAAAACTCTACAACATATTTGTAAGTGTAACTAACATAATACAAATTAAAATTTAAACACAAATAGTAATTTTATCAGTTTTGACTTATTTCATCCATATGAGGAGGAAAATTAGCAATTATATGGTCATCTCAGCTCGCATCTCTAAGAAAAATTACAAAACAAACCCATCCCCCACAATAATAAATTTCCACTAACTTATTTAGGACTCTATAACAATACCCTTTTGTATAAAGAACCAATGATCTTGGGTCTCATGCAAACTACTCCCTTTTTTCTATTGTTATTCTTTTATACCACATGTAAATCTTTATGCATGTAATGATAACAATCCCCACCAAATTTGAGTTGCAAACACATATGTTGTCACGAGATCAAAGTCAAAATACGATACAAGCCACCTTAAACCTTTAGGCATATATATATATATATATATATATATCGAGAAACAATATGGGTTCTTGATTCTTCCTTTGTATATCAACCCTCCATTATTCAAACTTGCACTCTATGTGAGATCAACAAGGGTCATTGTATAAAGTTCTAGGAAAATCCTAACTAAATCCGGCTCATTGAACATAATATCATCTCTTGCACTATGATTTGTATACTATGTAAACAATGCAGTAATGGTAAAATGAAACACTTATGCTAAAAAATATATATATGAATATGACTGATTATATTTTTAAATGAAATACAAATTAAATGTAATCAACAACATCAACTATAAAAATTGAAGTAAGAACAGGAAAAAAGGAATGACATGCCATGCTCACAATCTAATGAAAGGAAACATACCGCTCCTTCCTTTCCTGGAGATTCTTCATTTGCTCCTTGTAGTGGTTCTCAATATATTGTTTGGCTGCTGCAACCTTCTGCTTTGTGATATTGGAAAGAGCATCTTCATCCAGGGGCTCATTTGAGACTTCGTTTCCGCCATTAACATCATCCTTCCTCCTCGTAGGGGCCCTCATTCTATCTCGTGGTTGAAACTTCTGCAACCAACTCCTTGCAGAATCCATTATCTACCTCAATCACTAACAACGACAAAGCATTATCCTTCCTCTTTATGCACAAATTACTCACTTCAAATCCAATTGCGATAAAAAAGATCTGTATACAATTTCTACATCAAACAATGAAATCACAAAATAAACATAAAACAAAAATAACAATTCAGTCGCGTTTCCTTCGGTACCTTAATTATTCTATTTGAAGCATTTGGGAAGGAAAAACAAAGAATTCACTGGAAAAAGTATAATGATATATATTTGGTGGTGAATTGAGAATGAAATGGGAATATTGGAGAAAGAATGAAGCTAAGAAATCGGAATGCCGCGTAATTAATAGTTGGGCACAAAAATATATCATGACTAGTTCTGGTACCCATGCATCCATGTTGAGTGAATGATATTCTACCCTTTTTTTGTTATAGTTTATGTTTCAAAATTATAGACAATTACATGATAAAAGAAAACACAATTATATTATGACATTATCATTCAAGAAAAATTATAGAGAAATATGTTATTCGTAATTAAAAACATAAAGCAATTGTAATATGTAAGTCTACTTAATAAACTTAAAGAGGTCAGACAAAAAGATATAATTTTTTTAGGTACAAGCTAATGAAAATAATGCATTATTCTAACAAAGTCATTTTTAAAAAATAATGTGATACAAATGAGTAAAGAAAAAGAAAAACATCAAATTATTTTGGATCATTTGAGCTATAAAATTTACCCCTGTTATAATTTAGATATTAATACACTTTAAACAAAGTTTTCATTTCTATATAATATAAACATTTACTCCTTTGGTTTATCATTAAACTGCAATTAAAAATAAAATTCATTTTAATTGGGAAAATGATTAAAAAACTTCAATTATAACAATAAATATTAAATATAAGCTGAATAAATGTTATAGATAATCATATAATAAAGGTCTCAATCAACTTTTTCCACTACAATAGTTTTTATCTACAATTACACTTAGCCTAGATAGCAAAAGAGGTATTTTTCTATATATTCTTGGACAATATGCATAATAAAATATACATTTAAAGATTATATAAATAATATTATTTGACAATTATATTGCTATACGATATAAGTATTTACCCTTGTGATGTCAAGTTTAATATATTCCCATGTAAATTTTTTATCTCTATATGATATATATTTATTTTTCGTAATTGCACAAATTCTAAATGAGAGAGATGAAAAATATAGTTAAGCCTTTAAATATTAATAAGCTTTCATGTATAGTTTCTATCTCTATATGATGTAAATATCTGACTATATAATCATTTAGATATTAGTACCATATAGAATTCTTATTTTTACACAAGATAAAAATTGACTTTTTTATTTATATATTAATAAACTTTCATATATAATTCATATCTCCAATACTTATTCATAAGATTATTTAGGTATTATTGCATTATGATCTAAATGATACTTAAAGAAATATTTAAAATTTATTATATTGTAAAATCAAATTAATATAAACTAAATGTTTATTATTAAAAAAGATTAAAATATACAATTTTTTTTGTGTAGAAGGAAAGTAATGAGATTTGAACCTAGAACCTCATGTTAAACTACCCAAACCCTCTGATAAGTGAAAATCATATGATAAATTAGAGCACCTTTTAGTTCACTTATCAAGGATAAAATGATATTTTTACCCCAGTTTAATCCCTTTTTATTAAATATTAGATAAATTGTATTTATTAATCTTGGATTTGAATTTGATACTATTTTAATAGAAATATTGCTGATTTTTGCAGGATATTGCAAAGATTTGATTTGAAGGAAAGATAACATTAAATAATGGAGATATCTGCAAGATTTGAAGTTTAATTGAAGGCATTTAATGAAGATTTGAAGATTATTTGAGAGCAATTAATTAAGATATCACTGCCAATTAAACAAGGATTTTGCAGACAACTTTCCCAATTAAATCCAAGATGCTCAATAAATACAAAGATTTCATCAAGAAAAGGGAAACAAGGAAAGACAAATCAACCAAAACCAGTCTCGGGGAGAGATCAAGTTAAAAAGAGAAAGATTGAAGCTGCAGGACGCATTCTGCGCTTCAACCTGCGCTGTAGCGCAGGGTGAAGCGCAGCTCTCTGGAACCTGCGCTATAGCGCATCTTGAAGCGCAAGTCACTCTGATTCTTGCCTTATTGCCATTTTTAGATAGATTTCTCCCCAATTTTCTTTGTCTTTCCTTAGCCTATAAATAGGATCTCATTTGCACCAGATCAAAGGTGCACGATTATTGTAATTCAATCTTATTTCAGTGATAATGCACCAAAGCTAATTTTAGAGTAGGAGAGGAGGAGCGCTTCACGAGTATTGAAGATGGTGACAGCATCTTCGGTGGTTTGTATGGCTACCCTGTGTAGTTAACTCTACATTAGGATTGAATGTATATGATTCTATCCCCAAGTGTATGTAAACTCTATATTATTATTTCCTGAGCTCTCTGTCTATAATATTGGTGATCTTATTCTGTGCTTAATTCCTAACTTCCGCGCTTGCGCCGGAGTTATAGGCTAGTTTCGACTAGGATTGAGGATGGGGGAGCGGATTCTGAAGAAACCCAAACTCTGATTGAATAAGAGGACTCGATACTCTGTGACCGACACATGAGCGTTACTAATGAGCGATGGGTAGTGACAGTACTCTAGCGAATGGCGTTTACAGGATTAGGCCTTAGTATCGATAGCAAAGGATTAGTTGATTCTCAATCCAAGACCGACACATGGATGTATCTTGATGAGTGATGGGTAGTGTGAGTACTCTAATGAAGGTGCGTCTACAGGATTAGGCCTCGTTTATCAATTAGTTCTTTTACAAACGGAATAAAGAAAACAAAATAAGTCGAGGGTAAGTCCGTCGCTTGGAGAGCCCACATGGATTATCTTTGAGTGTGTGAGGCCGCTGGTAACTCGGGGTCTTAGCAATATAGTTTGTCTACAGTATTATAGAGTAAACCTAAAATAATAGATAGTTTTTACATGCACAAAGGGTGTGATGATATGAAGTTCAATCCTAATCCAAGTAAAGTGTCTCTAACTCTTCCTTTCTAATTTAATTGATTATTTATTTGCTATTTACGCAACAATAGTCTTATAAATTCGTTGTTTTCCCTTGATAAATAGATCACGACTATATACGTGAATTGACTGTTCCCTGTGGATACGATAACTCTTCTTACTATTATACTACTGGATTTTTGGTTCGCTTGCCAGAAACCCATCAAGTATTTTTGGCGTCATTGCTGGGGAACGGTTTCCAATTCATGTAGACCTTGGCGGTCTAGTTATCAAGTGTACATATTTCTGTTTTAATTTTGTTTTCATATTTACGTTTTTCAAGTTTATTGTCTCAAGCCAGGTGATAAACAAGTATGGAAGGCACTCAAAGAACCTTGGGAGACTACATATCACATCGAGGAATGCGATATCACTCTAGTATCGCCATTTCTAAGACCACAAAAGCTCTAGAGTTTAAAGCTTCACACCTTCAGCTTATTGAGAATCACCAGTTCTCGGGCTTAGAACATGAAGATCCAAATCTCTTGATGAAGAAGACCAAGAGATTGTATATTTACGTCTATTTCCCTTTTCTCTTGCAAGTAAGGCGAAGGAATGGTTAACATTTCATCCTAGTCAGAGCCTGACTACATGGAAAAAAGTTGAAAAGAAATTTCTGCGTAGATTCTTTCCTATGGAGCATTACATCAAAGCTAAAGCAGACATATCAACATTCAAGCAAGAAGTTAGTGAACCATTGTATGCAGCTTGGGAAAGATACAAATTCTTATTATTCAAATGCCCAAACCACGGTTTTGATGACATTACCCAACTCAACTTCTTCTACAATGGCCTCAAGCCAAAATGCAAATCTTTCATAAATGCTGCAGTAGGAGGCTCGATTTTATCAATAGATGTTGAGAGAGCACTCACAGTTATTGACAATTGTGCCCACAACAACCAACAAGATATATGATGGGATCAACCAATTAAGCAAGAAGAACTGCCTAAGCAAGATTCTGTCAAAGTTCTTGAGCAAATGGAGAAATTAAGCCAGCAAGTGCAACTGATCATCCAACAACAACAAGTGTTGCAAGTTGTTACCAAAATACCTCCAAAAATGGGATGTGATTTTTGTAAGGGAAATCACCTTAATGGACATTGCTCTTATCCTGAAGGGAGAGTGGAACAAGTCTACTTCCTAGACAGTACAAGAAGCCAAGACGAAACCTCCAAGAGTCACAGTCAAAGTGACAACGCGGTACCTGACATCAACTCTAGAATTAAAGAAAAGCTCAATAAGCTGACACAGGAGATGATAGCCAGTCAAGAAGCAATGCAAGCAACATTCATGCATCTAGCAAAGCAAGTGGAGGAGATCAGAAGAGAGTTTGATGAACAACAATCAGTCTGCAAATCAATCTCCATTCAAAGCGGAAAGGAGATAGGAAAGGGTATTGGTGACAACTTGTCAACAGAAAAAGAAGTTTTGGAAAGAAAGGAGCAAGAGGTTGAAAAAGAGGAAGAGGGACCAGAATGCCAGGTGGAATCAAGAGCTAAAGAACCTTCGCCAGAGCTTCCTCACCGAGAGCTACCTTACCCCAGGATTCCCACCAAAAAGAGTCAAGATAGGGAATTTTTCAGCTTTCTGGATAATATGAAGAAGCTGGAGATCAAGATTCCTTTATTGGAAGCCATGAATCAAATGCCAACTTATGCAAAATTCATGAAGGAAGTCTTAACCAAGAGGAGAAATATCCCTGAGGAGATAGTAGAATTGGAAGCAAGATGCAGTGCTATCATTCAGAAGTCATTACCACCAAAGGCAAAAGATCCTGGAAGCTTCACCTTACCAATAGCAATTGGAAATTTACCAGTTGGAAGAGCCTTGCTCGATTTAGGAGCCAGCATCAACCTGATGCCCCTATCCATACTCAAGCGGATAGGAGTTTCGCATGTCAAGCCAACAAGAACGACCCTGCAACTGGCTGACAGATCCGTTAAATTGCCACTTGGGATCGCAGAAGATGTGCTCGTCCAAGTGGATAAATTCATCTTTCCAGTGGATTTTGTCATCATGGATATGGAAAAGGATGCTGAAGTCACAATCATACTTGGCAGACCCTTTATGAAAGCTGCAAAAATCATCATCGATGTGGATGATGGAAACTTAAAGGTACGAGTTCAAGATGACGAGGTAAGTTTTAATGTCTATGATGCAATGCAGTATCGCACAGAAAAACAACAGTGCCATCAATTGGAATTGCTAGAGAAATCTTCTGTTGAACAACAAATGCTAACAAGTGCAGATCCTTTAGCAACAGTCCTGACAGGTATGGAAGATATCCTTGCTAAAGGAGAAGAGGATGAATATACAAAGGAATTGGACAGCTCTCCACCACTCCCACCTGAAGAAGCAGCAATTGAAGAATTATCAAAGGAAAAGAATACTGAGAGTCAGAAGCTGGAACTTAAGGTACTCCCATCACATCTCAAATATGCTTTCTTAGACAAAGTTGGGAATCAACCTGTGATTATCAGCAGATTTTTAACTTCCTCAGAAGAGGAAAGACTTCTCGTTGTTTTAAAAAGTAATGCAGGAGTTATACGATGGTCTTTATTAGATCTCAAAGGCATCAGTCCTTCATACTGTATGCACAAAATCCATATGGAGGAAGACTACAAACCTGTCACTCAACCCCAAAGAAGACTGAACCCAACAATGAAAGAGGTAGTGAAAAAGGAAGTATTAAAGCTGCTCGAGGCAGGTATGATCTATCCTATTTCTGATAGTGCTTGGGTAAGTCCTATTCAGGTTGTTCCAAAGAAGGGAGGTATGGCTGTCATAAAAAATGAGAAAAATGAATTGATACCTACTAGGACTGTGACATTGTGACAGGATGGAGAATGTGTATTGATTATAGGAAGTTGAATCAAGCCACTAGGAAGGATAACTTTCCTTTACCATTTATGGACCAAATGTTAGAAAGATTAGTTGGGCAGGCTTTTTATTGCTTTATGGATGGATATTCTGGATATAATCAAATAGCTGTTAATCCTGAAGACTAAGAAAAAACTTCTTTTACTTGTCCATTTGGTATCTTTGCTTACAGGAAAATGCCCTTTGGGCTGTGTAATGCCCCAGCTACTTTCCAGAGATGCATGTCATCCATACTCTCAGATTTGGTAGAAAATTGCATAGAAGTTTTTATGGATGATTTTTCTGTCTTTGGAAATTCTTTTGATCATGCTTGATAAATTTGGATACTGTTTTGAAAAGGTGTGTAGAGACTAACCTTATTCTAAATTGGGAAAAGTGCCAATTCATGGTAATAGAAGGAGTAGTCCTTGGACACAAAATCTCAGCTAAAGGGATAGAAGTGGATAAAGCAAAGATTGAAGTCATAGAGAAATTGCCACCACCAACAAATGTGAAAGGGATCAGAAGTTTTCTAGGACATGCAGGATTCTACAGGCGTTTCATCAATGACTTTTTAAAAATAGCCAAGCCTCTCACCAATCTGCTAAACAAGGATACACCCTTTAAATTTGATGATGATTGTTTAGTTGCTTTTAACTTGTTGAAACAAAGTTTAACATCTGCTCCTGTTATAGTTGGTCCTGACTGGACACTTGAATTTGAATTGATGTGTGATGCTAGTGATTATGCTGTAGGAGCTGTATTAGGGCAAAGAAAGTCTAAAATATTTCATGTTATACACTATGCTAGCAAGGTTTTGAATGAAGCTCAAATAAATTATGCAACTACAGAAAAGAAATTGTTAGCCATAGTATATGCATTGGAAAAATTTAGATCTTACCTAATAGGTTCAAAAATCACTGTTTATACTGATCACGCTGCTATCAAATATCTTATAACAAAGCCAGATTCTAAACTAAGACTGATACGATGGATTTTACTCTTGCAGGAATTCGATCTGGTCATCAAGGATAAGAAGGGAAGCGAGAATGTAGTAGCAGACCATTTATCAAGACTGGTGAATGATGTGGTAACTAGCACAGAGGTTAAGTTACTAGAAGAATTCCCAGACGAAAGACTGATGATGCTTCAAGAAATGCCTTGGTTTGCTGATATGGCCAATTATAAAGCAGCAGGAGTACTACCAGATCCATTGACTTGGCAATAGAGGAGGAAATTCCTAACAGACGCAAAGCAATATGTGTTGGATGATCCTTATCTCTTCAAACTGGGACCTGATAACTTGCTAAGAAGATGTGTCGCAGGGAGGGATATCACAAAGATCCTTTGGCATTATCATAGTTCTCCTTATGGGGGACATTTCAACAAAGACAAGACTGCAGCAAAGATACTCCAATCTGGTTTTTATTGGCCATCTATATTTCAAGATGCAATGGATTATGTCCAACATTGTGATAGCTGCCAAAGAACAGGGGGAATTTCCAAGCGAAATGAAATGCCTGGAAACTATATGCTTGAAATAGAAGTGTTTGACTGCTGGGGAATGGATTTCATGGGACCTTTTCCTTCATCAAATGGAAAAGAGTATATCCTGGTAGCTGTTGAGTATGTTTCCAAATGGGTAGAAGCAGCAGCTATTGCAAGGGCAGATTCAAGAACTGTGAGTCAATTTCTGAAAGCAAACATATTTGCTAGATTTGGAGCACCAAGGGTTATTATCAGTGATGGAGGATGACACTTCTGTAATGAACAACTACAGCAGGTCTTGGAAGAATATGGGGTTAAACATAAAGTGGCTACACCATACCATCCATAAACAAATGGGCAAGCTGAAGTCTCAAACAGAGAACTTAAAAGAATACTCGAAAAGACAGTCAGTTCTTTTAGAAGGGACTGGGCAACTAAGCTTGATGATGCATTGTGGGCTTATAGAACAGCTGTTAAGACTGCTACAGGATTATCTCCATTTCAGCTGGTATATAGGAAAGCATGCCACTTGCTAGTTGAACTTGAACACAAGGCATATTAGGCTTTAAAACTGTTGAAGATGGACTCTAGAGTGGCAGGACAAAAGAGAGTACTACAATTACATGAATTAGAAGATATGCGATTGAATGCATATGAATCATCCAGGATTTACAAAGAAAAGACAAAAGCCTATCATGATAAGAAAATCCTCAAAAAGAGATTTTATTCTGGCCAATCTGTACTGCTGTTCAACTCCAGACTGAAATTCTTTCCAGGAAAACTCAAATCCAGATGGACAAGGCCATTCATAGATAAAGAAGTCAGAGTTTATGGGGCAGTTGAGATTGAAGATCCTGACACCAAAGTATGTTGGGTTGTCAATGGACAGAGGCTCAAACCATATCTAGGCGGTGACTTTGACAGATCTGAGTCTGTCATCAATCTGCAAGATCCATAAAACACCCAGGCGTCGAGCTATCAGACGTTAAACAAGCGCTTGCTGGAAGGCAACCTAGTGTAGGGTTAGGAAGCATAGATTTAGTTTTTAGTAAAAAGAAAAGAAAGGAAAAGTTTTCATTGATTCCTGCGCTTCACCTACGCTACAGCGCAAGGTGAAGCGCAACATTTGTTGCTCTCTGACTTTTGCACCTCACCTGCACTCCGGCGCAGAGTGAAGCGCAACTTTTGCGAAAAATTCACCGTAACTCGCGCTTCACCTGCGCCACAGCGCAGCGTGAAGCGTAAATGTTACGAAAAACTCACCGTCTCACGCGCTTCACCTGCGCTGCAGCGCAAGGTGAAGCGCAACTATCAGAATTTCTTTAAATACGTGTCGAGCTGAGGGATATCCACTCTTGACTAATTTCCTCACGCTCTGAGCATAGTTTCTCATCTTCTTCTCTTGATTGCTGTCATTCAGGTATGAATCTTCATCTCAATATTTGCTTAATCTTGACAAAGAATATGGGATTTCTGAGGTATGTAGCTGAAATTTTATTTACTCCTTCTAACAGAGACCTTTCTTTTTCATGCAGATGGTCCGCATCCGGCTGACTACAAGAAAGAGTTCTACAATGGTGAAAAGAAAGAAGATTGATGAAAATCCTATTTTGGGGGTAGGACGATTCAGAACTATTGAGGCATGCATGCACTACAATTATATCATGAACTGTGAGTTCTTGCCAGTGAGACCAGTACGGCTCACACCAAAAGAATACTCAGAGTTCAACTCTGAAATTACAAGAAGAGAATGGAGAGCTCAGGCTGAACCATACCCATACTTCAACCCGGAGATTGTGAAGCAATTCTACAGCAACGCTGAGCTCAGCATGGATGGCAAAGGAGCGAGAAAGAGCTTTGTGCAGGGATATTGGGTTTCTTATGATAGATAGGCAATCAATGAACTTCTTGATCATCCAGCACCGGTAACTATTGATGAAACCTACTGCCAGTACATACAAAGGATGGAAAAGGTAGGGCCTTATGGGAATGACATTCTTGACACTCAAACAGCTCAGCGATTATGCTTAACTGGAAAATCTTTTGAGGTAAACGTTTATGGTGAGGCAGAAAGAATACCCAAAGAACACCTCAGTGAGTTGTCTAGAATATGGATGGCCTTCATAAATGCTAACATTCGACCCTGCCTAATTTCTTCTGCTATGGATATGCCTACTGCTCATCTGATTCACTGCATAGAGAATGGAGAACAAGTTGACATCGCCACAGTCATATCTGACTACTTGGATTGCCTAATTCAAGCCTCTCACGATGAAAGAAGGTCTCGTTGCAAAGCAAAGTTAGGATTCCCTGCTTTGATCACATAACTATGTTACAACAGAGGAATCAAGGTCCAGCCAAATACTCCCATTGGGCAACCAATCAATAGAGAATACATAGAATCCCACTGCACTTCAGCTGAAGAAGTCAAGATCATCAAAGAAAACATCACACACCGCCTTCCACCTCCACCTGCAGACAGACCGGGGCAATTTCACATGGATCATTTATCTAGACAAATCACCACACTTTACAATGGTATGATGCATCTGCAAGAAGTAATGTGGCATAACTCAGCAGGTCCAGATCCTGGGATGTCTCATGAGCGTTTTAGAGATACCATGGAGTGGCCTGGGGACAAGCCTAACTTTCATAGGGGGGGAGAGAGTCAGATGATGAAGATTAAAGCAATTGGTGGTTTCTTTCCTTTTCTTTTCATTAGGACATTAGGACACTTTTTTTAGGACAATAGGAACATTCATCATTCAATAAGCATGCAAGCATGCATTTTCTTTTCCAATATTATAGTTTCAATAATAATAATTCATCTTCCATTATATTCTTGTTTTTACATTCTAATTTAATCTTTATTGTTTTGTTCAAATTTTTAGGACCTTAGGAATTAAGATTTAAGGTAACTTTTTCAAAATTCTCTGTAATTAAGTAGTTTAACTAACCAGATTAGGAAAGATGATAGGGTTTTGTGATTAACTCCATAATCAGTTAGGATCAGGATGCTTCTCAGGAGAACCTATCAGGATGGTTAATTAAAACCATTAAGTGCTTTATCAAGGAATTTTAGCTAATAACCAGTGAGTTGTGAGACCAAACACTGAAATTGAGAGCTTTTCACCGCTGCTTGTCAACTGTTATTGCTTGAGTTTCTGAATTTTGTCTTGCTAGTAGAAGATATGGAAGTGACAAAGGCATATTTGTGATTATAATATTTTGCTCAGTGCCAATAGCCAACCTTGATTAAATTTTTCCAATTTTTGATTGCCCATTTGAGCCTTAATATTTCTTTTGATGCATCACAGCCATGATTAATGATCATACCATGTCCCTTCACACTTGGGATAGAGAGCAAGGTGCAACACAACAAGATGGGACAAAAGGTTGGTGAATTGAAAGGTGAAAGAAATTCAAGAGCAGGCACAAGAAATCACAAAGAAGAATACTCCCTCATAAATAAATTCTCTATGTTATTGTACAAAAAAAAAATTTGCACAAAAGTGTGGAATTGAATAAGTTGGGGGGAGTACTTCTTCAAACAAAGAGGCCAGCTGAAAAAAAAGGTGACAATTCAAGAATGACATGGTAGATTGAGAGAAGTTCCAAAGCACAATCACAAGATGCTCTCTATTCAAAGAGTTCATTGCATATCCAGAAAAACCATGATTTCTTGATAGTCCAGCCTCATTACAACTAAAGAAAAGACCTTTTGATCCATATTAACTACTTGCAGGTTCAGATGTTGGAAATGACTACCAATTCTAGTTGTTCAACGGTGGTGAAAAAGATTGAGGGAAACACTTACCCGTGAGAATGAGAGATTTCCTTGGTTTATCACTTACTGCTTTAATTGCTATATTTGAGAAGTTTGACTGATGTTTGTGTTCTATTCTGATTGAGGATTGGTAACATCTCTTAATCCTGATTTTTTCTTATGTTTGGAAAGTGACTGCTGCTTAACAAGGAGATGATGAAAAGTTCCTTGAATTTGTTTTTGATTTTAGTTATTCAGGAGATAGAATTGATTTTTTATTGCAAAGAGGTCTCTTTCTTGAGGACAAGCAAGAAGTTAAGTTGGGGGGTATTTTGATAAGTGAAAATCATATGATAAATTAGAGCACCTTTTAGTTAACTTATGAAGGATAAAATGATATTTTGGCCCCACTTTAATCCCTTTTTATTAAATATTAGATAAATTGTATTTATTAATCTTGGATTTGAATTTGATGCTATTTTAATAGAAATATTGTTGATTTTTGCAGGATATTGCAAAGATTTGATTTGAAGGAAATATAGCATTAAATAAGGGAGATATCTGCAAGATTTGAAGTTTAATTGAAGGCATTTAATGAAGATTTGAAGATTATTTGAGAGCAATTAATGAAGATATCACTGCCAATTAAACAAGGATTCTGCAGACAACTTTCCCAATTAAATCCAAGATGCTCAATAAATGCAAAGATTTCATCAAGAAAAGGGAAACAAGGAAAGACAAATCAACCAAAACCAGTCTCGGGGAGAGATCAAGTTAAAAAGAGAAAGATTGAAGCTGCAGGACGCATTCTGCGCTTTAACCTGCGCTGTAGCGCAGGGTGAAGCGCAGCTCTCTAGAACCTGCGCTGCAGCCTGTGCTGTAGCGCAGCTTGAAGCGCAAGTCACACTGATTCTTGCCCTGTTGCCATTTTTAGATAGATTTCTCCCCAATTTTCTTTGTCTTTCCTTAGCCTATAAATAGGACCTCATTTGCACCAGATCAAAGGTGCACGATTATTGTAATTCAATCTTATTTCAGTGATAATGCACCAAAGCTAATTTTAGAGTAGGAGAGGAGGAGCGCTTCACGAGGATTGAAGATGGTGACAACATCTTCGGTGGTTTGTATGGCTACCCTGTGTAGTTAACTCTCTATTAGGATTGAATGTAATTGATTTTATCCCCAAGTGTATGTAAACTTTATATTATTATTTTCTGAGTTCTCTGTCTATAATATTGGTGATCTTATTCTGTGCTTAATTCCTAACTTCCGCGCTTGCGCCGGAGTTATAGGCTAGTTTCGACTAGGATTGAGGATGGGGGAGCGGATTCTGAAGAAACCCAAACTCTGATTGAATAAGAGGACTCGATACTCTGTGACCGACACATGAGCGTTACTAATGAGCGATAGATAGTGACAGTACTCTAGCGAAGGGCGTTTACAGGATTAGGCCTTAGTATCGATGGCAAAGGATTAGTTGATTGTCAATCCAGGACCGACACATGGATGGATCCTGATGAGTGATGGGTAGTGTGAGTACTCTAATGAAGGTGCATCTACGGGATTAGGCCTCGTTTATCAATTAGTTCTTTTACAAATGGAATAAAGAAAACAAAATAAGTCGAGGGTAAGTCTGTCGCTTGGGAGAGCCCGCATGGATTATTTTTGAGTGTGTGAGGCCGCTGGTAACTCGGGGTCTTAGCAATATAGTTTGTCTACAGTATTATAGAGTAAACCTAAAATAATAGATAGTTTTTACATGCACAAAGGGTGTGATGATATGAAGTTCAATCCTAATCCAAGTAAAGTGTCTCTAACTCTTCCTTTCTAATTTAATTGATTATTTATTTGCTATTTACGCAACAATAGTCTTATAAATCCGTTGTTTTCCTTTGATAAATAGATCACGACTATACGCGAATTGACTGTTCCCTGTGGATACGATAACTCTTCTTACTATTATACTACTGAATTTTTGGTTCGCTTGCCAGAAACCCATCACCCCCCCAACCACTAGGCCAACCCTAGTGGGTTAATTAAAATATACAATGATTCATGTGCAAGTTTTTTATCTTTTAAAATGATGGCCAATTTTTTTAAGTATATAATATATCAACAAGTTAAGAAAATTGATTGTAATTGATAAAACTTAAATAAATAGATATTTATTAATATCATGTTTTTAAAGGTTTTTTTATATATAATATTGAGAATGATTAAACTTTTTAATGTAGTTGTAAAGTGTTAGAAATCGATTTTCAGAAATAATTCTGTTAGGATTTCTTTTTGTTAGTATTACTATAGTTGGGTTTTAGGTGTAATTCAACCATGGTTAGTTTTACCTATAGTTAGTTTTAGTCCTATAAATAATTGTATCATCTCCTCATTTTGTATCTTTTATCAATCAATATATGAGTTTTTTAAATACTCTTGCTGGTAACTTTTGGGATGATCAATGGGGAACCCATGGTACTCCTCTGCTTTCTACTATCCCACTGTGGCTCATGCTCCTCCATCTTATTTTACTAAGATGGTATCAGAGCTCCATCCATGGAGCTCACCTCGCTTCAAGAAGAAGAAGAAACGATTATATGTTGATCACTGAAAATCTTGCATATGTGTTTTTTTCATCTATTGATGCAACTATCAGTCCGCTGCTCTCATTCGTATCTGTATCTTCAGCATCTCCAATTGCAGATTCATCTTCTTCTGCTGAAACAACTACCACCGATGAATCCCTTTCTGCTGCTGCAACTATCAATTCCTGGCTTTCGTTCATATCTGTGACTTCTTCCTCGAAAATTTTTGCTGCCTTCACTGATTCATTCTTCATGCATCAACCTGGTGAGAGTTCCACCTCAAAGCTTGAATGGAAATCGTCACCGAATCCATTCACTTTTGGGAGCTTCAATTCACCAAATCGTTTGGAGGAGGTGAACGCCGGAGACTCCGTTATTCTGCACATCGGAGCTGATTCTTCTAGGATTGCCGACACTGTGTTGGATTCCACTCCCCTCGCGAAATCGCCATCTTCTGCAACCAGACAAGTTCGTAATTGTATCTCTCCTCTATGTGTCTCTGATCGTGCACTTGTTAATCAATACTGCCAAGAATTTTCGAAGCTATTTCAATATTATTTGGAGAATGAGATGGCTCCCATATTAGTTGTCCCTGCCAACAGAGGCATCATCGTTCCTCTTCATGCGCAGAAGTTGTTTGATGTTTTGTGTCATCGAGGCCTTCAAGACTTGGTTTCTTGGAGAGGTAACATTGCTAATGTCATCTGTTATTTTCCTACTCAGGCTTTAAACTTTGCATTTAAGGACTATTTCAAGAGGTTTTTCAATTTCAAGAAGGATAGTGATGGTTACTGGAAATGGTTTGCGGGTATTTCTTGTGCTACAGCTCAGAGTGTTCAGACAATGATCATTGGTCGCTTGTTTGCTGGAATTGCTTCTGATGTTGCAGCAAGTGCCCTAGTGGGTGCATCAAATGTTTTTGGGACTGTTGTTGCTTCCTCATTGATGGATAGACAAGGAAGGAAAAGTCTCCTTATTACAAGCTTTATTGGGATGGTTGCTTCTATGTTGCTTCTTTCCCTGTCTTTTACTTGGAAGATCCTTGCACCATACTCTGGCTATGATCCTGATGCTTATAGCTATGATCCTGTGGTGAGTGTTGGATTTGGTTTCAAGTTTTATGAAAATCCCTTTTCTTTTGTTGTGTTCCTATTTTGGTTTCAAGTTGATATTGGTTGATACCAATTATCAATTTAGGGATGCTAGAAATCAGTTTTCAGGAATAATTCTTTTAGGATATCTTTTCTGTTAGCATTACTATAGTTGGGTTTTAGGTGTAATTCAACCATGGTTAGTTTTATCTATAGTTAGTTTTAGTCCTATAAATAATTGTATCATCTCCTCATTTTATATCTTTTATCAATCAATATATAAGTTTCTTAAATACTCTTGCTGGTAACTTTTGGGATGATCCATAGGGGAAACCATGGTACTCATCTACTGTTTTCTATTATCTCACTGTGGCTCTTACTCCTCTGTCTTATTTTACTAAGATAAAGTAAAATGTATATGATGGACCTATATATATTAATACTTTATATATTAATAATTTGTCATGTAATTTTTATATCACTATGAACTACGTACAAATATATTTAAATATTAATATATTTTAAGTAACATTTTTCATTCACATATGGTGTATATATTAATACAATATACTATTTGAGTTATATAGAGAATAAAAATCCGCTTGTCTCTTCTTTCTATCCCAAACTCTGTCCCACCAATCAAATATTAACACCTCAATAAAAATAGACACGTGAGCACTTAAAATATTGTTAAGGTCATCTTCATCCCGACACTTCTAAAAAAATTTTTAAACTAATATTTTATAATTTTTCACACATTCTATATTATTATATTATTTTTATTACTTTAAGCAACTCAATCATTTTTTATCTTCATCCCTACAATTCTAAAAAAAATTTTAAATAGACCCCACAATCCATCTATCATCCAATCACACACCACATCATAATATTTTAATAAACAAAAAAAGTTAACCGCAGGTGCTTGTACAAGCACTCTCTGCTAAATAAGATCGGAAAAAAATTTTGCTCCATCGCTAAGATTGAGCTAAGAACTCTCCTTACTAACAAAAAGTTAAATAAGCATCCGCAAGCTGTGCAGCGATGCTGATGCCCCAAAACGGCATTTGCATCGTTCTTCTGAACATAGGGATAATGTTACATGACATGAAAAAACCCAATAAATAATAGTCACCACCAGCAATGGCATGCTTTCAAAGTCGCTATTATTCAGACCACCGAAATTATAACTATCATTCACACCACCTTGAAGAGTAGGACTTGCTACACGAAAATAGAATGATAAACCCGCATTCAAATTCTAATGGTTTGATTAAATGTCGATCTTGTACAATGAGGCCGTTCGTACAGTTTTGCTCTGTGATTTAATGGTTCGACTAACATTATAGAGAAAATTGAAGTCATATTTCACTAGCATGGGTACCTTCAATTTGTTATTTGGTTTCCAATTATTCAGGGGGTGGTTGACCAGAGAAGATGCACCCCAAGTGTTCGATAAAATGAGTGGCTTACAATGGATGCATTCTTATAGGTAACCAAGGGTAAGGTAATGCTTTTTTTTTATAGATTAATTTAGCCAAAATGGATATGATAATAAAGACCAGAAATCAAGAGGAGTTTGTCTTTTTAGTTTGTGATTTAGAGTGCTTCAAGTCCCATTTTTTATATTCTAATCTACTAAGTTAATATAGTCACATGTTGAATTTTAAGTCCCATTTTTTATATCAGGCGTACAGCAGTTTTTGTAACATATCATAGTTTCTTAGAAACGAATAAGCATATTGATCATGTTGTTCAATTGTATTCACAATATGAATAAGTTCTATAGGATTAAGTAAATTAGGAGTCAATTTGATTAAGTAAATTAGGCAGTTTCATAATATGAATGTGTTCCATAGGATTGAGTAAATTAGAAGTCAATGATCCGATACCTTATTAGAACAAGCCAGTTTCAAAGTTGATGAAAAAAGGAAAAAGGAAAAAGCTTACTCAACTCAAATTCGTTCTGTTTTGGCATTTCTTACAAAAATATTATCTCTAGATACTTGGTCTTTGCTATAAAAGCTCATCTGTCATGTTACTTATTTCAGTGGACATGTAGAGGCTGTCATAAAGAGTTATAGACAATTAGACAGGCATTGATTCTTTGTCTAGACTCTCTAACTGTCAAACTGACATGTATAATCCAGTGGTTGAATCATTGCAAAAGCTTCCTATCAAATAGCAGTGCTCCATTGCACTTAGTAAAAGTATTTTATTCCGATTTGTAATTCCAGGTTAATATCATGGAACATACCACATATGTCCCTCTTTCTACAAAACAACTTATAGGTTAGTATGACTACTTGGGAGTATTCACACTACATGCTTGTGAATCAACCTGTTATTTTGCTGTAGTTTTCAAATGTCTTGGGAACCGAGTTATTTAATTGAACCACTTTATTTTTTAACACACTGTACCATAAACCAGAAAAGATGTAATGTATTCAAATTCAAACCCAGAAAAGATTAAATTGACCATATAAAGTCTAAACATAATGCTTGCCAATCCAAATTCCGAGTATGCTATGTGACTTCATTGTTCCTTCCCATTTTCAGGGTGACAAAATATTGAAGGAAACTATTGAATTTGCAAATGCTTGTGGTGTTGCCATGGTATCAGGGATAGGGGTTAAAGCTTCACTCCCCCACAAAGGATGTGGTTCTTAGGCACCTCTACATTTCTAGTTCATGAACCAATGGAGATCTTCCAGTTGTAAATTTCTCAAGGATGTCATACTAGTTCCTACATTGCTAGAAGCAACAATTAACTTAGATAGCTGGTTTTTTTGCCTCCTTTACTAGCCTGTTCAAGGTACAATTGTTTGGGCCCTGTCTCTAGAGCTTGCGCAAGAACTTTTCCAGGTCCAAGTGTAATGATGCATAACTAAAGACTAAAGAATGACATTAGAAATACTATAAAGAGGATGCTCCATGCAAAAAGGTTGCATTGAGGTGTGAAGGGATTGTACTTAGCCTTATCAAGTCAGACCACAAAAGATGCTTCAAATGATATATAATTTTATTTTGTTTAAGTATTGTAAAGAAATTAAGCTATAGGAGTACAAAGTTTGCTTCTTATTTGTAGAAGTCAACTATATATGCAGTAAAAGTCATTTGTAAAAGAAAGCATTCTTTGTTGATGTATCTATAACTTTCATTAATAATATGAACTATGAAGATTGAATAAATATTATTCACTTACCTTGTGTTTGGATGGAGCAATTGAAATTACTAGATTTTATGTGTTAAAATAGTAAAAGAAATAATTTTAAATGACAAATAAAAAGGATTTGTATGAAAATGGGAGAAATTTCAAATGATATATATTAAAAGAGAATTTTAACATTTCTAAAATTTATTTGCTCAAAATCATTCTTTTCCATCAGTGTTTTGTCTTTAATACTTGGCATCAATGGGAAAGACATATTGATGTTTAGTTTATAGGAAATTAAGGGACAAAGCAGCCCCCACAATTACATAGATCAGCAATCCTTCCCACATGGTTTTTCCATATGTAACATTGTTGATCGCCTTACTTGAAAATGATCGGAGCCACATCAATGTCGGTTTATCTATATTTTGGATCATTAATGTGTGGTTTCCTTGATCTTGTTTAGTCAAAAACTGTGCATGATTAAGGGTGAGATATGATCTTGTAAGAAGAGGGTAACTACCTACACAGGATGCAACTTAACTCAATATCCTAATTTCATATATCATCTATTCCTATGGTGCATGCACGGAAGCATATATATCAGCCGCTCTATGTATGTGGTAGGGGAAGTGCCATGTGCTTGGGACTTGGGAGAGAGTTGTTCTGCTATTTCAGGGTAAAATGCCTAATATATCAGGTTGCATATATATATATGCTTGAGTAGTCTTAATAAATTCAGAAATTCTATATATATTTACTTGAATTCATAGTGATAGAGATCATTCTACATCTCCAAATGCAAAATATAAAAACAAGACGTTTTATATTAAATAGACACTTCACTTGTCAACTCCATATTTCTACAGCATATATAACTATACATATGAGTATGAAATTTAAATTAAACAATTTCTTTCTTTCTTGTTTTTTTTTTTTTTTGAAAAGATGCAAGATTGCAAGTGTTAAATTTTAATTCCCTTCCTCCACATGTAGATAATTGATCAATTGGTCGAAATCAATGAATAAAATATTTCTTGAGATTCTTCCTAGCTAGCTAATTTTAAACACACAATAGTAAAATGTGCTTTTATATATAGATAACAAATGAAATTAATTAAGAAAGATATGTTTCATAAGCTATTAGTATATCTATGTAGATAGTAGAGAAAATTGAAATTCATCATACTCTTTGAAAGGGAAGAGGTGTTGGTTTCAATCCTGTTTTTATTATTATATATTCGGAGGTATTCCAACAAATAGGGATGGATCCGCCAATCCCTCTAAAAAAAATCCTATTTTGTATGCGTTCTCTTCCTCTTCTTTTAGTTTGGATATTTCTTTTATTTATGTAGACTTGGGATCCTAGGCACCATATCTTAGGTTGCAGATCTTTAATTTGTTAATTTATGAATGATAGATAGAGTGTGTAGTGTTTGGGGACAAAATGTGCCAACTAGAATAACATTGAGGGAATGAAGCTATTTCTGCTCTTAACTTGGATCCTGTTTTCCAAGGCAAGTGTTGTCTTTTTCAGGAAGCAGGACAGAGCAGGAGACATTGATTTGAACCAAAATTGTAACAATTGTTTTTCTTGTGTCCTTCAAGAGTCCATGCATCCACCACCCCCATGTCTTTGCATCCTATTGGGCTATTAGCAACTACTCTCTCCTCCCTATAAAAGAGGCCAGCCAATTAAGTAGAAGATATCTTGTGCAAGTTCAAGGTTTCATAGTTAATTTATACCATAATTAAATTAAATTGAAGTAAGATGGCTTTGTTACCAACTAAACGCCTTCTTCTCCTTGCTTTTCTCTTGCTTTGCTTCATCTCTATTACAGCTAGAGGTGAGCATCAATTTATTGTATATAATTGATCAATGTCTCATTAATTATACTTAATATAAACATACATATATAATCAAAGTCTATCATTTAATTAACATGTTCTTTGGTGTTTCCCTTGCAGCCAGAAATTTGCGAGAGACAAAGGATGGATCAAGTGAAGTATCAGTTGAGAAGGGCCAAGGTAATTTGTTTAAGCCAAAGCCAAACCAAGGAGGGGAACAAGATATTGATGACTTGGCAACAATGGATTACACTCCTGCAAAAAAGAATCCTCCAATCCATAATTAAATCCCCGGCCAATTCTTTTTTTTTTTTTAATTTTCATTTTTGGCAGAAAAAGTACCTTCCTCAATGCTTATTCTACAATGATTTTCAACATAGATATCGCTTGAACTTTGAGACTAGGAGGTTCCACATTTAAATCTCCAATTTGTGTTGAGCAATCACCAATCTGTTTTGAAGCTAACGAAATATAAAGGGGGCACGGGCATTCCGAGAAGAGTTTTCAAAGTTTTTAAGCAGTAACAGACTTCAAATTGCTCTGTAGACGTGCCAGTCACCAAAAACATGCTTTATATATATATATATATTCACCCCTTATCATTTTTTTTATGAGTAAAAATTTAGGGTGAGGGGAAGAGGCACTTATATTGATACTTATATTTTACCTCACCCCAAAGGGACAAGTGGATCACATTTCACTGTGAGATACAATACCTGTACTTAATGCATTTGATCATTTCACTGAATGAAAGTACATTTCATGATGACTGAAGCTTTTCTTGAAGCATATGGTATGATCAGTTGGAAGTATGTTATGATTTAAACCCAAAAGACTAATTTATTAGTGGAGGAGCCCTATGACTTAAATACCATTACGAGTGTTTTATTCTCTATATGCAGTTGGGTAACCCAGTAGTAGACATGAAGACAAAGAAATGTCAACAAATGTAATAATATATTTACCTGAACATTAACAAGAATAATTTTATACGCCATATGGCTTTGACAAATTAAATTGAAGTTAATTATAGGTTTCCTATGATTTTATGCTACTACACCCCTATACCCTAGAAAGCGTTAGTTCTTCGGTAAGAATTACTAAACAGGAACCAAAGAAGTGAAAAGAACAATCGTTCGTTAACCAGCCATCTGCACCCGCAACTTTTTTGGTAATTAAGAATAAATGGGACTCAAATCATCAATTCCAATGAAAATATATAACAATAAAATTATTCTCTATTTCAGCTGTTAACATTTTTTTTTTTTGAAGTGTTACTTTTATTATTAAGAGATATAAAAATTGAGTCATCATACGAATTCCCATCCTAATAAATAAATGAATATATATAGATGAGAATTAACGTTATATTGAAATATTATACTAATATATATATATATACGTCAAAAAATATATTATACTAATAATTAACTTGTTTGGAACACGTACAACACAACATAATTGAAATGATATAATTTATTTTCTATTATTAATTTAAAATCAATTTTATCTAATTGATTTATCAAACGGATACTAGCTAATTATAACAAGTGGTTGGTGAGAATGGACTTTTGAAAAAAATAGCGAGAAGATTTATGATTATTAATTTAAAAATTAACTATTCAGATTGTGATCATATATAGAATTCTTTGATTTTGAATATATTAATTACTTAAACTAGCTAGCCAAATCGTACAAGTTGGTCATGGTGGTGAGCTTTAAGTGATTAGCAATTTTCTGCGTGTGATAGTTGGAGTAGTTGGAATTGGAAGGAATTTCTTGAATTTTTGTCATATTTTTCCTTTTCCTTTTCCTTTCGTCCCTGCATCGATTCCTGATCTCATTAATGGACCTAATACACGTCTCAATCACAATAATGTACGGAGTCCTTTTACCTATGAATTATTCCTGCACTTTATTTCATTACTCTCATCTGAACTTCTAGCAGTTTTGGGTAACTAATTCATCCCATATCTAGCTCACCCCTCTACTACTCTTAAATTTAAAAAAACATTATACAAAAATTAATCAATAATAATTTTGATTCAGGTGATAGAATATCATTTTGCAATATATAATTGGTCTTTGTTAATATAACACTTATAAAGAAACAGGGTAAAATAATTTTTTCATCCCTATAAAATATTTGAGTTTGAGTTTTTATTCCTGACAATTTTATTCTTTTTATTTTATTTTTATAAAATATTTAAATTAATTTTTTAGTCTCAGATATTGATTTTATTGTTAATTATGAATGTGTCGAACACTCATATATAATAATCACTAGCTAATATTTGAGAAGTATCACGACACATTATATAAGAGTCTTAAAGCATGTTTGTTTACGGTTTTTAAAAATTATTTTCTGTTTTCAAAATAGAAAACTAAAAAATTTGGTTGGCATACAGTTTTTAAAAACAAGTTAAAAAAGTATGCCTGATTTTTTTTTAGTTTTTTAAAACAAAATCCTGAAACTACTTTTAGATGTTTTGGAAAATTATTTTTTAGTTTTTCTGTTTTTATAATAAAACTGTGTTAAATAAACTATTTCATTTGTAGAAAACAGTTTTCAAAACCTAAAATACAGAATTGAATCACACACGCCTTTAAACTCCTTAAACCCATTCAGAGAGTCAAATTTCATGTCTAATTTGAACTGAAATTCTTTGTATATTTTCTCCTTCCTATATATCACAAATGGTCTCTGAATGAATTTAAGGACACTAACACTAATGTACACTGTGTCAGGGTATTGTACATAGAATTGCCGACTGTGATGGACGTTCGACACATCTACAATTAATAATAAAATCAACAACAAAGACTAAAAAATTAGCTTAAATAATTTATAAGGATGAAATAAAAAAAAATCAATTGATCAAAATCAAAACTCGGGTTATAGGGATGAAAAAATTAGTTTATCCTAATGAATATGTCTTTTAATTTATTTGAGGTAAAAAAAAATTATTTTTTTGGATTATGTTTAATTATTGCATAAAAAGTAATTAATTTTAGGTGGCCAATTTTTTTTATTATTTCAGCCAATTCAAATTGTCAAATATTTAACAATGATTGTTTACCAAGTCAAAATAAAGAATAAGAACCTCGTATCCAGCCAAATTCACAAAAAGCAGCTGACTATTCCATGTATGAAATTAAATTCAATGTTTGATGGGTACGTAGGTATAGGTGATGGTTGTCTTGTGATAATTATAACAAAACCATATGACTATTGTATATTTAACATGTCCTTTGCACAAAAGTCTTTTGAAATTCACCCAATATAATTTTGTGGCTGGGTTAATATTTCCTTAATTAATAAGAGAGGTTGGCTATTATTTTGAGGGGGTGTAAGGGTGAGGCATCTAGTTTGATAAAAACATTGTTGAAAATGGTATAAAATATATTTTTAGTCCTTATAAATCATCCGAGTTTTACTTTTAGTCCTCATAATTAGTAAGTGACTTATGCCTTCGCATGGGTAAATTGATGGTGTGATTTATATTGTCCGTGCTTAGCACGGGATAAAATATTACCTATCATAAATACTTATATATTGAGAAAATGTGTTTTAATATAATAATAAAAAAAATTAATGTATGAGAAAAAAAGAAAAAAAAATGATAAGAGCAAGACTGCCTCCCCTGGTTCATTAAAAAATTTACTCTTATAATAAAACAAATTATAGGAACGAATAATTAGTGAAAATGACAAAAGCAAGACTCTCCCGTGGAGGATACTTGTTATTCATTGCATAAAAAATCATTACTAAGTTGAGAATAAAAAAGCCAAAAAAAGAAGAAAAAAACGGAAGTTTGAAAATACGACACTTGTACTGTGGGAACAATTTTAATATAGAGTAAATAGAATAGATAAAATGGTAGGAATATGACTGTCTCCCATGCAGAATAGCCGCAGTTCATAAAAAGATTCTTTCATAATAAAACATATTAATAAAACAAATAATGAGAGAAAATGTTTTAATACCACAATAAAAAAAGAAAAAGTGTGATAAAAAAATAAATGAAAAATGAAAACGACGGGATTAAGACTGCCTCTCGTAAATGATACATGTGATTAAAAAAAACATCACTTTACTAATTTGAGAATGAAGAAGAATGATATTATAAGTGAATAATTAATTAAAAACAAACAAAAAGGAGAAAAAATACTACAATAGAAGCAAAATAAATAAAGATATGATTTTGATAAAAAAAAATTGAAAAGAAAGTAAAAAGGATGATGCAATTTTGTCATCGTCCATTTCTGATTTTTTATTACATAAAAACACACATTAGGAAATATAATAAATGTGTTTATGTACATTAAATGTAATATAATATTAATAATAATAATAATAATAATAATAATAATAATAATAATAATAAGAAAAAGAAAAATAATGTGTGAGAAAAAATGGTAGGAACATGACTGTCTCCCATGAAGAGTACCCGCAATTCATAAAAAAAATTCTTTTATGATGAAACATATTATTAAAAACGAATAATGAGAGAAAATATTTTAATATCATAATAAAAGAAGAAAATGAAAGTGAGATAAAAAATAAAAGAAAAAAGAAAACGACATGATTAAGACTGCCTCCCGTGGAGGATACCCGTGATTTATAAAAACACTACAGTAAAAGCTAAATAAATGGAGATATAATTTTGATAAAAAAATAAAAAAGAAAGTTAAAAGGATAATAAATGTAATAAATATGTTGATATACATTAAATGTAATATAATAATAATAATAAAATTAATGTGTGAGAAAAAATAAAATGGTAGGAACAGGACTATCTCCCGTGGAGAATATTCATAGTTCTAAAAAAATTTCATTTATAATGAAATATATTAATAAAAATGAATAATGAAAAAAAATATTTTAATATCATAAAAAAATAAAAGGAAAAAGAAAACGACAGGATTAAGACTGCCCCTGTGAAGGATATCTGTGATTAATAAAAAAAACACTACAATAAAAACTAAATAAATGAAGATATAATTTTGATAAAAAAAAATAAAAAAAAAAGTAAGAAAGATGATATGATGTTATTGAGAGGGAAAGAAATTGATTGAGAATATAATATATAAGAAAGATAATAAAAAAAGAGATAAATGATATATTAAAAAAATCATATTAAATTTAATGTAAATCAATACATTTATTGTATTCCTTATTCTGTTTTTTATGTAATAAAACAGATAATCATGAATGGATGAGGAGAGAAATTGTTTTAATAAAATAATAATAAAAAGAAAAATTAAAGTGTGATAAAAATGGGGGAAAATAAAATGGTAAGTGCAGGACAAAATAGAATGACGGGAACATGATTGTCTCCCGTGGAGGATACCTATGGTTCAAAAAACATCACTTTACTGAAATGAGAATATAACACTGGTACTGGGCAACAATTATAATATAGAGCAAATAGATTAATAGAATAGATAAGATAGACAATAAGTGAAGACAATAATAAATAAAATAGAGAAACAAATTCTATATTGGAAAATTCATATTAATTAAATTTAATGTAAATTACTTATTTATTGTATTTCTTATTGTGTGTATTTAATTATGTAATAAAAGTATGAAACAGATAATAAAATGGATGATGAAAGAGACTATTTTAATATAGTAATAAAAAAAATTAAACCGTGAATGAAAAAGAAAAAAAGGAAACGGTAGGCCGGGGACTACCTCCTGTGGATGATACCCGTGGTTCAAAAAAAACACTTTTGTAACGAAACATATTAATAAGAATGAATAATGAGAGAATAAGTGAATAGATAAATAGAATAGATAAGATAGATAAAAATGTGTGATAAAAAATAAAAGAAAAGAAAAAGGAGGACTGTATCCATGGAGGATACATGTAATCCATAAAAAATCTATTTATTGAAATGAAAATAAAAAAACTAAAAAAATAAGTGAAAAAAAAAATCACTTACAGGTATCCCGTGGAGGATACATGTAACTCATAAACAATCACTTTATTGAAGTGAAGATAAAAAAACTAAAAAAATAAGTAAAAAAATATGACACATGTATTAGGGAAACAATTTTAATATAATTTAAATAGATGAGAGAGATAATAAGGGAAATCATTAAGGAATAAAATAATGAAATAAATGATATATTAGAACATTAAAAAAAATTAACATCTTAAATGATAAAAAATGAAAAAAAATAAGAAAAGAAAGAGTAAACAAAACAAAGTCAATGTATTAGAGATTTTTTTTTTTAAAAAAAGGAGAAACCAGCTCGTGTAGGAGACGGAACTGAAAAAAAAAAAGAGGAGGAGACGCGTGTCCAGGGCGAACTCCTTTCTTATATTAGTAATAGATTTTTTTTTCTTTTACATCCTCAAAAATACAATTTTATTTAAATTAGTTCTTGTCGTTAAACCCCCAATTAACTTTAACAGTTCTTTCTTCTTCTGCTTCTCCCCCTCCCTCTCCCCTTCCCTCCCTCCCCTCCTCCTTCTTCTTCCGCTTCTCCTCACCTCCTTCTCCCACTCTTCCTTATGTCTCCTTCTTCTTCTGCTTCTCCTCACCTCCTCCTCCTCCCTCAATTTTTTTATATCATGTTTCATCTTCTTCTACATCATGTTTTTTCTAAAAAAATTTACTTTTAACCAAGAGCTTCTTATATAGACACAGGTATGAAAATGTGCTCAAACTAAATCACATGCACCTGAAAGAGAATGAGAAGGAGGAGCAAAATGAGGGAGGAGGAGGAGATGGAATGACAAAAGAATGAGCGGAAGGAGAATGAGCAGCACATGTAATGACGAGGATGTATTTAAAAATAATTCATTTGCAAGGATGTAAAAAAAAGAAGAAATTCATTTAGGAGAACTAAAAACAAAACCTGAATGGTTAGTCACTAACAGAGTTTAGCGGCGGGAATGTATTTTAAAAAAATTGCATTTGTAAGGACGTAAAAAAAAAAAACATTTATGAGAACTAAAAGCAAAACTCAGATCATTTACAGGGACTGAAAAATATTTTACTCTTGAAAAAACTAGTCTGAACTATTCTCATTTGATTCAACTGAGAACTAGAACTTGTTTGGTTTACAGTTGATAAGAATTAATTTTAAAAAATGGGTGATACGTGCTTTATGAAGCAAACATTATTTAAAATTATTTCTATAGAATTTATTCTACGTGTGCAACCAGTAACCAAACAGACACTAGTCCATTGACCAACTATGATTAAACTCTATCATAAGTGATTTGAAAACCAATTTTGAACCAATTAACCTATCAAGAACCACTTAAACCGGCACAAATTGATTCATTGTGACTAAGTCCCGAATAAGATTGCCCCTGGTATAGGGGATACCTATGGTTAAAATTAAAAAAAAAATGATTAGAACACTATTATAGCCAGGAGAAAACAAAGATACTTCTGTGTGTTATTCAAACTCCTCATCAAATTATAACTACTAAATACATTCTAAGTTTATGATTTAGTTATAATTAAGACTCATTACATTTTTCTTAAAGTGCTTTTAGAGAAGATCAAACTCGGAGAGGTCTTTTCACAATTTCACCATATATTGTCAATTGAGTCACAACTCTTTGATATCATTTAATTGTATTTAAAAAATATATTCTTAATTATATTTAACCTAATTTTTTTTATCTAACTAATAATATTTAGGTAATTTATATTTATCAATCAATTTAAGTCTTATTATTATTGTGTTAACTTACAAAACATTTAATATATATAGTTTTTTTAATTAACTAAATTTTTTTACTTATTTTTATAATTTGATATTAATTTATTATATTATATTGAAAAGTATATATTTAATTATTACTAATTTGATTATGATTAAACTATATATATATATATATATAACAAATTGTAATTAAATTAATGCTTTTAGTTGAATAACTAGTTCACATTAGAAAGCATTATTCTATCAGTTCCATTACTAAATCTAGGCGCCTTGATGTGAAAAAAGCCTAAAATATAACTTATTATTTTAAAAAGAAAAGAAAAGAAAAGTTGTAGATAAAGTCATGAAAACGATGATATCCAATATTATTTTTTAATCTCTCATATCTTAAAATGTGTCTATGCTATATATGCTCTTTTTTCTATATCATCAAAATTTTTATTTCTAAAAAAATTCTAATAGCTATAATTGTAGAATTTAACCCATAGGATATTAGGGTTGATAGATAAAATTTGCATAAAAGTCGTCTAGGATTATTCACTTCCACAGTTCCACCACATCAAATAACAATTGAATTTCTAATACCTTCAAATTTAAATTTTAAAATAACATATCAGTTCCATTAATTTAATTGATTTATTAGTACGTACTATCTTATGTCAATTCCAATAATTTTAGTAATATATGGAATTTTTTGCCAATTTATATTTTTTATAAAAAGGTCTATGAAAATTTTAATATTTGAAAGCCCCAGCAAATTTACCCTGTCAATCGAACATCTTAATTCTTAATCCCAATTTCTTACTCCATCAATCCCAAATCGGGATAAGAAAAACAGCAGAATGAAGGATACATTGATAGCAACCGGATTCCAAGAAAAATTAAGCCTAGGACCATCCAAAATTAAGAATTATATATACTATAGGAATACCCCCTTCATCAATCTCAGCCATACTCATGCATTGTACCCTTCGAAATGGGACTAGGAAATTGAGAAGGATTGTTATCACCTAAGCCCATAAAAAGATAAATTATGGTGTTCAATGAATGAGTAAAGTATTAAATTGTATTTAGTTTCTATCAAATATAAATATATATGGTGTGATTCACATTTTGTAAACTGATTTTTTTTTAATAAAAATCAAACATACACACAATAAACTAATGGAGCTAACTCAAGATGGTACCGTATCATCTCAATTATAGTATATTGGAGAAACCGCGCGCTTGTTTTTGTATGCATTGTGTTACGGTCTAAACCTAAGGCCCAATAGCCAATATAACCCACATATCCTTAAATATATATAATAATATTTGTACATAATATAATCATATTTGCAATTATATCTGTGATCTCCCACAATATATTAAATATTGTATATATGATTATATGATTATATATGCATATTTACTCCTTTTATACAAAGGCCCACTTACCATATTTATATAGGAAAACCCCTATATATACGGGTAACTGACAGATCATCAGGTACACGCAATCTTACCCAGTCAATCACTTTGACTGTTATTACCCTTTTCTGATTTAGGCGTTGGAGTCCCTTCGCAGGTATACCCTAAATCGGATCTCGCACTGTCAACCCGGATCCAGATCCGACTCTAACCTGCTGACTCAGACCCAGTCCGACCAGAACACATTGTATGTGCTATGAATTTTCACACCACATATCTGTTGTAATTACATTAGTTTGAAATTGAAGATTAATTGAAATTAATGTTTAAGTTGTGGCCAAATAAAGTGGATATGTATGTGGTATAGGGCTATAGCTTAGCCACTTGGTTATTGTTTCTTCATTCTGTGGATGATTACTGTTGTATTGTATCATTAGTCATGCGCAATTTGTAAGAGGGACAAGGCAGGCCTACCAAGTTGGTGATCACTGGACTCGTCCCATGTGATACATACGGACACTGTCAATTGTCTTACTCTTCCAAAGAAGAAAAACATTGTCTACTGTCTTATCTGAAAATGATCTTAGTCTCACCAATGTCGGCTTTTCTCCCTCCATTCATGAATGCCTTGCATCTTCCTTGATTAATTAATCAAATCTCCTATGTATATATGCAATCTAACTCGAGGGGAAAAAAACAATCACAACAAACAAAACCCACCATTATATGCGTGACAAACCAATAGTGCTTGCTATTTATATATTGAACTAAATCAAACTTGCCAATTGAATGATTGCTACTACTTCTCAAATAATGCATGAACTTGTAAACTTTAATTGAGTTAATTAACTACTCCTACAGTAAAAATTACATATTTAAAAATATATACTTAATGCTCTTTTTCCCACTCCAAATCAAGGGTTAGAATAGCATGAAGTTCCAAGTGCTTTTAATTAATCAATTAATTGATTTCCACAAGGGCCCTTACCATAATAGAGGTTATTGACAGGTGACGTGTAGAAATATAAAACGTTCAATTAATCAATAAAAGATGGGGAAATGAAATAGTTGATATATATATATGAAGGCCAAAAATGTTGGCAGGTGCATAACACTAATGTTTCACTTAAGCTCTTGACATTGTAAATGTAGGGATTGACAAGGTGAGGTACGGTGCTTAAGAGTGGTTCTAGGCCCGACACATGGCCCCGCACCAATGTTGCAGCCTTGAAGGTGTTATCTTGTCTGCATATTCCAGCACAGATCCAATGGCCCAACTCAAAATTTTATAAACATTTTCACTCAAAACTTAGCAAGCCATCGGCATGAATCATGGATGTCATTATCTAAGTGAGTGATGACATTTTCAACTGGTATCAATTAGTGAAAATTGCAAGGACTTGCACATGAAAATCAAGGGAAAGAAAATGAAGACTCTGCATCATCAATAGCCATTATTTGAACTCTGCCTAATTGTTTTAGTGTCTGTTTGGTTTTCCAGTTAGGAACTATCAGAATCAATTTTTTGAAATTGACTTTGAATCACTTCCATTCAACGTGTTTAGTAAATCGTGCATCATTCATTTCTTGCCATTGATTTTATAAATATATCAAAATTGATTCTACTCAACTATAAACGAAACCGACCCTCCATATATATAAGCATGTATTAGCTGATTTCAAAACGGAATATATAATCCTTTGGTTAAATTTGTTTATTCTTAATAGAATTCAAAGACAGAGACAGAGTTCTTATTGGGAGTTTCTCACATGTGACAGAAAGGGTTGAGGAGATAAAAACCTTAGCCTTTTAGGGACAAACCCTATCACTAACTAATATGCATGGAACAGTTGGGGAACAATATTAATATAATAGATATATAGGAAGATGAAAGGAAAACTGAGACTGAGACGGCCCAAATACAAGTATACAGTATAGGTTGACATTCATTCATATGGAAATTAAGGATTTCTGGTTCTCTAAGTTTAAACCTTTCCACAAAAGCAGAGATAGCCATCAATTTCAAGCCAGACAACAATGATGTTGACCATTAAGCTTATGTACAAATTACCACTGTGGCCTATGGATACGTACCCCAATAATCTCAGTGCACATGATAGTTAAACTAGGTAGCTAGAAGCTGCCATTCTGAGTCTATATATAGGAGCTAAATTAATGAGCATATGCAAAGGTATCTTCAAATAAAAAGAAAAAATTATAGAACAGAGGTCTAATATGGCTGCTGTACAAAACAAACGCATTCTATTTGTGGTTTTCGTCTTCCTATGCTTCTTCTCCATCCAAACTAGAGGTACTTTAATTTCTTGTCTCAAAAATATTCATAGCTCATAGATTAATTTCAGAATATTCCCATTTTTTCAGTTTCTAATTCTCTGTTTCGTTAATTTGTTTTTACATCTTTTGCATATGCAGCACGAATATTGAAAGAAAGAAATAACCAAACTAGTGGAGATGCCAACACAGCTCAACATAAGGAAGCGCATGCTGATCTATTTAAGCCTAAAGAAGAAGAGGGTAACGTTAGCAGTGAAGTTTTCTCAATGGATTACACTCCAGCCTCAAGGAAACCACCGATTCACAATTAAATAGTTCGCAGTTTTTTTTTTTTTATTTATCTATATAGAATAGGAAAATTGTGCTGATATTCAAGAATATGCTATGCTATTTAAAAACAATGTTATTATCCACACATGCATCTAGAGTAAGAGGTGTAAAAAGTGTATGATTTTTTTGCTAGAGTGAAGCCTTCCATATAGCCATTGCAATTTTAATTTTGTCTTCTATCCATATGTTAATTTATGATATATAACACAACACGCGCGAGCTGAAGTGTTTTTTCTGTACGTGAATAACCTTCACATGTATATGTAGTCTTCAATTTCAATACATAATGAACTTTTATCGTTTTGGTATTGGATAAAACGTAGTCTCAGAGAAGTTATTTTGAAACATAGAGATTCAAGGTTATTTTTTTAATTATATAAAAGTACCTCTTGGTGGCACACGCATGGCTGCTTGTGGTGAAGAGGCTAAACAATATGTATAATCTGAAGCAGTACAGTGTTAGTGTTGAGTATATATAACAGGTTGACGATTAAAAAATAATAATAATAATAATAATTTTTTTTATTAAAATATATATACTCGATCGCCATAAGCTGCGTTTATTTTCTTTTATTATTCCATGAGATGCAAGCCTCCACTTTTTAGTTATGATTTTTATCTCCTACTTTTTGCAAACTTATTAATTTAATTTGTGTTAAATTCAATTCCAGAATGATAAATGTTTATTAGGAATAGGACTATATGTAAACATTGATTTTGAGATTTCTCAAACTTTTCTGCAATTATCTCGTATTAAACATGTGAAATTTTACTGTGGAAGGTGACATCACTGTTGCGTTATATTGCTAAAAACTTTAGATTCTATATCATTGAAAAAACATGTCTTTTGGAGTTTTTATTTTTTTAATAATTCTATAGAATAAGATCTCAAAATATCTCAAAGTTGGAGACAGACTTCAGCAGCAGGTTGTATTTGGCCTTGGCTATAAGCCATACAGAGTACGAACATTCGTTCGTTTTGTGTTGCTAGAGAGTCCAAACACTTCAAGACCACTTCCTCTCAAGCTTCCTTCTCATTCTAAGTGTGTTTAGATTTGAATTTGTATTACTTTGAATCAACTTGATTTTAATTAAATTGATTTATACTTGAAAATATTTACATGAATAAAAGTCACTTTTAGATATAGAGCTGATCTGTTATAGAATGTTATTAAAAATTACTTTCTTTGAAAATAATCATTTTAAAATTTTCTTAAAGATGGTTGTCACAAATTTTCATAAAACAGATAGAATTTGAAAATAATCATATTTTTTATTATTTTGAGAAGTATCTTTGAGTAGTTTTTGATAAAACAAATTATAATTATCTTTTAAAATAAAAAATATAAGAATAATAATCAATGTACACTTCATTCTAGAGATGGATAGAGGTGGAGAAAGATTGGAGATAGGGGTGGGAACAGGTTAGATCGCTCGTCAGGGGCCTATTACCCGGCCTACATCAGACTCAGGTCAGGCCAGGCAAATTTATTAAATAGATTAGGTCAAGGCTTTTTCAAAAGTCTATATAGCAAAACAGACTAGGCTTCAGGTCATCGAAAAAGCCTCTTGAGCCTATCAGGTCAGTCTATTTAACTAAATATAAATAAAAATCTTATATTTTTATATTGCTATTATTATTATAAAAAAATTTATTACTTTTCCTTATAGTTATATATTTATTAGCTTGTATAAACATTTAAGTATGTTAAAAACTTGAGCCTATAATTAAGTCTATTTATATATATATGTGTGTGTGTGCTTATGATATATTCAAGTATTTTACTATAAAACAGGTTTTCAGACCATGTGAGACTTTAAATAGGTCAGACTCAAACCATAAAATAAAGCATATATCAGGTAAACAGGTTACGCTCAGGCCATGGATTTAATGTGCACATCAGACTCAGACCTTGAAAAGCCTAACTCGGTTCTACCTATTCCCAGAAAGATGGAAAAAAGAGAAAGTGGGAAATGTAATAAATTAAATGATGTGATATAACCGGAATAGAGAGATAAAAAGAAAAATCGGGTGGAGAATTAGTTATAATTAATATAATGATCCTTTATATAATTAAAATTAATGAAAAACAATTTCTATTTTACATAAAACCTCTAAAAAATAAATTATTTTTTATATAATCTTTAAATCACTTTTTTCTAAAGGCTTATACAAATAGGTTTATATATAATATTAAATTATGAGGATATTTTTGTCAACATATATCAAACGTGGTTTTCTATCAAAAATATAAAAACAACAAAATATTACTTTGTATTTGTGTAACAAAATCATGATTTTGATACAAAATCAATTTTGGTTTTAAAACTGTACGTCAAATATCTTGTCGCGAATTCAAATCTCATTTACATCTTCAAGTGTAGTTTTAAACACTTTCAATGCCCATCCTTTGTAAACACAACTTAATCTCCAAAATTATGTCAAGTGAATGTAAATGTGATTTAGAGTATGTTTGGTAAAATTAGCTAAAAAGCTGACTGAAAGTTTAAAACTAGCTGAAAGCTTAAAAGTTAGTTGAAAATCGAAAAGTTATTGAATATATTTGGTAAAACTAGCTGAAAATGGTAAAATGACATATAAAGACATCATTAATTATTAAATAATGATAAGTGAGGGTGGTTGAGGGATAAACTTGTAATTATTTTCAGCTGGAGTTTTTTTTAAAAAAAAACTACCTAAAGTACCTTTTCAAGAAAAACTAGTAGCTACTCAAAAAAGTATCTTACCAAACACAGCTGAAATGGTTTCAGCTACTAATTTTAGCTTTCAGCTAGCTAAAATGGCTTACCAAACACACTGTTTGGTAAAACTAGCTGAAAGCTGAAAGTTGAAAAGCTAGTTGAAAGCTGAAAAGCTAGTTGAAAGTGTTTGGTAAAACTAGCTGATCAACTAGCTGAAAGTTGTAAAATGACAAATAAAGGCATCACTAATTATTGGATCAAATCTTAATATTTTGTTATTACATATTTTCAAATAATTATAAATTTATATATTTAGTTTATTTAAAAGTATTTATAAGGCATCGCTAATTATTGGATCAAATCTTAATATTTTATTATTACATATTTTCAAATAATTATAAATTTATATATTTTAATTTATTTAAAATTATTTATAGGCATCACTAATTATTAGATCAAATTTTAATATTTTGTTATTACATATTTTTAAATAATTATAAATTTATATATTTTAATTTATTTAGTAATTTATGATTCATGTAAATAATATTTTAGTATTAATTTATTAAAATGTAAATAATATGTGATTCATGTAAATCTTAATATTTTATTGGTTCACTATTCCTTTTATCATTCGTTTCGTAATTTATGATTCATGTAAATAATATGTTAGTGTTTTATCGTGATTGTAACAAGTGTAATATTAAAACAATAGGTATAGTAATCCATAACAATATAAAAATAAGTGCAACATTCAAGAATTAAAATAAGAAGTGTAACATTAAAACAATAATCCAAAAAAGTTGTAATTTATAACACTATAAAAATACATATATCATCTAGCATTCCATAATAAATTAATCAGCAATATTGTTGGGAATCACTTTCATCCCAGTAGATCTTACTTCCATGTTTTCATTGGTTGTGTCTCCATCACGAATATCAGCAAGTTCATCACGAGGAATGTAACTTGGATGTTGCTCAAGCATAAATATCGTGTCATCCTCTGAATTGATTCGTATATAATTATGCAATGCAAACGCAGCCATTATAACATCAATCTGGGTTTTCACACTGTATATGGCATTCTACTAAAAGTATCTTTCATCTTTTCTTTAACACTCCAAATGATCTTTCAATGCAACTTCGAAGAGATGAATGTGCACGATTAAAAGTTTCTTGAGCATTGGTCGGAGCGTCGTACTCAAATTGAGATTGATGGTACCTTATCTTTATAAGGCACTAAACATCCTTTTTTATCTGGATATCCTTTGTCCACCAAATAATATCTACCTATAAGAAAGAAGAAACAATATGATTAATTTACATAAAACTTTAATAGCATGAAGAAAAACGCGTGGTGTGTTAATAAAATTGATACTTTGGTGTCAAATTCAAGCAAAGCATTAGAGATAATGCATTCAGAAGGTAGTGTGAGTAAAGATAATGGTGCCAGTTCTAAATTGCAACAAGAAAATTGTAAATAAAATTATCTTGTGGCGGTTTAGGAAAATTCAATTCTGGTGTGTTAATAGCATGAAGAAAAACGCGTGCGTCGTGTGCAGATCCTTCTCATCCAACTGATACAAATGTGAAACACATGTCAAAGTCACAAGTAGCGATTACATTGAAGGTAGGGATTCCTTTTCTCCCCCATTTGATTTGCCTCAAGAATACATGCAGTTATATGGGTGCCATCAATACATCCAATACAATCCTGTCATGACATTAAATAACAGTCCACTAAGAATCGTGGAAAAATAAATAATTTATTTTAATATTTACTTTGAAATAGGGCATTTATTTTAATATTTACCTTGAAATAGGGCATGTATCTATCATCATTAGCAATATGAGAGGGTATAAATTTAAACCTCGAATCTTTTGGTCTTACGATGTCATGTGCAAGACCCATGTATCCTCATCTCCTACCATAGATGACTTCCAAAACTTCATGAAAGCGCTCTCCAACATCCTGTTAGAAGCACCCATGGCAAGTGTGATAACAAATATACCTATTTTCTCTACAACCGTCGTTTTCTTACTTGGTTGTAATCCATATCTTGATTGGAGATCTTCACACAATTGTGTAAATAAACTTGGCTCCATCCTAAAAGCATTCACACACCAAGTAGGATGCCCATTTAATATCTCATACATCCATTTTTCTCCTGTTTGGTGTGAAGTCATGCATGGTTCTTTATAAATATATTTATAATAATACGTGGCTATAGCGCCTCTTGCACATGATGAAATATTTGAATAAAACGCAAGCATTCTTCTCTTCTTTTCTCTCTCAATATCCATGATGTACCTAAGAGTAAAAATACATAATTAAACAATTCATAAAAAAAGCAAAATACATGGTTCAAATTAACCTCATAATGCATAAAAATAATATTCATAGAAGTTACAAATAAGTGTCCACCAATGTCACTATGGACTTCAAAAATTAAAACAAGCAAATAAAGTAAGCATTCATTTCTCTTTAACATGCGTATACATCAACCAAGCTTTCCTATAACATCAGTCTCTAAGTTTAGAAATATATGTCGCCTTACTTCATTCTCAATGAAAGAAAGTGCAAAGCCCCATAACTCACTACCATCTTTCAGAACAAAGTCATTAACCATACGATTGATAACTATCATTGCTGCCACAACAGTAGAACTGGCACCATTATCTTTACTCACACTACCTTCTAAATGCATTATTTCCAGTGCTTTGCTTGAATTTGACACCAAAATATCAATTTGACTACTTAGCTTTGCTGCCCCCACCTAATTGTCTCCTTTTACGTTTCCCTTTAGCTGGGTTTGTTTGACATGTTTTGAGTTTGTGTATGTACGCTAGTATGATCACCTTGGTTAGGCACTTGGGCACCCCCAACCCCTTGGCTAGGCACAGTATCGCCGACCTCTTGTATGAAATCAGAGAAAAAGGCTTGCTCATCATGTAATAAACTATCTAGAAGCATATCGATTATACTTAGAATAAACATGATCTCTACAGATCTTAAAATGATGATTGTCTTCCCCACCATTTTCATTATCTCCTTCATCAACATTCACATTCTCATGTTCCCTTTGTCGAGCATAATTAGGATCCATGGAAGGTGCAACTACATTTTCCCCAGTTGCATAGGTATCCTCAAATAATTCCTTCCAAATTTCCTCAAGTACTAGATCTACTCCTCTGTAACGGAACTTCGCTGCCTTTGGTTCCTCCTACAAAAAAAAAACAGTATGATATAACACCATATAGTAAATAACTATCATATTAAACTACTTCTAACAATTAAAGAAACAAACTAATCTTAAGCTTTCTCTCCCACCACTCATTCGAAGCTGAAAGCTTTCCAGTAGCAGCATCCCACCCTACCCCAGTTTCATTAAACTTCAAAAACTTCCAAACGCGCCAATCTTTCTTCATAAATTCATACTTATTCCTCAAAGAATTGCATTTACAGTTTCGCTTGATGATAGCTTCAAAATCTTGGTTGATGTCCTTTCATGTAATAAACTATCCATACGAGAAACATATCGATTATACTCAGAATAAACATGATCTCTACCGTTCTTAAAATGATGATTGTCTTCCCCACCATTTTCATTATCTCCTTCATCAACATTCACATTCTCACGTTCCTTTTTTCCAGCATAATTAGGATCCATGGAAAGTGTTGTTGGATATTGTGTCTATTTCAAAAGTTTTTAAAGAGTCAAGTACCAGATTGCCTAAGTGAGGAATAATAAAATTTAGTTACTTATTTAATTTATAACTTTAATTGTGGACTAAACATTTTTGTTTTAAATCTAATTAATTATTATTATACCGTTACTATAATTATGATACTGTTACAAATGTAGAGTAATTAGTTTTAACGTTATTATATTAATGTTTTGTTATAGCAATATTTTATAAAAGGATGGTGAAAAAGTTTCTGGGTTACAGAGTTGTTCTTGCCTCCACTCTCTTCGTCTCTATCACCACACTTATCTGAGGTTATCCCTGGGTTGAGCAATTGATAATTTCTTGCAGTTCTGATGCCTCGGAAATTTTCGGGAAGAGCTTGTTATATCCTGGGGGATTTTCGCTCCGAGCGAATAAATCCTTGAGGACAGTGTGACTCCACACGTCTCAGGCTATGTGTTGATATTATTAGCTCATGTTATTCCTACAATCTCATATTTGCTCATATGTGTTGACTCTTTTTTTTATAATTGAAATTTTATTTGCTCATATTTTTCCTACAATTGTTAATTTTAATTTTTAATTTTTATAAATTTTCTTAGTGAAATTATGAGATTTTAAACATCAAATGTGGGGTTGTTTTTCCTTGTGAAGTTATTGTGTGTTTTCGAAATATTAAAGGAAGATAATGTTTGTTTCTTATATATTGATATATGAAATGATATAATTGTCTGTTGTGAACATTATTATGAGTTATATATATTAGAGGCATGAGCTAGACAAGCTACAATTTTGGGGGTTAATTTCATAAGGAAGTGTGGTAATATTTTATTATCACAAGAATATTATATTAAGGAACTTCTTATGAAGTTTGATTACTTGGTAGTAATCTTTTGAGTATCCCTTATGAAATAAACCTTTAAAGGAAAAAATAGAGATATTTTATTGTTCAATTTGAGTAAGCCCAAACTATTGGGAGTGTATTACATTTGATGAGTTTATAAGTAAAAATGTTTATTATGTTTGTAAACCGAAGAATGATTTTTTTGAGGTACCATGAATTATGATATTGTATATAATGGATTTTCCACTATATTATAATGATATAGTGATGATACTTGTATTTAACTTAGATGAGAATAAATTCACAAGTGAATTTAATTTTATCCTCAATGGTGGAGATGTCGCTTGATAGTCCAAGTAGACCTGTATAAGTCTCATCTATAATGGTGGCCAAGTTTATTCTCAACTTGGTAAGATGTGAGAATGGTTGGCTAAGAAATCTCTTAGCATATATTTCTTTGTGGAAGGAACATGAGTCTTCCATATCTATACATTGTGACTGCTATATGGAAATAGCAAGAGTAAATTCAATTTATAATTGAAAATTGGGACGTATACGTATACATTATATTTCTTAAAGTAGCTACTAAAATGTGTGGTAAAAAATAAATTTGATCGATCTATCACAAAGCAATAAGCTAGTGATAAAACATCGAGGGGAATGTGACTTATAAGCCAATTTGAAATTAACAGTGATGGTAACCCAACCTTTGTGATTGGAGATCCCATGAAGAAGGTTCAATGGGTAAGAACAAGTCATTTGTTAGTTCTCCTAGCACTATTTATTTTGTCCCTTCCTATGGTGTAGAGGTGCTAGACTGCATTTTGGAGAGGATAAGCTTATAAGGCTTTTAATGAATTTCATATCCCTTATGGGTGGTGTACGAAGTGCAGCATACACTTGATGAAATCACCTATATGAGTGTCAAGTGGGGTCGCTTGCATGGGATTGTGGTGTAATCTCTAGAGCACTCATGAATACCAGGCGCGTGCATGGCCTATTGGCGCAAAACAGTGTTAACAACAAGAATTATGGGGGTGTGATGTGATTGGTAGACCTCTAACTTACACCAAAGTGTTTTGGTTCAAAGAGTTTGCTCTACCAACTCACTTGTATGTTATGTGCTATCAGTCTATGTCTGGTTAAAGTCTAAATGACACCAGATTCGACGCATTTATGCCCATGACGTTAACCCAGGAAGAATTGTTTTTCAAATTTCATAAATATATTTTCTTAATAAACTTTTGAAATATGTGGGCGATTGTTGGATATTTTGTGTCTATTTCAAAAGTTTTTAAAGAGTCAAGTACCAAATTGCCTAAGTGAGGAATAATAAAATTTAGTTACAGATTTAATTTATAACTTTAATTGTGGGTTGACGTTTTGGTTTTAAATCTAATTAATTATCATTATATCGTTACTATAATTATGGTACTATTACAAATGTAGATTAATTAGTTTTAACGTTATTATATTAATGATTTGTTATAGCAATATTTTATAAAGGGATAGTGGAAAAGTTTCTGGGTTACAGAGTTGATCTTGCCTCCATTCTCTTCATCTCTATCACCACACTTATCTGAGGTTATCCCTGGGTTGAGCAATTGATAATTTCTTACAGTTTTGATGCCTCAGAAATTTCTGGGAAGAGCCTGTTATATCATGGGGGATTTTCGCTCCGAGCGAATAAATCCTTGAGGACAGTGTGATTTCACACGTCTCAGGCTATGTGTTGATATTATTTGCTCATATTATTCCTACAGGTGCAACTACATTTTCTCCAGTTGCATAGATATCATCAAATAATTCCTTCCACATTTCCTCAAGTACCGGATCTACTCCACTGTAACGGAACTTCGCTGCCTTTGGTTCCTCCTATTAAAAAAACAGTATGATTAATCGTTAAGTATAACACCATATAGTAAATAACTATCATATTAAACTACTTCTAACAATTAAAGAAACAAACTAACCTTAAGCTTTCTCTCCCACTACTCATTTGAAACTGAAAGCTTTCCAGTAGCAGCATCCCACCCTACCCCAGTTTCATTAAACTTCAGAAACTTCCAAAGGCGCCAATCTTTCTTCATAAATTCAAACTTATTCCTCAAAGAATTGCATTTACAGTTTCGCTTGATGATAGCTTCAAAATCTTGATTGATGTCATTCCATTTAAATGCTACACGACCATTCTTCCCAATGAACTTGACACAAAGCTCACAGAAAATCTTATAATACTCATCTGTCCATTTAAAATTGACTCCTCCCTCCATATTATCATTGTTTGATTCCATCTTAAATATTTTCCAAAATAAATTAATTAGATTATAAAATAGCACATAAGTTATAGAAGAATGCAATGGAATGAGTGAAATATTGCTGAATATTTCTATAAAAGTTTTTTAAATGGACTATATTAATTACTAGGCAAGTTGGAGTGTAAGGATTGAATGAGAAAATGTCATGAAAGAATAGAGAAGCCATGACAAAAACTGTGGCCATACAATTTTAAAAGTTGAGTTGTTGTAGTCAAAATAAAAGCCGCAAAATTAAACCGGGCCTTGAAAGAAATTCATTGTCTAAATATAGAGCAGAAAGCAAGATTTGTTGAACAACACTTTTGCCTACACGCATATTGCTTAAAACTAGTGGGTTCATCAGGGGCCAACATATTGGAAACCAATACAACCTACATGCATTCAACAATAGCAGAAAATATTCAACTGCGAAACATTACAACAAACAAAATAGAATGATTTCGCAGAGCCTCATCATCCACCAATAATAGCAGAAAATTATATTATAAATTTCTAATAAACCAGAAAAACACAGATGAAATTAAGCTACAAGAGCAAACACTATAAACTAGAAACTACGAAACGGGACCAAAGTGAGGCAAATTAACAAGAACCTGTGTGTAGGAGACGATTGGAGTAGGAAGTTGAATGGAGAGAATGAGAGCTGTCAGAGACGAGAAAAACCCTCTCAGCAATGGTTGGGTGTGAGAAGAATGTGAAGTGAAAGAGAGAGAGGGAAGGGGGATAGTAACCGAGCGAGAGAAAAGGGAGTGGGATATTAATGAGGGGTAAATTTGTAAAAAAAAATCAGCTGGCAGCTGAAAATATGAGCTTTTTTGGAAAAGTTAATTCAAGTAGCTTTTCTAAAAAAGCATGTAGCTACCCAAAAAAACCTACCTTAAACTACCTTCTCAAACAAACTTTTTTGTTTTCAGCAACTATCTTCAACTTTCAGCTACCTTAATCGTGCAAATCTATTTGGTAGTTCCGAATCAAAATTGATTTGGTCTCTAGTCTCACATTCATCATATACGGTCAATACGTATAAATCTTTTAACATTAATATTATTATAATCCTTGACAATAGCATTAAAAACTTATTTATTATTAATTACACTTGTAAAATAATTTATAAAAAGAATTATTTTAATGTCCTCTTTTAGAAATAAATTCAAAAAATTTAAAAGTATGTGCACCTCATAAAACAAATACTTAGAGGAGTATTTGAAACTCCAAGTGTCAAACCCATAAAGATAAGGTAAGCACTGTTTACAAATTCTTATGTTTGTTGGGTTATCAATCAAGGAAACTAAATACACTGAGAAAAAAATAACAAAAAAATCACAACAATAAACAAAAATAATGATGTCAATTCTAAGGTTTTTAGACTTCACTTATGCTCTTTATAGTACTTCTTTCGTTGGAATAAAAAGAATCTTAATCCTTAATAATCATTCACTCCCTCTAATTTTATGATTACACTCATGGTTAAGTCTACAACATAATATGGTCAACGATAATATGTATTAATCATATGGAAGCTAATATCATTCTCAAGCTAATTGGATTAGAATAAAAGAAACTATAAATTGGTTCATCTATAATTCCTAATCGTGGTTACTTTATAATTTTATTAATTAATTTGCATACAATTATCTAACTAACATTGCCTCTTAAGAATGACCAAAATAATAAAGCAACACATTATTCAAGATAAAGCAATATAGTATTATTTCCAACTAAAGAGTATTCATATTAAATATAGGATCCGCCCTTACCCTTAGCCGAGATATCTAACAACTTATAGATAAAAGAATCCAAACAAAGCATCAATCGATCTAAAAACAAGTGCCATGATACAAGAGAGGTAAAAAAAATATATACTAATAGTCAAATTCAACTCCACCTTAAAGATGATCTCATGCACCACAACACAAATTACTTTTAGTGGCATTTATTTTATCTTTTAGCGGCTATATAAATAGCCACAAAAACATTTACCGGCAATTAATTATTAACCGGCTTATTTGGGATCGGTAAAAGTATTCTCGGCCATTATAGCGAGTGCTGGTAAAGGTCCAATTAATTGCCGGCAAAAGTCGTAACTTATAGTGGCAATTGTTATTGGCAATTTTTATGGCCATTGATATGGTGGACCATGACATGAAATATGTGGAAATAGCTATGGTGGATTTCATAGCTAATCCCTAGCTAGTAGCATTGACTATGAAAGTTTTCATAGCTAATACGTACATAGCTAAAGAAGGGAAAAACAGTTGAAAAAAAAAGTATAGGATATAAAAATAAAACACTCATTGGCATCTATAAAAGACTAAGACTATTAGAAAATGACATAATGTACAAATCTACTAAAAGAGGCTTGCTGCAACTTTAAAACTTGATACATATTGTTATTGTTGTGCACGAAGATTAGAGAATGATTATACATAAACAAATGGGTAAAGAACTTATGTGACAATGATAAATATAAAAGACCAATTTAATTTCATTTTTCATTGTCTGATAAAAAAAATTTGGTGTTGAACTGCAAACAATTAATTTCCAAAGAATATAAATCAATTTAGGATTACCATTTCAAACTTGATCTTTAACTTCTAAGGGGTGTCAATTACAAGCTTGCCTGCCAATATTCATATTTCCAAGCCAATTAGTATGCCTCTGATAAAAGAGCGCATAACAACCTTAGAAACTAAGTTTATAATTTAGAACTATTATAAAATAAATATCTACATGTGTGGACAAGATCAACGAGACAGAGAGAGATAACTTACGCTTTTTTTTTAAATCCAAAATCATGAGGAATTACAATGTAGAATTCTCTGCAAAAAGCCAATTATAAAATATAGTAAACCAAGCCAAAAGTCTCAACCACAACACAAATGACAAAAGAAGAATTATAATATAGCTAGGTAAAGCATACACACAGATCTTCAAAAGTAAATATTAAACTGCAAGTACTTCAACAAAAAAAAAGTAGAGCACCACACATTGAGGAAAATAAAAAAGACAACCAAATTTCTTACCCACTTAATTGTTCTAAAGCTTTCCTATCAGATTTATCAATCACATCGGCAAGTTTTTTGAGAACATAGGTGGAGTAATCAATTAAAATACAATGTTTAGTGGGCAAAAAACCCATTAAATTAAAAAATGAAAAGAAGAAAAAACTCTTAAACCCCTCTGAGAAAACAAGGAACAAAGGAACAATAATACAATATTAATAAGACATAAGAGATACACCTTTAAGTCTCTATAACAAACAGCTCTAATATTGTGACAGCAATCCACAACACATCTAAGGCATTAGGATATAATATTAATAAAACATTGTACATAGCTTGAGAAATCAAATCCAGGAGAAGAATCTTACCAAATCATGCAAAAAAAAAGTCCCAAGGTTGACCAGTTCACATGTTCCCAGCAGTTAGTCTTCACCAGTAGTCTTCATCAATAATCATGCAAGAAATTTTTCAAGAGTTCATTACCAAAATTTAGTAATAAATCCATGAACGTATTTCTCCATTTTGATCAACAGCATTAATCATTTCCTGACATTGCACAAAGTCTCTTTCCAAACCCAAACAGCATAATACCCTATGCAACTCAACAACATCTATAAACCCATCTTTGTTTTCATCACAAAATATAAGGTTCATGAAATGTAGTAAATAATTAAAATATAAGGTTTTGATCCATTTCCCTCACACCTTGCATAGGTAGCTAGATTAACAAATAATTAAAAAATATATCTCAGTCATGAGCTTACATGTAATATATCTTTCGTCCTCGTCCAGACATGATATCCTTTCCTCTTCGAGAATGTAGCCTAGCTTCCAAAACATGTATTAATGTGCACCTAAATATATCTCAGTTCATTCAGCTGTTCAAACCAATATAAGATGTTACTCCATTTGACAATGCCAACCGGAAGAATTCAATTCAAGGCATATTGAAGGAGAATTCATCTTTCAATTGCTATTATAGGGTCTTACATCTTGAATTCTGGATGAGAGATAAAGAAGAAAAAGATAACAAAAATAGGAAGAAACTAGAGGTATGACAGAGGGCAGGGATTCATTAAAAAATTAAACTTATTAGGTAGCAGAAACAGTAGAGAAAGTTAAGCTAGAATGTGTTTCTGGCCATAAGAAAATAGACATTACCTTCCGTGATGCATCAATGTTTCTCGAAGGTGGCTAGAGGAAAAGAGCAGAGGTTGTAGCTGGGTTAGAGCGCCGCTGAAGTGTGGATTGAGATGCTGTAGATTCGACCGAGCAGAGGCAGGAGCATTGCGGGGAAGACCGATCTGAGCGGAAAAGGAGGCTGGAGACGGTTGAGGTGGTTACAGCGAACGACGACACTCACAATGGCGCGGTGGAGAAGAGACAGAGCCGTTCGCAATGGCACGGTGGCTGCGGTGACCTGCTGGATGACCTTGGTGGTGCGGCATTTCAGATCAAAAATTAAAAGAGAAATTTGATCATATTCTTAAATTTATAGAACTAAGAAGAGAGAAATTTGAAAAGAGAGAGAAGGAATGAGGAAAAGGACCAAAAACGTGACCACCGCTGCGACATTTCAGATCTACAGCGGAAAGGCCATCGTCGCCGCTTAATGCATGTCACGCCGGGCAGATCTCAACGCAAGCCGGAACCATCATGGTCGCCCTTTGCTTGCGCAACCCTCTGTCCCCGAATCCATTCAAGCGAACAACAACCTTCTTCCCCCTATCTCTGTTGAATCGGTGCCACCACACCTGGTTATCTCCGGCGCCGCTCACGCAACTACAGCCAAGGGAGCCTCCTTACTGCGCTGTGGCTAGCCTCGTTCGGCCGCATGTAGCACACATTGAGAATGAATCGCGAATGAACAGATTCAGCAAGCAATGGAATCACGAACGAACACAAATATTGAAGCCAACAAAGTCAGCAAACAAATCTGAAGTGAAATCCGAAGCGGACAAACTTGATGATGATTGAATTGGAGAAAAATCATTCAGGATTCTACCAATTCAAAGAGGAATTAGGGTTTTTTTCTCATGATATAAGAAAAGGTTTTAGTTAAAATGTGGGAATGCAACCAATTTTGTTCAAATATATTTGAAATAATCCGGGATATATGTCTAGTTTTTATTTAATTGCCCTCATTTTAGTGTCCATTCACATCAATTGCCAGTATAAAATGATTTATCACCGGCTAATATTTATTAGCTGCAAAAACATTGGTTTAAAGGGCAAATGATCAGCAATTCCTCTATTGCCATTAAATAATGGCCACTAAAACTAAATTTTGGTGTAGTGATGCTACCAACAAGTCCTTGATCTCATTGCCACAACGTCTCTCCTTCGAAATTAGGATTTTGTTAATTTGTGTTAAGGTGGTAATGCTTCACGATGCCATAGATTATGTGAGTGAAAGGTATAAAAAAAATTAAACGAATAGACTTGTCTTGTGTCTTCTTTGCGACAATGCAATTTATACACAAGTTTCAAGTTTGGAAGGGTGTATGATTGTACGTCTTGAGTTATGTGGTTGTAGACTTGGGTGGGTAACTTTTCATGCATAAAGTAATGAAAAATGAGTAAAAATTCATATAAAACAATAAAAAAATATAGAAAATTTGCCTAAATTTCTACCCTAAATAACAATAAAGTAGTACTCTCTCCAGTCCTATTCATAAGACAATGTTTGAAACATTTCCATGATCCTATTTATAAGATATAGTGCATTAATCTAGAAGCATTTATTGTTTTTTTTCATTTTTGTCGTTATTGACCATTAAAGGTTTTAAAATGATACAATTATCATGGTAGTGGAGTTCAATTTTAAATAGGGGTAAACTTGTAATCTCATAGAATAAATTCTTGAAAATCAACGCATTAATTATTTTTCTTAATATGTGTATTTTTGTATGAATTATCTTATAAATAGGACCGGAGGAAGTAGCTTAAATGTCCACTTAAGAGGCTTAAATTTGCCTAAATTTCATCCCCACATGCCTTACCTTCATTGGAAAAGTCCCCTGCAAGAACTTGGGGGTGAGCAAAATCTCTTATCCCCTCCTTTCCCAAATGCAACTATGGGTTCCTTTGTTTCCACTCTCACTAACTCACCCAAGGAGGACACAAAAGGCACATTCTTCACTCGTTAATGCCTCTTCACTAAACTCTCTCACTCTTTGCTTTCTTTTTTTTAATCTTTTTGTTTCTTTTTTTTTTTCTTCCTTTTTTTGGCTTTTCATTGTGCCCATAACAACCGGAATTGTAAACCATTAACCCAAACTCATTGCAATTAGAGCTCAACAAAGTAATGTTAAATATCTTCTCTATTGCAACATTGACTCTCTCACTACGAAGCGATTGTTAAAACATGCGTACTAAGCATTAATGGTAGAGGAACCACCGTCATTTGTCATCGATGCTATCCTCGTCTACCAGGAGGACCAGATCCGCAATCAAAACTGAAGTGTTCGCGGATTGGATGAGATCGATTTTGAGGGAAAAATCATCTCATCCAATAATTTCGATTTTCTCATTTAATCATTCAATTGGTTTTAATTTTATTCCAAATAAAATCCAATTTTAATCGGTTTGGATTGGATTGGATTTCGGTTTCTCAAATAAACTAAAAAATGAAGTTATAAAAGCAAAATTATGATATCATTACTAGTTTCCAAAATCGTTAATCATTTATAAATATAAAGCCAGAAAGTGTTATGGTTTGCCAAATTGTGAATGTTTCTTGAACAAATAAGTTGTAACTTTAAATACTTAACTAGATATGAGAGTGGATCCAAATTCCATAGCCCATATAACAATATCTGCTTATGGTAAACCCAATATGATAAAAACATGCAATTATCTTATCATTTTCTACAACATACAAATTACATGATGGTTTTCAATCCCATGCAGGCCAGGCTCAGGCCTTGGAAAGCCTAGCTCGGCTCGGCCTATTCCCATCCCTAGTTGTGAAACACTCTCATTTCTCACCGAGTGAATTTCTATATATTTTAAATAAAAATAAAATAAAAGTAACTATGGATAGTTTTTTATAAATGTAGTTATTAAAAATTTAAAATTTAATATAAAGATAAAATAGTGTAGTGAAATGTGGAAATAAAAAAGTTGGTATCCCTTCATGATATAGTATAAATTAAACTTGAGACTTTAACTAAAAAATCCAAGATCCTTAAAAATTTTACCAACAATCCGCGATCGCAAACTAAAAGAAAACTGTTACCAAAAAAACTAAAAGAAAACTCTTTTTTTTCTTGTGAAAAAAGAAAACTCGTTGCTTACAATAGAAATGAATCGGGCCGGAATGCACAAAGACGAGGACAGGCCTAGGCTGGTTTAAAATAGTTGGGCCCATGAAAAATGTTGGTTCCTTTCTAATAAAACTCTGCCTCTTCTCCACTCTTGCACGCTTCTCTTCTAAATACTATCGATCGACGGCGTCTTCTTAGTTCATTCTTCATGAGCAAAATCATGGTATGCCTCCACATGCTGATGCTTTTCAAACTCCAGATCTCATTATTCCCACACTACTCTCACTACTGTAGTTTTGTGCATGCTTGCTCAGTTCAGCATAGTTAAAAAATAAAGGAAAAAAATCTGGAATGATATAATTTCGATTTTGATCACGAGAGTTGACGATTCTTCTGAATTCACAGGAGAACGCGGGGAATTTAGACGCATCCATAGAACAATTGCTAAATGCAGAGAAGCATGCGAGACTCGCTGGCGACGTCGCTGCCACAAGAAACGCCGTCACCGATATCTTACGACTATGCTTCGAGGCGCGTGCCTGGAAAACGCTTAATGACCAGATTGTTCTGTTGTCGAAACGACGTGGTCAGCTTAAGCAGGTAAGGGATCATTAGTTGTTTTTCATGCGGAGAAGGTACCAATCTAGGTTTTCTTTTTGTTGTTGTTTTTTTAAAATAAAATATGTGTAGGTGTATTTTGTTTGTGGTATACCTAGGTTTTAGGTTTTGTGTATTAACCAATGTATAATAGTATAGGTTTATGATTGATGGAAATACTGTTCTAAAAATCAGTGGAACTTGTGCATAATTACAGCCAAAAAAGAAGCTTAGGTTCTGTGATCTTCTCTTATTTCATTAAATGCAATGTGAAATCTGTTTTAACTTGCAATTTTGGCAAAGAAAAGTGGTTTGTACTTTTGGCAATACCTTCACATGTCAGGGAGTGGGGACCTTGTAGATTTATGTACGAGTAGACATTCTATAAAACATGTGCGTTTTACAACTTATAATTGCATTTCTTACGGTTTGTTTGGAAAACAAAATGCTTGGCTAGCATGTTGGCACACAAGTGTGTCAGTTCCCTTACCTTCAGGGTCAGTTCCCAAAGGGTAAAAATGAGGGCAAGAAATTTCTGAATCGGTTTTCAATACAATTGACCTAATAAAACCGTTTCATGGATTGTTTTAACCACGTGTTACCCCTATAAACTTATCCATGAATTTTTCACCCACATTTTTACTGTTATATCAAACTGACCACTCAAGCTTAAAGGAAAATTTTACTGCATGATTATAAGACCTATAATGTTGTATGGGACTAAGTGCTAAGTGCTAGGTGATATAAGAGTCCTGGAGATGAAAATGTTACAATAGAAGAGTAGTTACACAAAACAAGATATGATTAAAAATACAATCACTAGAGAGAAAATTGGGTTAGCTTCCATTATAGGAAAAAATGATAAGTCTTGTCTATTATGATTTGGGCATGTGTGTAGAAATCACATAAAAACACTAGTAAGTATGTTGATAAGATGAAAGATAGTCAATAGTTAGAGGTAGAAGGAGAGGCCAAACCATTGAGAGATTTAAAGGAATGGCCTATCTTTGCACCTAATACTTGGCCGAACTTTATGGCGTCATATGATCCAAGTAGCTGACCTTACCTTGTGGAAAAAAGCTTAGTTGTTGTTGTACCAAACTGACCATTGATGTAATTTTTCATTAGGAATTTACATGGCTTGCGCATTTGAGAACTCATAATTTAATTGCTTAGAGCTAAGATTTTATGCAGTTATCTTGCAAATTGTACAAATTATGCAATATGGTCCATTATTCAAAGGCCTATTTGTTGCACACAGGCTGTAACAGCAATGGTCCAGCAGGCTATGCAATATATTGATGAGACGCCAGATCTTGAAACTCGTATAGAACTCATCAAAACCTTGAACAGTGTATCAGCAGGAAAGGTGAGCATGTGGTGTTTTCACTCTTCATTCCTTTTTGTTATCTTGCAATGTACTCTATCTTATAAGATGTGTGTTTGATATTATGTATCAATTGTTAGATATATGTTGAAATTGAGAGAGCTCGATTGATCAAGAAACTTGCAAAGATTAAGGAAGAACAAGGGCTTATAGCTGAAGCTGCTGATTTGATGCAAGAAATTGCGGTTAGTGTGAACATTGAACACTGTGATTGCTTTTATTATATGCCTTTGGTTGTCTGTAACTAGTTAATGCAATTAGCTGTCAGTTCACTTATGTTATTGCTATTCTTAACAGGTGGAAACTTTTGGTGCCATGGCCAAAACTGAGAAAATTGCATTCATTCTTGAACAAGTATGAAACACTTGCTCTTTCCTTCAGTGATGGCATTAATTATAGGCCACAAACTTCTTATGTTGCAACTTACAATTTTGTTGCTGACATGGGAATCTCTTGCATAAAATTGTGCAGGTTCGTTTGTGCCTAGACCGCCAAGATTATGTTCGTGCACAAATACTCTCTAGAAAGATTAGTACAAGAGTATTTGATGCTGATGTTTCAAAGGAAAAGAAAAAGCCTAAAGAAGGTGATAATGTTGTTGAAGAAGCTCCTGCAGATATACCATCTCTACCAGAGTTGAAGAGGATCTATTATGAACTAATGATTCGGTAACTTATTCCCTACTGCCTGTTGTCTTGTTTTGCTTGTTCAATCTGCTGCCAGGGGCAGGTGTCAAAATTTGGACGTGTTTTTGTTACAAATATTGTGGCTGAACCCGATATATTTGATGTCCATTTCCATTTCATTTGATGAACACTTCATATCAAATTGATGCTCATATGGTTCTGGGTTTTGAAGTTCTTTTTAGGGGGAGGGGGCATGTTCAAGGATGTGTTTTTAAGACATGTTCATCATTAATAATAAAAAATATAGTATAGACACAATCATAATCAATCTAAGGCATAACTACTCAAAGTAAATAACAAGAAGAATCAAGGAACATAACAAAAACAATAAAAGTACAGCACCAAATCACTGCTTGATGCTGGAACAGGGGCAGGCCTGGGCGGAAAATCATGGGCTAGTGGAAAATGCGATGAGATGCTTGAACAGAGCCATTGTGGTGCGGACAGAGGAGGGACAGAAGTGTGAAGTGCAGAACATGGAGGGAAAACAAGTGAGCTTGGGTAGAAAACAACACACTGCCAGAAAATGATTGGGTTAGTCCTAAAAACAAGTGGGCTGCAGGAATTTAGATGGATTTTCTGCTGGAAGTTGGAAACAGGTGGCCAGTGGATTTTCTTCTAAGGCCATCAGCATCCTGATGCCTAAAGAAAATCTTATCTGACAAGCGCCTCCTTTTAGTACTTGGCAAGCGATGGAGCAGGAAAATACTACTGTCTTAATTCAGCAGAGGTGCTTATATAAGCACCTGTTTTTAACATTAAAAAAAAAGAAAAAAATTATTATAAAGTGTGTGATTGGTTGATAGGTAGATTGTGGGACCCATTTAAGAATTTTTTTAGAAATGTTGGGATGGAGATAAAAATGATTGAGTTGTTTAGAGTAATAAAAATAATATAATAGTATAGGAAAGTGTGAAAAATTATAAAATATTGGTTTAAGAAATTTTTGAGAGATGCTTGGATGGAGATGGCCTAAGGGAGATGGCTTTCAAAACCTAAAATGCTTCTGATGCGAAAATATTGGGAAATTACAAAAACATTCCTTAAAAATGGGTGGGGAATCTCAAAAAAGGATTGGGGCATACTGCTATTAGGGCCTTGATTAGCACCTGTGTTGTATGTGACTAAATAGAACATCGGTAGAGGCCAGAGGCTATGGCAAGATGTGCCGACACTATAGCATGTTATTAACTGATGTGGGCGAATGACTGTCATATCGTACCTAAAATATACATCTGCATGTGTTCTTTCTCCCCCTATCCTTCTTGGGATAAGGCTCCTTTGAAGTGGGCTTGTCTCTAAGGTAAGAAAGTAAGGATGTGTTCACCCTTGATTTCATTTAAATTACACTGTGATCTAAACCAACTAAAATTCAAAGGTGGATACACCATTACTTGTGCACTTCAGAGACAAACTCAAGAGCTTTTTGCACCTCTCTTGTTCTCATCTGTTCAGGTTTGTTTCACTATATTTGGGATTAGTGCTTTTCAATCTTTCTTTGGGATCTGAATTCTGTACTATAGATAAAAAGCAGATTGGAGTCTCTAGCTTTCGATGCTGTTGCCAAATGCCAAGTTTATATTTTTCATGCTGTACTTGGTTTGATGGTCTAAAAAGGAATTTACTGAAGCATTGATAGTGCCTCTTTCTAAATATCACATTGTGGAGGGAACTGAGTAGGTTTGAAGAACTTCACTTTCCATGGGACACTAATTTAAAATCCATTTGTAGATAGATAGACTTGGAGATGACAAGAATTTACTTGTTTCTTTGCCAACATTCCTATATTATAAAATATGTAAAAATCTCAAGGGATTGTTGAGGTGAGCATTTTATATGTAATAAAGTGCATGGTCTAAGGTGATTGGGTCCATACTGCAACGAGCTTCTTCATGATTACTTTATTTTTAGCATGGATTGCCATGGCGTGAGCGTGACTTTGACAGGATGGGGGAGGTGGATTTGTTGAGTTTCCTGCAAGCTGGTTTGCATACCCACTTGACCATGATATTAAAACAAGACACGAAATAAGTTACTTTAGATTGAATAATTTTTGAAGTGTAATTAATAGGAGTGTGATTAATCTGAACGGGTTATTGACTCTTGTAAGATGCAAATTTTTTATTTCAGGAATGACTCTTATAACAAGATACTTGATTTCAAATTTAATAGGTCATTTTACAGTTCATATCAAAATCATCCAATACTTTCAGTCATTTTATATTTTAAATTTTTAATTGCTTATTTTCTTTCCAACTAACCAAATTTGCTGTTTTATATGCTGTCTTAGTTTGCATTCTTATTAAATGCGCATCCCACTATTTACCATATTTAATTTTAAAGCAACCATAGAGTCTATGTCATGCATAGCTGCCTGTTCAAACATTCCTGGTATGATGCAAACTGTATCTACCACTTGGAATTGTATGTGACAGGATGATTAAAATATCATGAACTAGTTGGGCTTAGAACTATAGGAAATGATTTTTGAAGTCAAACATGCAGATTATACTTTTCCTTCCCTTCAGGAAGAAATGATTTGTGTTTTGAAATGACAAATATATCACTATAAATATATTCTGCTGTGGAGTTGACCTTTTTCTAAAACTTAATTATTTAGTTTCATCTAGTCTATTTACATAAATCTTGTTTGTACCATGCAGTGCTTTATTTGTCACTTGTGTTTTTGTACTTTGTGCATGTGAATCTAATAAAGTTCAAGGAAATTGGCTTAGTGCGATATTGTATTCAATTCTTGGTAACCTCTGGTTACCCACAGCTTTTTGAATTTCATGCTATTCTTCTTCAATATCTGTTTCAGTAATGTGGAAAGATATTTATTAATGCTTGCTTGTTTAATGATGATGCTTGCATGCTGAAAATAAAATTTCTGCTGTCTTATGATAGTTGTTTATTCCTGAAGGTATTATTCCCATAAAAATGATTATCTTGAAATTTGCCGTTGCTACAAGGCAATATATGAGATTCCATCTGTCAAAGAAAATCCTGCCGAGTGGATTCCAGTAGGCTTTCCTTTCTTTCTCTTTATTTGGTTTATCTGTAATTGTCAGATTGTGCATCTAATTTTTCTGAATATTTTCCATACATGTAGATCTTGAGGAAAATATGTTGGTACTTGGTTCTATCACCACATGATCCAATGCAATCAAGCCTTCTCAATTCCACCTTGGAGGATAAGAATCTGTCCGAGATTCCAAACTTTAAGTATGTCTTCCTAATTTTGGTCTTGCATGCATTCTACTGTGTTCAAACTTTAGATGTTTAGCTTATGGTTTTCCTATCATTTGATGTGCCTGTTATATGTTATGCTGTAGGTTACTTTTGAAACAGTTGGTCACTATGGAGGTTATCCGATGGACAACTCTTTGGGATGCATACAAGAATGAATTTGAGAACGAGAAAAACTTAGGAAAATCCTTGGGTGAAAAAGCAGCAGAAGATCTGAGGGAAAGAGTAATTGAACATGTAATTAGCTCACACTGATATGTTTCTTTCACTCCCTTCTTTGAATTCGCTTGGGTATGCCTTGATTTTCACACTTCGTTATTTAGGAGATAAGCATTAATGTGGTGTTTTTCTGTTACCTTGTCAGAATATTCTCGTTGTATCAAAATACTATGCAAGGATCACTTTGAAGAGACTTGCAGAGCTTTTGTGTCTCAGTGTTCAGGTTTGTAAAGCTAGTTATGATTATGTACTGAAAGTTATACTGTGGTAAATAATTGTTTTAAATGTGTTGTTTGGGCATGCCTCCTGGTGTCTGTCACTATATAGTGTTTCAGATAAATAGCCAAGTTCTTTCACAATAGCCAGTAGGAAGAAAGAGAGGGGTTGGGGTTGGTAGGTCCATGTCCGTAGGCTGCTTTAGTTCATTTTCCATGTGAATATAGATGTTGCAAAGTGTTCAAAATGTTTATCTTTTATTATGAAGATCCTAATAATTCTCCTTGAAAAAATTCAGGAAGCCGAGAAGCATCTTTCAGATATGGTTGTGTCTAAAGCACTGGTAGCAAAGATTGATAGACCTATGGGAATAGTTTGTTTCCAAATGGCCAAGGATAGCAATGACCTTCTTAACTCATGGTCAGCAAACTTGGAGAGACTGCTTGATCTTGTGGAGAAGAGCTGTCATCAAATACATAAGGAAACCATGGTGCATAAAGCTGCCTTGAAGGTTTGAGAAGGTCCATATCACCAATAAGAGTTACTGGTACAGCTTTTCCCTCCGCTCACTTACTCTAACCTCAAATTTCCCTATAATTTGTTTCTAAAGCTTTTCCTTTTTTTTTTATCACAAATCTTCTATCCAATAACTGCAGGTGAACCCCAATATAGATGTGATTTTGGACTGAAGGTGCCTTATCAGGATGTTCATTTGAATAGTCACTGATTAGGTTGGTGATGGATTTGCTGCATTGAACGATGGTGCCTTTTTTTTCATTTTATAGTAGAGCTGGATATATGCTTCTTAGCATTGTATACTAATGTTACATACCTTGCCACTGACTTATGGCAGGATCCTAAACTGTCTGGTTTGTAGATCAGTGGGAAGAAAATTAGTGCTTGTTCATTTATATTCTTTTGTCTGATTAATTTTCCCCGTATTCCTTGTGCTCACTGAGTTTCTTGTGCATTTTGAATGTGCGTGTCTTGTTATTTTCCTTCTGAGCTACATTTGAGTACAGAAATTTGAAGTGTTTTGTTATGGCTGAGCATAAACAAGGTTTCAACATGAACCTGTGAATCCTATTCAATAATGAATGGGAGTTAATGATTCTTATAGGCTTTGCAGTTTGACCTGAGATTGTTGCTCCTGGCTATGGACGGATGGGGATCCTCTGACCCTACAAAAGTTTGGCTACTGTTTTGCATGACCTTAATGGTGAATGCCTGAATGAGATTATTTGTGCGACAAGTATGGCCGGAGTTAAAGATAATTAATGGAATATATATAATTTAATAAAAAGGTCAAAATATCACCACCCAATTACTCATCATGAATGCTATTTCTTCAAATTATATTTAAATTTCAATAATCGATTTAGTCAATGGTCTTTATAGAAGTTATCATTGCTTGAACGATTGTTTGTTACTTGCACAAATTATCATTGTTTTAGTATTTTGCACGCCACTGAGCCCTTACGTGTGACCGTAGCATAAGTGTGCAGTGTACATGCTTTCTCTCTTGCTTGTTTGAAGAGGACGTGTAAAGGCCAAACGGAGGCTTTAAAGGGAAAATTTGTTTCCCAGTTACGTTGCTCCGACGAAAGGAAGTATTATATTGAAAGCCTCTGCGAACATTTCACATGAGTGCACTGTTCTTTATCTGTTTTCCTATGTTTAAAACTGATCTTTACTTACGTGTCTTTTGTGTGTTGTGCGTGTGTTTTGTCTTGGAATAATTCACGTTGTGAATCTTCCTTGGGAACGAATTGTTGCTTTACGTAGTCGGGCAATGCTTGAATATATCCGCAAGTCGACAACCTCAGGATCTTTGAAGTCAAACCCTTAAATTTTTGCTTACCTTTATTTAATTTATATATTTCTATTTCTATACATGAGTGTCTTATGGATGCATTTGGACCATCTTTCATCTAGACTTTTGAATGGAGATACTATAATAATAATGCGCCGAATGTATGTTTGAATTACAGGTTGTGACAAGGACTTTTGGATATTAAAAATGAAAGAAAAGAATTACAAGAGGAAGACGTCGTTTTTCTGGTTTGAAATTCAATGATGAACATCTTAACCGTTCCGTGGTTACAAATTTTCAAAGGGATTTTTCTCTTGCCATGTTTACAGACAACATGCCACTGTTTTATAATTACAAACAAAAGCTATAAAACAAACATGTGATGTGAAGATCACAATATACTCACTAACGTGTATCACTCACAAACATGTAAACATGTGAATGATTTAAAAAAAAATACGTGAGAATTTGTCTCTGTAAATTCGGTTCAAAACCTAAATTAATTATATTTCTGAATATTAAAAGCCAAAATAAACTACAATTAACTTTTGTAGAAAATCACCATTACCTAAAATCATAAATGGATTGACAAGCTTGTCATGCAATCACAACAAATAAGGGATATAATGGTTAAAAAGAAGAGAAAAAAAAGTAATAAGAGAAGAAAATTACAGAGTTGATAAAAATGGATCATCCTGAGGAAGAAGAGCTATACCCAGAAGAAGTTGACCATGGCGGCAACTGGGTAGAATAAAACGAAGGAAGAGGGGCAGTGACCTGCGGAGAAGTAATAGAGGAAGCAAAGGCAGAAGAAGGTGGTGGTGGTGGTGGCGACGACGAAGATTGAAGATGAGAAGCCACTGTAGATGTCATAATCATGTGATCATCAAAGCCATAGAGGTTCCTGGAGAAGCCTGGGAGCTGAAAATACTCATAAAAATTGCTTGAAATCTGAGAAGAAGGAAGAGCTTCAGTATGAACAATTGGGTCGGTGGAGGTTGAAATGGAAGTGGGAGAATTGGAAATGCTCAATTGGGTAGGTGGAGGAGGTTGGCGAAGAGTGACATTTTCAGGGAAATTGAGTTTAGCTTTGTTGCCTCTAAAACGCAGTGCAGCTTCATCGTAGGCTCTAGCAGCTGCTTCAGCTGTTTCAAATGTGCCAAGCCACACTCTTGCTGCTTTGAATGGGTCTCTAATCTCTGCAGCCCATTTCCCCCATGGTCTCTGTCTCACACCTCTGTATTTTCTCCTTCCTCCTTCTTCTCTCACCACATTCTCTGTTGTTCTGTATTCATATAAAGCATTTCCCATTTGCCCAGTTACTCTTCTTGTTGTGCTACTGCTTGAACATTCCACAACTGCATTCCATACATCAACATAAATCAATAAGCTTTGTATTTAAAGGACAGACAGAACCATAAATTTAATTAACCATTTAATATAATATATTCCCAAGGTGTTGGTCTGTTGGACCCTAATCTTAAAAGAAAAATATTTGGTATTTAGTGACTATTGTTGTTTCCTAATATAGAAAGGGATTAAAGATAGAAGAGGAGTGATAGAGATTGTAAAAAGATTTCAATTTGGTGTTTAGTTTACCTGTTGTCATAGCAGGGGATGAGTGTGAGAAGGATCTGTCATCTTCCCTACTTCTTTTTAGAGAAGAAGACAAAGATTGTGTTGGTGTTGTTACAGAAGGAGAAGAAGGCTTGTTTGGTGTAACAACTTCTGCAATTGCACTTGGTTGATCTTGATCAGGATCAGGATCAGGAACAGTATAATCACCAGCGGTTGGAACATCTCCGGAGACTATGTGGGTCAAAGCTGAGACCATGGCAGACATCTCCCTCTCTCTGTTCATACCTGGAAACATCATTTGCATTGACAATGCCCCTTCATGGAATTCTCTTTCGTCAACTTTGTCTCTAGAATTCGCCACCTTTAACACACACATGTAAATACAATCAAAAAACCAAGTTCAAGTTCAAGTTCAAGTTCAAGTCCCTTTGTTTTATTTTTGCATGCACCCTTTCAACAACCCCATGAATTTGTTTACATATAAATATGGAAAGAATGGAAATGTTCAAATTGATGATATTGCAGCCGCCATAGGATGATAGAAGAGTCAGTCGGTGATTAAATGAAGTCGGGAACTTCTTTTGCACCAAGTTACTAAAATAAGGCCCAAAAATAATAATAATGATATTAAGTATAAATAAGCGGTTTGAATTTTTCCTCTTTCTTTAATTTCTCTCACCCCACCCCAGTAATTAATTACCCTGATAGAATATGATAGATAGGATAGGAATACCTAGCTATAAGATGAGATGAGGAAGCAATTAAAGTGTAATAGAGATTGAAGAGTGTAGGTGTGAAGCCGGCGCTGGTTCTGTGTAGAGAGAACCTCCTTTCTTTGGCGGTTGCCAACTAGTCGGTGAAAAAAACAAAAAATGGAGATACAGGTAGGAGCCGACATCCAAACCATTTTATTTTGCTTTTATACATATACTGAAATTGAAATTGAACCCTTTTAATTAACTACAAATATTAATTAAATTAAGAAAAATGTTATTAATTTGTTACTTGTTTTAAATTAAATACTTTTATTATAAATAAATATGACGTATTTTGTATTAAATCACTTCATTTACATTTTATTGATAAAGTTTGTAATAAAAATGTTTTATTAGCTTTTAAGTTAATTGACCTTCATGAAATATAGTATCAAATTCCACGTCATTAATCCAAACAGAATAGGGGCTTTTAAGCTTATATGGGATGTCCTGTTCAAGAGAGTGGATATACCTATCTATGACCCACTCAGGGCCAAGTGCTAACTTTTAAGTTTGAACACTATGATCAACTTGTCACCCAGTAGGAGTAGAGAAGAGTACCCCAATTTATGTCCATCGACATCGTCTCTGCTCAGATGAACCCAAAGCCTGCAAAATTGCAAAACTAAACTATACTGTAAGGGACCCACGTTATAGATCATTGATCGGATGTACTTTCCTCGTACTTTTACATAGAAAATCATGTATGAACACATGATAATTAAGTTTCTCACAACCCCAATTAAATATGAGGAATTGTGCAGATGCAGCACTTTATCCTAAATTTTAGTGGGGAAAGGCCAAGAGCTTGATCCACTACATATAAACTTCAGTTTTCTTATTAAACTTTATTGTTGATACAAAATCAAGTGGTATTCTACATTTATATTCATATTCATATGCATGTTTTTTTAGTAAGGTTTGCTCTAATTTTTAAGTTAGAGAATAGTGCAACACTTCTGGGAAATTGTGTGAAGAGATGGGGTCTAAAAAATACTGTAATTCAAGAGTGTGTAGCATGCTTGTTTGGTTTATTAAAAAATAACGGTTATAAATGTGTATTCTAGCTAACCCTATTTTTATTAGCGTTGATTCAAATTCATAACGTGATTTTGGGTAAATTAAACACGTTAGTCTTATTTAAGATTCATCCACGGGCAGATTTAAGGGGGGCAAGCATGGGTCTTGGTCCCCTCCCCCATTTTACTATACTACATATTACATACAAAAAATAAAATATTATTAATATATATATGTAATAAATAAAAAAAATTAAATAAAATGAGTGTGATACATTTAATTTTTATAACATAAATATACTTTATATATAACTTAAATAAAAGATATGATGATTTTGATTAATATTTAATGTCTATTATTAAAAAAAATTCCAACCCCCCTCGTATCATTCCTGGATTCGTCCCTGGTTTCACCCCTGAATTTATGATGAGTGTTTAAAACATATTTATTAAAAATACTTACTAGGTATTTGTAGGTTCAGTCTAATTAAATTATTAATTTATTCATTTTGGTTGAAATGTGAAAATTGTTTTAAAAAATTATTTAATTCATTTTATGTGAGGTAGGTGACCTTATAGGTATACGTGTGCATAACAACACTCCATTTAGGTATGTTTGTTTTCCTATCTTCTAATAATGCTTGTTAAGAGTGTTTTGTTTTTTATGAGCATTCAACTATCGTAAAACTTTTTGTCTTTTACAAATATACGCTTTACATTTTTATTCCATCCCAACATAAGATCAACAAAGAAGGGGCATAAAGAGACTAATTAAGTAGGTAAATATAAAAGAAAACTCTTCTTATCTAACTTAAAATTAAAAAAATAAAATCATAATATATTTTTAAATTAAACTAAGAATAAATATATCATTGTTTAGTTACTTATAAATACCCATCCATTCTTATATAATCAATTTAAATTCTTAATTATTTAGAGTGAGATGTACTCTTTTTTCACGGAGCAGTATTTATTCTCTTTTCTGCTTAGGAAAAATTTTCTCTTTTCGCCTTCCCTATATTGTAATATGTATTTTGATTTTCTATATTTAATCAAGTTAAATCAACATCGATTTCCTTTTTAATTAATCATTCAATAAAAATATTTTTATTTTCTTTAATTGCAATTAATAGTTAAATTTAATTAATTAACAATAATAAAATATGTATAAATAATCATTTTTTATTAGTTAGATTAATTTTAAAATCTTGTAAATTAAAAATTTTAAATATATATTTATACTTTAAACTGTTTTTTTATTAAAATGTTATTTATCAATTAATGTAATTTTTAAATACTTTTAAAATTTATTTATTGTTAAAAATATTGATATGAGTAATTATTCATGAAAAAATATGAAAATATGCGCGAATTGATACTATAATGCTAATCCCTAGCTCGAGCATGTACACACACACATTCTTAATTAATTAAGAATTAAAATATCTTTCACACACAAACATGTTATTATAATATTTTCTAAATATTTAAACATTATATCATGCATTTTCTATTATGATATTTTATAATTAGGTTGTGATGATCTTTAAATGAATTTTAATTATCATTTTATTGATTTATTTATTTTTCATTATGAATTAAAGTATGGATATGTAATGGATATAAGTTTTTTAAAATACAGATATAAAGACGTGTACTATAATGTTGTATTGTACTCAGATCCGATCCATCTGTACAAAACGACCTTCCAACTTTGCTACCCAACTGCTAATGCTCAATTGTTCTTCTAAAAGGTTATAGATATAGAATAAATAGATTTACAAATTAAAAGTAGATATGTCTCATGATATTTTCAATAAAAAAATCATAACCTTTGACATTATTTTTAGAAAATATGTATTTAATTTATCCTCAAGTCAGATCCATTTTAAAAAATTTTAAAGTGATTATTTATATTTAATTTGAAAACTCATTTCTTTCCTATTTTCTTTTCTTACCTTATTTAAATTCGATTGCCTATATAAATATTTATGAAAACTGTTGTAGTAATTTTTAATTAACTTTAAACTAAAATTTTAATACTTATTGATATTATTTTAAATTTATAAGATTAATTTTTAATATAAAAATAGTTATTGGGTGATATCTTTATATTAACAAGGAAAAAATTCAGTACTGTTATAGAAGTCATTACTTCCACTATAATATAGACATCTATTCATGCATGATTCATGTTTATCTCATTTTAAAATATTTTTGAATCAAATTAAAATACTAATCATAAATAAGATAATTACTAAAAGGGTGAATAATAATATTGAACCTCCAGTATTAAAAGAAGTATCGAGAATTTTTAGCTATAAATAGCTTTTCAGGAACACAGATTACGGTCAACGCTACCTTCGGTCAAACGATACCGGCGCACGCGGTATCCCGGCTACAGACGGATAATGAGCTTGTGAGATTGTGTCAACAAAAATACCATTTCATAAAAGAACAAAAAATACCATTTCAAGATTCGATTCACTTCTAGAAAAACAACAAAACAATCAAACATTTCCCTCATATTCTTTTTTTTTTTCTATATATCGATCTGATCAAATGAATTATTAGAGTTTTAATATAATTTAGTTAGAATTAGAGGTGATTGTTGAATGAAATAAATTAATAAAAACCATTCATTCATCTAAAAAATTAATATTACATTATTCATTCATCAATTTTAAATAATAATAATCTTATTTGAGTATCAAACAATTCATTTATTTTCAAGGAAATGTCTAATGTAAAGTACCTCGCGGGTGTTGTACCGGTGCCTCATAGTTTTGTAGCCATTAGATATATTATTAAAATATTCAAGGGTTCAGATTGAGGGAAAAATAATGGCATAGCAATAAAGGCTCTGGAGGTCCGAGAATTGGTGGCAACATTATTCATCGATGGGGGCTTAGTAGGATTCTCGAGAGAGCTACTCTGGTCGATGAGCTCCAAATCTCCAATGGTGTGGCAACATTTGGTGATGAAAATTGACGAGAGTACTACCAATTGTTGTAGTATAATGCAGATGATATATGAGTTAAAGAGGTTTTATAAATAATACGGAAGTAGTAATATATTTTTCACTTTTTTAAAACTCAAAAATTATTATAGTTTGATTTTCCATTTTAAATGGCAAAAATTCAGCATATTCCTTTAATGGTAGATAAATCTAAAATTATGTGAAAAGAAAGTGTCATGTTAGGAACCACACAAGACCATAAGGATTCACAAATAAAAAAATTAGTGACTAATTTTCATTAATCAACGTAGAAACATAAAAAAAGGTTAAAAAAAAGACGTTTATGATTCAACAAAGGTTAAGAACCTAGTCAAATCCTAATTTTTCTAAAAGAATTTATTGATTTCCTAAATAAACTTTCACATCCAAAAAATGGAGTGTGAGTGTACATAAAAAAAGAAATTATCTAAATCTAAATAAAAATAAATTCTTAAAATTAAAATACCAAAACTAAGTCCTACTTTCCAAAAGCACCACACATACGTAAAGTCACATTATTGAGCAACCTTATCCTCATGGAGATATTCATCTGCCTCTTGTTAGTTCCCAACTTTGTATGGTTTCCTCAACAATTGTCCTCCCCTCCTCGGCATGTGTAGGAGAATGGTATGATGAAGAGCTTCCTCCGGGAATAGACCCTTGTTGAGGATGTTGTGGATAATAATGTTCTACATTAGAAATATGTTGGTTTGCTCCTACTTCATGCTCGGGAGAGTTTGAACTTTGAACTACATTTTTTTTTCCACAAATGAACAATTTTTTAAGAAATGATTTTATTTTACTCTTACGACGATTTTGGTTGGGAGAATTTGAATTTGTTGGGTCCATCGGACTTCTTTTGCTCAAATCCTGCATTGTCCAAATTTAATTATGAATAAATTAAATATTAAGAAGATTAAACAATATGTCATTCACAATTTAATGTGAATATTATAAAGTAAAATAAATAGAGACAAATGAAAACAACACCCATGCATAACTTAATTCTATATGATGATTAACCGTGAAAAGTATTTATCTCAAAGAAAAGTTGCAAGGCTTTTGATGTCAAATATATAAAGAATGCAACATGCATAAAACTAAAAAAAAAGATAAACAACCTTAGACAACGGAAGAGTACTAGGAAATAATAATATTACCTTAGAAATACTAAATAATTTTTTCCTTCCCTTTGTATTATCTCAATTTTTTTTCTTTATCTCTATTTAAGTTTTTTGCTCCTCTATTTGGCACAATTTATAGATAACCAATAAAGATTTTTCAAAATGGTGTGATCAATCTTAATCATTTATATTTTATGTCAAATTACTATAATTAAATCAAATTAGTATATAAGATATTATCAAATTTTGTTGACTTAATTTCATTATAAATATATCACGTAAAAGTTATGATAAATCTTGCTTAAATTTGTCAATTTGGTTTAATTTTCATTAGATATTAAATTAAGTTAATCATATTAAATACTAGTATATTAACCCGCGTAATACACAAATAAATGTATATTTTTATTTAAAATAAATAAAAATAAATTAATTTTAGATAATTTTTCAATTTTAAATTCTAGTAGTATATTATAATTTACTATTAAGATTTCATTTACATTATCATTTGATAATAAGATATAATAAAAAAATTAAAATCATAAAGATGAGAATAAAGATTTATATATTGAAAAAGATTGAAATAGAAAATAATAGGATTTTAGTGAGGGATTTTAGATTTCGTCACTAATTAGCGAGGGATTTTTATTCCGTCACAAAGTGACTATAATATATTAGGGATGGCAATTGAGCCCAGGCTCTATGGGCACCCGCAAAAATTACCCGCAATGGGCAGAGTAAAAACCCGCAAAGCGGGTACGGGCGCGCGTACGGGCAAAAGCCTGCATTTTTTCATGGGGACGGGCGCGGGTATGGGCACTTTGATGCCCAGCCCGCCCCATACCCGCACTCATATATATTATTATTTAATAAAATACCATATATAATTATATATAGAGATATATTAATTTTATTAAAATATCTAATATATTTATACATATTTTTTAAATTGATATATATATATATCTATATAATATTACAAATTAAAAATATATTTTTATAACTATCTATTTGCGTTTTTTACTTTAAAATATATGATTAATTAGTGTTAATAATATGTTTTTACAGATGTTGAAGAATTCTAACACATGATATCCAAGTTTATAAAATAGTATGACGTAAAAGTATATTGTAATATTTAATAAAAAATTTGGACTTTAGATCATTTGTTGTGTTTTAAAACATTAACATATTGTGTTTCAATGTAATTAAATTTTTGTATCACTTATATTTAAAAATTATTTTTCGACGATCTTTGAGTAACTTTTTCAATTGAGATATAATTTTCTTAAATTAATATTTTTTAATAAGTTGTTAATTATTTACTTAATAAAAGTGCGGGTAACAGGCGCGAGTACGGGCATATAGGTGCCCCACGGGTATGGGGACAGGCACTAAAGTTACTACCCACGAGGGTATGGGCGCGGGTACGGACTTTTTTTAAAAACGCGGGTATGGGGACGGGCACTATGGTACCCTGCCATAGGGTACCCATTGCCATCCCTATAATCTATACCCTCCATTTAGCGAGGGATTTCAGATTTCGTCACTAATTAGAGAGGGATTTTTATTCCGTCACAAAGTAAATATAATCTATACCCTCCATTTAGCGAGGGATTTCAGCTTCCGTCACTAATTAGCGAGGGATTTCATATTCCCTCTCTAATTAGCAAGGGATTCTTATTCCATCACAAAGTAATTATAATCTATACCCTCCATTTAGCGAGAGATTTAAGATTCCGTCACTAATTAGCGAGGGATTTAAGATTCCGTCACTATTTAGCGAGAGATTTCAGATTCCGTCACTAATTAGCGAGGGATTTTCTATTCCCTCTCTTTTTTCCTCTTTTAAAAAAAATGAAATTTATTTACAACTTTTATTAACAAACATATTCATAATTTTTTTAAATTATGGATATTTTTTGAAAGAATTATTGCATTAAATACCTATTGTTAACTTTTTTAGATTTTGATTTTAATATCGCACCACCCCCCGACATTAAGCACCTTTTGCATGGTAATGTATGTTGGTGGGTTTTGGAAGCATTTTGGAATTCGTGGATAAGGGACTTGCATGATGGCATGTGTAAGATGTTAAATCTGTAACCCTAAGTCCCCACTTTCAAGTTAGTGGATGTGCAAGCATGGTTCGAATGTAAATTTTTATATGGTGATCACAGGTAATGTCGGGGGTGGTACGAGGATATTTGGAATGAAGTTTGGTGATTTTTTGAAATAAAGTAAAATTATTGTGAATTAATTGAAGATAAATAAAGGATAATTAATAATAAATAGTAACAGTCGCAAAAAATTTGTGGAAAAATTATTGTAAGCACATTTTGCTTGGTAATGTATGTCGGTGGGTTTTGGAAGCGTTTCGGAATTCCTGGATAAGTGACTTGTGTAACATCCTAAATTTTATTAAGTAAAATATTAATTAAATTAAATAAATAAGTAAAGGATATAATTAATTAAATAGATGAATAAATAATAAGATTAATATTATTATTAGTTTTATCCATAAAGCTACTTCATTTTAAAAAGAAGATAAGGGGGTTGAGAGTGGGCTCAAGCCCAATTAGGTATTCTAGTAAGGAGGGGTTATCAGTTCACCGTGGGATTGGGCTGACATTCAGCTGGTTCGGAACGTCTGGTTCTTCATTCTGAACGGTTGGATCGTCGATACGAAGTCTGGTTGGGAGATATTTAGTTCGCACTAGAGGAAAATCATTCTCGTTTTTACACAAAGCAGCGACTGTAAAACAGCGACTGCTGATTCGTTCACCGTTGGATCAGGCTGAAATTTTGATAGCTGGTCCGGAACATCTGTTTCTTCATTCTGAATGGTTGGATCTTCTATACGAAGTCTGGGTTGGGAGATATTTAGTTCGCACTGTAGCTGTATATTTGGGGTTTTTATTGATGAAATTAAATTGGATGCATAGCCTTCTGGGGAGCCTGGAGTGCATTTGGCTTGCTGGTAATCGATTACAGAGGGTTTGTAATCGATTACCAGGGTGTTAGCTTGCAGGTAATCGATTACAAAGGGTGTGTAATTGATTACCAGAGAGTTTGTTTGCTGGTAATCGATTACAGAGGGTGTGTAATCGATTACCAGAGGTTGTGCTTGCAGGAAATCGATTACAGGAGGCTTGTAATCAATTACCAGAGTGGATTTATGACCCTTGTGTTTGTTGATGATAGTTATACATTGATTGTGATGTGAGTGTGATGATATGAACATCTCCTTTGATGATAGATGTTTATACTATTATGATGTATGTTGATAACGATGATGTATTGATGTATTGAGTGTATGATGATGAGGTATGAGATGTGTGATGATGATATATTGATGTATTGAGTGTATGAGGTATGAGGTGTATAATGATTATATATTGATGCATTGAACATATAATGTGTGTTGTGATAATGATGATATATTGATGCAATGATCATACGATGAGTGTTATGATGATGATGATGATATATTGATGTGTGAGCATATATGATGTTGTACCTGAGATACACAAGCCCAGAGAGGGGTGGGGTGTAACTCAGGGAGGTGATTGTACTTGAGATACACAAGCCCAGTGAGGGGTGAGGTGTAACTCAGGGAGGTGATTGTACTTGAGATACACAAGCCCAATGAGGGGTGGGGTGTAACTCAGGGAGGTGATTGTACTTGAGATACACAAGCCCAGCGAGGGGTGAAGTGTAGCTCAGGGAGATGAGTATTGATTATGTTGGTGATTATGGTACTTGAGTGTAACTTAGGGAGGTGAGTATTGATTGTGTTGGTGATTATGGTACCTGAGTGTAACTCAGGGAGGTGAGTATTGATTATGTAATTGAATATGGTACCTGAGGTGTACAAGCCTAGAGTGGGTGAAGTACAACTCAGGGAGGTGCATGATGGTGATGATGATATGATGATTATGATGAATATGATGATATTGATGATTGTGATGAGTGTGATGATATTAATGATAATGATGAGTATGATGATAAGATGAATATGATGAAATGATGATATTGAGGATTGTGATGAGTATGATGATATTAATGATAATGATGAGTATGATGATATGATGATTATGATGAATATGATGAGTATGATGATATTGATGATAATGATGAGTATGATGATATGATGATAATGATGATTGTGATGATAATGGGGATTATGATGATTGTGGTGATATTGATGATGTTGTTGGTGTATATGATGATGATGATTATGTTTTACATTTGATAGTAGAATAAGTTATATGATGATGTTGTTTACATGAGGGTGAGGATAGGGTAGTCTCCTATGTGTATGTATGGGTGGTATTCTTTTCCTCACCGTTTCTATCTGTGGTTATTATTTACAGGTGATGACGATGGCACCTCAGGTGCCGAGTATTGAGTTGATGGGTGTCGTTCTGATACATGTGACATCAGGGCTTAGTAGTGGGAGTTTTATTTTATATTTTTATTTTGAAGAGATTTGTGTAAACAGTTTTAAGTGTCTTATAAGGCTAAGAATGATGTTTTACTGTTAACTTTTGAGGTAGTAATATTTTATTTACTTTGAAAACCTTTTGACTCCAACTTCTATTTTGAATAAGTTGATTTTGAAAAGAATTGAGGTTTTAATTGAGTTGAAATGTGAACCTTTTTACCCAATGTGATCCGTTATTTCCCTAAGTCTTCTGCTTCATTGATTATATAAGAGTTGGGGTAGAAGGGTGTCACAACTTGCATGATGACATGTGCAAGATGTTGAATCTGTAACCCTAAGTCCCTACTTTCAAATTAGTGGAAGTTCAAGCAACGTTTGAGTGTGAATTTTTATATGGTGATCACAAGGGATGTTGGGGGTGGTGATGGGAACCTCGGAATGAAGTTTGGAGATTTTTTTAAATAAAGTGTAATTATGGTGAATTAATTGAAGATAAATAGAGGATAATTAATAATAAATAGTAAGAGTCGCCAAAAAATTTGTGGAAAAATTATTTTAAGAACCTTTTAATTGGAAATGCATGTTGGTGGGTTTTGGAAGCATTTTAGAATTCTTTGATAAGTGACTTGCATGATGGCATGTGTAAGATGTTGAAACCGTAACCCTAAGTGCCTACTTTCAAGTTAGTGGAAGTGCAAACAAAGTTCGGGTGTGGATTTTTATATGGTGATCACAAAGGATGTTGGGGGTGATTATGGGAACCTTGGAACGAAGTTTGGTGAATTTTTGAAATAAAGTATAATTATTGTGAATTAATTGAAGATAAATGGAGGATAATTAATAATAAATAGTAAGATTCGCCAAAAATTAGTGGAAAAATTATTTTAAGCACCTTTTGATTGGAAATGCATGTTGGTGGATTTTGGAAGCGTTTCGGAATTTGTGGATAAGTGACTTGCATGATGGCATGTGTAAGATGTTATAGCCCTAACCCTAAGTGCTTACTTTCAAGTTACTGGAAGTACAAGCAAAGTTCGAGTGTGAATTTTTATATGGTGATCACAGGGGATGTCAGAGGTGGTGAGGGGAACCCTGGAACAAAGTTTGGTGATTTTTTGAAATAAAGTGTAATTATGATGAATTAATTGAAGATAAATAGAGGATAATTAACGATAAATAGTAAGATTCGCAAAAAGTTTGTGGAAAATTATTTTAAGCACATTTTGATTGGAAATGCATGTTGGTGGATTTTGGAAGCGTTTCGGAATTCGTGGATAAGTGACTTGCATGATAGCATGTGTAAGATGTTATAACCCTAACCCTAAGTGCTTACTTTCAAGTTAGTGGAAGTGCAAGCAAAGTTCAAGTGTGAATTTTTTTATGGTGATCACAGGGGATGTCAGAGGTGGTGAGGGGAACCTTGGAATGAAGTTTGGTGATTTTTTTGAAATAAAGTGTAATTACGGTGATTTTTTTTTCAAGCAAAGAGAAATAAAATCTCCGTTGGTTTGTAATGGCTACCATGAGTAGCTAAACTCTCCGATAGGATTGAATGTAGTCGATTCAATCCCCAATTGTATGTGAATTTTCTTTGATATTTATGAATCCATGTTTTTATGATATCGGTATTTTTATTCCGTGCTTAATGCTTAGCTTCCGCGTGTGTGCCGGAGTTATAGGTTGGTTTTATGGGGTGCACTGGAAAGTGGTTTTATAAAATCAATAGCGAGTTTGGGGGAGCCGAGGAATAGGAAACTTGAACTATGATTGGTAAAAATACTCATAGTAGTCACTGTGGGAACCAGGGCGAATTGATAGCGTAAACAAATCGATCTTTAATCCGGGGTAATTTATCACTAGGAGAACCCGTATGTATTATTTCTGAGTATTTCACAATTCGGGGAACCTATGTGGAATAACTTTAATTTGTGCTAAGATATCATAATTGCATATTCATAAATATTATTGAGGTTCAAATACGAAAGGGGTGCAATAGACGAAGTTCAATCCTAGTCCAAGTAACCTGCTCAACCTAACTCAATTTATTTTCCGTTTTTATTTACTATTGCAACTCTCATAAATCAACAACCATATTTGCTTACTTGATAGTTGTGACCACTAGTTTTTATAAATTGAACCGTTACCTGTGGATACGATACTCTTACTTACTATTATACTGCTGGGTTTTTGGTACGCTTGCCAGATTCTCAACAAAGTGCAAGCAAAGTTCCAGTGCGAATTTTTATATGGTGATCACAGGGGACGTCGGGGGTGGTGAGGGGAACCTTGGAACCAAGTTTGGTGATTTTTTGAAATAAAGTGTAATTATGGTTAATTAATTGAAGATAAATAGAGGAAAATTAATAATAAATAGTAAGAGTCGCCAAAAATTTGTGGGAAAATTATTTTAAGCACCTTTTGCATGGTAATGCATGTTGGTGGCTTTTTAAAGCATTTTGGAATTCGTGGATAAGTGACTTGCATGACGACATGTGTAAGATGTCATAACCCTAACCCTAAGTGCCTACTTTCAAGTTAGGGGAAGTGCAAGCAAAGTTCCAGTGCCAATTTTTATATGGTGATCACAGGGGATTTTGGGGGTGGTGAGGGGAACCTTGGAACCAAGTTTGGTGATTTTTTGAAATAAAGTGTAATTATGGTGAATTAATTGAAGATAAATAAAGGATAATTAATAATAAATAGTAAGAGTCACCAAAAATTTGTGAGAAAATTATTTTAACGACCTTTTGCATGGTAATGCATGTTGGTGAGTTTTGGAAGCGTTTCAGAATTCGTGGATAAGTGACTTGGATGACGACATGTGTAAGATGTTATAACCCTAACCTTAAGTGCATACTTTCAAGTTAGGGGAAGTGCAAGCAAAGTTCCAATGTGAATTTTTATATGGTGATCACAGGGGATGTCGGGGGTGGTGAGGGGAATCTTGGAACGAAGTTTGGTGATTTTTGCAAATAAAGTGTAATTATTGTAAATTAGTTGAAGATAAATAGAGGATAATTAATAATAAATAGTAAGAGTCGCCAAAAATTTGTGGAAAAATTATTTTAAGCACCTTTTGCTTGGTAATGCATGTTGGTCGGTTTGGGAAATATTTTGTTTTGATTTTTTAGAAATATAAAAATATATATTTTCTTCGTTTTTCTTGAGATTTTGGAAAAACAACTTTATTAAAAGGAATTTCACTTAAAAAGCCATATTGCACATGGATAAACAAATATTTACAATTATGAAGGGACAAATTAAGTAAATTAAACAAACACAAAGTATTAGAAAAATATTAATAGAAAATGATGATAGTAATATGAAATGGGATACATATAATAAACAGAGCATAATAATAATATTAATAATAATAATAGAAACAATAATAATAATAATAGCAATAATAACAATGGATGAATAACATGATAAAATGAGTGAGCCTCAGATACCATCACTGGCTCTCATAAAAATAAAGGAAATGCATAATGGTAGTAATAACAATGTAAGAACACATAATAAAAGGATCACAAAAGAAATAAATGCATACAAATAGATAGCAAATAATAAACTGAGTAGAAAATAAACCGGGCTTCATAAATTCATCACTGGCCCAGAACCATAACAAAAAAAAACGGGTGGGCCTCAACTTATACATCACTGGCCCTAAAAATAAAAAACAAAATAAGAGGAAAAAAAAAGAATGGGCCTCAGTGGCCCAAGAAAATGCAGGCTCTCTTTATATTAAAAGAGAAGAAAAAAAGGGGGCTCTTCGCTCACTGACTCACTAAGTCTGTTAGGGTTTACCAGTGAGGAAGAGATTGAGAGAGAGAGACAGGGAAGAGAGGGTGGCTACTGCTGCCATGGAAGGAGCCCACGGCCGCGAGCAGCTGGGAGGGAGGAGCCGCCCACGGCGCCGATGAGGAAGGTGGGAGGCGCGACGCTGCAGTGGCTGGCCGTGGTGGTGGCTAGACCGAGATGTTGCGACGCGGTGGTGGCCGCAAAGATGCGCAGCTGTGCGCGCAGGAGGAGACGGACGATCGCGAACGGAGATCACCTCTGGCCGAGACGGCGGCTGACGGACAAGGGGGTGGATGGGCTTTGGTGCGCGACCGCGAGAGGAGGTGACGGCCGCTTGTGGGAGGCTGTCCGCGGTGGTCAGCCGCGGTGATGAGGAAAAGGGGGCCGCAAACGACGCGTAACGGTGGTCGCGCATCCGTGCGACGGAGGGGTCGCACCGCCACGACCAAACGAGATGAGCGGCGGCGCTCGCAGGCGGTGGCTGCCGCGAAGGCGGTGGCTCAAGGCGGTGGGTGTTCTGACTCTCCCTTTCTCTTTCTGTCTGTTTTTCTTTGACTTTCTTTTGTTTGGGTTTGGTTCTGTTTCTTCACTGCTTTGTTTTTGTCACAGGTGGTGGGAGTAAGGTTGAAAAGGGGTGTACACAGAGGCTTGATGGTGGTGCCGCGGCGGTAGTGGTCCACAACTGGTGGATAGTAGCTGCGATTTTGTTATTTCCTTGTTTTTATATATGTATATGTATATAATTTTTACTTGGATTGGGACTGTGAAATTTACTTGTTACTGAATGGGTGTGTTGTGTGTGCTGGTTGTGTTCTGTTTTCATTTGCTTGTGATGTGTATGCTGGATGTTATGGTGCAAGTGAAAACTTGTATGCAGATCGTGAATATTATCATCATAGGGATAGTGATTTGGCGGAGAAATAAATTCAGGGATGATGGTTCATACCAAAAAGAAATAGAATAAGACTGTTTATGCTTCTTTCGATTTGTTTGATTTGTGTTGACTTCCTCTCTTTGTATGAACTGCTTTTGCTTTCTGTTTTCTTTTGCCCTCTTTCAATTTTTATCACAGATTTACAGCTACTCCTCTTCTTTTCTCTTTTTTTTCAGTGTATGAATCAGGACTCAAGATAATAAGTCCAAATTCTGTAATATGCGCTTCCTCCCCTTCTCCTTTTTTACTCAAACGCTCTCTTTTTTTCTTTCAGAATTCTCTCTATAAATGAATTAGGGCTCCCCCTTTTTCACTTGCCAATTCATCTATTTATAGAACCGGGAACACCGCCCCAATTCATCAATAAGGTGATTGTGCATCTTCTTTAAAGCTTTTTTCATTTTGATGTTCAAAAGACTAAGAGAAGATGTGTCATATACAATTAACTGGATTGCTTTATTTATGTTTGTTTGTTCATTATTATTAATTATTAATTTTTGCAATATGCAGTTTTAGGATTAAAGTATAATGAATCTTATGATTTTTCACTTTTAAGATGGACTTTTATATCTTTTCCTTGATTATGAATTGATTTTGCCCAATATTGGTTTACCTTTGGTAAGTTTCTGAAAGTTCTCATGTGCATTCATATTGAGTAAAGCAACATATAGCTTCGGTGTCTCCACTTATCCATGATTTCCATTTCCCCCCGCTCTATTATAAAAAATTTCTCACTATTATTTTGATAGATTATTAACTACTTCTAGCCTAACTTTTTTTTGGCTAACCTAGGTTTCTTGAATGACATGTTACTCTGTCCTAATCACTATTTATTGATACATGTAATTTTAATTGCTTTTCCTTGTGATTGTTATTGTGACATGGCATTTTAGTCATTAGTTGTAAGTTAGGACAATGAAGAGGGGTTCTATGTCTTTAGGAATAGGTTGATTTTTATATACAAGCACATCACGATTTATCTGTGAATATGATATTGTATGATGCTTTATGTTTATAGTGTTCACTCAATTTATTTTATAATCTCTTCTTTTTGAGTTAGTTCTTGTGTATCAAGAGAACTTGTGGTCATTGTTTCTTTACAAATTAATAGTATTTCACTAACAAGTTGTAACTTAATAGTGAATTTAACTTATCTTTCTTTTTGTAGCTATAATCGCGCTACCTTGTTGATGGGTTGCAGTTCCCAAGAATTAATGGAATTGCTTCAGTTTAGGGAGAAAGAGGCAGAGCTTTCGGTGTTCATCACTATACAGGGGAGGTTAGTTTCTATTATGTATTTAGGGAGCTATGGAAATTAGTTGTAAAAAATCTATAGCATTTTAAATCAGTTGTACACTCTCAATATTATATACCCTGTTAGAGAATATTTAAGATATATTTATATTATTCAAGCATGTCTTTATTGATTTAGTTCCTTATTTTCATAGGTTTTAGTCTTATTGTTTATACTCTTTTGTTTAATCTCTTCTATTTATTTATTTTAATTTCAAGATAATTATTTTGTTGGTAAGGGTTGTTTTTTGTTTTGCTGTTTGTAGCAAATTCATGGTTTAGAAACTTGTTTTAGAAAGTGGTTTTAAAATTTGTTTTGTAAAATGTCCTAAATTGAACAAGGAGTTAATTTTGTTGAATAGAGGTGTGACACTACATTTAACAATTATGTTATTCTGCTATTCACTGGAAGTAGTAATTGAACTCTTATATTTTTCTACACATTCAAAACACTTATATTTAGCTTTCTATATCTGTATGATTTGGTGAGCATGGGGCTAACATTTGAAGTATTATGATTTGGTTAGCTTGGGGCTAAATTTTGATGTATTTAGCTTTGTCATATATGTATTTAATTTTTATATCTATATGATTTGGATAATTATGAATTTGAATATTTTATACTTAATGTAGTATTTGATACTTATGATTTTTATTGAGAATTTTATGAATATTATTTTTAATTACAGGTTTTTAATGGTCTTTTATGAAAAAATGGCTTGTTGGAGAGGAAATAATACCTCTGGCAAATTAATTTTTAATTTTCCAAATCCCTCGCTAATTAGAGAGAGAATTAATTCCCTCGCTAGTTAGGGAGGGAAAATTTTCATCTTCAATAGCGACGGAAAATTCCCTCTCTATTAGAGAAGGAATAAATCCAGTCACAATTAGTGATGAAATTATGTTTTTTTCTCCAATTAGTTTGTGACGGAATTTTATCTCTTAGCGAGGGATATTTTCCCTCGTTATTTGTGATGAATATTATTCCGTCACAATTAGCGACGGAATTTTATATCTTAGCGAGGAAAATTTTCCCTCGCTATTTGTGACGGATTTTATTCCGTCACAATTAGTGACGGAATTATGTTTTCTTTCTCCAATCAGTTTGTGACGGAATTTTATATCTTAGCGAGGGAAATTTTCCCTCGCTATTTGTGACGGATTTTTCAAATCCGTCACAAAAATTTAGTGACGCCACTTTTAGCGACGGATTTACTATCCGTCGCAAAATCTGTCACTAAATTTTTAGCGAGGGATTTCTTCCCTCTCTAATCACCAAATTTTTAGTAGTGGCCTGATAGTGATCAGTCCTCTCTTCAGCTCGGCTAGCCTGCAACTTTGCTTCGATGACCTCCTGTCGCAGCGCCTCGTCAGACGAATGTCGTGACCCGTCGCTCCCACTGGTATGGGCTCGAGACTCCTGAGTGAGGCTGGTCACACCAGGATGAATGTTGCTTGACAAGTCCCCGGTGACATAACAGCGGCCTCGAGTCTTGCCACCAACAACATCCTTCCAGATCTGTAGCTCGGTGGACCCATCAGTGATGGAGTTGTCCCCCATCTATGACTCCACCTCCCTCAAGCGGTCATAGTAATTTGTCTGTTGAGTAGAGATAAACTTATAATTAGTTAGTTATTCTATTGCAAATATATGAAATTATATACTCCCTCTGGTCTTTTTTATAAGGCACCTCTAACCGAATTACATAGACCAAGGAAAGTAGTTTAAGTGGTTAATTTTATTGGTTTCATAAAAAATAATACAACATTCCATTTTTACCCCTATTTAATATTATTAGTATATTCTCTCACTAAATAATTGAGATTAAATTTTGCACTAAATATAGTACTAATTCCCACTATCAATTGTATTGGAACACACAAATGTATATGGAAAAGTGCAAAGGTTTAACTCTCTCTTTTGGCCACCTATGTAACAATATTTATAATACATCATTAATGAACAATTAACAAAATACATGACGGAAGAATTTAATAAGTGCAAATTAGGAAAAAAAATAAATGCTTCATAGAGATTATCAAGTGTCTTATAAAATGGACCATCAATACCTTTTAAATGGTGCCTTATAAAAAGGACCGGAGGGAGTAATATGTTAATTATATCTTTATTGAAATTATTTCTACACTTAGTACTCTATACTTTACTATAATATTAATTATTTTCACATATACGTGAATTTAATTTAAATTTGTTAATTTTAAATCAATTGATTATGTGATTGTAATATATTAGAAATAGAATTTATACTTACTAATTTAAAATTTCAAATTTATTGATTCGATTTGAAATAAATATTAAATTTTTTAATTTAAGTGATACATTATTGGTTATTATAATTGTAAAATTAATAAATTTGATACACTATATTTCAAAACTATAATTAAGGTTACCAATAAAATTATAACATAAAGTTAATTTAAATATAATAAATTAAAATAATTTTCAATCAATCTAGATTTTCACATGATTGATGATTGTTTAGTTATATGTTTGAATTTTTTATTAAAATCCAATAAAATATATGGTAGTTTTTAAAATTATAGTTAAATTTTGTTTATTTAATTTTAATTCAAATGTGTAAAATCAATTTTAAATAATAATCTTATTTGAGTATCAAACAATTCATTTATTTTCAAGGAAACGTCTAATGTCAAGTACCTCGCGGGTGTTGTACCGGTGCCTCATAGCTTTGTAGCCATTAGATATATTATTAAAATATTCAAGGGTTCAGATTGAGGGAAAAATAATGGCATAGCAATAAAGGCTCTGGAGGTCCGAGAATTGGTGGCAACATTATTCATCAATGGGGGCTTAGTAGGATTCTCGAGAGAGCTACTCTGGTTGGTGAGCTCCAAATCTCCAATGATGTGGCAACATTTGGTGATGAAAATTGATGAGAGTACTACCAATTGTTGTAGTATAATGCAGAGGATATATGAGTTAAAGAGGTTTATAAATAATACGAAAGTAGTAATATATTTTTCACTTTTTTAAAACTCTTAAATTATTATAGTTTGATTTTCCATTTTAAATGGCGAAAATTCAGCATATTCCTTCAGTGGTAGATAAATCTAAAATTATGTGAAAAGAAAGTGTCATGTTAGGAACCACACAAGACCATAAGGATTCAGAAATAAAAAAATTAGTGACTAATTTTCATTAATCAATGTAGAAACATAAAAAAGGTTAAAAATAGACGTTTATGATTCAACAAAGGTTAAGAACCTAGTCAAATCCTAATTTTTCTAAAAGAATTTATTGATTTCCTAAATAAACTTTCACATCCAAAAAATGGAGTGTGAGTGTACATAAAAAAAGAAATTATCTAAATCTAAATAAAAATAAATTCTTAAAATTAAAATACCAAAACTAAGTCCTACTTTCCAAAAGCACCACACATACGTAAAGTCACATTATTGAGCAACCTTATCCTCATGGAGATATTCATCTGCCTCTTGTTAGTTCCCAACTTTGTATGGTTTCCTCAACAATTGTCCTCCCCTCCTCGGCATGTGTAGGAGAATGGTATGATGAAGAGCTTCCTCCGGGAATAGACCCTTGTTGAGGATGTTGTGGATAATAATGTTCTATATTAGAAATATGTTGGTTTGCTCCTACTTCATGCTCGGGAGAGTTTGAACTTTGAACTACACTTTTCTTTCCACAAATGAACAATTTTTTAAGAAATGATTTTATTTTACTCTTACGACGATTTTGGTTGGGAGAATTTGAATTTGTTGGGTCCATCAGACTTCTTTTGCTCAAATCCTGCATTGTCCAAATTTAATTATGAATAAATTAAATATTAAGAAGATTAAATAATATGTCATTCACAATTTAATGTGAATATTATAAAGTAAAATAAATAGAGACAACTGAAAACAACACTCATGCATAACTTAATTCTATATGATGATTAATCATGAAAAATATTTATCTCAAAGAAAAGTTTCAAGGCTTTTGATGTCAAATATATAAAGAATGCAACATGCATAAAACTAAAAAAAATGATAAACAACCTTAGACAACAGAAGAGTACTAGGAAATAATAATATTACCTTAGAAATACTAAACAATTTTTTCCTTCCCTTTGTATTATCTCAATTTTTCTCTTTATCTCTATTTAAGTTTTTTGCTCCTCTGTTTGGCACAATTTATAGATAGCCAATAAAGATTTTTCAAAATGGTGTGATCAATCTTAATCATTTATATTTTATGTCAAATTACTATAATTAAATCAAATTACTATATAAGATATAATCAAATTTTGTTGACTTAATTTCGTTATAAATATATCACGTAAAAGTTATGATAGATCTTGCTTAAATTTATCAATTTGGTTTAATTTTTATTAGATATTAAATTAAGTTAATCATATTAAATACTAGTATATTAACCCGCGTAATACACAAATAAATGTATATTTTTATTTAAAAAAAATAAAAATAAATTAATTTTAGATAATTTTTCAATTTTAAATTCTAGTAGTATATTATAATTTACTATTAAGATTTCATTTACATTATCATTTGATAATAAGATATAATAAAAAAATTAAAATCATAAAGATGAGAATAAAGATTTATATATTGAAAAAAGATTGAAATAGAAAATAATAGGATAAATTTTGAATCTTACTAAATTTCCAAATTCAAGATTATCATTTATTAGCATTAATTAAAGATTTAAATAGAACGAGAGAGAAAATTTGTATTGTTGATTGAGAGGAAGAATCACACTCTCACAAGTGTGAGTGAAATTCACCATCCAATAAGAAAAAGTGAGAGAAAGTGAGAGAATATAAAAAAATTATTGAGAGGGGGAGCAGGGAGAGTCCTCACTCTCTAAGTTGATGTCTCGAAATTATATTATAGAGAGTTGATTTATTGATTCATTTATTGAATATTATTTATATTTTCATTGAAATTATAATATCACATCAAGACTCTATTCTTGATTACTAAAAAAACAATGCTAAGCATAATTTTGACTTACTTATGTGGATCGCGCTCGATCGTCTACCCAGCCACCCCCTTTTTTGTGTGGTTGGCCACAAAAAACTAATCGGGATCTACATCCCGCCCAAGTTGTCTTCGCTACACAGAAAAAAATTACACTAATTAATTATTTTAATTACAAATACAAAAAAATATAGAAGGGTAGGTTTTTACATACCATATCCAGCGCGACCTCAATGTGGGCCTTTCGGCCCGTGGTGTGGACTGCTCCGCCTCGACGAGAAGCTCGATTGCTCTTGTTACGAGCAGACTTCCCCTTGAACTCATCAGAGGCCCAGTAGGCCAAAAGACCCTCCCATGCCTCCTCACCACACCAAGTGGGCCTAGTCCCACTCGTCCGAACCTTATTCAGCATATCCCGAAGGCGTCTAGCAATCTTCTGCTCGTACACCTTCTTAATTTGGGCTCCATCCTAAGGGGCCGAAGTAACTTAGCTCTGCAAAAAAAAACACTTTTATGGTAAGTCATTTGAAAATGTCATAACATGTTAAAAAAAATAATGTAAAATGAAAACATTTTACCGTAAACTCTTCCCACCACTTATCCCTCACATTCTTCGGGGTGACCTCCCACAAATAGTGAGGACCCCGGAATTATGATCGGATCACATGACCAATGGTCAAGATGGGGGGTTGTTAGGCACCCAACTACAAAATGAAGAAATTCAATGTTAACACTACAACTTATAAAAATTCAAAATATTAAAGAAATAAAAAATTGTAGAAAATCACTCTCTTCCATAAGTCCAGATGATAACCCTATCGTGAGGGTCCCGCTCATGATTGACACTAGAGCTGGCACCCCGGTGCGGAGGCTGTTGTACATCAAGTTCGGGGTCAGCTTCTGATAAGTGCTAAATTAATGATAAATTTCTATATAATTACAGCACTTATCAAGGGCAAAATATTAGATTTATACCCCAAATTACCTCTTTTTAGTTTAAAATGCAGATCTTGTAAATATTTAATTCAAATTTGAATTTGATGCTATTTTGATAAGAAATCTATTGATTTTGCAGATAAAGAGGAAAGTTTTAAATGGAGTAACAAGATAGCAGCAAAAAAAGATAAGATCAGCAAGAGATCAAGCTAAAAAAGAGGGAAATCAGGAAAGCGCAGTAAATAAGGATAAGATCAGCAAGAGATCAAGCTAAAAAAAGAGGAAATCAGGAAAGCAGAAAACGGAGATCTACGCTTCACCTGCGCTGAGCGCAAGTGGAGCGCAAGAATAAAAATCAATTATGTTTCCTGTGCTTCATCTGCGCTGAGCGCAGGAACACGGAACCCTAATTTCCAGTTGACCAAAGCAAGGTTTCAATAGGCTTTCCAAAGTTTTATTTAAAGGACCTTTTGCAAAGATCAAGGGAGACGGCGGAACAGATCTGGAGCTAGAGAAAAGTGTGACAGTCTCTCTGTTGGTTTGTAATGACTACCATGAGTAGCTAAATTCTCCCATGGGATATTCAATCCTCAATTGTATTTTGGATCCTCTTTTATTTATGAATCCCTATTTTTATAATATCGGTGTTTTTATTCTGTTCTTAATGCTTATCTTTCGCCTTTGTGCCAGAGTTATGATATGATTTTATGGGGCGCACTGGAAAGTGGTTTTATGAAATCAAGAGCGAGTTCTTGGGAGCCTAGAAATAGGGATCTTGAACTCTGATTGGTGAAAACACTCAAGTTATCACTGTGGGAACCAGGATGACTTGATAGCTTTTACAACTGTTCTTCAACCGGGGCAATTTGTCACTGTGGGAACCAGGATGAATTGTTTCTGAGTATTTCATATCTGTGGGAACCTTTTATGAAATAATATTTATTTGTGCTTCGATATTATAATTACATATTCATAAATTTCATTGGGTTTCAAATACAAGAGGGGTGCGATAGATGAAATTCAATCCTAGTTCCAGTAATTTGCTCAACCTTATCCCAATTTACTATTCTTTTTTTACTATTGTAATCTACACAAACAACCATCTTCTCCCACTTGATAAGTGTGACCACTAGGATTTACATTGAACCGTTCCCTGTGGATACGACAACTCCTTTTACTACTATTATACTGATGTGATTTTGGTACACTTGCCAGAATTTCAACAGCCTCCTCATCAATGTCAGCCTAGAAGTGGTCCTCATACTCCGAATTAGAAATATGTGGCAGGTCATCCTGCACCTCGGGGGCAGCCTCCTGATATCCCAGAGTAGGGATGAAGCTCATCGGCTTCATGAAGGTTGCAGGCGATGCACCAGGTTGGGCAACCTCTGCAAGGATGGACACCACATACGGTGCAGGGGCGGAGGAAGAAGGATGCTTTGGCAGCTGCTGAGGGAGAGGGAGGTTAGTCTTATCCCAATATGCGCGAGCTGCCTGTGCAGGAAGCTCGCCCGGAGGGATGGACCTCCCTCTAATGGGTGGGACCTTCTGCCATCTCTATCACGCATACAAGGCATATTTACCTAATTTTAATAAGGTTAAATTAAATATTAAAAAACATACCTATAAATTAAATAAATAAATAAATAAATACATAATAACCTAATTTTAATAAATTTAAATCAAATAGCATACAAACTAATACCAATTAAATAAATTAAATAACATACCTAAATTAAATTAGCATATAAACTAATACCAATTAAATTATTACTAATTAAATTATTTAAATAATATAACTATATAAATTATTTTTATTATCTACTAATCATTAATAATTACTAATTACTAATAATTACTAATTACTACTAATTATTAATTAATAACTAATAATTAAGAATTACTAGTTATTAATAATTACTAATTAATTACTACTAATAATTACTAATAATTTATTTACGAATAATTAATTACTATTAATAATTACTAAATAACTACCTATATAATTAAATACCTATATAACTAAAATAACTACCTACATAATTAAATAACTAACTACATAATTATATAACTATAATTAAAAAAACATAAGTTAATTAAATAATTACCTGAACGGCGACAGGTGGTGGTGGACGACGGAGGAGGAAGAAAGAGGAGGGACAGGGGGCAACTAACAGAGATTCTGGTCGGTTTAAAATGAACCTATGAACGAGGGAGGGTGTTTAATCGGTGAGGATTTGAAATTGAACGAGAGAGAGGGAGAGAGGAAGGAGGTGGCCGGAGGTGGAAAGAGGAGGAAAGGAGGAAGGAAGAAGAAGAAGAGGAGAGGGGGAAAAGGTTTTGCGTGTGTAAATTTTTAACTTAGCGACGGCTAGCGTCGCTAAGTTAAAAAATTTCTCTGACGCGTCAATTTTAACTTTTAATTAAAAACGTAGCAACGGCTTGGTCGTCGCTACATATATTTTTTTAATTTTCAGAAAAAAAAATTAGTTTTTTCACTGTAGCGACGGTCTAACCATCACAACGTATTAATGGCACAGTTGCATGTTGAACTGCACATTTAATGTTGTAGCGACGTTGTAGTAGCATAACCGTCGCTAGTAGCGACGGTGCAGGGCTGTTACTACGTTTTCGCGTCTAAAAACGCGCATTTTTGTAGTGTATATCATTAATAAATTCATAAAAAGTATACTATGGTTTACATTTTATGAGTTTAAACACAGTATGTTCAATAATTATATTAATTTTTTTGTTTCTATGTAATAAATTATTATATTTCACACATATAATTTTGTAAATATGTTTAAAAACTAATTATTGTCATTTTTATATATGGATTATCTTTACTTAATCTCTAATTGACTATTATACAAATCAATATAAAGGGTGATCCTTCATTTAATAAAAAATATTTATATTATAAACTGTCAATGTTCTATAAAAATTTTGCTTTGTGATGATAACACAATTGATTCTTCCAACTATTAGTGAGTACTTGAGTGTTGTATTAATAATTAAATGTAGTTTTTATTTATTTTAAATCAATTTTTTTTGTTATTATTTAATAATTTTTTCTAAATTTAATTTTAATGTTTTTATAAGATTTAATTAAATATCAAAATTAAATACTCTTAGCTTTTGTATATAATTAAATTAATGTTTTAATTGAATAATTTGAAAAGGTTACATGTTTTTTAATAAATCATTTTCTCTTCAAATATTTTCTATATTTTCAAAAGTTACATACTCTTTAGTCAATGGTACTCGATCAGTAATTGCCCAAATGGGGTACTCATCAATTTTATTTATTTTTTTTCTTAAATTGGTTGTTATAATATGTAAAAAAAAAAATAGATGAAACTGATCAACAAATCACAAAATAAATATTCAAATATACACATGAGTTTTTCTTATAGACAATTGTATGTCACAATGTTAAGAGTGACCTAGATCCTGTACATAGTGGTTTGAAAATATTTATATCTACTAGTAAATAGGGAGCGTATCAAACGAGAAGAGTGTTTTATTGTGAGACATGAGAGGGTTAAAATATAGCCCTTAGATTAAATTGAATTAAATTAAATGGTTGAGATTAATTTAAGTAATAATGATTTGTCATCTATGATCCATAGAATCATTTGATCCAGGATCCATTGTTATCTCTGACTAATCCTCCAAATCCAGCCAAACCTTAATCTTCAAAGAAGCTGCCATCAACATTAAATCATTATTACTTAATTTAATCTCAACCATTTAATATAATACGAAATTTTAAATATGCTAAAGTACTAACTTAACAAAAAAATACTTTACAATTACAATAATAGTAATTATAGTTATTATATCAATATTAAAGTCTTTTTACATTTTAAATATTAAATTTATCAAGAAAAAAAGCATATAATTTTTGATAAATTATAGTCAAATGACCAAAATTCTTTATTGATTTAAACTTATCAATTTCCATTTTTATTTCCATTCTGAAATATAAAAAAAAACATATCCTCTAATTTACCTGAAAAACTTACAACTTTTTCTTATATTTATCTCATAAAAATTAATAATTTTATTTTTATAAGAAATTATAAATATTAATACCTAAAATTAAATAAATATTATATCTTAAAAAATAAATAAATATTTTAGATCATTTCTATTTTATGAAATAAATAATAAGATTAATAATATAATATGAAATTTAAATCATAAAAAAACACTTTGTAACTACGGTAATAGACTAATAGTAATTATATTAATTTAGTTATAGTTATTATGTCAATATTAGACCATTTTAAAAAAAATTAATATTAAATATATCCTAAAAAAAAAGGTTACGTGTTTAAAAATATAATATGAAATTACATATATTAATACCAAAAAAATAAATATTTTAAAGTGTATAGTACAAATTTTTTTAACATATTTTATGAAATGTATAAGAAGAATAAAAATATAATATGAAATTTAAAATATTCTTAAGTACTAAAAAAACACTTTACATATATTAATGTATTTATTTAGTTATGGTTATTATATCAAATTAAAGCCCTTTTTATATTTTCAATATTAAATATATCTAGGAAAAAAAGAAATCTACCATTTTTGCTAATCTTTATCTTATAAATATAAAAATTTTAATTTATTCAATAAATTACAAATATGAATACTTAAAAAATTAAAAAATTATTTTATAGCTTTTATTTAAAAATATATTTTATTAAATTTTATGAAATATATAATAAGAATGAAAATATAATATCAAATTATAATATGATAAAGAGCTAAATAAAAAGCATTTTACAATTATGATAAAACGCTAAATTAATGTTGATGGCAGCTTCTTCGAAGATCAAGGACTGACTGGATTTGGAGGATTAATCAAAGATAACAATGGATCCTGAATCAAATGATTCTATGGATCAGAGATAACAAATCATTATTACTTAATTTAATCATTATTTTAATTTAATTCAGAGATAACAAATCATTGTTACTTAATTTAATCTCAACCATTTAATTTAATTCAATTTAATCTAAGAGCTATATTTTAATCCTCTCATCTCTCACAATAAAAACTCATCTCACTTGATACGTTCCCTTAGTAAATAACACATTTTGAACATTATTTCAAATGTATTATAAACAAGGTTTTTCAACATTTAAACTAAATAAACTTTATATAATTTATTATATTTTAATTTTATTATATCAAATACAATTTACTATATGCATATTATTGATAAATGATTATTCAAATGGATTAAATATTGATAAATTTTTTAAAAAAATCTAATTGCATTATATATATTATTATAGATACTACTTTAGCAACTTTTATCTTTAACAATTAATGATAAATGATTTAGTTAGCAATACATTTTCATATGTTTTTTTAATCTTATACATTTGATATTATAATTTAAACCATGTCTATGTTCTTTTTTTCTCCTTTTCAAGCAATAAAACCCATTCAATTAACTTTTGCTTTAAATCTTTAATTTACAATGTTTTCTATTTTTTTTTAGGAGTTTAAGGGATCCCATGATATTTACAACCTTATTTCTTACTTATTTTCTTTCTCATTGTTGTTATGAGTTTTGTTTTATTGTAGTTTTTAGAAAAAAAAATTAAATACATTTAAATTATTTGTGTTGTGGTATATTTTGTTTTTCAAATTAAATTTCATTGCCAATAGAACAAGCACGAGTTTAAATTCGACTCCCATGCCTAGGACTCATGGAAGAAAATCCTGGTTAAAATCACCAAATTTACATAAATGGGAGAAAGAGACGGAGTGTTTGATTCTGTTTTATTTTTTAATTTTTAAAAATTATTTTATAAAAAAAATTATGAAAAATTTTTTAAAAAATAAAATGATTTGTTTATAATATTTTTATCACAAAAAAGCAAAATTAAATAATTATTTTTTAAAATATCTCAAAATAATTCCAGAATTTTGGTCCAGAAAACCTTTTCTATTTTTAGTTTTAATTATAAATAATCTCAAGTTATTCTTTTTTAATTTATTTCATATTTCAGAGTTTTATATAATAAATAAAAAATCAATACAAAGTTTTTTTAACAAAACTTTAAAAACAAGAAAAAAAATATGAGTAATGAAAATTTTCTAGCAACCAAAATATGGTTGAAATTTGGGGTAGAGACTAGAGACCGTTTGCTCAACTTGCATATGGTTTTGGCCTGTTTATTTTTTTTGGTGCAGTTCGTTTTGAGCTGTTTGAAAATAGCTAAAGTCAAGAACTAAATAGGCACAATAATACTAATAATGATGAGAATGAAAATAATCATGTTAATCTAAAAAGGAACGGGTCAAAGTCAATGTGCTAGCACAATAGGGCAAGTTTAAAAAATTAATTTATAGTTATTCTGCAATTGACTCGGCCAACTGGCCTTTGATTGCTCTCGCAGTTTTGAAAACATATTCAACTGCAAATCATTTAATTCAATATATGTCAACGCAAGTTTTTCTTTTATTTCTTATGTTTTAAAATATAATAAATATAGAACTTAATTAGTATACAATGTCAATGTAAAGAAATTTTACACGGATATCCAATGGTGTGTCGCCAAATTATTTAATGAATATGACACTTCATGTATTATTAAATTCATTAAATGATGTGACAACACATGATTGGACATCTATGTAATATATTAAACTCATAAATATATGACTGTTTTGAAGTGAGAGTGTATTTTACATTTTAAATAATAAAATGGGTATTGGGATATAATAATTATTAATTAAAAAATAAATATTAAAATTTTAATAACTACACAGTTTATTATGAGTTTAATTTGTGTGTATTCTCAATATAAAATTTTACATTATTATCAAATATTTCAATATTATTTAATCAATATGTCGACATATCACATGTGATTATTTAATATATGGCACACATTATTTCATAATAGTTTAAAATTTGTTTACTAACAATCTCTCTCCCTCCCTCCTCTATATATATATATATATATATATATAAATTAAGTTTTATATTTAATTTCAAATTTAATCATTATTTTTATTAATAATTATTTTTTATTCGTTTATACCAAAAAAAAGAAGTTTATTGTATTGAAAAATTTGCATTTCTTACTTCAAAAAGAATCAAATTATAAAATAGTTATCACTTAAAACATTTTACCTTATATCAAATGATCTGTTATTTAAAAAAAAATATTTTTAACTTTATTGTTATCTTTTTTTTTAATTGAGTGAAATGGAAGAATGCTAATATAAGTAAAAAACTGATATAATTAAAAATATAACATTTTCTTAAAATTAGATAATAATAGCCTTTTTATTTTTTTTACAGATTACAAGAAAATAATAATTATTTTAAAATAAAACTAGAAAATGTTTTTCTTTGTCACCGGTCATTCTAGTTACTCGAGTAGATCGAACCATGCGTTGAAAAAACCAGAGAACGGCAACGCCGTTTGTCTTACAAATTGGCTTCTTACGAACACTATTGTTTTTTTTATAGTATAAGGGTTTGAATTTAATCGATGATAACATTTTTGTGATCAATTCACAATCACATCATTATACGTCTTAGTCTAGGTTAATTTTACATTATAAGTTATAACAAGAGTTTTATTAAGTATTATAAAAAAAATTACAATGACCTCCAATAGTGTATTATTACGTCATTTAATGAATTTAATATTGCATAAGTTGTCATATTTATTAAATAATGTGCAACACATGTTTATGTAAAACTTTTTTTTACACTGACAATATATAATTATTAAATTCTTCATTATATTTCTTAAAATGTTTATATCATAAATAAATATTATTATTATAAAAAAATTGTGAGATATTAATTTTCTTAATATTTAATAAAAATATTAAATATAAGCATATACAATATATCAAAAACATTAAAAGATGTATTTAATATCATTTAATACTTGAGAGGATTATTTAAGAATATTTAAAATTGTTTATGAAACATATACTGGTTCATAAAACCATACGCAAATATCTCATTTTGCTTTCTTCCTGTGTCATTTACCAAGATTGTGTTTGAAAAAACAGCTAGTAAATTAGCAAAAAACTAAAAAGTTGGCTGAAAAATAAAAGATAAAAATTAAAATTTAATAAGCTAATTGATTGAAATAAAATTTTTTGATAAAACTCTATGATAACGGTAAAACAATAGATATGATCATCATTAATTAATAGACTAAAACTTGAATTTTAATAATTATAAAAAATTGAAGATAGAAATGTAAAAAGTAATTTCAGATAGGAGTAAAAAATTTGGACCACTACTTGGAGGGTGGATCGAGAAAAGTTACTTTATCAAACAAAACAAAGATAAAATACCTTTATAAGCTTTTAGATACTAATTTTAACTTCCAAAAATTCAAACACATTTGACTAAATTAATAATTTTAGCTGAAAAATGTAACTGGGGAAAATAATTCCATTATTATATTAAAGTGTAAAAAATGACTTAATGTATTTATTGATAAGATTTTTTATCAAAAGGTAAATTAAATTATATTTTGAACCCTTAAAAATGTTTCTAAATTTAAAAAAAGTCACTAAGAATTATTTCAGAGTAGGCTTTTCGTTAAATATACACGTTTCATGCGCTTTTGAATATTTTCTTTTAAGATCTTAAGAAGAATAATTAATCTTTAGTCAATCAATATATAATTAGTAAAGGGAAACTTATATTGCCTTGGTGACTAAAAATACACGCTTATACAAATTGGTACCTAAAATTGATAATTTTATCAATCATAATATTCATACATTTATCTACACTTTTTTTATGTCTCTCTTTTCACCATCTCTCCACTCCAAATTTGAGATGTACTATACAATAATATTTATCCATCTATAATGAAATTCTTTTTATTCTGAACATAATGGAAATGCTAATGTGGAACTTTAAATACATGCATGTAGTGTTATTTGTCAAATATATTACTTATATGCAATTGTCGACGTTTTATACATCAGAATTTGAAAATTTTCTATTCATTCTCCACGAAAGAACATCATTTATTTTTGCGAGTCAGATAATTCCGATGAGAAGCAAGTCCCAAGTTAGAATAGAATACATTATCTGTATCCTATCACTTTTATATATTTGGTTCAAGTAATATTTGTTTGATTTACCTTAAGTTAAGGTCTCGAGTTCGAGTATCATGAATGAAAAAAAATTCATACTAGGAGAGTTAGTCATACGCTCTCCCCACCGGATTGAGCAGGATATTGTCGGATGATACATATAGTTTAAACCAAAAAAAACTTAATATGTTGTCATTCATTGATGTATCATCATCATTTAATAAACATGATATTTTATAAGTTAACAAATTTAATAAATAATGTAGTAATACATAATTGAATAATAGTGTAAAATATTTTTACACTAATAATACAAATCTATTAAATCTTATTTTTAATTTTGTGTCTTTTTTCATATGTTGATGAAACACACCATACCAATGAATAAACAATGATTTTTGTCTTTTTGACCACTACATTTTCTTTGATACTAAGGGTGTTTGGGAAACCGTTTTGAACGTGAAAATGTGGTTTCCGATATGCAAACTCAATGAATAGATAACTTTTTCATATAATAAAAATATATAACTTATATAACACATCTTTTTCTCCATCTCTCTCCATCACATCCCACATTTCTCTTTCTTTTCCTCTTTTCTCTCTTTCTTTCTCTATGTTATATATGTACAACATGTACAAACAACATTTCTCCTTAATAAATAGTTGGATCTAGAAAACTTACGTTCAACCCCATATCAATGTTTACACAAACAAGCTATAAGTGTAAGTTTGTTTATATGTTGATAACTTACGTTTTGGGAATTCCAATACCAAATTGCACGTTCCAATGCCAAAATTGAGAAGGAAGAAAAAAATGGATTCAAGTTGAAAGTAACTTCAAATCATCGGTTTGAACGGCAGTAAGCACTAGGAGGATGCCCTTGTTTGTTTCTCCAAACAAGTATAAAAAAAAAATTACATCCAAATTTGAGTGAGAAGTTTATAAAATTGATTAAGTTAGCTTATTCCACTAATGCTTTCTTTTTTAAATCCATGTCTTCTCTAAGAGCAAAAGTCTTTGATATAAGTAAAACCATGACATTTGGCTGTCACGGATACATCAGTATCACCAAGGAAAAACTACTATCATTTTCCAGCATTGACTTCTTTTTATTAAATATCAATAAGAGAAACAAAACTTAGATGAAAAATGAAACATCGATGCAATTATTTAATTTATTGGCTTAATTAATGTAATGTGATGCGATTAGACGTTGCCAAAAAAGCCGGCCCGCCAATTAAGCCGAAGCCATCTTAAGTTCTGGCTTCAGAGAAGAATCAATCACTGGCATTGATTCAGGCAGTGGTGTTCCTGATTTTTTTTATGGCTACAGGGGGCTTCTAGGTTCTAGCCCAGAGTAAAACAGACTACATCCCACCAAGGAACCTAACTGAAGCTAAATCAGCATCTAGGGTTGGGAACAGGCCAGATCGCTCGTCAGGGATCTACTACCCGACCTACATCAGGCACAGGCCAGACCATGCCAATTTATTAAATAGATCAGACCAAGGTTTTTTCAAAAGCCTATATAGCAAAACAGGTCAGGCTTCAGACCATCGAAAAAGCCTTTTGAGCCTATCAGGCCATTCTATTTAACTAAATATATATAAAATACTAATATTTTTTATATTTCTATTTTATTATAAAGATTTTTTATTACTTTTCCTTATAATTATATACTTATTAGCTTGTATAAACATTTAAGTATGTTAAAAACTTGAGCCTATAAGTCTATTCATATATATGTTTATGATATATTCAAGTACCTTACTTTAAAACAGGCCTTTAAACAGGCTTTTAGGCCATGTCAGGCTTTAAATAGGCCAGACTCGGGTCATACAATAAAGTCAATGTCAGGTAAACAGGTCAGGCTCAGGCCTTGAAAAGCCTAGCTCGGCTCGACCTATTCCCATCCCTGTCAGCATGCACAAGATGACACTTTTTTTTTTTGGGTCAAAACAAGATGACACAACTTTTTTTTTTTTTGGTCAGGCAAGATGACACAACTGAACCGGGACTTTGGCAAACATTTGGATATCAGATTGAAGATCTTGGTCCATTCTAGCCAACCCATCAGCTAACTTAATTTGCTTCTTGAAAAGCATGACTCCATTGGATATCTTCAAAAACTTGAGCTAAAGCTTTGATTTCTCTAACTAGTTGAACCTCCCCCTTAGTAATCAAACGGACTGCTGATAAGGTAATGGAACAAGAACCTAATCTTGCAGAGAAACAGCCCACGGGTTGGCCCAAATGGTAACATAATATCCCTCCACAGCTGGCTTGAAGAATTTCCTGGCGAAAGGACCCATCACAATTTACTTTAAACCAATCTTCTGGTGGCGCAACCCGGCTAATAGATGGGTGATCAGGTGAAAATTCAGACAGTCGTATGTTTGTGCAATTCCAATGAGACTACCACCGCTCCAACAAGCTTTCTGATAACATGGCAAGTCTCAACAGTAGTAAACCTGCAATTAGTAAAAACCACTTCGTTTCTATGCCTCCAAGCAGTTATGTTCCTGATAATGTATCAGGCTATCAGCAATTTCTCCAAAAATCTTATCTGGTGGTAAATATTGGATGATGCTTGCAAATTATCTGTGTATGCTTATTCATGTCTTATAATTGTTTGATGTTCCTAGTCTTTATCCAACAAGATACGAAGGTTAAATAAATTAAAAATTAAAATTGAGTATTGATGCTTAGATAAGTGGCCCGCTGTTGATGTCTTGACTCTGGATAACAAAGTTAAACATTTCCTTCCCCCACATTCCCTTCCCAATTCAAAAAACCATAACATCGATTTCCCCATAACTAGTCCTTACAACTCATAACTTACAAAAAAAAATGTATGCACTTCAAAATAAATCCAATAATATATGGTTATCCGGATTCAATTTTTCTGTAACTATATTTTGATTGATATTTTACTTGATAGCTGATGCATTACTGAGCCCAAAAAAACATACAACGGTAAGAAAGTTGAAATGAAATTGATGTCAAAATAAATACTGTACAAAGCTTTAGAAATTAACACGTGATTTGGAAATACTGTACAGAGCTTTAGTAATTAACACATGATTTGGATTCAAATGTGTCCAGGCCCCAAATGAATCATAGACAAAAGTAATTTTATTTTTAGACACTTCAACTCCCACAAGCCAAGCACTCTTTACGGTTTGCTAGAGAGCACACCATTTGTGCCATCTTTGCATCATCATCATACTCTATGCTAGGTTTTTCCTGCATACACAGCAAATATTTCATATCAACAAGTGCAAATCACATGAATACAAAAATTGACCACAATGAATTCTTGTTACTTTGAGAGCAGAGGTATCAACAGTGAACTTAATTGCATCTGCTGCAGCTCGTGATCGAAGATAATACATCCCTGTCTTTAGACCCTTTCATGCCAAGACAAAAAGCAAACCATCAATCAGCAAATTTTTGGTCTGGACTCTAGAATTTCCCAACAAAAGAGATGTAGTTTTAGAAAGAAAAAATAAGTGGCATTTCATGTCCAAAGATTAATGTCAATCGGCAAGAATAGAACATTGCAAGCTATTTTAAGTTTGTAGAAACAAATGGTAGCACAGAACAATTAGAGCTAACTGTATATTTGTGATTTTGTGTATAGATTTATCTCTTTTCACCATCTCCTTTGTGACATTGACTATCACTTGAAGGTCAAACTATATCAATCAACCCCACAATATATCCCACCAAGTCTAGAAAGAAAGCCCATCATTGATGCAAACCATCTATACAGTCCTGTGTTCAACATTTTTAACTTCCTCCAATAAAAAATAGTTGATACCTTGGACCATGCATAGAAATGCAAGGAAGTTAGCTTTCCGAAGTTGGGTTGATCCATGTGAATATTTAAGCTTTGACTCTGATCTATGTAGCATCCTCGATCAACAGCCATATCTACCAATGTCTTCTGTTTGATCTCCCAAACAGTCCTGCTTATACAAAATTGAGTTAAAGTAAATACAAGAAAACAAACTTTTGGTTAGTTGGGAAATCATATATATCATACAGTCATACTTATATATGGTCTTCAGTTCCTCGGGTATTTCTGGAATTTTTTGAACTGAACCATCTTCATAGATAATCTTATTCTTGATTGTAGGAGACCATAGTCCCATTTCGGTTAAGTCATGAAGAAGATGTTTGTTCACCACAACAAATTCACCACTAATTATAGGACAAACAGTTAGAGTAATGTTGATAAGACAATAGTACACCAAGACAGAATAACATGGGGCGGGAAAGCAAACCTCAAAACTCTACGACTGTAGATATTTGAAGTATATGGTTCAAAGCACTCATTGTTTCCAAGAATCTGGCTCGTAGATGCAGTTGGCATAGGAGCAACCAGAAGTGAATTCCTCACACCCTTCTTTGATATCTTCTCCCTAAGTGCATCCCAATCCCAACGATTTGAGGGCATCACACCCCACATGTCTGGTTGAAGAATTCCCTGGCAATACAATTAACGCCTAAGGAACTAAAATATCTTGGACGTATAGATTACTAATTTTAGACTTTGGAATTTGCATGTGCATACGTGTGCCACTGCATCAGAATAAAACTAGGCAGTATAATATACCTTGCTTAAAGGACTGCCAGTATATGTCTCATAGGGACCTTCTTTCTCAGCCAAATCAGATGAAGTTTTAAGAGCATGATAGTATATAGTCTCAAATATCTCCTTGTTTAACTCTTGAGCCTGCATATAATTCAAGTATGATATCAGAATCAGACTGAAAATACAGCTAACTTAAAATGGACATAAACAGCAGCCCCTGAAATAAGATCTACCTCTGGTGAATCAAATGCCATGCCTAGCAGTATGAAGGTATCGGCAAGACCTTGAACTCCAATACCAATGGGTCTGTGTCGTAGGTTTGACCGTTTTGCAGTTTCAACTGGGTAGTGATTAACGTCAATTACTTTATTCAGGTTTGTCGTGACTATTGCAGTAATCTGTATTTAGTTATAAGAACAAAACCATCACAAGTCGTGTCATATATAATGATAATGTCATTAAGGTAAAGTACATATGTTGAAACACATAAACAACAGTCATTGTTAACTAGAACTATACCTCTGCTAGCTTATCAAAGTCAAAATACCGGTTTACAGAGTCTATGCTCCCAATAAGCTTAGACGGATGAGACTCCATTGGCACACCCTATAGTATGGAGGAAAATTTTCAGATGGGGAAGAAAAAATTGATTAAGAAACCAAATCAGGTGAGCCTGGAGCATGCAAGAAAAGTCCTACCTTTTCTCTTACAAATCGTGGCAGTGCAATTGATGCCAGATTACACACAGCAGTCTCAGTTGGACTTGAATACTCAATTACCTCAGTACACAAGTTTGACGACTTAATTGTACCCAGATTCTGCTGGTTGCTTTTCCTATTGCATGTATCCTAGAATTAAGAAAAATGTTGGATTCATTAACAACAGATAATAACAATAAATACAAAATCTAGTGAAGCAGAAACATGTAGAGAAAGCGCAGGGCACCTTGAAAAGCATATAAGGGGTTCCAGTTTCTATCTGTGACGCAAGGATTTCAAACCAGAGGTTCTGTGCCTGCACAACCTTCTTTGCTTTTCCCTGTGTATATGATAAAATATGTTTAGTAAAAACAAGGCCTTCTAATAAGCAAAAGCCAAACCACTTCCTTTGTCAATATTGAACTTACTTCTTTTTCATACCGATGGTAAAGCTTCTCAAATTCCTCACCCCAACAATCCGCCAAACCCGGTGCTTCACTGGGGCAAAACAAAGACCATTGTCCATTACTCTGAACTCTTTTCATAAAAAGATCAGGCACCCAAAGAGCATAAAACAGATCTCGAGCTCGGTGCTCTTCCTGCAAAAATAACAACAAATGCATGAGCATGAGGATAACAATAAACTATTCTTAAACATCTCCATGATAACATTAAAAAAAAAAAAATTGTTACCACCACCTTTAAGCTCATCCAACCATACCTTTCCATGATTTTTTCTTAAATCCATGAACTCAAATATATCAGCATGCCATGGCTCCAAGTACACAGCAAATGCACCTACAAGAAGTGCACAATCATGCAGGTAAGGAAAAGCAAGTTAAAGTGAGTCAATAAATATATGAGTTTCTAAATTATTCACCTTTCCTCTTGCCTCCCCCTTGATCAACATAGCGGGCAGTATCATTGAACACTCGCAGCATTGGAACAATGCCATTGGATGTCCCATTTGTCCCACGAATGTAACTGCCAGTGGCACGAATGTTGTGAACAGAGACACCAATTCCACCAGCTGATTTACTGATGACAGCACACTCCTTCAAAGTTTCATATATACCCTCTATACTATCATCTTTCATGCACACAAGAAAGCAACTACTTAACTGCCAAAGCACATAAACACTCACTTAAATGAGGCCTTGGATCATCAATTCATCAATGTATTACCAAAAGTAAGAAAAATGAGACCACACAAAGAGAGATGGAGGACAGGAACATAAACTGTAATCATACTTGAGGCATAGGTGTCCCTGCATTGAAAAGAGTGGGAGATGCATGGGTGAACCATCGTTGAGACATCATGTGGTAAGTTTTGACAGCAGATTCTATGTCATCCTTGTGAATTCCAACAGCGACCCTCATCAACATGTGTTGAGGCCTTTCCACAATCTTTCCTTTAACCTTTAAGAGGTAGGATCTCTCAAGGGTTTTGAAACCAAAATAATCGTAGTCAAAGTCCCTGTCGTAGATGATCTCGCTGTCCAAAAGAGCAGCATTCTATAACGAAAAAGAAAAATAATAGAAATTGAATTCGTCTCATCAAACAAAAGAACAGAAGCTAACAAAGCAAACCTTTTCTCATCACAAATAACAAAGAATAGAATTAAAAACCAACATTCTGATCTAAGGACAATAATTACAAGATAAACACTATAACTCGCATTCTTCCATATAGCGTTTATCGTAGCCATTCTTAAAACGTTATTAATTTTATCTTTTAACAAAAGCAATATAACAGTTGAAAATGTCTATTGGTTCAAGTTGATTAGTTTTTATAGTATTGATTGTAAATGAAAAGAACAAACACCAGGAGAATTTTACCCCTTAATAGGTAGTGTCTGGGACAAAAAAAAGCATTATGATAGTTTTTTATCAAATGTTTTTATTTTTTCAATAAGCTTTTTAACCACGTCGACGACCAAACAGGTACTTGAGCAAGGCAACCTAAAACGCATGGATACTTACTATAAAAGGCTAATGATAGGGAAAAGTACCTTCATGATTATTTCATAGACATCATCAGCAATGAGAGGAGCCTTCAACCCAGATCTCTCATTAAAATGATTGTACATGATCTTGACCCTAATTCCACAAAAAGAAAATTTTGATTATGAGTCAGTAAACACAAAACCATGCTAGACCAAACAAATTAAACACTTGATCATCATTTTCTGTCATACTTACGTCTCTGAAAACGACTCTTTGGTGTTCTTGTGCAGATTGGAAACGACAATCTTAGCAGCCAACTGCAACAAAGAAAGGAACAAACAACCACAGTTTAATGAATTGCAGAACTTGACGAAAAAAATATAAAAAAGAAGAGAGGGAGAGAGAGGAACTGACAGAAGCGTAATCAGGATGGTTGGTGGTCATGGAGGCGGCAGTTTCAGCGGCCAATTCATCGAGTTGAGTGGTGGTAACACCCTTGTAAATGCCGGCACACACTTTCTGAGAGACGAGAACAGGGTCACAATGATCGGTGTTCAATCCATGACTGAGTTCCTTAAGGCGTGCGGTTATCATGTCGAAACGAACCGTCTCTTGACGACCATCCCTCTTTATCACATACATTTTTTGTTTTTCCTTTCTTGTTTTCAATCTCTGATAGATAGAAATGAGGAACAAGGACAATCACGCGAATATATATAGTGCTAGGTTGAGAGTGCGTTTGAAATTTTGAAATTAGTGTTTTAGGTTTGGTTACCCTTCCCGCCAAATCGTCCAGAATTGGAATTTCGAACCCTCTTCTTTTCTTGCTTTCTAACATGATGGATGGTGTTTGTAGGATGTGTTGTTCAACTTTCTAGTGGGTGGGTGGATGCGGGGCCCACTGCTTTAATTGTTGTTTTATGATGATCAATTACAATTACAATTTACAAAACAATCTCCGCGCCATTTCTCTCTTGGCGCGGCTTGGATCTGTTGGCGAGGACCGTTTGATTAGTAGGCCGAAAAGTTTGGACGACTGCGAGAGAATACTTCTCCAGCACATTTCTTTCCAGTGATAACTTCTTCAGCACTCTTGGGACTGAAAAAAAAAAAAAAAAAAACTTCTTCAGCACTTTCTTTCTATGAGTTTCCATTTTTTTTTCAATTCAATTATTATTTTTTTTCACACTTCACTTGTTTAACATCACTCTACACTTCCATTTCTTTCTTCTTTTTTTTTTTGGCGGAAAGACAGGCACGACATTTTTCTCCATCTTTCTATTCTAAAGTCTCTTCTTTATCTTTCTACATTTTTTAGGCAGTTATTATTTTTATTGGGTGGTTATTGGTTAGTGAGAACCATAAATCAGTAGTAAATCGGGATATAAAATAGGGGTATAATGGGAATGGAAATGTGGAAACCAAAACTCTCATACTCTCTTTATATATAGTATAGATATAAATTATTTCACTTATTAATTTACATATTTTATTTCGGTGCTTTCTAAGGTACAACGATACATAAGTTTTATTGGACGTCTAATATACTATTTTTTAAATGAACGGTACATATTGCTTTGGTTTAATTGGTGGTTCAGTCAAATTGTTTTGGTTTCCAAGAATTCCAAAATTGACTTTCAAGCTTTCCTTTCCTCGCCACCAAGCTGCCCTTCTTCCCTCCCCACCACCTCCCTCCCCCTAGCAATTGCCTTCTTCCTTGTCACCACCACCTTCTCCCACCAAGTCCAACCATCGTCCTCCTCCTTATTTCAAGACCATCTCTGAGGTTTATGGTGGTGGGTTCACAAGGTGTTTTACGAGTCTGCGATTTGGGTGGTTGATTGCAATGATGATGAAGAAAAGATTTTGATGTCCTCTGTTTTCCTTTTGTTTCTGTGGTTTTTTTCGTCAAAGATTTCATTTTTCCTGTGATTGCTTGTTGTTAGAGGGAGGTGGGACATTGCATTTTCTAAGAAGATGGTGGCTGCAATTTGGGACAAGGCGGGCTCTAGCTGATCTTGGGTGTTATGGGTTAATGAATGGTGGGAGGCTTTGTAGAACACAAGGAAAACACTAAAAAGGGAGTTGAATAGTGTTTTACAAACTTAGTTAATTTTTCAGAAACCTTCTGCAACAGTAAATTTACTTAAAGTTCAAATAGGATTTTGAGAGTTGTCTGAAGTTACTTCTCTCATCTGAAAAGTTCAGACAATAGTGTTTTCTGACTTTTCTGGTTTTAAGTGAGTTTAGAAAAACATTTGTAAACTTAACTTTTCAATTCCCTTTCTGTTTGCACGCAAATAATATGTAATTTAAAAGTTCAGGGTAAAAGAAACTTAGCCAAGAGATTTATCCTCATTCACTCACCACTACTGTGAGCTACGTCCAGTCCAAGTGTTAAAGAGCTACTGGATTTTTCCACTAATCTCAAGATATTACAAGAATTGTTTTTCAGATGACCCTTTTCAAGCTCAAATACAAGTATTTTTTTTTTTGCAAACCTAGTCTTTTTAAGCTCTACACAAGTATTTTTTTGCTCGCCTAGCCTCTTCAGGCTCTAACGAACAGAATGTTTACAAAAAGAGATGAACTTGAACTTTAACAAAGTTCTTGTTCAAAGGATTGTACAAGAAATTGTGTAAGACATAGAGTATGAAAATTTAAGTACAATGAGATTATCAGAGACTAATTTCTAGAAATAAATCTGCAGCGTTTTTGCTTCTTTATTCGCGTAGTTTCACTTGGGTTCCACACTGATTCTTGAAGGACTTCAGCTATTTACATCCATGAATCAGGCCGATTTTGAATTTATTCGTTGGAGGGAATGATTATGAAATCATTCGAATTTGTTAGGAATAAATCTAACAGGCGTACATTGGGTGCAGGCACCGTATTCACTTCTGACGGTCGTATAGAGACACGTCCTCACCTCTGACACTTGTACAAGAATAACAGATATTGTTGCAGAATATTCTCGACATGTTGTTCAACCTTGAGTTCAGATATGAGGTCTTCAAACAAAAGTTCTTTAGAGAACTTCAGCTCTTCAGACGCTAACAACTTCAAATGCCTTCAAGAAATCAGATGCACAAACTTCAGATGGATTGATACTTCAGACTGCATCCAACTTCAGATGGGTCTGAAATAACAACAAAATGTTAAGTTTAGTTTGTGCAATTTTCTACTGTTTATTTAAGTTTGTTATCATCAAATCTAAGTGAAGGGATATTCAAGTCTGGAGAATCAACAGGCTTTGGTGTTATTGTGGTTGTTATGGAAAGAAATGGATGAGGGAGACAGAGGTGTGGCAAGCGGTCATGGCCGCCATGGTGGAGCACGCGACGGCACGTGGTGAGGGGGCAAGGTCGGTGATGCGGCAACACAGGGACAACGGCCCAAGACAACAGCGTGGCGTTCAACTGCTTTTCGCTTCAGCAGAGGGAGGTGCCTCGGATCGGAGTCGTCTCTCACGTCGTCGACCTCTTCCGCATCAACCTCGGTTATCACTCGCGATGGCCATGGCGTGGCTAAGGGAAATGTGAACGAGACCGTTGGCGACTGTGTCACATGGCTGTAAAGGGGAGCAAGAAGCTGTTATTTTCTTTTTATAATTCTCCAAGTTTTGGACTATTGTAATTTGGTAAAGATTGTATCGTTGACTGAGATTGTGGTTTGTTGCAATTAGAAAGGAACCTGGTTTGTTGAATTCACTGTCAATTTTATGAAGGTGCTCTGTGCGGAAATAAGTAGCTTCCTCTGTATTTTTAGTCATCAATTAATGGCGGTGTAACGCCCCCGAGCCGCTTGCAGGACTGATGAAGGTCCCCACAAACCAACACGAGTCTTTCCAGTATGCTTTGTCCTCACTTACACACTTTCCAGGAAACTTCCCAGAAGGTCACCCATCCCAGAATTGCTCCAAGCCAAGCACGCTTAATTATGGAGTTCTTATGTTATGGGCTTCCGAAAAGAAGATGCATCTTGTTGATATAGTTCTCCCCAACAATTTCTTTTAAGCTATTTTCAACTGTACAGTCCCATACCTGCACAGCCTCTAGATCCCTCTCATTCGGGTGTGGGCTCGGTTCATCCATGTGTCCCTTCTTGCTTAGAAGCCTGCCAGGAGCCGCCCCTTGTCCGTGCCTCTTTGCATCGGCGATCACTCCCCGCCCTCATCAGCCTTCGGCTCTCACAGGCGGACTGGTATTTTTTTGGCACTGTAGAAGGGTTCATCCGCTAATTTATAAAACTTACAAAAAAAAACTGTAATCGGACACTCCTTCTATTACAGGTAATTTCAATTTGTATACCGGTGCACAAGTTTTTAACATGTGCACCTTAAAACTCACCTTTTATTTCACAATCAATTTTGAGGCGTAAAAGAATCATTTTTCTTTATAAATTGAGCTTCGTAGTTCACATGGTCAATAAACATTTAGGTTACATCAGATGTCGAAGATTTCTCTGTCAATAAAACATAACCAAAATAAAACATTTCATTAAAACAATTTAATATAAAAAATTCACTTCCAAATTCATGACAATTCTAAAATGATAAATCTTGCTTTATTGCATCACAATATCGTAATGGTAATGTATCCATTTCCCTATTTCTAATTCTTTGAAGGGATGTATTAATTCTTCCTCGTTATTTTGTTTTTTATTGTTTGCCTTTATTTCTGCTTCGTGTTGGTTGTGTGCTTCTTTGTTGCTGTTGAGTTTCCCCATCCATTTTATACTGCATTTATTTGTTGTGTCGGCTATGCGTAGATGGGTGATTTGCTCCATGATGGCTTTGTTTTTCTCTTTTTATTTAACTTTTTAATATTATTTTTATGTCTATTTTCATTTCTCATTCATAGACTATGGTCTATTTTAAGTGTAGAAAGAAATATGTGATGCCATTAAGGAAAAATGTCTTTTTTTTTTTGGATTTTTCACTTCCTTTTAATCAAAGATTGCTATATTTTGTGAGATCTATTATGTATGTTTAAAACAAATTTTTGGTAGTTTTGAGGGAGATAGTTGTCAGGGATAAAAATGTTAGTTAGAGATTAGTTGAATTGGTTAGGAAATTAGTTAGGAATTCGTTGATTACATTGGCTATATAAGTCTATACTCCTATTGTAAATTCACATTTTCATTCAACCATCAACACCATTTCAGTTTTTCATCTTTAATTTTTTTTCTTTTCTCTTTGAACCGTAAATTTCAACATGGTATCATAGCCTTGGTACCCACCTCGAATTTTTATGTCGCTGCTTCCCTTATTTTTTTTCGTTCATTTTTCTTTTCCCAAGAAAACAAAAAAAAACCAGAAATCAACTTTCTTGATGTTTAGAATGTCTTCAATGATGATAGCGAACAAGGTATGGATCTAGAAATGAGCAATTGAACAGTTAGAGACCAATAAATCCGAAAATTCTAGCAACCAAAACAGTAATTAAAAGTGTAGAAAAATGATAGAAATGAAAGGAAAAGTGGAGGAGGAAAGAAGTGGAATGGCGCCACTGATGAAGGCAACCCCTTCAGCAAATAAGCCAGCAGTGTTGATTCGCCACCAGCCCGTGGAGCAGGATAAGAATCACAATGGTTTGAGCAAGAACCATCAAGCCTCTCAACCTCACAAGGGAGAAAATAAAGCAAAGCTTTAGTATTCAAAATGTAGATTAGCTTACAAATGACGAAAAGACCCCCTTTTATAGCCTAAGTGGGCGGTCGACTAAGGAGAGAAAAGAAAGGAAAAATAATTCCTATCCTAGTGGGGACTTGAACCTATGTCTCCTAAGGCTTTTAGTAAAGCAGCCTCCTAGCCTCTAAACCCATGCATTTAGCACCCCAAATGAGAGTAGGAGGTGGAAAATTACAAAATTAAAAGAAAATACAAGAGAAGTCCTACTCTAGGGTGGTACACAGGACCAAGGATCCTATCCCAGGGTCATGGGTGTCCTTTTGTAGGGTAGTGTCCTCCCGTAGGGAAATGTCCCTAAACATGCAAGACATTAATCTTCACATATCTTCCTTCAGCTTCTTAGCCCTTCCTCTAGTCATAGGGCCACTCATGTCTCTGACAGTTGCTTCAATAAGTGACTCATGTGTTGTGCCATCATCCCCTCCCCCTTGCAGAGGATTTGACATGGGATGAAATGTGTCATTTTAGAAAATCGATCTACCACCACAAAAATGGAATCCTTCCCATGTTGGGTTTGGGGCAGCTCTACAATGAAATCAATAGTTAGGTCCAGCCAAGGTCCCTCGGGAATAGGAAGACGAGTATAGAGACCATAGGGTTGTGCCTTAGATTTGGCACTCCTACAATTCAGACACTTATCATATTGTTATTTGACTCGTGTGCTCATGTGTGGAGAGTGAAAGTGTTCATGTAGGATATCCAAGGTTTAGGAGCGTCAAAGTGTCCCATAATCCCTCCCTCATGGGCTTCCTTGATTATAAGTTCCCGGATGGAACTTTGGGGAATACAAAGTTTGTCACCCTTGAACGAAAATTCATCGTGTCTATAATACCCATCTTTAGCTGAGTGTTCACAGTTACTATATTTGTCAACAAATAAGACATCATGCACATATAGCTCCTTTATATGTTCAAAACCAAGTAGTTTAGCATCTAAGGAAGCTAAAAGAGTGTATCTCCTAGAAAGAGCATTCGCCATAATATTGGTTTTGCCTTTCTTATATCTAATGGCATAAGGAAACTGTTCAAGAAATTCAATCCATTTGGCATGTCTTGTTTAATTTCCCTTGCCCTTTGAGTATCTAAGGGATTCATGATCACTGTGAATCAAAAATTCCTTGGGTAGGAGATAGTGCTGCCATGTTTGAAGTTCCCTCACCAAGGCATAAAACTCTTTATCATAGGTGGGGTAATTCAACATTGCACCTTTTAACTTTTCACTAAAATAGGCAATGGCGTGTTGGTTTTGCATAAGAATGACCCCAATTCCTACATTAGATGCATCACACTCAATTTCAAAGGATTGAGAAAAATATGGTAAAGATAGGATGGGAGCTTGCATCAATTTTTCCTTTAAAAGTTTGAAAGCTTCATCTTGTGATTTCTCCCATCTAATCCCCACATTTTTCTTAACCACTTCATTTAAAGGAGTAGCACTTGTACTAAAATCCTTGACAAATCTTTGGTAGAAGCTTGCCAGGCCATGGAAGCTCCTAACATCTCCCACGGATTGAGGAGTTGGCCAATCTTTGATGGCCTTAACTTTTTCCTTATCAACGTGTACTCCTTTTGAACTTATGACATAGCATAAGAAAGTAACATTTTCTCTTATAAAAAGTGCACTTGCCAAGATTGGCATATAAGTGTTCCTTTCTTAGTGCTTCAAGTACATCCCTTAAATGATGCACATGTTCTTCATGGGACTTACTATAGACAATAATGTCATCAAAATACAACACAACAAATTTGCCCAAACAAGCACGAAGAACACGGTTCATTAAGCGCATAAATGTACTATGAGCATTAGTCAAGCCAAAAGGCATGGCTAGCCATTCATACAACCCATGTTTGGTTTTGAAAGTCATTTTCCATTCATTCCTTAATTCGGATTTGATGATATCCACTTTTTAAATCAATTTTTGAAAAGATGCATGCACCATGCAACTCATCAAGCAAATCATCTAATCGGGGAATGGGATGTCTGTATTTCACTGTGATATTATCGATAGCACAACAATCAGTACACATTATCCAAGTCCCATCCTTTTTAGGTACTATCAAAATTGGGACAGCACAGGGACTAAGAGATTCCTTAACCCAACCCTTATTAATCAAGTCAGTGACTTATTTTTCAATTTCTTGGGTTTCAGTGGGGTTTGTCCTATAGGCTGGTATATTTGGAATGACAACCCTGTGCACCAAATCAATTTGGTCCTCCAATGGGTGGTAACCCATTTGGGTTTTCTTTAGTGAATATGTATTCAAATTCTCTTAAAAGTTGTGAGACTTCGAGAGGAAGATTGAGATCCTCAAGAGGGTTTTTTTTCTTCTTCTCCTTGTTCCTTACACCAAAGCAAGTACCAAGGTCTCTCACTATTAAGTTCTTTTCTAATCTTATACTCCTTCGCTATTAGAATTTGTCTTACATTTTCTACCACTTTTTCTTTGTTAACTTCTTTTAAGGCTCATTCTTTAGATTTTTCTATTTTCTCTTGTTCAATGGATTCCCTAATGGCTTCTTGGTCTTCTCTAGCCTCTCTAATGGTCATAGCCTCAAGGATGAATTTCTTACCACTATGAAGGAATTTGATGATGTTGGTAAACTCATTATGTTTAGCCCTTTTATCATATTGCCAAGGTCTTCCTAAGAGGATATGGGTATGATCTAAAGGTGCTATATCAGAAGTTACCTGTAACAAAAAAAATATCAAAAGTTTCCTCTTCTTCATACTTCCCCATGGCAAACTTGATACTCGCTTGCCTATCAACCATTAGTTCTTCCTCTTCATTCACCCATTGAAGTGTGTAGGGTTGTGGGTGTTTGGTAGTGGGTAGGTTGAGTTTATCTACTAACCTTTGGCTAGCTAGATTGCAACTACTCCCTCCATCTACAATTATGGCACAAATCTTACCCTCAACTAGGAATCTAGTGTGAAAGAGATTCTCTCTTTGGGTATCTTCCTCTTCCAAGGGGATTTCTATGTTTGTCCTCATTATCAAGTTTTCCCTTACCCTTACCCTTATCCTCCAACCTTCCATAACTCCTAATTTAAGTTTTCAAGTTTTTTAGGACCTTTTCTATCACTAAGTGTTTACACTCAAGAATATTAACACTCGTGTATGTCACTCTTTTTAAGGCTTTTTCTATAATGTGTTCACTTTTGCCTCTTCTACTTGGTTAGGATTGATTTTAGTTCTTACAAAAACCAAAGTTATTTCCCTACCCAAGCACAAACGAGTTGGAACAAACAACACCTATGGTTATCTAGGTTTGCCTAAAAATGAAAACTCTAAAGACAAAACTAGAATGGAATTTGACAAGCAAGAAAAGTTAGCTAGAAGAAAGCTTATACACAAGAATAGAAATTCAAACAAGACAAACAAACACACAAGAAATTGCAAAGAGAACTGTTTTGGTTTAAGTTTTGATTTAAAGGAAAAGTTGCCAAAATTTTAAAAACAACAAATTACAACTCAATAAAACTGATACAAGTAAATTGAAAAATTATAGTAGAAAGGGAAATTGTATTGTTGGGCTTTTTCTTAACATTTTTTTTTAAATTGGAGGATTCATCTCTTCCTCAAATAAATATTTTTTTTACTTTGAATTTTCTTTTTCTTTTCTTTCTTGTTGCACTTTCTTTTATATTTATGGCTAAATATATATATATATATATCTTTTTTGCTATTTTTCTTTTATTTTCGTAAATTTTCTTTGTCTTTTGCCCCAACAGAAAATGTAACAAAATTAAAATAAATTAATCCCTATTCTAAAAGAAAAATTTGCATGTATCCGGCCTAAAAATAGGACTAAAACGGTGCCAAAATTTGATAAAAATTGTCTATTTTCTAAAACTTGTTCTGAAAAATAGAATGACAACTTGAATAAAAAATTGCACCGAAAATTGCTCAGCATTTTCCTTGGATTACACAAAAAAAATTTACACAACAATTCAAGCGAGGTGGATTGATTTTATGGTTTAGACTGAGAAAACAGTAAAAAATTCAACAAACAAATTGGTGAATTTTTGCCCATTTTCTGAGCTACAAACTCAGCCTAAACTTAAGCGTTTGTATAATCAAACAGGCGTTTCCTAAGGATTTGCTAGCAAGCAATCCAAATTTGCAATCAGATTACAAGAATAACAGACAAAAGAGAAGCAAAAAATTGAACAAAACAATGCCAGAATAATGCTCAAAAAATGGCAAAATAAGGAGGAATGAAATTGCGCAAAATTAAATGGGGAAAAACTGAAATTAAAAGGATGGGGAATGGCTAAAATTAAATGATTGAAAGTAAAGGGAACAACAGAAATTAAAAGGATGGGGAATTGCGGAATTTAAACTGCAAAAATTAAAAGGATTAGAGTGACTGATAATTAAAAGCAGAAAGTAAAGAGATGAATTGATGAATGAACAATTAATATGCGGGATGAAGAATAATGAAAATGAATGGGTGGAAATGTAGGTGAACGATCTTTGGTTAAAAGATTTCCCTATTTTCTGCTTCTTTTATTATTGTTGGAACTGAATTTTTTTAGTTATCTCATGTTGCCATATTCTTGTGGTTTAGTGAGTAACAATTGGGCTCACGGGTGTTTGATTTTAGTCTTCTATGAAAGCAGTTTGATTTTGGTAATAACATGTGTGCCTTTCAGTCGGCCGATGTATTTCCTGCATTTCTCATTATGAGAATTGATAAAGATTGATTTGTTGAGTGGTTAAGCATCGTGATTAGCTTCTGCTCTTGATGGGTAATCTTGGTGCTTTTTCTTTGTGGCGACTGACGATTTGAGCTTCTGCCTTATACTGGATAAGCATTAAATATTGAAGATTTGTAATTTCTGCAATGTGGTTAAGCTTTTACCTAAATTTGGCATTGATTTTAGAGACCTATAGAGTCTATTCCATGGTATTTATTATACCATTTTCATTGTAATTGTTATTTTGAATTTGATTGTATTGTGTTGTTCATCCCAAGCTTGAAGTGCTAGCACTTCCAGTTTGCGGGGGCTGTTAGAGATAAAAATGTTAGTTAGAGATTAGTTGAATTGATTAGGAAATTAGTTAGGAATTCGTTGATTACATTGGCTATATAAGCCTATACTCCTATTGTAAATTCACATTTCCATTCTATCATCAATACAATTTCAGTTTTTCATCTTTAATTTATTTTCTTTTCTCTCTTTCAACATAGTATAGATCAAACTCATTTTGGGAAGCTGTGAATTACGAAAAATTCTTTGAAGTATGATGAGTTGTGATTGTGATTGCCATCTTTAATATTAACCACCCATCATTTCTTTTCAATCTATTTTTTGTTTTTTTAATAACTTAAGTACATGTTTTAAATAAGTCATATATATTTAATATAATTAATTCAAATACAATAATAGGTAAATATAGACATTGAAAAACTTATGAATTATATTATATTTTAAGGAAAATATATAAGTTTATTTTTTATTATTTAACCATTAGTATAATTAAAATCATTTAATTTTTATATTGAGGTGGGTTCTTGCACCCCCAAACCTGCCCCCGCTAAAGGCGGGTTCACGTTCAGGTCGTGTTTACTTAAAACCGGTCAAAGCGGGTTTTCCCTCGTTGGAGTCGGGATAAAGGCGGGTTGATACTCGCGAGTTCGATATTAAATGTCATGCCTACGTGAGGCAACACTCTAATACTCTTAATTCTGGTGTTAACAATTTAAATGGCGTAGGTTTGTAAACTTTAGAAAATTGAACCATCTTAAAAAAAATAAAATGTTATTTAACGTTCTTGCCGGAACAACCTAATAACCAATTTCATTCTGGGTCGTCGATCACGTAATGTGAAAATCGAATGGTCATAGATTATGGCACCATCGATGGACCCAAAATAAGCGGAACCATGTTAAATGACAGATATAATAGATATGATATATAATATGATATGATAAAAAAAGAGATAGAGAGTGGCGAAGCCGACAAAAGGGGGTCATGCCCCCCTGTTTTCTTTTTCTTTTTCATATATGTGTGTGTGAGTGTTTTGGGGAAAAATTATATATTATAGTGTAGGGTAAAATTTGGATAAACTTTTCTAGAAGGACTTATGAGAGAAGAAAATAAAATGAATTCAACTTCTCCAATAAGTTGAAATTATTATTTATGAAAAAGTTAAACGAGAGAGCTTCTAAAAAGTTGAATTACAAAGACTAATTTCAAATTATGAGAGAAATTAAATTTATTTTGTCTCCTTGATTAATTCTATTTTTTTATCCCATAAGTCCCCGCTAGAGAAGTTCATCCAAACTGGTCCATAAATTATATTTGATAAAATTGAATGATAAATTAGTTGATAAAATTAATAGTGTTTGATTTAAATAGTTATTGATGTAAAATGATATAAATGGGTATATTTATATAAGTTTATATAAATGATATTTTTATTTTCTAGACAAAAATATATTATTAGGTAATTGTAGTTTTCAATTATTTTATAAATTTAAAATTTTTATTAAATTATTTAAAAGTTAATCTTATAAAATGTTATAGTTATAAAATATAAATAAACTCGTGCAACGAGTCCATAGAAATACAATACTTACTAGAAGTAACGAAGAGCTGAACAGTAGACGGAGATGAAAGAGGAGCTGGAAGAGGAGGCGAAGCCATCGATAACAGTGAAGATGGAGGCATCAACTACATTTTAACAGAGTTATAACAAGGTTACATTGAATCATAAAATATCAGTTGTTATGTTGCCTAAAATTTCAATGAGTCCATAAAAATACAAGACTTACGAGAAGTAACGAAGAGCTGAATGGGAGACGGAGATGAAAGAGGAGCTAGAGGAGGAGGTGAAGCCATCGATAACAGTGAAGATGAATAGATTTTTCTCTAGGGTTTGCTGATACTGAAGAATAGGGAGGAGGATGGAGAGCGTTGGTGTTGGAAATGGCAACAAGGTAGGTTGGGGCGCGAGTTTTGCTCTCCCGTCCCCAACCCCGTAAAAGTCAGTTGAGTTTAAAGAGAGCAGGTATGAAATTATGAAACTCAACCTCATCCCCACGGATCCCTGTCGAGTTCGGGAAACCCGCATGGATCGCACATTCTCTATTTTTTGTTTTTTTCCTTTATTTTTAATAACTTAAGTACATGTTTTTAAATAAGTCATATATATCTAATATATTTTAATTCAAATACAATAATAGGTAAATATAGACATTGAGAAACTTATGAATTATATTATATTTTAAGGAAAATATATAAGTTTATTTTTTATTATTTAACCATTAGTATAATTAAAATCATTTAATTTTTATATTGAGGAGGAAAATGACATGGCTTCTTTATTAGAATTCATCAGACATGTTTCTTACCCACAAGTGTAAAAACCTTATTGAAAACTTATATGTTCATAATACTTTTCAAGAAGCTTTTTATTTGCTTTAATAATTAAAATTAGTATTACTTACTAAATTTATTATTGAATAAATCTAAAATCAGTTACCTATTATTGTTCCCCTTATATTCATGAAGGTATCCTTTTAAAATATTTTTTGAAACACCACGTGTGAATAAAACTTTATGTTGAAGTTCATTAATATTAGTATAAATTAAAATAAAACTATTAATCTTTGTGTTGGTTATATCTATTTTTTAATATTTAAATTATAAAATAAAAATAAATCACATGAAAATGAAGATTCTATCAAAAGCTCATTAGTATCTAAACTAAATTAATATGGTAAAAATTACACTTTAATTTTTTTATTTAAATTTATGTTGATTATAAAAAAAAATTATGTTTTTTTTGTTTTTTTTTTATAAAATGTTTAAAATATTCATTAATAAAATGAATTACTTTTTCAAATCAAATTATGATTATATTGATATTTGTTTCCTTTTTAATTTCTTTTATAATATTTTTTCATACACTAAGGAGGAATAAATTTTTATATAAAAGTTCTTTAATATTAATAAAATATTAATTTAGTAAATAGATTTCAATAGGTAAATATGATTCACCTAAGGATGACAAAATTATATAAATTGTATTAATATTTTAATTTATAATATAGGGGTAAATGCTTATAAGCATAAGAAGAAAAACTTTGCACAAGCACATTTTTCTACGTTGTGAAAGCATATTAATATTTAAATCATAAAGGTTAATATATGTGTGAAAAGATATTAATTTAAGAGTAAAAATTTATCTGTGGGGACTGGGGATGATCATTCTACGTGAGAGCAATAATACTCGATTTATAATAACTCAAATGAACACATGTGTTTTGGAAGCAAGATTCATGTCAAGAAAAAATATTTAAACCAATATTGTTTTGTATAAACAAATTTTATCAAGAATTGTTTATTGAATCATCAACCTTAGTATATTTGCTATTAAAATGTGTTTACAATAAATTTCATTATAATCATTATTATTTAAGTATTTTTTCTTTCTATTCTTATATAAGTTATTATTGTTATAATAACTTATATATGTATTCTTAACTAAATTTAATACTCGGCTCTCAATCATTTTCCTCATATTTCCGCCCCGTGCATCGCACGGGTACCCGACTAGTATATATCTAATATATTTTAATTCAAATACAGGTAAATATAGACATTGAGAAACTTATGAATTATATTATATTTTAAAGAAAATATATAAATTTGTTTTTTATTATTTAACCATTAGTATAATTAAAATCATTTAATTTTTATATTGAGGCGGGTTCTTGAACCCCAAACCTGCTCCTGCTAAAGGCGAGTTCACGTTCAGGCCGCGTTTACTTAAAACCGGTCAAAGCGGATTTTCCCTCGTTAGAGTCGGGATAAAGGCGTTTCGATACTGTAATGTCCTCGAGCCGCTTGCAGGAGTTATGAGGGTCCCCACAAACCAACACAGGTATTTCCAGTATGCTTTGTCCTCACTTGCACACTTTCCGGGAAACTTCCCAGAAGGTCACCCATCCCATAATTGCTCCAAGCCAAGCACGCTTAACTATGGAGTTCTTATGTTATGGGCTTCCGAAAAGAAGATGCACCTTGTTGGTATAGTTCTCCACAACAATTTCCTTTAAGCTATCCTCAACTGTACAGTCCCATACCTGCACAGCCTCTGGATCCCTCTCATTCGGGTGTGGGCACGGTTCATCCATGTGTCCCTTTCTTGCTTAGAAGTCTGCCAAAAGCCGCTCCTTATCCGTGCCTCTTTGCACCGGCGATCACTCCCCACCATCATCAGTCTCCGGCTCTCACAGATATCCGCTGGTTCGGGATTAAATGTCATGCATACGTGAGATAACACTCTAAGGCTCTTAATTTTGGGGTTAACAATTTAAATGGCATAGCTTTGTAAACTTTAGAAAATTGAACCACCTTAAAAAAACTGTTATTTAACGCTCTTACCGGAACAACCTAATAACCTATTTCATTCAGAGGCGTGGATCACGTAATGTGGAAATCGAATGATCATAGATTATGGCACCATCGATGGACCCAAAATAAGCGAAATCGTGTTAAATGGCACAAATGATATAATAGATGTGATATATAATATGATATGATAAAAAAAGAGATAGAGAGGCAATGGTGAAGCCACGTTCGGAGAAAAGGGGGCCATGGCCCCCCTAATTTTTTTTCCTTTTCATATATATATATATATATATATATATGTGTGTGTGTGTTTGGGAAAAATTATATATTATATTGTAGGGTAAAATTTGGATAAACTTCTCTAGAAGGACTTATGAGAGAAGAAAATAAAATGAATTCAACGTCTCCAATAAGTTGAAATTATTATTTATGAAAAAGTTAAACGAGAGAACTTTTAAAAAAGTTGAGTTACAAAAACTAATTTCAAGTTATGAGAGAAATTGAATTTATTTTGTCTCCTTGATTCATTCTATTTTTTATCCCATAAGTCCCTCTAGAGAAGTTCATCCAAACTGGTCCATAAATTATATTTGATAAAATTAATAGTGTTTGATTTAAATAGTTGATTGATGTAAATGATATAAATGGGTATATTTATATAAGTTTATATAAATGATATTTTTATTTTCTAGACAAAAATATATTATTAGGTAAATGTAATATTCAATTATTTTATAAATTTAAAATTTTTATTAAATTATATAAAAATGTGACCTATTTAATATTTTCAAAAATATACTATTAGGTAAATGTGACCTATTAAATTAAATTATAGTAAATTATAAGATCAAATAATTCATTTAACTTATAATTAATATAAGGCTTAAATATATTTTTGGTCCCTATACTTTTGTAAATGGGTGATTTTGATCCCCTAGTTTTAATTGCTCAATTTTTATCCCTATACTTTTGTAAATGGGTGATTTTGGTCCCTCTAGTTTTAATTGCTCAATTTTGGTCCCTCTTGTAACATCCTAAATTTTATTAAGTAAAATAAAATTAAGATTAATTAATAGAGTAGAAGAAATAAATAAATAATATTAATGAAATTAAAATATTTAATGAGTAAGGGTTATCTAATAAGAAATAATAAAAGTAATAAATAGGATAAGTGGGTAGAGGATGGGTCCAAGCCCATTAAGCGTTTAAGTATTTAAATAAGGAAAGGGTACCAATTCACCCTAATCCTTAGCGGACTACGTATCCAAGTTTGAAGCGCTTGTACGATTCTGTCCTACATATGAAGGAGCTGCTAATGAAGAGTCCAAGTGTGTAAAGTTTCTCAGTGGCCTTCGTCCGGAGATCAAGCAAGTGTTCAACTACCAAGGGATGACGCGCTTTCACGAGCTGGTGAACAAGTGCAGAATTTATGATGAAGACAACCGGGCTAGAGTTGCGCATTACAAGAGTGGAGGACCTATCAGGAACCAGAACAAGTCTGAATCTACTTGCAAGAGTGAGCCGTATTCTCGCGTAACGGGAGATCCCAAGATTGGAGGTGGCATTGAAGGCACAGTGCAAAAGAAGAATTATGCTTCAGCGGCTGGTCAAGCATCAAAGGGTGGGGGTGTTGGTTCTACCACTCCTATTACCTACTTCAAGTGCGGAAAGGAGGGTCACCGAGCAAACCGATGCGGAGACAGAGAGATCACCTGCTACATCTGTCAGGAGAAGGGACACATCGCTCGTGATTGTCCTCAAAAGACGCAAGGAACAGTAGCGGCAAGCGGGGATGCCAATGGAAGCGCCAGTAATCCTCAAACTACTGGGAGAGTCTTTGCCTTGAGTGGTGCTGAAGCTGCTCAATCCAAAGACTTGATCTAAGGTACGAGTTTCATTGCGGGTAATTCTTGATTGTGTTGCTTAATTCTAGTGCGATTCACTCTTTCATATCACCTGCTTGGATGTTTAAATTAAACTTGTTTGTCCCTTCTTTGCCTTTTGTGTTGAGTGTGCGAACGTTAGCTAGAGGGTCAATTTCTACTTCTGACGTATGTTTGAATTGTCCTATTCACGCTAATGGTAAAGAATTCCTAGTTGATTTGATTTGTTGCCTCTAAGTCAACTAGATATTATTCTTGGTATGGACTGGTTATCTTCCAACCATGTCCCATTGGATTGTTCTAGGGAAGTAGTGTCTTTGATCGACCTGTTGAGAGGAGCCTTTTCTAGAGTCGTTCATCTCAGAAAATTCGAGGACGAATTTTTCTTTTAGGAGGGGAGAGTTGTAATATCCTAAATTTTATTAAGTAAAATAAAATTAAGATTAATTAATAGAGTAGAAGAAATAAATAAATAAATAATATTAATGAAATTAAAATATTTAATGAGTAAGGGTTATCTAATAAGAAATAATAAAAGTAATAAATAGGATAAGTGGGTAGAGGATGGGCCTAAGCCCATTAAGCGTTTAAGTATTTAAATAGGGAAAGGGTATCAATTCACCCTAATCCTTATTTTTCAAATCGTCGGAGAGCGAAGAGCCAAGGAGGGGAGAAACTACATCTCAAGAGGAGATTGCTGAGTGATCGAGAATCAAGAACCAAGAATCAAGATTGTTGCGGTTTGATCTTCGCTTAAGGTACGGTTGGGAAGAGGGTGTTGCTTGTATATGCATGTAGGGGTGAATGGGTAGTGAGAATAACATTTAAAGATTAATAATTGAAATCAATATGTGAATATGTGTTGTTTTGTGATGAAAACTATGGATTGTTGATTGTTGTATGATTCTTGATGAATCTTGAGTGGATTGAATGAAAATAATGAGAACAGTGAAAAGGGGTTAAACAAGGGTTTAGAGATAAGGAACCATAATTGATTAGATGTTAAATTTATTGGAAATTATAGGAATGATTGTTGATTTTAGTGAATTTAATCGGTAAAAACGAGTTTAATTAAATTAGGAACTTGAGGAATTAAGTAGGGATTGAAGAAGATGGTAGAGGAAAGTCATTCCCGTTTTTACACAGAGCTGCAAATATAAAATAGCGACCGCGGATTCGTTCACCGTTGGATCGGGCTGAAATTTTAACAGCTGGTTTGGAACACCTGGTTCTTCATTCTGCACGGTTGGATCGTCGATACGAGGTTTAGGTTAGGATATATTTAGTTCGAACTAGAGGAAAGTTATTCCCGTTTTTAGATAGAGCTGCGACTGTAAAACAGTGACTGCAGATTCGTTAACCGTTGGATCGGGCTGAAATTTTAACAGCTGGTTTGGAACACCCGTTTTTTCATTCTGAACGGTTGGATCATTGATATGAAGTCTAAGTTGAGATATATTTAGTTCTCACTGTAGCTGTAGATTTGGGGTTTTTATTGATGAAATTGAGTTGGATGTTTATTGTTTTGTGGATTGCTTGATTAATTAGATGTTTAGAGTATAATGATTATGGATGCTTTAGGATGATGATGATTAATAATGCTATATATTTGATGTTATTTGGAATGCATATGGTTGGTTAATATGTTATGTAATTGATGTTATTGGGAATGCATATGGTTGGTTAATATGCTATGTAATTGATGTTATTTGGAATGCATATGGTTGGTTAATATGCTATGTAATTGACGTTATGTTGGAATGCATATGGTTGGTTAATATGCTATGTTATTTGGAATGCATGTGGTTGGTGAACATGCAATATAATTAATGATGATGTTACTTGAGTTGTGCGGGCCCATAGATGGGGTACAACTTAAGAGAGATGCTTTGAGCATATGTGATGAGACCTGGATTGTGCAGGCCCATAGAGGGGGTACAATTCGGGAAGTGAACTGAGTTGTGCGGGCCCATAGAGGGGGTACAACTAAGGGGATCAAGATGGGGCATTCGATGCACCGGCCCATAGAGGGGGTGCAACCTAAGAGTAATTGTACTGGCCCATAGAGGGGGTGCAACCTAGGGTCGAATGTCGTTGTGCGGGCCCATAGAGGGGGTACAACCTATCGGATTGTGTGTGGTGACTCCGGTAGACTATCTTGGTACTAACTAGAGTGATTGACAAGGTGCACCCATTGTGCGGAGTTCCAAGTCATGATCTTTGGGTAGATGATGAGATGAGTGCTAGTGCATGTGATATTTGGAATACTCAACGATGGAATTGAGTTATTTGATAATGTTAATGATTTTTGGTGTATGTATTGATGAGTGATATATATGATGATATTCGAGTTCTATTATGATGATGAATGGGTTTGGTGAATACATGATGGATGTATGCATGTGTTATAATTGGGAGTGATGGTATGAAATATATATGTTGATATAGATGTTTAACTATATGCTGAGTTTTGGGATGATTGTTATTTGATGGTTTATCTGATGTATTGGTGGTATGATAAATGATGATGTTGTTTATATGTGGGTGATGATATGATAGCCTCCTATGTGTATATATGGGTAGTATTCTTTTCCTCACCGTATTACTGTGGATATTTTTACAGGTGTTGATGAGGACACGATTGGTGTCGAGTTTGATTAAAGGGAATGTGCTCTGATAGATGTGACATCAGTGTATAATTTTGGGGGTCTTTATTATGTTTCTAGTTAGGAATATTCTGATGAACTATTTTGGATGCCTTGTACGACAAGTAGGATGTTTAGTTGTTTTATGTTTTATTTTGAGATTTCGCTGCTTAAGTGTTTGGATTATATTTGAAGTTTATTTTTTATTTAATTAAAGTTGTTTTTCGAACTAATGAGGTTTTGAATAAGAGCGTCTGTGAACCTTTTTACCCATCGAGGGACATCATCTTTTCTACGTTTCAATTTATCAAACATATATGAGTATGGGGTAGAAGGGTGTCACACCTCTTCTTTAAAAATTGAACAAATCTAATCCTACCGTTAGCCTCTCATTAAATATTTAGTAGAGTTTGCTGACATGGATTTAATTTTGTGACGTGTAAACTATCACATGACAAATATTATTATTTAATTTTATCTCTTAATTTTTTTAAACGAAAAATCAGAAAGTAAAATCAGATTCTGCATAATTTAATACAATGAGAAAACAAAATCAAAAAACAAAATCTCACTACTACACTCCAATTTCCTCAAAAACAATAAAGCAAATACAAGTTCAAAACTAAAACAATTGCATGTGTGTTTCAAGCCATCAACCAAGCGAACTGAAATCTCATTCGGGTATGAAATGAAATTTAAAATAAAATCGAAAGCAAACTGAAATCTACAAGCTCTGGTTTTTCGTTAAAAAAATTAAGAGATAAAATTAAATAATAGTATTTGTCATGTGATAGTTTACACGTCACAAAATTAAATCCATGTCAACAAACTTTGCTAAATATTTAATAGGAGACTAACAGTAGGATTAAATTTGTTCAATTTTTGAAGCAGAGGGACCAAAATTGAGCAATTAAAACTAGGGGGACCAAAATCACCCATTTAGAAAAACATAGGGACCAAAATTTAGCAATTAAAGCCAGGGGGACCAAAATCACCCATTTACAAAAGTATAGGGATAAAAATGTATTTAAAATATGAATTAGTTATAAGAGATGTTTAGTATTCCATATGTTACATTTCATTAATACAACATTAATATTTATTCCAAACAATTCTTGTAGCATTTAAATAATATAAAATTAGTTGAATTTATTGTTTTGGTATAATTATAAAACATTATATATATTGATCATTTTGTTTTAAAAATCATAAGAAATATTTTTTAAATTAAAAATACAATCATAAGTAGTTGTGACCTATTAAATTAAATTTGTAGTAAATTATAAGATCAAATAATTCATTTAACTTATAATTAATATAATATGAATTAGTTATATGAGATGTTTAATATTTCATATGTTACATTTCATTAATACAACGTTAATAGTAATACTCAAGTTAATTTTACTATAATTACTAGAAATATCACTCGTGCGTTGCACGTGTTTATTTAGAATTGATAATTATAATGTTATATGAGTAAATTTTAAATATACATATATATATAATATGTACTAATTAATTATTTTCTCTGTCATATATTGAGTATACTATATTCTAAAATTTGTGTTTTCATTTTCCAATCATATCTTGTGAAAGATTCATCATCATTAGTGGAATCCTCCTAAAATATATTAGTAATATACTAATATGTAAGTTTATAAAAGTATTTTTATACATGATTTTGTCAGACTATTTTTTCCCCTCAATTATAAAGGTTTTAGTATGAGTGTTCTTTATATATACACAGAGTAATAAGGAAGTGAAAGGACATGATGGAAGGTGTAATGTTGTAAATGATCATATTTGTTTTAGTAGGTTAATAAATATCATTTAAATATGCTAAATTATTTTTTTATTATTTGTGTTATCTAATAAATATTTTAAACAACGAACATAGTTTAATAGGTATCGTAACATATTAATTAGCCGTCCAATATATATGATATAATTGTAACTATGTACAGATAGGTGGTTATATACACACACACTTACATATTGCATAAATATAAGTCTTATGAGTATAAAAGAAAATAACCCCCCCTCCTCCTCCTCCTCCTCATCATCATCATCATCATCATCATCATCATCATCATCATCATCATCATCATCATCATCATCTCTTTAATGTAATATGTTATTAATAGAAATAAATTACTATAATCTTTATTCCATAAAATTAAAAAAAGGATATTTTTGGTACGATGAGACATTAAAGACCTTTTCGGCTTATATTTTACTTGCTATTTTATCTATTCAGTATATAAAGCAAGATAAAAATGGTTTGAATTGTCTAATCGTCACATTTAATTTTGTGATGAAAAATAAAAAAATGACTTAATTATTATAAATTAAATATATTTATGTATCTTGTAATTTTTAATTTCAAATTCATAAAAATGAAAATTTATATGTATGAATATTTTTTTTGATATTATATGCATGGATAAAAATTAGAAACATAACTCAATTAACTTGATATTTTAATTTATTTATTATGTAAAAGTAAAAAAAAATGTAGAAGAAAAACTGATAAAAATATAAATTTTTAAGAGATAAATAAATTGTTAAAAGTACTTAATGGAATACAAAGAGGTGAAATTACGCATTTATTATTATAATTTTTTTTTTGTAAGTTATACTATGCATTTATCATTATAATGTTTTTTTTTAAGTTACACTATGCATTTCGCATTTAATGTAAAACTCAAGTAAATTATAGAATATATATATATATATATATATATATAGATTGTAACATTTAAATAATATAAATTTAGTTGGATTAATTGTTTTGTATAATATATTATAAAATATTATGTTGATGATTTTTTTTTTAAAATCATAATAATTTTTTTTAAATAAAAATACAATCATAAGTAGTTGTTACCTATTAAATTAAATTTGTAGTAAATTATATGATCAAATAATTATTTTGACTTATAATTAATATAATGAATTATAAGTATTGGATATTTATAATTTAATATTTGTCACAGTATTTAATGTATTATATATAATAGTTATAATATTTAATATTTAATAATAATAATAATATAATATGAATTAGTTATAAGAGATATTTATTATTCCATATGTTACATTTCATTAATACAACATTAATAGTAATACTCTAGTTAATTTTACTATATAGAATATAGAATTTACTATAATTATTGTAACATTTAAATAATATAAAATTAGTTGAATTCATTGTTTTTGTATAATTATAAAACATTATGTCGATGATTTTGTTTTAAAAATCATAATAAATATTTTTTAAAATAAAAATACAATCATAAGTAGTTGTGACCTATTAACTTAAATTTGTAGTAAATTATAAGATCAAATAATTCATTTAACTTATAATTAATATAATGAATTATAAGTATTGGACATTTAAAATTTAATATTTGTCACAATATTTAATGTATTATATATAATAGTTATAATATTTAATAATAATAATAATAATAATAAATGAATTAGTTATAAGAGATGTTTATTATTCCATATGTTACATTTCATTAACACAACCTTAATAGTAATGCTCAAGTTAATATTACTATATATAATATAGAAGATAGATAGATATAGATAGATAATTCATTTAACTTATAATTAATATAATATGAATTAGTTATAAGAGATGCTTAGTATTCCATGTGTTATATTTCATCAATACAACATTAATAGTAATGCTCAAATTAATTTTACTATATATATATAGATATAGATATAGATATAGATAGGTATAGATATAGATAATCATATATATAATAATAAAGTTGTATTTGTGGTGAAGTGATTAATTGAGAAAAGTTTATAATATTTGGCCCTTAATCTCAGTTCTTGACTTCGCTCTTGTAGAGAGGAATAATGAGTGTTAAACGAGTGCATGGAATAATGAGTGTCTGTCTATAGCATTTTCGTTTAAAAATAATGTAAAAGGTCTCTGGTGAGGAATATATATGGAGTCGGGAAAATGGGCTGCCTCGACTGAGCCGACTCGTAAAAGCCCGTAAAAATGTAGGTCTCAAGTCTTTATTTTAGAAGGCCGAATAACTCCCGGGTTTTTTTAGCCCAGTCCAATAAAGCTCGCTATCCGCAAAAATCGGAAAAAGGGGTTACCCGCAAAAACTCATAAAAAAATATAAAAAAACCCATACAAAATGTAGGGCTCGAGTCTTTATTTTAGAAGTCCAAATAATTCCCGAGCCTTTTTAGCTCAACCCAAAAAAATCCACCACTCGCATCGGGTTAGGCCTGACCGGGTAGTCCAGGTTGTCAACTCTAAATATATATGCAACCACCATTGTGAATGTGAATGTCAAAGACCCAAAAGGAAGTTAGTGACAAGATACTTATAGCGTGTTTGGTTTATATTGTATCCACATTTCAACGTTAATTTTAGTGCTCGTTTGATTTACAATTGAGTAAAATTAATCTTAGAATCAATGGTTGGAAATGAGTAATGCACGTTTTACGAAGCACATTAGAAGGAAGTGATTTAAAATCGATTTTGTGAAATTGATTTTGCACTGTGTCAAATGAACACTTATATCGTCATTTAAAACGTGATTTTGATAAAAACAAAACACATACTTGGTCATTTCTCAATATGATATGAAGCTTCTACTCCTTTGGGATGCTTCTGGTGCTGTTTTTTAATATAGAGTAGCTTGTCTTTATGTTTTTGTCCTTTCTTTTATTCTCCCTTTTGTCTTTTCTTTTATTCTCTCTAGTAGTATTCGACCTAGACGGAGATTGAAGAGAAGGTAAAAATGAAGAAAATTTGAAAGAGAAGCATAAAATGAAATAAGAAAAAAAAGTAAATGACCAACCGTTAATATTATGTTTAAAGAATTAATGCAAATAAATTGAAATTGAATAGGATAAATTAATATGAAATAAAATTATCATCGCAAATTTAAAAAATACGAATATTAATTTCATAATATATCTCATAAATTGAAGGAAAACAAAAATTTATTCACACGAAATGACATTATATACAATAAGATCAATTGCTACGTAAAAAAAGGATCAGTTGTAGGTTGCAGGGGTGAACAAAATCCGACCCATCCCATCTCAACTCGGGTCGAGTTAGACCCTGTCTCACATGAAAGATTAAAGTTAATCAGGTCTCATTTAATAACCCGGTATCAGGTTGAAGACAGATTCGGGTTAATATTCTGGTTACCCAACCCATCCCATATATGTGCATATATAATATTTAATATTTATAATTTTCTATTACTTAAAGGCTTAACATCATTTTAATTTTATGGGGATTTTTTAATTTAACTTTCTTCTATGACAGAAACTCTATCTACTTTTAAAACACATTCCATACATAAAGTTGTATAATGATATTTTTCTCTCAACAATATTTGAAAGTTAATAATAAAGTAATAAAAAATTAGAATTCAGGGCATGTGGACATTTTTTTTTCGGATTATGTATGGATGAATTTAAATCTTAATTAGTCCCGTACATTACGAGTTTATGGATGAGTTCAGATATACAAATTTGGCCTCATAAAAAATTAAGATAAGATAAGTGACTGACAAAACCGTCATGACCCATCCCAAGCTCACCGCAGGTAGCCTGTGGTATCATTTCAATTAACTAACCCTCTGTTTGTTTCGATGAAATTTGAATGAAACAAAAATTGAAGCCCGAAAAATGGTTGAAAAATGCAAAAAGAGGAGGGGATGGAAAACCATACGACTACAGTACAGTTTCAGTTTTCTTGACCATCTTGCCATAAAAATCCAAGAAGGCAAAGGAAAATGTAATAAAGTCCGATTTACCCCTAAGAAGATCCCTCCTCCTCCTTCTTCGACGATGACATCTGGCGATGGTGGCGGCGGGATCTGGAGGTGCGTAACTCTTCTCCTACGATGACCTCTGGCGGTGGTGGCGGGTCATTGTCTTCTTCGGTGATGACACCCCAACCTCTCCACCCCTCTGCGTTTGCGGTTACTAAGCTATTTCCCCTTCCTCTCCTCCCTTCATGGCACCTCAATATCTCCTCCACTCCACCCTTGTGTCTTTTTTTTTTTTTTGACTTTCGTAATAAAAATATTCTTTAAAGTGATAATAATAATTAATAATAATAATAAGTATTTTTTAGAATAAGTACAAATATATAATTATATATTATACTCATTTTAATTTTCCTCACTTATTCTTTTAAACCAAACACCTTAAATATGCTCCTATTTTCTCTCCCTCTCCTTTTATTTCTTTTCTATTTTTTCTTTCTCTCGTTTTCATAATCATATCCTTAATTTAATTTGAGTAACCCAAAGATAACTTTGACAGAAAGAAAAGGGCACATCCTCGAAAGCCACGTTAGCTGTGTAGTGCGAGATTTATCCGGTGAGGGGAGTGAATAAGGAGTGAGTGTCGCTTGCTTAGTATCCAAGACAATAATTATTAAGAAGGGAAGGAGCGAAATTAAGCTTGGAAGATCTGCCAATTTTTTTACTGGTATCAATAATATATCATCGTTAGAACAGAAACTGAAGTGTTTGAGTGAAGAAGAATAGATGGCTGAAGAAAAAGAATCAACGTCAATTCCTCTCAGTCAAGCTGACAATGCCTCTTGCGACGATCCCGAAGATCCAGCCAAGTCTCCCCCAAGCTCTCCCAACTCTTCCACTCGCAGGGTCCCCTCCCCTTTTTCACTCTATTATTTTCCTTTTAATTTTCATGTTATTTGTTTCCACTTCAAATTAGGGCTTAGTTGTGGATCTCGTTTCTTCTGGTGATTTTTATTTTATTCATTTTTTGGGATATTGAATCATTGACAAGTCAACCAAGAGTCTTGTTGCTGGAATTCGAAATCTAATTTTACGGGCTGAGAAATAGGTGCTTGTTCCATGATTTTGTTACGGTTAAGATTGGCTGAGACCTCTGGTTCGGGTCGTTAATGGTTGTGCTCATAATCATTATGAAATTAGAAAGACGCTCGAACATGAAATCCGATGTTCTGTAATTAATCTCATTGACTCTATTAGGGGTCTGCATTTTCAGCATTTGATGGTTGTTGTTTAGAAAGAAGTCCCTGTCTTTTTGGAGACGAACTATTCAAATCTTAGCTATAACAAATTGCCAACAAGAATGCTATGCAGGAGAGCCTGTACTTCAAATCCTTTTATCGACTGAACGATGAATAATTTGTTTTGTGCGCATTGTTCTTTTATATATTTTGCATCCCCTCTTATGAAATTGATATTACTAACTTGAGCGAGACCAATACAGTAATTATATTATTTGTGAAGAAACTATTTGGGGTCATGAAGTTCATTCTCTAATTTGTTCCTAAGATGTGGGATTTTGCATGCTCTTTGTTCTGATGAGCAAGATTGCTCCTTGTTTGCTTCCCTAAAATTTCCTTACCTAGAAAACTAAATAAAAAGGTTACAATAATTCATTTACAAAATGTGATAAATTAAAAATAAATAAGTGAAGCATGATTATAATTTAACACTACACTCCTGTTGTCCTTGTCCTGTGTTATACATGCCTGAGGAAAAGGCAACATGACTGTTGGATGTCAGAATTCAGGGCTGATTTAGTGTGACCTTTTCCTCAAATGAAACTGATCATCTTGCTTTTTATGATAAAAAGTTCTAAATCATGAAGATGAAGAAGTCCTAAATGATCACCATCTGTTTGGCGTGAGATATAGTTTATAGAGTTTCATGTTGTTTCAAGAGAAAATCTATCTTTGTCTCACTCATGATTCATTCCGTGCATTTGTTTCAGGCTTGCTGCTTTGTCCTCCAGAGTTGGGTCTCAAAGAAATTTATGACTGGATGGTAATGGACTAAAGTACTTATCAAGAGGACTAATTGTTACCGTTATATTTGGCCTGACTATTTGTTTGATTTTGATTTTGCAGTGTAGTTCTGTTTCCAGTTGCAGTTACCTTTTTTATTACCTGGTGGTTTATCCAGTTTGTTGATGGTTTCTTTAGTCCAATATACTCCAGGCTTGGCATTGATATATTTGGTGAGTAATTTATTTTTCCTTCAATTAACATGGTTTTGATTATTATTTTTGCCCTCATGAGAAGTTACAATGACGGGAATTTTTCATTGTTCTAAATGTCATAGCAAAGTAAATGAAAATAGTTTATAAACTTTTAAATTCAAAGATAATAGGTTACTGTATCTTTTATCAATTCAGCAGGAAGGCATTATTTTTCTTATCAAAGTTTAGTGGCTAATCTGGTAATAACTTATTTGAATTATACTCATGTTTTAGAGGATGGGGTATCCTTCCCTTTCTTGTACTTCTCTGGTTTTGTCTGCTAAATTCCATTTCCATAAAAAACACACTCGAAAACACATATAATATAGTTGTGGAAACCTCTTGTATATACTATATTTTTTAATTCCACCTGATGATCTGGATCTTGGTACTTAACCTTACTTTTTATTCTGGATGTGATATATTAAGTTTGGAGGCTCTTGGTTTGTGGTGCAGGACTTGGTTTTGTTACATCGTTAGCTTTTGTATTTCTTATTGGCGTTTTTGTCTCGTCATGGATTGGTGGTACTGTATTCTGGGTTGGAGAATGGTTCATAAAGCGAATGCCCCTTGTTAGACATATATACTCTGCATCCAAGCAGATTAGTGCTGCAATATCTCCAGGTATTCTCTTCATAATAACACTGTCCATTTAGAATGTAGCAAAAAAAAAAAAAAAAAGATTAGTTAGATAGTGGGGTCTGAATTCACATAGGGATGAGCAGTTAGGCTACTTATAGATTGGTTAGCTAGTCTACCGATGTTACAATAAACGAGCATCTTTTGAAATAGTAATAGATTAATGGTGTGGTGATGGCGATTGTAGCAAAATGATACAAATTAACTAAGCTAAATGAATACATTATACATGTATAGAATTTACTGTATTAATTAAGAAAAGATGCTTGGGCCAATAACATCAAACCTAGTCTTGTGTAGTGCGATTTTAGTGTAATGCCGAGAGAAAATATTTTACTATTTTTAATATATGTTATTAGTGTTGTCAAGTTACATCATATGGTGTCATAAATATGATTAGTTAGGCTACTCATTTATGGATTTAAGGCTTTGCTTCGATTAGCTTTTCCTTATAATTTTGCCAGTCAGCACTTTCTTTTAAGCCAACACGCCTTGTAAATCAGTGAGTTGTAACTATCCTTTATCACTGACACCTGACATGTCTACCATTTTCAAATATTGGTGACAAGGATGCAACCATTTGTCATTTTATTTTTCTTAAATCGTCTTTACAGATCAAAATACCACTGCCTTTAAAGAGGTAGCAATTATCCGTCACCCGCGTGTTGGTGAATATGCTTTTGGCTTCATTACGTCAACGGTCACTCTACAGGTACCCTTGACTGTATAAATTTGTTTACAAACCTCCTTATATTTATATTAATTGAACATATCATATGTGAGGGTTCCCTTTTTTAATTTGATAACAAATAAAACTTCGTTAGTTTCTATTATTTATAATGCTTGAACTTAGCACAATAATAATCTATGATGTGGGATCACACACTCACTTAAATCACATATATTGTGATGTGATCCATACAAGATGGATTTGTTAAAATGTACTCTCTTGATTTTCTTAACAATGGTTGAGATGCCACACTTTCCACCTCAAAAGGAATTCACCATCATTAGACAAAATAAAATAATCTCAATTAGGTAAAATTTGGAGAAAAGGGAATGTGCTTACATAAAATATGATTCTAAATGTATAATATCCGTACTTCCTACACAGATATGCTATATACCCATGCTTTTATATGTGGGCACACATATGTTAGATTTGAAAAGCATCATATATAACATGTTCTGTCTTGGGTTTATGTTGTACATCCCTGGTTACTAGTGCTTAATCTTTACTATAGTTCCCAGAGTAAATATTTTGTCAAAGATAGTGTTATCAAATGGCGGTTATGGCGGCGCCATAACGGCATGGCGCCGGCGGCCACGTTCCGTTATGGCCGTTTGGCCTCTGTATGGCGCGGGTCCGCCATTTTACATATGGCGGCTGTTATGGCCGTTATGGCGGTAACACATGGCAGCGGATGGCGGGCATGGCGGTCGTGGCACCCATTTTGGGCTTTTCCCCCCTTTTTTTTTGGGTTTGGGCCCGGGTCGACCCGGTTTTCTCCATTTTCCCCAAACCTCTCTGGATCGAGAGCCCTAATTCTGCTGCGCGAGAAATCCTCTAGAGAGTTCTGTCGGGCGCCTCTTCCCTGCGATGTCCACCGCGCGCCTCCTCTGACGAGTTCTGCCGGAGCCGCCGCCGCCTCCGACGCGACCACCACTATCTGCGACAGGTCCTCATCCTTCTTCTCTTCTCCGTGCGGTTCTGCAGTAGTCCTCATCCTTCTTCTTCTCTTGTCCACAGTTCTGCAGCAGTCCCCATCCTTCTTCTCTTCTATGCACGAGCACAACCACAGCATAAGCACCTTCTCCTGCTGGAGCACAACACAAACTACTTCTTTTACTGTTTTTCAACATTGTTTCTTTGTTTTGATGGCTATTTAATCCTTTTGTTGGTTAGGATTATGAATGCCATGAATTTTAGATTGTTATATTGTTGGTTTTAATATATCTGTTTATTATTTTTTGTTTTTTGAATATATATATATATATATATATATATTGTCCGCCATAGACCGCCATGGCGTCCGCCATGGCAGTATGACGCTTAAAGGTCCTTGCCGCCATCCGCCGTATAACCTTAGTGACAACACTGGTCAAAGATTTGGGGCTTGCATTTTTCTCATTTTCATCTGACTACCAGAGTGATTATCTCATTATATGTGTATCCTCCAATGAATTTGTTGTTATTTTCTGAGGAAACCACTACTTTCTCTGTTTTGTTTTATATATTTAACCTTTCATTTTATCCCTTTTCCTACATCCCAGAAAGATAATGAAGATGAAGAGCTCTGTAGTGTTTTCGTCCCTACAAACCATCTGTATATTGGGGATATATTTTTGGTTAACTCCAAAGATATTATAAGACCAAATCTTTCCATTCGAGAAGGCATAGGTAGGTTCTCTTTTCCGTTAACTGGCCAGTTCCATTGTGTGTGTTATGCTTGTTCAACAATGTTCATGGAGAAGAAATTGTTGGTCTATGATGTTCTTTTTGCCTCATCAAACACCAATGTGAACTTTGCCATTTGGCATTTTTCTGGATGTAGTTATTCTTACTATTATTTATGTAACTTTTTTTTACTCATGGTGTAACATTTGTGTTGATGTTGATCCAGAAATCATTGTTTCTGGGGGAATGACTATGCCACAGCTGATATCTCCAGTGGAAAGGGCTGCTCGACCGAATGAGAGAATCTCTTTGAACAGAATTGGATAAAGGAATGAACCGGCGGCTTAAGATATATGCAGTTGTCGTCCATTATAGCATGAATGGCCCATGTCGTGATGGTACTGAGTCGTTCGCCTTGTGATGGAATTTGTATACGTAATTTGTTGATTAATATTTACAGTTTGTGAAATGAGAGTAAGATGCCTTGTAATGTAATTATTATAATCTCCTTTTACTTTTCCATCTTCCACTCATTCTCAGAGTCTGACACAGACGAATTACCAATGGGCTACATGTCTTTCTTTTGGTCATTCATTATAGCAGATTTCATTTTATTCACATGAAATAGTGCCAAATGCTTTCGATTGATAGAAGGAGATAGAATGAAGTAGAATCATGGTAGGTTTTATTGTTTGGATTGTTTTTAAATATATATGTGATAGAATGTATTTTATCTCATTTTTATCTAATATTTACTTTTTATTTTCCCTTAATTTAAAAGTATAGAATAGAATCAATAGATCAAGTATTTTTATTTTTATTATAAAAATATTTAAGTAATGAAATAATAATTTTATTTAATTTTATCCTACTCTGTGAAATAAATTAGATAAAGTGAATGAAGAATATCTGCTTTGAGATGTCAATGTGTTTCATTTTAAATTTATGTTTATTTTTGTAGTTTTCTTTTGGCACAACGCTTTTATAGTTTGTTTATCTTATTTAACAAGTTTTTGAATTAAATTATTAGAAAAAGTTCTTTAAAATTGAAATGACAATGGGTAGGGTATTATACTACCTGTTCCCATACTTGCTTAGCTTTTTTTTTTTTGGGAAAAATATGTTATTAGTCCCTAAACTTTTGGTTAATTTGGGTTTTAGTCCCTGAATTTTAATTCCTTAGTTTTATATCCCTAAATTTTTAAAAACTCGTAACCGTAGTCCCCGTCGTTACTTTGGTCCGTTAAATCTGTGACGTGTCAATTACCTAGCATGCCACGTGTACCTAGCACGCCACGTGTTAATTGCCTAGCATGCCATGTCACAGGTTTAACGGACCAAAGTAACGACAGTGACTACTGTTACGGGTTTTTGAAAGTTCAGGGATATAAAACCAATGAATTAAAGTTTAGGGACTAAAACCCAAGTTGACCAAAAGTTCAGGGACTAATAACATATTTTTCCCTTTTTTTTAAATAACCATATCTGGACCCATACTCGTAAAAGTGCAGGTAATTACTCATATCTGGATTCAGACTCATTTGGTGGGTTGGGTCCAATTGCTATCCCTACTTCGACTTACATTTATATTTCTATTTATTTAAAAAAATAATAAGTTTTATTGATTTTTCAACTTTACAAAGAGCTAGAGGTACCTGTATATAAGAAAAAATTATGACAATGATCTGATTAATGAAAATTAAATCATTATTAACAAATTAATAATTTTGATATCGTCATAAGAGGTAAATTGAAAATTAATGAATAGATGAGGGCATGTTTCACTTGGTTTTTTTTTTTGTTTCTTTTGTTTTAGAAGGCTAGGTTTTTGGTAAAAAGATTAATGCTTTGTTTGGTGGGAGTAGAGAAATGGAGAGAAAAAAAATGAATAGAAAAGAAGTGGGAAGAAGAGAAATTGAGGTGAAATAGAGGTGAAATAGAGGAGAAATAAGGGTTGTTTGATGTGAGTAAAATGAGTGAGAAATAGAAGAGAAATGTGAAAGTAGGTTATTTGGTGTAAGTGAAATAGGTGAGAAATAGAAGAGAAATGTGAAAGGGGTTGGTGAGGGACCTACCATAAAGTGCATTTCTCCTTATTTCTCTGCATTTCTCACCTATTTTGCAGAGAAATAAACCTTGGTGTGGGACTCACCATAAAGTGCATTTCTCCTCATTTCCACTGTGCTACCAAACAAGGGAAATAGGTCTATTTCCCTCCACTTCCACTCATCTCACTTCTCTTCTCCCCCATTTCCACTCTACTAAACAGGGGCTAAAAATTTAATTGCATTGGTGGTCTCTCTATTGTAATTTATCAGCGATTTTGGTTTCTCTAAAGAGTTTAATATATATACACTGTCAGTTTAAAGAAATTTTACACAGACATTCAATGATGTACTGCCACATTGTTTATTGAATTTAATAACACATGGGGTGTCTTATTCATTAAATGACGTGGCGACACACCATTAGATGTTTGTGTAAAATTTCTTTACACCGACAATTTATATCAATTAAGATCCCGTTTGTTTAAAATTTTTTCTTAAAAGAATCACTTATAAGAATTTTTAAGATGTTTGTCTAAACTTTTTTTAAGAAGCAGAATCAGAAAATAATCAGTTTTCTGCTTTTTTTAAGAAACAACTCAGAGTTGCTTCTTAAAAAAACAGTTAAAATTGAATAGAGAGAAATTTTTTTACCAATGTGAAAGTATTTATTGTGACAAACAAAATGTTTTTTTAAGATTGTAGCTAAACAAAAATTTATTTCTGTTTATACAAGAATCTCTAAAATAAAATCAATTTTTTTAAACAAATTAAAACAGTACCTTTTTTAAGCACCAACAAACTGATCCTAAATCCTTCCCTTAAATACTTTTCGTGATTTTGGTCCCCTGAAATTTGTTGTACTATCTCGTCTTTGAACCCAATTGAAACTTGAGGTCTTCAATTTATTTATAAACAAGTCATATTGTGAGCAAAATATATTGATGGAACATCTCAAGGGTCAATTGATTTAAAAATGGGAAGAGTACAACAAATTTCAGTGGACAAAAATCGTGAAAATGATTTTAAGGAAAACCAAAATCGTGAAAAAAAAAATTAGCACAACCAAGATCACGGATATAAGCTACGGTAAGTGACCAAAAGTGCAATTAGCGTAGATTAAAAAGAAAAAATGGTTAACTCCAAGGGGTTGGTCAAGTGAAGCAAAACTCTGCCTTGAACTGGGGCACCATCCTCTCACCCTAAATTTTTTGTCAAAAAAAAAAGAAAAAATGGTTACAAAAGTATAAATTTAAAAGGTTTTTAGGTGGTAAATTTGCGTAAAACCCACAAATTGGTCCCTGACCATTTTTTGCGTCGGACAGTTTAGTTCCCAACTTTTAAAAATGAGCACATTAGTCCCTGACATTCTTCATCGTCCATCAGTTTAGTCCAACATCACATTTTCCGTTAGCGGAGAGCTGAGTTGTCACGTTAGGTGACACGTAGGATCCAAAAAACCTGCAAATTAGTCCCTAACTTCTTTCAAAATCAAGCAGTTTAGTCCTTAACTTTTAAAAATGACTTTATTAGGGATTACATGTTGTAGAAACGCGCGTGACTATCTTAAGAACTCTAAATCCTCTCAAAATACATTTATTTCTATTAAAAAAGTGATCAATTATTCTCTCAAGGATCAAATATGTTCATATGAAATCTCTTTCTTTTAACTTTTGGTTATGTTCTTCTCTTCCTTGTTTTGATTTATGTTTTTATTTCAATTAACATATTTATTAAAGGAAATGAACCCTCTTAAGAATTAAATTCTATGATCAGATTTTCATTAGAATCTTATCTTATTTGCATTATAAATTCATTGAACAAAATTCCAATTGGTGAACCTTCCTCATAAGAGCGTACCCCAAATCTCTTTCATGAAAAGCTTATGAAGTAAAGTTTGCACTTGTACTTCTCCATGTGAAAATGATTAACATAATGACAAGGGAAGAATAATATAAGAATAAGAAACTTAATCTTTAAGAGGGTTCTTTGTATTGATAGTGTCTAATTATTTATTGCCATGTGGGATTGCTCTCCTGACTTTATTCACATGGATTTATATTGCAAATAAGATTCTAATGAACAATCTGATGATAGAATCTAATTCTTAAGATAGTTCATTTCATTTAATAAATACGTTAATTAAAATAAAAACATAAATCAAAACAAGGAAGAAAAGAACGCAACTAGAAGTTAAAAGAGAGAGATTTAATATGAATATATTTGATCCTTGAGAGAATAATTGGTCACTTTTTGAATGGAAATGAATGTATTTTAAGAGGTTTTTTAGAGTTCTTAATAGAGTCATACGTTTCTACAACATTTATTCCCTAATAAAGTCATTTTTAAAAGTCAAGGACTAAATTGTCTGATTTTGAAAGAAGTTAGGGACTAATTTGCAGGTTTTTTGGATCCTACGTGTCACATAACGTGACAACTCAGCTTTCCGTTAACGAAAAATGTGACGTTGGACTAAATTGATGGACAGTGAAGAATGTCAGGGATTAATGTGCTCATTTTTAAAAGTCAGAGACTAAATTGTGACAAAAAAAAGTCGGGGACTAATTTATGGGTTTATTCATTTTATTTTCTTGAATTTCCGGTTTTCCACCTTATTATTTTTTTTGGGTACTATTTATTATTTAAGCTTGCAGATTAGAAAGGGCTGGAGAAGCAACCAAACCCGTCTTGTTTTCATTCCCTTTCCTATCTGAAGAGAAAACCCCCAAAACCCTAGGATTTAAAAATCCTCAATCTCAGATACAGAGATTGAGAGCAGAAGAAGAAGAAATAATGGACTTCGACGAGTACGATTACTTGGAGAAGACAGTGGAGGGGCAAGACGACAGAGACTCGACCAAGAAGAAGAAAGAGAGCGGCGATAAGACCGAAAGAAGCTACAGGAAGCGCGAGGAGATCGACGAAGGCGCTGAAGACAAGAAGAGCAAGAGGTCCAGGGGCGACGACGAGAATGGCTCCAACAAGGATAAAGATCGTGATGACCGCGACAAGGAGCGCCATAGAAGTAGCAGGGATAGGGACAGAGACAGGGAAAGGGACAGGGACAGAGACAGAGACAGTGAGAGGAGTGGCAGAGACAGAGATAGAGATAGAGACAGGGAGAAGGAGAGAGACAAAGAGAAAGATAGGAGAGACAGGGACAAAGAGAAAGAGAAAGAGAAGGAGAAGGAGAAGGAGAGGGAAAGGAGAGAAAGGGACAGGGAGAAAGAACGGGAGAAGGAGAGAGAAAGGGAGAGGGACAGAAGGGAGAGAGAACGGGAGGAGAGAGAGAGGTCCAGGAGGAGTAGGAGTCGTTCTGAGCGAGACAGAGAGAGGGAACGAGATTTCGAATCGAGAGATAGCCGGTAATGCTCTTTCTCTCTACTTAATTTTCCGTTTTGTATGTGAACTCTGTTTTTACTGGTATGATTATTGATACCAGTACGGGGCATGTCTAATTTTTTAAAAACCAGGGTATGGGTGCAACAGAATATAAAGATAAATATAATGTAATTTTCATAATGTTCTAACTCAAGTAAGCAAAATGTTTGCAGAAGGGACAAATTTTGAAAGGAGTGAAGTAGCAGTTTGTTTCATTTAATTGCAAGTCAAACCAAACCACTTAGCCATGAAACTGTGTCTTACATGGACTGTTTGTGATAAATGAATCTTGGGTATGTATTGAGTGTATCCAGTAAGTATTGGTATTGGATATGTACCAGGTACAGGTTTAGGAGTACCAATGCATTATGCTCATAAGTATAGCAACATGAAATCAAATGAAATGTTCATTGGTGATTTTGTTTATGACATGTTCTTTTATGCTGATTTGGTGTGTTTCTCTTGGATGTCTAACTCAATCTGTTGTTGTCTCTTACATACTAATTGAACATCATTGAGAAGTTTTTTGTTTTTCTTTTACTATTGCTCAACGTGGTGTGTGCTTAACCAAAGTAGTTAAAATCGTGCTTTAACATCTTTGGGTCAGGAAGCGATCTCGATCCTGATCTGCAACTCGATTTTGCTAGATCGGTGGGATTGGTGGGATCGTGCCATCCCACTGTGTTCACAAATGACCCATTTTTCACCTAAACTTGAAAACCTGGTTTATGACCCATTTATGATCCGGTTCCATCTGAACCCTAAATGAGTTGTGCAGTACTTCCTTTTATATTTTGTGCTTTTTTGCCTTGTTGAAACTCCACTTCATTGTTCTTCTATGTTGGCGTCTCGCATCTCCTCCGACAGTCTTTCTCTGATTCAAAGACTTCTCTCACACTGATTCAGTTAGCTACTTCCTTTGTTCTCTTTAAGTTCACGCTTGAAGCTCTCCCCTCAAGCTCTCATCTGTTCTCTAGCTCCCCTTTTTTTCTGTTCAAGTTTGTCTGAGTTATTTTTTGGCTAAAACCCATGCTCACATCTTGTCTCTTCTTTCTTCTTTTTCTTTCTGGCCTCCGAGACTCCAGTTGGGCTCATTGTGTGCTTTGAAGTATACGCATATAACCTTCTTACTGGGTTGGTTGGTTTTTTTGTTTTATTCTTTTCCTAGTATCTTTTTTGCTTTATAATTACTATCAAATATAAAATAAACACAGATATCAATAATCCAATAACCACAAAAAATATCTAAATTCTAATTGAATTTTATACTTATTAGTTAATTATATTATCATATTTTTATAGTAAAATACATTTTTATACTTTTGGTAGGATCTTATGATTCATGTTACGATCCTATGTTTTATGATTGTTCTCCTCTTCCGATCCTGGGTAGAATCTCGATTTTAACTACCTTGTGCTTAACTTATGCCCAGTTTGCACGTTGGTTCCATCCACTCGATGATTTATCCAATCCATTTTCCTTTTATAAGGAGGTGTTGGGAATTGGGATAGAGAACTGAGAGCTTTGGTTAAAGGAACTACCTTGTTGAACCAAATAGAGATTTTGACATGTTTTTGATAATCACTTTTATTCATTTTAGCATGTTGTTTGTATTATCTGAATGAGGTGTTCACATGCCATCCTTTCAGGAGGTTGTAGATCTCGTCTGAATCATCTCTAGTGGTAGTGTGGGGTTTCTCCTTCAAGGATAGGTATGGGGTTTCTCTAGGATGATACAATGTTGTTTACATTTTAGGACCCTGATGATAATTTTGACTGACTTTTCTTAAGAAAATAAAAAAACCTGACCAGAGGTACTGGTGTGTATGGGCATTATAGGATTAAACACTACTTTGGACCCTTAGATTAACAATATACTTTAGAATAATGGTTATAACTAAGAGTTTAGGACATTACTCTGTCTCAATATTACTTTTTTGGACTCTAATATTAGCAATATACATTTGGGTTTATGCTGTGAATTATACAATCTGAATGAGGTTCAAATTTGATGAAGTTCTCTATACATATTTTCTTATAGCTGAATTTTAATTTCAATTGCAGGAGATTTAGGGACAAGAAAGAGGCTGTGGAGCCTGAGGCGGACCCTGAAAGGGATCAGAGAACTGTTTTTGCCTACCAGGTTGATTGGTTGGTCCTTTTATGTTTTTCTTTTAAGTAATATAAGATCTGATATATCAGGGTATTGAATACTTTTCTGATGATTCCAATTTTCTATGTGATGATTACAGATGCCCTTAAAGGCAACTGAGAGGGATGTTTATGAATTCTTCTCAAAAGCTGGCAAGGTCAGTTGATTTTAATTTTTTCATACAGCTTTATTTATGTTGATTACTATTTTGCAAATTGGAGATGACTTATGTTTTGCCATTGCAACCTTTTGTGTGTGTGTCGGGGGGGGGGGGGGGGTTAGGATCCTCTCATGTTAGAAATTTCACATGATCATGTCATGTTGAAATTTTGTGTCTATTTCTCTCTTCATAAATGCTTACAACTTTTTATATGATCATACTTATTTAATATTAAAGATGAGAGATAGACACAATTTCAAAATGACATTGTCATGTGAAATTTCAACATGAGAGGATCCCAATCTGTTGTGTTAGGGGTATGATACTGCATAATCTGTGATTGAGAGTGATAACAATCAATGTTCTCTGCCAGCTTCAATTTTGAGTAGTCTAGTGAATTTATTGTGCTCAATATTCTGTATAATTGTGGTGAGTGAATAAGAAGTGATATGAATATTTTGAACACATGATGTAGTTATTTGCATGCCTAGCATGCATGTCTTGTATCTTCTTGACTTCCTTTATCATGTGATAATTCCTCAAATCTGGTTACTTATGATGTTCCTTATTTTCAGGTGAGGGATGTCCGTCTGATCATGGATAGGAACTCAAGACGATCTAAAGGAGTTGGGTATGTGCTTTCTTGTAAAATAATTTATTCTTCATATGCATGCACTATTATGGTATTAGGATATCAACTTTCAAGAATCATGTTTAACTGTATTCTTAAATGGACTAGCAATGCGATAATGATGAGGGATGATGGAAATACCTTGCACTCATGTTTAATCAATTCATGCTGCGTACTCAAGGTAGATGACATATTCCTGGTTTTCTTTTGGTCCTTTCCCAAATTTTCTTCCTCTACATTTTCCATACACACAGTGAGGATTTCTTTCTCATGTTGTTGGCCCTTTTTAGTTTATATCACTTGAATCACTTGAACTGGTTATGAGGCATTTTCTTGATAAGATTGATGTGGAGGAAATTTTCCTCTGCATACTCACATTCCTTACTCTCATTTATGTCCTTCCTTTTTTTTTTGTTGGGGTGGGGGAGGTAGAGGATGGCCAGTGGGATGAGCTGCATAGCACATGGATCTGATACTTTTACCTTTAAGATTTTTTGAAAACGTACGCATAAATGAGTGAAGATGAGCCCATCCTTCCAGTGTCTTGATGGTTCCCCCTGGTCTTTCCTTTATGATTTTGTGTGTATTTGGTTTAGCGTTGAAACTGGCCAGACTTAAGTTTGGATTCCCCAATGCAACTATTTCTAGCGTTTGAAAACGTGAGTTTACCACGTTTCAACGCTAAATCAAACATGCTCTTTGTCTTCTCTTATTCTCTCTTGATTGAAATATTTAGTTTGTATTTTTATTATGTCAAGCTAACATTTTCTTTACATGAGTCAGATACATCAAAAGATACTCTCAGCTTGAGCTGTCCTTCACTAGAGTTTTTGTTTCCCTACATCTCTTTGCTGTATGCTTTGTAAGTTTTAATTGCAACTGTTTGTATTTTGTAGTTCTGAAACCTTGATGCAAGTTCTTGATGAGGCTGCAGGTATATTGAATTTTATGATGCAATGTCAGTGCCAATGGCGATTGCTCTCTCTGGCCAACTTCTTCTTGGACAGCCTGTAATGGTCAAACCTTCAGAGGCTGAAAAGAACCTAGTTCAATCTAATACTACTAGTGGAGCTGCTGGTGTAGCAGGACCATATGGAGCTGTGGACAGAAAACTATATGTGGGAAACCTTCACTTCAATATGACTGAGAGTCAGTTGAGAGAGGTATTTTGTTTTTTCTTTCCTGTCTAATGAATGTGTTTGCCATGAATTTCACTGTTGAGAGGAAGAGAAATGAGAGACATGAATTGGAGTTCATGTGTCTAACTGCACAAAAGAGCTATATTATATAAACTGAAAGTAATAAATAAAAAGACAGACAGTTTTCCTAATCATCGTAATTATGTGATACTATACAATGTATACTGTATAATTACTATATTTACATTCTTTCTAACACTCCCCCTCATGCTAGGGCATATAAATCATATGCACTAAAGGGTCGTTTACTTTCAGAAATCATTTTTCATTTCCTGTTTTTTTAGTTTTAATTACAAACAATGTCAACTTTTTTTTTTTTTTTTTTTTTCATTTTTCGAGTTTTGTATAGGAAACAGAGAAACCAATACAAAGTTATTTTTGCCGTTTCCTGTACAAAATTTCAAAAACAAGAAACAAAATGAATAGTGTGATGTTTTTATAATCAAAACTGAAAATATTTTTGTAATCAAAACTAAAAAGCAGGAAATGGAAAAGTGTTTGCTGAAACCAAACGGCCCCTAAGCTTGTTATGTACTTCCTCAGGCACTAATTATAAGAACCTTTTTTAGGGTGGGTCTTGGTCCTTTTTATAAAAACATTTTCAAATTGTCTCATGCATTAATTATTTATTGACAAAAATACCCCATTATTGGAGGTAGAGTAATTAATTAGTAGAGAGAGTATGATACAATGGAGTAATTAAATAGAAAGTGAAAGATAATGGGTCTCAATAAATTCAAGGGTAGTTTAGGAAATAAGGTACACATTCATGACAAATTTATTGAAACCAACTAAATTAACCAACTTCATTAATCCGTGTGAAGTAGTTAAAAGGTTCTTTTAATTAGGACCGGAGGGAGTATGTAACTTATCCAAGCACCTCTCATTGTCTTAGTATAAACATCTGCTAATTGGTCATTAGAGCATGTGAGTGTGCATTAGACCTCTGCTGGGGCTGGGTCCTATGGGGATGAACCGGTCTTGACATGGCGCTTCAGATCTGGTGCTTGCTGGATGGAAAAATGGCAGCGGACAACAGCGATGACCAGAAAACGTGTTCTGGGCTGCTGGAAAAGTGAAACATGACAATGAGGCTGAAAACAGGAGATGAAACACGGTTTTTAGCAAAAAGTATGCTCAGGTGGTTTGTGGGTCCACCGGGTATTCGTGGATTAGGGTTGCCTTTTTGTTAGGCTTTAGATACCATGTTCAGAGAGAAAAATGAGAGACATGAATTTAGAATCATGTGTCTAAACTACGCAGTACATAGACTGGAAACGATACATACAAAGAATTACACTTAACCTAATAAATCATAATTACTTGATACTAGACAGCGCATTATTACTCTAAATTACATTCTTTCCAACAAATACTGCCACCCATCATCAGGAATATGAATGACAAAGCCAACCAATAATTTAATAAAAAATACTGTTAAGAACAGCTAAGTAGTTTTTCTCCAACCTTGTTTAGTGCATTTTGTATGCTGTCAGACTTAAACTAATTGGAAACTTGATTTGATAATCTGTCATTTATCAGCTTTTGACATTTTTTTCCTTTAGATTTTTGAGCCATTTGGTCCAGTGGAGCTTGTACAACTGCCTCTTGACCTGGAGACAGGACACTGCAAGGGTTTTGGGTTTGTTCAAGTTTGTTACTATCACTTAACTTTGAACAGTGTTGTTTCTGATAATATTAATGTTACTTATCTCTTTTATATATGAATTCTTGGACAGTTTGCCAATCTTGAGCATGCCAAGGCTGCTCAGAGTTTAAATGGAAAATTGGAAATTGCGGGCAGGGTTATCAAGGTAGAAATCTTCTTTTGTGTGGGTCTGTTTGTTTTTCTCTATGCTTGTCGTTTTGTTTGTAATTAATGCTGTTTATCAAACACAGGTTTCATCTGTAACAGATCATGTTGGAAGCCAAGACACAACTGCAAAATCTGCAGACTTTGATGATGATGAAGGTGGATTGGTAAGTGTACACATATAGAGCTTTAAAAACAAGTTTCCACCGGACATTGTGTCATTGAAATCTGTATCTCATCATACAATATTTTTATCTAGTTGGATGGTTATTTATTCAGCTTGTTAGACAAGTTTTGTTTATTTCAATATTATTACAGTAACTATCAATTCCAGCTTTAAATTTATCTAGATCTAGATTGATGACAAGATTGTTACTATTTGATAGATAGGTGTATTGAAGTTTAAGTTCTGTTTGAGTGTTGACTGTTGACCATTTTTTGTCCTTTTATTTATTGAGTAAATAGATGCTAAGAAGCATTACTTAATTGAAGATGTCAAACAGAACAAATTCTAGGGATGTCTAATTGTGTTTGCTTTTCCCAGATTCTCTTTCACTAGATTTAGGTTAGATATGGCTACTTGCAACATTCCCTAAACCTGAAGTTTTTTTTATGCTTTCACTATATATGTAGCCAGAAATTGCAAAATTTTCCCCCTATCCTGGACAAGGGTGGCAGTAGTTAAGGAACTGCTGTGATCTCTTTTTCTTCGCTCTTCATTTTTTATTTTGGGTACCGACTATAGCATCTAGTCTTTTTCTTAGTAATGAGTTCCTTGCTCATTTATTGTGGTTGTTTCTGTCCACAGTCTTTAAATGCCCAATCAAGAGCCTTGCTTATGCAGAAGCTGGATCGCTCTGGCATTACTGCTAGGTTTGTCTAAACATTTTTGCTCTTATGTTCTGTAAATTTATCCATTATCTTAACAAATTCCAAACACTGCAGCATTGGTGTACCTGGTGTGCCCATTATGAATGGGTCAGCTCCTGCTCAACAGGCTAGCTTGCCTATTGGTAATCCAGGAATAGTACCAACACCAGCTCTACCAATGCAAATTATGCCTACCCAAGTGGCTGAACCTGTTGGCACCCCAAGTGAATGTTTATTGTTGAAGAATATGTTCGATCCAGCCACAGAGGTAAGGATTAAGTGATTGATTGCGATTATACCATATGCTGTTTCATTTAATGGAAGTGCTACTACTAATATAAAATATTACAATATGCAGACAGAGCCAGATTTTGATCTAGACATCAAAGACGATGTAGAAGAAGAGTGTTCTAAATTTGGGCGGGTGAAGCATATATATGTTGACAAGTAAGTTTATGAATGCATAGCGCTCATTCATGAATAATCCGTTCCTTTATATTTTTTTCCTCCATTTTTTGCACTTTGGGCTAACCTTTTTTTAATTGATTCATCTTGTATACAGGAGAAGTGCAGGTTTTGTGTATTTGCGGTTTGAAACAGTAGAAGCATCAAGTGCTGCTCAACGTGCAATGCACATGAGGTGGTTTGCACGCAGATTGGTTTCAGCTATCTACATGGTAAGTGTGTATTGTCTTGAGTTCCCTGCTAACTTTTTTGTGCTTTGACTTCAGTTTTGCAACTTTAACTGGAATAAAGTGAAGAATCACACTGAATTCCCTTGTCTTAAATGGAGGGTTTGTGTCTGGAAAAAGAAATTAAACCGGGCATTGTCTAATGACATTTTAAACAGGGAAGGTCAATGTCAATGTAATTTACAACTTAAGGGATATGGGTGGTGATTTAAACTAATCTGATGGTATGTATTATGTTTTTTAATAGAACTAGTATTTTAACCTGGGCAATGCGTGGATTAAAATGTATTTTTTTTATTTAATAGTGAACATGGATATTAATATAACAAATAATTATTGATTATTGAATAACTGCTGTTAATGTTTTCATTATAGTATTACTGACAGAAATGTCCAGCTCTAACACTAAGGGTGTGTTTGCGAGTTAGAAAATGAAGGGAAATGGAAGGAAGGGAAAGGTTTATAGGAAATCCTTCCCTCCCTTATGTTTGTGAGTGTAGTTGGATAACAAAGCTTTTTCCCCTCTTCCCTTCCCCTCCTAATCCTTTCTTTTCCATTCCTTTCCCCTTCTTTCAAACTCACAAACACACCCTAAAGGTAATCAAACAAATCATTGAAATATATTAATGAACAAAAAAATTAAATTAATATTTAAGGTGTCTTATTGGTTGAATGGTGAGCCAACCCAGTTTGGCTTGCTTCTGTGGTGAGTCTAGAAACAGTCAACCTAGCTTGACCCACCCTGGTTAGGTGGATTGAATGGGTTGGGTCACTTGAATTTTTTAATAATAAAAATTTCGTGTACAATGAAAAAGAATTTAGAATTAAAAAAATAAAAATTACCGAAAAATAAAAGAATAAAAAATTGGGTTGAATCCAATCCAACCCACCTCAACCCACTTAATGTGCAGTTAAATGGTCCGAGTCGAGATAGCCCAAATATATGAGAGCCAACTTTTTGTAGCTTAAGCCAGGGTTGGCTCCTGGGTCACAACTCATGTTGGCACCTTTATATAACAATCTTGTTTGACATCCCTGCTTTAATAATATAAGAACTTTGTTAGAAAAATGTAATATAATTCATAGGATATGAACATCTAATCATATGTATAGCACCATTTATTATATATTTAGAATACAGTATAGTAGTATGATTGATTGACATAACTTGAATCTGTGAAATAAAATAGAAGGTAATGAATAGAATGATAATATATACATATTATTGCAGCTTAAAGAAAATGAACAAAACACCTGATTGGCTTAGTAGTGGGTGTCTTCTCTTAAGGGGGTTGGGGAATCTTTTGACCTGATAAGCAGTGGGAATTGAAATTTGAATCTAAGCCTTTCAACGGAAGTGCTAAGCCTTGATTTCCAAATGGCATGCCTGATGTTTTGCTGCACTGTCACACACTTTCCTTTAAACGAGTATTTTAAATAGTAGTTGTTTCTGTTTTGTAGGAACCTCAGATATATGAAGCCAAGTTTAAAGGGGAAATTTGAAGAAGTGCTCACAGACCTTGTGGCTTTTAAAGACGACGATCTGCTTTTTTTCCCATTTTAGTTTTCAGAAATTGAGTTTAGTTTATAAATTTTGATTCATCACTTGTATTATTTGATGTATGATTACAGAAATTCCAGGTGGTGGTATTCGTGATCAGTAAGTAATTTACTCTTGCATCTCAATGTAATTTAACAATTAGTACCGTGTCTTTCATCTTGTTTTATATTCTTGATTCTTGATTTACTAGACTGATGGTATGGGAGTGCTATTGTTGCACTGTAGTTCAACTGTCGTGGATAACGATGCAGTGAATTGTACGGTAAGAAAATGTAATAATATCATGAATTCAGCTTTTGACTGGTACCCGAGTGGTGCCTAATTGAAGAGACCGTGGGACTGGGAACTAGGAAGATTATTAGGAATCTTTTGATTTTCTCGTGGAAGGAAAGTGAGAAGTGAGAACATAAGGTCGGTTACTTTTTGAAACATTTTTCATTTCCATATTTTAATTTTAATTATAAAAAATGTTCATTTGTATTTTTCATTTTATGTTATGTTTGATAATTTTGTACAGTGAAATTAATATGAAGTTGTTTTCATTGTTTTTTATATAATTTTAAAAATAGAAAAAAAAATAGTGATATTTTTATAATTAAAATTAAAAGTATTTTTATTATTAAAATTAAAAAAATAAGAAATCAAAACAAAATATTTTCTCAAATTAAACTGCTCCTGAGTTTGTATAAAAATATTTCAGTCATAAAGAGATCCTAAGTTCTAACAATTTAAGGTCCTCTTTACTTTGTCTATTTTCTTATTTCATTTCCATGAAAATAGAAAATAATAGTTCAATTCTTTTTGTTTAGCGAAAAAAAAAAAATAGTAGAGAAAATATGCGTGGTTGATTTTTGAAAAACATTTTATGAAATTATTTCCAGAAATGAGCTCAAATTTAAAAAAAAAAAATCATTTTCTGTGTTTTTTTAAAAGATTTTGGAAATGAAAACAACGAAAACGTGGTAGTAAAGTTATGGTTAGGATGTCAATACTCTCATAGTGTGTTTGATTTTTGTGATTTATATAAAAATCACGTTTTAACTGTGGATTTAAGTTAATACTATTTTTTATAATGTTGGTCCGGATTCACATTTAAAATGTGTTTTTTTTTTTTTTTGTATTTCACACTCAATTTTTCCCTGAGCGCTACTCTGAAACCATCTATGCCCCCCTCCAATCTCGTTTCCTACTATCCTATTTTTATAGAAAAAAGAAATATTGGTGGTATAAACAATCATGAAAATTTTAAAATTTGATTAGAAAAAAGTGTATATGGATGAGGGACCAAACAATGGAGAGGATCTGTGATTATAAAAGAATAGTGCAAATTGAGACCAAACAGAGAAACAGGAAGGTAATATATGGAAGAAGATGAAAACTGGAAGCATCTGATGCGAGAAGACCTTCGATTTCACGTTTCCAACACGTATGCTTCGTTTGGTTGAGTTGAAACTGAAGAGAAATACGGGAGAGAAGAGAGAGATGCAAGAGAAATAGCATTCTTCCCTCGTTTGGTTCAGCAGTGAGATAGCAGAGAAATTGGAAAAGCAGGTGGACCCCACACCTAAAGCATTTCTTTACTGAGGAGTCGAGAGATGGCGAAGAAATGGTGAAAAAGCAGATTAGAGTGGGACCAGGAGTAACGACAACCGCAGTTGGACACCTCCTCCCCAACGACTACCACAACTGTAACTTCGCGGTCGCAACGATTGTGCGTCGCTCGATCGGCGCTCTGCCCCACTGCCTAACGGCGGCGGCTACCGCTTGTCCTCCTTTGCCCAAGCTTGTCACCGTCGCAGCCATGCATGCAACACCCACAATCCTTGTTTCCCAGATTTCCCCATATGGAGAAGAGATAGTTGTCCCATTATCCATACTCAGAACATGATGGCTTTGATTCCATGAAGTTTCAATCTAATCGGATATCAATTTCCAATTTCCATATTCTAATTAAATATCAATTTCCATATTTTGAATCTAATCTGATTTCAATTTGGTTAGTAAAGCCTCAATCACTTTCACCATTTTGTTTTTAAATTCTCTCATTTCTCTTTACTCTGTCTTTCTTTATTTTGTTTTGGTTGATAATTTTTTTATTGGTTTACCTTAAAATGGATTCTGGACCACCGGTGCTTGTGAAAACGTTTTTTGGTCTTTTGATTACGGAGAAAAAATCGATCTGTGGAGAAAAAAATCGATTATTTACAGATTGAGTGATGACAATAATTAAGAAATTAATAAAAAATGTTATTTCTCTTTTATCATTTCTACCAAACCAAACAACTAAACTTTTTATTTCTCTACTATCTCTCACTTATTTCTCTCCTACCAAACAACCCATAAATCATCTGTATCTCTTCTCTATTTCTCTCTTTCCTACTTCTCTCTTCTCTATTTTTCTCTTCTCTATTTCTACCATACAACCAAACATAATGGTAACGCTCTTAAAAAGGAGGGAGGTCGAAAATTAAAAAGGGAAGCTCGTAAATAGGGACCAAAAGGTTTTTTTTTTCTTAATGTAGACTCTACTGTCCCATTAAAATATTTTGGGTAGACTCTACAGTTATTATATGTCATTAAATTATTGAGATGTGTGTTTAAATTTTTAAACACATAAGCACCTAATAATAATATTATATTTAAACCCTGAAATTTATTTAACTAATTTTAACCCAAAATTTTTTAATTTTACATTCCCTGCATGATTTTAAAATTATTCTTAGAAAACTTAGTCGCAATTATGGAACTTATTATTTTTTTTTTCAAAATATTTCACTCTGAAAAATCAAGCAATAGGAAAGTTAATCATGCATCAACACAAAAGAGTATGAGGAAGTCTTTTTGAAATAGAAGCATGGAAATTTGTATGAGGTTGCCGGTGTCAATTATTTTTCAACTAATAGATATAAAAGAAGAAACAACACAAAAAAATCTAACAAATGGTAACAAGTGCAGGGGGTTCAATTCTTTTAGTCTGGGAGTGTCTTTCTTGGAACGATACTCTGATCATCTCACTGACGACCTTCAATGTTGCCAGCATTCTAACTGGACTGCCGTTGCCGGCACTTCCTCCGTCTTTGTCTTCAAACGGTTAAAAGGACTGTCGTTGTTGCTGGTCTAAAAACTTTTGAATACCTTAGTCTTCAAACGGTTAAAAGAATCTATAAAGAATGGAAGAATAATCTCTTTTGGCAAGGCAGTCTCACAGTTACTTGCTTCATGGCACAATAATATTCAAACAACTCACGACTGGACTGATACTCATTTTTTATTGACGGGATCGAAGCAATCACCTTTTTATTACTAATCACCTTTTATTGATAGGAACCTTGTGAGAACTACACCACAAAAGGTAGCTATTATAGTTGGAGAACTCAAGGCCTTATAAACCTCACATTGGAAACCCATAATTCCGATGTGGGACTCAAATCTCATACCTAGCAATTGGATCCTAACATCCCTATCTATCCATATTTCTTATTTTTTGGAGAAAAATGTCAAACTTATTTATATACAATTTTTGCGAAATTATGTGATATTGTGAAACTTTTTTTGGGGTTGAAGTAATAATATGAAACTGTCCGGGATAAAACTATGCAAGAAGTGGGTGGTTATCGTGTGGTGATTATTAGGGGTATAATGAGTATTAAAAGTGGATATAAAAAATTTGGTATCCCCTTTATATATTGTATAGATACTATAAATTATGAAAAAAATCGAGCAAAAGGGGAAAGCCTATAAGAAAGAATTATCTCTTTTTTTGTTTTCCCGTGGATTCCCTTTCTTGATGCGAGCATATTGTAGTTTATATGATTATAAAAAGAAGATTCAAGTGATTAATTTCTTGTGTCATCCAAAAATCATTGAACTTTGGTTACTTTTGATTTATGTTTAAAAATAAAATTAGGATGAGGCCGTAAAAAAGAAAAATTAGGATGATGTTCTCATTTTTTATTGTAATTATATATACAAATATATTAATAAACAGAATCTAATATTATTAAGGATATTCATGTCATAAATATTTTATTACATTTTTTAATTAATAAAAAGTATAAAGATATTTTTACTATTTAAATTTTAATTTTAAATTTCATACAAAAATGTTAATAACTTTTTATCGAAAATGATTAAATTAAACACATTTTCAATATTTTATTTTCTGACATGGAAAACATGAAATAAAAAAAAAATCACATTTTTAAGTGACAAAAGGAGAACCTTAAACTAACTTTTTTTTTTGTTACAGTATTTTTTGTTTGAGCTTTAGAAGAATTGTTCAAGACCATTAGAAACATAAGTATGATATTTTCATGAAACTTGACATTTCATTTCATTTATTTTTTGTTAAAGTGTTTTTTGTTTGATTTTGATCCCTCATTATTTTTTGTTTGACACATTTGGAGTCATCAAAAGGAGAAACCCACTTCAGAAGGTAATTTTCAACACTATGACTCTTTTATTTCTTCCCCCTTAATGTTGTTCAGTTGAATGATTGTATTTATAGAATTCTAGGAGTCAAACTAGCTGTTGGAGCTATTCAAAACTTGGTCAAGGATCATATATAAAGTTCAATTTTTTCTCTCTATTCTTGTTGACCAACATTGCTTCTGAAGGTGTGCTTTTGTTTTCCAATGTTTTCAACTTCTGGAGAGCTCATTCTTCTTCTGAAACGTGTAATAAACATCCAACAACTTGATCTGGATCAAGGAAAAGTTTTTGGAAAAGGGCCTGTGATGTTCTCTTGCTTCTAGAGCAGACCGATGCTTCTAAAAGTGTGCAGAAATTCTGTTTTCTGTTTTTGAAGCCTTAAACATGCTTTTAAAGTTTCCAACCTTCTACTCTTGCTTTATTTGCATCAGCTAACAATTGTAACGGAAGTAATTATTCTTTTGGGAGCTTCTTGAGCGTTATTCAACTTGAAATATTCAAAGATAATAACTTGAGTAGAGTGTGAATTCAATGCTTCTATACATATTTTGAATATGTTTATAACTTGAAATTCGAATCTGATGCTTCTGGAAAGTGGTAACTTTATTGCAAAAACTGTAGGTTATGCTTCTAAAGCTAGAAATGTGTTCCTAATGCTTAAGTGATCTTTCATATTTAGAAGGTGTTAGGTTTCATGAAAATCTCATTCTCATACTTCTAATGGTCTTGAACAATCCTTCTAAAGCTTAACCTTTTCTTTTGAAGCTTGATTCACCTTAGTTTAATGTTCATGGTATCTTAAATTAATCGTCTTTATCTGCTTGAAGCTAAGGAGCTACTTCTTGAACTTGTTGCATCACTTTTTATAATAAATCTCTATGTAATATGCTTATGGACACATTTCTTATGTTAAATGATACTTTTGGTCTTTCCACATTCCTTTTGTAACTTTTCCTGTACTCTTTTAAGCACTCTCAAAGTGCAAACATTAGTACCAAAGTATTCGTAATACTCAGAATATCGTTATGAAAGTTTGTTGTCGTTAAAACCTTTGCTCAAGAAGGTATTGGACCTTACAAAGAGCAAATTTTCAATCACATGATATAAGAGTGGTGATTGAAATAAGGTAATATTTTGGGTGTGATATTAAAAGGAAAATATTGTCATATGATTATAAGACATATGATGTTGTATAAGACTAAGCATTAAGCAATAAAAAGTCGTTAAGAAAGTAAGTTTAGTGTCACAAGGATTAGAATGTTACAATGAATGTGTAGTTACACAAGAAAAGATAGCATTTGGAATACAATTATTGGAGAGCAAGTTGAAGCAATTCCCATTGTCGAGGAAATGGTAGAGTCCATCTTAGATTATTTGAGCATGTGTGAAAACTCATAAAAACATTTGTAAAAAGGATTGAATTTGACCAGATGAGAACATAGATGATGTCCAACAATTAAAGATAGATAGAGGCCAAGAAAAATTAAAGGTCAAATCATTATGGTAAATTTAAAGGTAAATGAACTATTTTTAAACTTCATACATGACAACTCAATACGACATAGTATTATCCATGTAACTGACTCCGATTAATGAGAAAAGACTTAGTTATTGTTTCCTTTTTATGGCAAATATATAAGTAACCCATTTATTATTTTCTGTTTTCTTTTGGTGATGTGGGACATTTAGTTTTTATTTTTTTATAAGCAAAATGTATTAACTAGGGATGTTTAAACCGAAGTACAAAAAATAGATAAGAATAACCCTACAAATCACAAAAGAAAAAAAATTCTTGTATTAACATCTAGTTTTTATTAAGAGTAAACCCACAAATCGGTCCCTGACTTTTTTTGCGTCGGGCAGTTTAGTCCCTGACTTTTAAAAATGACCACATTAGTCCCTGACATTCTTCACCGTCCATCAGTTTAGTCCAATATCACATTTTCCGTTAACGGAAAACTGAGTTGTCACGTTAAGTGATGCAAAACCTGCAAATTAGTCCCTAACTTTTGTTAACATCAGGCAGTTTAGTCCTTGACATTTAAAAATAACTTTATTAGAGATTAAATGTTGTAGAAGTGCGTGTCTCTCTTCTAAACTCTAAAACACCCCTCAAAATACATTCATTTCCATTTAAAAAGTGAACAATTATTCTCTCAAGGATCAAATATGTTCATATTAAATCTCTTTCTTTTAACTTATGGTTGTGTTTTTCTCTTCCTTATTATGATTTATGTTTTTATTTCAATTAACATATTTATTAAAGGAAATGAACTCTCTTAAGTATTAGATTACATTGTTCATTAATTAGAATCTTATTTGCATTATAAATTCATTGAACAAAATTCCATTTGGTGAACTTTCCCCATAAGGGCACCCCAAAACTCTTTCATTGGAAAAGCTTATGAAGTAAAGCTTCCACTTGTGCTTCTCCATATGAAAATAATTAAGTTTCTTATTCTTATATTCTTCTTCACTTGTCTTTGTGTTAATCATTTTCATTTGGAGGCACAAGTCTCGTTGGAATACAAGTCTCATTGTATTATATATGATTAATATATACAAGTCTCGCTACGACAGAGCTTTATCTGATGGCCTGCTCAATTTCACCCTATTTTATTCAATGATGTTTAGCAATTTTAGATTTCAAAACAAAAATAACATAAATCAGATCAAGGAAGAGAAGAACGCGACCAGAAGTTAAAAGAAAGAAATTTAATATGAACATATTTGATCATTGAGAGAATAATTGACACTTTTTAAAATGGAAATGAATGTATTTTGAGAGATTTTTTAGAGTTCAGAAGAGAGTCACATGTTTCTACAACATTTAATCCCTAATAAAGTCATTTTCAAATGTCAAGGACTAAACTGCATGATGTTAACAAAAGTTAGGGACTAATTTGCAGGCTTTGTATCACTTAACGTGACAACTCAGTTTTCTGTTAACGGAAAATGTGATATTGGACTAAACTGATGGACGGTGAAGAATGTCAGGGACTAATGTGATCATTTTTAAAAGTCAGGGACTAAACTGCCCGACACAAAAAAAGTCAGAAACCGATTTGTGGGTTTACTCTTTTATTAAATTCAAGTGAAGGTGTTCTTGAAAAAAATCTTTATATTTTCAAGAATATTCCATCTGAATTAAATGTAGAATTTAAATTTTTTATTAATATGGCATATTATGTTTAAAATTTTAAGTGATAACTAAAGTTTTTATCGGTGGTATCGAGTTTGGGTCCTGGTTATGCAATTGTGTTAAATACTCTAATGGACAGTTTTGCGACTCATAGACGTCTTACCTAACTCGAACAAGATTGTCTCCCGGAAAGGATACATGTGATCTTACACAAAAAAAAACTATATTTTCTATAAATGTAGCCTAATTTTTTTTGTTACATGGAAAAAGGAACAACAAAGGACAAAAAGAAAACCACTACATTAGTGAATCATCATGCAGGAACATGGCCACTTCAGTAGCCTAGTTGAGAACAAAATATATTTTTCCATCAAACATCAGTAAATGTCTACGATTTTAAAAATGGTTTTGTTTCTATATGCGTTTAAAATCGAACAGAGTTGTCACTTAATTGGAATTAACTATGGTTTATTTAAAAAAATGTTTTAATAATGGAGCTTAGTTAGTTAGATACTTAATTTTTTTTGACAGCATAGTTAGATACTTAATCAAGTAATTTATAAAAAGAAAACTTTGCAACTTAAATTTTCATCAAAATAATGAAAAGATACATATTTATAATAATTATATTAAAATAAACACCTATGGAGTATGGACTAATTAATAAAGTAATTTTTTTTGTAAGACAGCTTTATATTTTTATGCAACTTAATATAAGCTTCTTTTTTTTTTTTTTGTCTCAAAATACAAAAAAAGAACCATTTTATTTTGAGTGTAAAATGGGTATGCAGGCCCATAAAGGCCCAATGGGTGATAGTAACGAATGATCCAACGAGGCGAGTGAGTTTGGCGGTCTAATCGGCGATAAGACCGCGATCTCATAGCCCTACTCATCAGCCTTCTTCCTCTGCTTTGGCATTGACAACAAACAACTTAGAGTGAGAGTGTGTGTGTGTGTGTGCGCTACCACCGCAACGTAACGCAACAACCTTTCTTTCTTCGTTTCGTTTCGGGGCCTAAAATTCAAACCTCAAAACCAACCATATCCCCTAAACCTATTTTTCAGTTGAGTAGCGTGCTGTGCTAGCATTAGCAATATCCCCCTAAACTTAACCCACTCTTTCAGCGCACAACACAAAGGTTTTTTCTGTAAACCCTAGCATCCTTGGATTTCGTGTTTCATGCTAATTCATGTTTTGTTTCTGAAAATTGCTTTTGCGTTTCTTCGTCTTTTTATCAGATGGATAGGTATCAGAGGGTGGAGAAGCCCAAGGCAGATAGTCCTATTAACGAGAACGAGATTCGCATTACTACTCAAGGAAGAATGAGGAATTATATCACCTATGCCACCACTCTTTTTCAGGTTACTATCACTATGTCTTATTGCATTTTCTTTCTTTTCAGATAAATAATAACTGTTGAATTTTTTTCTGACTGATACTTTGGTCAAAATTCAGAGGGATTTGAAATTCTTAGAAACGCTTGTATATTGTGCCTAACTCCATGACTTGTAAACAATCGTCAACGGGTTTACTTTGTTTGCAAATTTCCTACAGTTTGTTCTATATCACCTTATAATTAGGGTGCCTTCGTTATAATCTTATAAGTTTAGGGGGGAAACTTTTCATCTAATGGATTGAAGTTTCTACTTTGTTTGGTATGTTTATAAAAGGAGTAACCTTTAAGATTTCAGTTTTAATAACCCCTTAAAAATTGTCCTTGCCTTGGTTCAAATATATCTGAAACCGGCTAATTGAAACATAACATCACAGGAAAGCATAATAAAATCATAAATTAAGAAAAAAGATTATTGAAAACAATTATGAGGTAAAGATTCTGATTACAGAAAAGGTATATTGAACTTTTAGCAATCAAATCAATGAAGAAAACTGTAAAACAATAATGAATTTGCAAAATCAATGATGAAATGTTTCTGGTAATCAACATGTCTGATGCAAGAGAGAGACAACAAGAGAGTCACGTGAGGAAGAGAGTCACAAGAGAGCAGAATCTGAGGGAGTCAATAGACGGATAGAGTGACAAAAGCTTATTTAAAATCAACTAATATATTACTATTTTTTAACATATGTTATTGCTCTACGTGTATTTTCTGCAGGAGAAGGGATCTGAGGAAATTGTTCTCAAAGCAATGGGACGTGCAATAAATAAGACTGTAATGATTACTGAGCTGATCAAGGTGGGAGGGTTAATATCTTTATGGAATATATTTGTTAGCATTTGTTTATCTTACTTTTGTAACTGCTCTGTCTACTTGTTTCAGAGAAGGATTGTTGGTCTCCATCAAAACACTCAAATCGGATCAACTGATATAACTGACACATGGGAACCACTAGAAGAAGGCCTACTTCCGTATGGATTATTGTTTCTTATATGCTAACCTGTCAAATGCTTAATTTCTGTGTGCATGAGAGTGATTATTCTGGTTTTGTGTCTTTCTTGCTCAGTTTGGAGACTACTCGTCATGTCTCAATGATCACAATTACCTTGTCAAAGAAAGAACTGGATACATCCTCCACAGGGTAAGAATTTTTGTCATATCGTGTGATATTGTTAGATGTTATGTATTTCACAATGGGCTTAGTTATTTTTTTAAGATTGGCTTAATTAGTCTTTTTCACAAATCAGTATCTTTATGAGTTTGCTGAGTCATACTCATAAATATTTTTTTTTTTCACTCTCCTGGTAAGTCATTTGTGCAAAGTTGATTTGTTTTTGTAATCAATACAGCTATAGGTTGGTAAGTCTTTCCTGCTTGCTGTTGTAGTTCTGTAACTACAAGTTTTGGGGTCAATATAAAGTGCTAATTAGTGTCACTTTGTTTTTGAAGTAAATACTGTATAATATCTTGCTATGGATGTCTGGGATAATTTTACTACTACATTTTTATACAAGATTTAGAGTTTGTTGAATTGAGAATGTGAAAGGATAAAGAGGTTTCTGTCAAAACACATTTGAGTAAATTATGTAAAACTCTCATGAGGTTGGACCCCCCTTACTTCAACCATAATTTCCTAGTTTCTGAAATTAGAGGCTTTATCATAAATTTTATCACATAGATCCCCCTTTGTCTCCTGTTAAAATCTAAACTTTGGGTTGTTTTGTTATTTTAGAAACAAGCCAGGTCTGTATAACTTCATTTAAATTTACTTGACATGTTTCCTTGTTTGGCATTTGACTTCTAATTTTTGCTTGGTTTTCTAAATATTGAGCTGAGTATGAGGGAACATATTAGATCCTTGATTTTGAGGAGTGAAGTAAAAATGTTGTCTGGTGTGCTGTCATATTTAATATTATCTGACTTTTATGGAGACTGATGGAAGGGTTCAACTTCATTAACATTGTAGTGTTTCAGTTTGTGGTGTTTATAAATCTGCACTTCTAAGATTTTTGCTTTTCTAATTTGTGGCTACTACTAATGGATTCTATTATATATCCAACTCTGTAAATATTAAGGTCCAATCATGATTTACAAGTCTGGTTGTCTTCTTCATTACGTTAGAACTTTGGAAGTTACTGGAAGATCTATGTTCTACAAGCATATCTGTAAATGCGCTCAGTTGTATTGACATAAAGAAGATTTTTCCTCTGTTTGGTAGTTTGTTTACATTATACGCGAGGTCAAACTAGGATACACAGTCCTTTGCTTTTTTCTTTTTATTTTTTATCTGGGTGGTGGGGAAGACTCCCTGTTTCTGGTTCAGATAGATTGAGTTTTGTTGTGTTTTGTTTTTTAATAAATTACACCAGCTGTTGACAAGATTTGATTTTTTTTCCTCATGCAGATACCAACCTCCTCTTCCAGTTGATCAAGTAAAACCTTTAAACGAATACGAAGAGGAAGGAGGTCAATTTATAGTTTTTTCTTCTTTTAATATTTCAAAAGAGTGAATGATTTGTGTGATTACTATGGCATGTTTAGTTGTTTACTATAATTTGATCTGATACAGACGGCTCGCCAAGGATGCGAGGAAGAGGGCGTGGTCGTGGAAGGGGCAGGGGTAGAGGTATTGCTTAGTACTTTGTTTCACTTATTTCACTATAAATGGCTGTACGATATAGAATGATCAGAAATGCTCTTTTGAACTCCTTTTATTTTTGTTGTGGTTTCTTATAAAATGCAAAAGTTGCTTATTAGGATGCAATTTTTCTCCTTAGGAATGTACAATGGGGGTATGGACTACGGTGATGGTTGGGATGGTGGACGCGGATATGGCGGCTATGGTGGCTATGGTGGCAGGGGACGTGGCCGTGCAAGGGGTCGTGCTTTCCGGGGACGAGGACGAGGCTATGGTGCCCAGCCGGTTGGGTACTATGACTATGGTGAATATGATGCACCACCTGCCCCACGCGGTAAGCATGCTAGTCCATGAAACTTAGGTTTCCAGATATAAGTTGCTATGTGGTAATTACTATTGTATTTTCAGATGGAATTTTGATTTATACCAGGTGTGTGCTGGCATAGTGAATAGATTTGTGTCAAGTCTAATTCTTATATTTTGCTGTGCTATTTACGTTACATGGTGTCTATTTCAAATCAGGCTACAGAAGATAATTACTTGATTTGAATTCCATGTCATCAATTTAATTTCCTCCGTGCCTTGTATTCTGTTGTGTTTCAGCATTTGAGTTATCTCATCCTACAAGCTACTTTAGTTGACATGGTAGTAATTTTTGTTTGATGGTTTTGCAGGCCGAGGACGCGGAAGGGGAAGAGGCCGTGGACGCGGTCGTATTGCAGGCCTGGGAGGAGCTGCTTGATCACATGGGTGTTGGTTATCGTGTATATGTTAAGTTAGATGGTTGCGTCTCTGCTTAGTTCTTTGTGAGATCTGCTTATATTTTGGTATTATTTGAAGCGTTCAGTGTTGCAGCCATGTTCCAGCAGTTTTGTTTTTCTAGTTCTTTTCCTTTGTAACCTCTATAATTTTAAGTTTGGTAGGTTGAGTTAGATTTGTTTCCTTTGTTTAGAGACTTTTAAAAAGTCAAAATTGTAAAATTTTTTAATAGAAATTATTGCAGTAAGTTTTTTCTAAGTTCGCTTTACTGGGTGTCACATTTCTGTACTTGATTTGTTGGGTGGGAATCACGGCGTCATAGAGTGGTGTCTTCCTTGTTGAAGAGTCTAACTTCCTCTATGGGTTTTTAAAGCTTTTAATTCTCTGCCAATGAGAATTTCAATTCTCGCAGCAACTTTAGCGCGTCCGAGTTACTTAATTTACTCTACTTTGAAAGTCCAAGTCACTTCAAAATTATCGTATATAGATGTAATAGTTATAAACAGGAATGAGAAAATTATTATAAGTTTTATTGAGTTTTCACTTTCTTTACTGAAAGTGAGAAAATCATTTTGTGGGCACATCAGCCACTAAGGATGTGGATGAATTAATATTAAGAGGTTTGAGTAAACCACCACTTTAGTCCCTGAAAGTGTGGTTAACTGTCAATTTAGTCCCTGAATTGAAAAAAAAAAACTGTCAATTTAGTCTCTGAAAGTGTTAAACGTCGGTCAGATTAGTCTTTTTGTTATTTTGTGTTAGTTAACAAAATGTGAAACAAAAGGACTAAATTGATCGACATTTAACACTTTCGGGGACTAAATTGACAGTTTTTTTAATTCAAGGACTAATAATTGACCACACTTTCAGGGACTAAAGTGTTAGTTCGGTCGAAAAGAGGTTTCTATTGCAATTTGAGTTACTTTTTTGGAATATTTTTCTTATGGTCATTAGTTCTTTTCACAATAAAGTCATGGTTGATTCCCGATAACACGTGAAAGGAGAAGTTATTTTGTTAACTCAATCCCAACAGGAAAGAATAATGTCCCCTAACATCACTAGTGCCTAGTCTATACAATAGAGAATTATAGAGATATTTCAAACTTTTAAGGTACTAAAATGACATTCAATGAGGTATGATTGAGACAGAAGCAGGATAATGGACTGGTATGATCAGCATTATTTATAGTTACTTACGATGACAGTTTATGCAATATTCTCTTCCATTTTTATTCCTTTTCTCTAACAGAAAATAGATTACCATTTACTACCAGGCATGGCACTGGGAATATACTGAGCCCCATGCTTCACTTTAGTGGGTAATTGGTATTTGGTAACACAAAAAAGTTAAAACAACTAGATAAACTTTTCAATAAAACTTTTAGAAGAAGAAAATAAAACAAATTACGAAGGTAAAATAACTTATTTCAGGAGTTAAGATTAGTTTATTCATCTCAACTTTCAGGAAAGTGCTCACATCTAACTTTTCAAAAAACACCTTTAAATTTATAAGATATTTAAGTACTTATCGAAAAACTTGTATAAATTATAAGCTAATCCAAACTTGGTATTTACATGTAACCAACTGCTCTGGGAGCTTGTTAACACAGTTGGTATCAGACCTAAAAGCAAATGGCCTGAATAATAATATCGATGGAAAGGTACCAGGTTTTGGCACTATTGAAACAAGGTAATTGGTTCCAAGTCATGAGTGAGTAAAGTGGTCGCCTTTAATTTTACCACTGAAGTTCAGTGATAAAATACAAATTTGAGTACGTGAAAGATGAGAGATGAAATCCTTCAAATCAAATTGTCTGTAGTCATGAACAAAACAGATAGGAACTAAATACGTATTCTAGTCAGTAGCTTATTGAATCACTTCTCCATAGGAATTAAGATTAAGAAACTTTCTCGTGCTTACTTCTGCACATTAGAGAGATAACCCATTAACACCCAGTTATCATTATTTGAGAAATGTTATTTATACTTACAAACAATGAGAGGGAAAGAAAGAAAGAAAAGATAGAGAATTATGGGATGTGATAATTGAGGTAATGAAGAGAGATGGAGAATTAAATTATTTATATATTGATTGCATAAATAACACTTGTCTCTTATTAGTTTCTTACCCATAAGCATTTGGGAGTAATGAAGTTTCCACCTTCAGCAGCGGACAGCATATATACAAATGAACTCATAAGAATACAGAAATATCAAACCAAAAAATGATACGTGTTAATTATTGGACTTGTAAGGCATTGAGATATGTATATGTGTGTGTTCATATTAGAAAACTTCATTTCATGTGAAGAACTATACCAAGAAAAATGAAACAATTTCAATTGTGCCTTAATTAATAATTATCAGATATATAATTTTGAATTCTCCCACTTTGTGATTGATAAGCTAATACTAAGAATAAAAGTAGTTCTTAGGAATCCTATACACAGCAAGAGAAATTAATTAATTTTTACACGGTAGAATAAATTAAACCCTAGCTAGCTAGCTAGCTGCTCAAGCTCTCACCTTTTAAGCAATAATGGGTCTTGTCACCCTATAGATACTCTCAACAGACCGATATTTCTTCTTCTTCTTCTTGTTCTTTGGAGGAGCAACAATCACTTCAATCTCATTGATCTTCGGTCTTTGATCAACCTCTTCTTCACCTGAGATTCTTTCTTTCCTCTTGCCGCCGGTAACATCAACATCAACATCAACACCGTTGTCGTTGTTGTTGTTATTGAATTCGTCACTGAGCTGCATAAGGTTCTGAGCCGCAGCAAGAATGTCAGTAGATTCAGCCAAGAGATCATTCTGTAGTGATTGATGATCTGCCATTGCAATCAAGAGATCGAGAGAGCTATGACGCGTTTGGTTGTTAATTATAGGGTACGTTATGAAATCAAATGAGTTCGATCGGTCTCAAAAAGAGAAAGAGAATGGAATTGGATGATGGGCCCTTCCCTTAGAGAGAAACTGCAAGGTTGGTTCTGTGAACTTGTTTGGAAGTTTTCATTTCATATATATACACATTTACCTCTGCTTCTAAATAAAAAAGCTTCCTTGTCGTCTGCTGTTTCTTTTTTCCCCTTTTAACACTTTTTTTTTATTTTATTTTTACTTAGTTAATCTTCCAACTTTGCATTTATTGGTGAGCTATCTAATGGTTGGTTTTTATTCATTACCAACTTTTTGTTATTCATGCTACCATCTTTTTTTTTCTTTCTGTTTGAAAATTTATATATCATCTTAATTAAATCTAATGAATTAATTCATTAATCAAGTATTAAAGTGTACCAAAAAAATACATAATATTTAGACTTTTAAAATATTAAGAATGTGTTTGACATGTTATTTCAATTAACTGAATACTCATTTTAATAGATAAAAAGTAATGTTTGGTAAAGTAACGTTACCAAAATATTTCAACTATATTTAATAAAATAAAATGTTTTAATAGTTATTAACATTTTTTGAAATGCTACTCTAGATAGTGTTTTAAGATTTCAGCTACTAGCTTTTTTAAAAAAAAAAAATTATCTTTAATATTATTTAGTTTTATAAAATACTTCTAATTCAATCGGTTAATTTTTCAACTTCCATTATAATCATACTTATATACATCATTAACCAATGGGATTATAGAGCAAGTATTAATATTTTGGGGTGGACGTGAAGTAGCAAAGCTCAGTGTAAAAAAATAGAAATTGGTGTAATTGTTGTACTTAAATCATTTTTATGTTTTCTTAAACACTGGAACCATATGAAAAATAAAAAGCCCCATGAAAGAAAGATAAATTATTCATATAAATCACTAAGTGATAAATGGTCTGAAAAATTAACTAGTAATTAATAATCCTGTTACACAAAAAAAAGTCGTTAACATGCCTTTTTTTTTTAACGAATCTTATATTCTCGTAATTTCATTCATCTTTTAACTTTCAACAAAATTTTCAGTTTAGTTATTAGTTAATTTTACTAAACATATTCTAAATCATCGATCAACTCTATTCAATTTTTATCTTTAATTACTACATCGATCATCTCTTTTTAATTTTGATCCTCAATTACATCTTCAATGTTCATGTTTTTGTTTCATTTCCATTGGATACTAAATAGGTTCTAGATCTCAATTAGGGCTGTAAATTAGCCGAGCCGAGTACTTGAAGCTCAGGCTTAGTTTGTGAAAAAATGGGTAGCTCAAACTTGGCTCATTTATTTAAACCAGCCAAACTTAAAATTTGAGCTTGGCTTGTTAAAGAAAAACAGAGTTTGAGCTTGGCTTATTTAGCTCATTTATAACTTCATTGATTTTGCTTTTATGAAAATTTTCTTTAAATCATTTTTAAAGTTTATGAATTTAGTATTTAATAAATATTTTACTATCAAATTATAATATAAAAATCAAAATATATTCTTAATATATATATAATTAAAAAAATTTTAAAATATTATATTTTTCGAAATTAATACATAACTTCTTGACTAATATATGAAATATTTTAATATTTATTTTTAAATATATAGAGTAATTATTTTATTTTATTATTATTTATTTTAAAAAAAAAATTATAATTGTATATTTTCTTTTTCTATTTTTTATTAATCTTACTTTATTTTAATTATTTATATTAATTAATTATTATATATATAATAAACGAACTATTCACGAGCTCTTAATGTCAAGCTTATAAGACTTGGACTTGGCTCATTTAAATAATCGAGCACAATTTTAAGTTTGGGCTTGTTTGTTTAATTAAACAAACGAGCTGGATCAAGCATTTAACAAGCCGAGCTCAAATAATTCACGAATAGCTAACTTATCTACAGCCCTAATATCAATATATTAAACTATTATGTCATATGGGGTGATATTTATTAAGTATGGTCGAATCAAGTTGAACCGACTAGTCATGATGGAAGAAATCAACCATGATTTCATGCCTTTGTGTGGAATGTACTAATACTTAAAATACCTATGCCCATCGTAGTCGTAGGGTCCATGGTGGCTTTTAGAAGTCATCTGATTCTTTTTAATTTCCCTTTTATTTGTGGAGGGTCGGACCAAGGGAGTCCACTTTGGCCCTTCATGGAAAGTGTCAAATTTGTCAAGACACAAAGTTGTTTTCACCACTGTGTATTTTGGCTGCTATTCACTTTGGAGAAATGTTGTTTATACACCAATAACATTTACAACAAAGAGATATCGGGGTAGAGAGAAATGAGAGAAAATAGAGAGAAATGTGAGATGTGATTAGTGATGTGATAGAGAGAGATAGAGAAAAAAAATGTGTTGGTGTACATTTTATATTGTATAAATATGTTATCTCTTCATTTTGATTGCAAAGATGTTATCTTGCTAGAATATAACTTTATCTTAATTTCAAAATAACAAGAGTAGTGGGAATGATATACTACAGCTAACCCTGCATTTTGAAATCAAATTCAAGTAATTAGCAATGGTAGATGCATGAGGTGAACTTTCTATATATCCTTAATTATTCTGGGGTTAATGTAATCGGTTTCTTTCTGCTCAGTTGTTTATCATGTACACTTCACTACAAAATCCTTTATGGAGATGAATTGGACTCCATTGTCATGTCATTCATCTGTTTGTACGTATGTATATATGTAGGAACACTTATATACCAGTAGCATCCGTATCATTTTATGTGTCTATATAACAATTATCATCCTCCAGATGTCAAGCCTCCTAACATATATAACTCAAATTGGGGATTAAATTAAATTTGAGTAAAATAGTTAGGCTCAACTCAAAGTTGAAAGCCTATAGGAATAACAGAAGTTAGTTATACCTATATATTTTTCATCTCTCTCTCTCAAAACACCAAATTAAAATCCTTCTGCACACTCCAAAGGAAAAGTTCCTATCACATTTAATTTGCCAGAGTGCTCAAAAACCTAAATTATACCAATCTATTCTATTTATATGAAAAACAAATGTACTCCTAAATTATATTAATTGCTCTTGCACATAGGGGCTGGGGTTGAATTCAATCTCTATCTCCTAAACTCTTTATAGTTTGTTATTCAGGAAGGGAGGTAGAATTAATATAGAAGTGGGCACTCCATGAGGGGACGCAGCTGAAAAAGACTATGTTTAGTTTGGTTTGATGGTGAAAATTTATCAAATTCAAGTTTAAATTCTCAAATCAATTATTTTTTTAGTGTTTCAAACGTGAATAAACGTACTCTTCATCTTATAGCATGTTTGGTTTAGCGTTGAAATATGGTAAATTCACGTTTTCAACGTTAAAATTAGTTGTATTTGGGAATCCAAACTTAGTTTGGCTGGATTCAACGCTAAACCATTATTTGATTTAGTGTTGAGAAGGGTCAAATTCATGTTTGGATCTCTCAACGCAACTATTTGTAGCGTTGCAAACGTGAACGGTAAATCAAACACACAAGGGGTCAAATGAAGAACCCAAAATGAAAAAAGAGAGAGTTTCATGATGAATAGGAAGATACCAAACTACCACCAAACATGCATGACATGGAGAATCAACCAGGTAACATGGTGTTGAGATTGATAATTTCTGTACCCAGAATGAAAAATCTGGGAATTAAGGACTTACATAGTTCAGTTAGTTAACAAGTCCTATTTCCTACATACCTTGGTTTAGGGTTTTGTTTGAAGAATTGAGATGGGAGTGGTTTCCATGTATATATTCACAAGAGACCGATATCTCCTTTGCTTCTTCCTCTGAAAAATCTCATCTTTCCCAAAAATCTCTTGAATCTTCTTCTCTACTGTTATTAGCCCTTCATCCATCTCTTTTCTGTTGTCCCTTTTCCTCTTGCCGTTGATGTTGTCGCTGCTGCTGCTGCTATCTTCATCGCTGAGTTGAATTAGTTGCTGAGCAGCTTCCATATCCGACTTCGTTATCTCGTGCTTCACGCTTTCTGCAGCCATGTAGATTTTTTGGGGCGACGAATCGGAGAAGAAATAGGTCGGAATTGAACACTTCTTTCTTTTGTTATTATGACGTGTTTGGTATGAAGCGCGTTTTCACGCTACCATTTCCATTTCAGGTTGGTTTTCTATTCTATGAGTATGTACTCTCCAATCTCTATCTTTATTTAAGACAACCTCATTCTCTATTTCTTGTTATATTTTGGAATTTTACGGAACGAATTTATTACCGTTGATTCATTGTAAAATCACATCGTTGACTTGAGATTCAGAAACCCTTTTAGTAATCAATCCAACGGGTCACATTTATGCATATAAAGACAGCAACATGCCCATTATTTTTGAAAATTAATTTAGTCATAAATAAATTATTATATATATATTAATTTTCCAGAAAATAGAACAATAATAAAAAGTGTATTATTCTAAACATATACTACTTTTGGATACTTTTCAAAGAAAAAAAAAATGTAAACACATTTCTTTCTCTTTCTGTGTTCTCGTGTTGCCAAAAATGTGCGACACCCTTCTTTCCGAAAAAATTGATTGAGATGTTGAATCCGTTGCAGTTGACACCTGGCAGTCATAGCATTTACTCAGTCATGGAATCAATGATTTGTTATCCTTGCTTGCTAATGTGGAACGCTACTCATGTAATTATATATTTTTTTTAAACAAAGGTATCCCAACCGATAGTTAAAGACTAATCTTTTTGAGATTTAGAGATTATCGGAGTGGATTTTGCCTCTCCCAACAAATTTTTTTCATACACACCACTATAGATCAAACCCTATCAAAATGCTTAAGAGACTCATCTATCTTTTAACTGTATCAGACTTTATTGATTACTCATGTAAAATTATATTGGACTAAGTGAGTGGGTCTGTATGGGACTATGGGTAATTTCTCCTCTCTCTCTCTCTATATATATATATATAAAGAAATTTTACACAAACATCCAATGGTGTGCCGCCACATCATTTAATAAATATGACACCTTATGTGTTATTAAATTCATTAAATGATGTGGTAGCACATCATTGAAGGTCTATGTAAAATTTCTTTACACTGACAGTGTGATATATTAAACTCATATATATATATATATATATATATATATATATATAGTTTTTCTATATGTGGGGTTTGATCAGGAAAGTCTAGTCCACCTTTGGCACTCGCGGAAACCTTCAAAACTCTTTGGACACTTTCTTTTGTTTTTAAAAAAATGATATGAATCTCCTTCAATGTCCCTAAACAATTAACAAACTAATTGAAAGAATGTTAATTTTACAGTTTTTTTTTACTGAAATATTATCATTTTATTAAGAGAATCGAAAATAAAATATGTAATTTCAATCCATAAATTAAAGCACCCGTACTTTGGCTTCGTTTTACCTTGCTTGGTATTAATGCAAGGTCAAGCCAACTCGCCTTGGTTTGAAACTGAGACAAAAAAACAAAAATCTTAACTAAGTGGGTAACGAAAACTTCAAATTGAATTTTAATATGGGTGCCTTCATCATCTATATATGTGAGATGATGCGGTTAATCTTGTGTGGAATGACTTAATGAAAATGTGAGTGTTACAAAGATTGAGATAAAATTGTAATTAGGTGATAAAAATTAACTGGATATGTATAATAGTATGTGTCATCACATTGTTCTAATTAAGATAACTTGAAACTTCTATACAATACTGTAAGCGGTTGAGATATTTTATCTTCTTGTAACAAATAATTCCTGTATTTTAAATTCAAAATTTTGTTGTAGTTTATTTATAAATTTTCATCTCTTGTATTGTACCTATAAATACTTGTACTCATCATCATAATAAAGTTAAGTCCTTTTCATCATACTTTTCCTTTTCTATATGGTATCAGAAGTCTCTCTGCTTCACTAGCATCTCGATCCTTATGGCCTCTTCAACCTCTGATCCCACAACTCTCATCGAGTTCAATACCACTACTAATCTACCCATCAAATTAAATGGCACAAACTACCCCGCCTGGTACAAACAATTTCGATCACTCCTTGTGGCCCGTAATCTTGAAGGCTACGTAACTGGTGACATCCCATGCCCTCCCATCACCATTAAACAAGATGGTGCTGATGTTTCAAATCCTGCGTACTCTTATTGGGTACATCAGGATCAGTTTCTCTATCTTGCGCTGCTTGGCTCCTGTGACGCTGAAGCCCGCACTATTATGTCATCTACTGACACCTCTGCTCAAGCCTGGCGTAAACTACAGCAAGCTTATGCCAGCCGCTCTCGGTCTCGCATTATGTCTTTGAAGGAGCGCTTAACTTCCATCACCAAAGGCTCCTCTTCTATAAGTGAGTATTTGCGATCCATTCGCAATATTGGTGAGGAGCTGGCCCTTATTGGCCACCCCATTGACGATCTGGATCTCGTCATTCACGCCCTTAACGGCCTTGGTCCATCCTTTCGCGAGTTCACTGCTTCCGCACTCGTGACTCCCCTATTGTCTTTGATGAACTTTATGACAAATTGATTGATTTTGAGATCTTCCTGCAACGGGATGACCGACTTGTCTCACCTGCTTCTCTCACTGCTAATTTTGTTAATCGGAACTCCTCTGGTTCCAACCGCGGGCGTCCTCATAACTCCTCAAAGAAGTCCTCATCCTCCTCTGCTCTTGTCTGCCAGTTCTGCGACAAGAAGGGCAATACTGCCAAGACATGCTACAAAATACATGGCTATCCACCAAAGCAGACTCCTCCCTCTGCACACATGGCGCACAAATCTGAAGGCAATGACCTCACCTGGCTGCTTGACTCGGGAGCCTCCCATCATGTTACCAATGACATCAATAATCTTTCCATTAAATCAGACTACCCTGGACAAGACACACTCACTGTGGCCAATGGTAAGACTTTACCCATCACTCACATGGGCTCCATTAAATTTCTCACATCCTCTCGCCCACTTCATCTTACCAATGTTTTATGTGTTCCTTCAGTCACTAAAAACCTTATCTCTGTCTCTCAACTTTGCCAAACTAACAATGTTTCCATTGAATTTTTCCCTTTTCATTTCGAGGTAAAGGCACTGGACACGAGGGTGATGCTGTTACGCGGATCTAATGAGGACAATGTGTACAAACTACCAACCACCAACCATCCATCCACCGCCGCCTATGCCGCAACCACCACACCATCCCTGGACCTTTGGCACCACCGTCTTGGCCACCCAGCACATCCAACCCTTCTCTATGCCCTTAGCTCAAATAATATCTCCTTTTCTTCCTCTATGAATAAATGTAGTGATTGTCTATCCAATAAAAGTCATAAAATTCCATTCTCTAGGTCTACTATTGTTAGTAGTCATCCTTTGGAATTTGTGTACTTTGATGTTTGGGGTCCCTCCCGTATTCAATCAATTGATGGTTATTCTTATTATGTGATTTTTATTGATCATTTTTCTAAATATGTCTGGCTATATCCGATTAAACTTAAATCTGATGTCTCTACAATTTTTCCAACTTTCAAATCTTTAGTAGAGAATCAATTTAATACAAAAATTAAAAATTTTTATTCGGATAATGGTGGTGAATTTATTAAGCTACATGCTTATTTCCAATCTCATGGAATCTCTCATCTCACTACCTCACCACATACGCCAGAACATAATGGTTTATCTGAAAGAAAACACCGTCATTTGGTTGAAACGGCCCGTTGTCTTATCCACCATGCCTCCCTCCCAATTACCTTTTGGAGTTATGCACTACAAACGGCTGCCTACCTCATAAATCGGCTTCCCACTCACACCTTAAAAATGAAAACCCCATTTTCTATACTTTTTAACAGAGAGCCAAATTACTCCAAGCTCAAAGTCTTTGGTTGTTTATGTTTCCCTTGGCTCACACCTTACACTCAAAATAAATTTGAAACAAGATCTCACCCATGTGTTTTTGTTGGCTACAGTAATTCTCAAAGTGCTTTCCTGTGCTTTAATTTAAAAAGTCAAAAATTATTTGTCTCTCGTCATGTCCAGTTTGTTGAAAATATCTTTCCCTACTCTCTCTCTCCCCATGCCAACCCACAGATCACTCCTCCTATCCATTCTCAATTTCAAATCCCGCAATAGCCACTCATCTCTCAAATCCCACTTCAAACAGCCCAATTTTCTACCCCTCCAACCAATCCTAACAACCCACATCCTTCCCTCATCCAATCACCAAATCGGCGCAATCCAATATCCCAACAACCACCTAATCTAGATCCTTTCACAATATCCCTCCCTCAAAACACGCCTCGGCCTCATCAATCAAACCACCTTATCCCACTTATCTCACGGCCCCACACACCAAACCACCTTATCCCACCAAATAAAATCCCGCAGCCCAACCCAACAAACCTCCTCCCACCAACACATATTTCCTCAACAACCTCGCCCAATTCTCGGCCCAACCCACCATCCCATATCCTCCACTCACCCAATACAAATTCAACCACCCAAACCTCTCCCTTACCCAATCCAATAACCCCGCAACATACCACCACCAATCCGCAACAACAACATCCTTTACCCAATCCTATAATCAATCCCACCCCTCCAAACCAAATCCTCACCCCTCCAAACCCGCGGCCCACCCAACCGATACCCAATCCCAACCCAACAAACATAATTCCCATCCCTCAAAACCCGCACCCCACCCTTACGTCCACCAACACATTATCCCCCTCCCAAACCATTCCTCATATCCCTCAACAAACCATCCCACTTATCCAATCCCACAACCCACATCATCCTTCCCTCGACCTTATCCCACCAAATCCCAATCCAACAACCCCAATGCAATCCCATAATCCACATGCACATACCACAGAAGACTTGTGCACTTCCTCATCATCTGCGTCACATGCATCTCCCTCTGTTACAAGTGTTCTCACACCTTGTCACCCCATGGTCACTCGGGGTAAAGCTGGAATATTCAAACCCAAACAGTTGAACCTAGCCACCAAATATCCCCTCACAGAGTCTTTGGTACCCACATGTGTCTCTCAAGCCATGAAACATCACAAATGGAAAGATGTCATGTCAGAGGAATTCAATGCATTAATGCACAATGGAACTTGGGATCTTGTCCCCCATCAGCCCCACTATAATGTCATTGGAAACAAATGGGTCTTCCGCCTCAAGCGCAATCCAGATGGGTCCATTGCCAGATACAAAGCCTGATTAGTAGCAAAAGGATTCCACCAACGCCCGGGCATTGACTAACATGAGACTTTCAGTCCAGTAATCAAGCCACAGACTATAAAGCTAGTCTTGTGCATTGCTCTATCTCATGGATGGCCAGTGAGTCAAATGGATGTCAACAATGCATTTCTTCATGGATCCATCACGGAAGATGTCTACATGACTCAACCTCCAGGATTCATCCATCCTTCTCTTCCTTCTCATGTATGCAAGCTCAACAAGGCATTGTATGGCCTCAAACAGGCACCACGGGCCTGGTATCATGCGTTGAAGGATTTTCTACAGTCATATGGATTCAAAAACTCCAGGTCTGATACATCACTTTTTATCTATAACTCCAACAATGTCTTGGTCTACTTTTTGGTGTATGTAGATGATCTGTTGCTGACTGGGAACAATGAAAAATTTCTTCGGCACTTCCAATCATCTATTGCCGAGAAATTCTCTCTTAAAGATCTTGGTCCACCATCTCATTTCCTTGGAGTTGAAATCATTCCCACAAGCTCTGGTCTCTTCTTGTCACAACACCACTACATCAGAGACATCCTTCAACTTGCAAACATGGTTGATGCAAAGCCTGTTGGCACGCCAATGTCAACTTCATGTTGTTTAACACCATTGCCTGATGCTCCTACTTGTGATGTGACACTTTTTCGACGACTGATTGGCTCCCTTCATTATCTAGCCATCACTCATCCGGATTTGGCCTACCCAGTCAACAAATTAGCTCAATACATGCAGGCTCCACAGGAAATTCATATGCAAACATTAAAGCGTATCTTACGCTATCTCAAAGGCAGTATCAATCATGGGCTTCATCTTGTCAAAAATTCATCTCTTCATCTAAATGCCTTATGTGACTCTGACTGGGCTGGTGACACTGAAGATCGTAGATCTACCGCTGCTTACATCATCTATCTTGGCCCAAACGCCATATCCTGGTCATGTAAAAAGCAAAAGACTGTTGCTCGATCTTCCACTGAAGCTGAATATCGCACAATTGGCTCCACAACTGCAGAGGTTCTTTGGTTACAAGAACTTCTCAAAGAACTAGGAGTTTCCTTATCCAGCAAACCCACCATTCTCTCTGACAACATTGGTGCAACCTACCTATGCTCCAATCCCATTTTCCACTCCCGCATGAAGCACTTATCCATTGATTATCACTTTGTTCGAGAATTGGTGGCCAAAAAGGAGCTTCAAGTATCTCATGTTCCATCCAGTCATCAACTAGCTGATCTTCTGACAAAGCCCCTATCCGGGCCCCGACATTCCTTTCTCCTATCCAAGATCGGTGTCGTTACCCCTCCACCATCTTGCGGGGGCGTGTAAGCGGTTGAGATATTTTATCTTCTTGTAACAAACAATTCCTGTATTTTAAATTCAAAATTTTGTTGTAGTTTGATATTTTATCTTCTTGTAACAAACAATTCCTGTATTTTAAATTCAAAATTTTGTTGTAGTTTATTTTTAAATTTTCATCTCTTGTATTGTACCTATAAATACTTGTACTCATCATCATAATAAAGTTAAGTCCTTTTCATCATACTTTTCCTTTTCTATAAATACGTGTTCACTATAATGCCATATTTTTTATTTTCTAAAGGTATTTATTTCCTTTTACTGCAAGCAATATTATTTAGTTTGACCAGTCAATAACAATTCATATTTGTCCTCATTCGGTATTGTAAAAATGCTTTGAACTTTGAATTGACTTAAAAAAAAATACAAAAAAGCAACACAGAAATAAGTCTACGCTTAGAATATGAATTCATTCATGATTTCAGAGTTTCTTCCTGTCTATGTTTTGAAAGGCTGGAAGAAGCGGTCCTTTGAACATAAAATCAGGAGTCTCATTGTGACCTTAACATTTTGGCACTTCCTTTCTTTCAGCACTTTCTTTCTTTACTTCTTATTTTCCTTGGCATAATTGGCTATGTCAATATTTGATTTATAGTTGGGTAAAATTGATTTTAAATTTAATGAAAATTTAATGGACGAAATAAATTTTACACAAATTAAAAACATGTTGAAAATGAAAGTGATCTTATTTCAATTCCTCCAAACTTAATTTTACACTATAAAAATAAAACCCAAGTAAACATGAAATCACCAACGTGAATACCCAAGAGTTCAGACACATCAACCTTTTTTATTTCTTGCTAAACTAGCATTGGACCCCTGTGTAAATTAACATCTAAATTAGTTACATGCACAATCAATAATTTATGTATATGCACATATGTTTCACATATTTATAATGAGTTTAATATATATACACTGTCAGTGTAAAGAAGTTTTACACAGACATTTAATAATATGCTGTCACATTATTTATTAAATTTAATAACACATAAGATATCATATTCATTAAATGATGTGGCGAAGAAAAAGAAAAATGTTTTAATGTATGTAGATAAAATGAAAAAAAAAACTTAAATATGACATGGTAGTATTTATTGGAAAGCTAGATTGTTGAAACGTGAAGTGTTTGAATTCATTCAGTGTGGGGTTACCCTTTTGTGACCTGGCTTGTATAAAGCATGAGATTAAACCCAGCATGCGTCGATCGTCTTTTTTTTTTTTGTCGAAGCATGCGTTGATCGCCTTTTATTTTTTTTGTTCAACCGTTGATCGCCTTGAAGAACCAGGATAGCAGACACAACAAATTCACAAATTGAATCTGGCAAGTCAAGCCCAACAAACTCAAGCCCATAAATTCCATCGGGTGCAGCCAGTCATACCTGGACAAGCACATACAAAACAACGTGGACATGTGCCGATCAAGAAAGAATAAAAAAAAAAAAAAAAAGCAGAGTCAAAGATTTTTTTCAAGATTTCTATATTAGGAGGTTGTTATTAGAATTGTTAAATTGATTACTTTATGAGCATGTATGTTTGGTTTGTTATATTAATCCATAATGCATTATTGTAATACTTGTGTTTGGATAGAGAAATTTAAAATTACTAGAATTCATATGTTAAAATAGTAGAAAGAAAGAATTCCAAATGACAAATAGGAGGATTTTTTATGATAAATATGGGAATTTCAAATGACAAATATTAAGAGAGAATTTTAACATTTCTCTTTTATGTTTAAACTTTTTAGATTGTCATTGTCAATTCCTCTCATTTTAACAATTCACTCAACATTGTCTATTATAATTTTGAGAATTCTAAAATTCTCTATCCAAACAGAAGGTTATTTTAATATTTGTAAGTGTCATTAGACATTTTTTTCAATGAATCTCTTGAAAAAAAAAGTTGTTGAGACTACGGGCGGGATCTCTCCCGTAAAATAAAAACGGGACGAGATCCCGGCCGTTTAATTTTTAAAAAAAAAAATAAAAAATTATTGAGAAAAAACCACAGCCCCTAAATTACAAAACAGGACACTCCCCGGTTTAAAAAGACCGGAGAGGATCCAGCCCTTGAGACTACCGTGAAGTTAGCAAAATACTACACTGTTTAGCTTCCAATCTGTCTGGGATTGCGCATGTAATGATATTGCCAAAGGTTGTTCCTTCCCAAAACTAAAGTCGTTTAGATCAACAGGTTTAACAATGTAAGATAACACAATGGTACACTAATTAAAGCTTTCTTTCATACCTTGCCAAGCCCCATTTTCAATCATTCTTTTCATGACGGTGCTCTGTAAAAAATCCATTCGCCATGATATGACCGGGTTTCTCCTGGAGGCAACTCTAGTCCTGGTGTGATCACATAAGTTGTCCTGTAGAACAACAGCATTTTAAATTTATTAAAAGTTATCCAAATTAACTACATTAAAAAAGTGGAGACATGATTGCAATTTATAGATAGATCTTTTTAAACTACATATTTGCAATATTCTTTGTATAATCATTTGAAGAATGAATTTTTATGGTTGTCTAATCTTTATGATAAAAACTTATAATAGGAGGGGAAATTTTGGACGCCATGGTCGAAGGCTGCACCATTACCACAGGAGGAGTCAACAATTGAGGGATCAATGGAATGTATGTTCAATTATAATAAGAGTTCGGAAAAGTGAATTTTACAAAAATAGAAGAATGAAAGAGGGGGGTTCACCATTTCAATTATGCAAGGACCTTCAAGAATTTGAAGCCATTTACATGACAACGATGACGACATTTAAAGCCATTCTTGTTTAATTGTTTTTATGTAAACTGAATTCTGTTGACTCATATATTTCTCTCAAGCAAAGATATGAAGTTTTCACATAATCATTAGTGTTGGAAATAGAAAACTAATTGTAGGAAGAAAATGAAATGAAAACTGAAACTCATATTTCTCATCCATACTAATCATCTTTAAATACTGGAAAATCATAATCAGAAATTGTAAATAACTATAAATAAAAAATTACCCATTAATTTGTAACAACTCATAATTAAAACTTAAAACTATCATAACAATAAAATTCTACCATAAACTCTAAACCAGGTGTTGATACATATTCTCAACACTCCTCGTTGCATCAATAGTTGTTGACTCCAAGCTTTTCTCTCAAGTTCTTGAATCTTTCTTTTAAAAGTGCCTTCGTAAAGATGTCTGCCAATTGGTTTTCTGTCTTGCAATATTCTAATAAAACTTCTCCTTCCTTTTCTAAGAAAATAGAGCTCAATATTAAAGTGCTTAGTTTTCCCATGAAAAACTGAATTATTAGATATTGCAATTGTTGTTTGATTATCTACAAACACCTTAGTTGAATCTGCTTGAGCCATTTGTAGATCAACTAGAATTTTTCTCAACGACAAAGCTTGATCAACAATTGCAGTAGCTGCAATGAATTCTGCTTCAGCAGTTAATTGCACCACAATATCTTGCTTCTTTGAAATCCAAGAAAACACTCCAGAACCAAATGTAAAGCAATAGCCTGAAGTGCTTTTCATAGCATCCAACGATCCTCCCCAATCACTGTCAGAGAATCCGAAGAGATTAAATTCTTGATTATAATTAAACAAAAATCCATAATCAAGAGTTCTTTTGATATATCTAAGCACTTATTTAGCAGCTTGAAGATGCACTTCACTTGCACAATGTAAGAATCTAGAGAGAACAAAATGAGGTTATACACCAGTCTTCATGTGCTTATACCCCTCAACAAAATGAGGTTGTTGAACGAAAGAATCAACATCTGATTGAGACAAATCGAACCCTTTTACTTCATCATAATGTTCCTACTTGTTTTTTGGGGGATGTTGTTATTACTGCTTGTTATCTAATTAATCTTATGTCCTTATCTGTTCTACAACATAAAATTCCTTACTCCATATTGTTTCCTGAGCAATAGTTATATGATCTTACCCCACGTAATTTTGGGTGTGTTTGTTTTGTTCATAACATGATTCCTGGGTTAGACAAATTGTCAGCCAAATCAATCCAATGTATCTTTCTTGGATATTCTCGTGTTAGTGGTATGTCAATTTCTTCAATCTCCTTATGATAGCCATTGGGATGCAGCTATTCGTATTTTGAGGTATGTCAAAGGATCTCCAGGTCAAGGATTATTGTATGAGAATAAAGGCCACTCTCAGGTGATTGGTTACTCACATGCTGATTGGGCTGGATCCCCTTCTAATAGGCGTTCTACCTAAGGATACTGTGTTCTTGTGGGAGGTAATCTTGTTTCTTGGAAGAGTAAAAAGCAAGAGGTGGTAGCTAGATCTAGTGTTGAGGCCGACTATCGAGCCATGGCCTTAGTCACTTGTGAACTTATCTGGATCAAGCAACTAATCCATGAATTGAAATTTGCAGAAGTCTCACAGATGAAGTTGCTTTGTGATAATCGGGTGGCTCTTCATATTGCTTCCAATCCGGTGTTTCGTGAGAACACCAAACACATTGAAGTGGATTGTCATTTTATTAGAGAAAAGATTCTCTCTAGATGTATTGTCACTAGTTACACTAATTCTATTGAACAACTAACTGACATTTTACTAAGTCTCTTAGAGGATCCCGAATTGAGTTTATTTGTAACAAGCTTGGTGCATATAATCTAGATGCTCTAGCTTGAGGGGGAGTGTTGATGTATACTAATATGTTAGGCCCATAACCCCATATGTGGCTTTTTCTATATATCTGTAACTATTATTTCAAGAAGGAAGAAAATATTCATTCCACACTTTTTCACCCTCGAATTTCACTTATTTTAAGCATTGGTGCTTATTTAAGAAGTGGGTCTAGAAATAGATTTGAAGTGAAGATTGAGGTTATTTATAGGATCCATTTGATGGAATTTCTGAAAGTGCTGGATTGGAGAGACATACTTAAGTTATAAAAGTAAATAAGTGATATATATTTGTGGAGTCCGATACATGAATAGAAAAAAAAAATAGATACTGACATGAACAAGATTTTACAGCATCAAAGACATCAAACCATACGATGTTGTCACCCTACAATACGGGTAATGTTGCTTTGAGAGATATTGGGAGGGGGCAGAAAAAGAAAAAAAAAAGAGGGATAAGTGAAGAAATGAGAAAGAAACAGAAAGAGAAGAGTTGTAAAAAATAGACAAGAAAAAAGTGTGAAAAAATCAGACTAGCTACATATATCTTGTATAAGTTTCTAGTGCTTGAGTACAGAATATGAACCATAAGTTTGGGAGATATGTAATAAGGAGAAAGCACCCCTCAGGAACCATATCCATAATTGTTGGTATTACAAGTGATGAAGTTACATGTCCATGTTCCCAGAGTCCGAAGTTTTGATTCTTGACACTGCAGATCCCTCGTCTTGAGGAGGGAATAACTTATCATTCAATGCTCTTTTTTATAAGAATACATAAAACTGAAGAAAGAATAACACTTAGATCACAGAAATGTAATGAAAGAATAAATGAAAAACCCCTATTACAGGTAACAATGTGTTCAGCTCCTCTTTATCTGTACACCCAACAAAAACAAAACTTCCATCCAAAAATTCATGCAACATTGCCAATAGTGTTTGCTTCTCACACGATGCAATGGCAAAACTCCTTCATTTAATTCAGGACTCGTCACAATTCAATCCACAAATTTCTAACACAGGGCCATCTCTTGACACAAACGGGTTAATTCGAACCCACATGAGAGTCAATATAGAGGCCAGTAGGATTGACCAAACCAGTACAATGGTGGGCATCCTATCTTGTTTGCCAAGTAACCCCTTGAGGAATGGGTAAAGGTGGAGGATGACCCACAAGGCAAAGAACAATCTACCAAATAGAGGGCCCCATGAGTCATACCCATTGTTGATGGCATCTGAGACCCCAACCACAACTCCTACTATATTTATGATTAACAGAGTAGTTGGAGGAATTAACAGTGATGTCCACTTGAAGATATAGAGCTCTGAGAATTCTCCATCATCTGCTGCTTTTGAGGTAACGGTGAAATTAGTGTCAACACCAGCCAATACCTTCAGTAAACCCTGAAAAAGGGCAAAAAGGTGTGAAGAAACACCTCCAATCACCCAAAACTGTTCATTCCTCCACCAATCATCTATACCAACACCACCCCACTGCATCTCAAGGATACCAGTTGCTGCAATAGATATGAAGAGGGCCATAAACACTAGACTTGCATAGTTGCTAATCTGCAGATTAAGATAGAAATATGAATGTTAGAAGCAATGCCTACACTTATGGCTTATTTAAGTAAAATCTAATTGCTAAAGGGACTCAGAAATGCCACAATAACAAGCAATGTCATTGAACTTTAAAAAAGTGGTTTTGCCAACATGTAAATATAAGAAATAAAAACTTACTAAATGAAAAGTACAAGCATTTTAAATTTTTAATATGTTAAAAATTCAAAATAACATTTAATATTTTCTCATTTAAGTAATTAAAAGAGATCAGAGACACTACAATTGGGTTGACTTTGCAGTATCTAATACAACCAAAACCCTTTGCATCAGTTTCTAAGTACAGTAAAAATTACTTATCTCAGTGAAAAAGCTAACCAAAAACTACTACCCTCAGATATAAAATAAAACTCAAATGCACAAATATGTCGCTATGTCAAAAATGAATTGTAACAGAATCCAGCACACTATTTTCTTCTTTTTTAATTCCTTGGCTAAGAAAGGGGGAATTCAAAGAGATTTCTTTTCACAGACAGACTTCATAGGTACACCCAAAAAAAAAATGACAGACTTCATAGATATTGCAACAAGCATACCTCAGGTACGATAAATTTTCCAGTCAGAAGACATATGGCTGGTAGAGTACAGTAAACAAGCAATGGGATGGAAGTCAAAGGATATACAACTGAATTTATGTATGAAAATCGTTCCAACCACTTCAACCCACCACCATAGCCATACCAGATTGGGCAATGTTTACTCAAAAATATCTCAACAGATCCAAGGGCCCACCGAAGAACCTGGTGCAGACGATCTGAAAGGTTGATAGGTGCTGACCCCTTGAATGCTGGCCGCTTAGGGATGCAATACACAGATCGCCAACCATGGCAATGCATTTTAAATCCAGTCAAGATATCCTCTGTGACAGAACCATATATCCACCCAACCTGGTGATGACCCAAAAAAGAGCACAAAAAAAGGAAAAAATGTGAGAACTACAAACCAATAGATTTTCAAAATTTAAAAACAAAATTGTTCTCCAGTAATTACTTCTTTTCCCCATTCAGTTTTGTCTTCATAACCACAGCTGATGACTTGGATTGCTTCTTTCAAAAGTGATGCAGGACTGGTGTCAGGTGGAACTCCACCGTTTTCCAAAAGAGTGGAAGCTACAAACACTGGAGACTGCCCAAACCTCTTCTCCAACTTCATTTGAGTCAAATTGGATGACTTCTCCGCATTGGATACTACAACTGAATAAATCAAGTGTTACCAACCAGAGCCTTTTTTACCTGAAAGTGTTTTAATTCATAAGGACAACTGCATGATCAAAACTTCTCACCTTGAAGACCCTCCTCAATATTTTCTAGTGCGTGTATCTGCCTTGATGCTTCCCTGTGCTTCACCTTCTTTTTCTCTTTCTTGGTATTCACATTCTTTTTCTTTCGAGAGCCACAACATAGGCAGCACCATTTGGGCCAACAATTACAGGTTTTGCTTGGGGGCTTCTTCTTGGCAGGTGCATCATATCCATAAAGTGCTAGCCTTCTGAAAACACATCCAGTTCCAACATAAATTGGTCCTTGTATTCCATCCAGTCCTTTCATGTTGATCTGTTTTCAAGCCAGGAGTTAGTACTAATTATAACCATAATAAAATACAAAAAGAAAAATATCCAAACAACCAAAGCAACATGAAACATAGAACTTACATCAAAAAATACAACATTCCGGTTTGAGTATCTATCATGACGATCAATCCCATCAAATCTTTGAGGAAATTGTACATAGCAAACTTTTTTCCCAACTTGAGGGTCCATCATGAAACACATAGCTTCTCTAAGTGCCTTGCTATTGTTGATGTAATGATCACAATCAACATTCAGAAGATAAGGCGCATTTGAGATAACTGCAGACACCCGCACCTTCAAATATTGTTTTGTTATTATTACAAAAAACTCATCATTTCAGATCACTGAATCATCAATTGGCTTGAATCTGAACTATATATGTATATGAGGCTTACCAGAGAATTCATTGCCCCAGCCTTTTTGTGATGATCAAAGCCTGGACGTTTTTCTCTAGAAACATAGACTAAGCGAGGCAACTCATTTCCTTCAATATCACGAACACCATCCTGACCAAGGAAGACCTGTAAAAAAATGTTACAATTTCCATCAACAAAAGTCAGTCAATGTGACTACTAGGATACAAATCCTATAGTCCTAGGCCTAAGCAAGTCTACTTGCATAATTGCATTATAAACTGCAAATCAGTCTTCACTTCAATAAAGAAAACAGGGGCATTAACAACCACCAAATATCTCTTTAAGAACCTTTATAAAAACAAAATATTTATGATTAAAACAAAAACCATAGAAATGATAATGTAAAACATTTGGATTTAGATCCTTTAAAATGCAAGTTTTCCACATAATCATGCTTTCTTATCCAATTACTTGTAATCTCTGAAATTATTTATCATCCCTGAACTTTGGAGGATCCAAATCCTCAACAACTCACCAGATGCTTAGCCCTCAAAACTACAATGCCACTTCCAGCATCTACTAAACAGATAAAATGTTACCTGAATCATGCCAGGATGATCCCTGACATTATTTCCCGGCCATGGTGTCCCATCCTGCATTGTCCATCCATCCTCAGGAACCTTTTGTGCAGTTGCCACCAAACTGTTTATCCTCACCTTAAATTCTTCATAATCTCTCTGTAATAGTAAAAGGAATAAAGGTCATTAGCAATTTCAAATGTTTTACTAATGTTTGCAACCTTGAGTGCGGGAAGTTGTACATGCAGTGTGTGGTTTAACTGAAATTTTACTCTGTTCATTTAATTCCTTTTTCAATGTTAGTTTTTTTAATTTACCAATCACATAAAATGTGGTCCTTATTGTGATTTTCAATCAAAATTATTTTGTTAAATGGTAATAAGTCAAATGGTTATTGATGTAATAGTTTTAGACAGAAGAAACTTTCAATGTGACCCATCACCATTTTACAAAAAAAAAAAGGATGAAGGTTCAATATATGGACAAAGTTGGATGTAATTAGTAAATAGAGGGACTAAAATGAACAAATTGAAAAGGTAGGGACAAAAAATAATGGGACTACAATCTTGATTAGGTCTAAATAAAGAAAAAGTGCAAGGACACAAATTTGAAACCTTCATTGCTCTTCTTTCCTTGACAAATTCTGGATGTACTTTATTTGTCAGGTAATCAATCTTCTGGTTGAAATACCATTCTGGGGCTCGGGGCTCAATATTGTGCTTTTTACAAAATGGCACCCATCTCCTAGCAAATTCAGATGTCTCAGAAAGTGCTTCAAAAGTAAGCATGGCAGCACCATCATCTGAGACATAGCATGCAACTTTATCAACTGGATAATCAACCGCAAGGATAGATAGAACAGTATTTGCTGTTATCAGTGGAGGTTCTTTCATGGGATCAACTGTACTGACAAAGATGTCTACACTGGACAACTCAGATGGCTTCCCTTCTTTTTCATACCTGTAGCCATGTACGCAACATACTAGGAATTTGATTATGAAAACATAGAATGAAATATATTGATATTGAACATATCATTGAGTAAGGACTCAAAGAAAATCATGAAACAGAAGTCAGAAAGCATCAGATGCAGTGGCCTCAATTACCTAAGTGACAGACGATCAAGGTATGTTTCTCGCACTATTGGGCACCATTTTGGAAACTGATCCATTATCCATGATACAGCAAACCATATTTCACAGATGACTGATGTCAACCACAAGCCATATGCATCATTGACTGGGTGGAGAATTCTATAATGAAAGAAAAGCCCAAGGACTATAAGGCGGAGTATTATAATCATTCTGTATGGATTTATCTTGCTTGAAGGGATAGGTAGCTTCCGCGAAAGTGGCTGCCTGCCTTCATCCATCCTGATAGAGTATTTTGAGGGGGGAAAATGTTTAAAACCAAACAAAATGAAAATATATGGCAAAAATTAGAAAAATAAATTTTCATTTTTATTAAACTTCTACACAACCCAATGCAATGCCTTACAACTACCAAGACAAAAATAGATTGCTTGGGAAAAACATAGGTATGCATGCACCAACAACTATTTTAAAATGGGTTGCCTCAATATTATACAGAAGCAGTGAAGCACTTTTCAAATTCTGCTCCAATCACAAATATAATTTACGAAGATAAAAGGAGCAAGAGAATGAGATTTACATGGGTAAATCAGGGTCTTCAAACTCATCACCAAAATTCCCATCATTGTTATTCCCTTCATGCTTTACCACCTGAAGTTTGTCATTCTGCCTTCTCTTCCAATCTTCCATCCGGTCTTTCCAAGCCACACTTCCATACCCATACACTGCAATATCTTTATTTGGAACCATTGACCTGGGTTGCACTATGACAACAGAAACACCAAGGTGACAAATATATACAGATAATATGAAATGTGGAAATGCAGAATGTAACAGTTCTCCAAGACTTACATGGAATAGACTGATCACTATAAGGCATAGGATGAACTCTGTTTCCATTATTCATGTATGAGGGGACAATTAGAGCATGTTGATCAGAAGATATCTCAGGATCCTATAAAGAATAAAAACAGTATTGTATAAGAATTATTGTCACTAGTGTGCAGTAATGCACATTGAATTAAAGGACAACCACCAACACATCAAAAAGACAATCTGCAAATATACCTCCTCCCCATAAGTCAAGAGTGGGATTTCAGAATTGAGAGGAGAAGTGTCATGTTCCAAATTTGTGGGGATGCCAGATGCATTAGAATTAGAACCACGCCCAGTGTTAGGACGTCCAGAAAGCATTCGATTTGAAGTTGGTTGCAGGCCCAGAGCATCAGGATGTCCATAATCAAACTCATTTTCTAAGTCATCAATGTCATCCTCATCTTCATCACCTTCAACCCTAGGACTACCTGCAATTTCATTTATTGGTTAGTTTATGCCTACAGTATAGGTAAGTTAAAACTGTCAAAGAGGATAATATAGAAATAATTTTACCTTTGATGCGCTTGTATCTAGTTTTACACTGTGGACATGCCTGATTCCCCTCTCGTCTCTCATATTCATAGCATGGCCGACAAACAGGGAAAGCACACTCATTGCAAGCAACAAAGGGCTCCCCATCCTCTGTAATCTCTATCTCATCCCCACAAATCTGACATATCTGCCCACTCAATTCTCGGACAGACTTAATCTGATAAGAATCAAACAGGAAAAAGTTATTGCAATTGGAGGTTTTTTACGTACACAATCATTTTAGACAACTAAAAGAGGTATTTGGCGTGCAAGCCTGACCCAGCCATTTGATATCAAGACAATGCCATGCCTGTAACATGGGCACAAATTACCATAGGCATATATTCGACTAATGTGCTCACAGTGAGGGGGCATGCAATATTGCAATGACCTTTCAAACAAATACACATCGTATATTCCCAGGCATAGCTTCCAACTGATTTCTAAATGATACAATTTGACAATAAGATAAGACATTAATAAATTTGTCAAATGAAGGGTCAATTATTGAGCATTGCCCTTGTTGAACAGAAGAGCCCAATTTAAATAGAAGACAAATTCATGTTCATACACTTTATTGATCATTTGTAAGCTAGTCATACAGCCGCATAGAATGATGGAAATCTCCACATGTGTGACACAATCATGGCAATTGATTCACCCTAGCCAGTCAACTAGTCTTGAAATTTCAAGGCCGAAATACAGATAATTCTCACAAATGTCTATGCACTGTATAACACTTGATACCACCAAACGGTCAAACTGTACAAAAAACGATTTAATCTGACTTTCAACTCCAAACGAAACTATAATCTTGAAGTCTAACTTTGAATAGCAAAACCTGGGAAGCAATTTAGTTCTATGGCCAAGTTTTAGGGGAATATCATACATTGAATGCAAAAAATTAACAGGATTACAGGTATCAGCTAATTATCAAAAGGGAGCAACCCTTATCCCCAACTAATAAATGATTGCATAAAGACAAAATGGGCAAGGTAGGCACCGCTACTCTATCAGAACACACAACTTTTGTTTTGGGGATTTGCCGCCATTGAAGAAAAAAGCTAAAGGCACAAGAACCACGTGGCGTCACAGACCACCGACAGCCAAAAAAATGAAAAGTTAAAAAAAAAAAGATGGGATAGCTTCGTGTATCACTATAGATCAAGAAAATATACACAGATTGAGTCCAGAAACAGTGTTCGAAACCCTATTTCTGGCATTGGCAGAAGAGAGATGCAATTGCAAAATGAGAAAGCAAACATGAAAAGAGATATTCATATTGTAATGGCGGCTTACCCTTGCATTCTCTTCGGCATTGATGAGCACGAACTCATTCCTGTTGTGGGAACCAGCAATGAGTCTTCCTCCCGTGTTCATCACTCACAGCTCTTGAAAACACTGTCTCCAAATCAACTCAAAACCAATGTTGTTCCCACCAACCACTCACAGATAACATCCACTTTTGCACTGAACACAGAAAAAGACTCACATACAAGAAAAACCAAAACGGATCCGCAATGACAACGATTTTAACAGCCAAGGAAAATTAAACTATTAATGAAAAAGTGCTTTGGACTTGGATGTGCTCTGCTTGTATTTTGATTTTGATTCAGATTCTTTCAGAAGCCGAGACTCCTTCTCTGGCTGGTCTTAATCAGAGGCAAAGTCTAGAAGGAGAAAAAAGAGAGGGAAGGAGTGGAACAAAGAGAGAAGATAGTGTATGTGTGGAAACGAGGACGCGTAAGAGAGAAGAAGGCACAGAGAGATCCAGGAACAATGAAAAGAGAGAGATTATTAGAAAAGGAACGAGAGAGAAAAAATAAAAACAACAAATTAAATTTAAAAAAAAAAATAAAAAATAAAGAGAGAAAGGTACTCAGGAAGGGACTGAGAGAGTGGGGTGGGGCCCAGATGGAGGTGGTGGCGCTGGGGTGTGTCCCACCGGCGTTTGGTGAAAACTTTTATTCCTGTTTTTTTTTTGGGTATATTCTGTGTTTCTACTGCAAATGAAAATGAAAAAAATGGGTAATTATTTTTTCTTTTAACTTTCGTCGGCAGAAGACTCTTTTATGCAGTGGGTGTGGGTGGGAAGGGTTTTTGAGATGGAAAGGAAAACCTCACTCACCGTCGGTGTTGAGATGCGAAGAGAGTGAACTAAAGGGGATTTGGCTGACGAATAGGATTGTCATTGTGTCTTTCTTTGTCTCAGTAATTTTTCTACCGTGCGTGTAGTTAGTAATAATGTAATGAAAAGTGGCGTATAGTGTACTGGTACTTTTTTTAATCTAACGCGTTTCGTTTGCTTGGGTTGAGATTCTGACGGAGAGAGAGATTTTAGAAATAGAAAGCAAATACGCGAGCGTTTAGGTGTACGGAGCCTGCTGGACAGTTATCATAAAGTGTTGAGTGTTGACTGTGGCTGTGTGCTGTAACCAGTTATCACTTCTGGGTCCCCCCTATTTATTTTGCTTTCAAGACCCGGGTTTTAGTTGATGGTTATTATCCATACCCGACAAACTATACATCCAGTCATCCACTGTTTTTTTCCCCAACTGTTTTTATTTGACTACTCATTTTTTTCAAAACAAAAAACTCCATTGGACCTTTTAAAAATCACATGTGTGCTAGTAACACACTTTCTTAACATATTTTATGTGATTGGTTAAAATTTATATGGGCCCACCACATTGGTAGTGGGACCCACATAATTCTGTGGGGACCATGTAAATTTTAATCAATCACATGAAGTGTATTGGAAAAAGTATGTTAGAGAGTGTGTTGTTAGCATTTTTATGTAAACTTTAGATTAATTTACATCTAACTATTAAAACAAATTGAAATTTATATTAGTTGTATCCTTGAGATAAATCATAAATTATTGTAACTCCATATATCCAAGTTATTTTATTTTATTATTAATATTTAATGGTGTGTTTGAAAGCAACTTTTTTTTTAGGGTAAAAGGAGGCTTAAAAGCCGAAATTACAAGGAAATTAATCTGGGAGTAGAACACCCAGCAAGATAAAAAAATAACAAGGGGCTAATACAAGAAGGAGGAGAAAACAAAACATGAATTCCAAATGCATCCAAATGAGCAAGATTAGCAATCCTATCCGCAACAGAATTTGCTTCACGCCAAACATGGGAAATCAAGACCTCCCAATCTTTATTCAGAAGTAGTGAAATTCGGTTTATAGTGCTAGCATGCGGATGGGAAGGGGGACACCATTCTGAATGATTTTCACAGCAACTGCTGAATCACTTTCACTCAACAAACGCCGAACACCATTACTACAAGCTAATTCCAAAGCTGAGTGGATGGCCCTCAATTCAAAATCCAGAACAGTAGTGGATCCCAAGTTTTGCTTAAAACCGAGGAGTCACCTCCCTAAATGATCTCTCAAAACACCTCCACACGCAGCCTGAGATCCATTGAGCCTTACTGAACCATCAGTATTAAATTTACTCCAACCCTCAGGAAGGGGTTTCCAACCCACAAGAACTTCCAATTTAGCAGGAGCTAAAAATTGTGACTTTCAGGAGCTAGCAGAAGCATCACGCAGCAGGGAATAAATTTGAGAAACAATAGCTGAACAAGTGGGAAAATTCTAATTGAATACTCGGTCGTTCCTACTCCTCCAAATTAGCCAACAAGTAATCGCAAAAAGACCTGGCCGAGAGATTGCCGAGCCACTGCACAAATTATTTTCAAACCAAGACTACAGGTCCGTAGCATCCTGGGAGCATCTTGGATGGTTAAACATTATATCCCAAATTTGTCTGGAGAACTCACAGTCTCTTAGAACATGCAGCTCGGTTTCAACACCCATATTGCATAAAGGACATAAATCCGAATCCCCTAAATGGCACCGGACTCTCTTAACATTTGTCTTAAGTCCCCCTTTGAGGACCAACCACAAAAAGCTTTTGACTCTGTGAGGCACCTGCAAAGACAACAGTTTCTTCCAAAATTTATTATCAGAAGATACAGAATGCAAGTTTTCAATCATAATATAGGCTGATTTGGTTGAGAACCAACCATCAGAGGACAATCTCCACCCAATTTTATCCTTCCCAAGAAGAGAATTAGGAGGCAAAACTCCTTTAATTTCATACTGTAATTGGACAGGTAGCAAGGAAGCAATCCGGTCAATATCCCAAGTACCATTGACCGAAACAAAATCAGCTAAAGAACACTGAGCCAGATCAGTAGGGATATCAGCAAGAGTCATATCTCCAATGATAACATTGGATGGTAACCATCTATCAAACCAAAAGGAGATACTATTACCATCCCCAATTATCCAATTCAACCCCTGTGTGAAATCCTGCCAAATCGAAATAATCCCCCTCCACACATTGGACATATTGGACTTCCTTGCTATTAAAGGGAGGTAAGCATATCCACACTTATATTTACTTCTCAACACCCTAACCCACAAATCATTGGGATTATGAATAAGACCCCAACAAAGTTTCATCAACATAGCTTTATTGAAATGGTGAAGATCCTTAAAACCCCATCCCCCCCATTTCTTTTGGAAGAGTAAATTCCTCCCACTGCACCGAATGCCAAGTTCTATTATTAGCAGTGTCTCCCCACACAAATGCCCTGCAAGACTACTCAATTTTCCTACAAATACCTTTAGGCAACAGAGTGGACCGCATGGTATAAGTAGGTAAAGCCTCCAAAAACAGGTTGTGCCAATGTAATCCGACCTGCAAAAGCCAAGGAATCCGCCTTCCAGCCACTAAGCTTACTCTGAACATGATTAAGTAAATGATCATATGAATTCTTCTTTTGTCTGGAATGAAGAATGAGAATGCCAAGATATTTACCTAAATCTGAAGACAAAATATAGCCAGAATGATTGCAAATAGCCAAGGCTCTAGAGACATGAACATTTCTAGAAACAAATAATCTGATTTTCTCAATACTGACTTTTTCACCCAAAGAAACACAAAAATTATCCAGACAATTCATCATGACATCTAATTGAGCAATAGAAGCTTTACCAAACAGTAACAAGTCATCAGCAAAAAACAAATGAGTAAGAGGAGGGCCACCTGGGTTAAGAGCAATGGGAGACCAATTGTGTTGTTGCGTTGCTTCTTCAATTTGATGACTCAACCTCTCCATGCAGAGGACGAAAAGATAAGGAGATAGAGGATTCCCCTGCCTAATGCCCCTAGTAGGAAGAAAATGATCAGTAGGTTCCCCATTAATCATGACTTGCATAGAACAAGTAGAAATACAGTGAAAAACCAGCTGGCAAAGGTCCTCATAAAAACCAATAGCTTGAAGAGTATCGATAATGAAAGCCCAATTTAGTCGATCATAAGCCTTTTCAAGATCGACCTTAATTGCCATAAAACCATCCTTGCATTTCATAGTCCTCATAGAGTGGAAAACTTCTTGGGCAATAATCACGTTATCAGTACCATTTCTTCCTGGGATAAAACTACTCTGATTAGGACTGACCAAAGAATCCATAACTCCCCTTAATATAGTGGCAATAATCTTTGTAACAACTTTATAGATAACATTACAGAGGCTTATTGGGCGGTACTGCTTAATAGAAGTAGGATGAGAAATCTTAGGGATCAGAGAGATAAGGGTCTGATTTACCTCAGCAATTTTATCAGGATTCAGAAAAACACCTTTCACAAAGTCACGGACAGAATGACCCACAACATTCCATTGAGTCTGAAAGAAGAGAGGATGAAGACCATTCGGACCAGGGGCCTTCCAAGGACCCATATCACACACAGCTACATAAATTTCCTCAATTGATGGAATTGCATGAAAACTATGCAGAACTTCCTGCGATATTTTGAACTTGGACGTCATCTTAACTGTCCTAAAATTTTAGTAAAAAAAAAGTGAACTTAGAAAGATATATAGAGTGTGTTTTTGGTAAAACTAGCTGAAAAGCTAACTGAAAGCTTAAAACTAGCTGGAAGCTGAAAAGTTGGCTGATTTGATTGAATGTGTTTAGTAAAACTAGTTGAAAATGGTAAAATGACATATAAGGACATTATTAAATAATGATAAGTGGGGGTGGTTGAGGGATAAACTTGTAATTGATTTTCAGCTAGTATTTGAAAATTGGAGTTTTTTTAAAAAAACTACCTCAAGTACCTTTTCAAGAAAAACTAGTAGCTACCAGAAAGCTACCTTACCAAACACAACTGAAATGGTTTCAGCTAGTTTTACCAAACACACTCATAGTATTTAGAAAATTATTTACATATGTAACTCTCTATTTAATTTGGAGTTTGAACTTTGAATAGAAGGGAAAATTTTTTATTTTTCCATAAGAGTTTTTAAATTTTCTTTTTTAATAAATTTTTAATATTTTTAATATTTCATATATCTAATAACTTATCAGGAAAATGTTATACAAATCATACATTTTAAGTACTTATAAATAAATAAGTGACTTTAATCAAAATTATCCAAACAACATTAAATCTTTTGAAATTAGTTAATTTTATGCTTATTTTTCATCAAAATTAAATTTAAATGACCATCTAAACACAAGAAGTTTCAAGGATCAATGGTAAAATTCACGCTTTCTTGTCGAAAGCAAAATTCACGCTTAGAGTGGAAAGATTAAGTGTGTATTTGATTTACCTCAAAATCACATTCGGATCTACATTTGAAACGTGGATCCAATATAAACCAAACACACCATAAATATATGTTTGATACCCATTTCATCCAACCAAACTTATGTTTAAAATTCCATTTTAAAGAGCAACTCATTGTTATTTTATTAAAATGTATTTTGAAATAATAAATCTTATATTGGGACTTGTAAACATAAGTTTATAACTGTTATCCAAACATGCTATAAAACTCCTTGGCAAGCAATAAATTATATACATATGCTATAAATGCTATCGTATCAGTCAATAACCCTATTTTCTTTGAAGAATAGGTATCCTCAAACTTAAGAAAAATTAAATATATACGGTATGAATTAACCACTAATTAACTATGAGTAAAAAAAAAAAGTACGGGGTTAATTCAAGTGGTACATGCTTAGGTCTCGAGTTTGAGTCCTATGGATGGAAAAAATCCTCGGAAGAGCTATAGCCCCACTATAATGTAAATGTTCCGTGCTCAAACAAGATTGTCTCATGTGGAAGATACAAGTGTTTAAACCAAAACTATGAGTCAAAAAAGAAATTGTTTTCAACCCAGCTGTTTAAAATTAGCAGGATTTCATGGCAAATTACCATTAAATTAATATTTAAATGCTGTTAAATCCATATGTGAAGCATAATTTTTTGAGATAATAAATTAATATAATTAAAACATACAACAACTTATAAAATATATTTTTTCGTTCTATATTTTTCCATCATATTACTATCACATCTCACTTTTTTTGATTTTTTTTTTTTATTTTCCTCAATTGTAATATTGTATAGTGTATGAAATTCATTTCTCTAATTTTTTTCCCCGCCTATTTGCAGCCACTAGAATGTCCTGTACTGTACAGCGTCACATGAATGACTTGATGCCCCCTCCAACTCCAAGGGCGAGTCTCCATACTGTTAACACAATCTCGACTCGAGCTTCGTGGACGTGGCGAATCTAAACATCTGGTGATGACGCGAAGGGAAGACGAAATATAGATTATTAATTAACTAACAACGAAACAAAATTGACGCTAACTTTGAAAACATTAATTTAATGACATATATCTCCTACTGTATCCGAATTTTCTAACTTTTTAGGGACATTTTTTTTATAAGCAAATAATTTAATTAAAGAGTGTACATGTTATTCTAACCCATATACAATACATCAAAAGTATAGTAGATTACCAAGCCAATATTTTTTAGAGACCATTAATAAATCATATTCTTTTATCAATTTCTTTGATATACATTTTAGAGTGTATTTAGTAAAACATTTTACCTATATGAAAATTGAAATTAGTAACTTAAACTATTTTATTAGTGTTAGACATGGGAAATGGTGGAGGTTTTGTGGCGCTCAAAGCTTAATTTTCTGGCGATTTAAAACTGTCAGAAATTTTATAATTGACACATAGGAGAGAGAAAACGTGTAATATCAGCACATGACACACGCCAAATGAGGGAAGGGACTAATTGTAAAAAAAAATTGGGAGAACATTTTAACAAAAAAAAAAACGTGAGCTTGCTCACCACGAGTGGGACGAAAAGTGAGTTGAGCCGGACCAACTCACTTTTCTGGTGAGCTAGAAAAATACCAACATGAATCGACCCACCACGGGTTGGTGGGTTAAACGTGTTGACTCGCTTAATTTCATAAAAATATTAAAAAAATTTAAAATAACAAAAAAATGCAGTAAAAAATAGAAAAAATGCAAAAAAAAGAGTTGAAAAAATGGCCAGAAAAATTATACCAAACAGCCACCCAACTGAACTGAAAAATGCAGTATTGATTACAAACAAAAAAAATTATACCAAACAGCATCCCAGTCCAAAAGAAACATAATTTAAACAATCCAAAATAGCCAATAATTTCCATAGCCTGTCAAATTACATAAACAACATCCCAATAAAAAAAATCACAATTTAAACAGTCCAAAATATCCAATAATTTCCACAACATGTCAAATTACACAAACAACATCCCAATAAAAAAGAAACACAATTTAAACAATCTAAAATAGCTAATAACTTCCACAACCAATCAAATTACCAAATAGCATCCCAGTCACCACAATCCTCGATCTATTCCCCAATTAGTCAAGCATTCAAATATTCTATTTGCCATATCATAACCAGTATGTGGAGGCTCCATTTTACAAAAAGGAAGATTAAACTTATTTACAAACAAATTCGAAATGAAGATTGATGAACAACATGCCTTATTGTTCGGAACAGCGGCAGATCGGAGACGAGCGAACAATAGAGATGCAGAACGGAGCAAACCAAACAACAGAGTTACAGACAACGCGGATTGAAGGAAGATAAGCAGCTCCGCGCGCAGGCACAACGAACAGCTCGACGGTGAAGATAAGGACGCGATGGTGGTCCGGTGGCGGGGAAGAGAAGAACGAAGGGGAAGACTCTCAGAGAGAGGCGTTGCTGCTGAGAGTCTTGTAAGGGTTTCTAACTTTGCGATACAATGCCTAACCCAAGTCCCAAGACCCAAGTGAAATGAATCTGTGAAACAATGACTTGGTCTGCAGAAGGTTTTTTTTTTTTTAACTAAAAAACGGGTTGGCCTGGCTCAACCCGGCACAAACCTGCCTTGACTTGCGGGTTAAGTGAATCGGGCCAAATTTACCCGGGATCTGGTGAGCCCAAATTTTTTCAACCCAACCCATCGTTGAGTCGGGTTTATACGGGTTGGTTCACTATGTTGGACTCGTTTTGACAGCTCTATATGTAAATGTTCTATCCGACTCGATCATGATTATCTATATTTTCGAAAAAAAAAAAATTGGTGTGAATTGAACCACCGGCTTTTATCTTTTTTTTTTCTAATAAACTTTTACAACGAGCTATTTTTGTACAATTTTTGTTTCTATAACAAAAACATTGGGAAAGGAAGGAAAATTATATTTATGCTCTTTAAAATGGCCACATTTGTTACATTCAAATCACTATAGTATGATCAATATCCATTTCCTTCACGGAACGTTCTCTTTGACTTTTGCCTCTATCCAACTTGAACTGTAAATCAAGGGGCTTTCAAGTGTAGGCAACAGCCATTTGCCCATTTTCCTCCCGAAAGAAAAGGGAAAAGGTGAAAAGCCATAGAGTGGGTATTGACTAAATAATAATTTTTATTATGTGATAATTTACATGTCACGAAATTAAATTTATGTCAGTAAATTCTACTAAATATTTAATGGGAGGTTAACGGTAGAATTAGATTTATTCAATTTTTAAAGAAGAGGGATGGAAATTAAGCAATTAAAACTAGGGGACCAAAAGCGTTCATTTACAAAAGAATAGGGACTAAAAATGTATTTAAGCCAAAATATTACTTAAAGAAAATTTAATATTTTTATTTTAATTATTTTAAAAATATTAAATAAATGAATTATATATATATTTTAATATAATAAATGAATTTTTATTAAATTCTTTTTTTTAATTTCTTAATATAATTTCTGAAAAATACCTGTTAGCATTTGCCTTATTCTTACACTTATCCTTATATTTTGAGAGTATCTCTCTCAGTTTTTTACAAAGAAGTGAAAGTAATGATAGATTAAAAAATTTTGGATGCAAGGAAAATATTATTTTTACTAGTTAGAGACGGGTATAGAATTCATACGAAGAGGGAGCTTAAAAATTCTTTTTAATAATAAATATTAAATATTAATAAATTTATCATATTTTTCAATTAAGTTATATATATATGATATATTCATATTATAAAATTTATCAATAATAATTTTTATATCAAATAATTTTTTTTATAGAAATCACTTAAAGGAGCTAAATTTCAATAAATAAAAATAAATAAAATTTAGATTATAAAAATTAAATGTATCATACTCATTTTATTTAATTTTTTCATTTATTATGTATATATTGATATTTTTTCTTCGGTGTAAGGTGTATTTTATTAGAATGGGGGAGGGTCCAGGCCCATACTTCCCCCTTAATCCGTCCCTGCTAGTTACAGTCTCCATTATCATTATGAAAATACTCCCTTTTGTGGGATACATTATATCATATATCGTACATGGCATGGGCATCGCAGCACCAGACAAGGCAAGGCCATTTGTTGGTTCTATATATACGACGTCTGTAAACCAAGGAAGAGCTTATGAATCATTGCACTTGGGTTGGGTTTAACAGTGCAGTGGTGCTGTTAATAAACAACACAAGGCACGTTATAAAGCATGTGGGGAAGGTGCTGAGGGACAGTTCAAGCAAGTTCCAATCGGTGCGTGGGGACCCACCTTGACTAAAAATATTCATAATTTTGGAGTGGGGACAATAAGAACAAGAGACCACAGCTGGCGAATGTTGATGCTGGTTGGTGGTGGTAACGAAAAAGTGAATTGTGAACCATACGACGCCCTAACTCATATAGTAAGATCAAATCTTCATAAAGAGAAATTTGGGGCATATTTGACACGTTGGTTAATGTTCAATGGGCCATATAACAACAGCGAAAGGACTACAGCCTAGTGCCAGTTCATTACCACTTCTCTGCAAAAACCAACCTTTTCTTTTCTTCCTCTTCTTTCTTTTTAGAATGTGACGTTTTCATTTTTTTCCCTCTCCCACTGCACCAATTCTAATTCCATCAATGGCAGCCACCAATTTTAGAATTTTTTTAGTTAACGAACATCTTAAAAATATTAATTAAAGAATATTTAATATTTTTCATTATGTTAAAAAATCATTAAATATTTTTAATATAATAAATAATTTTCATTTAAATGGGGGTATCCATATCTGTAAATAATAATATACAATCTTCATTATTGTCTATTGAGAGAGAAATAATCTTTTTTATATATTTTTCTCTTATATTTTTTTTTAATTTTTGTGATATGCTTGGAGCTCTTATATGAAATTAAATTAATTTTTAATTAATTATAAAATTAAAGAGACTTTTTTAATTTTCTTAATTTCATTAACTAATACTTAATTTTTTCACTGAACACTCAATATAATAAATATTTATAAATAGCATTAAACCATGTTTTATCAATTAAATTAAATTTGAAAATGATTTAAACTTAAATTTTAAATATCTCTATTTATAATATCCAATTAACTTTTTATGATCGTTACAATAATTTTCTATTAAATATTTTTAATTTATTGCTTTTAATATTTTACCTATGTTTATAAGTACTATTGCAATGCATAGAATATAATTATCAACTAATGAATGTTTTTATGGTATTATTAATTGAAGAAATGAAAATAAAAGCATTTAACAAAATAATTACTTATTGAATTAACACACATAGAAAATATTATTAAACAATTTAAAATTTTTAGTAAAATGTATTATCTTGACAAGTATCTTTGAAATTTTATTAATAAAATTCTTCTTAACTACTTTTTTTTTTTCCTTAAATGAGATGCTTATGGATTGTTAATTTTTCTTTGGTAATACGAATTTTTTGGACTAGCTGGCCCAATAGGCCAGTACCTTCAGATATTTATCTTCATTTTACTTTACCGTACCCCCAAGAGTGTCGGTGATATTTTCTTCCTTCCGAGAAAGTTTTCAGTCCTCCTTGTGGAACTCATCTGTCCTTGTCCATTCTTGTAAAAATGTTACTTCCTCTCTCTCATTTTAGGGTTTAAATTTTATTTATAAAAAAGGTGATTAATGCTTTCTTTTGGCGGGTGAGAAATATATATAAACAAATTGAAGAGAAATTATATGGTGCACTACTTTGAAAGTGGTGCACCAGTAGCCTAGTGTGGTTTAGGGTAAAAATAGAACTTTTAAAATTTACATTGTGGTCCTCCTATTATTATATTATTAGTAGTAGGTTCGTTTCTCTCTCCTCTCTCTATTTCTCTCTCTTCGTTCTCTCTCTCTCTCCTATTTCTCTCTCCCCTCTATTTCACTCTCTTCTATTTCTCTCATATCTCTCTCTCCTCTCTGCTTTGTTTCTCTCTCCTCTCTCCCCTGATTCTCTCTCCTATTTCTTTTCCTCTCTCTCCCATATGTTTCTCTCTCATCTATTTCTCTCCTATCTCTTTGTCATCTCTCCGTTGTCTCTCTCTCTCCTATCTCTCTCTTGTTTCTCTATCCTCTATTTCTCTCTCCTCTCCTCTCTCTATTTTTCATTTATTAAGATTCTCTCTCCTCTCTCTCCTCTATTTATCTCTCATGTTTCTCTCTCCTCCCCTCTCTCTCCTCTATTTCTCTCCTATCTCTTTCTCCTCTCTCCTCTGTTTCTCTCTCTCCTATCTCTCTCTTGTTTCTCTATCCTCTATTTCTCTCTCCTCTCCTCTCTCTATTTTTCATTTATTAGATTCTCCCTCTCCTCTATTTCTTTGTCCCCTCTCTCCTCTATTTCTCTCTCCTCTCCTCTCTCCTGTTTCTCTCTCTCCTCTCCTCTCCCTCTCCTCTGTTTCTCTCTCTCCTCCCTCCCTCCCTTCTCTTTCTCCTTTGTCTCTCTCCTCTCTCCTCTGTTTCTCTCTCCCTCTCCTCTATTTCTCTCATGTTTCTCTCTCCTCCCTCCCTCCCTCCTCTCTCTCCTCCGTTTCTCTCTCCGCTTTCTCTCCTCTGTTTCTATTTCTCTCTCTCCCCCCTCCATTTCTCTCTTCTCTCTCTCTCTCTCCTCCATTATATGGTGCACTACTTTGAATGTCGTCCACCGGTGCACCAATGATCTCAACCGTTGAATCAAATAACTGTTTATAGGATGCGTGAGATGAAAAGGTAACCGGTCAATTAAAAACACTACAACCAATTTTAAAAAATTTCAGACAAGTCCCTGTCTCTCCTCTGTTTCTCTCTCCTTTCTCTCTCCTCTATTTTCCCCTCTCTATTTCTCTCTCCTCTCTCTCATTTGTTTCTCTCTCCTTCCTTTCTCTCTCCTCTCTCTCACTTGGTTTCTCTCCCCTTTCCTCTATTTCTCTCCTGTTTCTCTCTCCTCCCTCCCCTCTCTCCTCCTCTCTCTCCTCTCTCCGTTTCTCTCTCCTCTGTTTCTCTCCTATTTCTCTCTCTCTTCCATCCCTCTCTCCTATCTCTCTCCTCTGTTTTTCTCCCCTCTCTCCTTTCTATTTCTCTCCTCTCTCCTCTATTTAGAGCATCGTCGATGGGGGTTGGAAGCATATATGTGGTGGTGGAATGAAAGCGTCATTTTCTTCAACATCATATGGCGTTTCACCAAATGAAAATGCGTAAGAGCAATCTCGTAGAGACCTGAGACCACTATTGAGATCTAACTGAGAAATTGAGAAAATGGGATGCCGATGAAGCCCCTTAGGTGAGTTACGACTCAGAGAGAGGAGAGAGGAGAGAGAGAAGATAGAAACAAAGGAGAGAGATGCAGAGAGGGAGGGAGGAGGGAGAAATATAGGAGGGAGAAGAGAGAAACATAGGAGAGAAAGGAGAGAGAAACAGGAGGAGAGAGAGGAGAGAGGAAAAGAGGAGAGAAGGGACAAGAAATATAGGAGAGAGAGGAGAGAGAAACAGAGGATAGAGAAACAAGAGAGATGGGAGAGAGAGAAATAGAGGAGAGAGAAACAAAGGAGAGAGGAGAAAGAGATAGGAGAGAAATAGAGGAGAGAGAGGGGAGGAGGGAGAGGGAGAGAGAGAAATGAGAGAGATAAATAGAGGAGAGAGAGAGGAGAGAGAAATTAATAAATTTAAAAATAGAGAGAGGAGAGAGATGAGGAGAGGAGAAATAGAGGATAGAGAAACAAGAGAGAGATAGGAGAGAGAGAAATAGAGGAGAGAGAAACAAGGAGGAGAGGAGAAAGAGATAGGAAAGAAATAGAGGAGAGAGAACAAATGGGAGAGATAGGAGAAAGAAATAGGAGAGAAAATCAGGGGAGAGAGAAACAAAGAAGAGGGAGAGAGATAGGAGAGAAATAGAAGAGAGAGAAATATAGGGGAGAGAGGGAAGAGAGAGAGCGGAAGAGCGGAGAGAGAAACAGACCTACTACTAATAACATAATAATAGGAGGACCACAATGTATTTTAAAAGTTCTATTTTACCTTAAACCCCACTAGACAACCGGTGCACCACTTTCATCCTAATGCACCATAAAACAACCCCAAATTGAAACTGTTCGTGTTTTTTGAAAAAAATGGTGGGAAGCTTATAATCTTTCAAATTAAAATTTTTAGAGCCTGTTTCGTTTGCATTTTTATTTCCTATTTTTTGTTTTCTAAAATTTTATAAAGAAAAAACTGAAAATGCTGGAAATAAAAATTTTCTGTTTTCAGCATTCCTGTTTTTCCTTTGTAAAATTTCAGAAAATAAGAAACAGAATGGAAACGGGAAATGAAAATACAAATCAAACATGCCCTTAAATTTCTTAAGAAATTTGGTGGTATCCTTCAAAATTTTTCAAATTAAAATGAACAGTTTTATTGCATATTACTAAAATTGTTGGAAGGTATTTATTTCATTGAAAAAAGAGACATATTACTAAATGCATTAATGAGAGAAAGAGAAAGGGTATATTTGTAAAATAATCATCTAAAGAGATATAGTTATTGCAATCCTTAATCTTTATGCAAAAACCTTAAACGATAGATAAAAAGAAACGAGTAAACTAATAAATTGGTCCCTAACTTTTTTAGGGTCATGCAGTTTAGTCCCTAAGAAATAGAAAACCACAATATAGTCCCTGACTTTTTGTTTTTTCTTTCACTATAGTCCAACTGTGTGTTTCCCAATAATTTTTTTTACGATGTGTCACGTTTAGTGACACTTTATCTCACTGTTTGTCACTATAGTGTCAACTATGGTACAAAAATGATGTGGTTTTGTCAAATTTATAGCTTGAAAGACTTCAACTTCAACCATTGTGTGCTTCCCTATTTTCCCTTTTTCTCTCTTCTTCCCCTTTTTCATTAGAAGGTCTCAACTCCAATGACGTTATTTTTGTGCCCCGATGGCAAATAGTATGATACAGTGTCACGAAATGTGACACATCATAAAAAAAATTAACGAGAAACACACAGTTGAACTATAGTGAAAGAAAAAAACAAGAAGTCAGAGACTATATTGGGGTTTTTATTTCTTAGGGACTAAACTGCATGATCCTAAAAATGTCAAGGACCAATTTGCTAGTTTACTAAAAAAACACAGAGGAAGTATTTCTTTTCCAGTTGCCTGCATTTCTAGTATTTAATTATGAGAATAAATGTTACATTAAACTAATAAATGAGGATATGAAATTGCTATTTCTACTACAATAACTATTTCCTTAAATATAAAGCTTGGACTACCATGCATCTTAAAATTTTTAATACTAATATATAAGATATGTTGGTTTAACAAGTTTTTTTTTTATATATAATATAGAAATAAAAATCTTCATATATATATTTTGTGAATTGCATACATTTCTTCATTTTTTTTCGTTGAACTTAAATTTAGTTTAATAATTTAAAACATCTAACCATCACAATTTTTATTTTAAAAATCAATCAGTCCGTATCACCAATTAAAAGTTTTTTTATAGTATATAGGTGAAGTTTACTGTAAACAAGTTTACCGTGATTAATCCTATGTCATATTTTGACTTTTATATAAACATGTAATGGATATAAAAATAATTCTAATTCCTTTACCATAAATTTTTTGACATTATATAAAAAATAAAGTTTTTAATAAGTTAAATGAAATTTTATAAATAATTTTATATGTAATAATAATTGAATGTATTTACTTTTAATGGACACACAATTATGTCTCGCATTATAATTCTAGCACTAGCACAACAAGTTCCCAATGCATTGTACTTGGTAACAATCTTTTATCAGATATGGTAATTCTATTTTAGCAAGTAATGAGATAGTTTGATAGGTTTATTAAGTGATATATGACCCAACTTATTTTTGGCTCATTTTAACTTAACTTGCATAATTGTAACAAAACATAAAATAAAATACTCAATTAACTTGCATAATAAATAAGTCAGATTATACTATTGAAATATTTATTTAATTAAGCGCGCATGTTGAAGCTTAGACCGTAAGTTTTTTTTTTTAAAAAAAAAAGATATTTGACCTATAATATTGACTTATTTATTTTTATTTAGACATATAATTAAATTGTTTAATATATATTTTATTAATTATAAATTAATATAATATACTATTTTGATACAGAAAAATTTAACAATTTCATTAAATGTTATATCAAAATTAAAACAAAAAAAAAGTATTTCAACTTTTTAAAAGCCTCTTCTTGTAATATAAGCTATATAATTATTATTGAATCACATTGAGCCTCTTCTTGTAATTTTTTTTATAAAAGAAAATATTGAATCACATTGAACTTTTAAATTTTTACAAGAGAAATTAAGCGACGTCTCCTATAAACAGTAAAATTTAAGCTGACATTTTGTAAAATAAAGCAATCACTCGTTTGTAAAAACAAAACTTATATATGGCTAATCAAACAAAACTTAGTGGAGCCAAATCCATTCTGAAATATTTTATATTATTGTTATAACAGTAGGCGATATATTCAATGGAATCCATGTTGCAGAAAAAAGCTGAGGCCTTAAAAGAAATTAATCATTATAGCAATAGAAAATTAAGTTTATAATATAAGGTTGGTTTAACGTTGAAAAGGATGAAAGGTAATCTCACTCCTCGAGTTCACGCTTAGCCACAAGTAAGCAAGAGTAATGGAGCGTTACGTTACGTCCAAACTCCAAAAATGAATATGAATTAATCAAATTGGGTGTGGTGCAAACGCGGGCCCAATGGATAAATAAACAAATGCAAAAGTATAGAAAACAAATTAAGTCAAAATTTTATCAGTTGTTATGAAATGCGTGAATACTATACAAAACAAATATGCATAGATAGGTAATAAAGTATTTTGATAATGTAAAGCTTTTTTATTTTAACTGGTTTAATGTCAGTGAAACTAATAATAAATCAAAACAACTTAAAAAAGAGAGTCGAAAATATAAAAATTATACTACCTTTCCGGAATAAAAAATCCTTGTGGCTGTAAGGCTGCGCCTAATTGGCTTTGGCTGTGTGCTTAAAACCATTTGAGCTGGGGTCGATCATTGAAGTTGGAATCGACTTGGTCACGAAATCTCCTAGTAAATAGTAAAATCCGCAGATCGATAAATCCTGTCATTGTTTGCACATTAACAAGGGAAACAGATGGATTTCCCACCAATGACATAAATAAATTGACCACGTAATTGATTCAACAAGTTGCCTCTCTTTCATCGCCGCTCGGTAGATAGTATTACCTCTTAGTTGAACAACGGGTGGGTTCAGTCGGATACGGGCAAAAAAAAAAAGTCCAGTATGACATAATCCGCTCACACTAATATAGTCATCCATTTTCGACCATGTAACCTTGTGGGTTGGGCGGGTCAAGGGTTGGTCAGGTGGGTACGGACGGATCTAAAATTATATTGGGCAGATAACTATTTTGGGCCTTGACAAATTTTTAAAGTTTTTTTTCATTTATTTCTTTTTTTTTTCTAGTTTCCATACATTTTGTAACAAACCAGTTAAATAGAATTAAAATTATTGGACCATTTAAAATGTACATTCATATTATCCCAAAGGCCTAACTATCCTTACAAAAAAAAAAGTTACAGACTGGCCAAAAAAAATTACACAGAAACCGTAAATCAAAGAGAGGAACCCTCCACCCACACCTAACCGCAGCCGCCGTGGCCTCCATCCCCCAAGCGCGTTTGTAATTCTCGGCAGTGCCCTGCACCAACGCAACCGTGCAGCTCCCTTAGCGTTATCGCCGCTCACAGACTTCAATCTCCGACGCCACTCACAGACACCTCTTCTAGGAGAATGGGGCAAAAATCAAAGAAGACGAAGATCTAAACACCAGTAAACAAAACAAAAAAACAGAGAGTAAGAAACTAAAAACCAGTGAATAAAACTAAAATCAAGAGGGGATGGAGAATTTGTGTGCTTTTCAATGAACCAATAATATTATGCCATTTGTCGGTCGGTTCGATTGCCGATGAAATTTTAAAATGCAATCTGAATCGTCCGTTATTAACCGTGATTAACCATTTATGGCACCTGTAAACCTATTTGAACAGCCCGCGTGTCATTTATCGATTTCGATTATACCTGGTTCGGACATGTCCAAATTTCTTGCCCACCCCTACCTCTTACCGTCTTTTACTTGTTATTATTAAATTAAAGGTTATATTAACGAGTGTTTTAAGTCACTGGTTAACGAATTTGTATATTATTGAAAATCATCATATTGATTATATTTATAGTACTAAATATTGTAAGATCCCATAAAAAAATTTTAATTTCAATTCCTTAAGTTTAATCAATGTTATCATAATACTCGTTAGCATTTCCTTTAAATCATATATGAAAGACGGAAAGTCGTGTGATACACAATGTCATGGGTGGTAAAAATTAAGTTATTTTAATATATATATATATATGTATGTATATATATATATATATATTAGAATTGAAAAATGAAACTAATAATAAAAACTGAGCCCCACATCGCCAATAGTTGAATAGCTAGTAGTTGCAACAACTAGATGTAACAGAATCCGTTTTGTTTCTTTCTGTTTTTTCCTTTCCCGTTTCTTTTTATCTTGTATATAAGCTTTGTTTCTGGGTGTATCTTCATACAATTCAGATTAATCAATTCAGTTACTTCTTCCCTTTTCTCTCAATATTTTTTTTCCTTTTATGGTATCAAAGCTCTGTGAAAATCTGCTACCATGGTTAGAAGCATTTCTTCTTCTTCTTCTTCAAACCATGTCACTCCTCCTCCACCTTCACAGGATCCAACACTTAATCCTCTGAGCATTTTCTACATTCATCCAGGTGAAAGTCCAACTACTCCTCTTGTTTCTCCATGGCTGAATCTCAAAAACTATCACAATTGGGCTCAAGCTATGAAGAGATTGTTGATATCGAATAACAAATTTAAGTTTGTAAACAATTCACTTCCAATGTCGTCCACCTTTGATATCAACTTTGATGCTTGGGAGAGATGCAACAATCTGGTGTTATCTTGGATTTTCAGTTTAGTTGAACCAACAATTGCACAAGGCATAATGTACTTGGAAGTTGCTGCAGTTGTATGGAAACTCTTGAAATATAGGTTTTCACAAGCATATCAGGTACGAATTTTTTATTTACAGCAAGAAATTTCTAGTGTCAAACAAGGTACAAATTCTATGACTAATTTCTTCACTGAAATCACCACTTTATGGGAAGAATTGGAGAACTTCAGACCTTTTCCTGACTATTCATGTTCAGTTCAATGCATTTGTGTGACTAGACATTTAGGCAAAGATTATAGAGCAAAAGATCTTATAATGAAATTCTTAAGTGGTTTGAATGATGAATATGAAGTTGTAACAACTCAAATCTGAATGATGGATCTGTTTCTAGACATAAACAAAACACTTAATCTAGTTATACAGCATGAAAGGAGAGTCACTTATTTAGTTGCTTCCTCTAACATAGAAGATGCTCAAGTATTTTTGAATGTAACTGATGGCAAAAAAAAATTTGGTAGAGGTAGAGGAGGTTACAATAACAATTTTGGTAGGGGATCAAGTAATTTTGGTAGAGAAAATTTTAAGATGTGCAGCTACTGTGGTAGAAATATACATAACATTTATGTATGTTACAGGAAACAAGGATATCCTTCTAGATTTCGTGGGAAAAATTTTGTTTCAGCTAACAATGTGATTAATTGGTGAGACACTTGATAATTGTGATGATGACAGGCTCAAAGTCACTACTGGAAGTGAAGCTTCACACCAAGTTTCATTGACTTCTGATCAGTTCAAGGTATTCATGACTTTAATTCAGCCTTCTTGTTTGAATAGTTCTTCTCCAAGTCAAGTTGCTGCAGTAACAACCACCAAAAACCATACCAACATTGACAGTTCAACCTACACGGGTATTTGTTGTACCTTAGCCATTAACCAATCCACCAAAACCTCATGGATTTTAGACTCAGGGGCCACAGACCATATCTATTCAGATAAGTCAATTTTCACTTCATTATATCCTTTCGACAAAAATTCAATCACAGTTAAATTACCAAATGATAGATTAAATTCATCCACACACATTGGTTCTGTTAAGCTAAACAACACTTTCACTTTTCCACATGTCTTATACTTACCAAACTTTCCAATCAATCTCATATCTTTTTCAAAACTTATTTCATCTCTCAATTGTGTTCTGACTTTTTCTACAAATACATGTGTTATCTAGGACCTGAACAGTTTGAAGACGATTGGTTCAACTGAGTTAATAGATGGATTGTATCACTTACATGCACCTAATTGTTTAGCCACAAATGAACAACATAGAGTTCACAACCTTACAACTACTCCTCATTCATTTCCTGATACAACTATTTGGCATTTTAGACTAGGGCATTTATCTTCGTCTAGAATAGACTTGTTAACTGCTTTGTGTCCATATTTAACTTCATTCAATAAGAAACATATATATGATATTTGTCACTTTGCTAAGTAGAAGAAATTACCTTTTACTTTTAGCTCTCAACGCTATAAGACCTTTTGACTTGATTCACATGGACATTTGGGGACCTTATAGAACTAGTATTATTGAAAAACATAGATATTTTCTCACTATCTTAGATGGTTACAACAAATATCTATGGATAATTTTTCTTAAACAAAAATCAGAAGTTGCAAATCATGTTAAGAACTTTGTCAAGATGATAGAAAATCAATATAATGTTACTATTAAGACCATAAGAACAGATAATGGACCATGATTTTTACTTCACTATTTTTATCAAGACAAAGGTATTTTACATAAAAAAAATCTTGTGTAGAAACCCCTTAAAAAAATGGGAGGGTTGAGAGGTGACACCAACATATTCTTAATGTTGTTAGAGTCCTTCTTTTTTCAATCACATCTACCCAAAACTTTCTGGGGGTTACCAGCTGCACATGCAGTCCACCTAATCATTAGAATACCCACTCAATTGTTAAAAGGTAAATCTCCTTATGCATAACTTTACGGAATGCAACCAGACTTGTCCCATCTTAAGGTTTTTGGGTGCTTATGCTACATTTCAACTCACAAATCATAGATCCAAATTTGACCTTAGGAGCCACAAATCAGTATTTGTTAGTTTTAATTCTGGAACAAAGGGTTACTTGGTTTTTGATTTACATACAAAATAATCAGTAGTGTCCAGGAATGTTGCATTTGAAGAATTTATTTTTCCTTAGCCTAAAATTGACAAATCAGCTGTCATTTCCTCTTCACCTATTTGTATTTTGAATCCCATTTCATATCCTTCACCTCATACAACCACTCATTCTCCCACATCAGATTTATCTCCTCTACAGTCACCTTTATTACTTTCACCTCATATATCAGACCCTTCACCTCTTCCACCATACGTTCCCTACAGAAAATCACATAGAAACAAACAAATACATGTTTATCAATGCAATTCATCTATTTCTTCTTAGTAGAATCAATCAGGTATACCTTTTCCCTCGACCTCTTTTGTTTCTTTTGCCAACTTGTCACCCTCACATGCTATATACATTTTGGCTCTTAGTCAAGAATAGGAACCTGTTTCTTATGTTGAAGCTAGCCAACTTGAATGTTGGAGAAAAGCCATGGATGCAGAGATCACAACTCTTAAACTCAATGGTACATGGTCTTTATTTGATCTTCCTCCTAGTGTCATTCCCATAAGCAGCAAATGGGTCTATAAGATCAAAAGGAAAGTCGATGGTAGTATTGAGAGATACAAGGCTAGGTTGGTGGCTAAAGGTTACAACCAGATTGAAGGGCTGAACTACCTTGACACCTTTTCCCGTGGCTAAGATCACCACCATTCGCACTATCCTTGCTTTACCTGCTTATTGCAATTGTCATTTACATCAGCTAAGTGTAAATAATGCTTTCTCGAATGGTGATATTAAGGGGGACATTTATATGTGTATCCCTCGGGGCATGTTAGTCTCATCTTCTTCCAAAGTTTGCAAGCTTACTAAATCTTTATATGGGCTCAACCAGGCCAACAGGAAGTGGTATGACAAACTATCACACTTTCTCATTGACATTGGTTATCACTAAGCTTCGGTAGATCATTCCCCGTTCTTAAGTTTCATTGGTACTTCGTTCACTGGTCTACTTGTTTATGTGGATGATGTACTTCTGTTTGGATATCCCTCACAGAATTTTAATTTGTTAAAGTTAAGCTACATGATGCCTTTGGGATAAAATATTTAGGGACTCTCAAATACTTTTTGGGCTTTGAAATTGTCCAATCTTCACGCGACATTTCTCTTTCCCAACGAACATATTATGAAGATTTGTTGGAAGATAATTCTCATACTGATTGCAAACTAGGCTCAAGTCCCTTTGATCCTGCCATTAAACTTCATCAGAAGTCAGGTAAGCCTTTTCATGATGTTTCTTCCTACAGAAGATTGGTGAGACGCCTTCTTTACCTCACTTTAACTATACTTGATATTACCTTTGCCACACAGCAAGTGAGTCCATTCATGAGCTCACCAATACAAACACATCATAAGGCAGCTCTTCACATTCTGAGATATCTAAAAAAGAGCCTTGGCCTTGACCTATTTTTCCCATGACAATCAAACCTTTAATGACAAGGATACTAAGACGCAAATTGGGGAGAATGTATTGATTCTAGACGTTCCATTTTTTTGTATAGTTTCTTCCTTGGAAAATCTTTCATTTGCTGGTATTCCAAGAAACAAACTACGATTGCTAGATCTTTAGCGGAGGAAAAAGACAAAGCTCTAGCTTTTGCAACATGTGAGCCACAATGGCTTCATTTTCTTCTTCAAGATCTTCAGATTTCTTGTTCTAAACCTCCAGTTCTGTATTGTGACAATCAGAGTGCACTCCACATTTCCAACTATCCTGTATTTGATGAAAGGACCAAACATATAGAGATAGACCGCCATGTTGTTCGTGACAAAGTTCAATTTGGACTCATGCGATTATTACCAATTTCTTCGTCCAATCCGCTTGCAGATTTCTTCACCAAAGCATTATTGCCCAGTCCTTTAACTCAATGTTTTCCAAGCTTGAAGTATTGGATATCTTCCATCCTCCAGCTTGTGGGAGGCTATTAGAACTGAAGAATGAAACTACTAATAAAAGAATGAGTCCCACATCGCCCATCGTTGAATAGCTAGTAGTTGCAACATCTAGATTTAACAAAATCCATTTTCTGTTTCTTTTTTTTTTCCTTTCCCCTTCTTTTCATCTTGTATATATAAGCTTTGCTTCTGGTTGTGTCTTCATACAACTTAGATTAATCAATTCAATTACTTCTTCCCTTTTCTCTTGAGACTTTTTACTTTTAATATAAACTAAAAATATTACATTATGCTATAGTAGAATAAAATGATTAATCTTACAATTTCTTCAGTATAAATCATTGGATCATCTCGAAGTGAATATTTTTATTCCAATCTTTGTTGTAGTATTTGGGATTGGAAAGACCCTCCCCGTATACAATGCTTTTTTTGGAAATGTTTACATGGAAAGATCCTTACAAATTAGGAACACTATCATAGAGGTATGTCTTAAGACTCTCTTTGTCCTAGATGTAATGAAGCTCCTGAAACAATAATGTACATCTTATGAGATTGTCCACTTGTTATGGAGATTTGGAATTCACTTGTTCATGATGATTGTTGGACAATATTTTTTAGTCTTGGTCTCAAACGTTGGCTCAAGCTTAATCTAACTGAAGATGTGGTTCATTGTCATATGGCAATAGATTGGAAGATTATTTTCCCAATAATTTTGTTGATGACTTGGAATGATTGAAATAATTTAGGGTCTGTTTATTTTGCAGTTTCATTTCCTGTTTATATTTCCTGTTTTTCTATTTTTTGGAATTTTATAAAGGAAAAAATGGAAATGGTGGAAACAAAAAATCGTCGTTTCTAGCATTTCCAGTTTTTCCTTTGTAAAATTTCAAAAAATAGGAAACAGAATGAAAACAGGAAATGAAAATACAAATCAAACACGCCCTTAGTTTTCAAGCAGAGAACTGAGATTTCAAATTCCATTCTACCCAAAGCTATTTCTTATGCATCTATGATTAGAATTGATTTTGGTAATCCTACATCTACTCACTATGGTCCAAGAAGGCATGAGGAATATCTTGGAAATTGCCTCTAAGGGACTATATAAAACTTAATGTAGATGGATCGGTTAAAGGTTCCCTTAGCAAGGCTGTTGGCGGTGGCCTTCTTCGTCGTGCTAATGATAGCTATCTAGCATGTTTTTCTTGTAATATTGGAGTTTGTACTGCTGTTAAGGCGGAGCTTTGGGCTCTTCTTCATGGTCTTCATCTTGCGAAAAATAAAGGGGTTCAGAAGTTAATTGTTGAGCTGGATTCAAAAACTGCTCTTGATTTGGTCAATAAATTAAAGATTGTGCTGATTCACATCATTGTTATGGCCTAGTGAGAGACATTAGGAAAGCTCTTTCCTGGAACTGGATTATTGTTCTTGGTCGGTCACACATACAAGGAAGGAAATAGAGCTGCGAATCATCTTACAAATATGGGGCACCCATTTCCCCTGGGAATTCATAGTTTGCCTTCTAGTCCCACTTCTTTAGTTTCAATTCTAAAAGCTGATTGTTAGGGAGTTGCCTTTCCTCGTCAAATACTAATCTTGTAGTTTTCTTTTTTGGTCTTAGGCCCCCTTTTTATTATTAATAACTAGTCGTGTACCCGTGCCATGCACGGGACATTTTGTCGTATTATGCATACAATAATAATTTGACAAAAAAATACATACAATAGTTTTTTAATAAATAGAATTCATAATATATGAAAGTTAAAATTACATATTAACGTGAATGATTATTTTTCTCTATTCATCTTTTATTTTTATCTCTGCCTCAATTTTTCATTTGCACAATAATATATCCTAACAAACTTAAGCTACTTCTCTTTCTCTTTTATTTCCCCCCAACATGTAAATTTTTTTATATTGCCCGTGTATATCCGTTAAATCATATTTTAAATTATATTTATAAAAGAAGTTAAAAACTATAGTAACTTTTAAAATTATTTTAATTTATTGATTACATAATATTTTCCAAAAAAAAAATGATTATCTAAACATTCTAAAAGTTTCAAAAGTACATTTTTAAAAAAGGAACTATTATTCTTTTTTGTAGTTTGTCAAAGAATTTTTTATATATTAGATTTTTAATGGGATAACTAACTCTTTTTAAAGGTTGATAACTATTTGTCCTATAATTGCTCCCTCTAACCTATTTATCTAACTGAAAATATGTCTCACCACCATTTTCAATCATACTCTCTACCGACTCTTTTTCCATAGAAGTCATATTTTATTTTTTGTACATATCCATGAAATTGATCAATTTTTGAAACTTTCCCTTTTATACCCCCTTTCATACCGAACGAATTTTTCTCCAAATAGATTCCCTTATGATTAATATTCCCTATTCTCATTTATCAAATAGTGTTAAATTAAATTATTACATCTTTCATTCCTAACACACTCTTATATCTTATAGTCTTTTATATATTTTATTTATTTGAAAAGATTTTATTTTATTTTATTTTATTTGTTATCTGATGTATAATAAAAAATTCATACAATAATATATAATCTGTTATCTCTAATGCTTATGGAATGACCCCTCATTGAGATTTTTATTATTGCTTATGGAATTCCTCTAGTACATACATGATGTGAAAAAAACATGAATGACCTTTTACAGTATTCTTTCTAGTGCTCCAAAAATGTCTCCGGTATAGGATAAAACTTTAAGATTTTTGGAATTATTTTCAGACGTAACGTTCATTATTTTATTTTAAGGTTTAAATTCAAATAGATCGAACTATAATATTTTTTTTCTAAACACCAATAATTTTCTTGTCAACTTATATATGCTCGCATTTGGCAATACAATTGAATAGAATTAAATTTTATGGGTTATTGGTATTTCTCAGTTCATTAACCACTTAAAAACTTTGCTAGCTAGTTTTACCCATAACCAAATCAAATTTTAGTTTTCCTATCAAGTGAAATTTTGCAAAACAACTAAGTTGTTGCAACATATACAAAGATAAGTCACCAATTGAAGAAATTCTGCAACATTTTCAATCTTTCATTTATCATTGTCAACAATAAAATTTAAAAAAAAAACTCAAAAACCAAATGAAGATGATCATAAACAATCACAATTTATTTTTTTTGGGACTTTGATATCTACAAAGCATGAAAACTAAAAACGTTGTTCTTGATCTTATATCACAAAGACCCATTAAACAAAAATAGAAAACACACATAAAAACATTAATTAAATAGTTATTAAAATTACTATTAACGTAATTATAAAATATTTTTAATATTATTTTAAATTTCACAGTATATCTTTATTTATCTTATAAAACTTTTTTTAATATATTTAAACTATTAAAATGACCTTTAATACTGATATTTGATATTTTGATATAATAATTTACTATAATTGTTGTAACAAAAGTTGTACATTTTTAAGTGTTTGAGTATGTTTCAAATTTCGTATTACATTTTTAATTTTTTGAAATGATTTTCTAAATTATTTTAATATGTTTATAAATTTTTTATTATATTTTTATTTTATGTTATAATTTTTTTTAATCTTGATTATTAAAATTGACTTTTTTGATATAATAAAGGTAACTATAACTAAATAATTAATACAATTATTGTTATTATAATTATTATTAAATAATTTTTAATTGTTTGAGCATGTTTCAAATTTCATATTATATTTTTATTTTTTTAAATAAAGTTTTATCTTTTTAAAATTATTTTATTATGTTTTAAATTTCGTATTATGTTTATATTTATGTTATAAACATTTCCTTTTTAATATTAAAATTGTTAAAATGAGTTTTAAATAATATTGATTTTTTTATATAAAAATAACCATAATTAAATAATTACTATAATTACTACCAACATAATTATAAATTAGTTTTTAAGTGTTTGAGAATGTTTTAAATTTTTTATTATTATTTGTTGTTTAAAAGTACTTTCTATGTTATTGAATTTGAGCCCTTGTTAAGAACGTATGAGTAAAAATCAAGATCACCACCGTCTCTCGACGGAGGAGGAAGATCTTGTGCATCGAAGTGCTAAGAAAATCAAAGATAATTCTTCCTCTGTCATGGATGCTGAAGACATTAGTGTTAAGGAGGCTCCAAAGGTCTCCTACAGAGATAAGGTTATGGAAACTGACTCAAGATTTAAATTGCAACCAGAAGAGATTGTGAGGATGGTCACAGAAGAATTGTTTCCTGATATGGACATCTCTAACAGCAATGATCATGGAGATATGGAATTCAACCCGAATCCAAATGTGCATGTGGAATTAGAAGAATATGAAAATTGATGTAGCCCCTGGAAATATAGCCTCATTGTTAGATTGATGGGTAAACGAGTAGGCCTCAGATTCATAAGTATGAAATTGAAGCACCTTTGGGCAAAGAATGAAGATGTTAGGGTTATGGATGCCTCAGAAGACTTCTTTCTTGTGAAATTCTCTGATGAAGGTGATTATAAACACGCTCTCTTTGAGGGACCTTGGTTAATAGCTGATCACTATTTGCTGGTTCAACGTTGGAGGCCTTTGTTCGATCCTCTGGATTATACGATCAAGAAGGTGGCAGTCTGGGTACGTATTCCCCATCTCCCTGCTGAATTATATAACCCCCATTTTTTATGGAGATCCGAGAATCAATTAGGTACTATGTTGAAAATTGATAATACAACGTCTATCCATACTAGAAGTCGTTTTGCTAGAATTTGCATAGAAGTTGATCTCAGAAAACAATTGATTCCTTATTTTAATGCTCTTGGTCGGACCTTTAAGGTAGAATATGAGGGACTCCACTTGATTTGTTTTGAATGTGGAAAATATGGTCACAGATTAGATTCTTGCCCAGAAAAGAATAAAAGCAATCTCTTAAGATTAGTGGAAAAAGATACCAATAGCCCCCAGGAGGAGTCTAATTTGAATCAGTGTCCTGCTGAAAATTCTATCCTTATTTCAGAAGAGGATCAAAATATACAGTCTATGTCAAAGGTTATGCAAGATTCCAATCCTCAGGAGAAGCAAACACAGGCTGATGGGGATGAAGTTCTTTTTGGACCATGGATGTTGGCAAAGAAAATTTCAAGAAAGAGACCTAAAGCAAATGCTTAACAAGGTGTTACAAACATAGTCATTGCTGATGGGGAAAATTCTACAAAAACAAACTTTGTTTCTGCTTCCAGGTTTGAGGCTCTGCAATCAAGCCATGAAATAACAAATGACACACCTATTAAGTCTACTCCCGAGAAAAGATTCATATCCTCAACTCAAAATAGTCTCAAGCAAAACTTTGCTAGTCCTAGTAAATCTAAAGCTGCTACAACCAAGCCTCCTAAAACCCAGAACACATCTCAGAAGAGGAATATTCCAAATCAGAAAGATCAGAAAAAGAAAGTGGATAAAGGCCCTGGTCAGAATCCAAAGTCTCCTAATTTGGAACCTAAGGTTCAAGAATTACCAAAGATAAAGGACAAACAGAAAAAAGATGACTGGGAGAATGAGGTTTTGGCTATAATGAGCATATACAATAATATGGGATGGGAGGCACACTCCAAAGGTGAATTTGTTGGTGACCCTATGAGTATGGATAAACAGCAATTCAGGTCCATCATTTATGGTAATAATACAGGTTCTGGTATGCAAAAATTTGATTCCAGTTCAAACCTTGATAGACCACATGACACAGCTAAAGAGAAGGGTAAAGAATCTGTATCTGATGGTAAGGAGGGTACTCAATCTGAGTTGATCAAGATGCCTGAAGGGATCTCTTCCAATCTGAATAAATGACCTTTCTATGCTGGAATTGTAGGGGAGCAGGGGCAAAAACATTCCCTGGTCTCATTAGAGATTTAGCTAGAATGTATCATTTGCAATTTGTTACTCTACTTGAACCTAGAATAAGTGGGTTTAAAGCTGACAATGCAATCAAAAGGATGGGGTTCTCTGGTGGTGTCAGAGTTGAGGCACAAGGTTTTTCAGGGGGCATCTAGATTATGTTGAAGTCTGAGGCTCTTACAGTTAAGGTGGTCAAAACAACTTCTCAATGTATTCACCTTAATCTATTCAATGACAGTGGTGGGTACTGGTTTCTTACAATTGTGTATGCTAGTCCTAATGAACAGAATAGATATGAGCTTTGGGAAGAATTGATAAATTTTGGTGCTGAGTTAATTGACCCATGGTGTGTAATGGGAGATTTTAACACTGTTCTCTATGAATTTGAAAAAGTTGGAGGTGCTGGGGTGAATCGAAGAGCAATGAAAGCCTTTGCTGACTGCCTAGAGAACTGTGGTCTTCAAGAAGTGCAGTCTAAGGGTTCTTTTCTTACTTGGCAGAGAGGTACTGTTAAAGAAAGATTGGATAGAGTAGTTTGTTCCTCTAGGTGGAGAATGAGTTTCCAACATGCTTCAGTGGTTAATTTAGCTCTTCCTACATCTGATCACTGTGGCATTTGGTTAAAAGTTAATTCCATTCATGATCAGTTGAGGATCCAAAAACCCTTCAAATTTTTGGCTTGCTGGTTGTCTCACCCTGATTTCCAAGACCAGGTTAAAAAACATTGGATTCCGGACAAAGAGTGGAACCAGAATTTAAACAACTTTCAGGAAAATATGAAAGATTGGAATCTAAGAGTGTTTGGAAATATCTTTCAACAAAAGAAGACCCTTCTAAGGAGATTGGAAGGAATTGATAGGAAAATTATTGAGGACCCTAATCCATCCCTGACTAATCTAAGGGTTAAACTTTGGAATGATTATGAAGCAATTCTAGCTAGAGAAGAGGAATACTGGATTCACCAATCTAGAGTGAATTGGCTAAATTTGGGTGATAAGAACACTCATTTCTTCCATCAAGCTACTGTCATTAGAAGAAATAAAAATAGAATACAAGCTCTTCAAGATGACAATCATATTTGGGTTTATGAAGATGATAAATTAAAAATGTTAATGCTGAATTTCTTCAAAGATCTTCTATCAGAGAATTCTATCAGAAGTACCATACCTTTGGAGGATAATTACTTCCCTAGACTTAATTTTGAGGTTCTTTCTAATCTGTCTTCTATTCCTTCTAATGGTGATATAAAATCTGCTTTATTCAGTATAGGGAACTTTAAGGCTCCTGGGCCTGATGGTATTCATGCCTTATTCTTTAAAAGTCAATGGGAGATCTTGGAGCCTCAAATTGTGTCTCTTATTCATCAGGTGTGGTCTAATCCTCGTTTAATTGCTGATATCAATAAGACTTCAATTTCTATAATTCCTAAAATTGAATCTCCTATTAATGCATCTCAATTTCGTCCTATTTCTCTTTGTAATGTTAGTTACAAAATTGTATCTAAATTGATTGCTAATAGGCTTTGTAATATTATGCCTTCTATTATTGGTCCTAACCAATGTTCTTTTGTTAAGGGAAGGCAAGGGATTGATAATGTAATTGTTCTTCAAGAACTTGTGCATTCCCTTAGATACATAAGTGGAAAAAAAGGGTATATGATCCTTAAAATTGATATGGCTAAGGCTTATGATAGAATGAAGTGGTCTTTTGTCATTGACTCCATTAACAAGGTTGGTTTGCTTGATCATTTAATTGAAATTATTACTCAATGTATTACATCTGCTAAGACTTATATTAACTGGAATGGATCTTAGTCTGAATCTTTTCAACCTTCTCGTGGCTTGAGGCAGGGTGATCCTATATCACCTTACCTATTTGTCATTTGTATGGAAAGGTTACATCATTTAATATCTAATATGGTCATTGATGGCTCTTGGAAAGGTTTTTCTTTTGGCAGGAATGGACCAATTGTGTCTCACCTTCTATTTGCTGATGATATAATCTTGATTGCTGAAGCAAACTTGGACCAAGCAAGAGTAATTAATTCTGTTCTAGAAGTTTTCTGTGAGGAGTCTGGGCAGTTGGTGAATAGAGATAAATCAAAGATCTTCTTTTCCCAGAATACCAATCAAGCTGCTGTTACGAAGATTTCCTCTTTTCTGTCGATGGATCATATAGAAAATCTGGGAAATTACCTTGGTTTTCCAGTCGTGCATGGAAGAATAACTAGGGAAACATACTCTTCTGTCATTGATAAGGTTAAGCAAAAGCTTGCTGGATGGAAAGCAAATTCTCTCTCGATGGCTGGTCGAATTACTCTGGCTCAAGCTATTGTTATGAGCATCCCTAATTATTTGATGCAAGCAACTGTTTTCCCAACAGGAGTTTGTGAGGAAATTGAAAGACTTTGTAGGAACTTTATTTGGGGTTCTTCTTCAGAAAAGAAAAAATTACATTTCATTGGCTGGTCTAAAATTTGTTAGCCTAAGAAAGATGGTGGCCTTGGTTTCAAGCCTCTCAAGATGGTAAATGAAGCATATATGATTAAACTTGGTTGAAGGATTGTTAGTCAGCCTCACCTCCTTTGGGTCAGAACTATGAAAGCTAAATACAAATGTGGAGATCAACCAATGCCAAAAGTTAATCCTTATTACAGAGAGTCCAGCCTTTAGAAAGGGATTACTAAATCCTGGAGATATGTCCAATCTGGGATAATTTGGAATATTGGAAATGGTTTATCTAATAATTTCTAGTCAGATTCTTTTATTCATGGTTTGGGGCCCTTTTCTAATCATATCATCAATCCTATTCCTGAGATCCTAGTTAATGCTAAAGTTGCTGATCTGGCCACTAATGGAGTTTGGAATCTTCAAGTAATTCAAGATTTATTACCTGCTGAAATAATTGAAAAGTTGCATGTTGTTGCTCCTCCAAGGGAGAATCTAGAAGTTGATTCTCCCTCCAGGGCCCATTCCTATGATAGGGATTTTCATATGAAAGATATTTATGCTAATCTTGCTGCTACTAATACTGATTCTCCAGATGAAGAGTTGTGTAAATCTGTTTGGAAATGGCAAGGACCCCCTAGAATACAATGCTTCATGTGGAAATGTATTCATGGTAAACTATCTACCAATGAAGAGAGACTTGGCAGAGGAATTGCACAAGATTCTATTTGCAGTAGATGTAATGATCATCCCGAGTCTATAATGCATGCTTTGAGAGATTGCCCTGCAGTTATGGAGTTGTGGAACTCTGTCATTCATGAAGACCAATGGGCTCAGTTCTTTAGCCTTGGTTTGAGCAGCTGGTTGAGGTTTAACTTCTCTAATGATCCATCAAAATATCAAACCGGTTTTCAGTGGGCACATTTGTTCCCTATATTTTTATGGATGATTTGGAATGACAAAAATAACTTTGTTTTTAACCAGAAAACAGATCTATCATTTCTTATTCCAAAAGCTATTGCCTATGCTGCTGAGGTCTCAGGGAGCTTGTCAGTTGACTCAAATCTTATGGCCTATAAACATGAAGTTAATATTAGTTGGAGCCCCCTCCTACTGGTTTTGTCAAGCTGAATGTTGATGGTTCAATGCATGGTCAGATGCAAAAAGCTGCCGGAGGTGGTTTAATTCGGATGATGATGGTAATTACATCACTGGTTTTACAGTTAATGTGGGGAATTGCCCTGCTCTTCAGGCTGAACTTTGGGCTTTGTTATACGGAATCCGTTTAGCAAAGGATTCTAATTTTCATCACATTATTGCAGAGCTGGATTCTAAGACAGCTCTTGAGCTTGTTAGAGATGGTGTTCCTCATTCACATCATTCTTTTAGTATTATTAAAGACATTAGAGAGGCCTTAGCTTGGGATTGGAATATTTCCATTTGTCATACATATAGAGAGGGGAATAGGGCTGCTGATCATCTTGCTAATATGGGCACCTTTTCTCCCTGGTTGTCATAGCCTCCCTCAGTGTCCCAGTTCGTTAGTTGATATCATTAGGGATGATTGTAGAGGTGTAGCTTTGCCTCGTTTTGTTAGGTAGTTTGTTTATTCCTTGGGCTTTTTGCCCCTCCATTTATCAAAAAAAAAAAATATATATATATATATATATTAGATATGCTTTAAATTATCATTGTTTATATTTTTTATTATCATAATTTTATTTTTATAGTGATATTTACTTTAATATAATTACTATAGTTAATTAATGGTGATGCATGATATTAATAATTTAAAATGTCAAAGACACTTTCTATTTTTAGAAGTTTTGCTTAAAGGAATTTACTATTGTGCCCTCACTTTAAATCTCATTGGCCACTTTCACTACCTTACTTTTATATATATAAAGATAAAGATGATAATAATAATAATAATAATAATAATAATAATAATAATAATAATAATAATAATAATAATAATAATAATAAATCTCCTTACTATTTATATTTTTATTTTTAATGTCAAATCTAAGTATAATTTTTAATAAAAATAATTTGTACTGATCAAATTTAATTAAGAACTTTATTATATGATTATATATATATTGTTATACTTGAACCGTATTTGATATTTATATTTATCTTTATCTTTATATTTATCTTTATATATATATATATATAAATAAAGTAGTAAAAGTGGCTTATGAAATCTAAAGTGAGGACACAATAGTAAATTCATATAGGCAAAACTTCTAAAAATAGAAAGTATCTTTTACATTTTAAATGATTAATATTATGAATCACCATTAATTAATTATAGTAATTATATTAATATGAATATCACTATAATATTAATATTAAATACAAATAATAATAGTAATTTAAAACATATCTAATAATTTTAAAAAATATAAAGTACAAAAAATAATAGAAAATTTAAAATAAAATACAATAATTTAAAAAGGTAAGACTTAATTTTTTAAAAAAATATAATTTGAAATTTAAAACATGTTCAATACTTAAAACATCATTTTATAATTATGTAAATAGTAATTATAATAATTATTTAATTATATTTATCTTCGTTATATCAAATATCAATACTAAAGTCTATTTTAACAATTTTAATATAAAAAAAAGTTTTATAATATAAATAAAAATATAATATGAGATTTAAACCATATTAAAATAATTTTAAAAAAGTAAAGCTTAATTTAAAAAAAAACTAAAAAATATAATACAAAATTTAAAACATTTTGAAAAGGTATAAGAATAAAAACAAATATAATATGAAGTTTAAAACAATATAAAAAACATTTTATAATTATGTAAATAATAATTAAAGAAATTATTTATTTATATCTTTTTATATAAAATATCAATATGAAAGCCCATTTTAATAATTTTAATATTAAAAAAAAGATTTATAACATAAATAAAAACAGTAATTATAGTAATTAATTAATATTTTTATAAAATGTTTATAAGATAAATAAAAATATAATATGAAATTAATTTAAAGCAATATTAAAAAGTCATTTTATGATTATATTTATAATAATAATCATGAGACTTTGATACACTAAACTTATATGTCACAACCGTTAAAATCATATTATTTATATTTTGTTTTCCCAATCATTAAATTTATCATTTATTATTAAATTTATAATATGATTTTTACTCTAAACAAAAAAATAATTCTATATACAAGGAGTTATGAAACTAAATACTGGTGTCAATTATAATTTTTATATATACGTTACATAGTCCTCATTTCTATTAAAATTTCAATTATTGCATTAAATACAATAAAAAGACATAATTTGAAGGGAAACATGTTATTATATTAAAATATAAAATATTAATATTAAAGCCCATTTTAACAGTATTCTCAATATTAAAAAAAAGGTTTATAACATGTTATAGTATTTATAGTAATTATTTAACTACGGTAGTCTCCTAAAAAAAGTAGAACTTTTGTTATAATTTTTGTAGTTATTATTTTAAATTTTATTAAAACAAATTTCAAATAAAAATCATATTATTTAATGATGATTAAGTATTGTCCGTAAAAAAACTGAATTATCATACTTTGATACACTAAACTTTTATGTCTCAATCATTAAAATTATATTATTCTCATTCCATTTTTCCAATCTTTAAAGTTAAGGAAAAAGACGTTATGAATTTAAATTTTAAATAATAATGATTATTACTTCCATATATGTGTTACATAGTCCCCATTTCCTTTAAAATTTCAATAATTGAAATAAATACAATAAAAAGACATAGTATGAAGGAAAATAAATACAATAAATCACTAACGGGGAATTTTACAAGAATTGTAGTAAGAGTATACGAAAAGCAACCGCAAAAATATTCGTTATGAAGTTATACGGACTATCATATTTTAAATTCCAGAAGCTATACAGTCTTGTAGAAAAATTATCATTTAATAATTCTTATGGACGATGGTAAATTCATATTTTAATAATTCCAGTGGTTATAATATTAAAATAATTATTTTCATAACCTGGAAAAAAATTAATACTCATCAATGTTTTATTATATTATATATCTAAATATGTTGGTTAGTTGGTGTACTTGGTCTCCATTTGCTACTCTTTTCAGGTTTACTTTTTATCTTCTTGAAGCATATTTACTCTTCATATATAAATATAGGATCTTTAGTTTCTATTTTTCCTCCTTTCTATGTTCTTCTCATCAATCTATAATGTACAATGATGACCGAAAAATTCACTTTTATAATAGATCTTATTCATAGTCGTATTGATAAAAAAAATTTAGAGTTTGTATTATTCGGTTATGGTCAGTCCCCAAATGTAAGAAGTCACATAAAACTAACAGTGTTGATTTTTACTTGATGAAAATGTTAGACACGCCAATTATTTATCTTTTCATTATTTCTAAACTCATGCATAATTTAACATGAATGAAAAAAATTCTTTTGTTCAGTGTGATGGGATAAATCATGCATGCTTCAATTAAGTGCGATCTTATTAACATGCTCGAATGATTGGTGGTGGAAGGAAATACATACATTTTAGAGAATGTTTTTGTTGAAGAGAATCGACTTAAGTTAAAGACTACAAAAAAACTAGTATAAATTAGGTTCATGAGTCTCACGAAGATATATTATTGAAACAGGGGTGGAAAGTATTTCAATCAATCACTTCAACTTTGCCCCCTTCCCTCAGATTCCTAGCACTTCCGATGAGTCACAATTGATGGATATTACATGTTCATCCTTTTTATCTTAAATTTAAATTTAAATATGTCATTATTTATATTTATTTCATTATATCATAATAATCTTTATAAAATTAAATTATTTTATAGATGTTATTGGTCACGTTATTGAAAATTTTGATTTAAAGGAAAGTGACAGTAATGGAAAATTAATTAAATTAGTAGATGTTGTACTTCAAGATCTCGAGTAAGTGATAAATTTTAAATTTGAACGAAGACAATTTCCAATTGCAATATCATTTGCAATGAAAATCAACAAAAGTTAGGGACAATATCTTAACACATGTTGGAATTTTGCTTTCAAAACCCTTTTTTTCTCACAGCTAGTTGTATGTTTCATTCTTAAGAGTAACATCACATAATGGACTTAAAATTCTTATACATGATAAAAAGGGAAATTCATCAAACACTCATCATACGTGGTTTTCAAAGAAGACTTCCAAAATTTAGTTTAGGTCTCTTTTATTTTTTTCACATACATATACTTTATATTAACTTCTACCTTATTTTAACTTTAACTTCTCTATTAGAGGTACATCCACCTTCCTATCTACAATAAATAAGTTTATCTTCATAAGTTAATACTTTGTCCAATATATGTTTTTTTAATCCATTTTCATAGTAACTATTTTATCATGTAAACTTTTTTTCTTATACACATATTTCTTACACATTATATACACATTCAAAAACCAAATTATATTTTAAAAATATAATAAAAATATTTAGTTTTAAAACTTATTCGTTTAACATTTTTATTAGGAGCTTCTTTCGTGCATCGCACGGGTACCAGACTAGTTTTTATTAAACCTTTGCAATTAAATAATTAAAATTAATATTCTTTTAATTTTAATTTTATAATTACCCAAATCATAAATGTTTATATTATGTAAAAATAAAAACTTTATGTAAAAGTGCATTAATATTAAATAATTATATAGATAAATGTTTTTATCCTATTATATAGGATAAAAATAATACGTGAAAGTTTATTAATATTTGAATATGGATAAAATAACTTTTCGTCCCTATTAATTGTAATTTTATCATAGTAATGTTTTCATTTGTATTTTATTTCTGATTCTAATACAATAATAATGTATATGAATTTGAAGTTATGTGATGGAAATTTTATCATATTACTAATATAACTTATTTTAATTTATAATAATTTTTTCATAATCAAATTATACATGCTTTAAAATAATTAAAATTCTTTAATTTTTTATTATTTTATTTAAATTTTATTAAGTACACCAATATGACATAATTATTTTATTTTATTCCTTTAATTGTGTAAAATATTTCATACAATTTTTTAAATGATGCAATGATATAATTATTAATTCTTTGATTATGTACCAATATAAATTATATTTAAAAAATAAAAAAAATTACATAACGTTAGTTTCCCTTAATTAAAGTTCTCTGAAGGTCAGTTAAAATGATTTTGTTGTCCGTGTATATATATTCAGTTCCAAATACTGATACCAATTAATCCAAAGCAAAAAAATGCAGGCAAACTTTCTGTAAGCTTCAAAAAAAAAAAAAATTAAAAGCTTTCTATATTCCAACGAATCAAATAATCATTCGTTATAGAAACCCATCGTTTTCTTTCATTTAATTAACCATCGCCGCGTTAATACGAATTAATTAAATTAACTACAAATTAAACAACAACTCGTATAAATACACGTTTCAACCTCGAAGAGCTTTTCATCACTAATCTCTGCATTTGCCTAACATATAACTCTGTGAAATGACAAAAACAATATTCACATATATCATGGCTCTGAAACAAGGAGGTTTGTTCTTGTTGACCCTTGCTTGCATCATTGCATGTGGAACAGCAACAAGGGACTTGGTGATGAAGCCAAAACAAGACCTATCAACAAGGCTTCAAAAAACGAATGGGGACCTTGTTGACTGCTGGAGTTCGCTATTGGAGTTAAGATCATGTTCCAATGAGATTGTTCTTTTTTTCATCAATGGTGAGGCAGACATTGGCCCAGAATGCTGCCGTGCAATTACTGTGATAACCCATAATTGTTGGCCTGCAATGCTCACTTCTTTGGGTTTCACAGCAGAAGAAGGTAACATTTTAAGAGGGTACTGTGATGCTGCTGCTTCAACCCCTGCTTTAGCCCCTTATGGAGCTGCAGCTGCAAATGTCATTAACATTTAAGTGTAGTCCGCATCCTATACCAAGACAATGTTTAAGAGCTAAATAAGATATTTCAAGTTTTAATTAGAGGACAACTGAGAAGGCTTAATCGTGGTTTGTTTTAATTTCCATGCAAATAAGGATGTACTACTAAACTTCTACAGAAATAAAGCATTTTAATTAGTTAGATGCATTTTCTTTTTGTGGCAGGCAATCATTATGTTATGCTGTGAATTTGAACTTAATTTGCTTTTGCTACCAGATATATGTATTTGCTAATTTAATATGAAGGCTAGCTCAATGATCCTTCACCTTAACTAACAGAACATTTTATTTTATTTTTTATAAGCCAAAGTTTATTAATTGGAAGTACAGGAGTACTTCTACCCATTTAAAAGTTAAGAGTATATCAAGTAAATCATGAACTGTGACATCAACCAAAAGCACCTAAATTAATTATCGAAATCCTGCTAAACCAATATTAGAACTGTAGAAGACCAAAAGCTCCCTCCATTATTTGCCTAATAAATATATAGTAATCTCACCAAAAGTCCAAAACATGAACAGAACATGTGACTATTTGGCCAGTGAAGAACAAGTTGAACCACTATAAATTGCTTACACTCTTATTAGCAACAGATAGAGAACTTCAGTTTCAAATGTTGATAGCTAGAAATTGTTGATATTGCCCTGAGACTTGGAGATGAGTTCAGATAATTAAGCACTTTGCTTTCCGTTTATAGTTACGTTTTCCTTCCGGATTCAGGAATGCAGTCGGCTGTTCGCGTTTTCTTCTTTTAGCGGGTTTTTTTTAGCACCGCCCCCCTTTTTTTTAAGGTTTTTTTTAATAGTTTTTATTTTTTATTTTTTTATTATATTTATTTATCTCATTAAATAAAAATATAGATTAAAAAATACAATAAATGATCATATAAAATTTGTGTTAATCATTTAAGTTAACATGAGGTTAATTATGTGTCCAGAAACGTTGAACATATTAAAAATAAGGTTAATAGTGTTTACGTTTGTGGTTAATAGAATAAGATTTTTGGTTAATTGATATTGTAGGGTTAATTACAACTCCAGTTAACACGAGGTTAATTATGTTGCCATAAACGGTGAACATATTTAAAAATGAGGTTAATGGTGTATCCATTTGAGGTTAACAGAATATGATTTTTGGTTAATTAATTTTGTGAGGTTAATTGCAACTACGGTTAACACAAGGGTTAATTATGTGTCCAGAAACTGTGAGCATATTAAAAAATGAGGTTAATGGTGTATCCATTTGTGGTTAACAGAATATGATTTTTTGTTAATTGATTTTGTGAGGTTAATTGCATCTCCTAATAACACGAGATTAATTATGTGTCAAGAAACGATGAATATATTTAAAAATGAGGTTAATGGTGTATCCATTTGAGGTTAACATAATATGATTTTTGGTTAATTAATTTTGTGAGGTTAATTGCAACTGCTGTTAACACGAGGGTTAATTATGTGTCCAGAAATGGTAGACATATTAAAAAATGAGGTTAATGGTGTATCCATTTGTGGGTAACAAAATAAGATTTTTTGTTAATTGATTTTGTGAGGTTAATTGCATCTCCTATTAACACCAGATTAATTATGTGTCAAGAAACGATGAATATATTTAAAAATGAGGTTAATGGTGTATCCATTTGAGGTTAACATAATATGATTTTTGGTTAATTAATTTTGTGAGGTTAATTGCAACTGCTGTTAACACGAGGGTTAATTATGTGTCCAGAAATGGTAGACATATTAAAAAATGAGGTTAATGGTGTATCCATTTGTGGGTAACAAAATAAGATTTTTTGTTAATTGATTTTGTGAGGTTAATTGCATCTCCTATTAACACCAGATTAATTATGTGTCCAGAAACGGTTAACATATTTTTAAATGAGGTGAATGGTGTATACATTGGCGGTTAATACAGTGAGATATTTGCTTAATTGAATTTATGAGGTTAATTATGTGCACATAAATGTTGAATAAAGTAGTATATTTAATTAATAAATTAAAAAATAAATAAAACTATTTAAAAAAAATAAAAAAAAAAGAAAAAATGGGTACAGTGCAGTGTACATACGCGGGAGGCACTGTGTTATGTACGTATAATCGTTGATGATGGATTTGTCTAGTACTGGTGCAAAAGAATGGGGTAAAAGCATTAACAACACGATACTGAACATGGAAATATCGAATTCAAAGGGACATGTCTTGAGCAGTAGGTAATCAAATTCCATTAATTAATTTATCAACAGTGAAAAAAATCTTATAAATTAAATTTATCTTTTAAAAAATTCATCACTTAATAAAAAATATATCATATATTGCCAACTTATTAATTTTTTACAAAATGTTTATTTAATTAACTTGTATTAAAATTTCAAATTAATTTATATTATAACTATCAAAAGAAGAACTCATTGAGAAAGAAACTTGCAGCATAAGAAGAATTAAGAGAATTGTTGTATTCTCATTGATTGAAATCATGTACACAGAAAGGTTTATATACAAAAGAAATAAAATGGGAAAGCTGAAAGTAAAGCTAACAAATTAACTGTTAGTGCTAACAGAAAAACAACAAAAATAACACATGATTTATACATGTATATAGTCCAACATAAGTGAGTTTTTTTTCTCATATATGAGTCTGGAAGAGTATATCTTTTCATACAGGTGAATCCACAAAGTAAAAGAACTTATTTCTATACAAAATGCCTTTCCTATTTGTCAATACTCAATTCTATATTAGTATCACCTTTACGAAAGGGGGAAGAATAAAATGTGTTGACGCATATATATGGTAAAGCTTCTTTGAAGGTAAATTACATTTCTATTAAATCCATTGTGTGTATTTGAAATGAACGTGATTTGCAAAGATAGCAATTCGCGGATTTAATGCCTGATTTGGGTGGTTTGTAAATTTAATTTCTTCCACGATGCATTCATATCACTTGGTGAGAGTGAAGATTGGTAAAATCTAGATAAATGGCCTAAGCAAATTAATGGCTTTGTAATAAATCCCCATTATACACCCCGACTCCAAAATAACCAAGAATAAGCTCACAGTGAATCATTTGTTAGTTTATGAATTATCAAATAGTGAAAACTTCTTTGATTGTTAGAAAGGATGGAGAAGTCAATTTATGTTGATAGCCTTAGTTGAAAGAAAAGTAATTTAGAGAAATAGTTGAAATAGCTTTGAATGAAAATGGTTTACTAGTTTCTTGGTTGGTTACACATGTTCAGTACATGACCTATTTATAGGCATCAACACCACCATTCATGTTCCATATAGAGAATTCTAGAGTTTTCTATCTATATGTAATTGTCTACATAATTCTAGAATTTGTACCATCTAGTAGTTACTAGCATACACCTATGTATTTTTCTATAATAATCTAGCTTATTCTAGAAGTTTGTATCACATTTTAAAACTCCTCCTTGATACAAATTTCTCTAACTCCTAGTATAGTGCGAAGCTGTTCGAATCTTGCTTTCGGCAGTGCCTTTGTGAATATGTCAGCAACTTGCTCTTCGCTCTTACAATATTCCATCTTGATTTCTTTAGTTGTTTATGCTTCTCTAATGAAGTGATATTTAATTGCAATGTGTTTTGTCCTGCTGTGATGTACTAGATTTTTTTGTCATTGCTATTGCTGATTTATTGTCGCAGTAGATTGTAGTAGGCCCATCTTGTTGTTTTCCCATTTCTCCAAGTATTATTCGTAGCCAAATTGCTTGACTTGTAGCTTCAGCTGCTACAACGTATTTCGCCTCTGCGGTTGATTGTGCAACTGTTGCTTGCTTCTTTGATGCCCAAGAAAATATTCCAGATCCAAGTGAGAAGGCATAACCGGAGGTGTTGTCATTTACCGAACCTGCCCAATCACTGTCAGTGTATCCGAGCAAACTTGAGTTGGTCATGGTTTTGTACCACATACCAAACTCCTTCGTGCCTTATAGATATCTGAGAATTCTTTTAGCTGCTCCAAAATGAATCTTACTTGGGCTTTGCATGAACCTTGATAGAAGACTTACAACATACATGATGTCTGGTCGTGTGGCTGTTAGATATAGTAAGCGCCCAATCAAACTTCTGTAGCAAGATGCATCAGCTTCTGGTGCTCCATCATCTTTTTGTAGCTTCTCGTTTGTCACGAGCAGAGTAGTGACAGTCTTACAACCATTCTTCTTGAACTTCTTGAGTAGAGCTTCTGTATATTTCTTTTTGACAGATGAATACCCTTTCTTTCTTTTGACTTACCTCAATACCAAGAAAGTAGTTCATCAAGCCAAGGTCGGTCATTTCGAATGTCCTCTCTGAATTCTGTCATCATCTTCATATTGTTCCCTGTGTAGATAAGATCATCTACATATAAGGAAACAATGAGAGTGTCATACTGACCTTGGGTCTTGATGTATAGTGTTGGCTCACTCTTGCTCCTCCTGAATCCTTGATCGGTGAATTATTGATCTATTATGCTATACCATGCCCGAGGAGCTTGCTTCAAACCATATAGAGCTTTTCTAAGCTTTATCACTTTGTCTTCATTGCCCTTGCCTATGAAACCTTGTGGTTGCTCTATATAGATCTCTTCTTGCAGTACTCCATTGAGAAAAGCAAACATGACATCTAGCTGGTAGATGTTCCAGCCTTTTTGTGCCGCAAGAGCTATTAGAGCTCTGATTGTATCTAAGCGAGTTACTAGGGAAAATGTGTCGTTTTAGTCGACTCCAGGTTGTTGTGAATAGCCCTTAGCTACCAACCTTGCCTTATGCTTTTGTATGGTGCCGTCGGGATTGAGCTTTGTCTTATACACCCATTTTACCCCCGATGATATCTTTGTCTTTTGGACAGTTTACTAGCTCCCATATGTTATTTTTCTCTATCATTTTTTTCACTTCTTCTATAGCCTTGACCCATACTTGTTGTTCTGATGCTGCTTCAAAGCTTTCAGGTTCAAGTATAGCCAAGTTACATGTTTCATATATGTCCACCAAAGATCTAACTCGTCTTGGAGTAGACTCTGGTGATGGAGTTTGTTGTTATGGAGGAGAATGAGGCTCACCTGGGACTTATGCAGTTTCTTCTTGAGGTTGCTGCATTGAGATAGAAATGTTTTTCTCTATTTTCTCATCATTCCAATTCCAAGCAGCATTTTCATCGAATTCAACGTCTCGGCTAATAGTGAGCTTCTTGGTCTGTAAGTTGTAGACTCGGTAGCCTTTTGAATGTGTGCTATACCCAAGGAAGATGCCTCAAACGATTTTGTCTTCTAACTTGTACCTCTTCTCTTCCGGAACATGTATGTAGTAAATAGATCCAAAGACCCTTAGGTGCTTTGTTGATGGCTTTTTCCCGCTCCAAGCTTCGATCGGAGTCTTATCTTGAACTGCCTTAGTTGGACATTTGTTAAGTATGTAGACAACAGTATAGACTGCTTCAGCCCAAAATGTATTTGGTAATCCTTTCTCCTTTAGCATCGATCTGGCCATCTCCATCACTGTGCGATTTTTTCTCTAAGATATTCCATTTTGTTGCGGAGAATATGCGACTGTAAGTTGTCGCTCAATGCCATCATCTTCACATAATTTTTCAAACTCGTGCGATGTGTATTCTTTGCCACGATCACTTCTAAGTAATTTTATTTGTTTGCCACTTTGCTTTTCGACAAGGGCCTTAAACTTTTTGAAAATTTCAAAGACTTCTGATTTTGATTTTATGAAGTAGACCCAAGTCATTCTAGAAAAGTCATCTATGAAGAGTATGAAATACATGTTGTTGTGGAGTGACGACATCCGCATCGGTCCGCAAATATCTGTATGGATGAGCTCCAATAAGTCCTTTGCTCTCCATGCTTTGCCGGTTGAAAACGACAGTCTGTGTTGCTTGCCAAGGAGACATCCTTCATAAGCTTCATTATTCTCTTTTAGGCATCAGAGATCTCTCATCATATTCTTTTGATATAATAACTTTAAGGAATGGATATTGAAGTGGCCAAATCTTTGATGCCAAAGCCATGAGTCATTGACTTCTGCTTTCATGGCAATGTTAGAGCCTTGTCTCAAGCTTATTGGGAAACTTCTGTTCCTCTTCTCCATTTTTACTCGGCCAATCTCTAACTTTTTATTATTGTATATTTTACATGTGTCTCCTTCGAAGTGGAGAGTATAACCCTTCTCCATCATTTGGCCAATGCTCAAGAGATTTTCTTTGAGATTGGGAACTTGTAGAACGTCAGTAATAAGTCTCGTACCCTTCTTCGTCTCCACCATAATGGTGCCTTTGCCTTTTGATTCAACGACAGTGTCGTTCCCCATTCGGACTTTTACTTTGACGGATTCGTCAATATTCTTGAAGAAGCTTGCATCTTTGGCCATGTGATTGCTACAACCGCTATCCAAGTACCAACTTCCACTTGTTTCATATCTGGAATCTTGGGTAGCATAGAAAAGATGCTTCTCACCATCTCTCTATTCAGCAAAGTTTGCTTGTTGCCTATTTTTGTTGCGGCAGTACTTCTCCACATGTCCAAATTTCTTTCAGTGACGACATTGTGGCTTTCCACGATATCGACAGTCTTTCTCTGCATGATTTGTCCTCTTGCAAATGCCGCATGGAGGATATTCATCCTGATCATTTCTGAAGAAATTTCTAGAATTCTCTTTATTTCTAGAAATTTCACCATTATTCTTTTTTTCCTCCATTTCCTTTATTCTGAGACCGTAATTTGAGCTTTGATTAAAAGGTGTTTTCAACTGAATCCTCATCATGCCTATTCAACATTTGCTCATAAGCTTCAAGTGATCCCATTAGCTCTGTCATTGATAAGGTAGATAGATCTTTTGTTTGTTAAATCGTTGTCACGATTGGATCATATTTACGGGGAACAGTAATTAGAATTTTCTCGACAACTTTCTTGTCAAGAATATTTTCCCCGTAGGCTCTCATTTGGTTAACTGTTTCTTTTATCTTAGAATAGTAGTCCTTTACGGTCTCAGATTCCTTCATATTTAACAATTCAAAGTTATGTCGTAGAGTTTGGAGTTTTACAACACGTACCTTTTCACTTCCTTCTAACTCCTCCTGTAGTGTAGTCCATGCTTCTTTGGCTATTGTTGCACCCATTATTCTTGGAAAAATTGTATCGGTCACGACTTGTTGCAAAACAAATAGTGCCTTTGAATTCTTTTGTTTGTTCTCTTTCAACTCCTTTTTTGAGCCGCAGTAAGGGCTGAGGCGTCTTCTGGAGCAGAAAATCCTTCTTCTATCGTATCCCATAAATCTTGGAAGGTGAAACGTGTCTTCATTTTTGTGCTCCAAAAATCATAATTTTCACCATTAAAAATGGGAATAGAGATAGATGTTGGTTGAATGGTGTTAACCATGGATTAGAATTTGTTTTTGAAAGTGCGTAGAATATTGGGAGAATTATTTTTTTTGGAAGTAGTGGAGTAATATTTCTACGCCCAATAGATGACCGAACGTAGCTCTGGTACCACTGTTAGTTTATGAATTACTCCCTCCGGTCCTATTTATAAGGCACTTCTTACAAGTTTTTGTGGTCCTTTTTATAAGGCACTTTTACAATTTCAAGAAAACATTTATTATCATTTTTCTTATTTGCCTTTAGTAACTTTAATGTCTTTGCAACTATCAAATAATAGTGGAGTTAGTTAATGATATTAAATAAGGGTAAAACTAGAAAGTTAAAGTATTTTTTAAAAGTCCAATAAAATTAACCAACTTTAACCACTTTCATTGGTATGTGTAATTCGGTTAATAGTGCCTTATAAAAAGGACTGGAGGGAGTATCAAATAGTGAAAACTTCTTTGATTGGTAGAAAGGATGGGGAGGCCAATTTATGTTGATAGCCTTAGTTGAAAGGAAAGTAGTTTAGAGAAATAGTTGGAATAGCTTTGAATAGAAATGACTTACTGATTTATTGGTTGGTTACAAATGTTGAGTACATGGTCTATTTATAGGCCTCAACACCACCATTCATGTTTCATATAGAGAATTCTAGAGATATCTATTCTAGAGTTTTCTATCTATATGTAATTGTCTACATAATTCTAGAATTTGTACCATCTAGCAGGGCCGACCCAAGGGTAAGGCTGCTCAAGCCTTGCTTTAAGCCCCCGATTGTTAGTAACATCCTTTATACAAAAAATTAAAAATATTATTATAGTTAGGCCTAGTTCATTGGTTTAGAAATTGATTTTCCTCATCAAAGATTGATGGTTCAATCCTTGCTAAATGAATTTTACCCTTTAAGGCATTTTTTTACCTCATTTATTTAAAAAGGCCCAAAAATGAAAGTTTGTTTGAGGTCTCACTACATGTTGGGCCGACCCTACCATCTAGTAATTACTACTCCCTCCATTTCATATTGATAGTCGTTTTAGGAAAATAAATTTTTTTCATAATATGAGTCGTTCTCTAGTTTCTATGTGAGTATTAATGTTAGTTTTTCATTTTTACCCTCCCACTTTTATGGGAAAAGAAACTTAAAAAACTGTGCACCACACTACTCATTAATAATATTTAGGTAAAATGAAAAAAGTGTGTAGTAAATTAATAAGGGTAATTTAGTAAGATTACTATGTCTTTTAAGTCATTTATTATTGTTCTTAATTTGTGTGTAAAAACCTTAAATGACTGTCAAAATGGAATGGAGGGAGTAGCATACACCTATGTATTTTTCTATAATAATCTTAACTTATTCTAGAAGTTTGTATCACATTTTAACATCATTAAATATCCACTTTCACAACTCTTGTATAAATTTGAGCTTAATTATAGGAGTATTAAAGATTCATAAGTAATTAACACCAAATCATTTTGTGTCCGAGTCTATCCGTTTTCAGAGTTCCTATCAGCTTCCTCACCTGCACACACGTACGGTTACACTCAACGTACGTTCCTAATTCCTTTCACTTATTTCCTTAATTCTCAAATAATTAAATGTTGAAAACACAAGGGTCATGCTCATGCAATTTGGCAGTAAGGCGCTTCAAAGCCTAGCGTATATATGCTCTATAAATTAAGTAGCATCATCCATATCTCTTGGACGATCTCTCTCAATTTTCATTGTCATTGTCACTAACTAACGGCGCCCATATGGCTTTCTCATTGAAGCTATTTGTTATGATATCCTTGGCAACATGGACCTTAGCGGCAAGGCCTGTGAGCTCCACCACTTCAACAACCCTTGCAACACGTTTACGATTGGATGACAACAACAACAACAAATGCTGGGAGACATTGTTTGAGCTTCAACACTGCATGGGCGAGGTTGTCCTTTTCTTCCTCAACGGCGAGACATATCTTGGATCCGGTTGTTGCCATGCCCTCCTCACTATAGCCCATCAATGCTGGCCCGATATGCTTAACACCTTGGGCCTCACCCCACAGGAAGCCGATATCCTCCGTCACTATTGCGACGGCACGCCACCTTCTCACCCCGTCTCAAACCACGTTCTAAACTGAACCCCCGGCCCACTAGGACAGTTTTGGACTTGGGCCCATTCTGGGGTACACTACATGCCATATTTTCTCCATAATGTAACGCAGAGTTACTATATGTTATGTCACTGTTTCCTTTCCTTTTGAATGAAATTATTTCGATATCCGATTCGTAAAGAGACATGATGCAGTGCTGATTATAGAATATCAAACGGCCTATTAGCTCAGTTGGTTAGAGCGTCGTGCTAATAACGCGAAGGTCGCAGGTTCGAGACCTGCATGGGCCAATCAGATGTTTTTGCCAATTTTTATTTTTTTTATTAACTGTTAACTAACTGGATATGAAACAGCGTATCCTCAAACTTCAAATCGAACAGTTTCTCAGAACACTTATTCCATTCCAAGTTTATTTAACTAAACTAGATATATCAAATAGCACAATCAAGATTCAGGAACAGGTTATGCAGTCCATCTACAAAGCTAATAGCGTGCACTTTCAGGTACATCATAAGGCTTCTGAATTACAAGGTTTGAGCGGTTCTATGGATCAGTTCAGTGAATCCAAGGACCAAGGGTTAATTAGGTCCACCGGCGAGGTTCCCTTGCATAAGTAAGTTAACAACAGTAACCATGGCCTTGCACTTTGTTTATCTTATACCCACACACTTATATCGCATCTTTGTAAGAGGATTAACTGAGATTCTCTATCTGGAGTTGCAGTGGCTGACTGAGACACACATCTAGGCAGAGAGGGTACATATATGCCGACTGATTTAAATTTTATACTTAAATATTTTTTTATTCCCTCTAAATACACTGGTTTTCATTTTTGTTTCTCTAACTTTTTTTTATCTTTTAGTCTCCTTAAAATTTTTTTTTTTCAAAATAATTCTCGTCGTTAGAATAGTTAATAGAGTGCTGATGTGGCTGTTAACAAGAGGACTAAAATGAAATAGTGGGAATTTTAGAGGGACTAAATTGAAAACAAGTTAGCATGAATGTTAACGGCCACATCAGCACTTTATTGACTATTCTAACGGCAAGAACTATTCTAAAAGGAAAAAATTTTAGAGGGACTAAAAGATAAAAAAAGATTTTAGGGGGACGAAAATGAAAACGCGTGTATTTCAGAGGTACCAAAAACATATTTAAGCCTTAATTTTATTTTATATTTCGATGGAGAATTTTAAAATATCAAAATTTTAATAAAGTATGTGAATAGTAAATATAAGAGGATTTGTAAAAAATAATATAAAATGTCAAATATAACTAATGTTTTAAAAATCAGTCTGGTAATTGAATCGGTGAAAATACGGGTTCATGGTCCAATGATTTAGTAGTCGAATTGGTATTAATTAAATATATATTTCAACATTATTTAACATTTTAATTAATAAAATAACACAAAATTATAATAAATTAAGATATATAAAGTTGTAAATTCGAATAAGTAACTTTATTATAAAGTTTATAAGACAAAAAATTAATAATAATTGATAAAATAATAAATATCTATGTGTAGTCATCAAATATATGTCTTTATTTATTTTAAAATATTTTAGATTAAATAAAAAATTAAAAAATGATTTTTTAAAAGACCGCTTCAACTAGTTTTTAGACACTGGTTTTTATACTAGTTTTCACCGATTCTTGACTAGTTCTCACCGATTCTGAAATCCATCGACTTTTTTCGGGTTGAACGGATTGGTTACCTAGATGGTTCCCGGTTTAACTCGTTGAACCGGCCGGTCCGGTCTAGTTTTTAAAACTATAAATATAACGAAGAAATGTTGAAATTATCTTTAAATATGTATCATTTCTTAATTAGCTTTTTTCAAATTAGAAGTTTTATAATCTTAATTACATATAATTAGCTTAGATTTTTTGAAATTTTTTAAAGAATACAGAGTCAATGTTGTTCATTTAATAATATCAAAATTTGGCAATTTGCACTTGTCATTTGTAATTAAGACAGAATGAATTTCTTTATTTTTACTATTTATTCTCTTCATATCATATAGGTGAATTCTTTTAACACTCAACCCACTTTATATTAGTGAAAGCGAATGATGGAGAATATAGCACCACAAGAGGTATTATAGATTATTTCCTCCATTCTCTATTTTAATTCTTTTTTAATTGTGACAAATTTTATTTAACTCTATTTTATACTTGTAAAACTTTAGAGGTATACTTTTCATTCTTTTTTTTAACTTTTACTTGTTTCTTTCTTGGATATATAGTGCATGGGAAATTCTATGAATGATGTCATTGAATAGGTTGATTCAGGAAAAGATTCAGAGAATGCATCACCAGAATCATCTACTGTTCATGAGCAAAATAACCTTAATCCACATATTGGACTGGAATTTGACTCTCTTGAGGATGTTAAAAATTTCTACAAAGCATTTGCTAAAGATGAGGGTTTTGGATTTCGTACCCGTTCAAGTAAGAAAATTTTATGTATACTTGTGTGCTTTAATATGCTGGTCAACATATAGCCAATAGTACTAGTAATGAAGAAAGTAATGCAATTATGGAAAAAGTTAGAAAAAGGTGCTCAACTTCAAGAACTGATTGTAAAGCATCGCTTGGTTTTTCGAAAGCACGAAAGAGACATAAATGGGCGATCATTAGTTTTAATAGTGTTCATAATCATATTTTGGGGCTATCTTATGTGTCATAAAAAATGAGTGCAGCAACAAAGAATCTTGTGGAAAAGTTTGATCAAGAGGCTAGGGCTTACCTACTAGAAAAGTTGCTGCAATGTTTAATAATGAAGGCTTATCCTTTTCCAATAGAGTTTGTTGGAATCATCTTAGAGATCTTCGATCTAGAAATTTAGAGGTTGGAGATGCTCAAGATGTTTTAAACTTTTGTAAACAAAAGCAGGATAAGAATGCAAATTTCTTCTATGCAATACAATGTGATGATAATGATAAAATGATTATTTTTTTTTGGGTAGATGCAAAATCAAGGTTGTCCTATAAAATTTTTGGAGATGTTGTTACATTTGATACAACATATAAGACTAACAAGTATAGTATGTCATTTGCACCTTTTACTGGGTTGAATCGTCATTACCAGTCCATTTTATTTGGTTGTGCTTTGCTGCAAGATGAAACAGAGAAGTCTTTTACATGGTTATTTGAAACTTGACTCGAGGCAATTGGTAAAAAAAGTCATGTGTCAATAATCATAGATCAAGATTTGGCAATTGGAGCTACAATATCCAAGGTATTTCCTCATACTCGGCATTGTTTATATTTATGGCACATTCGAAAAAAAAATTCTCCGAGAAGCTTTCTCATCTATATCATAAAAGTTTAATTTTTAAGGGTCAGTTAAAAAGGTGTATTCGTGATTCATCTTGCATAAAAGATTTTGAAGAAGATTGGCATCGTATAATGGTTGAGTATGATTTGGAAAATAATGAATGGCTTCAAGATTTATATAACATAAGAGAGTCCTGGATTCCTATTTATAATAGAAGTACCTTTTTTGTTGGGATGAATACTACACAGGGGAGTGAGAGCATTAATGCTTTTTTTGATGCTTTTGTTGATTCTTCAACAACATTGGGAGATTTTGTCGTAATGTTTGACAAAACAATGGATAGTCTTTATGAGAAAGAAAAAAAGAAGATTATGAATCGAGGCATCGATCACGACTCTCTAGTGTTGGGTTAAAACTGGAAGAGCATGCTGCAAGTATTTATACAAGAAACATTTTTAAGAAATTTCAAGATGAGCTCACAAAGGTTAGCCAATTCGTAAAGGAGAAAATTGAGAAAAGTGGGTCTCAATATACATACAAGGTATCTAATTGCTTTAATTCTCGAGACTCATTTATTGTTTGTGTGGATCTTGACACAAAGGTTGCTACATGTGGTTGTCAGCTTTATGAATTTATGGGGATATTATGTAGGCACATTTTGGTGATTTTTTGAATCAAAAAATATTATTCAAATTCCCGATAGTTATATTTTACAACGCTAGACAAAAGACACTAATAAGGGCATTGGATTTGTTGGAAATGATACAATTAATCTTGTATGTGAGAATAGTAATTCAGCAACTTTGCGAAATATGCATGTGCACAATCAAGTAAGTCTATTATCTGAACTTGCTGCAAAATTTGAAAAAATATACAAGTTTATATCATCAGGATTAGAAGAAATATATGAAAAGGCTACCATGATGGATTCTGAAATGCAAACTAGTAAGGACATACTTCTTTCAGAGGCTAGTTGTCAAGATATGAACATCCATGAGCAAGAGAATGAAAATCCTGAATTGAGTATTAGAGATCCAATAATATCACAAACTAAAGGAAGACAAAAGGATGCTGTTAAAGTCTCTCAACCCGAAAGAATCAAAGGTAGTTTAGAGTTGTCAATGAATCGATTGTCAGCAAAACAAAGTTCATGCCAAATATGTGGAGAACATGGTCACAATCGACGAAGTTGCAAACAAAAAATAAGTGGCGATCTAAGTAATCATCCTACATAAATTTTGAGGTAAGAGATCTAAAGTGCTTTATTATATTATACTTATACTTATCTATTTTAAACAGGTTGTTTTTAATTTTTGTTCATTTTTGTTGCAGGTATTTTTCATTGTCCTCATATTGTTTTCATGGCAGAGACATCATTTACTGGATGCATTACAGAAACTGCTAAAGTGTTTTTTTACTGGATGCATTATAGAAGCTGCTCAAGCTGTTTTGTATAAGCTTTTAAACTTAGTTTCATCTTGACAGGAATTAATATACTTAAATTGGGAATTGGAAATTTCGTTTTCTTTTGTAAGCTACAAAAGCTTAGTTTCAAGCTTTTTTTCTTTTTCTTTTGTAAGCATTATAAGCTTTCTTTTCAGGATTGTCAAGCTTAGTTTCAAGCTTATATAGTTTCAGAATTGTCAAGCTTAGTTTCAATTTTACCTTTTCTGCATAAGCTTTCAAGCTTAGTTTCATTAGTAATTCATGTTATTAAGTCAAGATTTATAACAATCAATTTTAGAAAGCAACAAAAAGTATTCCAGACCAACAAATCTAATAAAGTTACAAAAAGTATAAGTTCCAAAAATGCATTGTAGCTTTTATTGCATATGATATTCCAACAAATAGCAGTACATAATGAGTCAACATTGCAACAACTTATATGCGAACTGCTTTAAAACAAATACATTCTTGAAATATATCCAGTCATAATGACAAAAAGTTATCTAATCTATTAGACCAAAGTTGCAATGTGGTCAGAGCCTGATAGTATGTGCAAGCAACCAACGCTGAAACAGATCCCAACATTACTTAGGAGCTTAGTGCATATTAGTTTTCCTCCAACTGTAGCAGTGGCAAGACCACCAGATCTTGAGATTCAAGAACTCAAAAAAGCAATACTTGGGTTTGCTTGCTCTTTTTTAGTGTGATAGTAAACCAACTTCCCACCTAAGACAAACCCATTTTCAGAGGTTAGTTAAAAAACCATATAGCAAATAATAAAATCAATTCTTGAGAAGGATAAGTGAGATCATGAATTAATAGTCATAACTAAGTCATTTTGGTACTCAGAAACTGTAGTAACAAGAACACATCATATGCACCATCACATTGAATTAAATCTTCAGGCTTGATTATTAATGATTTAAAGGGCGAGTCTGATCAAAATTACCAGCTTTGAGATTTTTTTTTCCCAAAAGGAACGAATTTTGGAATGAACATGCTTAGTTCTGTGTAACTTACCCATGGGCATCTACAATTTCTTGGAAAGAAGAAGTAAACTTGTTTGTGCAAAAATAAGTAGGCGACGTCCCTTTGTCTGTAAAACATGAAATATCGCCCCAACTTGAGAGTAACAGTCCATAGTTTCCCGCTGCAGTACTTTTTGAATCTGCCAAGTATTGAATTCAACTTAGTTAGCCATGCCAGTCAGTAAAAAAGAAATTACGCTCCACATAGGTTTAGCAGCAAAACTGAAAGAGAAACATATATAACGTAGACTATGCATGTATTTTTTTTAGCAAAAATCCTTATTCCATGGAAATACTAAATAGAAGCTGTCAAACAAACCAGAAGGCTCCACTGCTCAAATTGATATCCAATTGTCTGCAATAGAGTGCTCCTGTGGAGCAATCCTACATCAATATATGTTTGTCTTTAATTCTGAAAGTCGCCCTGACACCTAGCAAGTTCATAATCCGCAACAATTATTTTTTGTGGCTTGTCCACTTAGATATTGTGAAGAGCAACTATTAGGGGCAAAACAAAAATTAAACAAGAATATTTTCCCGGGAAAACAAAATTGAACTATGGCTTTACAAAAATAAAAAAAGAGGATTAATGATGTGAAGCATTCATCCAAAATGTCCAAATATGCAGTTCTTACTAGTACTTAGCAAGAAATACTCAAGATGCAGTAATCTGAAGCATTTTGTTAACAACAGTTGAAAGCTAAGCAGAAAGCTAAAAGGAAATTACGTCTACCTTTGTTATTATCTGAAGTTGTTTACCCAAGTCATCTGAGAAAGGTTAACGATTCGCTCCAAAAGCATCACATATTTTTAGAATTTTGCTTTTAACTCTCTCTATAATAAAATACAACAAATATATTTTTATAAACCTGTAAAAAGGGAGGTAATGAGTTTATATTTCAAAAAGATTAAGAAAGTAGAAGTGACCAATAACAAAGGAAAAGTAAATTCCTATAATAAAAAGAAAAAATTATACATAAACATGTCAAAGCAGAATATCCATTCATTTAGTGGCAAATGATAAAAGGAGGAAGTTTGAGGATCTAGTGTGCATATTATATATCTGAACTTCCGCAAGAAGTTAAACGGTTAAATATATCAATTTAAGATTTTACTATTTTAGAACTAGTGACCTTCTCTCCTAATAAAGGATCAAGAGCAGGATGTGCAACCACAACCTGCTTCAGAAATACATTTCCTCGAGTAGCATGAAATAAAATTCTTTCAAAAGGAATTGCTTTTTCTCTAGGAACAAGACCACTGATAAACCCCAACTTAACCTGCTTTAACGGATGTGTCGTTGTCTCCTGCATAGCATAAATTTGCTAAGCGTCATCAACAGGAGAAATAGAGTAAAACTGTAAACAAATAATAGCAATTGATAATCAAAATCAGAGGGTTAAAAAAACACTAATATCAAAGAAAAATTGAATGAAGGTGGAGGAACCAACCTGAAAGACGAGAAGGCAGCGACAATGTTTGTCTAAATGAGAAAAGGGTTATTGATACAGAGATATGGAGAGGATGCGGTACAAAAAAGAACCAAAGACAAAACGCCACAAAACAAAGAGATTAATAACAGAGGTCTACAAATTGTGGCGATAGAGAGCTGGGCGTGATCCTGTGTTAAATGAGAAAATGAGAACGAAAATGCAATGAGAAGGGAAGAAGAGAGTAATCACGTCATAGGTTTTATTGATTTAAGTGTAAGCCATAGGGATTAAATGGGGATGGACGAATGAGATTTGGTGTCAAAGTTAAATTTGACACCTGATGTCGTTTGATCTTGACCCATATATATATATATATATATATATATATAATGAGAGTAGTTTTTTTTTTGGTAAAATGGAGGGGAAAACCCCAAACTACAACATAGCTTTACGCTTGAAGCAACACCTACTATATCATTTTTAAGAATTGAAACTAACTCCTGGGGGAATAAAGAATATCATGGAAACCAATAGGGAACTAAAAGCAAAGGAAGCCATCCAATTTGCAGCCATGTTAGCTTCACGGAAGTTATGAGTTATATAGACCTCCCAAGGACCCATCAACAAATTTTGAATTTCTGAAATGATGGCAGAACAAGGGTGAGTTATGGAGCATCCATTCAAGATTAGAAAAACTCTTGTCATAGAATAAGCTTCAATCCAAAGGTTGGAAATTTGCATTGACTTAACCTTTTGAAGAGAAGAAACAATCCCACATAATTCAATCATTGTTATTGTTGCTGCCCCAATGTTCCTAACAAAACCACCTAACCACTTCCCAGATGAATTTCTGAAGAGGCCACCACAAGATGATAGATTGCCTTCCTTAACTGAGCCATCAACATTACACTTAACGAAAGGGATTTTTGGGAATTTCCAGGCTATCAAAGGGGAGCAGACACTGAATTCTGATTTTTATCAACCTTACTAACCCGCATGTGCTCCTGAAATTCACTAGCTCGATGTATGACATTAAAAAAGAGTTGGTTGGTAGAAACAATCTTCCCCTTGAAAAACCGGTCATTTCTGACATAGCAAAGAGTAGATAGACCAATTGTGAAAATATTGGCCCAAGGTATACCCCTAACAATATATGAGGAATTTGTGATGTTTCTATACACCCAATCCAGGATATCATAGTTGAAGAACTCGTGGTCTAATATGGACACCCAAGAAATTCCAGAGATCCCTGACATTACTACAACCTCTCAAAGCATGAATAGTACTCTCAACATGGACATGACAGATAGGACAGTTCGTATGAGGGGTTAGATTTCGATCATGTTTAGCACCGTTAGTCAGTAAGCCATCTTTTAGAATTTTCCACAAAAAACTCTTATAGCGATAAGGCACTATGGATTTCTAAATAGTCTTCTAAGCAATATGAGTAGGTCTCGAATCATTCAGACTAATGAGCTGGTAGGTAGACTTTGTAGAGAAAGCTCCAATATTGGTTAGACCCTATATTAATATGTCATCACCCTTATCTTCTTTAGGAGGGATCATTCCCAAAATTTCATTCAGAACCAAGGGGGAGTAAATCGTTGAAATAATTTAGAGGCCCACACCCCTTCACGAGTCATATCAGACACCAAAGCATCAACTAAATCATCTTCAAATTCAAGGTTAATAACTGATTTCAGAATAGTTCCAGATTTTAGCCAAGGATCCTTCCAAAATAAGACCTGTCTTCCATCTCCCGAATTCCAACATAAGCCTTTCATAACCAGATGCCAAATTGAGTGAATTCCCTGCCACACTTGAGACATATTTGTTCTCCTATACAAAATTGGAATACTATTGTGACCAATGGTGTACTTATTTTTCAAGATTTGCACCCACAAGGCGTTTGGATCATTGATTAAACCCCAACCCAATTTCATAAATAAGGCTTTATTAAAACTTTCAAGATATCTGATGCCAAGCCCTCCTTCAATCTTGGGATGCTTGAATTGATTCCATGAAATAGTGTGTAGCTTCCTACTTGAAGTTGAGCTACCCTAAATAAAACCTCTTGCCATCCTTTCTAACTTTTTACAAATTTTTTTAGGCAAGAGGGTGGTTTGCATAGTATACGTTGGGAAGGCTGCAACCACAATTTGCACCAAAGTTATTATGCCCGCAAAGGATAAAGAATCAACCCTCCGATTAGACAATATTTATTAAGTCTTTTCCAGCAAGTAATTATATAGAGAAAATTTCCTTTTACAATGAATCATGGGCACACCTAAATACCTACCCATATCATTTGTTAGCTTAAAACCACCAATTGAGCTCAATAGAACAACTATAGCGTGACCCATGTTTCTAGAAACACAAAGGACAAATTTACTAGCATTCACCTTCTGATCTGAAGCAGCACAAAATCCTCAAGACAACTTACCATGAATTCCATTTGACCTGTGGATGCATCTCCAAAAAGAATCAGGTTGATAGCGAAAAATAAGTGAGATAAGGGAGGTCAACCTCTATTAAGAACAATTGATTTCCATTCCTTGGACTGGATTTTATGTTGAATATGATGCCCCAATCTTTCAAGACATAGAACAAAAATGTAAGGGATAAAGGATCCCCTTGGCGCAAACCCCTTGAAGGGTTAAGGTCATCAGTTATCTCCCCATTGAACAAAAGCTTCAAAGAGGGAGTGGCAATGCAATACATAATTAAGGAGCAGAGCTTGTCTGATAGCCCAATATCAATGAAAGTGTCTCGGATGAACTCCCAACTCGGCTTATCATAGGCTTTTTTTAGATCAATTTTTAGAGCCATATAACCTTGCTTTCCTTTTCCATTATGCATTGAATGAAAGACTTCCTGAGCTACATAAACACATTATTATTTTTCGAAGACAAAGTTATCCTTACAAACACTTAGGCCATCTCCAATTCTCCATCCTAACACCTCTCAAAAGTTTCTTAAAGCAATATTTTATTATTTTTTACACTTTTCCATACTACATATTACTTTTTTATTGCTTTACGGAACTAAATAAGTTTTTATATCCATTCCAAAAATTCTAAAAAATTTCTTAAATGGACTCCACAATCCACTTATCAACCAATCACATACCGCTCAACAATTTTTTTTAATGTTAAGCACCAGTGTTTGTAGAAGCACTGATGCTAAAATAAGAACCAAAGAACAAGGTGCTTCATCATTGACATGCAATTGCTAAGCACTCAGTGCTTAAAGTTAATAACCTTCGCAAACATCACTGATACCAATGGCCTTAGAGTTTTTTTTTCTATCTATTTGTTATTGTAATTTTATGAAAAATGTTATTTATACTGTACATCTAATCAATATATATAAAATCATTTTAATATAAAAATGTTTTTTTATAATTATAACTAAATATAAAATAATTTTAAAAATTCAAGCAAATTAATTTTTTGTTACATCAAGAAAATTAAATTTTTATGTAACCTTAAAATTATTCTTCCAATATTAGGATCTAGTTTTATAAATTTATTTAACTAACTTTCGTTTATAAAGACCCTATTTAGATTTTGGTAATTCAAAGATTTTAAAGAATGAGAAGTTAGGGTGGACAATCTGATGACAAATATCGCCAACAAGAAAAATACACCATGAGTTTTCAGACGTTTACAAGTCGGATTGGGTTAGGTCTAACATGTTTTTGGACCTGAACTGAGCAAATTGAATGAGTTAGGGTGACCCAAATGTGTGTCTTTAATTCGTTAACCGAACCAATCATTGACGGGTTTGATTGGTTTGGTACGGGTCCAACCCGATTGAGTTAAACAAATCAAATCCAATCAGATTGGTTCAGTTCGGATCATCGAATTGAACCAAACCGATGAATCACCCCTAGCTATTACGAAAATTAGATTTTGTTGATTTTGTTAAAAGTAACCTATCCGGTGTCCATACTCCATGAAATATTAGTAGTCTAAAACTCATCAAACTAATATCTAATTATAAGTACGAAGTGTAAAGTTTTTTTTTTTTTTAAAAATTACAAATTATCAAACTTCAAACAAAACAAATCTAGAAAGACACATGAAGTATCAAGCATAACAAAGACACATTCCCAACCATAAAGCTTCATAGTCCATATAATTTCCATTCTTCATTTTAATAACACAAGACACATTCACAACCACAAATCTCCATTGTCCATATAATTTTCATTCTTCATTTTAATCACATAACCCTCCTACAAAATAAAATCTAAATTTAATTACTTAAATGCTTCAATTACTTAGGATTCGTTTGACTCAACTTTTTTTAGGTTATAAATTTCTTTAAAGCTAAAGCATAAAAGAGATTTCAAAATAAAGTAAAAGTTATTTGGCAGTTTTATGTTTTAAATTAAAAGCCACTTTTATGATAAAAAATATTTTACAATATTTTTTATAAAAATATTTATTTTATTTTAAATTAACATAAAAAATATTTAATTACAAAATTATATATTATGATTAGTAAATTATTTTAAAAATTTATCAATAAAAAAGAAAAGATTATGACAAAAAATGATTATGGCAAAAAAACTTTTTAAGCTCAACATATGGTTAAAAAAAATATTATTTGAGATAAAATTGGTAAAGACTTTATTTAATAACTTATTATAGACATATGAGAATAAAGTCCTCAACTATCTAGGACTCGATTAAAATGCAAGCCATTTATCACAGGAAAATTTATATATCTTTCATCACATAATTACATGCATGAAAATCCTCGCAACATTCTAGATTTTTTGACGATGAGGATGAGGCAAAAGCGAGGTGAGAGTTTGGGACAAAAAGGTCTCCTTCTCACCTTAAATAAGTGTTATAGACTTGCAATATAGAGGAACATTTGACTAGGGAAAGTTACATGGATGAACAAAATACATAAGTTAAATTATGGAAAACAAAATTTTGAGAATCAAAGGTTGTCGACCTAACCAAAAGCTTCAAACAATTTAGAAAAAAAGCTACAGAAAGTAACTTTTTGGGAAGCTCCTTTCCTTCCTAAAAAACAAGTTGTGTTTTTTTAAGAGATTTTGAGAATTTCTGTTTCACCAAGCTTCATCTTTTAAGTGGCTTATAAGTAAAAACTATATAAGCTGGGCCAAATAGGCACTTAGTCTCAAGAGATAGTTAAAAAATTGAACTTAAATGAATGTATTGAGTAGTTAATATTACTTAATTGCAAAGACAAAATACCAATGTCACTAAAAATATCTTTTTCCTTAACAATTGTAACCCTTGACATTTCTAAGAATTAAAGATAAAAATAAAAACTTTAAATAAATAATCAAACGTATAATAAAAAGATAATAATAAAGGTTAAGGAGTAAATGTGTGAGTTCCAATTACACTCATGAGCATACTTGATTCAACTTGCACCATCAATTGACTTTTGAGTATCACTGATAATCTTCTTAGTGTGTAGCCTTAACTAGGTTTGTGTACAAATCAACGCCTCAACAATGGTGGGATGAAAAAAACTATGGTGTGGGTCAAGAACATGACCTTCAGTGTTGAACGTAGACTCAGATGATACCATAGACACTGGAATAACTAAGATGTCCCCAGCCATGTGTGAAAGAACATAATACTTAGTGGCCTTGCCTTTCCACCATTTTAAAATGTCAAATCTTTTCTGGTCAACCTCAACACCATCCTCAATGTATCTCTCTAACTCATTTTCTTAAGTTCTCATTTCTTCTTTCTCACCCTTAAATTATACTCATCATCCACTGTCAAGATCGGTACTAACATTGGAGGTGACATGAGAGGAAACATCATTAGAATCATGACCAGTAGGGGGAATAGGATACAATGCCTTGTATTGGGCAAACAGTTTCTACACAAGATCTTTTAATTTTCAATTATCTCCTTACATTTATCATGACTATAAATCTTTGGGAAACTGAATTCAAAATATTCTAATTTCAATCTTGGATAAAGAAAAACAACCACAAACAAAAGGTAATTCATTTTCCCATCAACATCCTAATTCTTGTCAAGTTTCAGTTTCATATTTTTTGTCATTCGTTGCAACCCAAAATCATCACTATCAATAAAATGACTTTACTGCAGTTTGAATCCTAACAAACTTGTGAATGAAAGTGTTAGAAATGACATGCAAAGAACTAGAGAAATAAATGACAATCCTATAAAAATCTTTAAAAACTTCATATACAAGTGTGCACGATTCCAATTATCATTATTAGGAGCACCCTGTTCACTATTAAGAGCATATTCATATAAGAAGGATCATCTTATTCAAGACGATAAAATGTATTTTTATATTTTTCAGCCACCTCCAATATTAAATAAGTGGAATTCCACCTTGGACACACTTCTTAAAACAAGCCAATCTAACTAGAGTTAATCTATACTTACAAGCAATGTTATAAAACTTGGACCGATAGCAACTCGGTCGAGGAATTAAGTTAATGGGTTACTAGTCGAACCAGTGAGTCACTGGTTGAATCAGTTAAACCGACAATAATTAAAAATTATATAAAAAGTATATGATAATTTAATATATATGTGATCTTAAATTAGAATAAAAATAGTAACTTAGTGGTTTTTTAAAATGATAACTATCTTTGTTATTAGCTACTAAATATATGTGTATACAATTTGAATAATAATAGTATCTGTTTGTTAACTTAATGGTGTTTTTTTTTAAAAAAAATAGTAAATCTTAATTTTATAATTACGGAAGGATTGATGAAGTCAATAAATATATGAAGTAATTCTTGAAATAACTAATCAAGGCTTGTGTTATAGGAATCATAATTATTTTATTTGGTAAAACCAATTCTAATAAGATATATACATTAAAAGTAGCGCATATGGAAAAAGAAGTGCTAGTGGTTGAGTGGCAAAGGCACATCCAATGATTGTTGAGTGTGCGGGTTCGAACCACCGCCCAACATTTTTGTGAATTTGCCAACTTAATCAAAAACTGGTTTGACCAGGTTGGACTGATTTGACCGAGTTATCAACGAGTTGATCGAGTTTGACCGGTTTGATTGCAGAACCGATCCATATAGCTGACCGGACCGGCCTTGGGTCCGATTTTCGGTCCAACCGATTGAACCAGCCGATCCGGTCCGGGTTTTACAACACCGTACAAGTAGGCATTATATTCTAACAATGGAACAATCTATCTCCTTTGAACCATAAGTTATAATTAATTAAGTTTAACATATGTGCATAACACCTCATATGCATATACTCACCTTTCAATAAGGTAGTACCATTCAAAACACTCATATTTCTAGTCAAATAAACTAGAGCCAAATTGTATGCCTTTATTCCAAACAATAAAGAAAAAATGAATCAAAGTATGCGTTTATCTAGTTTAACTACAAATAAATTTATAAAAAATGACTATATTATTATATGTTTATAAGTTATGTAAGAAAAAATATTGATTTCAATAAAAAAATTGTTATGCAAAATAACAAAGGTTGAATTTTATTTACTTTAAAAAATCAAGGTAAAAACCAAGTTCCCCGGTAGTTTTAGATCATATCGGTTTGACGAATGTTTGATCTGTTACAGAAATCACTTTGCGTTACAATCAACCGGCCTATTAGCTCAGTTGGTTAGAGCGTCGTGCTAATAACGCGAAGGTCGCAGGTTCGAGACCTGCATGGGCCATTTAGATGTTTTTGCCAATTTTTATTTTCATTAATAAAGCTAGTGGACGCTGGATGTTAAACAGCGTATCCACAAACTTGAAATGCAACATCTTAACTCTATTCCTTTCCAACCACCTTTAACTATATATTAAACAGCATATCCTCAAACTTCGATCATGAACATTTTTTCACAACTCTTATATCCTTCCAAACTTAATTTAACTGCATATAATATATCAAATAACATAATTAACCAACTTCAATCAAAGACATTTTTTCAGAACCCTTATTCCCTTCCAACGGGATTCCATATACACTTGAAGTAATGGGAGGCACCGCCACGGCCTGGTGCTTCATGAACCAGAACCCCATCAATGTAAATCTTCACATACGTGGCATCAATATCATGAATCACATTTAACCGAAACCATCTATCCCATATGTTCGGAACCAAGACTGGATCCCTATAATATGAAAGGGAACCAATGTAGGTTCTAAGCATAAGAGTGGTGGCACGAGGAGGGGCTGCCCCGAACACTTTGCGCATACACACGCCACAAGTACAATTCGGTACAAAGCCCTGCCCTTCAAATTGCCATACCCCAGATGAATAATCGTAGCCCTGACAAAGCAATGCACACTAAATTTGACAAGCAATTAAGACACATTAAAGTGATTAATTAATTAATTAATTAAACCATATACTATAAGCTTAATTATTTTGAATTTTGATGAACTATAAGCTTATAATTTCACACTTAAGCAAAAGAGATTGCTTACTGTAATGCGGATTTCTGTTCGGGGATTGGTTTTGCTAGTTATGGAGTGAGGTTTGTCGGTGGAGTACACCCATAGTTTGTGCACTCCATGTACAAAGCTATAGCGTGTGCTTTCAGGTAAATCATAAGGCTTTTGAATTACAAGGTTTGAGTGGTTTAATGGAAGTTCAGTGAATCCAAGGGTTAGGTCCACCGGTAAGCTTCTTTGCCCCTTGCATAAATGAATAACAAACAAGTAAGTTCACAATAGAAATTAAATGAGATAATAGACAGAAACAATGGACTTGCACATACATCCCATCTTTCGCCAAAAGGATATAAAATTAAGATTCTCTATTTGGATTTCAAGTGGGCTTATGGGCTCTTAATTGTCAAATTAGAAAGGGTATATATATATATATATATATATATATATATATATATATATATATATATATGATGAGTGGGTATAATTACTCCGCTAAATTAAGTTTTTTCCCCAAAATATCACGATTTTTTTATTTGGTCTATCAAATTTTTTTAAGTGGTCTCCCAAAAATTATAATACATTCTCATTTGGTCCCTCTGTTAGTGCGCCATTTATTATCTCTATTAAATGTTTGCGTGACAGCTTAGGTGGACAAAATAAGTGTACATGACATGCATATGTGTCATCTTATGTGTCATACATAACTTATATTACCACATTTCATGAAAAAAAAACAATTACAGAGTTCATCAATATGACTCACAAAAAGACATTGATTAACAACCTGTAGGCTTATTTTGTCATGTAGCACACATAAAATGACACATGCATGTCATGTACGCTTATTTTGTCCACCTAAGCTGTCACGCAAGCATTTAATAAAGATAATAAACGGTGCACTAACAAAGGGACCAAATGAGAATGTATTATAATTGTTGAGGGACCACTTGGGAAAAAAAATTTTGGGGGATCAAATGAAAAAATAACGATATTTTGGGGGACTAGAACCATATTTTAGCCTAATTACTCTAAGCAGCTAGCATAATTAAGAATTACATTTGTTTTTATTTCTTTAATTATAGGGGTTTTGTTTTCATTGGTATTACTTTTCTGCACTTCTTTATTTCTTTTGTTACTTTGTATTGGGTTCTCCTTCTACATCAATTAATTAATGGGAAATGCTATGGAGTGTAATTCGGGTACTTGTTAAGGAACTAAAAAGAGAAGGTTTTCATTGGAGTGTGTGACATATATTTAATCTCATAGATACAATCAAGACTGTGATTTTCAATAAAAATCTTCTCTTTTTTGTTTCTTAACCAGTGCCCTTAGGACACTCGTTAGCATGACCTTTAATTAATTCTCTTAAAAAAAATTAAGAATTACATTTTTTATTATTATTCAAAGAAGGACCTTCCATTGAATTGAGCGACGGAAGAGTTTATGTATAAAGTTGACGAAGGATATTAGGAGGAGCAGTATTTTTAACGTGTTGTGCATATTGGCATTATATACTCAGAATATACTCATTCAAAAGTTACGCTAAATTAATTAAGAGAAGGGAACTCATATATTTACAGAACATTTGTTTAATATTGTTTTCTTGAAAATATTATTTCTTTATTAACTGTTACTTTTATTTTTAAAGTGTTTGGTGAGTTTTTAAAAATAATTAAAATTATAAAAATGTCATTTTAAATTATTTTAAAATGAGTAAAATTTATACGATAAACTAGTTACAATTAATATCCTGCTTTGCAAGGATTTATACTAATTAAATCCTTATTTATATTGTCAATTCAATCAATATTTTGATATAAACCATAAGTAATTTTATTCGAGGTCAATCCAATCAATATAAAATCATTTTAATAGAAAAGTATTTATAATTATAATTAAACATCAAATAATTGTATGAAAAATCTAAGGATAATTTTCATGTAACCTTAAAATATTTTTTTTAATATTAGGATCTAATGTTATAATTTTGTCAAGCTAACCATGTCTTATAGAATAGTTTTTTTCCCCTCTTGGTCCAATGTTATAGAATCGTTTGTATTTTGAGTTTTGACTTTGCCGCCAGAACTCTTACTCATCACCTCGATCGTTGTCTCTTATCAACGTATAGGATCACAACCCTGTTGTTATGGGATCGAGAGCGTAACATGATATGCTAATTAATTAATAGAATAGAATAGAGCTAAATTTAATAGAGCTTGATGTAATTTTCCCACCGTCTTCTTACTTAAGAACACTGTCTTCTTCTCTTTGACATAGAGATTCTTTGTTAAAAATTAAAATTAATTTCTTGAGTATAATTTAGCGAATAATATTATATATACACATATTTTTCCCTGTTCTTTTATTTTTAATTTTCTTTCTTTGTTTCTTCTAGCTTCTTTTTGTCCGTTTAAGCTATCATTTATCAAAACAAAAAAATCACTTCATGACTCTAATAGATAGGTGGCAGTATTAATTAGATTTTAGATATGCAAATTACAAAATAAGATTAATTATTTTTTTTCGGTCGAAAAGATTATATATATATATATATATATATATATATATATATATATCATGGGCCTGAGCACAAGGCCGAATTATGGCTAGTCAGGCACTCGGCAAAACAAAAATCCCACTTATCAAATTCAACAACTCATAATCACTCGACCAAAAAAAAAAAAAAACTCATAATCCCCCGGCTGAATTACAACCTATAATATAGAATATTTATATAAAAGATAACATGTTCATACAATAAAAATATATAATAATTTATATAACATATTTTTTTTATCTTTTACATCCCAATTTTTTTATCGTTTTATCTCTCCTTATATAAGGTGATGTGTTTATATATAAGTATGTATAGAACTTTTATTAAATTATATTTATAAAAATATTTTTAATAAAAAAATAACCACGAATCTTTATGTCGAAAAGAAGACAACGCTAAGAGGTAAGGGAAAGGTACTTCAACAGAACCATTAAGTTACATAATTTTGTATTCAATTGAATTCTATTCTTTTAGTTAATGAACATGTTAGGTTACCCGGATGAAAAGAGCCAGTTAGGTCAGTCCAAGCAACAAAAAGAAAATGAATCGGAGAATGTGTTTGTCTTGTTTAAGTACATAAAAGTAGAATGTTATTGTGATAAAATAATATGCATTCTAAATTAGTTGTTAAAGGTATTCATAGTTTATTAATCCAATGGTGAATCATATTCAAATTGAAAATATTATATAATATTAAATAATTGATTAATAAAAATCATACGAAATTAAATCAAATTGAAAACTTTAAATTGTTGTAACTATATGTGTATGTATGATCTAAAAAGAAATTTAATTCATAATTAGATAATAATAATAATCTATATGTAAATTTTATATTTAATTAAAAGATTGTCATACAAAAACAACTAGTCATTAAATTTTTATTTGGTTAAAATACTTTTTAACTCAATTAAAAAATTTTAAAAATAAAAGTAAATAGTTTTATATTAATTTTAGATCTGTTTGACTGATTTCTCATCAATTTTTTTTTTCTAAAAGATTTAATCGGTCAACTTTTTTGTTGAATAAATTCGACACATAAATAGCTAATTGTTCTATTAGCTTTTTAGCTCTATCAGCTCAAGATTTTTCATCGCTGATCCCTTACGAATTATGATAAAGAAATATATTATTCATATAATTAATATCGGTTTTTTTAATTTGTAATATTATATATATTAATAAATCAAAATAGAAATATTTTATTGTAAAATGTAACATTTCATATTATTAATATATTGAATGTTGTGATAGTTATAATTTCCAATAAAACATGTTCACTTTTAATTTATTAACTCGTGCAACATTGCACAGATTACCGAATTAATATATACAATAATTTATATATCACATTTTTTTATCTTTCTCCATTACATCATTTAACACATTCTACACTCTCTCTTTTCTCCTCTTTTCTCTTATTATTGTATGGAACTATGGATTGTATGGTTAGATTGTATAAATATATTTCTCTTACAATAATGTTAAAAAGGGAGTTTTTTTTTTGTTTTTTTTTCATAATTGATATATATGGGAAATTTAATAAATTTCAATTAGTAATAGACTCATACATGCTAATTCAACACACTTGCTCAGTAATACACATGATCCAATTGGAAAAGGGCAGGAGCCACTCCAAGGAAGTGGAGGAATTGATTTCATAAGGGCAATTTGTTTGTACTTAAAAAGGTATTTTTTTTTTTAAATTGTTTAAAAAAATTAATTTTATTTTGGAGATTCTTGTATAATCAGAAATAAAATTTTGCTTGGCTACAATCATAAAAAAAACACTTTATTTTTCACAATAAATGCTTTCACATTGTTAACTAAATGCTTTTACACTGTTAAAAAGTTCTCTTTCTTCTATTTTAACGGCTTTTTTCAAGAAAACAACTCTGAGTTGCTTCTTAAAAATGCAGAAAACTGATTATTTTCTGATTCTGCTTCTTGAAAAAAGTTTAGACAAACATCTTAAAAATTCTTATAAGTGATTTATTTTAAAAAAAAACATAAGTGATTTTTTTAAGAAATTATTTTAAATAAAGGGGCTCTAAGTCATTGTGCTTAATTTGAGAAAATTTTATTATATGCTGGTTTGGTTTAGAGTTGTAGAATTAATTTTAGAATTTATAATAACTAAAAATAAATTATGTATAATTCACGAAACTCATTAAAATGAAAGTGATTTAAAATTAATGGTTGGAAACTTGGTTTACTATTGTTGAAACAACAATCCAAACAAAGCTTAATTGCCTTGTTTGAATTCACGCCCAAATAGTGCATACTTGAGTTTTTAAAAAATAAATATTATCTTCGGTGCTATTTATTTCTTTCATTTGAAGATTATTTTTTGTCCAACTTAAAATTTCAAAAGAGTATTAAATACTTTTTTTTTTTTACTTTTACCATTCGTAAGAGATAATAAGTGAAAAAAGTTAATGATTAAAATGGAGAGATAAGAGGCATATTAGAGAAAAGACACAATAAATTTAATATAAATTATTACATTTATTATATTTCTTAATCTATGTATTTTTTATAATGAGACAAATAAATAAGAACAAATGTAATATGAAACCATTTTTGTTAAATGTGTATTGTAACTCGTATATAAATCATTTTCAGTCATTGGTTTTAAAATTAATACTCCCTCCATCCACTCTACTTGTCATTTTAGAAAGAAAATTTTGGCCCACTTGTTATTTGATAATTTCAATGAGCATTTAATATTTTTTTTTACCAAATATATCTTTTGTAAATAATAAATGAGACAAATTTTAATAATAAATGACAAAGGATATAATAGGAAATTAGTTTACATTTTCTTTATGAAATTCAGAGAATTAATTACATTTCTTAATTGATGTTCAAAAACCTTAAAAAATAAGTAAAATGGGACGGAAGAATTATTATTTAACTGTAAATCAAACGTATACTAATTAGTTGAAATAACCAACTCCTTCTAATTCGGAGGGATTAATATGGAAATTAATTTATTAATTTCATATTTGATTTTCATGGAAATAATATGTTGGGTAAGAACAAGCAATTGAAAGCTTAAGAAAAAGAGAATCAAAGAACATGAAGAAAAGAAGGAATATGCAAGAGAAAAAAACGCTTCTCTTATTTCCAGACAATCAGCTTCAGAAGGTTCAACCACCTTCTCAAGGTTACACCAACTCTCTGAAGTTTCTTCAGTAGATACCTCAGAAGGTTCTCCTCAATCGTTCTCACTTACATTCTACTTTTCCCTATACAGCAAGATACTATATATAGGCAGTTTAGAGAACAACGACTAACAAACCTAACTGAAATAACAACCTAACAGAATAACAAACTCATTCCTAAGTCATAACTAACATAATATATAATGCATATTATAATTGAGCAAAATTAAAATTCCACATCAATTAAAAATAAAAGAAATAAAATAAATATAAAAAAATGTCGAGTCACTAAGTGCTTTAGTTCACTCCGTTTTAAAATCTTTTGGACAAATTTTCAACTTTCAAGCATAATACTAAGGCTGTGTTTGCGAGTGAAAAACCCATGGGAAAGGAAGGGAAGCCATGGGTTGATTATAATTCCTTCCCATGTTTGTGAGTCACAAAAAAGGAGGGGAAGATTTTTGGAGATATTAAAAACCCTCCAAAATCCACGTTGACTCTCATTTCTTGGTCCCCCCAAATTGGGGTGTTTTGAGGGGTAAACTAATTGAAATGTCTTTTATACCCCTGTTAATTTAACAAATTCCTTCGATGTTTTTCTTCCTTCGATTGCTCCTGAACCTCACTGTCTCGATCAAAATATTGAGGAACCCTAATTTATTTTTTCATCGCAGTGTTCAAACCCTAATCTCCTGATTTCTCTTTCAAATTCTAGTTTCTGGTTATTGGCTGAATCTCACTGAAAAGTAGTTCGTGCTCTCCCTTTCGATTTGATTCGTTCCGATTTTATTTCAATTTCATCACTGTTTCTAATCGGTGGCTCTTCTCTTGTTTGGTGCATATTTTTCTTTTCCGTTCCTCTAAAATCATTGGGTGGTTGATGCGCATCTGTTGAGCAAGCTAGTTTAGGTTCTGGATTTGGCATCTGTTGAAGCGCATCAGGTTTTTGTTTACTTTTCAAATTGATAGTTTAGCTGGTTTTCTTCGTTGTCTTGCGTTCTGAATGGATTTTCGTTCTATTTTCATTTGAGGGATCCTGATGGCAGTAGATCGTGTGATTTTCAGAGTTTGTGTTTGTGAAGGAAAATTTGATTTCTCCATTTCCACGCAACTCTGCATCTTCATTCTATCAGGTTCTTTTTACACCCTTTCTCACCATAATACTATAATTTCTATCACATGTTGTATCATAGTGTCACTATCACCATATCTCTTGATTGCGGGTGTGTGTTCACTGTCACTATAATTTCAAAACACTTATTACTTCTGCCTAAGTTTTAAAACATGCATATATAATTTATATAGTCACCAAAACTTCAGTTACGTTTCATACAGGAATTGAGATATACAACAGAACATAAGGCAAGCATGGTAATAATAAGAAATTTGTATGAGGGAAATACATGGGGTTCAAACTATCCTATTAAAACAGTTTTATTAGTAAGTTTCTGGTTGTGTGTATGTCGGTCTTTCATCTCACATGAATCAAGTCTTTCAGTTCTGTATGACAACATAAGAATTACTAGGGGTTGTAGCCCAGAGCTAAAAACTGACATTGTTAAGAGATATATAAAATCAGATGATTTAGTGGTAGTTGGAAGTAGTAGGAATAAGTGCAAGGGTATGCCTTAAATTCTGCTTGAATGCTTGATCACTATCCTGTAATTCTGCTTCTGCTTGTAAATATGGGCTATATTTCTCATTATACCTAGAACACAACCCCTCCTCATCATATCCTGTAATTCTGCTTCTGCTTCAGAAATTCTCTCGAAGCCCCTCCTTAATTATATCATGTAATTCCTTGATCATATCCTGTAATTCTGCTTCTGCATCTACCAAAAGCACCACACTAGCTATAAAATTTACCAACACAACTGTAGGTTGTGCCAAGGTCAATGCCTATGGCTTTGCCTTTCCTGGTTGCTACCATGGCAAAGGCTAATTAACCAGCAGAGTTGAGGAAATCAGCAGCTATAAAATTTAAGCTATTCTTGGACATAACCAGATTTCTTCTGACAATAACTCTTTCAATGAGGTTTAAAAATATATATATTAGAACCTGCACTCTTCGGAATAGAACTCCAAAAACAAGTTTTAGTTGCTATTCCTTTCCTAATCCAGTTGATCTTGTTATGCACAAATGAAACTTGTGGCGTATCATTTTGTATTTGTACCAATCTAAATCATGTCGTCCTCTGAAGATCACATAACAGTTTTGGTTTATCATAACCATAATCATGATACTAATTAAGCAGAAGGAAGCATGAGAGAGCACATGTAATGGTTTCTCATGTCGTCCTTTATTAGGTGCAAGCTTAGCTGCTTTGGTCTACAGGTTTCTATTTATGTCACCAATTAAGCAGAAGAAAGCATGAGAGAGCACAATTAGTTAAGCTTCTACATGTTAGTTCATGTTAGTTAATGTCTCAACTCTCAAGCATGAAACTAATCCTCCTTCATAGACCTGAGGCTTTTTCTTTTACTGCAACTCCACCAAGCTTTCTTGGTTCACTTTTGTTCAGCAGTCTGCCCTGTTGTGTTAGCAGCATCATGTTTTGTTCACTTTCTTGGTTCACTTATGTTTTGTGGATCAAATCAAATAACTGACGGTTGGCACTCAAGCAATCACGGATTGTTTGTTTATGTGGTGTGTAGTTTAATTTTCTTGCAATGAGTTTTTATTTTCCTTCTTTTTTTCCTTATATGTGTTTCGGTTTATATATATAAATAAAAATCCATTTACTCATCGAGTAAGCCTTATCATATTTACATTATGTAAGTGTTTGATAAATAATAATATTCATTTAAATTTGAAAGTGTTGGTAGATAACAAAAGATAAACCTCATTATTGATCAACCAATTATTTGCACATCTCTTTGGCATCATTCTTAGTTATTTGAATTGAATTTTACAAATTTGAAAGTGTTTACAAACAGAATAAGTAAAAGTATAGTATTTAACAACTTGTAGAATTAGGTAGTTTAATTTGTTTGAGTTAATTAATGTTCTTGACCTTATGGCAGTGAAGATCACATCACATGACCTTGTTTATCTAACCTTTTTAGAAATCTTATTGTATAGTATGTAGTAGGTACGAACAAAAATTTTAGTTTTGTAGGAATATTCTATATATTGTACGTGCAGTAGCATTTTAGTTTTGTGGTAACAATATATTCTATACATGGGTTTTATACTGTATTTATTTTTCTATTGAGTTACCATAAATACTTACCTATTTCATTTGCTTTTATTTTGCAGGTATTGAAGAAAGAATACACAATTTCTTCACAATTCAAGTGTTATTTTTTAATATGTTATAATGATAATATTTGTAGAAAAAATCTATTTCTCGTGTCTTGAATTTTTTCTCTTGCTTATTTCTGTCTAAAAGATCTTGACAATATAAGGGATGCATTTATGCTAAAATAGTCTTTTAATTCATGACGTTTATTTCTACAATTGGAGAGTAGTATCTTGTATCTGAACATTTAAATATATAAGAGTTGTTAATTTGAGTTTTTATCTATGATGTTTATCAAACAACATTTAAATAAATATATTTATTGTATGTAATTGTAAATTCAAATTTTATATTATTTTTAAATCTCATTATAAAAATTAAAGTTAAATTATTTGTAAGTTTTTATAAGTTTATTAAATTTAAAACCAGGTTAAATAAATTTATTTTTTATAAAATTAAATTATAAGTTTTTTGTAATACATATTATATTTTAATAGAAAATTTATTATTTATTTGATAAAAAATATTCAGTAAACAATATATAGAAAAAAATTAAAAAAGGCATTACAGTTTGTTATCTTTTGGTAAATAATAAAAATTTAAAAAAACATTTAAATATTCAGAAAAAAAATAAAAAGGAATTGGTAACGTTGTATTTAAAAAGTATTCAAATATTCAGAAAAAATAAAAAAAATGATAACGTCGTACCTAATGTTTGGCAAAATTTTTTTTAAAAAAATTAGCGTATCCCTTCACAATTTTCTTTTTAAGTTAAAAAAATAGGCATTATATTAGTTATTATAAAGAAAGGGTAAAATTGTCATTTTTCAAGGCTAACCTCCATTTCCCTCCTCTTTCCAAATTATAGCTCCCAAATAAAGGGTGGGTTTATCCTCCCTTGCTCCCTCCATTCCTCCCCCTTCCCTTCCCTCCTAAAACCTTCCTTTCCCCTCTCACTAAACTCACAAACAAATAAATAAATGTAATATAATGAGACAAATAAATAAGAACAAATGTAATATGAAACCATTTTTGTTAAATGTGTATTGTAACTTGTATATAAATTATTTTCAGTCATTGGTTTTAAAATTAATACTCCCTCCATCCACTCTACTTGTCATTTTAGAATGAAAATTTTGGCCCACTTGTTATTTGATAATTTCAATGAGCATTTAATACTTTTTTTTTACCAAATATATCTTTTGTAAATAATAAATGAGACAAATTTTAATAATAAATGACAAAGGATATAATAGAAAATTAGTTTACATTTTCTTTATGAAATTCAGAGAATTAATTACATTTCTTAATTGATGTTCAAAAACCTTAAAAAATAAGTAAAATGGGACGGAAGAATTATTATTTAACTGTAAATCAAACGTATACGAATTAGTTGAAATAACCAACTCCTTCTAATTCGGAGGGATTAATATGGAAATTAATTTATTAATTTCATATTTTATTTTCATGGAAATAATATGTTGGGTAAGAACAAACAATTGAAAGCTTAAGAAAAAGAGAATCAAAGAACACGAAGAAAAGAAGGAATATGCGAGAGAAAAAAACGCTTCTCTTATTTCCAGACAATCAGCTTCAGAAGGTTCAACCACCTTCTCAAGGTTACACCAACTCTATGAAGTTTCTTCAGTAGGTACCTCAGAAGGTTCTCCTCAATCGTTGTCACTTACATTCTACTTTTCCCTACATAGCAAGATACTATATATAGGCAGTTTAGAGAGCAACGACTAACAAACCTAATTGAAATAACAACCTAACAGAATAACAAACTCATTACTAAGTCATAACTATCATAATATATAATGCATATTATAATTGAGCAAAACTAAAATTCCACATCAATTAAAAATAAAAGAAATAAAATAAATATAAAAAAATGTCGAGTCACTAAGTGCTTTAGTTCACTCCGTTTTAAAATCTTTTGGACAAATTCTCAACTTTCAAGCATAATACTAAAAGAAAATTTTATCACAATCTCCCACCTGTGCAAGATTAAAAATGAGTCCACTCTAAAATTTCAACAATGGTTACAAATCACGACTTCCTAATTGATAAGGGGATTGTTATGATTTTGATTAGGTTTGAAATTGGGATTTTGAAATGAATATTTTCATTATTATTCAGCATTTTGATGTGTAAGTGGAATAACGTACTCTAAACTAGTAAGGAAATGCTCAATGAGAATCAATAGTTTTATTTCATAGAACCAAATATATTATACAAAACCACAGAAAGCACAGGGACAGGGCAGACTCAAAAACTCAATATGAACATTTATTGAGAACTCTAATTCCCTTCCACCGGGACTCCATGTAGTATGAAGGATCATTTTGTGTATAAACTCCAAATTTGAAGTAGTGGGAGCTACCACCATGGCCAGGTGCTTCATAAACCTGAACCCCATCAACATAAACCTTCACATTAGAGGCCTCCACATCATGGACCACATTTAACTGAAACCATCTATCCCATATATTTGGAACCAGGATTGGGTCCCTATAATATGTAAGCGAACCATTATAGGTTCTAACCATTAAGGTGGTCGCTTGAGGAGGGTCTGATCCGAACACTTGCATGATGGACACACCAGAAGTACCATTAGGCACAAACCCATGCCCTTCAAATTGCCATACCCCAGAGGAGTAATCATAGCCCTGAAAAACACAGAACACCAAATTAAGAAGAACAAAATATAGTACAGAATCAAAGAATAAAGTTATATTTATTTGATTTGAGCAAAAGGAGATAAAGATAATTGATTAGTTTACAGTGATTCGGATTTCTGATCTAGGCTTGGTTGTGCTATTTTGGGACAGAGGTTTATCTGTTGAATATACCCACAGCTTGTGCACTCCATCTATAAAGCTATAGCGTTCATTTACAGATAAATCGTAAGGCTTGTGATTCTGAAAATTTGAGGTGTTTAGTGGGAGTTCAGTGAAACCGAGTGTTAGATCCAATGGCATGGTGCATGTCCTCTGCATGATTAATGAAATAAAAATAGCCATGTTCAAAAGAGCAACCTGATGCAGAGTGCCCATATCTTACAATTCAACTTCAAGATAATGGAATTTGAAGTAGAGAGAAGTGGCTGGGTTGCAAAATTAGCTAGTTTGTGCAGCTTATTTATAGCACCTAATTAACACAGTTTAATTGTTTGAAAATCCTATCTCATTTATCCTTTTGCATCTGTTTGTGCCTTCTACAGAGTTTGGGTTTAGCAGTTGGCTTCTTTGTTTATTTTATTACTTCATTTTCGGACATATTGAAAGGGTATCAATCAAAACCGCTACTGCCGTCCGCATTCGGGCACCCTTTATTCACCGAGGAATCTGTTTTATGATACCATAAATTTATACAATACATAATTTAATTAGTTGTTTGTTGCACAAGTACTGTATGTTTTGTATACGCCGCTTATGTTATGTATCAAACTCTTATTATATATTAAAATGATCGATAGCTTAATAATTTTTAAAGATTTCAATACAGTTATGCTGGTCAAGCAATATTGGAGGTTGATCAAATTTGAATATTCCTTAATGTTCCAAGTTCTCAAAGCTCGCTATTTTTGACCAAACTCTTCACGATTCAGAATACATAGTGTACAATACATGATAAAATGTACCCAAAGCATCAATGGAGAACCTGCAGATTGATACCTGTTCTGGAGAATGGGGCAAAAATTTCCTCTATTTTCATCGATTTTGAAGCAACCAAGATTATGTAAATCCCTTTAAGAAGGCGCACACAAAAGGATACTCTCATATATATGGCGTGGTACTGCTAATGGCAATTCCTAAGTAAAATCAACCTATAATTTCATTATTGTAATCTTTACCAAGTAGAGTAGCAAACTTTGTCGTAAAGCTCTACTTCAAGGATGGTAATAAGTTTTGGATAGAAGGGGATCCTCCAGGGTAACTTCTCTTTTGCAAAATGTGTGTATTGACTCTTCTCACCGTTGGACGTAGTCGTACTTTACCCTTATTCTCCCTAAGCACAAATATTTTTCCTAGATAATGGTACAAGACAGACTTCTCATAAAAGATAGAATTAACTAATGAAGAGATTTTGGCAAATGCAACTAGATTACACCTGTGTGTTATGTAATGAACTGTGTGTAGAGATGTTTTGAATTTTATGTTGGTTCAACTTCCAACCCACCCTAACACTTGTTGAGTTTGAAATTTGAAGAAGAGGAAAGTAGATGTATGTGGTGGAAGCGGAGGACTTGGGTTTTAGGCGTTATTTGGGTGTAATGAGGTTTTAAAGGGGTTGTTACATTTTATGTTATTATATATAAGGCCAGAAGACATCCGTATAATAGTACTCTCTTGAACTCAAAAACTCTTTAATTGCTCATGGACGTAGGTCACATTGATTGAACCACATAAATTGTGTATCGTCTTCTTTCCCTTGATCTTTTTTCTTTTTGGCGTTTTGTCATAACAAGATGAGACTTGTGATCATTTGTTCTTTGACTGCATCTTTTCTTTTCGGATTCTTGGTGTTGTATGGTGTTTTATAAGAAGAAAGCCTTCTTTGGTTTCTGATCAGCAGTGATAGCGAATGATACACCGGAGAAGTAACCTTGTGTTTGGATGGGGAATTTTAGAATTCTCAAAATTGTAATAGAATTTGTTAAGTAAATTGTAAGTATGAGAGGAATTGTAAATAATAACCTCAAAAATTAAACATAACATAGAAATGTTAAAATTCTCTTTTAATATATGTCATTTGAAATTCCTCCCATTTATCATACAAATCCCTCTTATTTGTCATTTAAAATTCTTTCTTTTACTATTTTAACACATAAAATCTAGTAATTTCAATTGCTCCATCCAAACACAAGGTAAAGGAAAAATTTAGACAACGGTTGCATATGTTGTAGTGAGTTCAACTACCTATCACATATGGAAAGAGAGGAATAAAAGATCAGTGTACAATAGTTTACCGAGACTAACATACTTTATGAGTGAATTTTGTAAAGGGGAGGTTTTGATTGTTGATTGAGTTTATGTAGTAAATTATGGTTGTACATTTTTACTATTTTAATGTATTTGTTCTAGACCTCGGCTAGGCCGACAAAGGGTTGAGATGACCGCAAAAGAGTTCAAGAGATATTCCGACATTTCCTCACTTAGACGACATCACTGTACTCTCGGGATAATCTGACAACAAGAAAGCGCGTGGATATGAACCTCTTCGGCGTGCATGTATCACAATCCAAATCGTTATAATTGTCTAACAACCTTCCATACCGAAATGCATTATAAAGTAGCCAACTTCCAAGTATGAAACTAACTGACAAGAAATCACCAAAAACCCTTTACCGACTTGAACGTCGGAGTCCCATTGCAAGTACCTGTGGACTGTCGTCATCCTCTCTTCTCAGCCGTGTTCCGACCCGTGTCGTTGATCATCTTCATCGTACGTCTCGTACAATATTATTCTCAAGCTAATAGCTTCATTCTCCGAACAATTTTCATCGTCGAGGTCCCCTCCCCCTTTTTTCTAGAGAGTTGCTTTTATAATCTATAATGTTACAATCCTGAACTCCCAATTGGTCAACTTTTTCACTATTCCCAATTTTGTTTTTGCCACACATATGTACTACCTTCAAGTAATTATATTATTACTTTTTTTTGTTGTTTGTATTCTTTACTTTTAAAAGGTTCCTATATAGGCAGGTAGTGCTACCTATATTTATCTTCGCTAAAATTAATGATTTTATCCATACGGGTACGCGGGTATTCATGGGTATCCATTAATATTTAAAAATTCAAAATTTATAGAAAGAAAGAGAGAAAATATCATATAATATATGTGTGGATCTATTAAAAACATTATTATAAAATAATAAAGAATATATTTTATCTCATCATAAAATAATAAAAAACTTCAATATTTTAATATATTTAAAAGATAAATATTTTTAATGAATATGCGGGTAGCCGTGGGGTGGGTAGCATAATATCCGTCCACACCCTTTTAATAAATATGCGGGTATCGACCCATTGCAGGTATACCCGCGGGCATCCATGGGTTTGGATTTTTTGCCACCCCTATTCCTATATGAAATTCCCTCATGTAATTTAAGGGTAGACTTATTTAAATTTGGATATATAGTAAATCTCACACTTTATTACCATAAAAAAGTATATTTAAATTAATAATTTATGTTATTAAGTTTTTAATATTAAATTAATATTATTACTAAAAATTATACTTTATTACTTTTTATTCAATGGCACCATGATACTACATTTATTCCTATTTATCGGTCTCATTACAAGAAAACACACAGATTAAAAAATATAATAAATATACTTCTTTACATTAAATTTATTGTATTTTTTCTAATATATTCTTTTATCTCTCTATTTTAATTATTAAATATTTCAATGAATTATTTCTCTTATTAAGGGTAAAAGTGGAAAAAGGTTAATTAATACTCTATTAAACCTCTAAATGAGACAGATAAATAGAAACAAAAATATTCTCTAAATAGGACAGATAAATAAGAACAAAAATAATATTATATTAGAGTAAAAATTAAATGTTATATAACAAAATAATATTAATTTCTACTTATTTTAATTGAAGTAAGTCTAGGACCGTGCAAAAGCACAGGTGAAAAAGTAGTTTTTTTTAACAGAGTGATATATTAATATAGAAGGGAATAAGGTACAAAGAAAATGGGCCAAGCCCAAACCACAGAGATATGTGTATCTAACATACACTCAGCAAATCTAACACTAGATACGATCTCTGACTGAACTAAGCAAGAACATACAACAAGCATACTTTGAACCCTAACATTTTTTTTCCAATTACACACTACAGAAAGAGGAACCGAGAGCACTCAAGAAGGAGACGATACACAAGACCCCTCACGCGGTGGGGGCTGATGCCTAGAACATAGATGATGATCCTCTGTGAGTGCGGCCTCTAGAACCGGAGGCGGGCAAATAGCCCAACCCCTGGGGAGAGCTTGACGAAAGGCTAGATCAGCTGCTGATAAATACAAATCATACACATTAATCATCCCTCAAGTTTAACTTTTTAATACATTTTTTATGCTTAATTAACAAGTCATAAGCATATTATGGCATTTCAGGTTCATATTGGGCTTAATTACATTTTTCAGCATACATTATTTTCGTATTTCAAGCATAACTTGAGTTCTAAACATCTATAAATTATGTACTTTATATTGTAGGAAATATAACAGAAAGCTCTACAACTTTGATGAAGAACCCAAAAGCTAAATCGGATGGCTAGTGGGTCAAAATGGGCTTAGAAGACAGAATAGTCGGCATTACATGAAAACCTGACCAACACTCAATGATTGGGCCATAACTTGGGCTAGAAAATTCCTTTTGGGCTCAACTCAACGACATTTGAAAGCTAAGATCCCGGGCTTGATTTCATCCGAAGACAACTTTCTTGGATTCTGCTAGATTAAGGATGATATGCTCGGTGCAAATGGGAGACAAGTTGGTGAATGATAGCTAGAGTATGTGAGTAATTCAAAGTAATGGACAAATGCATTAGGTAATTGATCAATAAGTCCATTTGTAGACAAAAAATGCTTAGTCATGGCTGGGTGATCATGTTTAGAATGACATCTTTTCCCCGGTTTGCTAGGGAGAAGAGCACCTAAGTTGTACCAGAAATTACTAAGAGTTTCATTTACTTTTGTTCATCTTTTTGTAAAGTCTTCATGGAAGGCTAAGTTTTTATTCAATTCAATGAGTCAAGCTTATTTTCATCTTGGTTTTGAGGTTTGATCTTCATTTACATGCTCATTGAATTATATCTACCTTGCTTTTTATACTCCACTTGCTTCAATTTTATATTTTTTTTATCAAAGCTTGATTGGTTAACACGTTTTGGTTATGAAATTTGTTATTGATGTATGTTGTACTCTTGATTGGTTAATCATCATACAACGATTAAAAAGCATAGAGTAAGCAATTAAATTGAATGTGTTCATTTAATTATTTACTTCAATTGGGTTCCGATTATAAAATTGATTTGAATCTAACATAAGATTTTATGGTTATTTGATCCTCCTAATCTTAAATCAATTGAATTCTGGAAATTATTTCAGTAGTGGATCTGGGATCATTGTAGGGGTTCCACATGATTCTAAGTTGATAGATTTAATCTCTTGAATGCATGTTATTAATAACCAATGATTAACCATGAAAATAGCCTCTGAATTCCTTGGATTGATATTGTCTTGAATTGATTCAACATTTGCTTTTAACTTGATCTTTGTTTTCTTGAGTTTATTCCAATCAATCAAAACCCCAAAAAGAAAGATTAATTTGAGTGGATCTTCAGGGTTTGACCCGATTTATACCATTCTACTACAAGTAGTTTGTAGGTCAAAAAATTATAATTACAATTTTGTGCAAGTTTGACAACTGTTAGCTACCAAATGCGTTACCTGGTTTCCCCTCCAAGCTGTCTAGGTGAAAAAGTAGTTTAAAAAACATTGCAAGTGCAAGCGGGTTCCATTTGTTCAATAAAGATCCAATAGCCGGTAGAAGTAAGGATGGATCTAGAGAAATGGTTTAAAGGGGACTAAAAATGTTTAAAGGGGATTGAAAGTATATAAATTACATAAATAATATTAATTTAAACTTTATTTATCAAGTCAAATAGAAAAAATAAAAGTTAATTTATATAGACTTGATAATATCAATTAAGAAACATAAGTTAAGCATGTAATATATTTATTTTTATGAATGAAGTATCCATTATATATACTTGATGGGAGGAAACAACAGTTGCTTTTGTGGATTAATTGCTCTCCAATGGAGTATATGTCTCATATTTGGCGTAATTTATCTTATCTCTCTTATAGCATCTCTAATGATGTACTCATTAATTTTATTTTTTATAATTTTTAAGTAGGTTTCACCGTTATACATTATTATTTTTTATTTTTTTATAATAAAGCAATTCTAATCTCCAATTATGTAAATTTAAATACCTTATTAAATAAACCCCATAAATAACCTTAGATATTATATTTCATGTTTATATTTCGCACCGAGTCCAGCTAAAAATTACCTATTTTAGAGTTGTTTGTACAAACTACTTCTTATCAAGCAATCCTTCCATAAAGTGCTCTAATGGTGGTTTTATGTTTTTATGAGGCATTTAATGGAAAAAGTAGGGTAAGCATGCTTTCGGTTTATTTTGCAGCAATTGTCATGTCATTGTAAGTGACTTGATTGAACACCATTCCCTCTGTTTTTTTTTTCCTAACCAACCTGTAAAAATTTGAAAGAAAGAATAAGAAAAATCTACTTTTACTATTCATGCTTGATGTGATCCTATTCGTCTTAAATTCATGGCTTCCGCCACCCCGCCAATGATAGGTCTTTCTATGGAAAAGAATCCTCTCCAGTAACTGGAGGGTCATGTAGGAGAGAGAAAGAGAGAGTGCATGTGTGGACCCACACATACACTCTCTCTTTCTCTCTCCTACATGACCCGACCCACACATACACTCTCTCTTTCTCTCTCCTACATGACCCTCTAGTTAATGGAGAGGATCCTGAACTGTCTTTCTGCCTGGATACGAGAAAATTTGTGTCTTTCTATCTAAAAATGTACTAATGTCTTGCTCTCAAGAACAATAGGGATAGTACTCAAATCCATTCATTATCTGCATTGTTTTGTATAATTCACTTAACATCTTTTGTACCAAATAGTGGTCGGTTGCCGTCCCTGCGACCCCAGACAAACTAACCACCACCCGGTCAAGGATCAAAACGTAACATTTTTTGTGAATGTCACTTTGAGAAGTTCTATTCAATACAAATACTAATTTGCGGGATGTATAATGGCGTTTCATTTAATAAAATAGAGAAGGAAAGAAAAGGTAGCCATTATTTCATAAAAATTTATAATTGAGAAGAGGCAAGACAAAAATTAGTCTTCTGTAAATAACGGTAACATTCCTCTTTTAATTAGTAGCTAATGATTACTATTTTTAGGAATGATTGGATGATAACACTTATACCATCAAATGCTGCCAAACAGAAAAATACAAGAACATCCCCATCCCAATTAAGGTCTTAACCAATCACAAGCTATACCTGTCTGTTAGAATTAGGAAATTGATTTCTAAAGTAAACAATCCTTCTTCTAGGATCTCCATAATAATTATTAAGAGTCAAATCAAATATAAACAAGTTCTCAGCTTGTATCTTGTCTTATTCAAATTTGTTACAGAAATGAAAGCACTATCTATTTCTTAAAAACTTTGATATCTTTCCAACGAGATTCCATGTAATTGGAAGGATCATTCTGTTCGTAAACCCCAAACTTGAAGTAGTGAGTTCCTGCTCCACGGTCAGCTCCATCATACTTAAGCACCCCATCAACATAAACCTTAACATTGGAGGCACCCACATCATGAATCACGTTCACACGGAACCACCTATTGTAGATGTTCTGAGCCAGAACAGGGGACCTATAATAAGTGAGAGAACCATCATAGATCCTAAGCTGCAAGGTTGTGGCAGAGGAGCTTCCACCAAACACTTGCATAATACACACCCCAGTTGTGCCACTAGGAACATAACCATACCCTTCAAATTGCCATACACCAGATGTATAATCATACCCCTGCAAATTAAAATGAAAACTTAGGCTTATGAATTGAATTATTAAATAAGCTGCGAATAATTAATCAGGGCTTACATTGATACGAATCTCCGTTCGTGGCTTTGTATCGCTGTTAGGCATGTGAGGCTTGTCTGTGGAGTATACCCAAAATTTGTGCACTCCATTTATGAAGCTGTAACGCTGGTTTACTGGAACATCGTAAGGCTTTTGGATCATGAAGTTTGAGTTATCTAACGAGACTCGGGTGAAACCTTGTGTGGGATCGACGGCAACAGAGGTAAGGGTGGCTTCATACATGATTAATGGCAAAAGGGTCAGATGCAAAATTGGTAACAGCACCATTATTATTGCAGGTTGAAAAGACTAGCTCTTTTTCCTGAATTGTGTGAGGAAAGCTAAATGGTTCCAGGAATTTATATATATCGAAGAGTCAAATGGTTGACATTAATAGAAAATGTTAGGTGGACACTGTCTTTATCAACAGGGCAACAGAAATAAAAGAGAGATAAGAGTGACGAAAAGAGATATTGAATGTGTATAAATTGTTCGGTGTGCAGGTTAGAAGAGTTGTTGTTCAACACGTTTTGCTCCGTGACTCGATCGTTTATTCTTCTGAAAGATAGATTAGAACAACAAAAACAAAGGAAATAAGTGGAGTATAGAACAATAGAACAATACATTTTATTTTTAATTAGAAATTCGTTATATATAGGTATCTAGACCAGTGGCGTCTGACTTTCATGTATATAGGTGGCTTCACTTTTCTATTTTCTTGTATTTATTTAAGAAAAGAAGTTTATATCAATACATGCGGTTTTCTTTTTCCAAAAATCAGATTTAAATCTTATATGAATCTTTATCTGATTAATCTCACATTTTAGTTAAGTCTTTTATAGTGTTATAGAATTTAGTCTGAGTTTAGAAAAATCCTTTATTAGTACCTAATGTTACTTTTTGCAATTAAGTTTTAAACATGTTAACTGCATGGTGAGGTGTCACGTTAAATTACATCTTAGATACTACATAAGTGCATTACTTTTATGAAAATTAGGGACTGATCTGAATTAAATCACCACTTTTTTGCTATTCATGTCTTGCTCTTCATCATTGGACACTTGAGACCTCCCTTCCTATTTTTATTTTAATTAAAACTCTTTCAAATGTTTTATTATTTTAAGAAAAAAGGGTAAATTTTGGGATGTTATCTTATATATCATTAACCTTATAGTAATAGTGAATCTGTTCTTTTCCGTTTTCAACTATGAAAAAACACACGAAGTTTTCATCCGTTACAAGTATTAGAGAGCTTGTTGATCATTATTCATAGTATAAACCAACAAACAAAGTATGTTTATTTTTTACACTCTATTGGACCCTCTCCAAAAAAGATCGACACGTTCCTTTTAAAGTTCAAACCATATGTGATACATATATAACTCTGCCATGATTTTTAATCAGTTAGTTAAAGAGGCATGCCAAGGGATATTTTCTAACTAATTGATTAAAATGTTTGAAAGTAAAATGTTATATACAATAATGTTGAAGAATCAGATACATCAATTGCCATCGTATTACTTTTTTTTTAACTCGGTCATATTTGACAGGAAATATGGAGCAAAAGAATTATTAGATTCGTTAAGTTTAAAACATGATTTCGGCTTCTTTGTTTCGAAGCAAGAAACAAGATAACACAAAAACAAAAAAAAAAAAACACATGGAATCTAGTTTTTATGTGTCACTGTTTTATTTAGAATTAATCAATGACACCTTCAACAAACCTCATAGAGATCAGATCAGAAGGATACTCTCTGATAGACAAGTTATTTGGTGCCTAGAGGCCCATTATGAATGAGGTATTTCTTGCAAGATAAGGACAGTGGGTGGTTCAAGTGCCCAATAATAAGGTGGAAAGGAAGCTGGAGAGGCCTTTCTTGCAAGATAATGTGGTTCAAGTACACATGAAATAATCTATTTTGTGATATTTGGTGCTGGAGAGGCCTTCAAAGGAGCCGCCTTTAATTTTGGAAAGCCGCCTCAAATGCTTTGTTAGTTAAAGCCAATAGACTTGCCGGACACCACTCTGCAAATGATCATTGTCCCTTGTGTGATGGTCAATGAGAATAAATGATCCATACTTTTCATGGTTGTGCAAAAGCTTCAGAATTATGGAACTCTGTTCTTCATCGTGATCATGCAAACCAGTTCTATAGAACCCCTTCCATTTACACTTGGCTCCGAGATTATAGTTAAGGATGTAATTCTTCTGTTCATGGTATGAAATGGGACTGCGTGTTCGGGTTCAGGTTGGAAGCCATATGGAGGCGTAGAAACGATTGGGGTTTTGAAAGGAAAAAGGAATTTGTTTTCATTTGGTTTAACAAGATTTAATCTCAAGTCAACGATATGCTGCAAGCTCTACATGTTAGTCAAACTCGGTAGGACAAAGATAAATCGCCCAACCTAATTCCAATCCGTTGGATCCCACCTTCTATTAATTGGACCAAAGTAAATTCGGATGGTGCATTTTCTTCTTCCACTCAGCGAGCTGCGTGTGGGGGCATCATTCGAGATCATTAAGGATCATTTATGACAACGTTTTTTTGTAATATGGGTATCTGTTCAATTATGATGGCGAAGCTTTAGGGAATTATTGTTGGACTTAAGTTGTTGATAAAGTGATACAAGCCACTACTCAAGTCACTCGTCAAAGGAAGGTTTTGGTTTTGTGGTTTTAGCTAGGTGGTTCAATTTATTTTGCAATGCCAAACACATTTTTATAGGCGTGACACTTGTATTGATTGTTTCTAGAATTAGGCATGTGTATGTGGTTTGAATTGTTTTTTTTTTTGTTGATCTTTCTTTGGGCAAATTGAGTTCAATTTGAAGTTTTCAAGTTTGGAAAGCTTGGTATTAAAATTATTGAACTTAGTAATGATTTACCTCTGGTTTAATCGATTACATAAGTTGGTAATGGACCCCAAGTTGACTCAAGATGGAAAACTGCTTGAACTCATGATCAGGATCGATTTAATTGATTACCTGATATGGGTAATTGATTACCTGTAGAACTTGAGAAGAGTTCTTTATGAATATGCTCTGGTTTAATCGATTACCTAAGTCAGTAATCGATTACCACAGAGACTGCAACAATTTTGGGTTGTTTTCTTATAACTTGGTAATTAACTATCTGCGAAAGGTAACAAATTATTCCAGTTATAACTAACTCCTAACTGATATAATCAGTGAGATTTTCAAAATTAAAGAAAAGAGAATCAGATTTCTAAAAAAGGAGGATTGAATCTTTGAGAGAAAATTCCTCAAGAAAACCAGAACAAACCCATAATGTACATGTGAATTCAAGAACTCCGCACTCAAAGAAGGTTGAACAATGGAAAAACGTTTTTTATCTTAATCATGGGGTTATCTACACAATCAAGGTGTTATTGTTCTAAACCCTATCTCTTTTACAATTTTATGTATTAGGAAATCTCTTGAAAGGTGTTTTCATAGAGATTGGTTGAAATCTTGTGACGGGGTGTCATAAGTAAGGTTAATGTTCATATGGCGGGGTGTCATTGAAGAACATGCTCTTGTGGGGTGCAAGAGTTTAACATTTGTTTGTTGTTTGAAAGTCTTTCTTTAGAATTGTATGTGCATAGTGTTTGTAATCAATTCTTTAATGAAACCAGGTTTAGTGGGGTGCTGAATCTACACTTGATGTAGGTCTTTTTATGGCTGAACCAGTATAAACAATTGTGTAAAATTATCTATCCCTATACTCTATTTCAATTGATAAACTTGAATTACTGAACTGCATAATTGTCTTGAAATAAGAGTGATGAATTTAATCTCGATGCTATACAAAATTGGATTTGTAAGAATATTGAAATGTCATGCTTGAGGAATCAATCTTGTTAATTAGCTTATTCTTTCAAATGAATTGATTCGCTGCAAAAAGAAAGGTGATAAAAGAAATTCTGATTTTAGAAAAAGGACTGAATTGAAGTTGGAATCTTGAGAGGTATTCAAGATTTTAGCAAACTGTTTTGCGAAAATGGCAAGGAATCAATTGCCTTTTGCTGAAGGTGCTTCAATTAACAGACCACCTCTATTTTGTGGAGATAACTATCCATTTTGGAAAGTTAGAATGAAAATTGTTATGGATTCTGTTAGTCGAGGTATATGGCAAGTTGTGGTAACTGATTACAAAATTCCTACTCAAGCATTGGATTATTCAATATCTGAGAAACCTTTTGAATAATGGAATCAAGAAGAAATTAAGCATTCTGAAAATGATTCTAAAGTTTTAAATATCATACATTCTGCTTTGAATAGTGGTGAATTTTTCAGGATCTCTGCATGCACAACAGCCAAAGAGGCATGAGATTTGATTCAAGTGACACATGAAGGAACCCCTGAAGTCTGAAGAGCTAGAAAGAATACACTGATTCAAGAATATGAAATGTTCCGGATGGCACAAGGAGAAACCATTATGGATGTACAGAAAAGACTCACTCATATTGTTAATCATTTTAAGGGTCTTGGAAAGATTTTTTTATGAAGAGGAGCTTAATGTGAAGATCCTGAAGTCTCTAAATAGAAAGTGGCAACCAACTGTAACAGCAATTACTAAGTCAAAGAACCTAGCAGTCATGACAAGTGCAGAATTATTTGGAAAATTAAGAGAATGTGAGATAGGTATGACTAAAATGTCAGAAGAAGAGAAAAAAGATAAGAAAGTGAAATGATTGGCCTTAAAGACCAATGAGCAGTCAAGCAATGATGATAGTACTGAAAATGAAGCTTCTGGGTCAGCAAATATGAATTTGATGGTAAGGAAATTCAGAAAGCTTTTGAAGAAGAAAAATGAAAAAAGCAAGCAATTCCAATCAAGGAAACAGTAAAAGAAAGCTGAAACTTCCTCACCAAAGTTCACTTGGTTTGAATGTGGAAAAACCGATCATATGAAGGCGAATTGTCCAAGCTTAGCACGGAAGCAAGGCAATGATGAGTCAAAATCAAAATTCAGAAATAGAAAGAAAAAGGCTTACAATGCATGGGAAGACAATGCCTCCACCACATCAAGTGAGAGTGAAAGTGACCATGAAGCAAATCTTTGCCTTATGACAAAGAATGATTCCGAAAATGAGGTAAGTGATTCTGATTGTTCAATTTATACTATGACCAATTACAAGATGCTTTTATTGAGCTACATGAAGAAGCTAAGAAATTGAGTTTCTTCAATAGTGTTTACAAAAAGAAAATCAAGCGGTTTGAAGCTAGAGTAAGTGACTCACAAAAGGAAATGGATGTTTTGAAAAATGAAAATGAGAATTTGAAAAACATTTCCTCTTGTAACATAGCTTCCCCTTCCAATTGTGAAACTTGTACAGTGCTTGAATCTAAAATTACCTATCTTACTAAAGCATTGTCGAGATTCACCATGGGAAGAGCTAATCTTGATGCTCTCTTAGGTAAACAAAAATGCATGATTGATAAAGCTGGAATTGGCTATAGTTATGATAAGAAGCAAAGATCTCTTAAAAATTTCTTCAATTTTAGAAAAGCTTCTAGTACACCCTTTATCACTTTCAATTACTGTTCTCACAAAGGTCACACATCCTATAATTGCATGATTAATATGTTTGGAGTTCCTAGAGGGAATTACATATGGATTCCAAAGGGAACAAGTGTCGTTACTAATCCAAATGGACCCAACTCCATTTGGGTGCCAAAATAAGTCACTGTTTGTTTTGTAGGTGTGCCTAAAGGTGATAAGTGAAAATTAGTTGATAAATTAGAGCACTTTTTAGTTCACTTATCAAGGATGAAATGGTAATTTTGCCCCAATTTAATCCATTTTTATTAAATAGTAGATAAATTGTATTTATTAATCTTGGATTTGAATTTGATGCTATTTTGATAGAAATATTGCTGATTTTTGCAGGATATTGCAAAGATTTGATTTGAAGGGAAGATAGCATTAAATAAGGGAGATATCTGCAAGATTTGAAGTTTGATTGAAGGCAATTAATGAAGATTGGAAGATTATTTGTGAGCAATAATGAAGATTTGAAGAATATCTGAGAGCCATTAATGAAGATATCACTGCCAATTAAACAAGGATTCTGCAGACAACCTTCCCAATTAAATCCAAGATGCTCAATAAATGCAAGATCTCATCAAGAAAAGGGAAACAAGGAAAGACAATCAAGCAAAACCAGTCTCAGAGAGAGATCAAGTTAAAAAGAGAAAGATTGAAGCTGCGCAGAACGCGTTGCGCGCTTCAACCTGCGTTGTAGCGCGGGGTGAAGCCCAGAACACGTGGTTCTTGCCCTGTTGCCGTTTTTAGATAGATTTCTCCCCAATTTTCTTTGTTTTTCCTTAGCCTATAAATAGGACCCTCATTGCACCAGATCAAAGTGTGCACGATTATTGTAATTCAGTTATATTCCAGTGATAATGCACCAGTTCTAATTTTAGAGTAGGAGAGGAGGAACGCTTCACAAGGATTGAAGATGGTGACAACATCTTCGGTGGTTTGTATGGCTACCTTGTGTAGTTAACTCTCCATTAGGATTGAATGTAATCAATTCCATTCCCAAGTGTATACTGAAGTCCCCCTAATTTTAGGAAGACCCTTCATGAAAGCTGCTAAAATGATCATTGATGTTGATCGAGGAAAATATGAATTGAGCTCAAAGGATGAAACCATTGTGTTTCATATTGACAGGGGTATACCCAATTTACAACAAACTGATGCTATTTCCAAAAATTCAACAAAGCTGCCAGGCTCCGAATTTCTGAGGAAGCCTAGGATGAGGATAAAGCATCCAGAGTCAATATGGGAGTTCAAATTTAAGAGGAGAAGGAGATCAACATCTAATACTGAGGAAGATAGTGACAGTGATGGAAGAGTCAAAAAATGGCATGGAGGATGGGGGCTTAAAGGAAGAACTGGTATGGAGTCAAACATCATCCTCCACTTGAGGCCACCATAAAAGGGTTGAGTAACCAGGCGTCGAGCTAAAAGACGTTAAACAAGCGCTTCCTGGGAGGCAACCCAGTCTTTGTAAGTTTTAATTTTCATTTTGGTAATTTTTAGTTTTAGGATTTACCTGTTTAAATAGGAGATTGTTAAAATGAAGGATCTAAATTTTAAGGGAATGCATGGAACTAGTTAGGAATAGCAGAAGCATGAAAATACTGCAGATATGCGCTTCAACCTGCGCTGTAGCGCAGGTGAAGCGCGGAATTAAAATAAAATAAAGTGACTCTCTGACTTTTGCGCCTCACTCTGCGCTGTAGCATAGGGTGAAGCGCAGCGGAACGCTTCAACTTCTGAGATGGTACGCGCTCCACTCTGCGCTGTAGCGCAGGGTGTAGCGCAGGAAGCGGGATATTTATATCCCCATTTTGAACGTAGGAGTTCATTTTGAACTTCCTTTTGTTCTCTCCCTTGCCTTTTCTCTGATATTCCTAACCTTTGCTTTGCCTTTTCTCACTCATATAGCCTTCATTTTCAGTTTCTGAGCTTATACCAGGTATGTTTTTATAGTTTTCTTTCTTTTTAACCGATTGAAATTTTAATTTTTTATTTTATTTGAGCATAACCTTAGGATAGGAATCTTAGGATTCTAGGAACCTTTAGGAAAGAAATAATTGTTCATAGTGCTTTAAATTAGATTACATGTGGTTAGGATTTTTTTGTGAGTTATTCATGTTTGCTTATGTGGTAGTTCTTGAGTGCTCAATGATTTCTGCAAATTATTTTGTTGGTGCATGTATGCTTAATTAATTGCTCTGATATTTTTGCATGCCCATACATAAATGATTGTGCAATATTGCATGTTACTGATGACATGATTTTTGAGCATGAGTTTGGTTCTCACTGTGCCTGTTTAGAATTGTTTAGGACCTTCTTTAACTGATCACTTTAGCATGTCTTAATCAATTAATTGGCATTTATTTGGTAATATTTAAAATCAAAATTTTTATGCACATTTGTTTGGTTAATTGATTTCTCTAATTATTGAAATTTATGAGCCATTTATTTCATAATTATGAGAAATTAAATATTATGATGCATAAATAATTTTTGAGTTGCTTTTGCTTTGCAGATGGTTCGCACGAAGAATGTCAGTGGTGCTAGTTCCTCTAGGAGGGGCACAGGGGGTGCCAAGAGGAAGGCCCCCTAGAGGGAACCTGAGTTCGACCCTCATCGCTTCAAGGACCTCAAGTCCTTTGAAGAATACACTGACATTGCTGATTGCAAGTTCATCCTGGAGCGACCAGTCATCCTCCAGGAGGGGGAATATGATGAGTTCTCTGCTGAGATTCACAGGAGGCAATGGGACCGCCTCAGTCACCCTGACAACTATTTTGATCCAGACATCATCAGAGAATTCTATGCCAACGCCATCGGGGAACACGACGTTAACTGCAGGAGGGAGTCCTATGTTCGAGGACAAATTATCAGATTTGATTGCGATGCAATCAATGCACTTCTAGGATATCCCATAGAGGAGGACAGAGACCTCGTGGTGTGCTAATACCACGAGAGGATGAATGTTGTGGGGCTTCATCGTAATGATCCCCTTGATCTCGAGACTACTCAACTACTTTGTTTACCAGGGCGTTCCTTTGAAAGGAATGCATATCAGGAGGCTGCTAGGATCTACAGGAAAGATATGAGGAGCATAACTCAGATGTGGACAGTGCTGATACTGGCCAACATTCATCCTACCGGGCATGTTTCTGATGTAGTTATGCCCATTTCCCACCTCATCTACACTATCCTCACCGACGCCGTTATCGATGTCTCACGAGTCATCACCCAGAAGATATCAGACTTTGCATCTGCTGTGGGGCGTAGGACCCCTAACTCTAAGATCAGGCTTGGCTTCCCCTCTCTTATCACAACACTCTGCAAATCTAGGGGTGTGGATGTACACCCTAGGGTTCGCATCGCACTTCCCATGACCAGGGCATACAATGAAGCCAACTGTATCCCGGCTGAGGAGTTACAGGTTGAGGAGCAGTAACAGCAGCAGCAGGCACCACCACCACCACCACCAGCAGACATGGACGCTCCTGTCTAGGCCCAGCGTCTTGAGGCCCAACACACTCATTTGATGGCTCAGATGTCCACTATTCCCCGGGCAGCTGTTCATTTTTAGAGTAGACATTACCAGGCTCGTGCAGACCCCATGACCCCTGCACAGTTTAATGATTACTTACAGTGGCCTGGGGACAATCCTATTTTCCCAGGGGGGATGAAGCAGCTTACATGGATCAGGACCAGGATGAGGACTGATTATTTTCTTTCCTATTTGGTGCTTTTCCTTCTTTTTCTTTTTCCTTTTCATTTTATTTTCTTATTTTCTTTTGATATGTATTGTATACCACTGATACACCATCTATATTATGCAGTACTTATTTTGTTATTTTCTGATTTTCTGTTAAATTTTTAAAATTTTTAGGACTTTTTAGGACCTTAGGAAATTAGGATTTAAGGCAACTTTTTCAAAATTCTCTGTAATTAAGTAGTTTAACTAACCAGATTAGGAAAGATGATAGGGTTTTGTGATTAATTCCATAATCAGTTAGAATTAGGATACTTCTCAAGAGAACCTATCAGGATAGTTAATTAAAACCAGTAAGTGCTTTATCAAGGAATTTTAGCCAATAACCGGTGAGCTGAGAGCCCAAACACTGAAATTGAGAGTTTTCCACCGCTGTTTGTCAACTATTATTGCTTGAGTTTTTGAATTTTGTCTTGCTAGTGGAAGATATGGAAGTGACAAAGGCATGTTTTGTGATTATAATATTTTGCTCAGTGCCAAATAGCCAACATTGATTAAATGTTTCCATTTATTGATTGCCCATTTGAGCCTTTAATGTTTCTTTTAATGCACCCCAGCCATACTTAATGATTATATCCTGTCCCTTCATACTTGGGATAGAGAGCAAGGTGCAACACAACAAGATGGGACAAAAGGTTGGTGGATTGAAGGATCAAAGAATTTTCAAAGAGCAAGCACATGAATTCAAAAAGAAGAGTACTCCCTCATGAAAAAAATCTGCACAAAAAGTGTGGAAATTGAATAAGTTGGGGGGAGTACTTCTTCAAACAAAGAGGCCATCTGAAAAAGGGTGACAGTTCAAGAATAACATGGTGAATTGAGAGAAGTTCCAAAGCACAACCAAAAGATGCTCTCTATTCAAAGTGTTCTTTGCATATCTAGAAAACCATGATTTCTTGATAGCCCAACCACATTACAACCAAAGAAAAGACCTTTTGATCCATATTAACTACTTGCAGGTTCAGATGTTGGAAACGACTATCAATTCTAGTTGTTCAACGGTGGTGAAAAAGATTGAGGGAAACACTTACCCGTGAGAATGAGAGATTTCCTTGGTTTATCACTTACTGCTTTGATTGCTATTTTTGAGAAGTTTGATTGATGTCTGTGTTCTATTTTGATTGAGGATTGGTAACATCTCTTAATCCTGATTTTTTCTTATGTTTGGAAAGTGACTGCTGCTTAACAAGGAGATGATGAAGTGTTCCTTGAATTTGTTTTTCATTTTTCTGATTACAATGGGAATAATTTTTTATTGCAAAGAGGTCTCTTGCTTGAGGACAAGCAAGAAGTTAAGTTGGGGGGTATTTTGATAAGTGAAAATTAGTTGATAAATTAGAGCACTTTTTAGTTGACTTATCAAGGATAAAATGGTAATTTTTCCCCAGTTTAATCCCTTTTTATTAAATAGTAGATTAATTGTATTTATTAATCTTGGATTTGAATTTGATGCTATTTTGATAGAAATATTGCTGATTTTGGCAGGATATTGCAAAGATTTGATTTGAAGGGAAGATAACATTAAATAAGGGAGATATCTGGAAGATTTGAAGTTTGATTGAAGGCAATTAATGAAGATTGGAAGATTATTTGTGAGCAATAATGAAGATTTGAAGAATATCTGAGAGCCATTAATGAAGATATCACTACCAATTAAATAAGGATTCTGCAGACAACCTTCCCAATTAAATCCAAGATGCTCAATAAATGCAAGATCTCATCAAGAAAAGGGAAACAAAGAAAGACAATCAAACAAAACCAGTCTCGGGGAGAGATCAAGTTAAAAAGAGAAAGATTGAAGCTGTGCAGAACGCGCTGCGCGCTTCAACCTGCGTTGTAGCTCAGGGTGAAGCGCAACTCTTTGGTTTCTGCGCTGCAACCTGCGCTGTAGCGCAGGGTGAAGCGCAGAACACGTGGTTCTTGCCCTGTTTACGTTTTTAGATAGATTTCTCCCCAATTTTCTTTGTCTTTCCTTAGCCTATAAATAGGACCCTCATTCACCAGATCAAAGTGTGCACGATTATTTTAATTCAGTTCTATTCCAGTGATAATGCACCAGTTCTAATTTTAGAGTAGGAGAGGAGGAGCGCTTCACAAGGATTGAAGATGGTGACAGCATCTTCGGTGGTTTGTATGGCTACCTTGTGTAGTTAACTCTCCATTAGGATTGAATGTAATCGATTCCATTCCCAAGTGTATGTTGAACTCTATCTATTTATTTATGCAGTTCCCTAGCTATAATATTGGTAATCTTGTTCTGTGCTTAATTCCTAACTTCCGCGCTTGCGCCGGAGTTATAGGCTAGTTTGTAATTAACGTTACGACTAGGATTGAGTTTGGGGGAGCCTAGACATAGGAAACTCAACCTCTGAGTGAATGAGAATACTCGGTTAACCAGTGACCGAAACATGGGTGTTGCTAATGATTGATGGGTAGTGTGAGTATCCTAATGAAGGGCATCTAAAGGATAGGCATGGTCTAATAGATCGATAGCAAAGGATTAGTTGATTGTCAATCCAGGAAGCGAAACGTGGATGTATTCTAATGAGTGATGGGTAGTGACAGTACTCTAGCGAAGGTGCGTCGAGAGGAATAGGCCTCGTTTATCAATTAATTCTTTTACAAACGGAATAAAGAAAGCATAATAAGTCGAGGGTAAGTCTGTCGCTTGGGAGAACCCGCATGGATTACCTTTGAGTGTGAGTGGCGCCTGGTAACTCGGGGTCTTAGCAATATAGTTTGTCTACAGTGTTATAGTTCAAAGCCTATAAATATTAGGTAGTCTCGACATACATGAGGGGTGTGATGAGATGAAGTTCAATCCTAATCCAAGTAAAGTGTCTCTAACTCTTCCTTTCTAAATTCAATTGATTATTAATTTGCTATCTACATTTTTCGCACAACAATATTCTCAAAACCCGTTTTCTCCCTTGATAATTAGATCATGAGTATACTTGAATTGACCGTTCCCTGTGGATACGATACTTTTCTTTCTATTATACTACTGGATTTTTGGTTCGCTTGCCAGAAACCCATCAAAAGGCAAGGCAGTCCCTGTGGTATTTGGACAGTTGATGCTCTAGGCACATGACAGGGGACAAAAGCAAATTTGTCTCTCTACAAGCAAAAGATGGAGGCTATGTGACTTATGATGACAATAATAAAGGTCGCATTCTTGGCATTGGGAGTATCGGTAATAATTCCTCTATTATAATTGATGATGTTCTATATGTTGATGATCTAAAATATAACTTGTTGAGCATTAGTCAACTGTGTGATAAAAATTACAAGATTTCCTTCAATCATGAATGTTGTACCATATGTTATGCATCTGAAAATATAATATTTGTTGGTAGGAGAATGAATAATATCTATGTGCTTGACATTAACCATTCTTCATCAAATGTATCATGTTTGACATCTAGAGATGATTTGTCTTGGCTTTGGCATAGACGTATTGCACATATTAATCTTGAACAATTGAATAGGCTTGCATCAAAGGAACTTGTTAAAGGACTACCTAATCTTAAGTTCTCTAAAGACGAAATATGTGATTCATGTCAAAAGGGAAAGCAATCTAGAGCCTCTTTTAAATCAATAAATTATGTTTCCACCTCTAGACCTCTTGAACTTTTGCACATGGATCTCTTTGGTCCTTCTAGAACTATAAGCCTAGGTGGTAGTGTATATGCCTTGGTAATAGTTAATGATTATTCTAGATTTACTTGGACCACATTCTTATATGTTAAAAACAATGCTTTCAAAGCTTTCTTCAAAATTGCTAAAAGAATTCAAAATGAAAAAGATTTGAAAATTAAGTCTTTGAGAAGTGATCATGGAGGAGAATTTCAAAATGACGAATTTGAGAAATTTTGTGATGAAAATGGTATTGATCATAATTTTTCTGCTCCAAGAACCCCTCAACAAAATGGAGTTGTGGAGAGGAAAAATAGATCACTTATTGAACTAGCAAGGACAATGCTCAGTGAAAATAATTTACCTAAATATTTTTGGGTTGATGTCGTGAGCACCACTTGCTATGTTTTAAATAGAATCTCCATTCGTCCTTTTCTTAAAATGACTCCATATGAACTTTTCAAGGGTGAAACCAAACATCTCTCATTTAAAAGTATTTGGATGTAAGTGTTTCATACTAAACAATGGCAAAGACAACATTGGAAAGTTTGATGCTAAAGCCGATGAAGGTGTGTTTTTAGGATATTCTGCATCAAGCAAGACATATAGAGTCTTTAATAAGAAATCTTTGATAGTAGAAGAATTTATTCATGTGGTTTTTTATGAATCTAACCCCCGTAAGAAGGGAAGCTCTCTATGTGATGAAGAAGATGCAGGTACATCAAACATTCCTCTAATTCATGATGGAGTCAACATTAACAGTGAACAAGTTGAAGCTCCAAAAAAAGTACAATCATTACTGAAAGAATGGAGGAAGCCTAGGGATCTCTCCTTAGACAACATTCTTAGTGACATAGAAAAGAGAGTTACTACTAGAAATTCTCTAAATCTCTTTTGTGAACATATGACATTTGTTTCTCAAATTAAACCATCTTGTATGGATGATGCTTTAAATGATGAACATTGGATAATGGCCATGCATGATGAGTTGAATCAGTTTAAAAGAAATGATGTTTGGGAACTAGTGCCTTATAAATCAAGTATGAATGTCATAGGAACAAAATGGGTGTTTAGGAACAAACTTGATGAAACTGGAACCATAACTAGAAATAAGGCTAGATTAGTAGCTAAGGGCTATAATCAACAAGAGGGTATATACTTTGGTGAAACATATGCTCCAGTTGCTAGATTATAAGTTGTTAGGCTCCTTTCTTGCATTTTCATGTGTGAATGATTTTAAGCTATACCAAATGGGTGTGAAAAATTCCTTTTTGAATGGTTTCGTTGATGAAGAAGTGTTTGTTTCACAACCACCTTGTTTTGTTGATCATAATTTTCCTCATCATGTCTACAAACTAAAAAAATCCCTTTATGGACTTAAGCAAGCATTAGACAATGGTATGAGAGATTGAGTAAGCTTCTCTTATCTCAAAATTTTGAAAAAGGAAAGGTAGACAAAACTTTATTCATTAAGAAAACTTCCAATGATATACTTCTTGTACAAGAGTAAGTTTCTCTCACACGTGCGTAAGATAACGCTTGAGCATGGGCAACTCAAAATGTAATCTAATTTTTGCCTAGGGAATGCTCGAGCGGTGGAACACTTCCACGCTTGAGCGCCCGCAACTCAAAATGGTCAACATTTTTTTCTAGGTAACACTCAAGTGTTGGAAGGCTCCCACGTTTGAGCTCCAGAAACACAGAATCAAATGATTTTCACCGAGGAACACTTGAGCGTTGGAAGGCTCCCATGCTTGAGCACCAGAAACTCTGAATGGTCACTAAATTTTTTTCAATGGACGCTTGAGTGGTGGACAATCCCACACTTGAGCTCCAGGAACACAGAATCAAATGATTTTCACCCAAGGAATGCTTGAATGGTGGAAGGCTCCCACGCTTGAGCGTTTTATCAGTTACGTAGAAAAATGAAATTATGGAGAATGTGGCACATAACCTCCTAAAACTAGACCCTAAATTATAAGAATTAATCAACACAAAATTTTTCCAATATCTTGGTTCCCCCAAAGCAAACTCATAATCGTGCTCAAGGAAACTTCCACCCCTACACCTAAACATAGGAAGAACTTATTAAAAATTGAAAAACTACGATTAACAGTGAAATTGCAGTAACTCAAGAACACAACACCAATTCCCAAAACTAACTACACAACCTCAAATATAGAGCAAAAAGGAACATGGGTTGACTCACTTGTAAGTATTATGTTATAGTCTTAGTTAGACTTTTCACCCCTCATGAGAGGGTGAGTTGAGCTTGATGATGGTCTACTCATATCCAAATCACCTCCTAGGTAAAATTTTAGCCTTTGGCCATTGACCTTGAAACTTCTACCTTAATTTGGCTCAACAACCTCTATAGTACCATAGAGAAATACTTCTTTAACCATAAAAGGGTATGAAAACCTTGATTTTAACTTCTTAAAAAGCAGTTTTAGCCTAGAATTACACTGTGACACTTGTTGTCCTTGTTCAACTTCCTTCATAATGATATTTTTATCATGCCTCCTCTTAGTTCTCTCTTTATAAACCTTGGCATTTTCATAGGTTTGCAATCTTAACTCTTCCAATTCATCTAACAACAAAATCATTTTTCTACATGCATTTTTCAAATCAAAATTCAAGGGATTTTTTGTCATCCCCTTTTTAAACTCTTTAGGGATTAGGGAATCCATGACTTCAACTTTAAATAAACGCTCCCTTTCATTTGGATGATTCATTGCCTTAAACACAGAGAAAGTTACATTTTCATCTGTTACTTTAAGCAGGAGTTCTCCTAATGCCATGTCAATTAAAGCTCTCCTAGTGGCTAAGAATGGTCTTCCAAGTATAAGAGTAACTTTGGTGTGTTCTTCCATGTTAAGAACTATGAAATCCACCAGAAAAATGAACTTGTCAACTTTGACCAATACATCCTCTATAATGCCATATGGATGTGACAGATCTATCCGCCAAATGGAGAGTTATTGTAGTAGGCTTTACTTCACCAATTTACAACTTCTTGAAGATTGACAAAGACATCATATTAAAACTTGCTCCAAGATCACAAAGAGCTTTGCCAACCCACAAGTTTCCACTCTCACAAGGGATATTAAAGCTCCCGAGATCCTATAATTTGGGAGGAAGCTTTTGTTGAATGATAACACTACAATCCCTAGTAAGCGCAATAGTCTCATCCTCTTATGTTATTCTTCCTTTCTTTGAGAGCAAGTCTATCATAAATTTAGCATATCTCAACATTTGATCCAATGCTTCTACAAAAGGTATATTGATATGCAATATTTTCAAAACCTCCAAGAAACAAACAAAGTTCTTCTTGTGATCTTGCTTCTTCAACCTTTGAGGATAAGTTATTCGAGGTGTAAAGGGTTTATCCTTTGGCTTGTCACTTTCCAACCTTTGGAATGATTCAGGTTCATCCTTCTCTTGGGTTGGTACTTCTTTTTCAACTTGCTTCTCATCTTGGGATTTTTCTTGTTCCACTTCAACATCAACCCCAAGAAAAACTAGGATGATTTCTCCAACCTAGATTATAGGTGTTAGAGAATGCATTATTCTACTGCCCCACTATATTGACATATTCCTCTGGTTGATTTGTGTAACACCCCAGTCTTAACTTGCAGCCCAGGAATTCACTGAGCGTGTTAACTAAGCTTCATTCACCCACTAAGGTGGATTATTCCCCGAAGGGAACCTTTTGTGGATTTGAACCCATGACCCAGAGACTTGGTCATAGATTCCTATAATCCACTACCATGTAGTCCCATGTAGAAATGTTTCCTTGTGGTTGAGGTCTAAGCCAACTCTTGGCTTTATCCCTCATTGAGAAAGGGAAAAGCCTGAAGTGGATTGCTTCTTGACTAACGCCTTCAACACTTATAGTATCACATATTTTCAAAAATGTGTCCGAGTGAAGATTAGGATCCTGTGATGCTCCACCATTAAACTTCCTTGTTTAATCACTTCCAGTAATGATGACTGAATTTGGAAATTAACAGCTTGCATAGGAGGCCTCACAATGGTGCCACCAAAATCATTAGGATTAGGCCTTGAGTAGTCTCTCAAAGTTCTCCTCACAATGCCATTGTTGTCAGCTATTATTGGAATTTGGATTTCTAGAACAACTTGAACTTGCTCTATTTGAGTTGAGAGAACTTGTCTTTGTCTTCTCCTTATTGAATTACTTCTATTTCTACAAGGCGTTCTTTCAATTTCTAGGTCAAAGAGTGAAGTGTTCGAATCACCAATACCTTATATAAACAACTAAAATTAAAGTTAATAACCAAATAAATTGAGTAAAACTAACTAACTGAATATGTATAAAAAATGATAACAATTGATAAAAAAAACTAAACTACTTTATTCTATTCGATTCCTATTCGAAAATTAACTAAAAAGAAACTGAAATCAAGATCTACTAGCAGAACTAAAATTAACAAAACCTACAATCCCTGACAATGGCGCCAAAATAACAAAACCTATTATTTGGTAAGTGCACCAAATCATTCAAGTAATAAATGATGAGTATAAGTATCATTCCCATGAGGATTTTTCTTTGTTAATAATTAGCCTACTAGGATAACTTTATTTTAGCTATGGAAGATTAAATTGATATGATATGGAATGAGAAAAATAACAATTTGGGAAAGCAAAATAGAAAATAACACCAAAAGTCTACTATTGAGAAAGGCAAATAAGGATTAATTTCTCAAATCACTAAAAGATGTTAAAAGAATGATTTCACTACTATTTCCACTTGTTCCTAACCTTGAAACGTAATATAGAAGCTTTATTCTAGTTCAAAGAGCTAAGTTTAAGTTGTTACCCCCTAATCCCTTAGGTTGATAACTCTTTTCACCAAAACCTAATTTTCAATCCCTTGAATAATTTGACAAATAGCAAAAGCATTAAGAACAACATCATAACTCTTAAATAGCCCTTCCAAGCAATGATTTTATCCTTATGAAACATAACCTAAGTTGTCCTAAGCCAATGCACAAGTGGAAACCAATTTCCCAATTGAGAAATCATTTCAAGCGACATCCATGGATACGATGGAAGCATAAAACAGAATGAGACATAAGAACTGAATAAAACACCAATAGATTAAAGTATCAAGGAATTAAATCAAGTATCAAAGTAGCTACATCATCTTCTAACAAAGAAATACTTAGTTACACATCAAGGGAGAAGAGAAACAAATGGTTAAAAATGGTGAAGAGGTCTTGAACGTGAGCTTCCACCTCCAAGCTCTTTTCTCGTGTCCTAGAGTGTTTTTTTGCTCCCCAATACTCAATGAATCAAAACGTGACATTATATCCTAAAATCATTTTTTTCAAATTCTTCGCTTCCATGCTTGAGCATGACAATGCTTGAGCGCAAAGACTTGCCCACGCCAAAGTGTGGGACTTCCTACAAAGAAAACATGAAAAATAGTTTAAAATCCTAAATTAGTATTCTTATGACTAAAATTAACATGTTTAAAGATAACCTATAAAAACTAAGATTAATAAGTTAAATTAAACCTACAAGTTCCTACAAAAGATTAAAACTAATGTTTGGTAAGAATTAACATTGCTTAGTTACAATGCAAAACATAAGCACAACAAATATAAGAAGTAAAACTAAAACCGTAAAAATAAAATGGTTACTAAGAATTAGTGAATTTTCTGAAAGGAAAATTAAAAGAAAAAAGAACCTGGCGAGCTGGCCCACCCCGCTAGAATTCACTTGGTTGACGGGACAAAACGGGGAGGGCCTAAATGGGTTGGCAGGTTCAATACTCTAACCCAGCCCGCCAAAACGATGGGTTAAATATGTTAGGCCAATGTGCTAAGGCCTTTTTGCCATCCCTAGACATGGAGGTTGTTTTGGTCGTGCACGGGGTTGTGGAGGACGTTTTGATGGTAGATATATTGTATAGTGTCAGATTTGTTACAAGTTTGGACAGGATGCTAGCATGTGCCATCATCGCTTTACAGATTTTTCCTACTATTTTCCCATCCACTATCCTCTACCTTCTAGTTTTAACACTCAGTATCCTCCACCTCAAAGGCCTGTGAATATGCAGTATACTTTGGAAACAATTCTCAACAACAACAAATATCTCATCAGAGGCATCCTCCTAGCTAACCATAAGCTTATCTTACAACTCCTGATAGTTTTCTCACACGATCTTAGTATCCTAACCCTGGAGCTACTCATTATGAGACCAACGACTCATGTTCAACTTATTGGTTCAAAGGAAGTTTTAATGGGTAATGGCCAAGGTTTATCTATTATCTCTATTGGTTTAAAAACATTTTCCTCTGCTTATCACCCAAATACATCTCTTCATCTCAATAATCCTCTCTTAGTTCCATTTATAACAAAGAATCTAGTAGGTGTGAGTAAATTTGCTAACAACAATTCTATGTATTTTGCATTTCACCCAACCTTTTGTGTTGTTATATCTCAGGCCACTTCTGAGGTTTTACTTCGTGGTACATTGGACAAGGATGAACTCTAAACATTTGATAATTTTTCTACTTCATTCACCTCTTCTATCAACACTTGTACCAAGCCCTCTCCCACTACACTTTTTTATGTACATTCACCACTTGAGTCACAAAATGTAACTAGTTTATATTGTACTTTTTCATTTAAGGAAATAACCCCTACTGCTTATACTATGTGACATTGTAGACTTAATGTCCGTTTGGTTACCAGTTGCAAACAGTGCAAGATCAATTCTACATAATTGATTTCAAATCACTTCTGTTCAGCGTGCTTTGTAAAGCGTAGGTCACTCATTTTCAACCATTGAGATTCTAGAACCAATTATACTCAATTATAAACCAAACGAGCACTTAATCACCCTCATCATGAGGCATCACGTGTAGCACTGCATCAATATAACATTTCCATACCTAATAAAAATTATGCTGAATCTTATTGTATTTCTTATTGTCTAGGTAAAACTCTTAGATGGTCTTCCTCTAGCTCAACTACTATTTACACAGTCCCTTTAGAACTTGTTTTTAGCAATTTATAGGGTCCAATGCCTATTGAGTCATATTGTGGCTTTAAATACCTTCTTTCTTGTGTGGATGCCTTCTCAAGGTACACTTGGGTTTATCCTTTTAAAGCTAAGTCTGATACACTGAAATTTTTTCTCCAATTTAAGGCCATGATGGAATTACAGTTTAGTTCCAGACTAAAACTTGTTCAAACAAACTATGGGTGAATTTAGGCAACTTTCTACCCATTTTGCCAATTCGGGAATTGTACATAGACTCACTTGTCCTCACACATCGCCAAAATGGAATAGTTGATAAAAATTACAAGCATATTATAGAAATAGGAATTACCTTCGTACACAAACTTATATAATTAATTAGCTCCCAACTATAGTTCTTCAACTTTAGTCCCCCTATTTCAAATTATTCAAACAAATCCTAGATTACAAATTCTTAAAGGTCTTTGGATGTGCATGTTTTCCATTTTTTCGCCCCTACAATTCCATCAAACTTGCATATTAGTCAAAGGAGTGTGATTTCTTGGGTATTCCACTACTCATCAGGGTTACAAGTGCTTAGATGCATAAGATAAAATCTTAATCGCTAAGGATGAAATTTTTCATGAGTCAAAATTTCCCCATTCTTCTTCCTTTTCACCCAAATTTGTCTACCCCTACTGCACCTTCACCCATTCTTGTTGATCCACTTATTCTTCATGTCTCATCTAACATCTTCCTTTTGCACCTACCTCTCTCATTGTTCCCCCATCTATCTTATCCTTGTCTCCTTCTCCTTCCAATGTACCTCTTCCTACATCTACATTTGTCTCATCTACCTCTACTACATTTTACCTTTCTCAACCCACTCAACATTCACCCCTATGAAAACCCGTAGCAAAGATGATATCATTAAACCGGGATTGGAACCTCTAATTCTCCTTACACACCTTAAACTTTCTCCTGCCAAACAAGCATTAGATAAGCCACAATGATATTAAACCTTGAAAGAAGAATACGATGATTTGTTGAGAAATAAAATTCGGTCACTAGTAAAACTTCCTGCTCATAGACATCGGATATCCTCAACTGAATCTTCTTTTGATTTCCTTGTTCATCTATTGAGAGAGATTCAAGTTATCTTCTTTAGCTTTCTTGATAATATAATAACAATAAATCAAAACAGAAAAAATAATATTACTTATAGCTTGTACAGTCCATACTCTACTAGACTTACTTCTTGGGTCTGAAGAATGACTACCCAATGATGGAATAGAAGCATGAGGTGGTGTTGGCTCTAAAGAAGTTAGTGGTGGCTCCATAGGAATGGAATGTTTCTGAGATGAATCTTGGGGCATGTCTAAGTGAAAAAAATTAAAATAAGAAAATTACATGTGATATAATTTTTTAGAATAAGCAACATAGCAATCAACAATCTTTCACAATAAAAGAATTAACAAGAACATTACCATATGGTTGTTAAGTAGGAGCAAATGGATGAGATGGAGCATGTGTTGCACTACCCAGTGATGGGATTGGAATCTGAGACACTCTAGTTGGTGCACTAATTGTAGCACCACTATTTGGATGTTTGGCTTTAGAAGGGATGTCTAAGTGAAAAAAATAGAGAGTAAAAATGACATACATAAATCCTTTTAGTTATATATTGATAAGGATTTAATTTTTTATAATAAGCAACATAGCAATCAACAATCTTTCATAATAAAAGAACTAACAAGAACATTACCATGTGGTTGTTGAGTAGGATCAAATGGATGAGATGGAGTATGTGTTGTACTACCCAATGGTGGGAGACTAAAGGGGAAATGATCAATATATGTATACTTGAAATTATCTTTTCTTTCTTCCCTTAAAGATGGTTGTCATCATCAAAAAGGGGGAGATTGTAGATGCATATACTTGTAGATATATTATATGCAGGTTTTGATGATGCCAATAGAAAGAAAATAAGTATACAAGATTGACAAAAAGAATTTGGCAAAAGAAAGGGAAAGAGCAAGGAGCAAGGTCAATGCAAGATCAAGACTACAAGTGATGTTAGATAAGTATTAGTCTAGTTAGATAAAGTGTTAAAAGAATTCTAGACTTTGCAAGTAATTTAGCCTTTAAAATAAAGTTTATGCAAAAATGTTTTATGAACCAAAATTAAGTTCAAAATAAATATTTTGAACTGGTAATCGATTACCAGTTGGATTGTAAACGATTACCAACAAGCATTCAATTTCTGGAACGAAATTTTGGTTCTGGTAATCGATTACCAGATGCTGTAATCGATTACCAGTGTGCAGAAAATTCAAATTTCAAATTTCAGACACAACGTTTCATAAACCATTTAAATTTTTAAAGGTGTAATCGATTACCACTTCCTTGTAATCAATTACCAGCGTGATTTTTCTGAAAATTACGAAGAGACACAATTCCTTATCAAAGGATACAAAGCTTCAATTGTTCTATTATAAATATGTGTCTCCATTTCAAAAAAATCAAGAGATTACAATGTGAAATAACAGATTACTCATATAGAAACTTAAAAGAGTGAATTTATTACAAGAAATCAATTGTGCCAAATACTTGCAAATCTTAAGAAGTTCTTATAGATCTTTCAACTTGTATTATCTACTCTAAAGGAGAGTCCATCTGTATTCAAAGATTGAAATTATTATTGTGGGTTGAAGAGAAGGTGCCTCTCTTGTTTTGTGGGTGATTCTCAACACAAGGAAGGGTTCCAAGATGTTGGAGGATTCATCATTTGTAAAGAGTTTTACAAATAGTGGAAATCTCAAGTGGGTACTTGAGGACTGGACGTAGGCAAGTGGTTGGCCGAACCAGTATAAACTGAGTTTGCATTTTCTTATCCCTTAGCTCTTATTTAATTATTGCAATTACTTGTTCATCATCTTTAGTATACGCATTCTTCTTCATCTTAATTAAAGGATTGTAAGTACACTAAAGGCAAGATAAATCAGTAATCGAAAAGATTAGTTAAAATCGAATAACTTAATTCACCCCCCTCTTAAGTTAGTGAGGCCACTTGTCTAACATCGGGGAGGTGAGTGTTGTACCTGAGTCTAACTTAGGGAGGTGAATCTTGTACCTGAGTCTAACTCAGGGAGGTGATTATGGTACCTGAGTGTAACTCAGGGAAGTGAGTATTGATTATGAGGTGATTATAGTACCTGAGTGTAACTCAGGGAGGTGAGTAGTGGTTATGTTATTGATTATGGTACCTGAGTGTAACTCATGGAGGTGAGTATTGATTATGTTAATGATTATGGTACCTGAGGTGTACAAGCCTAGAGTGGGTGAAGTACAACTCAGGGAGGTGCATGATGGTGATGATGATATGATGATTATGATGAATATGATGGAAATGATGATATTGATGATTGTGATGAGTATGACGATATTGATGATAATGATGAGTATGATGATAATGATGATAATGATGATTTTGATGATAATGATGATTATGATGATTGTGGTGATATTGATGTTGTTGGTGTATATGATGATGATGACTATGTGAACTTTCCAAAGTCCAAAAGAGTGAATCTCCTTCACTGCAGATGTTGATCTCCGGATCCAAAGGTTGAAGACGATGGGGGAGGGGTACCTGCAAGGGACTCCGATGCTTAACGTAAGTATCAGTTTAAGCGAGTGAATAAGGGTTCTGAAGTGAACAGAATGCGTACCTTTTTTGGCTCTGAAGACATGTATTTATAGGACATTTTAGGTGGGAAAGTTAGTTACGCTTGTAACTGCTTCCGTAAATTACGGGTTCACGCGCCACAGATAGAATAAGCTCACGCGCCAAGGGTAAACCTCGGAGACGAGATAGCCTCTATCGTTAATCTCGGGAAACCACCTCGACTTATTATCTCGAGATGTCAATTCTCGACATAATTCTCAAAATGTATATAAAAGCATCTCGACAACAGTGTCAAGTGTGTCATATTTAATATTATTGTCGCGTACGGAGCATGTCGTCGGGCAACGGTGGTTTACGACGGCACCTGTTTGTCGTCAAGTCATGTCGACTTGGAGTATGATTTTACTCCAGAACAGTTGCCCCCAAAGTCGATTGATTCTCAAGGAATTATTCGACTTTTTGTTTCGAGATGATATTTTAAATTTTAACCTTTGCCGGCAAATTTCATCAGGCGTCGAGATTGCGTCGTTTGATTTTTCGTTAATTTTTTGAAATTATTATTTTATGCCAAGTGTCATGATCTTAGGTATTTGGGCCCTATGGGCCTTTCTAACTCAGAAGATCTGAACCGTTCGCTGAAATATAAAATGCGAACGGTTGGGGAATTCTTCATTTCCCGCAACTGTTCACATTTTGTGTCAAAAGTCTAGAACTTTCTCAACTCCTTCGTTCACCTTTGCTGCCCCCAAGCTACTGCTTCTGTACAGATTTTTCGCCCCTCTATTCTTGCGTTGCTGGTTCGTGCTTCCTTTGTATGAGCTTTGGAGTTGTTGAACGCCTCAAAGACTTCAGAGACTTACGAAAAAGAATTGTTCCAGGTAATCCCCTCCTCTTGTTACATTGAGTATGGTGCTTACTAAGGCTAAGTCTAGGGCCCTTAGGTTAGAAAGAAAACGGGAATGTATTATTGTGTTTGATGATTTGGAGGATCCCAATATCCCCAATCTCATACTTAAAAGGAAAAGGATACCAAAAACTTCAAGTTTTTATCATTCCCGTGAGTCAGTTATTGGTACTGCTCACATCTTAAGGAAATATGGTATACCGGGGCATTCCGCGGGATCTTCCGTGATTAACTTAGTTGATCATGGAATTGATTCATCATCTCAAGTCGATTTTAACTCAGGACTTTTGGACAGGTCCGAGATGGGAAAGCGGAAGATTTACATTTCCCCTGCTGCCAACTTCTCGGTGCCGCTGGCTTTGTCGAGTATGACATGGGTGGATACGGAGGCGATTGGGACCTCCAGTATTTATACTTCCAAGGTGTCGATGGAACTCAGATTTAGAGACGTGGAATGGGTGGAAGAGGGTAACGAGGATAGCTGGGTTCTGGTGCCCCCAAGTGCTGATGATAGAATATGTTCTCAAGGCGACTTGGAAGAAAATCTTTTTGTTCCGATGTACAAGACGCTGTTTGAGGATCTCGGATTTTGGCTACCTTTTCATTGGTTCGAGTTGGAGGTTCTTCATCATCTCGAAGTGGCTCCCTCCCAACTTCATCCAAATGCCTGGGCCTTCGTTCGGAGTTTTATGCTTCTATGTCACGGGTTGAATCTGGAGCTCAACTCGGATATATTTTTTTATTTCTTCCGCCCCCTCGTAGTTAAGGATGGTTCCACAAGATTTTCATGGCTTTCTCTCCGGGCCGGTAATGGGGGAAAGATTTTCGAAATCTTCCAAGAATCCTATCGAAATTTTAAGGACAAATTTGTTTTTTGTAAACCTATTGGAAAGGGTCGACGAAACATCCTCGGCAGGGATGGTCGTGGAATTATCCGACCATATTGGAATCAAGACCATTTCGCTAAATCGTCCTCGGAGTATACTGTCACATATAAAGAGTTGTCCACCGAGGAGCAAAGCGTGGTCGACAAAATCAAGAAATTCGTAAGAGATTTTGGGACCTTGCCGAGCAGTGAGATAATTGAGATGGACAGCGACGTAACTCGAGAGTCATTGGGTAAATGTTCTATGTTCTTCTCTTCTTTCGGGAATTATGTTTTGTTCCTGATTATTTATTTCAATTTTTGCAGAGACTATGGCAGCAGCGCAGAGAGCCAAGCTTGCAGAGAAGCTGTTGAAAAAGAAGGAGCTGGAGGCTCAGAAGAGAGAGAGTGAAGTCCCTGTCGCATCCAAGAAAAAGGAGGTCAAGGAGAGGGTCGAGGTTATCGACCCGACAAAAGTTAAGAAGGCGAGGTTGGAGAGCTCGAGTGGAGTCAACGTAAACGAGATTCCCCTTTTCCAGCCCTCAGAAGGGAAGAAGATTGATGATGTCAAGAGGACTTCGTCATGGTATTCCGAAGATGCCAACCGGGAGGAAGGGTCAAGCTATAGTAATCTGCCCCCATCCAATATGAGCAAGGAGGAGGTCCGACATTACTTAGCGATTCAGGCTCAGAGCCTGTTTAATAATAAGTCTGAGAATGAAATTGCCGAGTTCATGAACCATGCCTCGAGCTGGGTAATGCGATTCGCCATGATGTCGCAGTATTTTGCCAGTTCGGTTCGTGATTTAAACGCTCTTCTGCCCCTGAAGGAGGAGTTAGAAAGGGTGAGGGGAAAACTCGAGGCTGATGAGCTGAGAATGCAGCAGGCTGTTGGCGAGGTCAAGCTGATAAGGGCAGAGAAGGAGAAACTTTATGAAGATAACCTTTCTCTTAAGTCTCAAGTGAAGAACTTGAGTGTCGAGAAGGAAACTGCCGAGAGGAAAGTTGAGTCGACTTCCTCTGAGCTTTCCGAGGTTAAGGAAGAAAGTAAAAAGGCGCTCGAAGCTGTTAAGTCCGCCCAAGCGGAGAATGCCAAATTGAAAGAGAAGGTGAAGGAATTGGAAGCAAAGTTAGCTGAGGAGACTGCCGAGAAGATACAAACTGAAAAGCTATGGATTGATGCTTCAGCTTTGTACTTCTATGAGGCCATTAAGCAAATGAAGTTCCTTAACCCCGGGGTGGACCTGAACACTAGGGGAATATCGACTGTTTGTACCGTGAAAGACGGGAAATGGTACAATGTTCTTCCGACTGGAGATGTTGAGGCGAACCCTGGAGATGAGGTACCGAGCACTCTGAAGCTCCGAGCGGACGAGGAAGAGGAGAAGTTGATTCAAAATGAAGGTATTCCTGCTGCTGAGGTCGACGCATGAATTGTAGGCCCACGTAGCTTTTGTAACAGTTTTTAATGAAAATTTACTTGTACTCTAAGACGTATGTTAACTTATGAATGAATAGTTGTTTCTTTATTTTTGAAGTGTTAGTTGTGATAATTGATTTGCCAAGTACGTTTTCCTTACTTGATTGTTGAAATATTGTTGCTCGGGGTGTTCCCGGCGTAAAATGCGGAGTCGAGAGATTTAACCCGACATTGCTCGAGAAGCGTATTCTCGACACGAGGTGAGATTTCGAGGTCGAGGGACTTAGCCCGAAATTGCTCGAGAAGCGTATTCTCGATGCGGAGTGAAATTTCGAAGTCGAGGGACTAAGCCCGAAATTGCTCGAGAAGCGTATTCTCGACGCGACTTGCAATTCTTGTAAATTTGAAACTCCATGGTCAAAAGATTAATGAATCATTCATAGGCGATTACCATTAACTAAATATTTTTGAAGTTTGTCCACATTCCATGTTCGAGGTATTGGAATTCCGGGTAAGGTTTCTAGTTGATATGCCCCCGTGCCCGTTTTGGAGATAACTCTATATGGGCCTTCCCAATTTTCCGCTAACTTTCCCTGGGCTGCATTTTTATTGCCGACATCGGCCCTTCTCAAGACTAAATCCCCGACTTCAAACGTGCGAGGAACAACAATTTTCTGTCGACGTCTTGCTGACTGTGACTTGATGGCTACTTCTCTAATTGATGCCTTTTCTCGAACTTCGTCGATCAGATCCAGTTCTTCGCGCATCCTATCTTCATTGAAATTTTGATTATAGGCGTGAAGTCGGAAGCTCTCATCCCCGACTTCCACAGGGATCACTGCATCAATCCCGTAAGCCAACCTGAATGGGGTTTCCCCTGTTGTCGAATGTGGAGTAGTATGGTAAGCCCAGAGAACATTTGGTAGCTGGTCGGCCCAGAGTCCTTTTACAGATTTAAGTCGTTTTTTCAATCCTTTGAGAATTACTTTATTGGCAGATTCTGCTTGCCCGTTCGTTTGAGGATGTTCCACCGACGAGAATCTGTGAGTTATGTGAAAGTCCGACATTAGCTTTCAGAATCCTTTGTCAGTAAATTGAGTGCCATTATTCGATACGACTGTGTTTGGGATCCCGAACCTACAAAAGATGAACCGATATACAAATTTAGATAGATTCTTGGCGGTGATCTTTACTAACGGTTGTGCCTCAATCCATTTAGTGAAATAGTCGACAGCTACGACGAGATATTTGAGTTGTCCAGGGGCTGTTGGGAAATGACCTAGTATGTCGATTCCCCACCATGAGAATGGCCAAGGAGAAGAGATAGACCACAATGCTTCAGCAGGTGCTCGATGAACATTGGCGTGCCTTTGGCAAGAAGGGCATTTTCTAACATACTGTAAGCAATCGGCTTCCATAGTCGGCCAGTAGTATCCGACTCTCAATATTTTTCGTGACAGTGAATGCCCGTCGGGATGATGACCACAGATCCCTTCATGAACTTCTACCATGACATAGTCGACTAAGTTTCCTAAGATGCATTTCAAGAGTGGTTGGGCCAAACCCCTCCTATAGAGAACTCCGTCAACCATACAGTATCTGGCGGCTTGTCTGAGAGTTCGTTTTGAATTTTCGGGATTATCTGATAAAGTTCCATGTAGTAAGTATTTCTGAATTGCCGTGTACCAGCATTCTCCTTCTTCAATTGTCATAATAACAGTCGGGGTTGAAATAACTTCTTGGACCACAGACTTGTTGTTTCCAGATGACCTTGTGCTAGCGAGCTTGGAGAGTATGTCGGCTCTTGCATTTCTTTCCATCGGTATATGATTAACTTCGACTTCGAGAAAGCTGTTGCATAATTTTTTGACGACTTCTAAGTATTTTTCGAGCAGAGGATCTTTAACTTGGTAATTGCCATTGATCTGTGATACCACCAACTGTGAGTCACTATTAACTCGTACTCGCCTTGCTCCCATTTCTGTAGCCATCCTTAATCCGGCTATCATAGCTTCGTATTTGGCTTGATTATTTGATGTCGGGAACGATAGACTTAGAGAATGCTCCAAGATCACCCCTTCAGAATTTTCCAAGAGAATGCCAGTTCCACTTCCTTTTTGATTAGAGGACCCGTCGACGTGGATGTCCCACCAACCATCATAAAAAATGGGTTGCGTCGGGGTTAATTCTGCTACAAAGTCAGATAAAGCTTAGGCCTTGATTGCTTGTCGAGGTTCATACATATGCCAAATTCGGATAATTCAACCGCCCAGGATACCATCCTCCCCGCTAAATCTGGTCTATGAAGAATTTGTCTAATCAGTTGATTCGTCCTTACTACAATTTGATGAGCTTGAAAATAATGACGGAGTCTTCGAGATGTTACGATCACTGTTAAAGCAACTTTTTCGACTTTCGGATACCTCAACTCTGGTCCCTATAGAGCTTTGCTGACAAAGAATACCGGTAGCTGTAGTCCTTCAGTTTCTCGGATTAGCACTGCTGCAATTGCCTCGTCTGCAACCGACATATACAAGTATAGAATTTCTCCTACTGATGGTTTTGACAAAACTGGTGGCGATGTTAATATCGACTTTATACGCTGGAACGCTTCCTTGCATTCATCATCCCAAGCGAATGACTTTCCTTTCTTTAGAAGTCGGAAGAAAGGGAGTGCTCGAGATGCTGATCTCGAAATAAATCTTGTTAAGGCTGCGATCATCCCGGTCAGCTGTTGGACTTCCTTCACCGAGGTTGGACTTTTCATCTCAATAACTGCCCGACATTTGTCCGGGTTGGCTTCTACCCCCGCGCTCTGTCAGCATGAATCCCAGAAATTTCCCGGCCCGAACCCCGAAAGTGCACTTTTTGGGATTGAGCCTCATGTTATATCGACGAAGTTGGTCGAAAACTTCTCCGAGATCACGCACATTATTCTCGTCGGTTAGGCTTTTTGCTATCATGTCGTCGATATAAACTTCAACCATTCGTCCGATTTGTTCTCGGAACACCATGTTCATCATCCGTTGGTATGTTGCCCCAGCATTCTTTAATCCGAAAGGCATCATCTTGTAGCAATAATTGGCTCCTTCTGTCATGAACGTCGTTTTTTCTTGGTCGGGTGGGTACATTGGTATTTGATTATACCCGGAATACGCATCCATAAAAGATAAAAGCCAGAATCCAGAAGATTTGTCGACCAGCTGGTCGATATTAGGAAAGGGATAAGAATCTTTGGGACATGCTTTATTCAAGCTGGTATAATCTACACACATTCGCCATTTTCCATTCGATACTTGACTTCTTTGATGAAACCAGCATTAAGTAGCTCCATCACTTGTTGCTTTACAGCCTCGGCCCTTTTCTGTCGACATGTTTCTCCTGCGTTGCTCAACCGGCTTGACTTTTGGATCAATGGAGAGTCGATGACATATGACATTGGGGTCTAAGCCCGACATATCAGCGGCGGTCCAAGCAAACAAGTCTGCATTTCGGCGAATGAGTGTGCACAGTTCTTCTTCCACTTCTTCAGATAGCCCACATCCAATCTGCACAGTTTGTTCCGGTACGGACCCAATCTGTAGAGTTTTAAATTCTCCGTCAGGAATGGGTCGAGTTCCTTTAAAATCAGCACGGACATCCAGGTCGGTTAGCATTACTCCCGCGGATGATGGATGTTCTTCAATATTTTCAGTTGTGAGAAGTTTTTTCGGGTTTCTTAATTTTCAAGGATTCCTTATAGCAGGAACGCGCCATGACTTGATCTCCCCGGATGCTGATCACCTTCCCGTCGTCACTCCAGAACTTCATCATCAAATGATTGGTTGAAATTATGGCTCTGATAGTGTTGAGAGTTGGTCTCCCAAGAATGGCATTGTAGGTTGACGGGCAGTCGACTACGAGAAAGCGCACCCTGGTGATTTTGGTTAGAGGTAGCTGTCCGAGAGTTACAAGGAGTTCGATGTAACCGTTCGGCTGAACCTTATCCCCCGTGAATCCAATCAGATCAACACCCTTATAAGGTACGAGGTCCGTGTTTGGAATATGAAGAAGATGAAATGTCTTTAAGAATAACACATCAGCTGAACTCCCTTGATCAATAAATACTCTCCTGACTTCATGGTTTGCCATCATGACCTTGATAAGCATGGGATCATCATGACCTGGAATAACTGGACTGTAATCGTCATCTAAGAAGGTTAAGGGGGGTAATTTCCGGCAGGGGGCCCCGCGAACAGGATGTGAAGAAGTGGAAGCTGATAATATTTCTTTCAGATGCCTTTTCTTGGAATTGCTAGATTCTCCTCCTCCAGCAAATCCTCCTGCTATCACATAGATTACTGGATGTTTAGATGAGGGCTCATCTCTGGACGGGGTGTGATGCCGAGATGTACTCCTATGTTCTTGCTGAGAGCTGCGGGCTAGGGACCTATCACGGGATGGCCTTCTTGAACTTGACCTCGTAGGTCGAGGTGATCTGGTTCGTGACCTGCTTGGTTCGTGTCGATCAGAACCATGTCGCCTTTCATCTGCTCTATCATCACGTCGACTTTGTGAATCGTCACGTCTGGAATGAGATTCGTGATCTTTTTGAATCTGCTGAGCTTCCCCTGCTGGATGAGTTCTTCTATGGAGTCCTTCAAATTAAGGCATTGATCTGTATCATGACCATGTGATCTATGGAACCTACAATATTTCGTCTTGTCAGTATTTGGTCCTACCTTCTGTGCCCCGGTCTTCTCATCCCGGCTTCATACATCTCGACATGGAGAATCTCATTCATGATCTTACTTCTCGAATGGTTTAACGAGGTATAAGAGGTATAACGGCCTAGAGGTTCTTTGTCACCCTTATTTTCTTTGTTCTTGTTTTTCTGTCCTTGCTCCTTTGTGTCTGGTTAGAAGAAACAACATCTTTCAACTTCAAGGCCATTTCTTCATCTTCCAGACTAATGTATCATTCAGCTTGACTTAGAAATTCCTCCAAGCTATTCGGCTTCTTTTGGATAAGGTCGATCCAAAAGGCGAATTTGGAATGAGTCCATCCTTTACCAGCATAAGCTGCACCCCAGGCTGAAGGCCTTGGACCAGCAAAGCTTCCTTCGTAAATCTACTGATATAGTCATGCAGAGATTCAGAAGGTCCTTGTCGAATTTGTTTCAACGATGCTTCCGTCTTTGGTTGAACCTTACTGGTAGTAAAGCTGGTGATAAACTTGACTCGCAAGTCGGCCCAAGTATTAATAGATCTCGGCGGAAGAGTCTGAAACACCTCAATGCAGTTTTCTTCAACGATAACGGAAATACTCGACACATGATTGGTCCAGATGCACTCCTAACCGACATTGACGACTCGTAGACATCCAAATGCTCCAACGATCTCCAGTGCCGTCATACAACTCCGGTACCAGAACTTTCTCGAATCTCTTATCAATAGGAAAGAGCATAATCCTTTCGGAAAAAGGGAGCACAACTTGAATTACTTCTTCATCTTGCACCTCTCTTGATTCGTCATTCACTAAGTTGGTTCTAAGTGCCGGAGGAGAATTGGAATGCACTGATTGAACCGATACCTTAGGTGAAGGTTGAGTCGATGTTGGAGTTGGAATTCTGTCACGTCTTGATATATGTTCAACTCTCTGTGATGAATGACGCTGTGCCATTTCTTTGTCTCTCCGTTGTGAGGTCATGGGCAACACGGTGGTTGAGGTTTTCTACTGCTCTGTTGTGCTCCAGCTGGTTGAGACGTTGAGCATATTGCTGAAGCATTTCCCCTTGGCGACGAATGAAATCTAACAATTCTCCGTGTTGTGGTTGACTCGGTGGTAATTCACGGTTCACTTGAGGTGGTGAAGGAGGACTCCTCATGCGAGGGGAAATCGTCCTCGGAATTGGAATCGGCACACCAGCTAGCGACGACACCATTCCGGCCATCGATGAAACCATTGCAGGAGCTATGGTCGAAGTGACATGAGGAGCAGTTCCTCTTGCAGCGGTTTGAGACTGTCCGCTTCTAGTAGTCACCATTGTTTCGGGAGCTTAGATCGAGGATTAAATCGGAAGGTCAGGTTGATTAGATGAAACTGAGAATCAAAGTCGATCCCCACAGACGGCGCCAATGAACTTTCCAAAGTCCAAAAGAGTGAATCTCCTTCACTGCAGATGTTGATCTCCGGATCCAAAGGTTGAAGACGACGGGGGAGAGGTACCTGCAAGGGACTCTGATGCTTAATGTAAGTATCAGTTAAGCGAGTGAATAAGGGTTCTGAAGTGAACAGAATGCGTACCTTTTTTGGCTCTGAAGACATGTATTTATAGGACATTTTAGGCGGGAAAGTTAGTTACGCTTGTAACTGCTTCCGTAAATTACAGGTTCATGCGCCACAGATAGAAAAAGCTCACGCGCCAAGGGTAAACCTCGGAGATGAGATAGCCTCTATCGTTAATCTCGAGAAACCACCTCGACTTATTATCTCGAGATGTCGATTCTCGACATAATTCTCAAAATGTATATAAAAGCATCTCGACAACAGTGTCAAGTGTGCCATATTTAATATTATTGTCGCATACGGAGCATGTCGTCGCGCAGCGGTGGTTACGACGGCACATGTTTGTCGTCAAGTCATGTCGACTTGGAGTATGACTTTACTCCAGAACACTATGTTTTACATTTGTTAATAGAATGAGTTATATGATGATGTTGTTTACATGAGGGTGAGGATAGGGTAGTCTCCTATGTGTATGTATGAGTAGTATTCTTTTCCTCACCGTTCTTCTACCTGTGGTTATTATTTACAGGTGATGACGATGGCACCTCAGGTGCCGAGTATTGAGTTGATGGGTGTCGTTCTGATACATGTGACATCAGGGCATATTATTGAGGGTTCTTTTCTTTATGTTTCTAGTTTGGAAGGATTTTGTAAAATACTTTTAAATGCCTTACATGGCGATTAGGATGTTTTAATTATTGATAATTTGGAGATTCCGTTGCTTGTGTATTTTGAAAACCTGAGTTCTACTTTTATTTTAATTAAGTTGTTTTACAATGAATGAGGTTTTAAATGAAGAGATATGTGAACCTTTTTACCCGTTGAGGGATACTGTTTTTGAAAAATATTTCGACTTATTAATTGTATAAGAGCTGGGATAGAAAGGTGTCACACTTTTGGGTTGGCTACCTGTATCAAGGATCTGATCAATTCATTTGCTAACATAACTTGGTTTCACACTTATCGTGAAGCAAATGTTGTAGCTGATAGCATGGTGAAGTTGGGTTTTCATCCAGTTATGAAGTTATAATTTTTTATAATTTACCTTTGTTTGTGGTCATTATGTATATTTTGGATAGTTTTGGTGTCTCTCTTGGGAGAGGTATGTAATTATGGACTTTTAGACACCTCAAGTCATTAAAAAAAGATAGAGTTAATTATCATGAAGCGAACTTGAATTTTTTAAATGATGTAAAAATATATAATTACATGACACTATAAAATTATGTTAAATTGACAATATATTAAAATTAAATTTAAAATACCAATTTTTTTTAAAAAAGGATTTTTTGTTGAAAGAAAAAGTTTTTAATATGTTACATTAGCATGGAATAAAATATTATTTAAAAACACAATTGTAAACTGTATTTCACTTGCTTTAACAATGATTCAAAACATGAAAAAATTGTGTACAATGAGTAAATAATAATAAATATATTTTAAATTATTTAATAAATTAGAATTATGGTATTTTTTAAATTAAGTTAATAATAAACTCATCTTCATTTATTTACTTTAAAAAAATTTCCAATCATATTTCTTACACAAATAATCCTTGTAGACTTCACAAAACATTAAGGTAAGCTATAAAAAGTATATTGTTACAGAAAATATAGAAAGTATAAAGATAATATAGGAAGAAAAAGAGAAAACGAAACTTTTTTTTTTACTTTGATCGAGAATCCCCCATAAGCAAAGTTATGGTAAAATATTTCCAAGAGAAGTGACTTTAGGATTCAAACTGCTGATTTATAGGTGAAGTTCGCCTGGTGTCATAGTCCACTTCCATTATGATATTTCTACAAATTATTTTTTCTAAAAAAAATCATCTTTGTAGATAAAATATTTCTACAAATTAAAAACATGTTTCATAAATAATTTTAAAATACAATTAGTTCTTAAAAGTTATATATATATTAAAAAAATATATTTTAATTTTTTTAATTTTCAAATAAATTAAATCAAATATATCTATATGGTTTTATGAAATTTTAAATTAAAAAATGGTTGAGAATCTAGTTTTTTTTTTTTTTTGTTTTTAAAGAAAAGATGATCAATATCTAGTTTTAAAATTGAACTAGGGGGATTAGGGCTTAGAACAAAGGTGGACATGTCGAAATGGACCACAGGCCCATGTACATAAAAAATGGCAGAGTACAGACTGTCTTTATTTTTTGGTTGACCTGAAAAAGACTGTTTTAATTTGTTTCAAATATTAATGTGTGTTTATTTATAGCTTAAGCCTTAACGTTGAGCGTAGCTGGACATGGATAGGAGGGAAGCAAATCCTACCTGGCTCTGCCTCAATGGCCAAATTTTTGACGTAGCAATTCCAATATAAAAAATACACTACACACATCTTAATATTCTTGCAGTTATTATATGCACACTCTAAGTTAGAGGCCACGCCGAATTTCTTTTTTCTTCATCCTGAAATTAATTTAAGGAAAAAAAAGAAGAAAACAAAAAGTATTAGAAAAATAAGCGAAAATCTGATCTCTAAAGTCGTCTAATCTAATAAAGTAAATATGCTTCTGTTTTTGTCCGTTCATCTCCCTTAGCCCACAGGCCATAGCAAAACAAATATTAAAAAAAAAAAGAAAAACAGCTTCGCACCAAACCATACGCACCAAGTAGGGAGGTGGTGGTATTGGTCACCACCAACTCCATCCTTTGCCCTTACCATACCACTGTACAATACAATACAATACATACCACCCTTCAAATCATCAAAACTTAAATCTAATCTAATTTTTTATAAAAACAAATCGAAGGGTTTCCTTCTCGAATATACTTCCTCCGCCTCATCTTTACTATCTCCTTCTCCATTATCCACAACTTGAAACAAAACAAAGCAAGCAAGCCTGCATCAATTACAATTCCATAAATTTTACCTACCTACAACCATACATCAGATCTGTGCCGTTTTTTATTGCAATTACTATCTCGTCGTTTCGATCTACCGATTGCCGTTTCCGTGGCTCGCGACGCAGCACCTCCTCGTTTCCGTTTAGATCCCGTGATGTAACATTAGAACCTAACCTATTGCTTCGAAGCCTTTCCAAACGGAACAAGGAATCTTCCGAGATTCTTTTTGTGCGTTTGTTAGCGTTTTCTTCGGTTCAGAGAAAAAAGGAAAAAGAGGAAAAAAAAAAAAAGAAAACTCTTCGCTCAGTATAATACAGTATCGGATTGATCGGTTGTTGAAACTTGAAACGCGTTTGGTCCACGCACGCGCTTCGGATATGGATTTGGACGATTTCCGATCCATATTGGATACGGCTGGCGTCGACGTGTGGGATGTTCATCGACATCCGCAATCGCCGTCGCTTCCTCGGATTACGCCGGCGAGTTGAAGCGCCGCAGAGACGGAATCGTCGAGCGACTCTACGCTGCGACGACGGCTCCCCCGCGGTGCCGGAATTGCGATGACAAAGACCTTCTCAGGCCCAATGGCACCAAATCAAGAAGCAGAGCAACCCTAGCCCCAGCCCCGAACGACAACGACAACGACAACGACAACAACGCCGCGGTGCCTCTTCTCCTGCAACGCCACAGTCTCTCGGAAACGACGACGACAACGACGAAGAGATAGATCCTTACGGTGGCTTATTCGATGATGAGCAGAAGAAGATTCTAGAGATTAAAGAGCAACTCGAAGAACCTGACCAGGTATTGTTCAATGAGTGTTTAGTTTTTAATTTAATTAGATTAGAAGATTAATTAGGAACTGCTTCGCTTACGAATATGATGACTTATTTCTCTGTTCTGTTTCACTTTTTCAGTCTGAAGATTCTTGGTGGAGTTGCTGCAAAATCTCGCCGACATGGATATTACATTCCAAGCGCTAAAGGTAAATTTCGGTTTGGGACTGTTATTTTTCTTGTCCATGTGATCGTTTTACTTTACGGTTTTCAATTCCTGTAGGAAACTGACATCGGGAGGCACGTGGAATCGGTTGCGGAAGCATCCCTCCAATGATGTTCGGCGATTGGTTAAGCTACTTGTCAGGTTTCGGAAGTGACATAATATTTCTTTGCTGAAATGAATGTTGTCTTATTCGGGGTAAGGTTATTGCTTCTGTGTAGTTGGTGAACGCGGCATTTGTTATTTGGCAGGAAGTGGAAGGAAATTGTTGATGAGTGGGTGAAGTTGAATCCACAGGGAGGAACAAACACTCTCATGGGTAAATTAAATCTTAGTTCTTAATGTTAGGGAAATTTCGTGTGAGTTCAGTTAAATTAAATTAGAAGTGAAAGGGTTGGAATCTTTGCATGTGAAATTATTAATGGTAGTTAATTGAAATGTTGGCATGGCATTGGCAGCTGATGGAGACTCTCCTCTCCAGAAAACCACCCAAAATGGGCATCATCATCAGGTCAAAGAAATCTTCTTATTATAGTGCTTTTCCCTTGGAAAGTTGAGGGAGGAGGGCTTTGTTTGGCTTTGCTAATATTCTATTCCTTTTGCAGATTCCTGATTTTGCTTACTCTCCAAATCCACACAGTGAGTATAGCACCTGATTCAAATCTTCTTTTTGATGTCTTTTGTTTGCGTTTTGTTGATATGCTTTCTGCTGACACAGATGGGAGCTCTGGGTCTGACCGCAACAACTCAGAAGCAGAACCCAAAAAACCAAAAGTATTCCTCGCTATGAAGCACCGCCAAAACCAACGCCATCATCATCAGTTACTACCCCTGCTTCTGCTTCTCAAAACGTACGAATAACCAACCACTCTGGAGTATATGACCCTTGAATGTGGTTGCTAAAACCACTGGATGAAAATATAATGCCTCAAATTAAAAAAACCAAAATATGCAATGAATGTGGAGCTTGAGTTGAAACTTGAAAGTGTCCTTGGGACGTTCTTGTCAATGTCCCCAAAGTGTTAAATGGTCCTGACTTAGTTATGAATGATTGATTGCAGAGACAGAGAGAACAACAGAGAGAGAGCAATTTTGATGCGGAGAGGCTTGCTTCGGCAAGAAGAAGGCTTCAAGAGAACTACAAAGAAGCTGAAAATGGTGGAATTTTTGTTTTCCATAATTTTCATTTTCATGCTAGTTCTCCTCTCTATCTATATATAAAACTGACAGGTACTTTCGTGTGTGTTTGTGCGGTGTCTAGCCAAAAGGCAAAGAACAATTCAGGTGATGGACATCCATGAGTTACCAAAGTCAAAATCCAAGAATGCCTTCTTTGGGAAGAACAAAGGCGGCGGTGGTTCTCAGGGAAGGCACTGGTGATTTACATGTTCCATTGTTGGTGACATTTTACGTGTAAAAAGGCTTGTGGGGGAGTGCCGGATCAAGTCCTAAACCCGGTTCTTCCCTGTGGATTTTCCTCCATCATAAACCTATTTTTTTCTTGTGGTTTTTATTTACTTAAATTAATAATAACCGAAGAAAAGAGAAAAAAAAAACTCCGCAATATTTTTCCTTTGTGAAAGGGGACTATTACCAAACCGGTTTTTGTCTGTTTGTTGAGGAGCACGTGATTTCAGGAATCAGGATAGAGATGTAACGAGAGTCAGAGATTACGGGCGAAAAAGATTTTTCCTTAAAAGATATAAAAACAATTTCTTTATGGGTGAAGTTTGAATTTAAGTACATTGGGTTTAATGGATGATGCCTTCCTCTATTAACGGCAATTAGCCTCTTTTTTCTTAAATAAAATTTGATTAAAGTCAATAAATGATTTGTAATTATACCAAAAAAAGTCAAGAAATGATCATACCTTAGCCATTTATTCGGGGCCGGGTTATGTGAGTGGGAGTTTAGTACTTTAGTTTCTGTTGCAATTAGTACTGGGTTATTGGGGTCTTTTAGTGGGAAGTGGACACATGCAAACGAACCTGCCTTTCCTTTTACATCATAAGTGTGATTTTATACTTCGGTGAAGTATGGTCGTTTTTGACCAAAAAAAAAGTATGGTCGTTTATTAATTTTGTTTTTACTAAGAATTTTAAAAATTGAGATTAAGCTAAAATGCTAGGCTTTAAGAAAATTAAGGAAATGAAGGGTGAATTTATTATTTTAAAATTGCTCAATTCATTCAGTGGTTGAATATTTCATTTTAGGTTAGATTTCTTTTCAATAATTTGAATGGGTCAATTTATTGAGTTGAAGAATAGAGTTAGAATAAACATTTTTAATCTGCATGGTATATAAGTGATGATCCTCAGCAACTGATCGATAACACTGAATTATATTTTATGTGAATAAACTTTTGTAATGAAGCAAATATTTTATTTTGGATTTTGTCCTTTAATGTTAATTCATGTGATTTTTCACTTCATTTTTAAAAAATATAAATAAATTAGGAAGTTTTTTTTTGTGTAGTTCTTTTTAGGGTTAAATATGTTTTTAGTCCCTAAACTTTCACCCGAATTTGGTTTTGGTTCCTAATCTTTTTTTCGTTGTTTTTGGTCCCTAAAGTTTTCAAATCATTGAAATTAGTCCCTGCCGTCAACTTTGTTAAATATAGGGGTGACGATAGAGACTAATTTCAATGATTTGAAAACTTTAGGGACCAAAACCAAATCCGGGTGAAAGTTTAGGGACCAAACCTAAATCTGGGTTTGGTCCCTAATCTTTATTTTTCGTTGTTTTTTGTCCCTAACATTTTTAAATCATTGAAATTAGTCCCTACCATCACCCCTATATTTAACAGAGTTGACGACATGGACTAATTTCAATGATTTGAAAATGTTAGGGACCAAAAACAATGAAAAAAAAAGATTAGGAACCAAAACCAAATTCGAGTGAAAGTTTAGGGACCAAAAACATATTTAACCCTTCTTTTTATAATGGAAGAAATGAGTTTTGAATCTATAGCTTTATATAAATAATCTAAACTTAATAAATATGATTATTTTCCTTATTCAATACTATTTATATGATTATTTATTTTATATTAAATTTTAATAAAGTAACACAAAAAAAATAAATTTTAATAAATTAGAAAGATCCTTATTATAATGAAATATTGATAATTTTTATGGGAATAGCATTTCTATTTAATTTCTAAAATATATTATCTTTTATATTTGATCTTTCTTTTTTCAGTTATCTTGCAAATCTACTTATACTATTATTAACTTTCTATATTATAATTTTGAGACCTTAATTTGGAGAGTAAGTCACTCACTCACTCACCCTACTTCCCCTCTCAATCATTTTTTATAATCCCTCACTTTCTCTCATTGGATAGTGAATTCCACTCATACTTGTGAGATTGTGATTCTTCCCCTCAATCATCATTAATATTAATTTTCTCTCTTATTATATTTGAATCTTTAATTAATGTTAATAAATAATAATCTTAAAATTGAAATTTATTAAGATTCAAAATCTTATCCTATTATTTTATATTTCAAAAATCTTTATTTTTATCTTTATAATTTAATTTTTTTATTATATCTTATTATCAAATAATAATATAAATTCAATCTAAATAATATAATACATATATTATTAAAATTTAAAATTAAAAAAAATTCTAAAGTTTATTTTTTCAGTTTTTAATTTTAAAAATATTAATTTATAATAAATTTAATTTTAATTAAATAAGAATATACATTACTCCGTGTAATATGCGAATTAATATACTAATTATATATTAAATCTTGAATATGTACTTTTGAACGTGAGTCGCTGTCAAATCAATAAAGCTTCCACATTTTTTCTCAGAAGCTCTCATGTTAATTAATGTGAATTTTATTTTATTTTAAAAACTAAAAAATTAAATTTTTTTATCATCTAAAGGTTTGAATTTCTCCTTATCATGTGAATTATAAACTTTAAAATATATTAATTAAAAATATATTGATAGCTTCATATGACCGTTTCTTATTCTTTTGTTGTTGTTTAAATTTTTTAAAAAAATATCTTTTTTTTCATACTTCTATTTTAGTTTTATTAGAAACATTAATAAAATAGAAATGCTACTATATGGCTGGTTAAAACTTAAAGACTAGTATCAATAAAATAGAAATGTTTTGTTGTGAATTTCTCAAGCATTTAAAATACTATATTATAAATAGATTTCATATAATGCAAATCGTCATAAAAATTTCTATTGAATTAAATTTTTGTGTAATCTATTTTATACTGTTATAAAGAGAATTATCACAGTATAATAAAAAATTAATATTCTCAAAATGTCAATATAGTTTATTTAATTAAAAGGGATCAAACAATAAAATAAATACATTACTCCCCCCCAAAAAAATTACACTGATAACATGCTTATTCATTTAAAATTGCACCAATGTCTTCAAATTATATGTATCATTTTTTTTAAAATAATAAAAGTTTTATGATAGGGAAAAAAAAAGCCTTCTTCAAGGGAAGGTAACCTCCTCAAACGAATAAAGAAAGAAATTTCATTATTTTCATAATATCATGCATTTTACAACATATCTAATATATAACTTCGTAACCAACCAATAAAAAGCAACTAAAGAAAGGCACTAACAGAATACACTTCCTCAAAGAAAAATACTACAGCAAGCTAACATGTCCCTAACTACCCCCCGTAAACCACGCCTTCCAACAACAAGTGCTGAATGCATTGCATATTCCCTGTAGTCTTTTCCAAGCTATGGGAGTTCATAGTCCCTCAACCATTTGGGCTTGAGTCTATTTCTTTTGGATCTTGTTCGTGGTACCTAGCCCAATTCCAACTCAACATCACCATTTTCTGACTCATTCTGCATAACTTCTTCTGCTTTTGAACTATCATGAGCCAACTCGCTATCACTCCACTTCCTTCCACAAACATCTTGCCCTCAAGGTATAAGTTAGGATAAGTCGCAGTATATCCTCCAGCAAATCCCATGTAGCGTCTTCAGGGTATAAATAAGTCCATTGGATCAAAATCTTTCTCTATTGACCGTTAGGATCCATCAGGGTGTCCAAAATAACCATGGGCTGAATTTGAGCCTTGTTCTCATAAGAGGGTGGAGGTAAGGCTAGAGTCATTTGGGTACTATCTCCATGATATGGTTTTAAGAGTGAAGCGTGAAAAACCAGGTGGATTTTAGACGCAAATCCATCTCATAAGCATTTATGCCAGAAAAGGTATCACTTAAGCCCCCAAAGGTTTTATGTACTCCCATGTGACCACCTATATGTGATTCATGACACTCATCCAACAACAATTGTTTAGGGAGGAATTCAACACAATAAACAATTTTCCTTTATAAAACAACAAGTCTTAAGAGATTGTCATGTGTGGATGAGAGCTTGTATGTGTCGACACCTGTTCATACGCCTGGTGGAGTTCTGGGTCAGTATGATACACCTCTTGAAGCTTGGAGATAAATTCATAATGGGGTATAATGATTCCCATAAGTTGACTGGAATATTCATGAATACAGGACATCACATCTGCTGGTTGATTCTCAATTCCAAGCTTGTAAGCAATGTCATAGTCAAATCCCAACAATTTGAATAAATAATATTGCTGCTCTGGGGTTTGAATAACCTGGGTTTATGGTTTAGGGTTCAGGCTTCGTTGATTTGTATATATAAGAAATTTCCTCCCCAATAGGTAATGTATGCCATTTCTTCACAGCGACTGTAATGGCGTGGAGCTCGCGCACATATGTAGTTGCAGTGAAGAGTTTATGTTGAAAAATGAAGAATTGATATGCTGGACAAAGATAGTTTTTTCATTTATCAGAGCGTGTTTTTAAATACAACTTGACCAACAAACTAACCTACAAATACTGTCACCAGATCTTTACAATTTAAAATGCAAAACAGAATCAAGCAACTTAACAAACTTTCAGGTAAAACTTATTCAAACTCAAAATAAAAACTTAAATAACACTAACAACTGGCTAAGGAAATTTAAATTTGAAAGACAGCTACTGAGACACAAACATAACACTCCTCCTTGAAACAGTAGCTGAAAACTCCTAATTTCTTCCTCAAGAACTCAAACTTTTCTTTAGGAAGAGCTTTAATAAACATGTCTGTCACTTGTTCTTCAGTTCTGTAGTATTCCAGAGTAGTTTCTCCTTCTTTCTTCTGAACTTCTCTAAGAAAATAAAGCTTGATATTAAAATGTTTTGTTTTTCCATGAAAAACTGGATTATTAGAAATTGATATTTCAACTTGATTATCAACAAAAATCTTTGTGCTCGTCCTTTGCTCCATGTGTAAAACATGTGCCATTTATTGTAAGAAGACTTTCCTAACTAGTTGGACCTCTTAAATGAGATAACAAAACACGTAGGTAGAATTTCTCTCCTTTTGTGGGAGATACTGTATAGATACAACCTATAACTTTTTTATTGACCTTTTTAGGGACCATTCCTTATTCCTCTCGCGCCAACAATAATGCTCTGGAATCTCTCTGTACAAATATCTTATAGATTATGGATCTCTCTGATTTAGGGAAAAGAATTGTGTGAGCATTGTTTTAGAGTTATGGTCATCATGTAGTATATAACTAATTCTCTGATGCTAATAAAATCACACTTGGTGGAGATTTGGTAAGTGGATTTGCAAACCTTTCAACAGATGGATATAATCGGTAAAGTGTAAAACTAAAAATTTTCCACAGGGCTTCTAGAGCACAAATCCATCTTGCATCAATATATCGTTGAACCTCATCTACAGGCGATGCTCTGTGAACTTCTATTGCAACTCAATCTGGACCTTTGTAGACATACTTGTATAAGTATTTAACACTCTTGATGCTACTGCACCTTCAACATTAATGTGACATCATACTTCAACAACAACCAAGGGTTATAAGGAACCACCCATCTATTATGAATAGTAAAATTTCTATTCAGAGTTACTGGTTTGCAAGACCGCCTTCTATACAGTGGATATGAGTCATTACCTTGACGTGTCTCTTCTATGAACTTTTTGGATACATTTTTTTGCACTAACCATTCTTCATACAGGGGGATTTGTATTAAGTATAACCGCATGGTCCATTGATCATGTGCTTCAATACTGCAGCATGTACTGTGGTTCCTCTTCGATTCTTGGAATTTCTGCCCTAACTACACTATCATATTCTTCTGGGTTACGTAATTTATCATTGCTTTCCAAAATCAGCAACATATGAACATGTGGTAGTCCTCATTTCTGAAATTTTGTTACATACATGTAACTTTTAACCTTTCCTATGACTCCTCTATTAATGACATCATCCTTTAATTGCTCAAATTTGGCTTTAAAGATTCTTGTCAGCAAGTCTGGACGATCTTGCGAAGTTTTAAAAGGGCCAAGTTCAGCAGATATTTCACTCCAGCAAGGATTACATGTCATTGTAAAGAAAATATCGGGTTTTCCATCACTAAGCACAATAGTCATACCGTCTTCATAACGTTGTGTCATGTCTCGACGACAACCAATAAATGATGATGGTAATATTGTTCTCTGACCGATATTTTCTACAATTATAAGTTGGGTGTGTTAGAGTTGGTAAATGCAATTGATATATATTCCATTAACAATTTTTTGAATGTGGGAAAACATATGCCATTTACTGTAAGAAGGCTTCCCAGCTGGTTGGACCTCTTAAATGAGATAACAAAACACGTAGGTAGAATTTCTATCCTTCTGTGGGAGATACTGTATAGATACGACCTATAACTTTATTATTTGACCTTCTTGGGGACCATTCCTTATCCCTCTTGCGCCAACAATAATGCTCTGGAATCTCTCTATACAAATATCTTGTAGATTGTGGATCTCTCTGATTTAGGGCAAAGAATTGTGTGAGCATTGTTTTAGAGTTATGGTCATCATATAGTATATCACTAATTCTCTGATGCTTATAAAATTGCACTTGGTGGCGATTTGGTAAGTGGATTTGCAACCTTTCAACATATGGATATAATCTGTAAAGTATAAATCTAAAAATTTTCCACGGGGCTTCTAGAGCAAAAATCCATTTTGCATACCATTTGGGCTTGAGTCTATTCCTTTTGGATCTTGTTCGTTGCACTTGGCCTAATTCCAACTCAACATCGCCATATTCTGACTCAATCTACATAACTTCTGCTCTTTAACTATCATGAGTCAACTCCCTATCATTTTAACTACTTGATCAGATGATTTATTTTAGTTTTTTAGAATTGTTTACCATATTTCGGATAAAAATAATCAATTTCATTAATATTAGACAAGTTTTTAATTTCCAATAGATTTTCAATAAAAATTTTCCTAGTGTTTTGTTTTTAGTATTAGTACTTGTTAATTGCTTCATGCTAATAATGGGAAAAAAGTGGAAAGAGAGAGCATATTGATGGATAAAAGTAAAGATGTAAAGTAGTTTTTTTAATTAAGTTTACTTAGTGTTATGATATATTCTTATTTATTTGATTTTCCATTTTTTAAAATATGTAAGAAATGACTTTATTTTAAAAAATTGATGGATAAAAGTAAACATGTAAGCTTATTTTTCTTTTCTTGTTTTATCTAAAATTTTAAAATTTATATTATTGCAGTTAAGGATGTTTATTATTCGTTCGTAACCTTGATCTTTTTTTTTGCTAAGCAAAATGAATTAATTAAAAGGGAATACAAGGGGTACTCCAACCCAAATACAAAAAGAAGATACAAAATATGTTTGAATAAGAAATACAAAAATCAACATGACACCAAAACTAGAATAATAACATCAAACAACCACCAATTAATAAAATTGAAGACAAAGAAACCAAACTACTCCAGTAGATAATTCCAAAGCCTCCAAATGATTGCCAAAAGAAGCCAAGTGTAATGAGAATCAAAGAACCCCCTGACCAGAAAATGTACTCCTTCGAGTACCAGATGCTTGCAATGAAACTTCTACGGACATGTGGAAAGGGAATCAAACATCAGGCTAATATAAAAAACCACCACACAGCACCAAAGGATAACAAAACTGACAGCAATTAAAATACTCAGATCAAACCTCGCCCATTGTAGAAAATTCAAGCAATGAGAAGGATTCAAATACCACAAAGTGAAAGGAATGAGAAAAAAGAATCCTTTGCCTTAAGCCACTTCCAAGACCTTAATTTAATTGTTTCTAATATCTCCTCAGGAACCACAGAAATATTAGAAAAAACTGAGTCATTCCTTGCTAACCAAAGAGACCATAATGTTACCAACCAAATGGAAGACCATCTTAGCCTATTCTTTTCAGAACAGTTAGGCAACCCCACAAAAAGAGCAAAATTAACCAGGCAGTTGCTATGTATAGCAAAAGAGAATCCAAACCAGTCCAAACATAACATCCAGACTCTATATGCAAAATAACAATAAAAAAAGAGATGAGATGTTGATTCCACGGATTGGCCACACCAAGTACAAGCAGCATCATCATGTTGAAGGACCTTTTTTTTGATTAAATTCTGTTTTGTTAGAATTCTATCTAAAATAGCTTTCCAAGCAAAACCCAAAATTTTAGATGGAACAAACTTGGACTAAAGGAACTTGTACATTGGAAGTTCAACATAAATTGACTCATTCGTATGATCTTATATGTTGATTTTACACAATAGACACCTGAAGAATCATGCTTCCAACGCCAACAATCAAAACGGTCATCAAATAATCTTACAGATTGCAAGTCCACTAACAATTCCAAAAAAAATGAAGATTCTCCCAATGAAAGAACTCCCTACGCCAACTCCAATTCCAAGACAAAACCCCATCACTCCTTACCAACATGTCAGCTAAAGTTACATCTCTATTAGGATTTGGATCCTCTCCTGCCCGCTTTTGTCTCCAGCCCTCTCCAGCAAAAGTTAGCTACGGAATAACTACGAATAACTAGGAAAACAAAAGTTGTAGCTAATCCGTAGTTATTCCGTAGCTAACATTTGCTGGAGATGATAGAGAGGCAGGAGAGGATCCTTACAATCTCTATTATTGGCAATAGAAAAAAGTCTAACATACCGGTTACATAATGCACTTGTACCACACCACACATCCCTCCAAAAAAGAGTATCTTTCCCATTCCCCAATTCAATTTCAAACGCTGAAATTATATTTAATTAGAATTTAGCTTTTATAATTATAATTTTATATTCTCCATTAATCTCTTTACTTAAAATAGAATAATAAAATTGTATGGTAAATATGAATAGAGACACTTGTAACATTTGGGGAGGATGCAGTTTTTTTTTTGGTAAAGAGGGAGGATGCAAAAATGAATAAGGAAAAAAAAAGCAAAAATAAATTGATCGGATTCGGGGATCCATACCATACCTCTTGTTATAAGATACAAAAACTTAGAATTGTTATAAACTAGTGCTCTACTACCGTGCATTACGCCATCTTAATATTTTATAATTTATTAAATTTTATATACCAGAAATATTTTTCTATATTTTTAATTAAAATTTTAAATATAAATAAAAAGTATATATAAAAATTTAATGTATGACATAAAATATCCATAGAATAATTTTTATCATGAAATAATTTTTATAACTTTTAAAATAAAAATATTAAGTACGTATTAATTGTATTGATAGATTACTATGTATTAACAAAGATTATATTATTATAATAAATAATAATAGTACGTGGTTGTAAATGAGCTGAGCTATTCGTGAACTATTTGAGCTCGGCTTGTTAAATGTTCGATCAAGCTCGTTTATTTAATTGAATGAATAAATCCAAACTTAAAGTTTGACTCGACTATTTAAATGAGTTAATCACAAACTTTATAAATTTGACAATAAGGATATGTGAATAGCTCGCTTATTTTATATATATAATAATTAATTAATATAAATAATTAAAGTAAGTAAGATTAGTAAAGTATAGAAAAAGTAAACATAAAGCTGTAATTTTATTTTAAAATAAATAATAAAGTAATAAAGTAAAATTACTCTATATATATATATATGAAAATAAGTATTGAAACATTTCTCATATTATCTAAGAAGTTATGTGTCGAATTTTAAAAAATATAATATTTTAGATTTTTTTTAACAATATATACCATATATTAAGAGTATATTTTAATTTTTATATTATCATTTAATATTAAAATATTATTAAATACTAAATTCATCAACTTTAAAAATGATTTAAAGAAAATTTTCATAAAAACAAAAATAATGAAATTATAAATGAGCTAAACAAACCAAACTCAAACTTTGTTATTTATTTAATAAGTTAAACTCAAGCTTTAAGTTTGGCTCGTTTAAATAAATGAGTCAAACTTGAGCCATCCAATTTTTTCACAAGTCAAGCCTGAGTTTTAGGTGCTCAGCTCGGCTCATTTATAACCCTACAATGCAAGTAAAAAATGCTTTAATAATAATTATATTATAAAAAATGTAAGAAATTACATTGATTTTAGAAATTGATTTATATTTTATATAATATAGATATTATCATTTATTTTATAAAAAGCTATACCAAAATTTAATATTTTAAACAAAATAAATTACCATAATATTAAGTTTTAATAATATGTAAGTTACCAATCAGAATAAATTGACCCATGAAGCTAATAAAACAGGAAAGGGAAAATTGCACTCACCTCTCTTGAGATTTGTCTAAATGACAAAGGCATCCCTTCTAATTTTGAAATGCAGAAACCTCCATTCCCATTGAGACCGTGAGGATTATCTAGGGATATTAACGGGGCGGAATAGATTATACATTACCCGTATTCATACCTACTAAAGTTAATAGCAACTCATGCGGGTAACAGGTATTCACGACTATCCATTAATATTTAAAAATTTAAAATTTATAGAAAAAATGACATAATATATTATGATATCATATTATATTAATTTTATATAATATAAATTAACATTATATAGTAGAGTAAATTAGCAAATTGGTCCCTGATTTTTTTAGGGTCATGCAGTTTAGTCTCTAAAAAATATAAAATCTCAATATAGTTCCTGATTTCTTATTTTTTCTTTCACTATAGTCTAACTGTGTGTTTTTAATTAATTTTTTACGTGTCATGTTTAGTGACATTCTATCTTACTGTTGGTCACTATAGTGTCCACTATGGGCACAAAAATGATGTGATTTTGTCAAATTTATAACTTGAAATGCTTCAACTCCAACGTTGTGTGCCTCCCTATTTTCCCTTTTTCTCTCTTTTCCCCTTTTTCATTTGAAGGTCTCAACTCCAATGACGTTATTTTTGTGCCCCGATGGCAAATAGTGTGACACAGTGTCACGAAACGTGACACATCATAAAGAAATTAACGAGAAACACACAGTTGAACTATAGTGAAAGAAAAAACAAGAAGTCAGGGACTATATTGAGGTTTTTTATTTCTTAAGGACTAAACTGCATGACCCTAAAAAAGTCAGGGACCAATTTGCTAGTTTACTCTTATATAATATTATTACATGTTAATATATTAAAAATATTATTATAAAATAATAAAATTAAATTTTATGTCATCATAAAATAATTAAAAATCTTAATATTTTAATATATTTAATATAAAATATATTTTAAATGAGTAGACGGGTACCCGAGGGGTGAGTATAGTATAATATCGTACCCACTCATTTAATAAATATGCGGGTACTCATAACTGGTATATCTACGAATATTCATAAGTACAAATTTTTTATCATATCGCTTTAGGCAAGGGAAGTAAATGCATTTAAAAAACTAGAAGGGAGGTCTTTGTCATTTAGATAAACCTCAAGGGAGGTGAGTGCAATTTTCCCAAAAGGAAAAGGAGAGAGGGAGAGTACAACCAAATACCAACAAATAATAAAAAGGAAAAAAATATTTCTTGATTTACTATATAAGTATAGATTTTATGTTAAATAAATCACTTATTCAAATCAATCCCAACTAATTAAATTAGTTTAATTTGAATTAAATCCTAAGCGTTTGACTTGAATCCACGTTCGTAACGTGATTGTGTAAGACGAAAACACTATAAATATATTAGGCTAAAACCAATCTACCATGATACTTTAATAAAATGTTTGAATTTAGATGGTTTGTATAACTAAATTATAAAATGTTAGAAATAAAAACTAAAGTCAATGGATGTTTTATAATTATTATTACATGAAAAATATTTTTTAAATAATAAATATTTTAAATATATATTTATTTTTTATAATAAATAAAATATTAAAATATGAATTATATAATCTTACCCTTTGCCCTACCCTCCTTTCCCTTTGATCTCTCCCTCTCCTCCTCTGCTTCCTTTCCCTTCTGTCTCTCCTTTTACTTCTCTCTCTCTCTCTATCTTCCCCTGTCCTTCGTTTGCCTTCTCGGCCTTTCATTTGCCTGTCTCTCTTCCCGGGTCCTTCTGTTGCCTTTGCACTCCTACTTCCTCCCCCCCCTTCTTTCCCCCCTCTTCTTTCCCCCCTCCTCTTTCCTGTCCCTTAAAAATTATCACATCTGTTATGAAAATAATGCTGACACTATCTACAAGTAGAGAGTAGAAAGAAAGAGAAGAGAAGAAGAGACCGAGAGTTGGTCGTGTCTTATTCCATCCAACATAATGGGTATTTATACAAGTGAATAAGAATTAATAATGGAAACTAAGTAACCTACAATTGAGGAAACTATGTAACCTACAATATACAATATCTTCTCAAGATCAATCCTACCTATTAAAGGAAATAGGTAAATTCATATCATATCAGACTAAATCTGATGGGCATCCACCATATCATAATTATTCGTAACACTCCCCCTTGGATGTCCATTATTTCAGAATGTGCCTCGTTAAAACCTTACTAGGAAAAACCCTGTGGGACAAAAACCTAGTGAAGGAAAAAGAGTACATCATTCCTTATACGTTATTGGATACTGCCTCATTAAAAACCTTGCCAGGAAAACCCAGTGGGACAAAACCAGGACAAAGGAAAAAAGAGTGCAGAACGTATTTATTTCTCCCCCTCATTTAGACATTCATGTCTAAGACGTCGAAGACCAATCTTCTGTACTAGTTTCTCAAAAACTTTAGTTGGCAATGACTTTGTAAAAAGATCTGCTAGATTTTCGCATGAACGAACTTGTTGAACACATATATTACCATTCTTTTGAAGGTCATGAGTGAAGAAGAATTTTGGTGAGATATGTTTTGTTCTATCTCCTTTAATGTACTCTTCTTTCAACTGGGAAATACATGCAGCATTATCTTCAAATAAGATTGTCGGAGCCAATTTTCCAGAAGACAAACCACAGGTTTCTAGCACATGTTGAATCACAGATCTCAGCCAAACACATTCTCGACTTGCCTCATGTAATGCTAAAATTTCTGCATGATTGGAGGATGTGGCTATTATAGTTTGCTTCATAGATCTCCATGAAATGGCTGTACCACCACTTGTAAACAAGTATCCTGTTTGTGATCGACCATTATGAGGATCAGACAAATAACCCGCATCTGCATAACCAACCGGGTTTGAATTTGGTTTATTTAAGAAGAATAAACCCATATCCATCGTACCTTTAAGGTAGCGAAGTATATGCTTAATTCCATTCCAATGCCTTCTTGTAGGTGAAGAACTATATCTTGCTAATAAATTGACAGCAAATGATATATCTGGTCGTGTATGACTAGCAAGATACATTAGTGCCCAAATTGCACTGAGATATGGTACCTCAGGACCAAACAGTTCTTCATCATTTTCTTTAGGTCTAAAAGGATATTTATTAACATCAAGTGACCTTACAACCATTGGATTGCACAATGGATGCGATTTATCAGTATAGAATCGTTTCAACACCTTTGCTGTATATGCTTCTTGATGCATCAGGATTCCATCTTTCAAATATTCAAGCTGTAATCCAAGACAAAATTTTGTCTTTCCGAGATCTTTCATCTCAAATTCTCTCTTCAAGCAATTTACAACTTTTGGAAGCTCTTCAGAGGTTCCAATAATATTTAAGTCATCAACATAAACAACAATAATGACAAATTCTTTGCCAGATCCTTTTATAAAAAGGCATGGACAAATAGGATCATTTTTATATCCTTCTTTCAACAAATATTTGCTGAGGCGATTATACCACATATGCCCAGATTGCTTTAGTCCATAAAGAGATTTATTCAATTGATTGAATAATTTTCTCGAGAACTTGGACAAACATCCTGCAGGTAAATTGAATCCTTCAGGGAGTTTCATATAAATATCATTTTCAAGTGAGCCATACAAATAGGCTGTAACAACATCCATTAAGCGTAAATCAAGCCTTTCATGTACTGCGAGACTGATTAGATATCTAAAAGTACTTGCATCCACCACGGGTGAATTGGTTTCTTCAAAATCAATGCCAGGTCTTTATGAAAAACCTTGGGCAACAAGTCGTGCTTTATATCGCACAATTTCACCTTTCTCATCTCGCTTTCGTACAAAAAACCCATTTGTATCCAACTGGCTTTACACCTTCAGGTGTACGGGTTACAGGCCCAAAAACTTTACGCTTTGCAAGTGAGTTTAATTCTTCCTCAATTGCAACTTTCCGCATTGGCCAATCATTTCTTTGGTTACATTCTTTAACCGAATTCGGTTCATGATCCTCATTATCATTTATAATATCAAGCGCTACTTTAAATGCAAAAGCATTGTCAACGTTGACTTCATGTCGGTTCCATTGTATTCCATTCACGACATAATTTATTGAGATCTCTTTATTTTCATCAATTTCAGGTACCTGAGTTCCTTTTGGAACATTAATTATGTCTAGGGACTCTTCTCGAGTCTCTATATCCTCGAATTGACCATCTAGATTTTTAGCTCCTTTTCTTTTCGAGGATTTTTATCTTTGGAACCAACAGGTCTGCCACGCTTCAAGCGTGCTTCAGATTCATTTGCAATTGTAGATTGTCCAGCAAGGACATCTATTTTAATAGGAGCATTAGCAGCAGGTATATATGATTTGGTCACTCTTTTGGGTCAGTGAATACATTTGGTAATTGGTTGGATAAACTTTGCAAATGAATTATCCTTTGAACTTCCAATTCACATTGTTTCGTTCGAGGATCAAGATGAAGTAAGGATAATTCATTCCCACTTATTTCTTTGCCCAGCTGCTTATTTTCTCCCCCTAATGTTGGGAAAATGTATTCATCAAAATGACAATCGGCAAATCGAGCTGTGAACAAGTCTCCCATCAATGGTTCAAGATATTTTATTATAGACGGGGATTCATAGCCGATATATTTCCCAACCTTCTTTGGGGACCCATCTTAGTGCGTTGTGGTGGAGCAATAGGAACATATACTGCACATCCAAAAATTGTTAGGTGGGAAATATTAGGTTCATGACCAAAAACCATTTGTAAATGGGAGAATTTTTGATAACTTGTTGGCCTGATGCGAACAAGTGCTACAACATGCAATATTGCATGTCCCCAAGTAGAAATTGGAAGTTTTGATCTCATCAATAATGGCCTTGCAATTAATTTCAGACGTTTAATAAATGATTCTGCAAGACCATTTTGTGTATGAACATGTGCTACAGGATGTTCAATATCAATCCCAATTGACATACAATATTCATTAAAAGCTTGGGATGTAAATTCACCAGCGTTATCAAGGCGAATTTTCTTGATTGGATAATCAGGAAAATGAGCTCTCAAGCGAATTAGCTGAGCAAGCAATCTCGCAAATGCTTGGTTGCGAGTTGATAATAAACAAACATGTGACCATCTAGTTGATGCATCAATTAAAACCATAAAATATCTAAATGGTCCACATGGTGGGTGTATAGGCCCACAAATATCACCTTGTATACGTTCTAAAAAGGTGAGAGATTCACTTCCAATTTTCATCGGTGATGGTCGAATAATCAACTTTCCTTGTGAACAAGCAGCACATGAGAATTTATTAGACTGAAGAATCTCTTGGTTCTTCAAGGGGTGTCCACATGAATTTTCAATTATTTTTCGCATCATAATTGATTCGGGATGGCCCAACCGTTCATGCCAAATAAAAAATTTATCATGCTTTACTGTAGCATTTGTTTCAAATTGTACTAATATAGGTACAGTACAGCCCGGAGAAAAATGAAGGCAACTTTTCTAATACACATTTTTTATCCGGCATCATTCTCGTGATGTATAGATATTCCACATTGTAATCATTTGTTGTCTCTATATGGTATCCATTTTTGGCGGATATCTTTGAAACTTAATAAGTTTCTATGAGACTTGCCAGAACATAAGGCACAATCAATGTGCAATTTTGTTCCTCCGGGTAATAAAATATTAGCTTTGCCAGAGCCTTCAATTATATTTGTACTACCAGATATAGTACTAACATTTGCTTCTTGCATTACTAAATAGGAAAAATATTTCTTTCCTTGAGAATAGTGTGAGTCGTTGCGCTGTCGGCAAGACATATATCTCCATTGGTGGTAGCAATCAAAGGGACGCTCATTCTTTTTCTTGTAGGATGGTAGTACCTTCTCTAAGGAATGTAAGACTTCTTGCTCAATTGGTTATAGCCTTGTGCTGATAACGTGTTATGAAAATAATGCTGACAATATATAAAAGTAGAGAGTAGAAAGAAAGAGAAGAGAAGAAGAGACCGAGAGTTGGTCGTGTCTTATTCCATCCAACATAATGGGGTATTTATACAAGTGAATAAGAATTAATAATGGAAACTAAGTAACCTACAATTGAGGAAACTATGTAACCTACAATATACAATATCTTCTCAAGATCAATCCTACCTATTAAAGGAAATAGGTAAAGTCATATCATATCAGACTAAATCTGATGGGCATCCACTATATCATAATTATTCATAACATCTTTTATATAGTGTAATTTTTGATATACTAATCAATTGTTGTCATAAATAATGCTAAGGAAACATAGAAAAGTAAAGACTAGAGAGAAAGATAAGAGGAGAGACCATATATTATTTCATATAAGGGTTATTTATACAAGTGAATGAGTTAATAAAGGAAACTAAAAAACTTATTATATAATATCTATTCAAGATCATATCTTCTATTAAAGAAAATAGGTAAAGTCATATCAAATCAAACTAAATTTGATCATGGTAATTATCTACACATGCATAATTTATAACAATTCTCATATAATTCAAAATTTTAAATTCGATCATTTTTATTATAATTATTAAGGAAAAATATGTTTTTCATGCTTGTAGTTTCGGTCAACTTTAGTTTTCATCCCTGTACTTTAAATCTTGTGTTTTTTGTCCTTAAACTTTCTAAACCCCAAACAGTGGTCCCTGCCCTTCAGTGAGATCTATTAACTTGATGAGCTTGCTAACAAAAGTTACATGTCAGTCTCAATAATAAATCCCGAATAACTAACATATTATCTAATTAACTTTTTATTAATTTTTAATTATTAAAATATTCCTAATTGCTAAATTAGGGTTTTCACCTAAACAATTTTACTCGATAAAAACCTAATTTCATAATTATGGTTATTTTAATAATTAAAAAATTAATAAAAATATTAATTATACGAGTCAACTATTTGAGGCTCATTATTGAGGCTAACATGTAACTTTTGTTGCCCACCCAGCTCATCAAGTTACCAGATCTCATTAACGGCCAAGGACCATGATTTGAGGGTTTAGAAAGTTCCGGAATAAAAAACAAAAGATTTAAAATATAGGGATGAAGACCAAAGTTGACCGAAATTATAGATACTAAAAACATATTTTTCCCTGATTATTAATTAAAGATTATCAAATGATAATGATAAGAATTTTGATTTGAATAAAAAATTGAAATAGAAAAATATGTCCAAGATTAAAATCATAAATATTTATATTACAAAATATCAACTTTTTAAAAGATAAAGAGAAATCCAAGAGAATATTCAACTATCTTTACAAGGGAGGTAATACTCTCCAAGGAAAATAGTGAGGGAAAAAAAAAAACGTCGTTGAGAGTATAAAAAGTGTTTGTTTCACTCTTCGGAGTGAAGTCTCAACTCTCAAAATATATAGAGAATTGATATGAATTTTCAAGTAAAATTATCATAATTATATTCTTAAATTATTATTAACAAAATATTAATAATTTGGACAATATGTACAGCAAGGTTATACAAGAAGCTTTAGAACAAGTTTTCAAAATTGTAATCCAAAAGTATCAAAGGTGTATCCTGTATGTATTGGACAAAAAATTAGAGGTTACTTGCTAGATATATATTGAAGAGTATCATACACATTGGATACCGATATGGATACAACAATGATACTTTAGTAATTATGGAGTACCTGGGTTTCATAGATACCACTATAACTTTCTCACTAAATGTTAATTTCCACATAATATTAAAAGTTAAACAGGATTTTTCAGACTACAGATAATGAATTAAAAATGGTTGCAAATCATAACCAAAAAATAATACGAATTCTGAGTCATTGTTACCTAGTGAAATAGAAGCTATAGGGCCCAATGACCAGAAAAAGGTTGGGGGTTAAAAAAGAGAGAAGAGGGTATAAGCCCTCAAGAGAATTGAGTAGATACCGTATGGTATGGCTTATGTTTCTTTGAAAGTGTTATGAGTCATCATCGCCATACTATGATAGCATGCCAAGAAAGCATGTAAAAGACCAAACTCAAATGGTCCATCAGTAATAGCATAATAAATAAAGGGAAAAATACGTTATTAGTCCCTGAACTTTTGGTCAACTTAGGTTTTAGTCCCTGAACTTTAATTCCTTAGTTTTATATCCCTAAATTTTCAAAAACCCGTAACAGTAGTTCCTGCTGTTACTTTGGTCCGTTAAACCTGTGACGTGTCAATTACCTAACATGTCACGTGTACCTAGCATGCCACGTGTTAATTGCCTAGCATGCCACGTCACAGGTTTAACGGATCAAAGTAACGACAGGGACTACTGTTACGGGTTTTTGAAAGTTCAAGGATATTAAACCAAGGAATTAAAGTTCAGGGACTAAAACCCAAGTTGACCAAAAGTTTAGGGACTAATAACATATTTTTCCCATAAATAAATGTGCGCTATCGGAACGAATTTCCAAGTTGCAACAGGCAAGCATTTGAATCATCCTCGATTGAACATGGCCAGCTAAAACTGCAATAAACCATGTTACCACCTCGTTCTGGTCTTTAATCTTGAGTGATGAGAATCCCAAATTTACTAGTATGAAATTCTAGGAGCCAGGTCCTGTTCACACCAGGAACTCCTCAGTTTTGCATTTTTGCTCATCTGCCTTTTTGAAGCCATCTAATATCCCATCAATGAGCTTGTCCTTATCGGGTAAGACGGGATCAGCGACAAACGAATACTTTCGAGATCTCTGCTTCTCTCTGGAAATCCCTGAAGGAATTTTAGAAATGGTACCCCGTGACGACTCAGTGGATGAATTTATCAAATCAATCAGAGAACTGCCCAAGCCCTCAATATTGTCTGACTTCTTCACACTATTCTCTCCTTCCTTGCTGCTGTGCCACAGATCCAGAGCTTGCCAAAAAGAACTGTCTTGCTCATTACATTTTGCCTTTCCTTGCTCTTCTAGTTGAGTTGAACAAGGGCTATCGTCTTCAGATTCAGAAGAATCATAATTTTCACCTATGGGTTCATAGTCAGGATGCTTATCCAGTCTCTGGCTTTCTGACTCAATTTTGATTCCACATCATTCTGGTTGGCATTGTTGACAAACACAGGACCTAATTCCTCCCAAGGAGATTCCATGTTATCATATTTCGGGGCTGAATCAGATAACTCATTATCTGAGTTGGAGTCTGCATGACTAGCATTGGTTACTTGAGTTTTGAGGGTACAAGTTTCGGAGTCAGAAGCACAAACAGCAGGAACGGAAGGTAACATATAAGTGGACTCTAATTTAACCCCAGGCATTATCTGTAATAAGGATCCAACTTCTGATAACCAAGCTTCTGTATATCAAGATGATAGCCATACCTATCAACAAATTGTTTTCGAAAACAACCAATATTATACCCTTCTGGGTGTTCCTTCAATATCTCATTCACAAGTTTCTGACAGTCTGCTAAGATATCATTTCTAGACCTCTCAGTGTATTTGTTTCAGTGGCAGGTGTGCAAACTCTAGTCTGATGAATACTCTGATTGTGTTTCTCCACATCATGCTCAAATGAATTTTGCAAGTTGGGCTGTGGTGGTTCTAGTTAGAAAGAGAGACCTCAAGCCATTTGCACCATGAGCTTGGCCCAATGATGAGTTCTTCTGAACTGGTTGTGTTAGCCTATAAGGATATGCTTGGGAGGGGCTTTCCTCCAACCATTTTTTCTCTTCTATTAACAACTCCAACAATTGAAAGATTTCATTTTCAGTGAGAGATCTTAGAACCATGGGTCCATGCTTTTGTAATTTATGTGCCAGATCCTCCCTGACACAAATAACATATAACAAATATTAGTAAGTTACTCTTTCAACAGGTAGCTACACAATGATCATCAACACCATAACATAATGAAAGAGTCACACAACTTTCAACAGAACTACATGATACAATGTGTTACACATTTTTTCTTTTGTAGTAGAGGTTCAGAGAATAAGGAGGGAATGAACACATGGAGGCCAAAAGTTAGTTATTATCCATAGCAAAAGGGAAAAATTTTGAAAAAAAAAAAAAACTGTACAAAACTATTATGCATACTACTAACCTTCTTCTTGACTGGGAGAAAAGAAGCGACCCTTTGGGTGAGAAAACAAAAGACTCCACGTCATTCCAAAATGAACCACTAGAAAATAACTCAGGCTTTCTCGAATGACTAACGTCCTGGTCCAGTTCTGATGACTCGGTCTCTCTCCAAAATGACTAACAGTCTGGCCCAGTTCAGATAACTTGGGATCCTCAAAATTACTAACTACCTTGTTCTGATGAGCAGTTGAATCATCAGACTTTGCACTTCTTTTCGAGAACGGAAACCAACTTTTAATCCAGCTAAAGAAAGTTGAACTTCTTTTATAAGTTTCAGCACTTCCATCAGGTCTTTTCTCAACTGGATTCTCATATTTGTCCTTTGATTTAAATTTTCCAGATTCATAATTTGTAATATCATTGTTTTCATCCGTTGTGTAATCATTCCAGCAGAGTGCTTCCCTAAAGTTGTATTAGATCTCACCTTTAAGGAACCCGTCTTTGTTTTGGAAACTTCATTGTCCTTCTCCGACAATTGTGCATTAGCCACATCTGCAAACCTTCTCACTGCCCAGAGAAGATTTCTGCAACTCATTGGAGGCTGACACACATGTTTTTCAAAACCAATGAAGGAAATGATGATTTACCATCCACATATTCCTCGATAGGTTTGCCTTGTGAAGGGACCGGCTGGAATGATTTTGAATCACCATCCATGCTCCTTTCATACAATGAGGCCATTGAGGTTGTCCCATTTGCATCTCTATCCATATTTTTACCCTCACCATTAGCTTTGGAGTTGCTGCATTGCCCCTCTCCTCATTCTTAACAGCAGATATTGTTGATGGAACAACATTTCTCTCAAAGGGTTCAGGGGATTCTGAGGGGACCAGATGTACACAAAAATGACCATCACCCAGAGGCTGAAGCTGTACATGTGGAATTGATAATAGAAATCGGGAAAACTTTTTATATCCATATAAGTTTTTATCCAAACGCACATCACAATTCATCAACTCTTTGCGAAGATCTAAAATGGAGATCCCATTTCTGTTTTTACTCAGTACACACGCTTAACATGTCTTACAACAGACTTTGGAACTGCAGCTTCTAAGGAAGGTTCACAGATCTCCACATTTTGGAAAGATGTAGAATGCTCAGCACCAGCTGAGTAGGGGTCTTCAAGAGGCACCTATAGTTTCCATACCAAGAACCAAACGGACCATCAGGAGGATGGTTGAAATGTTTTCCAGTGAGATCTTCTCCCTTAAGCAATGATGGCCACTGCCACATTATAGTTGCTGCACTGCAGAGAACATCAGGAGCCCTTCCTGGAATTGCAAGCAAGATGTTGTAGTTATTCATTCTTAACCGGTGCAACATGCCAGCAAAGTCTCTATCACCGGATATCAGAAGAGATGTGCAGGTGGAGGATTTTGGGAAACCCAATGCATAAGATCCACAAGAAGAGATCTATCAGCACTATTCTTTCCACCTGCAATCAAAGACATAAGTTATTTTGATGATTTTTCACCAGAACAATAAGAATCAAGCGCCACAACAAACAGACACACTGCATTCAAAATCAAAACTGTAACCAGCAGAAGTCCATCAAACAGGCATGCAGAAGAAAACAATAACTTCCATCTTACTCTTTATTGCCAAAGGCGTTTAAAAGATTACTTTTAAATCATTGCCTTTAAAAATCAAACTCATCTTTAGCCTTTGATTGGAACTAATCATGAATAAAAAAAAAACTACGTTGTACAAAAACGGTTACTGATTATTCGTTTAAAAAAAAATATAAAAAAGGGCTCTATGTTTGATCTGTAATTCTGCATGGAACTTCTTGTCACATACCAAGAAAAATGGATAAAATAACACTTTACTTCGCCTAAGATTTAAACTCAAAATAAACATTAGCCCACAACTTTTAAATCCTCAATTAACACCCACAAAGTTTCAAAACTATTCATTACAGCCCCTTGAATATCAGAAACACTGCAAATTATCTTTTTTTTTTTTTTCAAAATCTGTGCAGGATGTAACGAGATGCATGGAGATTTGTCTCCTAAAAACATTCTAGTAGGAGCAGCTGTGTATGGTGTGCGCACACTGCAGACAGAAGAAAAGTGTGAAATGGCATTACTTATGGTCTGAAACAACAGAAAGAAGCCCTCGATGGTTTTTTCTGCAAAGAAAATTATCAAAGCTGTGGCAAATGACTTGTCCATTTTCAACCAAACTAAAACTATCACCAGCTCCAATGTTTTAGAGGGAGATAAATACATTCTTAAAAATAAGAGTGATAACACGTAAGGCATTAAACACGCTGCACTGCAATTGATTTGGACCTCAAATCTTATAATATATGTTTCCAGTCATGACCATTTAGGATGATGTATAATTGTAAAAGACGACACAAATGTATGGTGGTACAACGAACTAGAAGCTTAAAAATGAAAATGTAGGAACAATCACGTTTGTGCTAAATTAAGGGAAATGGTAGTTGATTCTTAGAATGGATATAAGAAAAAGACAGAAAATAAAAGCAATGGCAGGGAAGAAAAGGAACCGTTGGGAATGTGAGCAAGATGAATCCCGGTGAAAGCAAGTGCTTCCTGGTTAGCTCTGGAGAACTGCAAAACATCGCCGAAAGCGGTAATCTTAATAGGACCTTTAATCCCGTTGGCCCTCACAAGCGACCGCGATGGCAGGTGCAACCTTCAAAATGTTAAAGCCGGCGGGCACGTTGCAATTCTCGAAATCCCACCATACCGAAACCCTAACTTGCGGGACTCGTCGTCGTGACGCCTCCAGTGAGAAGAAGAAGATATGATGATGATGAGAAACCTCACACACTTGCAGCCGAAGAAGAAGTGTGCGAGCTGGCGGTGATGAACAGGAACAACAAGAAGAAGGGAAAAACAAGAGGTGTTTCGGAGAAGGAGCCTCATGGCTGGGATCCGAAATCGGAACGAGAAAGGAAAGGGGAGAAGTGGCAGTTACCCCATCTGTGGCGAATCACAATAGAAATGGAAAGGGGAGGGAGAAAGGGGTTTAGCCGTTTAGGTCCTTTAGGACTTGGGAATGGGAACTGAGAGATGACAAGGGTTTAGTACTTAATTTTTGGACGAACAAGGGTTTAGTACTTTAGTACTACACAATAATAACTTGTTGGGCTTAAGGTTTTGGGCTCATGGTAGAATCGACCAACAAAAAGTTTTACCTTAGATTTTGGACTTGGATCCCCAATTTTATTATTATAAAAAATAATTTAATTTTATAATATTTATTAATTTTTAACATTAAATTTATACCCCTTCTATTCTTATCTATAAGTTAAAGTTAACCAAATTACATATACTAATAAAAATGGGTCAAAGCTAATTAATTTTATCATTATGCTAACAAGTGTCATAAGAGCACCTTTATCGGCTGCCCATGAAACAATCATACCAGCGAAGCAACGTTGCTTCTTTGTCAAAGGTCGTTGGAAGCAATTGAATTAGAGTGCTTCCTGGGCAAAAGTTGCTTTAGCTAGCAACATTTAAATCAACCAACAAATATTAAAAAAAAAATTGATTGTGCATTGGAAGCACCCAAAGAGAGTTGTTTCATTGTGGAGATAAAATGCTTGGAGGTGCTTGTATTGAGAAGAGAAAAAAATGAGTGATCTGTACAGGTGGGTCCCAGTGGAAGCACCCAAATGGAATTGCTCCATGGTGGATGTTCTTGCTCTAAGGGCACTAGTTAAGAAATCATATATAGTAAGTCTTTATTGGAAATCATGACATTAGTTGCATTTACGCTATTAAATGTCGCACAGTTCAATAAAAACTTACTGATTTTGGTTCCTTAACCGGTGTAGGGGTTTTAAAAATTAGTATAACTTTCTAGTTTTATCCTTATTTAATATACCGTCTTCTTATTATAAGACACATTTTAAAAGTTTTTTTTTGTCTTCCTTTATCAGTCACTTTAATCATTTATTACCATTACTTATTTATCCTTATTAACTTTAATATCTTTTTCACTATCAAATTATAGTGAAGTTAGTTATTAATATTAAATAAGGGTAAACTAGATAGTTAAACTATTTTTAAAACCAATAAAATTAACTAACTTTAATCACTTTTATTGGTCCATGTGATTTGATCAACTGTATAAATAGGAATGGGAGAGTATCATTAATTAACTCCATTATCATTTTATTTAATAGTTGAAAAAACATTAAAATTAAAAAGAATAAATAAAAAAAATGGTAATAAATGTTTAGTTGAAATTATAAAATTACTTATAGAAAACACAAAAAAAAAAATCTAAACGTGTTGCATAAAAATATAAAAGATTTAAATATGAATATATTAAAACGCTATTGATCTGTCCCATTGACATATAACTTTATGCTTTCTAGCAAAAAAAGTATGTATTTTCGTAAAATTGCTTTGTATAGTTTTTTTTGGTAAGTGAAGGCTTAAAGCGAAAGACAAGAAAAGAAAAAACAAAACCAGAACAGCAAAAGAGAAGCTAGACAAAGAAGGTGCCCAAGCCCCAAAGAATCTTCACGAAGACGATGGCCAATTCTTGCAGGCTTTATATAGTTCCTTTGAGATAATTGATATCCATGAAAGTAAAAAAGAAATAAAAATACTTTTATTTGAATGAATTAAAAGTTAAAATTAATGAATAAAAAGAAAATAGAAAACATGATTATGATTCTCAATTTGATTTATATTAATAAAATAATTTTAAAATAGAGGTTTAAGATATAAATATTAAATATAAAAAAACTTTAACGAATTAAAGAAAAACTATTGAAGCAGTTTTTGTTATCAAAATTATAAGTTATGATTGTATGGGCTCTTTTGTTCCCCGTTTAGTCTCTGTTTAGTTTTTTTCTTCTTGGCTTTTGGCCTCCTTCAATCCAAAAATTAAAATAAAATTATAAGTAATAGAAAAGGATTGTGATTTTGAATAAGAAAATTAAAGCCAATAACTTCATTTTAATTTTAAACACTTAAAAATTAAAAATAAATTATCATATATTTTAAATTGTTCCTTACTAAAGTGTTTTTTATTAGTCCTAACCAAATAATATCAATTTTTTTATCAAATTATGATTATTAAACTCAATTTCAAACTAATTAATTTTACAAAAATCAAATTAATTCTTTTTAAATTTGTAAAATTTAATCTAAAAACACAGACACACTACTATTCTTTCAATTACCATTACCATTCATTCAAACGGAATACTTGAAAATTCTCATAAGGTATTTTCAAAGGGTCCCTTCTGACGGAATCAAAATGCTTATTTCTTTGTACGTCTTCTTTCTTGTTTTTTTTAATTAAAATACATATTAAAAAATTTAACAGTTAAAAAAAGATAATACTGTTATTTAAAAGAAAAACATTTTAAGTAATATATAATTTTTCAATTAGAAAAAAGAAAGTGTACAGAGAAAAGACCAATGATTTCAATTTCCATCCAACAAAGTTGATGAGAAAGGTTTCTAGTTTTTCTATTAAATTGTTTCTTTTGTAGAAAAAACCGAAAGATGAGATGCTATTCCAATAACAAAGATTAATTTAAAAATAAGAGTGCTTAGAGAATAGATACACCACTGAAATTTCTAATCCAACTGTAAATTCATAAAGCATAAATATTTCCCACACATTTCTCGTGTGCCAATTTCATCTTACGGAATGGGATTATGCAACCAATTAGAGACTATATATATTTGATGAAAATCATTTGCTTTAATCATCCATACATTTTTCACTGTCAATGGGTGAACTAGAGCCATATTTGGCAGTGTTTGTAATGCAATTAATATATGCCGGGATGACTTTGTTGTCCAAGGCTGCGTTAATGGGGGAATGAATACATGTGTCTTTGTCTTTTATAGACAACTCACTGGTGCCATTGTTTTGGTCCCTCTAGCCATGATATTTGAACGGTAATGTTGCAAATCATTTGTTTGTCTTCTTCCTTAGAATTTTTGCTTGATTTTCCATTGGAACTTCTGTGGAAGTACTTCTGGGTAAAAAATAGTATGAATCAAAGAGGTCAAATGCATTTAATTTTTCTATAGGTTAAAATTAGTCTTTGTAGACCACCTATTCCAAAAGCTCTCCCATTTAACTTCTTTAAAAGTAACTAATTTTAACTTATGGAGAAGTTAAATGCATTTGATCTCTTTGATTCATATGCTATTTTTTTTCATCTAAAAGTACTTTGGCAGAAGTTCCACCCAAATAAGCCAGTGTGTTTCTATAACTGACACATATATATTTTTTTTATATGGTCCAGCAAAAAAGCAGAGCCAGTGCCATTCTCATTTATAACCTTCTGCAAGATTTTTATGCTCTCATTGTTTGGGTACAGTATTATTATTATTATTATTTTTATGTGATTTCTCAACAAATGCTACTTTGACAAAGAACAATAGGTCTATAATCCTACTTCATTGCTTTTCAGACTTACTTTGGTTCTGAATGTGCATGGTATTGCCCTTGTCTACACATCTGCCACTTTGGCTGCTGCAATTGTTAATTGCCTCCCTGCTTCAACATTCTTTTTTGCTGTGCTGCTAAGGTAATTAATTTTTGAAAAAAAAAAAATCACTTTCTTGTTCTCTTCCCTACAAATGTATTGGACTTGTATGAGTGACTGGCAAATATGATTCTCAGCTGCTCATGATATATTGCAGAATGGAGAGGGTAAATATAAGGACCAAATCTGGAATTGCCAAGATAGTAAGTGTATTGCTGTGCATGGTTGGTGTAGCGACCCTGGCATTTTACAAGGGACCCCAATTAAGGACTGATCATCATCTCCTATCTGGATATCACAACAGTAGTCAACAACATGGAGATCATGTTTCATCTAACAAAAAATGGATATTGGGTTCTTTACTCTTGTTCTTAGGCATCATCTTGTGGAGTTTTTGGCTTGTAATTCAGGTAGATATTTATGTTTCATATTTGTGCTATTCCAAGTTGTTCTAGAGTCTAGAATGATTAAACATTTAGGTATTAGTTTTTATGGATTCTCTAATTTTTGGTAATTATCTTTGTGTATATATGACACACACACAATTCTTGTTATGGCAAAGTTGATGACTTATGACTGTAGTGACACTGATCCCCCCCAAAAAAAACACAGGCTCAATTTCTTAAAAGTTTCCCTTCAAAATTGACGTTCACAAGCCTTCAGAGCCTATCAAGTGCAATTCAGTCATTTGGTATTGCTATAGCTTTTGAAAGAGATATTCAGCAGTGGAAGTTGGGTTGGAACATGAGACTGCTTGCTGTTGTTTACTGTGTAAGTATCAAAATAATGCATTCTATTTATGCAACTTCTTATCTATGGTGCATTGATGCTAGCAAGTGGCAAGAATGTTATTGTGATGTCTGATATAATATTTTTCCAATTTATCTGATTGTGTCATTTCTTGCTTTAGGCCCTGATATCTGCTGCCAGAGCAAATGGTTTGTAATTAATGCTACAAAAACCAAGATCTTTTTTCCCCCTAATTTACCATAAAGTTGTTTCAAGTTTAAATTGGAATTGGATCTCCCACTTTCTAAACAATGTTGGAAAGGGAAAAGTACTCTATGTTCATGCAGCTAATTGAAATGTCTAATTCAATTGTCATTTAACAATCAGGGGGCTATTGTGATTAAGCGACTGCAATTAAGCACTAAGCATTGTATGCAGTTATTTTCTCTACAGTTTCCACACCATTGCATTAAATAAATAATTATGATGTCTATATTACTATGATATATTCTACATCTAACAGGGGAACATGGTAACTGGGGTCGCCTACTACATGCAAGCTTGGTTGATTGAGAAGAGAGGACCAGTTTTCCCAGCAATGTGGAACCCACTGAGTTTTATAATTGCCATGACAGGTTCTATATTGCTCTTGGGCGAGCCCCTATGTTTAGGGAGGTGAGTTCCAATCATACTTTGATGTTTCATAAATATAATACATTAATACTACTTTGACCAACAAGTACAAATTATTCATCAATATTTAATCCATATACATAAACATATTAGCACTACATATTCTAAAATTATTAAGATAACTAAAATCATAAAATATGACTCACAAAGAAGTTACAACAAAATCATTGAAAACATACAATGTATACTTATATTTGACTGATATTGAAATATTCCTTCCATACAAAGATCTTATTCGGAGTACTTGAAAGTTGATACTTACACTCAATTTGAGGAATTGTACTCCTTCCCATGTGCATGCATGTTCACTGTTCAGCCAGTTTAGATTTGTCTTTCACAATATAACACCAACCAACACACACACACACACACACAATATAACTGTGTCCTTTCATCTCCTAAATGCACGTTGCTGTTAATGCCAACCATTCTAGTGCTAGTGTCCAAGTACTTCAAATAATTTTTGTTGAACTTAATGAAGAATGAAGATGTGACCTTTTATTTAGCTATATACTCAGTTATCCTAATCCTTACATATATGGACGGTCTTTTTTTCAGCGTTCTTGGTGGAATTTTGCTAGTTGCAAGTTTTGTACAGTGTTTTGTGGGCAAAAAACAAAGAAGGAATGACTCATCAGAATTCTTTACCAGTTCAAAGCACATAAAGAATGTGCAGAGGTGAAAACAGAGGCCAGAAGTAGAGAACAGCATCAACCAGTATAGTTTTTTCGTTTTTCTTTTCTTGTTTATGTTTTTATTTATTCCTCTTTGCGGGACAAAAGAAAAGAAAAAAAAATGTACCAATAAGGATAGCTCTTTTCAACTGATCTACATTATACAAGAAATTGTAAAAAAAAAAAAAAAAAGTCTATTGATTACACTTGAAGTTTATCTCAGTAATAAAATGGGAAAAAGACGTTACTAAAGGTGTTTACCTTATGTTTTTGCTCAATTGGGGGTAAAAAAGATATCCTGTTCGGAATGCCATGCCCGAGTAAGAAATTAAGAATATAAAGACAAGATACAAAAGAAAGCTCTATCCTTCAATATAGAGTGCCAAACTAACATAATGACAAAATCTATCTGCTTTTGTAATATAAACACGATGCTGTCCGGTCTTTACAAAATTGCACGCTTGTAGAAAACTATTATCTGAAATGAATCTAATACAACAAACTGAGTTGCAGAGAATGGACTCAAGTTTATTAACCGTAGCCTTGGCTAAATAGCCAATCAATACACGATTGCACTACAACTAGAAAATAGCCCACTTAGCGGAAATAAAGGCTAGCGGTAACAGAAATAGCAATAATTCAAATCTAGATAAATATTCCTAAAGACTAGGACTTCTCAAGTAAACCAAGATATTATTCAAAAACAGAAAAACTACACTAAAACTCCTTCATTTCCTCCCTTAAACTAAGTGCTATGAAGCAATTAGTTTTATATCAGAAATGTCACACACTCCCAGTAGCTTTCGAAGCTTCTGAAAAACTTCAACCTCAATGGCTTCGTCATTATATCTGCCACCTGATCTTGACTTCTGCAATGAACCAATTCAATTGTACCTTCCTTGGTAAGATTTCTTTGGAAATGAAACCTCACATCATATGCTTTCTGCGGCTATGCATAACAGGATTTTTAAACAACTTGATGGTTGAGTTGTTATCACACATCACAGTTGTACAATCTCCATAAGAATGCCCCAACTCCTTTAAGATTCTCTTCATCCAAACTCCTTGACAAGCACAAACAGCAGCTGCTACAAATTCTGCTTTTGTGGTTGATAAAGTTGCAATAGGCTGTTTTTTTTTAACACCATGAGACAACACCTGAACTCATTAAAAACACATAACCGGATGTAGTCTTTCTGTCCTCCATATCTCCTGCATAGTCCACTGTCTGTGAATCCCAACAGCTCACCATCTCCTGCTGTCTTATAATAAATTCCATAATTCACAATCCCTTTTAGGTATCAAAGTGATCCTTTAGTTGCCTGCAGGTGAATATCCATTGGTTTTTGCCATATATCTACTTATGAGACAGGTAACAAACATCATGTCAGGTCTTGTGGCGGTGAGATACATCAAACTACCAACCAGCTGCTTATAATAAGTTTCATCAACAAAGTTTCTAGTTCCATCTTTGTTCATTTTGATACCTGGAACTATTGGATTGCACACTGAATTACTTTCCATCATACCGAACCTCCTCAAAACTTCCAATGCATACTTTCTTTGGCATATATAAATACCATCAGGTCTTTGCAGCACCTCAATCCCAAGAAAAAACCTCATCTTCCCCAAGTCAGACATATCAAACTCTCTTAACATAGAGCTTTTAAATTCAGACATCATAACTTCATCATTACCAGTAAAAATTAAATCATCAACATAAACACTTACAATGATAATTTTTCCTTCTTTGTTTCTCTTGGTGAATAATGTTTGCTCGCTATCACATCGCTGAAATCCTTCACCAATGAAATGGGCTTCAATTCGACTAAACCAAGCTCGCGGGGCTTGTTTTAATCCATACAAAGCTTTATGCAACTTGTAAACTAGATGCTCACTGCCCCTTTCTTCATATCCTCTTGGCTGCTCCACATAAACATCCTCATTTAGCTCACCGTGGAGGAAGGCCGACTTGACATCTAGCTGGAAAATTTGCCAATTCTTATGCGCAACTAGAGCAATAATCATTCTTACTGTATCCATCTTTGCCACTGGTGCATAAACTTCTATGTAGTCAACTCCATGCTTTTGAGAATACCCTTTAGCCACTAACCGAGCCTTGTACTTATCAACCTCTCCATGCTCATTGTATTTGGTTTTGTAAACCCATTTCACTCCAATTCTTTTGGCCCTAACAGGTAGTTTGGTGAGCGTCCATGTCTTATTCTTTTTGATGGATTTGATTTCGTCATCCATAGCCAATCTCCAATTTGGACTCTTCACAGCTTCCTCAAAACATAATGGATCAATTGACACCAATAAGGCCATATGGGTCTCATCCTCCGATAAACCTTCACTACTAACCCAATCACCCATCCATGTAGGAGGCTACCTGTCTCTAGATTGTCTCGATCCCCTTACTCTATCTTCACCTTCACTAGAATCATCAACTTCTTCATCTCCAACTCCTTCATCATGAACCGCCTCCTATCTCTCCATCAATATTTTTTTCATTTTGGCCATCATCCCATTCTAAATCAGGTACAGTTGTGTCTCATCCCAATCCCATTGCTTTTCTTCTTCAAAAATCACATCTCTACTCATGACAACTCTCTTAGCAATGGGATCAAACAGCCTGTAGCCTTTTGATTCCCCACTAACTCCCAACAATACACAAGTAATGCTTCTATTATCGAGTTTAATCCTCCTTGCTTCCGGAACATGTGCATGTGTTATGCATCCAAAGACCCAAAAGTGATCAATTGAGGGATTCACTCCACTCCAAGACTCCTCTGGTGTTAAATCCTTCACTGCCAATATAGGACACCTGTTTAGGACATAAATAGTCCAGTTCACTGCCTCTGGCCAGAAAGTCTTGGGAATGTTTTTACCAGATAACATAGAACGGACTATATTCATCATTGTTCTATTTTTCCTTTCCGCAACGCCATTCTGTTGTGGAGTATAAGCAGTGGTTAATTGCCTCTTTATCCCACTCTGTTTGCAAAAATCATTGAACTCATTTGAATTGAATTCTCCTCCTCTATCTGTTCGCAAACACTTAATAGACATCTTAGCCTCTTTCTCAACCATAGTCTTAAAGCATTTGAAAGAGTTCAAAGCCTCTGACTTCTCTACCAAAAATACACCCATGCTTTTCTACTATAGTCATCAATGAATAGTAAAATGTACCTTTTGTTGCTATTAGATGTTGGAGTGATGGGACCACATATATCTGCATGAATAAGTTCCAACTTCTGAGTTGTTCTCCAATTACTCTTCTTTGGAATAGAATCACGATGTTGCTTCCCATTGATGCAATCAGTGCAGGTCACCGTTGACACAGAGAGTTGAGGAAGTCCACGTACCATGTTCTTGTTTAGCAGTGTTCTTAAGCCACTATAGCTCAGATGCCCATACCTTCGGTGCCAAAGATGAGATAAATTTTGAGTGCTTATGTGAAAGCACTAATCAGATTATGCTTGAGGGAGTCAAAGATTGAGGCAACAAGATAAACATTCTATTGGCACTCATGTTGGTCTGAATTATCAAACCTTTCTCTGGATGAAATATCTTGCACATTCCTCCCTTGATCAAAATAGCCAAACCTTTTTCTTGTAATTGCCCTATGCTTAAGAGATTATTTCTCAACTCTGGAATATAGTATACTTCGAGATTAACTCCATCTAACAACAACTTCACGCTTCCCTTTCCCATCACATTCATCTTAGTGTTGTTTCCCAATTTTACTGAATGTCGAAATTTTTCATCAAGCTCATGGAACATAGCTGGATCACCACACATGTGATTAGAACATCCTGAATCAAGGAACCATGCATCTTTTCTTTTAGCCTCATACAACTCCACATAAGACATCAAAAGCATTTCTTCTTCTTCATCAATCTCTGCATAATTTGCTTCTTTGTTCCGAGGACATTCATAACGAAAATGTCCAAGTTGATGGCATTGGTAACACTCTACAATTGCCTTGTTGAAATTTGCTCAACCTCTTCCTCTTCCTCTTCCTTTGTGGGCACCTCGACCATGACCTTTGTCTCCTTCAAATGTCACGTTCAGGGCCTGTTCCTCACCATTGCGTCTCTGAAACTTCTTCTCATGCATTATTAATGAGCTTTGTAATTCATCAACAGAAAGAGCATCGATGTCCTTTGACTCCTCAATAGAACATACAATATAATCAAACTTCTTAGTTAAAGAACGGAGAATTTTTTCCACCACTTTAACATCCGGCATAACTTCTCCATAAATTCGCATTTTGTTGGCCACTGTCATGACCCTAGAGAAGTAGTCTGTCACTACTTCACCAGACCTCATCTCAAGAACTTCAAATTCTCTGCGGCGAGCTTGAAGATGAGACCTTTTGACCCTTGCATTTCCTTCAAACTTTTTCTTCATAGCATCCCATATCTCTTTAGAAGTGTCCTTCTTGAGAATGGTGTCGAGAACAGTTCGATCAATCGCTTGAAAGAGATAGTTCTTTACTTTAAGATCTTTCAATTTCATCTCATCGTTCTTCTTTTACTGTGCTTCTATTTGTACCGCTCCGCTTGTTGTTGCAATATAGCCAAACTCTGATACCAGATTGTTGAAAACTATTATCTGAAATGAATCTAATACTAGGAACACAACAAACTGAGTTGCAGAGAAATGACTCAAGTTATTAACGGTAGTCTTGGACGGAATAGCCAATCAATACACGATTGCACTACAACTAGAAAATAGCCCACTTAGCGGAAATAAAGGCTAGTGGTAACAGAAACAACAATAATTCAAATCTAGATAAATATTCCTAAAGACTAGGACTTCTCAGTAAACCAAGATATTATTCAAAAATAGAAAAACTACACTAAAACTCCTTCATGCTCAAGATAAATACTCAATTTTTTAGTGCTTCTTTTTTTTTCTTTTTCTTTTTTTTCTTGTTTTGGAGTCCCATCCGTGCTCCTTTCATACAATGAGGCCATTGAGCGTGTCCCATCTGCATCTCTACCCATATTTTTACCCTTTGGAGTTGGTTCATTGCCATTTGGGTGTGTACTCAATACACGCTTAACCTGTCTTACAACTGACTTTGGAACTACACCTTCTAAGGAAGGTTCACAGATCTCCACCTTTTGGAAAGATGTAGAATGCTCAGCACCAGTTGAGTAGGGGTCTTCAAGAGGCACCTTATCATAGTTTCCATACCAAGAAGAACCAAACGGACCATCAGGAGGATGTGAGATTTTCTCCTTTGAGCAATGATGACCACAGCCACATTATAGTTGCTGCACTGCAGAGAACATCATGAGCCCTTCCTGGAATTGCAAGCAAGATGTGTAGTTATTCATTTTTAACCTGTGCAACATGCCAGCAAAGTCTCTATCACCGGATATCGGAAAGATATGTGAAGGTGGAGGATTTTGGGAAACCCAATGCATAAGATCCATAAGAAGAGATCTATCAGCACTGTTCTTTCCACCTGCATCAAAGACATAAGTAATTATGATTTGAAAAGATAAAAATGTAAGGCATTAAACACTCATTAGCAAACCCATCTTAATGAAAATGTTAACTGAGTGTCCCAAGAACATGTATCCGAGACACTTGTTAACAAGTGTAATTTTTTAATCATGTACGTGAAGATATTGATCATGTGAAGATTCAAGATTATCCAATTGCTATCAGCAAAGGTCCCTTTGCTCAGCAATGGGTTCGCACTGGAAGATTTCCTATGGTAGAACCTTTGCATGAAGGAGAATGGGAGCTTCTGAAGAAGTCCCAACAACAGGAACTTTTATGTGATTAAATGGCCAGGTTACTTTGGACTTCCTAAGAATGCAACCTTCTTCAGACTGTCAACTCCCTATATCCACATTGTGTTCCATGAGCCTAAGGGTGATCTTGTTGAAGAAAATATTGTTATGAGGAGAAGAGTAGAGGAGATGGAGAGAGCACATCATGAAATGGAAGCTGCACGTGCTAATCTTATTCAAAGACAAGATCAGTTTCTGGCTTAGATTGAAAGGATTCGTGCTGATAATGAGGATTTCAAGAGGGGTGTGCTTTCTGAAATGTCCAAGACCAAGCATTCCCTTCTTAAAGCTATCAGAGAAGCCTTACTGAAGAAGTGATCTTTTTAAGTCTATGATGTGTGCCTTTAAAATGTTTAATAAAATGAGGAATTCAGACAAATTCTCTTGTGATATTTACTGCTTAAATTTTGCTTTGATTGTTTGCTCTGATACAAGTTTATTTTTGCTCTGATACAGTTTAATATGCAAGTTAATTTCTTTACTCTTATACTTTGCATTTTTGCTCTAATAATGTTTTAATGTTCTCTGAACTGATTTCATATCATTTATGCCCTAAGACACCCTTTTGATAGATGACAAAAAGGGGGAGTGATTTATACTAACAAAAATTGTGAGAAATGTGTAGTTCAAGAGGAGCATGATATGAGGGGGAACATACTTCAAATTCTGGATAAAACAATCTTTGCTCTCAACTCACTTCTATTCTTTTTAATATTTGTTTACTTAAGTTTGTCATCATCAAATAGGGGGAGAATGTTGAGTCTCAAGACTTTAAAAAATCTAAGATACCCCATCGTTTGAATTTGATGATAATAAACTTAAATAAACAGTAGTAAACTTTGAAAATTGAACTTAATGATTTGCTTTTGTTTCAGAAGCTCATATCCATCTGAAGACAAAGGTGTCCGAAGTAGGAAATCTATCTGAAATCCTGAAGGCATATGAAAATGATATGTTGTCTGAAGACTTGAAGTCATCTGTCTGAAAATTAGCTATCAGAACACAAGGCTTTCTGACGTGGCAAAAATATTCTGCGACAACACCTGCAACATTTGTACGTTTGTCATAGGTCAGGATGCGACCTGCAACATCTGTACAATTGTCAAAGGTGAAGACGACGCTTGCAACTTGTACGAATGTCAGAATTGTCTCATAACGGATTCAAATGAATTTCATGCTGATTCTAGAAGAATCCCTTAACGGACAAATTCAAGCCTTGATGCTGAGCCTATAAATAACATAACTCCTTCATGGAACAAATTTAGAACTTACGCTAAACAAAGAAGAAGCAAAACGCTGCAGAATTCTAAGTAGAATAATCTGATTAAGTTTATTGTACGCATATTTCAAATCTTGTGCATACCACAATTTATTGTACGTCTCTTTGAACAAAGAACTTATCTGAAGTTCTGAGTTCAATCTTGCTTTGTAAAAACACTTAGCGTGTAGAGCCTGAGGAGGCTAAGTGAGCAAAAAATAATTGGTTTGACCCTAGAGAGGCTAGGTGTGAAAACAATACTCATGTAATTGAGCCTGCAGAGGTTTGACCGTAAAAGAATACTTGTAATTTGTTGACATTAGTGAAAAATCCAGTAGCTAGTTGACATTAATTAGGACTGGACGTAGCTCATAGTGATAGTGAGTGAACCAGGATAATTCTGTGGCTAAGTATCTCTATCTCTTAACTTCTTATTTCATATTTGTGCTAACAGAAAGAGAACTGGAAGTTAAGTTTTTCTGAACTTACTCAAAAACAACGCATTTAAGAAAACCTCTTATCTGAACTTTTTCAGAGAAGGGAAGAAACTTCAGAGACCCTTTTAAACCTTGTCTGAAATTCTGGTAAACTAAATTTTGCGAAAAGGTTTTTGAAAATCTGGAAATTTTGTAAAACACTATTCAACTCATCTTCTAGTGTTTTTCTCTATGTTTCCTACGGTTAGTTTATTTTTATACATGTCAAGTTGTAATAGTTTAGCCGTTAGGCTTTCCAACTCTATTAATAGGCAAACCATTGTTAGAATAGGGGCTGGATTTTCATTTCTGAAACTCTCATAACCAAACACGTCCATCATTCTGAGACTACCATTGACTTTGAGAGAAAAATATGTAAATCTACGAACTTTTGAATTCAATGTTATTCGTCTGAAGTTCATCATTTCTTCCATTGAAAGTTCTTTTCTTTTTACTTTTACTTTTTTGAATTTTGATTTTTCTTTCAGTTTCAGTTGTTTGATTTTCTTTTGTTTTGTGTTTAGTTGTAATCTTTTCTCTTACTTTTTTGAGTAAACCATCAAAATGACCCCTGAGAGATTGGCCATCGGTCAGTTTGGTCCCTGAAAAAAGAAAAATTGTAAAAAGGTCCCTGACAGATTGTAACGTCAATCAATATGGTCCTTCTGTTAACCCCACTCTGTTAAAGTTAACAAAGTTGATGATATGACACGTTTTGTGTACAGTCAACACTAAAGACTCAAACTCTTCAATCAGGTCCCTACACAGTCACACTAAAAGATTATAAACCCATCAAAATAGTCCTTTTTCCCTCTCTCGTTCTATAAGGAATGATACTGTTAGAAAAAATTTCTAGACCCTCCTTCTTCAATAACATCTCTCATGTTTTCTCTGTGTTTTTTCCAGACCCTCCTTATTGTTCTATAATGTGAACAACTCGTACAAGTTCCTCTCTTTCTCTGTGTTGAACCAACAACAACTAACAACGAAGAAGTTTCTTTGTTCTAGTATTCATTCATGTTCATGCTCCTTCGGAGCAAATCTCATGCTCTGCACAAAACCCCTTGATTCTTCCCCCTTTCTCTCTTCTCAAGGTGCATCCTCTAGATTCTCTCTAAAAATTACTCCTTGCTTATTTATTTATTTATTATTTCTTCAGTTCTCTTTACTCCACAAATTCTTTCTTCGTTTTCTCCATACTCTGTTTGCCTTTTCTGGTTTTCTATTATCATGTTTTGCTTTGTAATTTTGTAACGAAATACACGTTTTCCTTTGTTTATATTCCTATTTTTGGAATTGTTTCCTATTTTGGAAAAAAAAAGGAAAAACTCGCTTTGATTTCACTTCTTGTCAATGCGGATGACACAATGCGGCTGGGAAGAGCAGTTAATCGTGTTGTGTGCGACTTTACTCTCTTCTTTACTTAGTTATTGTTATTTATATATGTATAAAACTTTTTTTAAAGAAAAAATGATCATCACAATTGGGTTTTTGGGATGTTTTGTGTAGGTTTCTATGCTATTCGCTTTTGTTTGTTTTAATCTCTTGCATGAGGCATTGTGGGTTGTGAAGAAATGAAGACTAAAAATGGATGTAGTGGAGTCTGGTTTATTATGTAGTTGGAACCATTTAATTTAAATTTCCTGTCTTGCATTATAATTCCCCTTATTGTTGGTTTATTATGTTTCATTCGTAAACCACATTATGTTAGTTGAGTATATGAGTCGACATGGTTCCCATAAAGTGCCATCTCCTTACTAATTATGTTTGGTTAAATAACGTTCACAGCTCCATGCATGCATGCAATTACAACAATTTCAAGCAAGAATCAAAGACCAGAAGAGTATTGCCATACTTGGCTCACTATGGGAGCTTATAGAGCCACATATGAGCACTTTATAAAACCTACACACGGTTAACAATTTTGGGAGAAGACTGATTATGAAGCCCTAGTCCCAACACAGACGTTATTGAAGAAGGATGGTCTGGAAATTTTTTTCTAACAGTATCCTTCCTTATAGAACGAGAGAGGGAAAGGGGACTATTTTTATAGGTTTATAATCTTTTAGTCTGACTATGCAGGGACCTTATTGAAGAGTTTGAGTCTTTTAGTGCTGATTGTGCACAAAACTGATGCTCACTCGGCAAGTGTACCGAATCGTAACAAGTAATATAATGAAAGTAGAGTATCGTCCCACAGAGATTGATGGATCAAGTACCAATTAACAGAAGATTTATCTAGTTGAACAAGGAGAACTCACTTGTATTTAGTGACCTAAAAACTAGTGCAGAAAATTTGTTCAGAAAACTAAACCAGAAACTTGAATTATGTTTATGAACAATTTGACAAAATGCAGTAAAATTGGAATACGAATTTAACAAAATTGGTTAGGGTTGATTTCACTTAATCCTCTTTTTATGTAAGTGTTCACATCATTCAATTCAATTATTAAGATGATTCAATGATCCAATTCATTGATTTAGCCAAAATCCAATTCCTTGGTAAATTGACCCTATGTCATCACTAAGAACCTTAATTCCTTAGGTGATCCTAATAGTGACATGCATTAACTTCAAGAATTGCTAAATATCACATAAAAAATAATTCCTATTCCTAGGCAATCAATCTTTTATGTTGCTTGCTTCAGATCCAAGCTTTTCCCCAATTTTCCAATTGTGAGAGAAACTTTTGATTCATGCAATTGAGTGGCCAATTCAATTGAAGCATTAAGAGCAGAAGGAACCAATTGAACTCAAAACGAAAATTGAATTGAATAAGCAAAACACTTACACAAAATTCAGATCAAGTTTCATCAACACCTAACCTAAGAAATTTAGCAATCCATTACAAAAGAGAAGAGAAAGGAAGAGGAAGATGCAAACTCAAGGACGAAATCCATGGAGAATAATCCTAGGCTCCACCTTTGAGTTGAATCTTGAGAGAAAATGAGAGAAAATTTTGAGTGGAAGGAGAGAAAAAACAGAGAAAAACGAAATCTGAAAAATTGTTCCTGCTAAAAATCTAACAACACTATTTATAGTGATTCTGTCAAATCGTGTCCCCACACAGATCCTGCCATGTTCCCACACGAACATGGCAGAGAGCAATTTCTAATTCTTGTAGCTTCTGGCAGTGTCGTGTCCTCACATGAAAATTTCCTGTTCCCACACAGATCTGGCAGAATGTAAATCTCTTAATTTGCACCTTCTTTTGCCTCCAAAATTCATTGTTTGACTCTTTCACAAACTTCAAAATTGCTTCTCTTTAACTTCTTTCTTTCTTATTTTCCAGAAGATTCCTAAAAACAACAAAACAATGAAAAATTAGAGAAAAATACTATTATTTACTAAAATCACCTAAACTACAAACAAACTCAATTATGTACAATTTTTACTACAAATTTACAAAATTATCAATCTAAACAACTAAAAACTACCTAAAATTAATCTATAAATCTACTACTAAAGTGGATTTATCACAACCCCAAACTTAGAATTTTTCTTGTCCCCAAGCAAACAATTAAAGCTCAATCAAGAATATTTCTTGTTGAGTCTCAAAAATATCATAAAGTGGTTTATGATGTTTTAAGACAATTATATTCCCAAGTTTTAATGGTTAACAAATTTGACTTAAAATATTTATCATAGATACACAAATGCTTTAATGATTTATCTATGATTTCAGCAAGAGCCACCATAAGCCTATAAAAAGACTAAGTATTGAAAAGCTGTCTGAAGAAGCAGAAGTTGTCTGAAGTAGCTCAACCTGTCTGAAGCATCAAGGCTGTTTGAAGTCTCTTGATGACGTGGCACCTCTTGTCTGAAGTTTGTGAAGACATCTGAAGCTCTTTTTGGATCAAGCACGTTTTCTGTTATAACAGTTGACATTCCTTTTTGAATTTCAAGCACGTTCTCTGCCATACGCGTCCTCTGCTACGCAGCCCTTGCAGCAACAACAAAAGCAGCTTTTGGGCAGGAGCAAAACTTGTAACGTGTCAGGAATTGTCAGAAAATGTCAGAGAATGTCAGAGCTCACAGCAGGCTGTCTCACAACGGATTTCATGCTATTCCTAAACCGTGGTTTTCTCCAACGGATTGATATTTGGGTATAAATACTCCCTCCTTTTGAAGACCATCAAGAGAGAAGAATTTTGTGAAAAGAAACTAAAACTCTGCAAGTTTTTCGCTCTTCTGCAACAACTCTGATAATATTTATCTTGTACACATATTGTAATATCCTGAGCATACCTCAGTTTTTCTGTACATTTGTAATTGTTTAAGCTTCAAGACTGATATAGTTTGTAAGCTTAAGCATTTTATCTTCGCTGTATTTGTTTGTTGAGCTGGAGAGCTTGTCTGAAAAAGAATACTTGTTGTTTGAGCCTGGAGAGGCTTGTCTGAAAAAGAAAACTTGTTGGTTTGAGCCTGGAGAGACTTGTCTGTAAAAGAATACTTGGTTGTAGAGCCTGAAGAGGCTTGACTATAAAAGAATACTTGTAATCTTGAAAGATTAAGAGAAAATCCAATTGCTAGTTGGCATTGGGACTGGACGTAGCTCAGTGGTAGTGAGTGAACCAGGATAAATTCCTTGGCTAAGTTTTCTTACCCTTATCTCTTGTCAATTCTTTTTATACTAATCAAGGGGTTAGAGTAATTAATCTGATATTTTATAAAGGCACAAAACATCTTTTAAAATCAGTTTTACAAGCCGTCTGAAAACTTCAGACAGCCTTTTAAGAGCCTGTCTGAAATCGTGTTTTTAACACCTGTTTGCGAAAAGCTTTCTAAATATTTAGAAACACTATTCAACCCCCCCTCTAGTGTATCCCTGTGTTCCTACATTTCTAGACAAAACAAGGCGTGAAATCCACAAGTGAACATCCCAATTCTCCATAATTCTTTTCACCACTAATCATTCAATTCTAATCCATTCCTCAAACAATTAACATAAATGCTCTCACAAATCAAACAAGTGCAGTACCTAGCATCATGATATCTTAGTCCAACTTAAAATAATGCAAGATAAAATATGCAAAAGTTTCCCTCATCACTGTTAGTGTTTAAAGGGTATTGTTTCTCTCATAATCACCACCCACTCAAGATTCATTACCATAGGTTTGACAATGTTCTAAACTTCCACTGCAACACAAGTGCAATCACAAATCGTGAGGACTTTTATTTGGGTTGTAATGGGGCTTGGACAAGGTAGGAAAATTTAGGATCTAGTTAACCCCCAAAGAATTAAAGGATATATGTGATGAGCTCAAGAATTAAGTATGAAGTTAACTCATCCTTCCTTGATTTCATTTCACTGCCCCTTTTTATTGTTTTCTGAACTTTTCTTTTCTTTTCATCAATCTTTTCTCTCTTTTTTTTGAACTTTTCTCTACTGTAACTCTTTTTGTTATATCAATGTACTTGCTCTTTTTTTTTGTTTTTTGAATTGCTTTGCTTTACTTCTTTCTTCTTTTTTTTTAAACAGCACGGTTTTTTTTTAAAAAAAAAGCAAATTTGCTTTCCCACCCCAAACTTAAAGCATTTGTTTGCCCTCAAGCAAAAATAGAAAGTAACCCCAAACTTAATTTCAAAAACTCATCCTAGAATGTGCCATATATCCTTTAGTCCTAAAGGGGAAGGACATTAATGGTTTTTCACTTAAGGCTTGTAATGAGCTTAGAAAGAAGAATGGGAAAAAAGGCTCAAAGGGGCTAAGCAAAGGGAAATATTTTTTCAGGGTGGTTTATTTAGCCCAAAAGTTAACAAAAGAATGCCTCAATCATGTATGTGGATGCAAGTGAGAAGCAATTTCAATTAAGAACAAGGTCAAGTTCTAGAATGAAAACTCAAGGAGTAGCCAATCACACAACAAGGAATCAATTAGAGTGTATGGGCCAAAATCCTCACAGGGTAATGTTGTGACTACAATCCAACTAAATCAATGATCTACTTCCACATAATTATCAAGCAAATATCAAGACTTTCCAATCAATCAAGATTTTAAGCACTTGCAATTGAATATTGAGGAACACTTATGGAATTTGCCAAGGAAGTAGATTATTATCAAATAGATTAGAGTGAAATTAAAAAGAAAGAGTCATGGGATACATTAGAAAAATCAAGTTTTCCTATGAAAAAAATATATCAAAATTACAATTGAAAAAGAAAATAAACTAAGAAAACAAACTAAAAAGGAAACAAAACAAACTATTATTTACATCCTAAACTATACAATGACTAGCAAAAATTACATCCTAAAAAATGAACTAAATACTACAACAAACAAACAATTTAGAATATGTACAAAACGACTCTATGAAGCTATATGAAAACCAAGTGCCAAACAGTGAATCATGGTGTGTGAACCACAAAATGTGGTGCAAAATCTCTCTACCAGCCTTAAAATAATGCGCTCAAAGATGTTAGCAAGCACTATACAGTGCATTACAGCAAAGGCTATGTCAAGGCAATGTTAAGTTTGGAATTAAGAATGCAATTCTTACAAGCATTTTATCAAACAATTTCTATGCAACTTAACTCCATCAACAATTCAAGCACATTTTAAGTTGAAAATCTCACAGGGAACAATCAACTCTCACAATTCCAGCAGAAAATCAACCAATCCAGTCACAACTGCAGCTCAAATTCATTCCAAAATAATACCTCACAGTGAAGACACAGGCAATAACTCGCACAACTCCAACAATTTCACAGTGAAAAATTAAGTAATCAGTCAACCAATCACTCTCTCAATTACTAAAATGAAAAAGGGAGAAGAATGTACATACCTGTGAAGCCAAAAAAAATGTGAACACCCTGAACCTGTGAACTTCTTTGTGCAGCAAAAATCAAACTGCGAATGATGAAACGAAAACGAGAACGGAAAAGAAAAAGAAGCGGAAGGTTTGAATGTAGATAAAAAAAAAGGGGAAAGGCTCAATGTGTGCAGAAGAAAAAATCACGAAAGAAGAAGAAAAATTGGGTTTATATGAACAAGGAACAATGGCTTCACATGAAAGGGGTTTACACGTGTACACAAGGAAGAAAATGATTTGGCATGTGACTCAAAGACAGGGTTAGAAAAGAGTTATGGCACAAGGTTAGAATGAAAGATGGTGGGGTTCTAATGAAAAAGGAATAAATGAGAACCAGGAAAAACAAAAGTAAAAATATTTATTATTTTTTTAAACGAAACACGTTGAAATGAAAAACAAAAACAAAAGAAAAAAAATACAAAAGAAGAAATGAAACACGTTGATACAGGAAGTGCGGTTTTGGAATGAAAAAGAAAATAAAAGAGTAAAGGGACGATGGTTTTTTTTGTTTTGCATATAGAAGGAAAGAAAAAGTAGCAGGAAAAATTTTAAGTTTTTTTTTTTGAAATAACAACACAACAACGAAAAAGAAAACTAAAAAAATTTTAAAAAAATTATATATTTTTTTATCATTTTAATATTTTTTTATAAAAACAAAGAAAAGAAAACTGAAACAAAAAGAATAATAATTTTTTTTATGAGAGGTGATGGATGTTGAAATTGAATTAGAAATCGTGTCCACACATGAGCAAAAGAGGTGTCCTCACCAAAATTAGGCAGAGAGCACCTACTGTCACGAGTTCCTTCAAAATTTGCTTTTTAATTTTTCGTCTCCCCCATGAGCAATACTTGTGAAGACACAATTCTGGCAGAGACTAACTTGATCATCAGACTTATACAAAAATTGCTTTTCAATTATCGTGTCCCCACATGAGTGCAGATTGTGAAGACACGATTTTGGCAGAATCAATTCAAGGTCTCCAATTGCTATTTTTCAATTTCCTGCAATACAATGCCACTTGTTAGTCATGTAATTACAATCAAATAAGTAGCAAAATATCACAGCACTTCTAATTTGTCCAGAATCCATTATGCCTACTAAAAAATTAAACCTATGATTAAAAGTTGAACAATCATGCAGAAAAATAACAAACAAAAACTTTTGAATTATGGGTTGCCTCCCATATAGCGCTTCTTTAATGTCATTAGCTTGACTCAAATTTCTCCCTCAAGGTGGCTGAAAGAATGATGGGAATTTTACTCCCTTTCCTTTACTGCATTGTATCTTAATCCACCATCAAAGATCTTCAAAAGCTTCCTTTGGTGCTTTCCTCCAATTATCCATGACAGTTCAAGCACAACTTGAGGGATGGTTAACTTTGGACTTTCATCTCTTTCTTCAACTTTCAAAATAGAAATTGTTAATCCAAATGTTGCTTTATGATCTCCAATCACTCTCAACACTTTCTCTTCATTTGTTTTTGATAAATCATTGCACTTTTTCTCCAATCTCTTTTTCTGTTTTTGATAAACCACTACTGATGATCATTAGCTTACATCTCCCTCCCCAACAACATCATATTTCATATCAGAGGGTGGGGGCTCAAGCTCAATCTTTGGATCCTTTTGCTCTTCCTCTTCCTTTTGCAGCTCTTCTTTTATCAAATTCAAAGATTAGTCAATTTGTCTTTTTAAATTTGGCAAACACTCCTCAATTCCAAGTCTTCCTTAAAATAATTATCACTGTCATCTGAATATTGCATAACAACTCCAAATGCCTCTTGAGGAATTTCAGATAGTTTCTTGGATAGATATCCAATCTGATTCTCAAGATTCTTTAATGAAGACTCTTGAGCTTTGAACCTAGCTCTTGCTTCTTGAATAAAATTCCTTGTTTCTTGCATCATAGCATTAGAATTGGATCTTGTCTCCTGCATAAACAAAGCATTTTCCTCTCTTAGTTTAAGAAGAGCTTTTTCTAAAGTAGAAATTTTATCAATCTCTTGTTCATCAAATTGCACATATGATTCTTCTTGTTGGTATTCCATGTCAATTGGTTGAAGATGTTGTTGCCACAATACATTCTGATTATATTCATAATCTTCCTGCTGGTAGATTGAATAAGGATCCAAATTTTGCTGTCTACGTGCATTCTCAAAGAAGTTTGCAATATCATCTATGTCACAATCCCTATTCAGGTGGTTTCCTTGGCAAAAATCACAAACCATTATGGTTGTCTTTCTACCTCCTGATTGTAGATTGTCCAATCGTTGATGCAGTGCATATAGCTGCTGTAAAAGGAGTTCATTCTGAGCAAAAGTTGCCTCAAATTTGTACCGATCCATGATCGAACATTAACTAATACAACTTTCCTTGCAAACTTTTCCTTGAACACAAAGAGAAAAGCATTTTCATAATCAAGTCAGTAGCAAACAAATGGAAAAAAAATGAATCAAAATAGTTAGTGTATCTAATCTAATCTAAAACAAAAACAGAATGCAATCTAGCAAATCCACTGCACTATTGATATTGAAACTATGGCAACGGTGCCAAAAACTTGATGCTCACTCGGCAAGTGTACCGAATTGTAACAAGTAATATAATGAAAGTAAGAGTATCGTCCCACAGAGATTGATGAATCAAGTACCAAATAACAGAAGATTTATCTAGTTGAACAAGGAGAACTCAATTGTATTTAGTGACCTAAAAACTAGTGCAGAAAATTTGTTCAGAAAACTAAACCAAAAACTTGAATTATGTTTTTGAACAATTTGACAAAATGCAGTAAAATTGGAATACGAATTTAACAAAATTGGTTAGGGTTGATTTCACTTAATCCTATTTTTATGTAAGTGTTCACATCATTCAATTCAATTATTAAAGATGATTCAATGATCCAATTCACTGATTTAGCCAAAATCCAATTCCTTGGTAAATTGACCCTATGTCATCACTAAGAACCCTAATTCCTTAGGTGATCCTAATAGTGATGCATTAACTTCAAGAATTGCTAAAGATCACATAAAAAACAATTCATATTCCTAGGCAATCAATCTTTTATGCTGCTTGCTTCAGATCCAAGCTTTTCCCCAATTTTCCAATTGTGAGAGAAACTTTTGATTCATGCAATTGAGTGGTCAATTCAATTGAAGCATTAAGAGCAGAAGGAAGCAATTGAATTGAAAACGAAAATTGAATTAAATAAGCAAAACACTTACACAAAATTCAGATCAAGTTTCATCAACACCTAACCTAAGAAATTTAGCAATCCATTACAAAAGAGAAGAGAAAGGAAGAGGAAGATACAAACTCAAGGACGAAATCCATGGAGAATAATCCTAGGCTCCACCTTTGAGTTGAATCTTGAGAGAAAAATGAGAGAAAATTTGAGTGGAATGAGAGAAAAAACAGAGAAAAATGAAATCTGAAAAACTGTTCCCGCTAAAATTGTAACAGTACTATTTATAGTGATTCTGTCAAATCGTGTCCCGACACAGATCCTGCCCTGTTCCCACACGAACATGGCAGAGAGCAATTTCTAATTCTTTTAGCTTCTGGCAGTGTCGTGTCCTCACATGAAAATTGCCTGTTCCCACACAAATCTGGCAGAATGTAAATCTCTCAATTTGCACCTTCTTTGCCTCCAAATTCATTGTTTGACTCTTCCACAAACTTCAAAAATTGCTTCTCTTTAACTTCTTTCTTTCTTATTTTCCAGAAGATTCCTAAAAACAACAAAACAATGAAAAATTAAAGAAAAATACTATTATTTACTAAAATCACCTAAACTACAAGCAAACTCAATTATGTACAATTTTTACTACAAATTTACAAAATTATCAATCTAAACAACTAAAACTGCCTAAAATTAATCTATAAATCTACTACTAAAGTGGATTTATCACAAACGTGCCACATCATCAACTTTGTTAACTTTAACTGAGTGAGGTTAACAGAAGGACCATATTGATTGACGTTACAATATGTCAGGGACCTTTTTACAATTTTGCTTCTTCCAGGGACCAAACTGACCGATGGTCAATCTTTCAGGGACTATTTTGATGGTTTACTCTACCTTTTTGTATTTTGATTCTTTCTTTAAGTTTCAATTTGTTAGTTTTCTTTAATCCTTATAATTATCTGTAATTCTTTTCGTTCGTCTACTTCTTCTAAAAACATTCTTTCTGAGGAAAGTTATAATTTGAATGATTGTAGTGAGTATAACGCTTTTCTAAGTAAGATTTGAAAATATACAACAACTTGAATTAAACTTATTTATGAAAGAGACCATTATAAGAGGATTTGGATTCTATTCTCAGTTTGAACTTTAGAACCAAAATGAAAATTTCTTAGTTACTTTGGAAAATTTAAAGCTTCCGTACACTTACGAAAAATTAAGATTTTCGAATTCAGTTCTGAAAATTTTCACGAGTGGAAACCTTTGGGTAGGTCACTTGCATCGTCAAGAGTCATCAATGCTCCTATTGCAAATCGAATGTTGAACAGAAGGGAGCAAAAGCAATAGGGTTAGAGAAAAAGGTGGAGTCTTCCTCAACCAAATCTTTAGAACTTCCAAGACTGTGACTGAATGCCTAAACTCCTGATGGGAAGAAGTATATATGGAAGCGCTGGTGATTTGGTGTATTGGAGACTAACTCCTCTAACAAAGGCTTATTTTTAAGCAACCTAACAGAGTTCCCACTATGCTGAAATAGGACAAGCCCAGTATCAACTCATATTAGTCCATATCAATGATTAAGGTAGTCTAAACAAACTTACCTAATGCAAATTACTAACTATCAGCTCAATTCACACAATAGCTAATATAAATATTTTAATATTTAATATGTAGTCTATAAAATTAATTATTAGAATTAAATTTTTAACAGAACGTCCTCCAAAAATGTTCTTTTTAAATAGTCACTCCCTCTAAAAAGCGTTTGTCTACTAATGGTGATGTATAACACTCCATTCTTAGCCATCATTTCCACTTGTCATTGGTTAGCAGCACGTGGCATTGCTTGTAAAATAGAAAGAAAACAGTCAGTCAATTAATTAAGTGACCTTCTTCTCCCTTTTAAGGACTGGAATCAGGGAGCAACGGGCTCTCCAAGATTCTATGACTCACCAGAAGTGCCATATAAGGACATATCTTGCTCGTTGAAGAGATTAAGGGCTCGTTTGGTGCACAGGATAAGAGACAGGATATGATAACTTTATCCTATCCTATCACTTATCATGTGTTGTTGCACCAATAGGATATGATAACTTTATCATGTTGCTATCCTATCATTTCTTCTTAGTGTAATTCTTATCATAAGGGGGAGCTAGGTTAGGGAGTAATAGGATAGGATAGGATAAGATAAGAAAATTCTTCCTCATTGTCCTCTCTTTCTCTCTCCTCCTTCTCTCTCCTCCTCTCTCCCCTTTCTCTCTCTCTCCTCCCTCTCTATCTCCTCTCTCTCTCCTCTCCCTCTCCTCTTCTCTCTTGCTCCCTCTATCTCTTTCCTCTCTCTCCTCCTTTCTCTATCCTCCCTCTCTCTCCTCTATCTCTCTCTCCTCCCTCTCTCTCTCTTTCCTCTCTTTCTCTTGCTCCCATCTCTCCCCTCCCTCCCTTTCTCCTCCTCCTCTCCACTCTCTCTCTCTCTTGTTCCCTCTCTCCTTCCTATCCCTCTCTCCTCTCCCTCTCTCCCACCCTTCTCCCCTCTCCATCTCCCTCCCCCCCTCCCCCCTCTCCCTCTCTCACCTCTCTCCACTCCACTCCACTCCACTCCTCTCTCTGTCCTCTCTCCTCCCTCCCTCTCTCCTCTTTTTATAATAATTTGATATTATTTTTAATAATTTTATTTTTTCATTAAATTTAAATATTTTATAAATAAATAATTTTTTATTCATGTATGCTTTATTGAAAAATTAAAAATTAAACTAAATTTAAAATTAATTTAATTTTGTAATAAGGGTAATTTTGTCATATCAATATTTTTTATATCTTATCCTATCATCATCTGTCCATTTCAAATGTTATGATAAGAATAAAATAATGTTATCTACCTCTTATCCTGGTGTGCCTCAAACATAGGATATGATAAGAATGCTCTTATCCTGTCATGTTGCTATCCAACTCGTCTATCATATATCCTGTCCACCAAACGGACCCTGGATACCTTCATCTTTTGTACATTGAGTTATTGAACAAAATTTACCAGTGCCTTCAAACATTGGAGCAAATATTAGCTAGCTGGCCAGGAAATAATGCAAGCTGATAATCTTTGTCCTGCATATGGTCTCAGTATCTTTGAAGAAAGTGTATAAGCTTAATTAATTTTAAGGTTTTGAATTATATCAATGAACATTTTTTTATAATTTTTATTTAAATTATTTTCAAGTATATTTTATATTACAAAAAATTAAACTTAAATTTTTTGATAAATAAACGTGTTGAATCAAAATATAAATATAAACGTAATAGAATGCTCTTCTTTTTTGCCCCATTGAAATATATATAATTTTATGTGTCTGCCAAAAAAGTATGTATTTTCGTAAAATTGTTTATATATTGATATCTATGAAAAGTAAAAAAGAAAGAAAAAACACTTTTACTTAAATGAATCAAAGTGAAAATGAATGAATAAAAAGAAAAAAAAATATATGGCTACATGATTATGAATTTGATTTATATGAATAAAATAATTTAAAAATATAAATTTAAATTTAAATATTTAAGCATAAGAAACTTTAACATATTAACGAAAAAATTAATGAAGTAAATTTTTTTTTATATAGAAGGGAGGGGACTAAGCCTCACTAGACAAAACACAGCCTAGGAAAACAAACACTAGAAAATGTCAGAAAGAATAAATTAACAACAGAAGCAGGGGGACTATTAAAGAAATGCAATCCTAGAGGATAAGAGTGGCCCAAATCTGCAAGACCATCAGCTATAAAATTCCCTTTCCACGGTAAGTATGAGAGATATAGACTTGTTGGATTCTCTGCAAATCTCTGCGAATGACATCAATTAAACCAAAACAAGGGTGATGATGGGGAATGCCCTTCTTGATAAAGTTAACTGCAGTAATTGAATCACTTTCAAACCAAACCTTAGTATCCCCTAGTAAGAGAGATATGAGAAACGTCCTTGGAGGCCCAGAATTCAGCTAGTGTAATAGTAGTAACACCAATATTACGACCATTCCAGTAAGCCAATTGCCCATGGTGTCACGTAAAACAGCTCCACTAGAAGCACCCTGAGAGTTAACTGAACCATCTATGTTCCATTTCACCCACCCATCCATAGGTGAACGCCAACCCACTTGTTTATAAATAGACCTCCGTTGCACAGACACGTCCGATCGAGTGATGAACCTGAGCAAAATGAAATTCTTTGACCGAACACCATATGCGTTGAATGATTGAAGCAGAATTCCAATCCTTATTTTGGAAAATTGTCTCATTACGAGACTTTCCAATCTCTGCCAATAATTTTGCTATCAAAGTTTTAAGTAATAGAAAAGAATTGAGTGTGAATAAGAAAATTGAAGCCAATAACTTCATTCTTAATTTTAAACGTTTAAAAACTAAAAATAAATTATCATATATCTTTAATTAATAATTCCATATCTGAAGTGTTTTTTTTAATATTAACTAGTACTATCCAAATAATTAATATCATTTTTATCAAATAATGATTATTAAACTCAATTTCAAACTAATTTCTTTAGAAAAAATCAATTTAATTCAAAATTTAATATAAACACAAGTACATGCAATACTATTCTTTCAATTACCATTTGTACCATTACGTACTATTCATTCAAATGGAATACTGTAAATTCTCATAAGGTATTTTCAGAGGGTACCTTCTGACGGAATCAAATTGCTTATTTCTTTATACGTCTTCTAATTTAAAAAAAAAAACCTATTAAAAATTTAACAATTAAAAAAAGGATTTAAAAGAGAAAGAATTTTAAGTAATATATTATTTTTCAATCAGAAAAAAAAGAGAAAGTGTACGGACAAAAGAGATCAATAATTTCAATTTCCATCCAGCAAAGTTGCTGAAAAAAGTTTCAAGTTGTTTCTATTAAATTGTTTCTTTAGGGCAGAAAAACCGAAAGATGATATGCTATATATATTCCAATAACAAAGATTAATTTAATTAAAAATAGAGTGCTTAGAGAATAGATACACCACTCAAATTTGTAATCCAACTGTAAATTCACAAAGCATAAATATTTCCCACACATTCCTCGTGCGCCATTTTCATTTTAGGGAATGGGATTAAGCAACCAATTTTTTGTTGGTGACATTAAAATTTAGGGTGAGGGGATGGTTCAAAGCATTTATAGAGGTACTTACATTTTACCTCACCCCAAGGGATATGAGTGGGAGTTTGAACCTGCGACCTGTCACATACAAGACCCTGTCTTGCTTCCCCCCTCGACCAACCCTTGGGGTTGGATTAAGCAACCAATTTGAGACTATATATATTTGATGAAAATCACTTGCTTTAATCATCCATATATTTTTCTGTCAATGGGTGAACTAGAGCCATATATATTTGACCGGGTTTATAATACAAATTAATTAATATTAGCAGGGGAATAACCAACAACGAGGTCGGTTCGGGTGAACTAGAGCAATATTTGGCAGTGTTTAAGCAAGGTTGATCAGTTTTAAATAGGATTGTCTCTCTGAAGAATAACTATGGTTTAAAAAAATATTAACAGGGATGACTTTATTGTCCAAGGCCGCGTTAATAATAAATACATGCGTCTTTGTCTTTTATGGCATGTATGGTTTGAAATTTGAAAAGGCCAAAACTGCATTTGAGGCAAATGTACGTTTGAGTTGGTGCAAATAAAAATCCAAACATGCTGATTGTGTGATTGTATAACTGGTGTATATATTTTATTATATGGCCCAGCAAAAAGAGTAGTTTCCAAATATGTGGTGATGGTGGGTGATATCCATTTTACTTATAATCTATGTTTGTTTGGAGGGATTTGGAAGAGAGGGGAAGGGAGGGATTTTAAATGAGTTTTAATGTTTGGTTTAATCTTTAAGAGGGAAGTGGGCCAAATCTCTCGTAAGGCTATTTTTTTCCCTTCAATAATGTGGGATTTGGAGGGGAGGGAGAGTTTAAATTAAATAATTAAAATAATCATTCCGGTGTAAGAGAGCGCCGTAGAGGAAGGACAAGGAACCCTAACGCCAGCATACTTCGTACTCTTTCCCTTCATGGGAGGAGCTCCTCCCTCTATAGGAGGGTTTTCTACTCACAATAGTTGAGTTTTTTTTTCTCTCTAGTGAGAGTTTTTATGTTCTGTTTTTTCTGTTTTGTTTTTCTTTTTTTATTTCTTTTCCTTTCTCCATCCACTATCACCACCACCACCATCACCACCTCTCCCTTCTTCCTTCCAGCCACCACCTCCTCCTTTGCGAGATTCTGTTAGAGCCATTATCTTGCAGCACTGCTTTTACTCAGTGTTGTTGCCTTCATTGCATTTCCACCAATAGAACTCAATTTTCCAGCACTGCTCTACTCAGATTGACTGCGGTTGATGTTATGGTTTTTGCTTGAAGTTGATGTTGAACATGTGCTGATCCGGAAGGAATTTAAAAAAAAAAAGAGAGAGAGAAAGAAAAGTTCAGGCTGTGTTTCAGAATTTTTTGTAATAGGAGGTGTTTGTAGGACTGCTAAATTGTTTAGATTGACCGAGTATGCGTGCTAGATTTGTTGTTTAGATCTGTAGTGCACTGCCTGTAATACTCTAAATTTAGCATCCTTAAGCTTTGTAAGTGTCGTTGGGCATTTTTCAATGAATATTCTCTTGACAAAAAAAATTAAATAATTAAAATGACTTAAATACCTCTACACTTATATTAATAAAATTATGTGTTATAAAAATAAAGAGGGTATATAAGTAATAACTTTATTTTCTCTCCCCTCCCCTTGTGAACCAAACATGTAGGGGTGATTTTTCCTTCGTCCCCCTCTTATTTTTAACCAAGCAAATAAAATGTGACCTCTTCTTTATTAAAATCTCTCCTTTGAACCAAACAGTGTTTTATAGTTTTCAATGAAAATTACTTTTAGCTCGGCTGATGGCGGGTGAGGAAGGAAAAATGACCCCTATCAAATGCAATTCAGTCATTTGGTATTGCAATAGCTTTCGCAAGAGATATTCAGCACTGGAAGAAGGGTTGCTTGCAGTTGTTTACTGTGTAAGTATCAAAGTAATGGCATTCTATTTATGCAACTTTATATCTATATATGGTGCATTGATGCTGCCAAGTGCCAAGAATGTTATTGTGATGTCTTATATTTTTTCCAATTTAAAAACTGGGGAAAATATAATGACATTAAAAAGAAGAACGTTTTATATATCAAAATGATGTGCCTTGTCTGTCATCACATATTCATAGTGCAGAAAAGGACCTTGTCAGCTATCTGGAGTATCAGACACTATTTTATCTGATTATGTTATTTCTTGCTTTAGACCCTGATATCTGCTGTCAGAGCAAATGGTTTGTTAATTAATGCTACAAAAGCCAAGATATTTTTCCCCCTAATATACCATAAAGATGTTTCAAGTTTAAATTGGAATTAGATCTCCCAATTTCTAAAATTATGCTGGAAGGGGGAAACATTAAAAAAGAAAAAAGAAAAATGGTAAGTAGTAAGTACTCTTTATTCATGCAGCTAACTGAAATGTTTAATTCCGTTTTCACTTAACAGTATAAGGCCAAACAATCAGGGGGCTATTGTGACTCGTCTAAGCATTGTATGTAGTTATATTCTCTACATGCAGCTTCCCCCACATTTCATTAGATAAATAAATTGATAATTATGATTGCCTATGTTACTATGATATAATTCTACATCTAACACTGGACAATGGTAACTGGGGTCGCATACTACATTCAAGCTTTGGGTGATTGAGAAGAGGGGACCAGTTTTCCCAGCAATGTGGAACCCACTGAGTTTTATAATTGTCATGACAGGTTCTATATTGCTCTTGGGCGAGCCCCTATGTTTAGGGAGGTGAGTTCCAATCATACTTTTATGTTTGGGAAAGGTATATAACTCTGATTATATGTAAATAATTCATTTTATTTTGTTTCATATATATAATACATTAATAGTACTACTTTGACCAACAAGTACAAATTATTCATCAATACTTAATCCATATATTAGCACTACATACTCTAAAATTATTAAGATCACTAGCTAAAATCGTAAAAATATGACTCACATAGAAGCTACAAAAAAATCAATGAAAACATACAATGTATATTTATATTTGACTGATATTAAAATATTCCTTCCATACAAAGATCTTATTCGGAGTACTTGAAAATTGAAACCTTGCACTCAATTTGAGGAATTGTACTCCTTCCCATGTGCATGCATGTGTCACTGTTTCAGCCAGTTTAGATTTGTCTTTCACAATATAACACCAACCAACACACAATATAGAAAAACATGTTTGATTCTTCCGTTGAAACGTAATGAATTCATATTTTTCACATTAGAAATAGTTGAATTAGAGAATCAAAATTTGAGTTTGATCAATTTTTAACGTCAAACCAAACACACACTAACTATGACCTTCTCCTAAATGCACGTTGCTGTTAATGCCACACATTCTAGCGCTAGTGTCCAAGTACTTCAAATAATTTTTATTGAACTTAATGAAGAATGAAGATGTGACCCCTTATTTTATCCTAATCCTTACAATTTTGGACGGTCTGTTTTTCAGCGTTCTTGGTGGAAGGAATTTTGCTAGTTTCAAGTTTGTATAGTGTTTTGTGGGCAAAAAAACGAAGAAAGAATGACTCATGAGAATTCTTTACCAGTTGAAGCACATGAATAATGTGCAGAGGTGAAAACAGAGGCCAGCACTAACGAGCCGCAACCAGTATATTTCTTTCTTTTTCTTTTCTGTTTTCTGTTTCTATTTATTCCTCTTTGGGCCAAAAAAAATGTATCAATAAGCATAGCTCTTTTCAACAGATCTACACTATCCAAGAAATTGTAAACAAACAAAAAAATGTTTATGATTGCACTTGAAGTTTATCTTAGTACTAAATTTGGTAAAAGACATTACTAAAGAATGTGTTTTACCTTATGTTTTTACTCTATTAGAGTAAAAATGATATCTGTTCGGTATGCTATGCCCCAATAAGAAATCAATTAAGAATATAAAGACAAGAAGCATTATGAAAGCTCTATCCTTCAATTTTTATATGCCACTCTAACATAATGATAAAATCTGTCTGCTTTTGTAAGTCTTAACAAAATTGCACTCTTAGGATAAGTGGTCAATTTTAGTGCTTCTTATCATTTTTTCTTTTTCTTTTTCTTGTTTGGAGTGATGTGAAGACAGGAAACTTCACCTCAACTTAAGCAACCAAATTTGTACAAGTAATAAGATGTGACAATTTGTGCTTTTGCGGACAATCAATTGCAATAGCATACTTCTCTGGCCTTTTCCTCTTTTTCTTGCACTATTGCCGTCAATCCCTAATGTTATCAATCGAATTATTACTTTATCTTGCTTTGTTAATTGGGGAGATTTCACTATTTTGCCAGGCACTAGTTTATTTTGAGATCCAATATCATATCAATTCTGGCACCCTTTCGGTAAAAAGAAGGAGGAGGAAAGGAAACGGGAGAGATGAAACTAACAACATGAAGCTTTATGGACACACGTTTTTGATGAGTTAGTCCTCCACTCATTCTAATTTTAAAATATGATAGGCCCAAATGTGCTCACTTTATTATGGAATCAAGTTTAATAGGCATTATCAGATTTAAATGCTTTATTGAATTAATTTCTTTTTTTTTTTTCAATCATTCGCGTTGTGATTGCTGAAGATTTTCCATTTTAATGTTAATAGTTGTGAAGCCAACATAATTACTATTGTAGTTTCTCTGTTCTTGCCGTTCTTTTATCCTTGATATATGTTGGGTAGTAGACTAGTAGGGGAGGAGAAATCTCCATACGTTTAAGCACACCAAAAGAGAAATAAAAATAAAAAGAACAAATTAAAAAAATTAATATGGTTCAACACCTCTTGCCTATGTCCATGGTCACACAACAAAAAACTTATTATTACACATGTAATTTTTTATAAGAAGGTGAACATCGCAAATCTTCCTATACAATTTTTGCACGGAAAAATTGCAAATTCTATCTTAACACATAACTACCCAAATTCCCAACACACCCAAAGACTATTGTTGTTAAGGTAAAAATATTCAAAGTAAGACTCTATATTTATAGTAGTTTTCTATCTTTTCCTTCTTCATGTTACTTAATGTGGGACTTGGATAGACACCGACTTTGGACACAACAATATATGCATATAATATTATCAATGCATTGAATGTTGTGATAGTTATAATTTTCAATAAAAACTTTCAACTTTAATTATCATGTGCAATATTGCATAGGTTAAAAAAATTGTGTGTGTATGTATATAGGACATTTTAATGAGAAAACCTTACTTATGTGAAAGTGAGAGAGATAAATCATGGCCATATAATTATTAACGGATGATTATGATTAAAAGTTATTAACGAACACATGATAATTTAAAAAAAAGTCATGTGATTTTTATATTTTAATCTTGACCATCCATGGTAAAGTCCAATAGCCAAGATTCACCCTTCTCACTCTTATATAAAAAAGTTTTTTCACTTGATATGCCTCATCTAAAATAAGTGTTAATACCCTAAATTTTACGAGTTTTTGCGGGCGGGTCTGGTCGGACTAGCCCATTTTATATACTCTAGACCTAATACATTAGATGGCCTTATCACAAAAATGCAAGTCGAACTCAACTTGAATGGTCGCTAATCTAAGTCGGCTTAATTAAGGACCTCAAGAGTCAAGATCAGCTATATCTATGTCACAGAGCTTTATAGAACCCATTGTTACACCAATCCCACACTGATTCACAACTCATGGTTTTTGACATCACCCTTGACTGGGAATGACTCACATTAAAGCCTTATAAATAGCATCATCATGTTAGATGTCAAGTACACACGGTTTATTTATCGTTGTCATCTTGTTGGGCTTCCGACTGATTTGGGTGTTAAAGTGTTTTTACCAATGTTTTAAAAATTGAACCGGTAATTAAACCAATGAAGGCACTGGTTCACCGGTTCACTGGTTGAACCGTGGTCGAACCGATATTAATTAAACATATATTTTAAATATTATATAATATTTTAATTGATAAAATAACACAAAATTATAAGAAATTAAGATATATGAAACTATAAATTTGTTTAAATAACCTTATTATAAGGTTTATAAAACAAAAAAAATAAAAAAATTGGTAAAATAATAAATATCTATGTGTAATTCTCAAAAATATATTTTTATTTATCTTAAAAGTATTTTAAATAAATAAAAAATAAAAAAATTAAATTTTTTTATAAAGACCGGTTTTTCACCGATTTTTTCCGGTTTTTTACCGATTTTCCAGTTTAAGGACTGGTTCTCTGCAAAGCCGGTTCTGTGGTTCTGTTGGACCGAACACATGACCGGTTCACGGTTTTCCGGTCTGATCGGTCTGATCCGATTTTCTAAATTGAGGTTTTTTGCAGGTACACACCTACGTGAATAGCGAGGACACCACATCGGAGATGAGGATTAAGCTTAGGGATGGCAAAATGGGCTGGCCCGGCCCGGCCCGGCCCGACCCTCGATCAACCCTTCAAAAAATGGGACGGGCTGGGCTGGCCCTAAATGAAAAATGGACGAAAAAATGTCAGCCCGGCCCATATTTGAGAGGGCTAACAGGGCCAAAGGGCCAGCCCTTATAACGAACTAACGAAGTGAATTTTTTTTTGGTCGAATTGGGATGGGATAAACGGGTTAGCCTACGAAAAAAAATTATAAAAATTAGAATAAAATAGTAAACGTGACAAAAAAAGTAAATTGAAGCTGCTAGTCCATCCATCCATAAATATTAAGAACATAAATAACACCATCCATCCATAAACCAGTCTAGAAAATTAACAAAACACAATTCAAAGTTAATTTAACAACACCAATGAAACTTCTAATCCACAAACACAAAGTACAAAAAGCCAAAGAAAATATAAAGTTGTTATGGAGGAGGTTGTTGTGCTCAGAAACTACTTGATGAAGGAGGGATACAGATATATATATTATATATATATACAGAATCTCAGGTAAGTGATAGCAGTATATACAGAAATCACTATCCCCTTTTTTAAAAAAAAAAAATCAGCCCGAAGGGTTGGCCCGACCCGAATACTCCTCCAGCCCGTTTTTTAAAGGGCCAGAACGGGCTGGGTTAAAAGGGCCAGGGGGTTGAAAGTCTCAACCCAGCCCTATAATTTGACGGGTAGGGATGGGTTGGCCCATTGGGCCAGACCGCTTTGCCATCCCTAATTAAGCTTTGACTAGTTTCCACGCTAGATCCGACTTGCCACAAACCCATATCTAGGACTAAGTTTGTAGATTCACTCGTGAGCATACCTAAAATGTAGTTATAACATTGATTATTTAATGACTCGTTATTTGTTTAGTTTACAATGAGATAAAATTGATTTTTAAAATCAATGGTTAAAAAAGAATTGAACAGAGCTACAATGTACAATTAATGAAAGTGATTTATTTCAATTATTTAAAATGTTTTAAGATATGTTATAAAAGGGGGTGCCAAACAAGTTACTCCCTCTTGTCTTATTTATAAGATTAATTCAGACAAAAACACACATATTAAGAAAAATAATTAATGTGTTGATTTTAAGAAATTACTCTATGAGATTACAAGTTTACTTTATTTAAAATTGAACTCCATTACCATGGTAATTGTGACACCTTAAAACCTTTAATGATTAACAAAACTATAAATGAGAAAAATAATAAATACTTCTAGATTAGTACATTTTATCTTATAAATAAGACCATGGAAAAGTTTTAAACTTTGTCTTATAAAAAAGAATATATAAAAATGTTTTAAGATAAGCTTATTAATTTAATGTGAAATATTTTTTATGCAAAACTAAATATAGGAGACAAACGGATACTTAAATACGAGATTATTAATTAAACTCGAGAAGACTCTGTCAACCCGCTAATCCATGCGCTTCGTGATAGTTTAACGTGGAATACTAAAAAATAAATAAATAAATAAAAAATTGAAAAATCTGTGGGGTTTTCTTTCCTGTTTTATCTGCTTTTTTGGCGATCTTTGTCCGTGTTTTAACTTTTGGGTTGCCTTGGCATAACAATCGTTTATTATCTCTTTCATGTAACATGATTGAGAGTATCATTGGAACTAGAAAAGCGGCGGGTTCAATGCATGAACCACTTTATCATTCTTTAATTTCCTATCCAATCCTAAATCTCGCAAAGGTTGTGTTGGAAAAGGGAATGGAAGTGAAGAAAAGGTTTTGTAAATGATGTAATTAAAGAGAGATACTACACTTGTAAATATGAAGGAGGGAAGGACTTTATAAGTACTATTATTTTTTTTTCCCATTCCCCTCATTTTATTCATTCAAAGTAAACGTACAGTGATGAGGGATTTTTATGATGGATTATAGTTTATTTGAGAAATTAATTGAAAATATTTTTATATGTAATAAAATTCATGGAAATTTGCAAGTAATTCTCCCACACCAACACAATGGAACATCGTCTAGCAACTATAAAATCTCTAATAAAATTCGGAAAAAAAATTCTCCATTGACAATATTGTGTTTTGTTAATTTTTTAAATAAGTTATCTTTATTCACTTAAAGGGAAACAAAAGGAAAAGAAAGTAAGCGAACATAATTTAATCAAAAGCCATATAGCCTCATCAAATTGGATCCAATGTTTTATTTTGTTCCAGCAGTGTCTTTTAGATAAGATTTTCATGGATTGACTAATCTAATAACAGGTTAGGATCCTCTTAGGTTGAAAATTTACATGACCATTCTATTGTGTTTATCTCTCTCTTTCTTTGATATTGCATAAGCAATTGAATATAAGTAAAATAAATAAATTAATATTATTATTTTGTGCAAGATCATATGCTTTATTTACGGTAGATAATCATGCTTGATCGCTGGGTATAACCTCTATGAGCGGCAAAACTCTCCCTACGATTATTTACGCAAGTGCATACCCAGAGTACCCATAGTTCGAACTTGAGGCTACCGATTAAGCTGGAACAGTCCCTTACCAGTTGATCCACGCGTTTAGTGGTAAATTCATACTAATTAAGAAAGTTAACCACATTTAATTTTCTTGGAGTAGACACTACAAGAAAATCTCATATTAGCGATGGCCATGGGCCGTCGCTACACAAGGAAAAGCCATCGCTACAGGCTACGTAGCGATGGCCCGGCCGTCGCTGGAAGCCGTCTCTAAAAACATGGCTGTCCGCTACGAATAATTATTTTTTTAAAAAAATTATCTAGCGATGGCTGTAGTGACGGCCATGGTTGTTGCTGCAGGGTAATTGTTTTTTTAAATTAAATTTATTATTATTTATTTTGTTTTAATAATTTATTAAATTTATTATTTATTTTATTATTTATTAATTTTAAAAATATAAAACAATACTAAATAATATATGAGCACATCGAGAGAAGAAAACATATATATAATATACACATATATAATTTGTTCAAAACATAATACAATAAAACCATAAAAAAACATAATGAAAAAAAAATCAATGGTGGCGACGATGCTGGGGCTGTGGTGGGGTCGGCTCCTCATCATCATCCAACAGTTGGCATCATAATGGGGGGTGCGGCTGAGCCTGAGCCTCCAGCAACTGCTGCATCTGTCGTCGGAGTCGTCCTAACTCATCTTCCAACTTTGCAGCCTTGTTATGGCCTAGCGAGACTCCTGCCTGCTTCATTGACTTCCTGGAGCAACGCCTCCTCAGTTGAATGTCGTGACCCGGACCCGTCAGTACTCCCACTAGTGTGAGCCCGGGACTCCCGAGTCAAGCTGGTCACACTTGGACGAATGTTGGAGGCCTAGTCCCTGGTGCCATAACAATGACCTCAGGTCTTGCCACCCGCCAACATCCCTCCAAATCTCCAGCTTGGTGGAGACATCAGTCATGGAGGTGTCCTCCATCTGTGACTCCACCTCCCTTAGGCGCTCCTTGTAATTTGTTTGTTGAGATAAAAGTAAAATGAGTTATTAGTTATATATTCAATTGCATAAATATGAAATTATATAAAAAACACTTATAAAAAAATACTAACATAGGTGGACCGCGCCCGATCATCTACCCAGCCACCCCCATTTTTACGTGGGTGGCAACAAAGAGCTCGTCTAGCTCGACCTCTCGCCCAACTGTTGAGCCTACACAGAAAAATTACACAAAATAATTAATTTAACAACAAATAGAAAATAATATAGAAGAGTGTTTGTTTATACATATCATATGCAACGCCACCTCATGGTAGGCCCTGCGGCCCGTGGTGTGGTTTGCCCCCCCCGCGTTAAGAAGCCTGGTTGCTCTTGTTACGAGCGGACTTCCCTTGAATTCCGCAGAGTCCCAGTACGCCAAAAGACCCTCCCAGGCCTCCTCACCACACCACGTGGCCTCTTCCCAGCCTTCCGAGCCTTGTTCATCATATCTCGAAGGCGACGAGCAACCCTCTGCCTGTACACCTTCTTGATTTGGGCCTTATGAGAAGGGTCCCAAGTAACTCGGCTCTGCCAAAATAAAATATGGTAAGTTATGACAATTGCAAATTGACATATCTTAAGAAAAAATTTAAAGTGGATAGGGTTTATAATTATCGTGAACTCTTCCCATCACCTGTCCCTAACATCCTTCGGGGTGACCTCCCAAAGGTTGTGAGGACCCCCGAACTGCGAACGGATCGCATGACCAATGTCTGCGATAGGTGGGTTGTTAGGCACCCACCTGCAAAATAAAATATTCAATATTAACAGTTAAAACAATTAAAGATGTTATATTAATATCAATTCTAAACAAGGAAAAAAGATAAACAAACTCACCCCTTACCAAATGGTCTGATAATAACCCGACCTTGAGCGTCTACCTCATGAGGTCGGCTTGAACCGACACCCTGGAATCGAGTTGGCTCCCCATCAGACTCATGGTTAGCGTCCCCATCCAGCTGATTCTGAGCGTCGTCAGCGTCTAGGTCGGGCACAACGTCCTCATGCACTGGAGGCATCTTAACTAATCCCGGTGTTTGGATGAGCCTCATACCATCAAACTGAGGAGCAGATGGTGGAGGGGAGGAAGAAGAAGAAGACTGGATGGTGCCCGCTGTAGCCACTAAAGTAGATGGATGCTCTGATATCTTACCATAGTGTGAGTGAGAGAGGTTCGCCCTCTTCTGCATCGCGCGTGCACGTAGCTCGCCCGGAGGGATGGACCTCCCTCTACTCGGCGGGATCTTCTCACCACCTCTACCACGCATCCTATGCACTAATGACTATAGACATTATATGAAAATTAAATATTTATATACTAATTACTAATATACTAATAAATAAAATAATTACTAATATACTAATTACTAATTACTATAGACATTATATAAAAAATAAATAATTATATAAAATAAAAAAACTAATTATTAATTACTGATAATTAAATAATTACTAATATACTAATTACTTTAATAATAAAACTAATTACTAATTACTATAGACATTATATAAAAATTAAATAATTATATACTAATTACTTATTACTAATATACTAATAAATTAAATAATTACTAATATACTAATTACTAAAGCAATGTTTAAAACTACTAACCTAATTCCTATATCACATTAATAAATTAACAAAACAAATAAACTATTAATTACAAATAAATTAATTAAAGCTATAAAAAAACTTACTTGTTGCGACTCCGGAGAAAGAACGAATCTGGAATGAGCTCTAAAGTCACGTACAGGCAACTATTTTGAAAACTGATCGGTTCAAAATGATTCTATGAAGAAGGGGAACTTTTTAATCGGTGAGTTTTTGAGAATAAACAGAGAGAGGGGACAGAAAGAGGGGGTGGCCGTATGAGAGAAAAATGGAGTTTGGAGAAAGAAGAAGTTGCAAATGGAGGAAGAGGGGAATTAAAGGTTTTTACGCGTACAACTTTTTAACATAGAGACGGTCTGGCCGTCGCTATGTTTTAAAAAAAAAGTGAGCGCAAATTAAAATTTTAATTTTAATGTAGCGACAGCCTGCATTTTTTAATTTTTTTCATAAATAAATAAATAAAATTTAATGGTAGCGACGACCTGGTCGTCACTATAGTCACTACCTAGCAACGACTAGGTCATCTCTAAGTATTAATTGCACTGAATAGTGCACTTATGTTGTAGCGACGCCATAGCAACGGCTAGTCCGTCGCTACTAGCGACGCATTATGGCCGTCTTTACCAGGCCGTCGCTAATTTGCGTTTTTATTGTAGTGAGACCCACAAATTGGTCACTGACTTTTTTTGCGTCAGACAGTTTAGTCCCTGGAATTTAAAAATGATCACGTTAGTCCCTGATATTTTTCACCGTTCATCAGTTTAGTCCAACGTTACATTTTCCGTTAATGGAGTGTTGAGTTGTCACGTTAAGTGACATATAGGACCCAGAAAAACGCAAATTAGCCCTAACGTTTTTTAACATCATGCACAATTTAGACCTTAATATTTAAAAATGACTTTATTAAGGATTGAATGTTGTAGAAACGTGTTACTCTCTTTTAAACTCTAAAAAACCTCTCAAAATACATTCATTTCCATTCAAAAAGTGACTAATTACTCTCTCAATGATCAAATATATATGTTCATATTAAATCTCCTCCTTTTAACTTTCGGATTCATTCATTCTCTTTCTTATTTTAATTTGTGTTTTTATTTCAATCAGTTAAAGAAAATGAATCCTCTTAGAGATTAAGTTTCTATTCTTATTCTTTTTCCCTTGTGTTAATCATTTTCATATGGATAAGCACAAGTGCAAGCTTTACTTCAGAAGCTTTTCCAATGGGAGAGCTTCGGGGTGCTCTTAATTATGAGCAAAGTTCTCTGGAATTTTGTTCAATGTATTTATAATGCAAATAGGATTTTGATGAACAATCTGATGATAGAATCTAATCCTTAAGAGGGTTCATTTCCTTAAATAAATATGTTAATTGAAATAAAAACAAAAATTAAGACAGGGAAGAGAAGAATGAAACCAAAAGTTAAAAGGAATAGATTTAATCTAAAAATACTTGATCATTTAGATAATAAATTAATGGTCACTTTTTGAATTGAAATGGATATATTTTGGGAGGTTTTTTAAAGCTCAGAAGAGAGTCACACGTTTCTACAACATTCAATCCCTAATAAAGTCATTTTTAAATGTCAAGAACTAAACTGTCTAATGTTAAACAAAGTAAGGGACTAATTTGCTATTTTTCTGGGTCCTACATGTCATTTAATGTGACAACTCAGATCTCCGTTAACGGAAAATGTGACGTTGGACAAAACTGATGGATGGTGAAGAATATCAAAGACTAATGAGGTCATTTTTAAATGTCAGAGACTAAACTACCTAACGCAAAAAATCATGGACCAATTTGTGGGTTTACTCAATTTTCTTATTGCCATCTAAAAACAAATTGTCCCTAAGGGCCTATTCGAGGTGGTTGCGAGTTTTCAGTTTTTGAAAATTTTAAATTAAGTTTTTATAACTCAAAACAAAAAACTGAAAACTTTGGCCCCGTTTAAGGTGGTTGCGACTTTTCCATTTTTGGTTTCCAAAAGATTTCAACCGAGTTTTTATAACTCAAAACTGAATTGAAAACCACAAAAAATGGTTTTTAGTTTCCAGTGGTAGAAACTTGGTTAAAATTTTTTGAAAACAAAATTGAAAATTCGCAGTCACCCCAAACGTCTCATTTTTTTTGTGATTTTCAAAATAAACGTTTGAAGATCATGAATCAATAACTAATTTGTCAGCTTACAACTTTTAATTAGTTTTTTAACTTTTAGCTAACTATTCAACTAATTTATAAAATTCATTGTAACTTGTTTTTAAGAAATTGAGAAAATATCTCTTAGGGAGCGGTGGGGAGCCTTAACTTTGATTAAGCCTTAAGCATGACTAATCTTGGTAATAGGGGATACATATTATTTTAAAAAAGAAAAAAGAAAATGAGAGAGGCTAAAAAGTGATTTTTAGTTTTCAGTTTTAAGTTGTAAAAACTTGATTCAAATTTTTTTAAAACCAAAATTAAAACTGATAACTCACAACCACCCCAAATGGGAACATTTTCCATTTTCATTTAATTTTTTTTTGTTTTAATTACAAACAATATTTACTTTTTTCATTTTATTTCATGTTTCAACAGTTTTGTACAGGAAATAAATAAATTAATACAAAATAATTTTTCACTATTTCCTGTACAAAACTTTAAAACGGTAAATAAAGTAAAAATAATGTAATTGTGACACCTTTCTACCCCATACTCTTATATGTTTAATAAATTGTATTATGGAAAAGGCAACGTCCCACGATGGGTAAAGGTTCACAAAACTCTCTTTCCAAAAACCTCATTAGTTCGAAAACAACTTAGTTAAAACGAAATAAAACTCAATTATAATCCAACGCTCATGCAGCGGAATCTCCAAAGAAAATAAAAATACTGAACATCCTACTTGTCGTGTAAAACATCCAAAATAGTTTACACCAAAAGCCTTCCTAACTAGAAACATAATAAAAGACCCCCAAAATTATACCCTGATGTCACGGCTATCAGAGCACATTCCCTCTAATCAAACTCGACACCAATCGTGTCCTCATCAACACCTGTAAAAATAATATCCACAGTATACGGTGAGGAAAAGAATACTACTCATACATACACATAGGAGGCTACCCTATCCTCACCCACATATAAACAACATCAATAATCATCATACCTCATACCAAAACATCCAATAATCCATCAAATAAGCAACATTCATAAATCAGCATAAAGCTATTCATCTATCTCAACAGATAATCTCATACCATCATTCACCAAAGGAGTCACATGCTCACATAATACTCATTCATCATTAATACTCACAACATCATTTAATAACACAATATTATCATCAAATATAACACATATACATCCAAGATGTATGCATCCAAACTCATTAACATTATCATATGACCCAATTCCATCGTTGAGTATTCCAATATATTATATGCACAAAAACTCATTATTATATAACTCAATTCCATCGTTGAGTATTCCAACTATCACATGCACCAACACTCATCTCATCATCTACCCAAAGATCATGACTTGGAACTCCACACAATGGGTGCACCTCGTCAATCACTCTAGTTATTACCAAGATAGTCTACAGGCATCACCACACAAACCGATAGGTTGTACCCCCTCGTTGGGCCCGCACAACGACATTCGACACTAGGTTGCACCCCCTCCATGGGCTAGTACAATCACTCCTAGGTTGCACCCCCTCTATGGGTCCGTGCATCGAACGCCCCATCTTGATCCCCTGAGTTGTACCCCCTCTATGGGCCCGCACAACGCAGTTCACCTCCTGAAATGTACCCCCTCTATGGGCCCTCACAATTCAGGTCTCATCACACATGCTCAAGGCATCTTTCTTAAGTTTCACCCCCTCTATGGGCCCGCACAACTAAAGTAACATCATCATTTATTATATCGCATGTTCACCAACCACGTGCATCCCAAATAACATCAATTACATAGCATGTTCACCAACCACATGCATTCCAAATAACATCATTCACATAGCATATTAACCAACCATATGCATTCCAAATAACCTCATTTACATAGCATATTAACCAACCATATGCATTCCAAATAACCTCATTACATAGCATATTAACCAACCATATGCATTCCAAATAACATCAATTACATAGCATATTAACCAACCATATGCATTCCAAATAACATCATTTACATAGCATATTAACCAACCATATGCATTCCAAATAAAATCAATTACATAGCATATTAACCAACCATATACATTCCAAATAACATCAATTACCTAGCATATTAACCAACCATATGCTTTCCAAATAACATCATTCACATAGCATATTAACCAACCATATGCATTCCAAATAACCTCATTTACATAGCATATTAACCAACCATATGCATTCCAAATAACCTCATTACATAGCATATTAACCAACCATGTGACTTCCAAATAACATCAATTACATAGCATATTAACCAACCATATGCATTCCAAATAACATCAATTACATAGCATATTAACCAACCATATGCATTCCAAATAACATCAATTACCTAGCATATTAACCAACCATATGCATTCCAAATAACATCATTTACATATATAGCATAATCACCAACTATATGCATACCAAACCATTATCAAGCATATCAAGCATCATTGAGCACTTGGACTCTCAAAATCCACTCTGGTAATCGATTACCAACCTCTAGTAATCGATTACCTGCAAACAAAGTCTCTGGTAATCGATTACAACCACCTTGTAATCGATTACCTGCGACCAAACACTCTGGTAATCGATTACCACAAACCTGTAATCGATTACCATCAGCAAACAGCATTTCTGGGTTGCCCAGAACACCCTGGTAATCGATTACCACACCTGGTAATCGATTACCCGCGACGCAGATCGCATATTTCACGATTTCTAACATCTCTAAACCATTCCAATCAATCTCTAATCAATCTTTTTCGAATAAACAACATTTATAAACATTAATATCATCCAAAACTCAGCAGAACAACAATCTTTTTCAGATTATACAACCATTTCATCAAAATCCCCAAATTCTCAAATCCCCAATTCCCTTTTTCATTATTCTCAATATCATCTTTAATCTCACCCAATAAATTATCATTGGACATCCAATCAACCATAAATCAATAGTTTATATCATTCATTCTTAGTTATACATACATCAATACGAATTTATACTCTTAGGTTACTACCCAAGCACCCCTACATGCATATACAAGCAGCACCCTCTCCCCCACCGTACCTTAAACGAAGCCTGATTACAGCAAGGAAGTCTTTCTTCGATTCTTGAAGCTTACTCCACAGCCACTCTCTCTTGAGACACAGTTTCTCCCCTCCTTAGCGTTTCGCTCTGTGATGATAACACGAATAAGGATTAGGGTGATCTGTTAACCCCTCCTTACTAGAATGTCTAATTGGGCTTGGGCCCACTCTCCACCCTTATCCTCTTTTAATTTAAAACTATCTTTACGAAATAAAACTAATAATAATAGTAGTCCTATTATTTATTTCCTATTTAATTACTTATTTCTTTTCCTTATTTATTTGATCTAATTAATATTTATCCTAGTAAAATTCAGGATGTTACAGTAATAATTTTATAATCAAAGTTGAAAATATTTTTGTAATTAAAATAAAAAATAAAAAGTAGAAAATATTTTTTTTTGAAACCAAACCACCCTTCTCTCATAAATGTTTTTTAGTTATATTTCTTGCCAACACATTTCCACCAAAGAGTTGGGAATCCAAGATTTTAATAAAGGGGAAGTATATTTATAATTTAAAAATACAAATATACCCTCTATCATTTTAAATGATATGATATATTAGATTATATTTAATATATTACATTATATATTATTAATTTATATTTCAAATTAATCAATATATATATAATAAATTATAATAAATTGTTGTTTTTTCTAAAAGTAAACTTTAATATAATTTTTAAAAGTCATAAAATTTGAATTGATCAATTATAGGAGTATATGAGTATTTTAAGAAGGGGTTAATTTTGATAAAGTTTCATTTAAAAAAAAAAAGTTATAGAAAAATGCGTAGAAAACATTATCTAATATTTTTAGGAATTTTATAGGCACAACAAACACATTTATAATATTTTTGGGAAGGGAAATATATATATATGGGGAATGAAAAAAGATTTCAAATATCAAACACCTCCTAAATTGACAATTCAATTAAATCCAACACCTCCGATCAATATATACAACTTTATTTTTCTTTGTAATCATTCCACGAAAGCCACCTTATTTATTGTATGAGTTTAAAAATGCGACGCATTACTTCAAGTTTCTCGCTGCTAGCTAGGATCGATAATTTATTTTAAATAATTTTGAAACATAGAATTTACTAGTATTTAGCTGAAAAATTAATTGAAAGATAAAAAATTAGATGAAAGCTAAAAATTGAAAAACTAGCTACTTTGATTAAAAGTGTTTGGTAAAACTAGCTAAATGACATTTAAAAACATCATTAATTATTAAATAACGGTGAATATATGTTGTTGAGAGATAAACTTATAATAAATTTTCAGCTAATAGTTGAAAATGTAACTTTTTTAAAAAGCTACGCCAAATAATTTATCAAGAAAAATTAGTAGCTATACCTAAAAAATTATATACCTTACCAAATATTAATGAAATGTTTTTAACAACTAAAAGCATAAAAAAATGCTTTCAACTACTATAATTTCAGATTTTATCTGATTGAAATTTTTCACTAAACAGACTCCTAACCTCTAATTAATTTTAAATAATTATATGCCACGTGAATTAATTTATAGGATTTGACTGTTCGGGGTGGTTACGAGTTTTCAGTTTTCAGTTTTTAAAAATTTTTAATCAAGTTTTTACAACTCAAAACCAAAAATTAAAAATCACTTTTTGTGATTTTCAAAATGTTTGTTTTGAAAATCACAAAAATAAAATTTAAATTTTTTATTTTGAGTTATAAAAGCTTAATTAAAAAATTTTAAAAATAAAAAACTAAAAAACTCGCAATACCCGGAACGACAATGACTGATGTTGAGTGTTGAGTATGTCTCATGTCTTGGGCATGCAACCCTTTACACGCCTTTCTCTTTTCTTGAGTTTTAATTTTATGATGATAATACTACTAATAAGGCATACTATCTCATTTGCACTGATCACTTTTCTATCCATCACCTCAATTTATTCTTTTGTCATCATGACGGAATTAATCATTTAATAATTAATTATTCCCTTCGTCCCACGTTACTTATCTTTTAAGATTTTTTTATAAGAATTAAGAAATATAATTAATTCTCTTATTTTCATAAAACTTTTTAATTGATTTTCTATTATACCTCTTATCACTTATTAATTAAATTATTTCACTACACTATATTAAATGATTGACACCTTATTTCAAACCATTCAAATAATAATTATAGAGGATATATTTGATAAAGAAAAATTAAATACTCCTTGAAATTGTAGAATAACAAGTAAAATAAGACAATTTTTTTTCTTTAAAAAGACGAGTAAAATGGGAAGGAGGGAGTAATGAAAATATATCTCTCATTTACTCGTCATACTTCTTAATTTAACCTTATTATATAGTACACATAACCTACATAAACACGGTAGAATACACATAGGTGTGAGAATATGAATGAGAGTACAAAACAGCCCATCCTCTTTACTCTTTAGATGGGAAATATCCCTTCGATTTTCATTAGGACTAAGCAACGAGGATAATAATATTTAAGAATTAGAAAACTTTTATTAAAAAATATTTATTATACTTTTGTATTTATAGAGTCGTGTACCCGTGTCATGCACGGAGCATTTTTGTCGTATTAGACATACAATAATTATTTGACAAAAAAAAGATATATAATAATTTTTTAATAAATAGAATTCATAATAAATGAAAATTAAAAAATTACATATTAACATGAATGGTTATTTTTCTCTATTCATCTTTTATTCTTATCCCTACCTCAATTTTTCATTTGCATAATATATCCTAACAAACTCAAGTTACTTCCTTTTTCCCTTTATTCCACCTCAACATGTAAACTTTTTTATATTGTCCGTGTATATCCTTTAAATCCTATTTTAAATTATATTTATAAAAGAAGTTAAAAACTATTGTAACTTTTAAAATTATTTTAATTTATTGATTACATAATATTTTCCAAAAAATGATTATCTAAACATCCTAAAACTTTCAAAAGTACATTTTTAAAAAAGGAACTATTATTCTTTTTTGTAGTTTGTCAAATAATTTTTTATATATTACATTTTTAATGGAATACTTAACTCTTTTTGAAGGTTGATAACTATTTGTCCTATAATTGCTCCCCTAACTCATTTATCTAACTGAAAATATGTCTCACCACCATTTTCAATCATACTCTCTACCAACTCTTTTCCATGGAAATCATATATAAATTTTTTGTACATATCCATGAAATTGACCAATTTTTGAAACTTTCTCTCTCATACCCCCTTTCATACAGAACGAATTTTTCTCTCACTTATGATTAATATTCCCCATTCTCATTTATCAAATAGTGTTAAATTGAATGATTACATCTTTTATTCCTAGCACGCTCTTATATCTTATAGTCTTTTTATATCTTTTTATTTATTTAAAAATATTTTATTTTATTTGATTTGTTATCTGATCTATAATAAAATATTCATACAATATAATATATAATCCATTATCTCTAGTGCTTATGGAATGAATCCTTAGTGAGATTTTTTATTGCTTATGGAATGCTTTAGTACATACATGATGTAAAAAAACATGAATGACCTTTTAGAGTATTATTTCTAGTACTCAAAGAATGCCTCTTGTATAAGATAAAACTTTAAGATTCTTGGAATTACTTTTTGACGTAACATTCATTATTTTATTTTAAGATTTAAATTAAAATAGATCAAACTATAATATTTGTTTCTAAACACCAATAATTTTCTTGCCAACTTATATATGCCCGCCTTTGGCAATACAATTGAATAGAACTAAAATTTTATGGGTTATAGGTATTGTTCAAATCAAATTTTAATTTTTCTATCAAGTGAAATTTTGCAAAACAACTAAGTTGTTGCAACACATACAAAGATAAGTCACCAATTAAAGAAATTCTTGCAACATTTTCAATCTTTCATTTATCATTATTAACAATAAATTTTAAAAAAAAACTCAAAAACCAAATGAAGATAGTCATAACCAATCACAGTTTTTTTTTTTCAAATATTTAGTTGGGACTTTGACATTTACAAAGTATGAAAATCAAGAAACGTTGTTCTTCATCCTAGGTCACAAAGACCCTTTAAACAAAAATAGGAAACCCACGTAAGAACACTAATTAAATAGTTATTATAATTACTATTAATGTAATTATAAATTTTTTTTAATATTATTTTAAATTAAATAGTATAATTTTTTATCTTATAAACCCTTTTTTAATAGTAAATTTTTTTTAATATTATTTTAAATCAAATACTGATATTTGATATTTTGATATAATAATTTATTATAATTATTATAACAAAAGTTGAACATTTTTTTAAGTGTTTGAGCATGTTTCAAATTCCGTATTACATTTTAAATTTTTTAAAATTATTTTCTAAGTTATTTTAATATGTTATAAATTTTATATTATATTTTTATTTATGTTATAAACTTTTTTTAGACATTGATTGTTAAAATTGGCTTTGATATTGATGTTTGATATAACAAAGGTAACTATAATTAAATAATTTTTAAGTGTTTGAGTTTGTTTCAAATTTCATATTATATTTTTATTTTTTTATAATAAAGTTTTACCTTTATGAAATTATTTTATTATATTTTAAATTTCGTATTATGTTTTTATTTATGTTATAAACATTTCCTTTTAAATATTGAAATTGTTAAAATGGACTTTAAATAATATTGTGTTTTTTATATAAAAATAACTATAATTAAATAATTACTATAATTACTATCAACATAATTATAAATTAGTTTTTAAAATGTTTGAGAATGTTTTAAATTTCTTATTATTTTTTATTTTTTAAAATTATTAGACATGTTTTGAATTATTATTATTTATATTTGTTATTATCATATTTTTTATTTTTATAGTGATATTTACTTTAATATAATTACTATAGTTAATTAATGGTGATGTATAAAATTAATCATTTAAAATATCAAACATACTTTCTATTTTTAAAAGTTTTACTTAAAAGAATTTACTATTGTGCCCTCACTTTAGATTTCATTTGCCAATTTCACTACCTTACTTTTATATATATAAAGATAAAGATGTAATAAATATTTTTTAAAATATTTTTACATATCTTCTCATGATTGATGATGTTATTAAAATTAATACTTACATTGTATAATACATCTCTTAATTTCCCTATACGATTATATATTTTTTTCGTTAATTACATATATTGATCCTTAGGGTGATTATCATAATTTCAATATACATTATCAACTCATTCACAACTCTTAACAATTAGAATTTGAAAGCAATGTGGAGAAATTTAAAAAATAAAGAAAAGCAAAAGGCGGCATTAATTTGTTGGGGGAAAAGCAAAGTAAGAGCTAGGTGTTAATTAATTGGCTATGAGTGAATGAATGCTTGGGGATATTGCAAACAAAAGGTGTGTCAGCGTCCATACTTTTGTGGTCCCTCAACATGTAAAGCAGCTACTCATCTTCCCCACACACGTCCCTCCATCTACAACACCAAATTCTAAGGGTTGCCTTCATTTTCAAGAACCCCTACAACACACACATATATATTTATATATATGAACTGTGAAACGTCTCACCACTCACCTCAAACTCCAAGCCAAGCAAAAAATTAAAGAAGAAGAAAATTAATGAAAGGAAACAAGCCCTATCTGGTTGTGATTGTGATACAAGCCATATACGCTGTTATGTTTCTTCTCTCAAAAGCTGCATTCGACCATGGAATGAACAATTACATCTTCATCTTCTACAGACAAGCAGTAGCAACCCTTTTCCTCATACCTTTTGCTTTCTTCTTCGAATGGTATGTGCTATGTTTAAATGTCTTATTTTTTCTTCTGGGGTGATAATAATTGTTGAAAGCTACCATTTTGGCTGCAGGAAACTAGCACCTCCTTTGCCTTTTGGGACCTTCTGCAAGATTTTCTTCCTTTCTCTCTGCGGGTATATATATATATATATATATATATATATATATTGCAATTGACATGTAGTGGAGTTGTTCTTTTAATTTCCTTCATTAAAATTTTGTTGGTGATCCTAGCTATATATATAAATTTCAGGATTACTTTAAGCTTGGACATATATGGGATTGGTCTTATTTACACCTCTGCAACTCTGGCTGCTGCTGTCACAAACTGTCTTCCAGTTATCACTTTCTTCTTGGCGCTCCTACTCAGGTAGGGAGGGTAGTAGCTAGATCGAATAACAGGTTGACCTTAATATGCATTTTATTCCTCTATTGTACTTATAGTGTGTTTGACTTTACGCAATCATTTTATAACCAAACGTGAATTTAGACCAACGCTCATAGTTTAGATCACATTTGTAACATGATTTGATAGAAATCAAACATAGGTACATTTAATTTCATTCTCCCTCCATTGAATTCAAATGTGACTTTAGGCCCATCTTGATAGCAATCAATTAAAAGGAATCATCCTGTCACATGTCAAAATTATTCTTCCATCATATATTAATGTCTTTTGTGGTTTAGAGCTATTGCACAGATTCTCTATATATGACATTCGGAGCTAGCACATCAAAAGTTACTGATCATATTCCTAGCTCTATAACTAGGGGACTAGAAAAAGCGTAAATTAATTAAAGGAAATTAAACAGATGTAGTTTTATTATAGATCACAAGTACTAGACAAAATGAACTGGACAGCTATATACTTTAAATGCAAATATGAACATACCGTGAGTTTATTCACTATTGACACCAAAAGAGGAAAAAGATAAAGACAAGGCACATAAAAAGAATATATAACTAAACAAAATCATGAAAAGAAATAGCACTAGTTAAAACAATAGTTATGCATTAATTAGTACATATAGGATATACATTATAATTAATTACTATTTTTATCCCTTTTATTCCAAGACATTATTTAGAAAAGTATTATATTTTAGGAACTTAGTGTAGAATGTACTTTTAAAAGGAAATGGAGAAAACGTTAAACTTATAACCATAGCTAATTAAAAGAATACCAAATATATAATAGAAATTTACAAAATACATAGAGGTGGGAATGGGATAGAATATCATCAGATCTGACCATATACTTGTTGGAGGTTTTGTAGTTGGGCTTCTAGTAGGAAACAAAGATTCAGATGTTGTGATCACTTGAATTTACCTCACATGTGCAATAGTACAAATTATTATGTCAGTTCTGTGTGGTGTGAACCTCAGCAAAATGAATCACTTATTTAATGGTGTGACATCTCATTAGGTCTTTACAAAAAGTAACTTGGTATGCCATGAATTCATAATAATTTTGTAATTTTAGGATTGAGAGTTTGAACATAAAGACGAAAGCTGGGATTGCCAAGTTGGTAGGAATTGTAGCATGCTTGGCTGGTGCATCAATTCTTGCCTTTTATAAAGGTCCTCATTTTAAAATCTTAAGTCATCATCACCTTCTGGGATACCATCCAAGCCAACAACATCAAGCTCATGCTTCATCTAGTAAATGGATAAAGGGTTGCTTCCTCCTGCTCCTATCCAACACATTTTGGGGGCTATGGTTGGTGCTACAGGTAATAATTAATTATCTTATTCCTCCCTATGATAATTAATTCATGAGTCATATACATATCCTAATTAATTACTTATATATATACTGCATCTAATTTTTTTCCCGTTGTTTAATTATCCAGGCATTTGTTATAAAAAGCTATCCTTCGAAATTGATGTTCACAACTCTTCAATGTTTCTTAAGCTCAATTCAGTCTTTCGTCATTGCCTTCGCCATAAAAAGGGACATTGAACAATGGAAGTTGGGTTGGAATGTCAGGCTCCTCGCTGTAGTATATTGTGTAATATATCCTCCTAATTAATCGTCATTAAATTTGTTAACTTTTATCTTTATATATATAAATGCAATTATACATGCATATATATCATTTCTTACTAGCTAGAGATTAGATTTAATTTGTAATCTCTAAACTCATGACTGATGACAATAATTGTGATGGTAGGGAATTATGGTCACGGGTGTCACGTATTACTTACAGACATGGGTTGTAGAGAAGAAAGGACCTGTGTTTCTAGCCATGTCAACGCCACTAGCTCTTATTATTACAATCTTCTCCTCTTCAATTGTCTTGGGCGAGATAATAAGTTTGGGGAGGTAACTTAATTAGTTTTGTCTTAATTTTATTTAGTGACCATTTATTTGAAAAATGATATTTTTTACACTAATTCAGTTCCTCTATATATAGATTGGTCTAATTCATGTACAAGAGAGTACTAATTATAATGTATGTATACAATTAATTAAGCGTGAGATTAATTAGTTCAGTGATTGCTTTGGGTGTTTGATCAGCCTTTTAGGTGGGTTCGTATTGATTCTAGGACTATACAGCGTATTATGGGGGAAAAGCAAGGAGCAAATGCCAAAAGCCTCACTAGACTTGGAGCAGACATCCGAGCAAGCATAGAGTTAGAGTGAACTTACAAAATGCTACTGCACATGTGTGCATTTGTGTTAGGATATATATTTTATGTTTTTGACATAAGCTAATTAAATTATATATGAAGAAAAAAAACATGGTTATGAAGAAGGCAATATATATATATAGTCGAAATTTTGCCATTTTATATAGTGTTTAACATGTGGAGATGTACCAATTAAAGAGCAAATTTTAAGTTAAATGTAAATCTCTCATTACCTTTCTGGATCATTGGATTGTTCTATTTGTCCGTGCTACTTTTAAATGGGTTAATAATGGTCACATATTTGAGACAGGCCTACACATCACTATGATCACCCTTACTTGGCTGCCACCGCGCGTATACGACCAAATCCAACCACTGGTCCCTGCCATCGAATCATCGATCGGCCTCCATTGCCATATCACCTTCTTCCTCCATCAAACCAGCACCCTACCTATCCAAACTCTTCTCCTTTATAAAGATTACAGGAACTACCAAAGCCAACTGCACCACACAACTCCTATAGTTGCGTCGCTATATATTGAAAATCCAAATGTGAGTGGTCAGGTCTCACATTTATTAATAATTGACTAAATGACGAGGACAACATAGATACAAAAGGCTCGTGTCCTTAATGCTTTGTTTGGTGAAATTAGGAAAATAGAGAGAAGAGAAGAGAAGTAGGAAGGAGAAAAATAGGAAAGAGAAATAAGTTGTTTGGTGTGAGAGAAATATGTGTGAAATAAAGAGAAATATGTTGTTTGGTATGAGAGAAATGTGTGTGAAATAAAAGGAAAAAAAAATATGAAAAATGGATTATTAAAAAAATCAATTTTTTTGCTCAATAATCGATTATGGGACATTAAAAATTGATTTTTTATGACAATGAGTAACATAAAAATCGATTATGTGTACATGAAAATCGATTCTTTATGACATTGGGTAACATGATAATCGATTATGTATACATAAAAATCGATTATCACATGTCCACTTCTCATTTCTCTCCATTTTCACTACAAAATTGCAGAGAAATGAACAGTGTAATTATCTCCCCTCATTTCCACCCATTTCCCTCCTCACCATACACACATCCCTTCTCCATTTCTCCACATTTCTCTCCCTCCTCCCTCCTCCACTTCACCCCTACCAAATAGGGCTAAAAGTTTTGGGTTATAATATGGTGACAAATCCATTGTTGTGGTTCACAGATTAAAACTGAATGGAGAATATGTTAGGAAAACCGATGCCAAACTTACCTTTATACTTTTCAAAACAAAATATCACATCTCAAGACAAAAATATAGAAGTAATTATTGTAGTGAATTGGAAATAAACATGTGGTTACCTCTAACAAAAATTCAAAGATATAAGCTGAGAGTATTTTTGTATAAACTTGCTTGAATTGATTTGAACTGATACAATGAACTAACGATACAAGCTCCTATATATAGGAGAAATGAAAAAGGGAAAAAGAGAAAGAAGTGAAAGCGGGAAAGCTAGTAGAATGATGTTAACAGAATTGATTCCATATCTCTGCCATATCACAGCTAACTAATCACATGTGCTCAATGTTACCGATGTGAGACTATGCTGTGTAGGACTAAGCTTAGGCTGAACCGATGTGGGACTATGCTTCTCTGATACCCCCAAGCTGGAGGGTGGAAGATATCCAACACTCCAAGCTTGGATAGGAGATAGAGAAAAGTCTTGGGGAGTAAAACCTTGGTAAAAAAATCATCTAGCTAATCTTGAGAGGAGATGGGCCAGAGTCTAAGCAAGCCAGCTTGAATCTTTAATTCAAGGACTAAGTGACAATCTATCTCAAGGTGTTTTGTACGTTCATGGAAAACGGGATTATGTCACAGAAAAGCACAAGGGACTTATGAGGAGTAGTGGGTAAATCATCAAGGAGAAATTGAAGCCATCGAAGTTCACAAGTTGTTGAGGCTAAAGCTTTATATTCTGCTTCAGCAGAAGAACGAGCCACTGTCAACTGCTTCTTTTATTTCCAGTTGATGAGAGAGTAACCAATGAAGAAACAATGGCCTGAAACAGACCTACGGGAGTCCACACAACCACCCCAGTTAGCATCCGAGAATCCCCTAATTTGAAGAAAGGAATTCCTGGGGAAGAAGAGGCCTAGTCTAGGAGCTCGTTTAAGATATCTAAGAATCTTTACAGCAGCCTTGTGATGAGACAAAGTGGGAGAGCTCATGAACTGGCTCACCTGTTGAGTAGCAAAAGTTATGTTTGGTCGAGTGGAAGTTAAGTACAAGAGGCGCCACACAAGCCTTCTATAAGAGGAGACATCAGGGAAGGATTGACCTTGGTCTTGATGAGTCTGACAGCAGGGTCCAATGGTGTGGTAGCTGGTTTACAATCCAAGAGAGAAGAGTCCTGTAATAAGTCCAAGCAGTACTTCCTTTGTGAGAGGGAAATACCAGCAGAGGAGTGTGCACCTTCTAAGCCCAGAAAATACTTGAGAATCCCCAAGTCCTTAATCCCAAAGGCTAAATGTAGCAAAGTTTTGATATCGGTGAATGTGTCAATGGTGTTTCCAAAAAGAATCACATCACCCACATAGATTAATAGTCCAGTGAGGGAAGAGGCACCAAATTTAAGGAACAAGGTGTGGTCAACAGCTGCTTGTTGGAAACCAAGGTTAAGAAGAAAAATATAGAGCTTCTCAAACCATTACCTGCCGGCTTGCTTCACCCGTAGAGAGACTTAGTTAGTTTACAAACCAAATTAGGTGAGGAAACTGTCAAACCTTGAGGAATGAACGTATAAATATCCTCTTTGAGATTTCCATGCAAGAAAGCATTATTCACATCTAGATGGTGAAGATGCCAATTATGTGAGGCTGCCAAAGCTAAGATGACCCTCATAGTGATGAGTTTTATTACTGGTGAGAAAGGGTCATTTGGTTTCAATTTTTTCATTTTTTATTTTTCAGTTTCAATTAGCTACAAAAATATTTTTAATTTTTGTTATAAAATGTTACATTATTTTCATTTTATTTTCTATTTTCAAAGTTTTGTATAGAAAATATTGAAAATATGTTTATATTGATTTCATTATTTCCTATATAAAACTTTAAAAGTATAAAACCAAAATAAAAATAATAATTTGACAATATTTATAATTAAAATTAAAAAATATAAAATGAAAATGAAAACTATATTCTAGATCCAAACATCCTTAATTTTCTATTTTTAAAAATAAAAAATAAAAATTATTCTGGGACATTTTATTTTAATTTTTTTTATTTTTCATTAAATACATTCAGTTTTGATTATAAAATTATTACCATCTTCATTTTATTTCTTGTTTATATATAAAATTTTGTATTAATTTTTCTATTTTTTGTATAAACTTTTAAAACTTAAAATAAAATGAAAAAAAAATAAAGGCTTAATTGCACTTTTGGTCCCCCTAGTATCATCAATCCGCAATTTTGGTCCCCCTACTTTTTTTTTCGCGATTTTGGTCCCCCTATTATTCCAAACCCGCGATGTAGTTCAAAATTTTGGTCCCCCTATACCTCCCAAGTATGTGTTAGAGGGACCAAAATCGCGAATTTGAAATAATAGAGGGACCAAAATCGTGAAAAAAAATAGGGGGACCAAAATCGCGGATTGATGATAGTATGAGGACCAAAAGTGCAATTAAACAAAAATAAACCGTTATTTTTTGTAATTAAAATAAAAAAAATCTCATAATAAACCTCTAAATGTTTTAATTTTAATGTGCATGTGCGTTTCTTTCTTATTTTTGTAATGATTAATTCCTTTCATAGCATTTTCCTAATAAAAACAGCAAGGTTACATTAGTTAGTGAAGTGAATTAAAAGAAGCTTATAACTTATCCATAATAGCAAGTTTTAATTCACTTATCCATAATAACAAATTTTCCAGTAAAATCACATTTTTTTTAGTGGTTATCTGATTTGTTATATATATATATATATATATATATATATATATATATATGGATTTGTTTGCATGTCTGATATTACTTTCGGATAATATTTATTAATATGAAAAGTAATTTATAAATATTTTTTCTTTCGGTTTTTCTAACCTATGCAACCTTGCACAAGATAAGAAAACAATAGTGGAAAGGTTTTATTGGAAATTGCAACTTTTAATATTATCAATGCATTGAATATTGTGGTAGTTGCAATTTCCAATAAAATATTTTCTCTTTTGTTTTCTTATCCTGTACAAGGGTTGAACACGTTAAAAAAATTTTTTTTCTTTATCAATTAGTATTAATGAGTATGTCTACTCTATCTGACTGTCAAAGAAAAAAAAGTATGTCTCCTCCTTTTTCACAATGATTCACCAATTAGTAGTATTTTATTTTATTATGTATAATTAGAATAATTCATAAATCAGTCACTGCTCTTCTCGAGCCCACCACATATTTTGCGGTAATCACCTTTAATTTCTCGCAAAACAGATTGACGCTTACGCACCTCGATTTACTACAACAAATCAGCGATTTAGTTATGAACATGTAGTGTCGGTTATGGCATAGTCACTAGTAATATCGGTTAAACCAATGCAAGGTCATCGCTAAAAGACATTACCATTAAATTTTTTTAACATTATTTTATGAAGTGTCGCCTGGCCAGGCCAAAGGTAACTTTATTCAATAGCATCGGTTAGGCCAAAGCTAATGGTAAAATAATTTTTTTTTTTAATTTTTTTTATTTAGCATCAGCGTTCATAAAGTTATAGTGTCAGTCTGACCAACGCTAATTTCTTGTTATTTTTTCATTGTGTATATAATATTTTGTACTATATATTTCAAGAAACAAACTTAACGTAACATTAATGTTCCTTCTTGGTATCCTGCAAGTTGTGGGTTCAATTCTCACAATTGATAAGTCTGGGAAGAAATTTTTTTAAAAAAAAATTATTAGCGTCGGTCTAGCCGACACTATGTTGTGACGACCATGGAACTAACGTCGACTATTTGCGACGGCCAGGCGGATGCTACTGCATTAATGATGAGGCTTTTAGCGACGACATGTAGCGACACCCTTGGGCGTTGCTGAAAACCGATTTTCTTGTAGTGATTTATAAAAACATAAAATATATAATAAAAATATTAAATAAAATGAGTGTGATACATTTAATTTTTATAATTTGAATTTTATTTAACATTTATTATTAAAATTAAATTTAGTCCATTTAAATTATATATCATTTCTATTAAAAGCTATTGATATAAATATTATTATTGATAGATTTTATAACATGAATATTACAACATGTTTAACTTAAATAAAAGACATGAGAATTTGATTTATATTTAATACTCAATCCGTTTCTTTTTATTGGTCGTTTAGGGTTTCTAGTTTTTACACAAGAATTAAGAAATGCAATAACTATATCTTTTTAGCTCCATTTTTTTTCTTCCAAATATGACATTTCTAATGCATTTAATAATATCTCTTTTTTTTATAATGAAATGAATTCATTTTTCAAATTTGTTGTACCATAATTTTTTTGTTGGAAACATAAATAATACATTTATCAAGACTTTGAACTTGTAGATCATTTATGATATAGCTTTATAATAAATAGTTAAAATAAAAAGAATCAAATTATGAAAGGGGTAAAATTGAAAAATAATATTTATTATTGTTTTGGTATCTGAAAACGATACTTATTTAAAAATAAATTTGAGAGCCTAAAACGACAAATAAAAAGAAACATAGGGATGTATGTGAATTATGTATCCGTCTCTGATTTCTAGTTTGGATTCCGATCAATATACCACTATAATTTTTAATCATTCCATGAAAGTCGGCTTATATTTATTGAGTTTAATATATATACACTGACCGTGTAAATGAATTTTACACAGACATCCAATGATATGCTGCCACATATTAAATTTAATAACACATGAGATGTCATATCCATTAAATAATGTGACGGCACATAATTGGATGTATGTGTAAAACTTCTTTACACTAAAAGTATATACCAATTAAACCCATATTTATTATGAGTTTAAATATGTATATTGTAAATGTAAATTTTGTTATATTAATTAACATTTAATGTTATATTATATCATTTAATTATGTATTAATTTATTTAATAAATTTATAATAGGGATAAATATATTTTTTTATCTTTGAGAATATAATAAAATTTGACTTTAGTCCCTCATTATTTTTACTTTGATTTTAATAATTTATTTTTAAAATTCACAATATGATTTTAGTCATCCCTATTAGTTATAGTCTCAAAGTTTTTACCCGATTATGCATCTTGAATCTTGATAACTGTTTTATTATAAAATCAATGGCCATGAATAGTCATGTAAATGTGAAAAAATAGGATTGAATCATTTCTAAATTACAACTTTAATTTTTTCAAACTCATTCTTATACATTTATTTTTTTTATTAGATCTCTTCCTTTTTCACCACATCAATCATCACATTTTTACTTTCTTTCTCCAATTCTTTTTTCTTTCTATATCTTTCTCTTTCTACCACTTCTTACATTCATCAATTTTTTTATTGTGGATATATAATTGTCCTTTAAACATGCAGATATATATCTTTGGGTAGTGATTGTTGTACATTTCTATTTTTTATACCTATCTCTCTTTTACCTTCTTTATCTCTTTCTTTCTTCTGTTTTTTTTTATCAAATCTATATCCCTTTTCTTTTTGTTCTATATCTCTCATTTCATTACAGGTGAATATACCTCCATCAACATTCTTATCTCTTGTTTTTCTTCAACCTTCTTTAACCTTTACTTAATACGTACCCAAACATAATAGAATATATTGAGCTATAAGAATATTAATTAGATTATACAAATTAAGAATAGGATAGCTAGTTATATTTCATACCACAAAATGGGGTGTGATAGGTGTAGTAAGGAGAGAGATCTGGAAAAAAAAATCAAAAAGAGAAAAGAAAGAGAGAATAAAAGATATAATGAGTTATGTAATAAAAAAAGGAAAAAGAAAACTAAAGATAGGAAAAATAAATTAAAGGTGTAAAGGAGACACTATAAGTGAGTGACAGGTGAAAAAATAAGAATTGGTAAAAGCTAAGTATGGCACTATATATTAATTTAATTTGTTGGGGGAGCTAACCAGAAGATATATAAATGAATAAAACATGGGGATAGCAAAAGAAACACTGGTGTGTCACTTAGAAGGGTGTGGTCCCCAAACATGCAAAGCAACTTATCATCTTTCCCACATTCACTCACTCCATCAGGGTTGTCTTCAATTCATTGCGCGCCCTTATAAAACAACAAAGAAAAGAAACTCTGTATCAACTATCAAGTGAAACATATCTATTCTTAGCATATCCACTCACACTCACACCCCAAACAAACTAAGAAAAAAGAAAAAAGCGCGTAACGTATAATGAAAGGAAAGAAGGCGTATGTGGTTGTGATTGTGATACAAGCCATATACGCCGGTAATTTTCTTCTCTCAAAAGCTGCATTCGACCATGGATTCAACAATTTCATCTTCATCTTCTACAGACAAGCACTAGCAACCCTTTTTCTTACCCCTTTCGCTTTCTTCTTCCAATGGTATGTATATATATATATATATATATAGAAGAAATTAAACATTAATTTAATTAACTACTTCTAATATAATTTTCCCGGTAATACTAAATATTTGATCGAGATTGAAAGAAAGCTACTAATACGTATATATACATACCATTTTGGCTGTATATAGGAGACTTGCACCACCTTTGAGTTTCAAGACATTCTGCAACATTTTCTTCCTTTCTTTCTGCGGGTACGTATATATATGTAACCTATTAAAAATTCGTTCTTTATTGTTTTTTTTTTCTTTTTAAATTAATTCCCCTTATTAAAAATTTAAAATTTCAGGATAACTTTAAGCTTGGAAATATATGGTGTTGGTCTTACTTACACCTCTGCAACTATGGCTGCTGCTGTCACAAACTGTCTTCCAGCTATCACCTTCTTCTTGGCGCTCCTACTCAGGTCATTAACACATCCACCTCACATTCACATATATATATGCATCATTGCTTTACAATACATTTTAATTTATTCAATTATAGTTATATCCCATCCTTGAACTCAAATCTCTACTTTAAGCCCTCTGGGTTGCATCTATTGAAAGGAATCATGGTATCAGCTGTCCCTTGTCAAAATTAAAATTGATCATATATCAGTTGTTCAAACATAAATGATTTGTTTTAACTTGCAGGTGATTAGGATTCCAGTTTTGAGCTATTGCACAGATTAATCTCATATTCTTCTCTGCTTTTGACAGGGGACTAAAGAAAAAGCATATAAAATAAATTAACAACTAAGTGGACACCCATCTCAACTCTTTCTATTTCTTTCTTCTTGTCACAAATATCACATTTATTAATACTTCTCTCATCTCTTCCTAACTCTTTCAGGGTCTTAGATGTCTTTGGATCATTTTACTTAAACTAGTACAAATTATATGTCAGTGTTTGGCATCAAGCAAGTCAAAATGATGAATCAATTTAAGCTATGTGAGATCTCAGTAGGTCTTTAATCTTTCACTTAATGTGCCAATAATTAATCCACATGTGAATTGGTTGGTATTTTAGACATGAGAGTTTGAAAATAAAGACAGCAGCTGGGATTGCTAAGTTGGTAGGAGTTTTGGCATGCTTGGCTGGTGCAGCAACCCTTGCCTTTTATAAAGGTCCTCATTTTAAGATTTCAAGTCATCATCATCTTTTGGGATACCATAGCCAGCAACATCAAGGTCATGTCCCATCTGGTACATGGATAAAGGGTTGCTTCCTCCTGCTCCTCTCCCACTCATTATGGGGGCTGTGGCTGGTGCTACAGGTAATTAATGTTTAATTTATTCCCCCCTTTTCCTTAATTATACTATTACTTACATTAACTAGTGGTCATGATCATCTAATTATTTTTTCCTATATTGATTAACTAGGCTTTTGTTATAAAAAGCTACCCTTCAAAGTTGATGTTCACAACTATTCAGTGTTTCGTAAGCTCATTGCCTTGGCCATAGAAAGGGACATTGAACAATGGAAGTTGGGTTGGAATATCGGGCTTCTCACAGTAGTATACTGTGTAATTTTTTCAATCTTCATCTCTATATATTACTTACTGGCCATAGATTAGTAATCTATAACTCATGATTCAATATTAATGTGTGTTATTGGTAGGGAATTATGGTCACCGGTGTCACATTTTACTTACAGACATGGGTTGTAGAGAAAAAAGGACCTGTGTTTCAAGCCTTGTCAACGCCTCTGGCTCTGATTATTACAATTTTCTTCTCTGCAATTGTCTTGGGTGAGATAATAAGTTTGGGGAGGTAATTACTCAATTAATTCCACTATTAAATTATTTAAACTTAATTTCAATTTTACCTTTTCTTGATCAGTGGCTAGCTATTTATAAATTATAAATTGGAAAGTGATATTTTTTACTCTAATTCAATTCCTTTATATAGATATTAGTTCATGTATATATATGAGTTTTTTGAGGAGCCAATCTAAAAATAAGAAGTATGAGAATGGATGATAGTGTCTTTTGAAATTAGTAATTAATTCAGTGATTGCTTTTGGTTTATGATCAGCCTTTTAGGTGGATTCATATTGGTTCTAGGACTGTACAGCGTGTTGTGGGGAAAGAGCAGGGAGGAAACTGCAAAAGCCTCGTTAGACTTGGAGCAAGCATCGGGTTAGAATGTTTGCAATTGCGACTATGGGAATATTATGTTTTAGGCAGAAGCTAAATTGTCAGAAAAGAAGGCGATATATATAGTTTGGAATGTTGCCAAAATTCTGTCAATTTAATTTTTTTCATCATGTTTATTTTTCAAATAATTAAACCTCTCGATATGACATTTGATGGGTATATTGTTGTTTTGTCAATGAGACTTGTTGGAAGGGACAAACATGAGCACCTTGAGAACCTTTGAGCAAATTCATTAGGCCTTTTTTAGTTTGTTGATGACCCCATCTGTTTTTTCCCCCTCCCTATATTGTCCACACTCTTTCCCCCATAAACCATACGTAACTGCATTTAATTATGATTAGCACTTTCTATATAAAGCTTTATCTTAAACAAAAGTATATCTAACATGAAAATTTAAAGCAAAAAACCGAAAAAAAAGAAAGATAGTGGATCATAAAATCATACAAATAATTGACCTAAGATCATTGTTAGGAAACATGGGTCCAATTAGGTGTCTAATAATGCAAATCACTCCAATGGTTGTTAATATTATATAACACCCTCCAACATATCATTCCAATATGATAAAGTTAAATCAATGATTCTATATAAGAGCTTTTTTTATTTGTTTCCCACTATATTAGATAGGAATGTTCGTGGTTTTGTTTGAATCAATTTTAAAGTAAAAAATCATCCGATACAATTATTGTGATTTTATAATTTTATCATTCGATTAGTTTTATTTTTTTCGAATATAATCCAATTTAAATTGGATTGGTTTGAATCGATTTTCAGTTTTTAAAGAGACAATAAATACTAGATAAATGTGATAAAATTCTATAATAATAGTAAATATTTTTATTGGAACTTATATTTATCAATATAAATATAAAATTATATAAAAAGAATAATATGAGACATGAAAATTATTTTAAAACTAGTTCAAAATGGATATATTATTTAGAAATATTAAAATGATACTCCCTCTAGTCCAAATTATAAGAAACTTTGAACTACTTCATAAGATTAAAGAAGTTGGTTAATTTAGTTGATCACAATAATTTTGTCATGAATTTGTATCATCTTTACATAATTACCCTCGAATTTATTGAGATGCATTATCTTTCTCTTTTTAGTTACTTCATTGTCTCATTCTCTCTATTAATTAATTATTTACACATCTCCATTAATGAGGTTTTTTTGTCAAAAAATAATTAATGCAAGGGATAATTTGAAAATGTTATTATAAAAACAATCAAGAGCAACTCTCCAAAAGGTTCTTATAAATAGAACCAAATGTAGTATTAGATAATAAAATCATAAAAAATTATATTAGTATAAGTAATTCCATAAATAAATACTTTATAAATAAAATAATATGTGTATATAAATTTGATTTAGATTAAATTAATTTTTAACATAAAATTTAAAAATCAATTTAGTAAAAAAAAAATTGATTTTTTGGTTTTAAATTTTTAAATTATTTTACATTATATTAAATTGAATATGAACACCCATAATAATATCAGGGCTGTCACCATACAAGTATATACATCTGAGTTGATATTATATGGGTCTGTCTGTTTAATGTATCTTGGGGAATAAGACAAGCAAAATAGCATAACACAAGTATTTTAGCTAAAAAAAAACTTTTTGTTAAGCATGTTGTAAGGGTTTCGAATCTCTTCTCCCTTACTTCTGTCCCTTTTTCCCGCCACCACTCATATTTTGACACATTATAAAAAATATACAGGTTAGCTTCTGATATATTTTAACGTTGTGAAACATTTACATTTAACCTTTCTTTCCTTTCAAGTATATCCTTATCCATGCGACACACTTTTTTCCGTCACTCTTTACCTGATGTTGATTCTGAGTATTATCTTTTGATTCGCCGCCCATAAATAAAGGTTGGTTAATTACGAAGGATAAAGATGGAAAGAGCTGATAAATACTTCTAAGGAGGTATTTCTTTTAAGTTATGTAAATATATTTCTGGGAATATATATATATGTAGGGGATGAGTATTCCCTTATTTGTTTCAAGGTTAAACAGATTTATTCCCAGGTATAAAATATTCCCAGAAAAATATTAACTTCTAGGGCTGGCCTTAGGGGGAGGTCGGTAAAGCAACCGTTTTAGGCCTCCCCTGTTACATGGCCTCAAATTTTTTTAGATATATTTTATATATTAAAATTAAGGGTAAAATAAGTTTGTAATTTATGTAAAATTAAATAAATTTGATTTTGATTTTCATAACTTAAAATTGGTGCATTGAGTCTTTCTTTTTTAAATTATCCCAAATTCATTTTTATTATGTGTCTTTTTAGTCTTTAGTATTTCTTATCAAGTATATTTTCATTCCCTAGCAAGAGGGGTGATAAGGATTAATTTGAACTGATTTTAAGAAATAGAAACTCAACAGATTGGTTTTAAATTATGAGACTCAACTCAAATATGCTTAAATTTATAAAGATTAAAAACATATTTTACCATAAATTTAATAAAATCTTTATATCAAATATAAAAATATACTAATTATTAGCTAATAAATAATAAATAAACTTTTTTCTTATAAAAAATAAATTTAATATAAGTTTCTTTTCTTAAAAATAGACTCATTTTTTTCTTTTAAAAAAAAATATATGTTAATTCTGGTCTTTTATCTCTTAAAATTAGGCTCGCATATTATAATTTGTTTTAGGCCTATATATATGTTGGGTCGGCCCGGTTAACTTCCACATTTTCATGGTAACATCCATCTTTCCATAGAGTGTGTTTATTTCAAGATATGTAAAAATATTCTCGGGAAAATAAGTTAGAGAATGCCATTTTCCCATATTCGATTCAAATTTTAAAAAATATTTTTGGGTATTATTGATTTCTAGGAAAGTATTTTAGCCATGTTTACCTACTTTTATTCCCATAGTGAGGGGTGGGAATCTTATATTCCCATGGTAATGGAAATAACTTCCCACTTTCACTTCATTCTATAATATTTTTTAATTTTTAATTTTTATATTTTTAAAATAAACCATTTTAAAAAATAATCCTCGGAATATTAAATACATACCAAAGCTATATATAAATTTTACCTGGAAATATTATTTTATGGTGGCTTTTACAGTGATCCAAACCAATATTTTCCCACCGATGGACTAAGAATCGATATAGTATAAATGAAAGAGAATAAAAGTTATAACATTTATAAAATAATCCAGTAAAAGACTATATTTATAAAATAATCCAATACAAAAGAGATTTGTTAAGATTGTTTTCCGATAAAAAATATTTCTTTTTTTTTGTGACTGATAAAAATATTTCCAAATCATTCTCTTATCAAAATTCAATTAGAGTTTATTTTCATGAATCCTTATTTTACACAAAGAAGATAACAAACCTTTTAGAGTGTGTAGAGATATACCCAATATAACCATCTCATATTATTTCACTGTTGGAGTCCGGTAAGATTATGATAGAAAATTAAATAATTTATCAATTGAATACTAAAATAATTTTCTTTAATGAATAATATTTATTTGATACTTTTAAATTATTTTTTAATTAAAATAGACAGAAATTTAATATACTTTCTTTCATAAATTTTTTTTATTAAATTAATTCTTTTAACTATTTAATACTTCTCATAAAAATTACTATTTTCGTTCCTATTTAACTGTCCACTTGAATAAAAAACACATATATTAATGAAAACAATTATTACTCTTGTTTTTATGCAAATAAATTTTAACCTTTCAGTTTTACCCTTTATCTCTCTTAATACAATTGGGTCTCATTATTTTTTAATAGTGAGTAGTCATTTATTAACATAAGGGTACAATAGAGAAAGATATAATTATTATTGCATTAGGTTTACAAATGAATAGTTAAATAGGGACGAAGGTAGTATGTTTTAACACAATACACCTTCGAATATTAGTTCATAGTTTATTAATAATTTAATATATTTTTAAATTTTATATAAAATTTTAAATAATAAAATAATATGCGATCATAATTATGAAAATATATTCATGCTTAATAATATAAATTATAAATTGAAATTTATATTTTATAATATGAAATATATTTTAGTTGTGTGTTCATGTTTCAGTAAGAGTAATTTGCCCTAAAGTTACAAAGAGCAACTCAGTGAATTGCTACCGAGCTCGTTTGTAGCACGTTTGTCCTGCATGTGTTCACGCATTCGATTCGAGGGGAAGGTATTTTTGAATTCATGTATTATTCCAACTTTCAATCCAACAGAAGCAAAACCTGTGAACCGGTCGGTTTAGGCGATTTTCATTGGTTTGAGACTAAGTTGATGATGTCATGACTGGTATATAAGTAAATTTGATCTGGTACATTGATCGGACCGACCATGGGTCTTGTATCCTATCCAACCAATTGAACTGACTGGGTCGGTCCCATATAATAACACCAATTTGAAAGTGCTCATTGATTTCTTTAAGTTTTTCACTATTTTATCTTGCACTGCCTATACACTTGTTGAGTGTTAAGGACGTAATGTAAATTTCTATTATGATAGTTTCCTAGGATTCAAATTATGGAAACCACACAGGATCTAGAATTTCATGGTTCTCACATACCTATTGTTCTGGACCAACTTCTGGCCTGCTTCTGACAATGTTTCGGCCTCAGTCCGTTGATCAAACTTGTTAGGACCGACATCCGCCGACATCTATTTAGGATTAGTCCTGTTCTGGACCGACATACATACGCCTCATGTCGTTTCCGTTACGGGTCAACCGAAGCTGGCTTACGATGCAGGCGCCTACCAGCATAGGGGGCATACCAGCATGCTACCTTTGAGGCTACTGTTCTCGACCGACATCCAGCTTAGGTATGCCGGCATCCACCTCGTGGATTGACTTAACTGCATAAGGATAACAAGTATGAACTATGTTTTAGACCGACATCCGACTTGTAAGTGCCGACATCCACCTCATGGATTTACTTGGCTACGTACAACAAGCGAATATAGACTCTAACCGATATGGAACGACATCCGGACATATGTGCCTCGGGGCACGTGAGTCCACTTTAATTCAGGTGTGTTGTGCTCCTATTAAATTACCGTTGCAACTTCCTAAAGGAATTTCTCGCCTTTTACCTGCATATAAATAAGGCTGAGTAAGCCGAAATCAAGTACATTATTCTAACTATACAAAACCTATCTGCTACACATGCTGACCTGAGCGTCATAGTGTTTGGAGGTACACCACCACCGGAGTCTAACGTAAACCGCCGTTGACAACCAACTTCTCACCGGAAACCACCGTTCGAAGGATCACAGCTGAACACCTATACAACAATGAGAGTGACAAAGACACTTAATTATCTGGATCCATATTTGCTCTTCTTGTTTCAATTCTCTGTGAAAATTGATGATCAATTTTCTCTCCCCTTTTCCTTCACTTTTCAGACTCATTGATTGTTAGGAAGTTTTCTCTCACACAGTTAACCATTTTGGTAACTTCTCTTATATTTAAAAAGGAAGAGGAGTGGGATTTTAAAATAACCCTTTATGACTCTATTTTCCATAGTGGGTCAACAACCATCACACTGAGCCCTATTTTATTAAAGTCATGCTATTAAAATACATGGGCCACATTAATTAAATTAATTAAATTAATCTAACACTTAACACAACTTTTCGAAAGTTGAGAGTGACTATAGATAAAAACCTAAGTGTGATCTACTTAACCATTATCTTACTATATTATCATTATATTAAACTATTCAAATTGGTGTTAATTGTGCATATGGGAAGAAAACATCTCTTAAAATTGGTTTTTAAAAGGAAAAAAAATGTTTAAGACCTCATCTAAAGTCTCGGACAATCCTTTTTAAACTTTAGATAGTAGATCTAACTTAAATTAATGTAGAAACACAAGTAAACACAATGAGGAGGGTTGAATTGTATTTATAATAACTTTTCATTTTCAGATGAAACTTTAAAAAACAACGCCTTAAAGATTTCAGACAGGTTTTAAAAGGTTATCTAAAATATTGCTCTATTATCTGAAGTTTTAAATAAGAGTTTTTCTTAAAGAAATTTTTTTCAAAAACTCAAGCTTCTCAATCACTATTTAACCCGTGTAGCTTTAATGTTAGCATAAAAACTGAATTCACAAAGCTAAGGATAACGAGGAAGCAGTGTTGTTCTGAACCACAACAATATTGTAGAATATGTTTCCTTATTTGTGCTTCACTTTTGAAAGCTTCCCAGAAAATTGTCTTTTATCTTCCTTTCTTGAGCAAAGTCTTCTAATGTGTGGCAGAGAAGTTTTGACTTTACAGAGTTTGAAATAAATAATTACCAATGAATTAGAGAAAATATTTTTTAAAACATAATTTTTTTCTAGTAATTTAATTAACAATTCATTAAATTATATGCGCAATATTTGAAAAAAAAAAATTAAGAACATTTTGCTTGATAATTTTATAAATAATATTAATTTAATTAATGTTCATGAAAAATATTCATTCTTGTGTAAGGTAAATATTTGATTATGAAATGTTATATATTATTATGTGTTCACTTGCGATTCAAAGATTCATACATTTTTATTTACTGTTTTAATGTTTTAATCACCTTATAATATAAATACTTATTTTTACAATTATTATATTAATAAACACTAATCACTCGCTTAATTTAGAAATAAATAAAATTGCATGTAAAATATTTGAAAAAAATTTGTTTAAGATTATTTTTATTTGATAATTGTAAAAATCACTTTTAGGTTAATTAGTTAAAAAATAATAAAATTGTATGTAAAATATTTGAAGGAAATATTGTTTAAGATATTTTACCTAATAATTTGTTAAAAAATATATTTGTATAATAAGTTATCATGTAAAATATTTATCATTATGTAAAGTAAATTTTTGTTTATGGTATATTAGATAGTGATATATATATATATATATTCATTTATGATTTAAAAATTTAAAATTTTTTCATTTAAAAGATACTATTAAGTGCAAGGACTACTTGGCAATTTTATTATAATATCTACAGATGCTTTGATGTCTCTATATTATACCTTTTATAGTTTAAATTCCATAATTTATGGAATATACCATTTAGTCTATCGATACACCCGATTTTTATTGGTCCACCCTAAATAAAGCCTTATTTTATACCTTGAAACAAACTCACCATTAGTTTCTATTCCCAGGGAAAGAGGTGGGAATAAACATTCTCATGTCATTTTTGTCTGAAAATACCATTATAACATTTTATCTTCTCATTGTGTTTATGTAGTAGAGGTATTTTGAGAATTATATTATAGACTAAATAAGTATTTTAATTATTTTAAATAATTTTAGAAAAATATTTTTCAAAAATCTTGAAAGCTAACCAAACACATATTCTAAACTAGGGGTATTCATATCCAATGAAATCCAATGCAAACCGTATAAACCGAACTGCAAAACCAAAAATCAAAGCAAATCAAAATTCAAAAAACTGAAAACCGCAAAAACTGAATTTTTTTATTGGATTGGATAGATTTCTGGATCCTATATTGAAAATCGATCCAATTCAATCCAAACTGAACTTATATATACATGTATTATTACTTATGAAATAATCATATATTTATACATATACATAAATATTAATAACATTATTTATAGTAATATACTTTTTATGATTTTATTATCTAATATCATGTTATTATTTCTATAAATATATCAATTTAAAACTAGTTTTAAATTAGTTTTCATGTTTCATGCCCTTTTAATATAATTTTATATTTATTTTAATAAATATAAGTTCCAATAAAAAATGTTGACTATTATTTTATAATCTTATCAAATATTTATTGTCTCTTTAAAAAATCGAAAACCGATCCAATTCAATCCAATTTAAATTGGATCGAATTTGAAAAAAATATAAAAATCGACCGGATTATGAAATGATAAAACCATAATTATTGGATTAGATGGTTTTTTTTTTCCTCAAAATCGATCCAACCCGAATCGTGAACACTCCTATTCTAAACATACATTGGGATGAAAGACTTGCCATGGTAAGGAAGAAGGGGGGATAAGCACACTTGGAGAGCACAGTACAACATATAGTTGTATGCTGCGTTCGGGAAGGATGAATCGCTCTCGAAAAGGAATCTATTGATTCTATCTCAATTGGTTGGATCATAGGTGCGATGATTTACTTCACGGGCGAGGTCTCTAGTTCAAGTCCAGGATGGCCCAGGTGCTCCAAGGAAAAGAATAGAAGACTGACTTGACTCCTTCATGCATGTAATATTTCTTGGAATAACATTCCTGAGAATATGATTTCTGAGAATGAATTTATATAACTTGAAACAAATACCACCTAAAACTTTATAAAGGGTTTGATAAAAAGGATCAAAACAAAATTCTCTAAAGAATTTTATAAAAAGGACCGAAGTGAGTAATTATTTAAAAATTGAAGTGAACATTATTTTTTTTAACATAATTTTTAAGTATTGCACATGGGTTTAATTGCCTCCCCTCCCCCCCCCCCCCCCCCCCCCCCTCCTGAAAGTGCACTAGATTAAAGGGTGGAGACCCAACAAAAAAATGGGCCAAGCCCAAACAACAGAAGAAGACAAATCTAAAACATTATAACTCATAAGCTCCCCTGTCCTGTACTATAATGTTTATGTTCAAACCAGAAGGTGGTTTTTCTTTTTTTGGTCGAAATGAAGGTGGTTTTTCAGAGCGTGTTTTGTACTCTATATCCTGTTGGGCCTTGTTGAATAGTTTGTAATTATGAATTTGAAGCCCATGATTTATGGACGTGAGGGAGGCCGGCTCATTCCATGATCCCTGTGATGTAGGGGAGCCAGAAAGAGAAAGGAGGTAAGGGAGACAACCTCGGCGGGGCTGTGGCCTTACCTCAACTCAAACCCCACAAAACTGTTCCCTCTAAACGACACCGTCCTAAATAAGGTAGGCTGCAGATTCCTTTGACTTCGGTCTCATAGCCATAGCAATCAGCAAACGCTTACGATCTCCGTCGATATGCAAATACCACGATGGCGAAATTTGTTGTCTATGAAGACTTATGTGATCCCCTCCGCTACGCATTTTTCTGCATTTCATTCCACTCCATGTTCGTGTCAGAAATGGAAGAGCAAATGGAATTCCGTAAGTTTTTTCTTTTTTTCTTTTTCAAGTTTCTTATTTCAAAACGGCATTTGCTTTGCGTGTTGAGCACTGTTGTTCTTGTTCAATGCTGTATTGAGTTCGTCTCCAATTGCTAATGAACTATGTGAAAAAATGGGGATAATTTTCATAGTGGTAACTGGATAGGTGGGAATGGAATCGTGGAGTAGTATATTGATTGGTTAGAAAAAAATGCCAAAAATGTAAGAGCTTTTACATACATACAAACTATGTTGGCATGATTATAATGTGTGTTGACCTCATATGGTGGCAGTGAGATATTTAATTATTGCACCAATTTGTTGTTCATTTTTGGCTGAAAAGTGAATTACTACATTTGTTTATGGGGAATTATCTTCTCCTTTAAAATTAAAACCCAAATTTGTGTGCTCCACTCCTGAGAGTAAAGGTTACTTGCCACCAGGAATTGGCTAACGCTCATGTGTGTATCGATCATCTTTCTCAATTTGGGTGGTTTATGTTCTCATTTCTTCTTGGACAACGGATTAACTATTTACCAGCTATTTGGAAATTAATGCAATGCCTTTTTTTTTCCTTGCAGGAGATAAGAAGAGATCAACAACCATCCAAGGTATGCTTTGCACCATATAACTTCCGACAAAAAAACAAACATGAATAAATATTTAGTTTTATTTTCTTTACGTGATATAGCACATACATTTCTGCCTAATTATTTTGTTGTTGAGTTTAAGCATTTTGTGGGTTCTAAAGCAGTAAACTACACTAAATTATGCAAGGAACATGTTGTTGTTTCAAGTTTTCTCTATTAGTATCTTGACTATCTTGGTTACACCAGAACTCAACTTTGAATGCGATCATGAAGGCTGAAGCTTCATGCATTCTGAATTGGAGAAAAAGTTTCACTGCTACATATAGATTAAAGTGTTCCATGTTTCCAGCCACCTATGGTGAATTATTTTCAAAATCTACTTAGGAACAGTGTGCAAATTATTTTCTTAATGGTCATTATTTAAGGCAGTGACGGACATCATGCGTGAATTTTATGAATCTATAGTCTTACAAAGTTTCCTAATATGAAAATGATTTGAAATATGAACAAACGAATGGATTGCAGCAATTTGTGATTGAATAAAACATGTAGTGAGGGTGCAGTGGGGCTTTCTAGTGAGGGTGCAATATCTGTTGGGATTCATAAGGAATTTAGATAGAAATTTGTTTAACATGTAGTTTAGAACTGATATAGTTCTTTCTCCCTTGCTCTTCATATAACTATTATGGGGAAATCCTTGCTTGTTTGACATCCATATAATTATTGATATAGTTGCTTCACTGATGCTGGAAATGTCAATTTCAGAGTCATATCAAATATATTACACGTCAAAAGCGTGCTGATGCAAAGAAAGCTCTAAAAAATCTCCTTTACAATAGTGGATCTTCTAAATTTTCATTTGAGGTATGCTTTCTAAGATCTTGATTATGTTGAGAAACTTTGTCATTTTATGTTACGACTAGTAATACCTTTTATATTGTTTATTGTTGCTATGATTGCTTTCTTTTTTCTGGATGACGATTAGTGTGTAAAGTTTGTGGATTAAACAAAACAATGGATTAAAAGTGCAAAAATGCAAGAATTAGCTGCTTTCAAAGTAAAATTTTTCCACTATCAAGATGGGACTTTCTTCATGAATTGGTCAGCATTATCCACAGATAATGGGTATAGGATGGGAAATTGAGCAATAGAACAAGTAGAACAAATACACATTACTTGGATGTGTGTGCATGTGCGCACACGTGCATGTGCGCGCTTCAGTGTAACACAAGAATTTTTAACTGGTAATTGCAGTTTAAAACTTATAAAAAAAAGTTACATGCTGATGCAGCGTGAGCAGTGACTGCAGAATTATGTCCTCCCAATAACATTCATAGAGATGCTAATTAACTCATATTTACCTAAAAATGCAGCTTGTCCTTTTTCAATCATTTGAATAATGTTTTTGCTTGTATCACATTATATTTGATTTATGCGTATTAGAACTGCTGTGAAAAATTCGCAATGCTGATGTTTTGTGGTGTACTTTCTCCTAGGACACAGAAACAAAATGGAAACCTGAAGGAAATTCCAACCGGTATGGAGACCAACATGGTCGTCCAAATAGCTATTCCAATAAAGGTCAACCAAAGTCTGGTCAGCGGTTTGGTGGGAAATCACCGAAGAAGAATAAAGGTAAGTTCTTTTTAGTTCACATATATAGTTTGTTCCTTATGTTTTCTTCTTCACTTTCCCTCCCCAACCTCAATCAATGTCTGTATAATAAATACAGACTATTTGTTAAAATTTCTAGTTCTGAGATAACTTGGTGTCTGGTAGCAAATTATCTTGAGAAAGTGCATAGACCTCCTCTGAGATTTTGAAACATTACAAATACCCCTGGCAATGGCGCAGTTTACTAGAATCTCTCTTGTTATAAATTTTAATATGAAAAGATCACCCTTAATTTCTTATTCAAGGATTGTATTTGTAACACAACCCATTTTGAGTTATGTTTGTAATATTTCAAATCTCGGGAAATATGTGTGTTTCACTCAATTTTTAATGGATATTCTGGAAGTTAGGATGTGCTGCTCACTTCAAGTGACATATAGCTTTAGAATACATTCATAATAGTTAAATTTTCATTATGTTTTGGTACACATTGTAATCATTGCAATTTATTATTTGTGCATTCGAGACCAGTAAATAATCTGAGCATTGCTAAAGATATTGTGTTATGCCATCTGGGACTTCCTATTCTGACTGAATGTTTCTTAAAATTAAAATTTGTTTACTTTCCTAACTACTGATCTCCATCATATCTTCAGGAAAAATCAGACGAGAAAGTTTTTTTGAGGATTTTGATGGCAATCCTGAGCAAATATTCCAGGCAACATTTGGTAATAGATGGTATACCTGGTCCTTTAGCAATTTGAAGGGATCTTCTGAATATTCCACATCCGGATTTGAATGGAGAGAACATTCAGATAGGACAAACAAGTGGAAAAGCACAAGTGACGCTGAGTCTGATGATGATGGTTCATGTTCTGTAGGATCAAGTTCTGATAGAAGTATTCTTGGTCTGCCTCCAACAGGTCCATTAAAGATAGAAGATGTTAAAACTGCGTAAGTGCTCTAGGTTTCCTATTCAGTGCAAGGACTTGTAACAGACATAACATACATTATACATATTACAAACTGCTGATATCTCTCTATTGCCATTGCAGTTTCCGGTTATCAGCTTTAAAATGGCATCCTGATAAGCATCAAGGCCCTTCCCAGGTTAGTTTGAAATGATTGTTTCGCTTATCTGCCTCTTAAATACATATTAGAAACTTAAAAATTGGAAGGGGTGTTAACTTCACTTGTTAGGTTGGCAGCATGTCCGCCCTACTCAAACCTCATAGTATTAGCTACAAACTGTCCTCTTAGGAGTAGGTGTGAAGTGAGAACAATCCTGAACTACAATTTATATAGACCCTCTTGATGAATATATTTTTAAGCATAAAAGTAGTTTCCAATTACTGTGAAATTGGCATTATATACCATCTACAACATTTATGAAGAATGAATAAACAACCAATCCTTTTCTCTATGGTGGTTTTTACGGTGCACTCTCTAATAAAGGGTGCATCGGTGGTCCTGCTAATATCTGCCATTGTTTCAAACGATTTCTACATCAGTGGTTAATATTCACTATCTCTATCTTGTAAAATTGATATTTATAAATTTTTCCTAAAATATGAAAATTGTTTACAAGCCCTTAAAAAAATGGGAAGGAACTGATGGCTGTGATGGGTTGCTGAGCAAGTTGGTGTTATCAGTGGTGTGTGTATCTAATTTTCAGTGGGTTTGAACTGTGGTGCATCTGCTGGGGAACAGTTTTTGGGTGATCGGATTCGGTGGTTTGGCTCTGAACTGTAGAGGTGGTTTGGTAGGATGGAAGAGCTGCTGGTGGTGGGTTTGATAGAGATCTTGGGAGTTGATAGGTGGCAGCACACAAAATATCTATATGTGTCTTTGTGTCTTCATTCCTTGTTTGGATTGGAATATTTGGTGGCTTAGGATTCTCTAAAGAGGGATTGTGCCCATAGTTGCAGAAAAAGATTGGGATGATTCAACTTATTTTTATGAACCGTCCAATTTCTTTTTCCTTTCACACTTGATTGGTGGTGAGCGAGTTGGAATTACAGGCTTGACCTTTTCTGAACAAAGAGAGCTGCTTGTTTGCATCATACAATGACAAGTTTAGAGCAAGTATACACGTGCACTATTTTTTATTGAAAAAAGAAATGAAGATTGAAATCTATTTTGTTTTAATCCAGCAGAAAACATGAAAAAGTAGTCCTTAGTTAACTTTTACTGGTTTTCTGGTTATATGTGCTATCTGAATCTGATAGATGTTTGTACTTTACCTTTCCGTGATAACAGGCAATGGCTGAAGAAAAATTCAAACTCTGTGTAAATGCATACAAGACATTATGCAATGCTCTCTCCCCAGCTTAAGTGGCAATGTGGCTTGTTAAAGCTTCGATATCAGTAAATGATCATCTGATTGATGATTCTGCATCAGCGCTGGCCAATGTTGTAGTATTAAATTTATAATTATTTGTTTTTTTTTTTTTTTTATTTCATTCCCATAAAGTCAAGCTTTGCAACTCCAAATGGAGGAAGGGGGATTTGTAAATTTGATTGTTAAATAAGTGCTCATTCTAACTGGAATAGAGAAGTGAAGGATATTCAATCAGAGAAATATAGTCATTTTTTCACTCAACATTTTACTGTCCACTCCCATCCCAGTCCCACTGGATGCTCCCTTGAAATACTGCATCATATCTTGTCACTGGATGATCTCTAGGCAGGATTTTTCTTAGCGTAAATACACCAAATAATATTAGAGCATGTTTGGTTTAATATTGAAACGTGATAAATTTACGTTTTTAATGTTATAAATAGTTTTGTTGGGAAATCCAAACTTGAGTTGGTCAATTTCAATACTAAATTAAAGACTATGTAGACTTTGAGCCTTTTTGATAATGGGAGGGGAAGTGATTCTTCGCTTTCATAGAAAAGTGGTTTCTCTTTGGATTTAGAAAATACTTTTTATATTGTTTTTATTAATAATTATAACAATATTATTTATTTATTGTTTTAAAACTTTTTTCAAACTAAATATGCTCTTATATGTTTCTCCTTTATGTCTTATAAAGAAAAGCATTCAAACAGAAGAATCAGCTAAAAGAAATTGAAAGATGCTTCCCTCGGAAGGGTTATGCTATAAAATCCACTGATCATTATTCGTTAGTTTGCCAAGAGTTAAGCACATAAAAAGTGGTGGTTGATGATGAGTCAAGGCAACAAAAGAGTGATGATAATCATGAGATGTTCTTGAGAAAGTGATTGGAGTCGCGGAAGGGGAGGGAAAGACCCTTTTTGCCATCTGCACTACTATGATAGAGGGTTCCACAATACAAAAGTTCATTCTTCCTGATTCTGATTCCTCCCTTGAGAGAGCAAAGCGTGTTCCTACAGTTATTATCCTGTGAGATAGACGGCATGAGTGGAAACACACTTGACCATTAGATTTAGGCCTCAGCATTGTTAGTTCCGAGCTGTTATATCTCATTGGACCCTTTTATAATGGAAGCTATCTACGTGTGGATTCTATTTGGAATGCAATTCAAACCAAGAGTGTGGATTTCTGTACTCTCCATAGATCATTGCAATGCAGTAAGAATCACTCCTATAGAAGCTGAATAATATTATTCATAGCAACTAGCTAGATTCACTGTTTTCTTTCCCCCAATATCTTCTCAGCTTTCACTTTCAAGGATGCATTTTTTTCAAACACTAGAAATGCTAAATAGAGAATATACTCTGCTACTATAGAGTGGACCATATAGGTTTTAGCATTAGGCTTTTTGACTGGCATTAGTCATCCAGCCCTTTGTTGGAAAATGACTGTTAGTGCTAAAAAAATGGAATGAATGATTAGAGATTGGCATGTGAAGGGATTTCATTTTAGAATTGACACTGAAATGCAAAATCAATTCAATCATACAAATTTTACATACTGTGGTACCTCTCTTCTCTATCTCAATCTTATATTAAGAAGCATTTAAATCTTCAATTTAAACTAAACTACCTTGCCTAATGGTGACCTTAAAAACAGAGGAGAACAACTGAGGAAGAGATCATAAAGCCGTAGATCAAGATCAAGAAGCCAAAATGAAGAGCCCAATTTCTCTTGAACTTACCAAAATAGCTCTCAGGGGGTTCCTGGTAGTGAATCTCAAACTCCTCATCAGCAATGACGTCATAGTCACCCCCAACTTGAGCGTTGCTGCTGCTCAACCTCATCTTCATCTCCCTGAGTTTCTCTGTGGCTAACCCTAGGGTGAGCTTGTGGCATCGCCTCTGGTACTTGAAGCCATTGATGCACCTGAGGGTCTGTGCGACGGAGACGTAGAAGATGAGGTGGGCCATGGAGAGGAGTGTGATGGGGATCCAGCAATGGCGGCATTGGAGACGAGGGGACTGGGATTGAGCGAGGAAGACGAGGGTGAGGAAGATGAAGAACATCTGGAAGAGTTTGTGAAGCTCCTTCTTTTGGAGATCAATGGCACGCTTCTTCTCAAGGGTCTTCTCGAAATGGAGCTGAATGATGGTGTTCAAGGCTTGGAAAGCTGTCTCTTTCGATACAGCTTGTTGGTGGTGGTGGGTTTCATAGTCTGCCATGGAAACACAGAGAACAGAAAGCTGTGCTGTGATGTGCTGTCCAAAGATGAACGTTTGGAGTTTGTTGGGAGAGTTAATTGCTACCAAATCCAAAAGGTAAAACTAAAAAACCACTGGAGGAAAAGTTGGTGGTGATAGTACCAGTAGAGTAGTAGTAGTAAAGTGGAATCTATTTCATTCTATTTTATTTCAAAATTATGGTTTTTTAATTTGATGATAAATTAATCTATTTTTTTATTATGTTTCTGTTTGGTTTTCAAACTAGGGGAGGGGAGGGGAGGGAGAGGAGTGCTAGCAACACACAACACTCTCCCTAATACACTCCATGTAATTGGTTAAAATTCACATGAGGGATTTTAATGAAGGGGAGGTGAGTTTATATTTTATCTTATTTGGTTTGAGGAGAAAGGGATGTGAGAGGAGGGGAGGTCTTTTTTTTTTTGTTCACAATGGGAGACGAGGAAAAATAAAACTATTTGTTTTTATATCCTTATACTCTTATAACATCCAACTTTATTAATTTGAGTGGAGAGATATTTAAGTAATTTTGATTGTTTTATTCTAAACCTCCTCCCCTCCACATCCCTCCACTTCTAGAGGGAAGGCAAAATGCTATTAGGAGGGATTTTGGCCCCCTCCTAAAAAAATGAACAAAATATAACAACCTTTTTAAAATTTCTCCACTCCCCTCTCCGTCCCTTAAACCAAACAATACCTTAGTTTCAAAATAATATAATGATATTTTTCTTTTCATTATAAAATAATTAAATAATATTATATAATAATTTATTCTAATATATTTTATTATATCTTTATCTAATTTCATTCAATTTTAAATGTCTATACATATGTGATGATAATTTAATGCATTGTTTGAATAGGGGAAGAAATTGGGAGGAAACAAAATGAGAAAAAATTAAAAAGAAAGTAGATGGAAATTGTGTGTTATTTTTAGATGAATAGAAAATGAAAAACAAATAATTTTTTTTTTATATTTGAATGAGTGAAAAAGAGTAAATAGAAAAATATAAAAAATGTTGATAAAAACTTAAACCCTTTAGTTAGAAGAAGAAAGAAGAAATTAAACGAAGATAAAAATAAGAAAATTTCTCTTCAATGTTTCTCTAAACATGGAGAGAATTTTTTTATAAGTTCTACACAAAAAAACTTACAAAAATATTTTTCCTTTATCATTTCTCTAAACATCCAAATGAGTTAAAATGACTCATTTCTCTCCCATCTCTATTTATTTCTTTCTTTTTTAATTGGGCATTTAAAAGAGTTTTTATTAAGCTTATTTAAGTTTACCATCCTACTTATAAGCCTTTTTAAATTTAATAAACTTTTCAGAAAGCTCATAAATAATAATTTATAATTAAATACTTAGAATATAAAGTCTCATGTACCAAATATTTATTGGAAGCTCTCATATGCCTGTTTTGACCATTTATTGGAAACTCTCATATGCAAAATATTTATTAGATAAAAATTTAATTAAATTATTTATCTAAACATACCTGAAACCTATCCATGCAAGCAAAAATAATTGTAACGAGGGGTTTTTATTTTTTATTTTTATTAGTATTTTGGTGGTACTACTAGTAGTAGTATGAGTCAAAGAATCTTAGTCCTGAGTAAAAATTAAATGGTGGCGATCTCGATACGTTTTTTTTATTACAAATTGAAATATCAATGGGCTGAAATAGTGAGAGCAGAATGAGAGAGGGGCGACCGGGCGAGGAGTAAGGGCACCCCTTTCAAAGTTGAGTAAGCAAAGCAGGCGTGTATGAGTTATCGCACTTGGCAATAAGATGGTAACAATTAGGGGTGTAATCGGGTTGAGTTGAGTTGGGTTTGGGGCGATATCAAATCTGAACCGATAGAATAATGGTGGATTGGGTTGGTTCGAGTTTTTATATTTTTTGGTTGAGTAATCCGACTCGAACCAACCCGAATATGCTCGGGTTGGGTTGGATTGGGTCATCGGGTCATGAGCATTTTTTCTATTTTTAAAAAATGTGGAAGATGAAATGAAATTAAAATATAAAATGAAAAAGAAAAGAAAAGAAATAGGGAAAAATAAATGAGAGGAACAAATGAAATAAGATTTAAGGAACCACCAATACTTGTGATGTCGTTGCACCTATTTTTGTTCTCAGTAGGAAAATGAAATAATATTAAGGCTTATTTTTCTAGTTTGGTTCGGGTTTGATCTATCGGGTTTGACATAGGCAAACCCGATACCCGAACCAAACCAGATCGGGTTCGAAAGAAAATGTCTGAACCGAATACCCGAACCAAACCGTTAAATATCATTCGGGTTGGGTTGGATCCATCGGGTTTGTGGGTTGGGTCGTACCCACTTACACCCCTAGTAACAATAGTTCAATTTCCGTGCAGCGTCCTAACCCCGATATGCAATAGAGATAACTTTTTCATACAACAAAAAATATACAACAACTCACACAACACACTTTTTCTTTCTATCTCTCTCCATCATATCACCCATCACATCCCACATTTTTCTCACTTTTCCCTCTTTTCTCTCTTTCTCTCTCTATGTTGTACATCTACAACATGTACAAACAACATTTCTCTATGCAATATGCTGCCCTTTATTCACTAGTATATATTACCTCTGTTACTATTTAATTATCCATTATATATATAAAGATATTAGATTTATAAGTCTTGTCACTTGTATATTATTTTCCTTGATTATTTTTATCCAATGTGAAACTAATACTTGATATCCCAACAATCTCCCCCTCAAGTGTGGGTCCATTCATCTGGTGTTGTCTCTCAAGCGGAAGTTTTTTCATCACGAGTATTCCACGGTAGCATTAGAACTCGGTCATTACCGACAATGCTCTCTTCACATTTGCACCGTCGTTGGCTCACATCAACCAGACACGTCGTCGAGCCTGCACATATCACTAGGAAAATTTTCGACACAAGGATCACCACATAGGTCCACCACCAATTTCTCGCCTGAGCCGGTCACTTAATCACACCATCGGATACCACTGCTTAGGTAGCGAGGGTAGCCTAAACCACCAGAGAGACCTTCAACATTGGGCTAAGGAGGAAACCACACAAGTGAGCTAGACACCACATCCAACCTAAAACCTTAAGGTATTAAATTTATGGGTCTTGCCACTTATATATTGCTCTCCTTACTTATTTTATCCAATGTGGGATTAACACTTGATATCCCAACACAAGTATTTAGTTCAACATGCCTTTCTTGGGTTCACAACATAAACAATGAATTAATCAGTTTCTAGGAATCAAATATAGGTAAGCAGAATTCTTGCATGATTATAGTGTTTATAAAATAAAATTGTATTAAGTTAACAATAAAAAATAAAATAAATTATTAAATTTATTTTAATGTTATTTTAAAATCTTAAACAATTACTCCCTTGATTTCATTTTATTAGTCGTTTAAGATTTTCACACAGATTAAGAATATGGGTGGGAATAGGCCAGGCCACTCGTCAGGGGCCTACTACCCGACCTATATCAGGCTCAGGCCAGCCCTGGCCAATTTATTAAATAGAGCAGACCAAGGCCTTTTCAAAAGTCTATATAGCAAAACAGACCAGGCTTCAGACCAACGAAAAAGCTTTTTGAGCCTATCAGGCCGGTCTATTTAACTAAATATAAATAAAATACTAATATTTTTTATATTGTTATTATTATTATAAAGATTTGTTATTACTTTTCCTTATAATTATATACTTATTAGCTTGTATAAACATTTAAGTATGTTAAAAACTGAACCTATAAGTCTATTCATATATATGCTTAAGATATATTCAAGTACCTTATTATAAAACAGGTTTTAAATAAGCCAGACTCAGACCATAAAATAAAGCCTATGTCAGGTAACAGGCCAGTCTCAGGCCATAGATTTAAGGTGCAGGCAAGGCTCAGGCCTTGAAAAGCCTAGCTCAGCTCAGCCTATTCCCATCCCTAATTAAGAATAACAATAAACGACTTAAAAGATATACTCTCTATTTCATTTTATTAGTCGTTTTAGGATAAAAAAATCTTTTCATAATGAGTCATTATCTTGTTTCTATGTAAGCATTAATGTTAGTTTTTCATTTATGCTCTTCAACTTTTATGGGAAAAATAAATTTGAAAAATTGTGCACCACACTAATACTCTCTCCAGTCTTATTTATAAGACAATTCAGACAAAAACACACATATTAAGAAAAGTAATTAATCCGTTGATTTTCAAGAAATTACTCTATAAGATTACAAGTTTATTTCTATTTAAAATTCAACTCCACTACCATGGTAATTGTGTTACTTTAAAGCCTTTAATGGTCAACAAGGGCAAAAATGAGAAAAAATAATAATAAATGCTTCTAGATTTGTGTACTTTGTCTTATAAATAGGACCGTGAAAAAGTTTCAAACATTGTCTTATAAATAGGACCGGAGGGAGTACTAACTACTCATTAATGTATTCATATAAAATGAGAAAGAGAATAAAGCAAATTGATAAGGGTAATTAAGTAAGTTTACTATATCTTTTGAGTCATTTATCGTTGTTCTTTGTGTGTAAAAACATTAAACGATTAATAATATGAAATGGAGGGAGTAGTAATCTTACTAAAGTTGTGACACCCTTCTACCCCATACTATTATATGTTTAAGAAATCGTAGTTTAGAAAAGGGAAAGTCCCACGTTAGGTAAAAAGGTTCACAATTACTCTTATAACATCTCATAATTTGAAAACGACTTTATTAAAAGAAAATAAACTTTCGAATATAATTTAAAGTAAGCAGCGGAATCTCCAATTCATAAAAGAACTACTATTAGTCTACTGCCATACAAGACATTCAGAAGTTCATAAAAATACTCCTATTCTAGGAACATGGTAAAACCCCCAAGCACACCCTGATGTCACATCTATCAGAGCATACCCTTTTATTCATAATCAACACCAGTTGTGTCCTCATCAACACCTGTAAAATATATCCACAGAATACGGTGAGGAAAAGGAATACTACCCATACATACACATAGAGAATATCGATCCTCACCCACAACATCATTACATCATACCATCAATACATTAAAATCTCCAATCAATAAGATTCATCTAAAACTTAACATATAATCAATCATCTATATCAACATATACATGTCATGCCATCATTCCTATTCACAACACATAAATCTATTCATTATACATTCACCAAGCTCATCATCATCATAATCTCATTCATATATCATCATACTCATTATCGTCGTAACATCATTCATATATCATCATACTCATTATCATCATAACATCATTCATATATCATCATACTCATTATCATCAGACATCATTCATATATCATCATACTCATTATCATCATAACATCATTCATATATCATCATACTCATTATCATCATACATCATTCATATATCATCATACTCATTATCACCATACATCGTTCATATATCATCATACTCATTATCATCAAACATCAATACTCCTCTCATCATCTACCCAAAGATCATGACTTGGAACTCCACACAATGGGCGCACCTCGTCAATCACTCTAGTTAGTACCAAGATAGTCTATCGGTGTTACCACACACTATCCGATAGGTTGTACCCCCTCTATGGGCCCGTACAATCACTCCTAGGTTACACCCCCTCTATGGGCCCGTGCATCGAACGCCCCATCTTGATCCCCTGAGTTGTACCCCCTATATGGGCCCGCACAACTCAGTTCACCTCCCGAATTGTACCCCCTCTATGGGCCCGCACAATTCAGGTCTCATCACATATGCTCAAGGCATCTCTCCTAAGTTGTACCCCCTCTATGGGCCCGCACAACTTAGATAACATCATCATCAAAAGGTGATATACACCATCATCATAAATCATCATTATCATTCCTAAGTTGTACCCCCTCTATGGGCCCGCACAACTTAGATAACATCATCATCAAAGGTGACATACACCATCATCATAAATCATCATTATCATGCATTAACATGCTCATCATCAAACATCATCATTATAAAGTGATATACACTTATCATCATCATCATTCACTAATATGCTCATCATCAAACATCATCATAATAAAGTGATATACACTTATCATCATCATCATACACCAATATGCTCATCATCAAACATCATCATAATAAAGTGATCTACACTTATCATCATTCACATAATCATCATAAGTGACATGCACTATCATCAATAACATCATCATCATAAGTGTCATGCACTATCATTAATAACATCATCATCATAAATGATACACATTATCATCATTTACATCATCATCATAAGTGATACACACTATCATCATTTACATCATCATCATAGTCATCATAAACCACATCAAACATCGTCAATCATCATCATTATACATCATCACACTCATCAAATATCATCAATATTCATCATCATAAGCATCGTAATCCTCATCAAACATCATTAATCATCAACACAAAACTCATTATAAAGTACTCTCAAACACAACAATCATCATCAAACAGTTAGGATCTCAAGATCCACTCTGGTAATCGATTACCAACCTCTAGTAATCGATTACCTGCAAACAAGGTCTCTGGTAATCGATTACAATCACCTTGTAATCGATTACCAGCAAGCAAGCTCTCTGGTAATCGATTACCAAACTTCTGTAATCGATTACCTGCGAGCAAACAGCCCTCCCGGTTGCCCAGAACCCTCTGGTAATCGATTACCACTCCTGGTAATCGATTACCCGCGACACATATCGCAGATTTCACGATTTCTCACCTCTCTAAACCCATCCAATCAATCCCTAATCAGTCTTTTTCGTCTAAACATCATTCATACTCATTAATAACATCCAATACTCAATAAATCATCAATCTATTACAGATTATAGCATCAATTCATCAAAACCCCAATTTCTCAATCCCTAATCACCCCTTTTACAATTATCTTCAATATCATCTTTACTCATTCAATAATTCGTCAATACACAAACAATAATTCATCGATCACCAGATTATATCATCATTCTCAGTTATTCATTCATAAATTCGAATTATACATCTTAGATTACTACCCAAACATCCCCTACATGCATATACAGGCAATACCCTCTCCCCCACCGTACCTTACGCGAAGCTTGATCACAGCAAGGAAATCCTTTCTTGAATTCTTGGCGTTCACTCCTCAGCAGTTCTCTCTTGAGACTCCCTTTCTCCCCTCCTTAGCGTTTCCCTTACTGACGAATGATACGAATAAGGATTAGGGTGCTCTGTTACCCCTCCTTATAGAAATACTAATTGGGCTTGGGCCCACTCTCACCCCTTATTCTATTTTCAATTAAAATTTACCTTTACGAAACAAAACTAATAATAATGACACTCTTATTATTTATTTCCCATTAAATTAATTATTTTCTTAATTAGTCTCTTTAATTTAATTAATATTTATCTTAATAAAATTAAGGATGTTACAAAAGTACCATTATTAATTTACTACATTCTTTTTCTTGTTTTGCATGAATACATTAATGAGTAGTTAGTATTAGTGTGATGCATAATTTTCCAAATTACTTTTCTCATGAAAGTGGGAGGGCAAAAATGGAAAAACTGACATTAATGCTCACCTAGAACAAAAAAATGACTCGTATTATGAAAAGATTTTTTTTTTCTAAAACAACTAATAAAATGAAATGGAGGGAGTATATCTAAACACTTTCTTGGAGGCAAGAATTTTTTTCATTTAGTTACATCTAGATAGAGAGTATGTTTGGTAAGATGTTTCAATTAAATGAAAGCTGAAATTGATAGAAATAATTTCATCAATGTGTTGTAAGCAACTTTTTTAGGTTGCTACTATTTTTTTAGAATATGCTTGAAGTAGTTTTTTAAATAAAACTAATTTATTTCAACTACTAGATGAAAACCTTTTTCAATTTTATCCCTTAATAACTTTATTCGCTGTTATCTGTCATTTATTGATGTTCTTAACTTTCATTTTGTAATTTTCAACTAGTTTTACCAAATATTTTCAATGAAATCAGCTAATTTTTCAATTTTTATCTAGCTTTATCAACACACTCGTATTGATAGAAGTATGCTTTTTTATGCGAGTTGCTAATTTATTCCCACTAATTTTTACGAAGGAATAAGTTAGCAATCAACACCTATTCTCTTAGACAAATAAACCCATATTTTCCTTTTAGAAAACCATTTAAAGTGAGGGCATTTATATAAAGTCATATGATGTCTTTTTGTTTTTTTTACAATTATACTCTTTTATTTACTACTTTCTCTCTCCCATTCAACATTCATGCGTTTTCTCTCTCGCCATGCACTTGCTGAATAATTTTTCTTCAAATTGAATGCAAAACTCTCTTTGCACTATCTACGATTTTTTTATTGATCAATAAAAGAGAAATGAAAAGTTACTCGAAAAAAAAAAACAAATTTCACATGTTGGGAGAATCACTTTCTACCTTGTGAGTGTCTTATTACTATAAAACGTAAATCACTACCACCCAGTTTTCAAAGTCCACATTTTTCCCTGATCCATATCAATATCTAACTCTGCGCGATGTCTATTTGCTTTGATACACAATCTCCATAAGGACAATTTGGCTACCTAGGATTTGAAGAAAAATTAGTTAAAATTTTTTTTACAGCCATTACAAATAGACTGTTGTATTTAATTTTACGAGAGATTGGAGAAATTGTTCAGAGAATGACAGGGGTGATGAACCGTGGAAAGAGAGAAAATAACAAACTAATGGATAAAAAATAAAGACGTGACTTTCCATAAGTGCCCCCTTTTTTAAATTGTTTGTTTAGAAAGAGATGGGTTTATTTATCCAAAAGAATAGGTGTTGATTGCTAACTTACTCCTTCGTTAAAATCAATGAGAGTAAATTAGCAAATCTCTTCTTTTATACTACTCCCTCCATTTCATATTGATAGTCGTTTTAGGAAAATAATTTTTTTTCATAATATGGGTCGTTCTCTAGTTTCTATGTGAGTATTAATGTTAGTTTTCCATTTTTACCCTCCCACTTTTATGGGAAAAGAAACTTAAAAAATTATGCACCACACTACTTATTAATATATTTAGGTAAAATGAAAAAAAAAATGTGTAGTAAATTAATAAGGGTAATTTAGTAAGATTACCATGTCTTTTAAGTCATTTATTATTGTTCTTAATTTATGTGTAGAAACCTTAAACGACTGTCAAAATGGAATGAAGGGAGTAACAACTTGTTTCTTTTTCTGGTAGAAGTATGTTTTTTATACTAACAACACACTTCTAATTCACTTCATATCAGTCTCCTATATTAAGGCGGTGTTTCTAAGCTGGGACATAGCCATCAATTTTTTATTGGGGCAAAAAAAATACTCCCTTCAGTCTTTTCATAGGATTTTTTTCTGATAATTTTTTTGTCCTTTTTTCTAAGACACTTTAAAAAAATTTAGAAACATTTATTTTTTTCATCCTTACCCCTCATAATTATTGAAAATTTATAAGTTTTATGTTAGTTAACGTAGGGGAATTAAATAGAGTTTGACTTACAATAAGAGTATCAATAAAAAATAAGAAAAGACTTACAATAAGGATAAACTTGAAAGTTGTTTCAACTTTTTAAAAATTAAAACATTAAAATTTTTTTTTATCTTTATAACCTAACCCTTAAAGTAAAATTTAAATCAAATAAAAAACTCAATTTTATTCTTTTAAGATTTTTATTTTTTATCATGCAGTTCTAAAAATCAGAATTAAATAAAATAAAATATTCTTTAATTTCGAATGTCATCCTTATCGTCTCTAAAGAAGGAAAAATAATTAATATTGCGAATATATAAAAAAACGAAATAAGTAAAAATTAAAAAATATTTTTTAAAAAATTATAAATATGTAATGAAAAAGTTATAAAGAAGTAATATTATAAATTTACAAAATTTTTGGGCAACTAGATTAATAGTTAATAAAGTATTTTTTATGTCAAATCTATATAATTAATAAAAAGATTAAAAAAAAATTGAGGGGTCGTGATCAGCCCCTTGGCTACGCCCCTGTTTCTAAGGTAGGGTGGTTTTAATTAAGAACAAATTTATATATCTATAAAAATAAGATTATTTTGTTTGTGATTTAATATTATTAATATATACAATTAATAATGTGTGTGTATATGTCTGTCTAATTTTGCCCCTGTTATTAAAAAAAAATAGAGTTTGACTTACAATAAGAATATCAACAAAAAAAAGACTTACAATAAGGATAAATTTGGAAGTTTCATGAAATTTTTAAAAATTAAAACATTAAATTCTTTTTTATCTTTATAACCTAACTCTTTAAGTAATATTCAAATCAAATCAAAGAAAATTCCTTTTTATTTTTTAAAGATTTTTATTTTTTATCATTCAATTCTAAAAATCAAATTTAAATAAAATAAAATCTTCTTTAATTTTGAATGTCACCCTTATAATCTTTAAATAAGAAAAAATAATTAATATTGAGAATATATAAAAAAGGAAACAAGGAAAAATTAAAAAATACTTTTAAAAAAATTATAAAATATGTAGTGAAAAAGTTATAAAGAAGTAATATTATAAAATTTACAAAATTTTTGGGGGACCAGATTAACAGTTAATAAAGTATTTTATGTCAGATCTATATAATTAATTAAAAAATTGAAAAATTTTTTGGAGGGCCATCACTCCTACCAGCCCATTGGCTACACCCCTGTTTCTAAGGTAGGGTGGTTTTAATCCGGAACAAATTTATATATCTATAAAAATCAGATTATTTTGTCTGTGATTTAATATTATTAATATATACAATTAATAATGCGTGTGTATATGTCTATCTAATTTTGCCCCTGTTACAAAAGAAAATATGTCCGTCTAATCTATTAGAGTCGGTCTAATAATGGAGGGTTTATGTAATTTGTATTTAATTCTCGTATTTAGTGTTTAGGGTGTCCTCACCTCAAAAAATCATTACCTATAAATCACATATCATATACATGTTCAGAGACGAGACGGATGTAGAGGGAGTCAGTCAGGGGCCTTGGCTCCCCTCCCTTCTCCTCAGTTCATAGCATATTTGATAGCCTATTTGATTCATTAAAAAATTTATGTTTAACTCTTAATTCATAGCATATTTCAATTTTTATTTTATTATTAATATTAGATTATAAAAATATAAGAACATTATAAAAAATAATCTAAAACTAATATATATGATAAAAAATTAATGAAAAATTTTAAATTAGTCACTTAAAAATAATTTTGGCCCCACTTAAATCATTCATGGATCCGTCATTATATATGCCGTTAGTGTTAACATTCCTTTTGGCGTTTGGATTGGAGAGACACCCATTTTTCAGGATCCTTATACAAAAATATTTGTATAATTTATTGACTAAATTTAAATACCTCCAATTTATGGAAGATGTTTTGTATGCTAATAATTGCTGGCGGACAATAACGTAACTAAATGAGTCAGACGACCACATCCTTCCTCCTGGGCTCTGTTGTTTCTTCGTTGCAGGCATATATGTAGTTCACGCTCGTCATTAATCAAGATTGAAGGGACAATTTGGAAGATAAATTTCTCTAAAAAAAAAACTTATAATAAAAGAATAAAAATAAAATAAATTAAGAAGATAAAATGAATTTAACTTTTATTATATGTTAAAATTGGTTATTTATAAAAAAGTTAATTAAATAAGAGAACTTGTGAAAAAATTAAAATATAAAAACTAATTTCAGTCTAAAAAATAACTTATCTTGTAAGTTGAAATTAGTCCTTCTAAATGTGTTTTACTTATAAATTTATTTTATTTTTATCTCTAATACGTCGTTCTAGATGTGTTTATTCAAACTAGCACAAAAAGATTTTTCTTTTGCCTCTATGCAACCATTCTTCTTTCGTTAAATTATGGTTAATGTTATTAATCTCTTATTAATATATGTTTTCGTTATTTCATTTTCTGGACAATCCATCTTTATTTTTTTCCCCAATTTTATTTATTCCTCAGTTTTTCACTGATACTAACTCCCATGCCCCAAGCATGAAAGAACAAATGGTCCCCAATAGGGAAACCGAGACAAAATGCGTAAACACCGATAAATATAAGGATGGAATGTGCGGTCCAATGGGCATTGGACTTAAGAAAAATTGTGTACTATTCCTCAACTCGGCGGGCGGAGTTTTTTTTTTTTTTTTTTTAAATCACAGTTATTTTATACTATTATATAATTATAGTATAGTCGGACACTAACATTATGGTGTGGCTAATTTTCTCAATAAAGTTTTTTTTTTAAATCATTATACTCAACCTGAGACTTTACGTAAAGAAATCAAATATGTATCACTTAAACTAATTATAGCTGGTACACGATTGCAATTTATCTATACCTTATGACCTAATACAAATTAATCTTGTAATTTTGGACAATTCTAATTTAATTCATGGATTTACTTGAAAAAATAAGGATAATTCGGCTACCCCGTCAACCTTAAATTCGACCTCGACCATGACCCATTTGAGGAGGATTTTGGGGTTGGGTAATGGATTCACCTAAGAATGGATCATGTATAAAACAATGAACAAGAGTGTAGGGAACTTGGGAAAAGTAATAATGACATAGATAACACTTTGAAAAACAAGACTCTCAACCATCATAAGGTAGCCTGGGTTCACAATTACCTGCATGAATCTATTATCACATTATGTTTGCAGCTACTAGGACCTACAACCAAAGCTCTGATTGTAAAATCCCAAATTTCATGAAAAATATTTTTATAATTGAAATTAGAAGTGTAATAGGTTTTCATAAAAGAAAGTAGGTGAAAGAGGGTTAAAAACAATGAATAAGGGCATAACACTGCTCCTTTCTCGCTCACTTAAGCGAGAGTGAATGGAAATTTGGAGTTTCCATTCTGTGAGATTTTCGTTCAAGAGAAACCATTTTTGCTTGGGGTGAAAATATCAGTCAAAATGGGGAAATTGTATTTTGGTTTTTTCGCTTGAGCGAGAATGCTCTCGCTCAAGCAAAAAAGTGGCAGAGGGGGAGGGGGGTTTCTGGACGATTTTCGCTCAAGTGAGGAGGGGCTCGCTTAGGTGAAAATTGTATTCTCACTCAAGCAAGAGTGATCCTGAGAGTCTTTGTTTTATTTTCGCTCAAGTGAGAGATTCTCGCTTGAGAAAAAATGCGTGATATCAGTTTTTAAAACTTTGAGTTAGGGTTTTCCAAAACATAACCCACTTATTTCCTTGGTTCTAGCGAAAGGATTTAGAGAGAGTGCCTAACTTGTGATTGGAGAAGAAGGAGAAGAAGGAGCTCATCACCTCACCTCACCACCTCTTTCCCTTCTCTTTGAGCTTGGTTTAGGTGAATATAGCTTACACATTTACCCTCATTTTGTATGAGAAAACCCAATGATCCCTATTCTCATATTCCCTCTTCTTTTGACTTGTGTTTTGGTTGATTGAATTTGTTCCCCCTAGCCATGTCTATATGCATGGTTGTAATCGCTTAGGGGCATGAGTAAGGGTTTCTCTCAGTTAGGGCTTTGCATTCATCCATGTTCATGCCATCTTTACTCATGATTCAATTCATATTAGTTATGTGAATGATTAATGCATTTGGGTGTCAGCCCCTAGTTATTATAAAAAGAAATTTGGGTTTCGGCCCCTAGTAATTATGTATTAAAATTTGGATTTCGACCCCAGTAATGGCGGGAATTAGTCCCCAAGGGAGACGTTCCTTGTAGTTTGAGTTCAGGTCTAGCCCTAGTAAAGTGATAAGACCCCTTCTATTGGGTTAAAACCAGGTCATGTGCATTTATGCATTATTATGAATTTGTGATTAAGCTAGTTTATGTATGATATTGTAATTTAGTCGTTGCATCTCATGCGCTTGCTTTCCCTACACTGCTTGCATGCATTAGTTATGGTCACTGAGACATTAGTCTCACCACATGTTTGTGGATTATATTTTAGATGCTCGGGATCCTCCTCAGGACGGTCGTTGAGGGAGCTGAAGTTGTTGAATGATTGTTATATTTTGTATTTTGCAATACATTTGAGATGTATTTATTTTGGGGATATCATTGTACATATGTAACCCATGGTGGGTATTTTTATTTTGTTGAGAACACATGTATGTTAATATCCCAATCATGCCTATGTGTTTGTATTCAAATTATGCTTATGTACACGTTAGACTGCTTAAGCAAATTTTGTATGTGTTTATTGATATTGTTAATGTCGCGAAAAATAATTCCCTAAATTTGTGATTTATGCTTCCAACGGGCACCAATCCTAGGTTTTCAGGATTATGACATTACACTGGTACCAACTTTGTCACGACCCAAATCCAAGGTCGTGACCGGCGTACAGACTGACACCCTTAGCCTGGAAATCCTAACAACAATACAATATTTGACAATTAATTTTCCAAAATAAACATACTTCTAGGATTTTCCAGAAATTTTGACAGAGTCTCCCCTATATTTTGGATATCCCAAATTTTACATAAATCCTATTATCAATATAAATCACCAGCCAGAGTTTCCAACATCATATTCATCCAATCAACACAAAAATATACATCTCAACATAAACTCATGACTAAATTCTTTATAGATGCAGAATATATATATATATATATAATCCCAAAATAGTATCAAATGGCCACCAACACAAATGAGGCCTGCCAAGATCAAATGACAATGGAGTTGAAGAACTGAATATGCCAGCAACCTGCTACTCAGTTGCCTGGGAATCTGGATGAAAGACAATATAAAGGGGTAAGTCACAAAGACTTAGTGAGGGCCTAAGAACCACCATGAAGTAGAAGGGAAACACTCTAACACACGAGTTCTTCAATAGAAACCAATCTCAATATAAAACTTACTTATCCATATAAACTTATTAAACAAGTGAGTTCAATAAACCCAACAATTTCAAATAAACTTGTATTCAATATCCACAAGTTGAAATTTATCATATCCAAAACAATAACAAATTTAATATATGTAAGTTTAAATAATCAAATCTGAAATAAAATACATTAAGTAAAATACAAATCATGTGAAATGTAAATAGGTATGGATCACTCATGATAGAACTGAGAGGCGGCTCTATCTCGATCGCTGATAACCCTCTCCTCCGAAGGGTGACCTCTCCATCTAACGGATAGCTCACTCCTCTCCAGAATCATATCCATATCTCAATATCACCAGAGGCAGCTACATCTCACTAATAGCCCTCTCCAACAAGGGTGTCCTCTCCCTTGGGGCGGCTCCATCTAATGGATAGCCTTCTCCTCCTGGAATTGTAGCATGTCTCAATGTCAAATAATATCATATGATTGGGGGAGGCTCCATCTCGTTGATATCCCTCTCTATAGAGTGACGACTCCATCTAACTGATAGTCCTATCCTCTCGGAATCATACAAACTAGGTGTACGTAGGCCATTATCATCTGGTAACGACAAGTGGGGTTGTAACATTGATCCCAATAATATAATCTCAATATTTTTTTAAATTTTTTCCAAGTCTATCTCAAAAATAAGTTCCTCAATATAATTAATTCAAATTTATAAACTTTCCAATCTTTGAAATAAATTTCACGGAGGATGAAATCAATATAAAAGTATGTTTCCCAAATTTTATTTAAATAATCGACATTAAAGTATAACAAGATAATTTTAAATAGAACTTATAAAAATATTTAAAATAAGTTACGATAACTGTTAAACCACTCAATACTATGTAGAGTCAACCAAGTTGCTTCCCAACAACTCCAAGAGGTTTGTGCGAGGTAGAAACCAACAAATAATCTGAGCACCAACAAATATTTCCAACATTTATAAATTTATTTGAAGCTTTACAACCATAAAATCCCTAAAACCAGTATCTAAACCCTAAAAATAATTATACCCAAAGCTAACACATGCCAACAACCTATTATTTACGTTATGAATTGTGAGTGTACCTCAGAGAGCTGAAATGAACAACTCTTGCGGTGTGAGTACTCTCCTCCTTCCTTAGGACACTATCTATAACACAAAAATTACCAAACTTAGTTCCGGAAAGAAAAAGGGGTGAGTAACAATTTTTGGGTTTCATTACCTTTCTGTGGGTGTGAGGGATAAGGATGTTCACGGGTCAGTTTGGATCAATTTCATATGAAAAACAAATCCAAACCAAACAAAATTGTTCGGTTCAGATTTCAGTTTTTTTCTGTGAGCAACCTGAAACCGAACCGAACCGATCAAAAATGAGTTTGTACTCCCCATGTCTTGGGTCGAGAAGGTGGTAGGATCACTGACCCAATACCCATGATTGCTTAAGCTCTACGCAGTGTTCTCCTCAAGCACGCTCGGGCTTGTAGGGCTGTGAACTGTACGAGATACTAGGCCGAGTAAGGAGTTCGGCATCAGTAACAGAGTTAGTTCGATTCGGTTTAATTGGATCATAAATTTATTTTTAAAAAACACAAAACACAAATGAATTATTTATTAAAAAGCACAAATAATTCATAAACTAAAAAAATAGTGAAAACAACTTTGTATTGATTTCTTTGTTTCTTATACAAATCTTTGAAAACAGAAAACAAAATGAAAAAAAATAAGTTGATATTTTTTATAATTAGAATTAAAAAAATAGGAAATGAAAATAAAAAATATTTTATAAAAATAAATAGACCCTAAAATTTTCCAGAAATCTATTAGTGGATGAAAATTACACATTAACTATAATAGAAAGACTAAAAACGCAATTAAATATGAAAATTAATAATAAGGGTTCAAATCTATCTCTCAATTAGGGATGTCAACGGGGCGGAGCAGATAGTACACTACCCGTATCCATACCTGCTAAAATTAACGGGTAATCATACGAGTAGCGGATATCCTCAAGTATCCATTAATATTTAAAAATTAAAATTTATAGAAGAAAGAGGAAAAATGTCATATAATATACTATAATATCCTATTATATAATATAAATTAACATTATATAATATCATTACATATTAATATATTAAAAATATCATTATAAAATAATAAAAAATAAATTTATCTTATCATAAAATACTAAATAGTTCTAATATTTTAATATATTTAATAGAAAATATGTTTTTAATTAGTATTGCGGGTACCTGCGGGGCGGGTAGTATAATATTCGTCCCCACCCATTTAATAAATATGCGGGTACCACTACGGATATATCTATGGGTATCCACAGATACAAATTTTTTTGACATTCCTACTTTCAATAATGTTATCCGAGAAAAAAAGTTCAAAATTGATTTATATTGAAGCAAATTAAAATATAACATATATTTTAATTTTAGTGGCGTGGTGTGTAATTTTTAATATTATAGAAATAGAAATAATAATATAATTTAAAACTTTCTAAAGGAAAAGATAATATAATTTAAGATTATTTTTTTAGTCTAGCGATAATGTAATTTAAGATGGCAGGAGAGTAAGATCAAACTTGTAATGTGAATTCTATGACTGGAGCATTTGCGGGGATGGGCCTACCACGGTAAAATCAGGCCATTTTGTTTATTTATCTACCCAACACGCTTTCACTATAGACTATCTGGCGCAACAATTAATGGTGGACCTTGCCGAATTCTTTTAGAATTTTAATAATCCATCACACACCCAACTAATAATTGTCTTCTTTAAAATGATTCTGACGCAAATGATAGTATATATATATACACATATATTAATCATGAACATTGACATAATCAAATTGACAGCTTACTGTTTATTTTATACCAATAATTGAATAAAACGAATACAAACCGTGCATGACAAATTAACATCGAGCCTGATAATTAAAGAAAACAACGGAGAAAAGTGCACGAGACGATGGCAGAATATAACTATATATATTAGATTAAATTTAAAATAAAATTATAAAAATTAAGTCACATTATTTTTCAAGTATCTTACAATTTTTTTATACGGAAGATGACATCACGTAACTCACTAGGATTTAATTAAGTAATGTCATTTGAAGTAACAACATTGTTATTTATATACTACTTTTTTGTTTCTATTTTCAGTATTAGACTTTACTAAGAGGTATTAAGCCCTTAACAGAAACTCATAACTCATGAGTATGTTCTAATCAAGTGAATTAGTCTATACTCGATACCTACCAGTATTCTTTATATCTATTCCTTTTTTTTTTATAATGCTTTTGAATTACTATTGTTTCCCGCCACATTATCTCTCTTTCTCAAAAGTGGTAGGTGTAAGGTAATGCGTATGTCTTTAGCTGTATGAATAACATCATAGTTAAATATTTATAATCTAAATTGGAAATATAATCAATGCAAAAAAAAAAAAAAGAGAGATAAAAAAAATAAGAAAAAAATAAAAGATATAGTTTTTTAATGTTAATCATAAGTATTTTCTATTAACTCATTTTCTATTAACGCCAGGACAATTCAGTTTAGGACTTGGTTACAATTAAGACTTATTACATGTTTCTACGGGTGTGTTTAGTGGCTCTCGAATCAGAGAGCTCTTCTCATAATCTCAGCCCGTGTTATCAATTGAGCCACAACTCTTTGATAAAAAAAAATGAGATAAAAGAAGAAAAAATAAAAAGATATATAAGAAAGTATAGTGTGAAAAAAAATCAGAATTGATAAACAATAATATTTAAACATTATTTTTACATTATTTTATTACATCATTTTCTTTGCAGACAATACAATAAGAAAAACACATTAACATACTTTTCTTTTTCTCAAGCAAATAAAGAATTTCTTTTTTTAAAGAAAAGAGTATGCTACAATTTTCTCAAATTTTATACCAACAGGTGTCTGAGTTGAGGTCAACATTATCATTTCATAGATCGCAGCTTCTACCTAAGAAAAAGGAAATTCAGTCAATACTTCAGTACAGTCTTCTCTTATGAATTAGGGTCCGTTTGGTTTACAGTTGAGTAGAATTGATTCTAGAAATGAATGGTTGAGATGAATGATGCACGCTTTACGAAGTACGTTAGACGGAAATGATTTAAAATCAATTCTGCAGAATTGATTCTGACTGTTCCAAAATGTAAAATAAACGGGCACTTAGTCTCGCAAGAATTAGATATCATTCCCTATTAATTTAGACACGTCACTATGATCATTGCTCAAGGTCTCAAGCTTCGTTCCTATTGCTCTGCCAAAAGTAATAAACTAATAATACCTTAGTGATTACATTTACCCAAAAAAGTATATAACTTAAACACAGGTTTTGTTAAGATTAAGATGCAACAGCAAAAGATGCATATCCCATTCACAATGTAATGATAGCCAATCGCTTTGCCCACGCGTGATGCAATCATCCATTCCCCCCCTACTTTTAACAAAAACACACTTTCATTACATTTCATATCATATCAATTCACCACTGTGCCTTTCTTTATTATCACAAACAAACAAATTCACCCATTTCCCACCTGATCACACATGGGTTTACAAACTTCTAGGGAAAAAATTTGTAATTTTAAAATTACACGCCCAGTGAAACATTTTTTTTTACAGACAGATAAATCTGAATCTCTCTCTCTAGCTCTCTTTTCCATGTATCATGTTTACTCAACAAAAAAAAAAAAAAAACTGAAGAAGATTGAAGATACTACCATGTGTAATACATACATACAAAGACACCACCCATGAATGAAATTGGTTTGTATGCAAGATGATTTTAATCCTGCAAGTTGATGACCCTGACCCACGTTACAGAAGAAATTCTTCAAATTGATCAAAGTTTAACTCATGATTGCTATGGAAGAACTATTGGCAACCATTTGATACCCTGCATCTTGATCTTCATTATCTCCCTGATTCTGATCCATGTTTTCTCTATCAGCATCTTCAGAAGATGATTCTAACTGTTGTTGTCTCTCTTCTTGACTAGTAGTAGTACTACTCCCCATAATATGCATCAATAGCTCCTCAGGCCTCAATTCATTCCCAGAATCACCTGACTCATCCACCTTCTTAGGCTTTTTACTGTATAAAGCTTCCAGGTGGTGATAATAAGGACAAGTTTTAGAATCCATAGGTTTCACCTTGTTTTTCTCCTTCATCCTCTTGAAGTACTTGTTTATATTCTCCCATTTCTCTTTGCACCTCTTAGCACTACGATCATATCCAAGTCCTTTCATTGCAGTAGAAATTTCCTCCCAAAGAGGTCCTTTAGATCCATTCCCTTGTGATTGCACTTGCACATCCATCTGTGTCCTTAACCTTATCAAAGCTTCAACTTCATCCCTTGGCCATCTTGATGAACTCATGTGAATGAAATTCCCAATGTTAACATTATTATTCCCACACTCTTGCTTCTCTCCTCCAATATTCCCATTAGCATTTTCTTGCACTTCTTTTGGAAACTGAAATATTTTGTCTGGTAACTGCACCGTTGTTCCTGCAGAGTTTTCTGCTATCTTTTTCAAAAAGGCAAGTACAGCTTCATCTTTTGCAGAAGAGAGTGACCTTTCCTGAGCAAGAAGCTCACGCTCTTTCTTAATCCGAGCCAACTCTTCCACCTTCCATGCTTCCTCCCTCGATATTCGATCTCTTTCACACTTGTCCAACACTTCCATTAACTTCCTCTGTAGAGTTTCTTGCCTCTCTATCACTTCCCTCATCAATCCTTCAAAAAACTTGGTCAGTTTCCTTTTGTTGTTCTTTCTCCGCGCACCTAATTCCTGGGAAGAGGAAGTGGTGGAACTCGAATGTTCATGTTCCTGTTCCTGTTCCTGTTCCACCACGTTTGCACTGGGGAATCTAATGGAACAAGGAACTGCATCGTGAATGACATTCACGTTGTTGTTGTTGTTTTCCGGAGGAATAACATTGGTTGTTGATTTCGCCGACACCTCATGTTGTTGTTGTTTTCCCTCTGAGGATGGGTGGGTATATAAAGCTTCTAATTGCTCAAAAAATCGATAAGTTTTGCCTCCGTTGGATTTACCACAACGACCTTCCTTGGTCCTTCTATGGTACTTGTAAATGTTCTCAAACTTCTCCCTGCACTTCTTTGCATTCCTATGATATCCTAGCTCCGCTAATTTCCTGAACAGCCAGATTTATAAATTCAAATCATTGCATTACATTAGTATAATGATTTTGCACGTTTTGTGGAGTCTGAATCCACGTTTTATAATGATTTTGCACACACACTATATTTTGTAACTTATAAGTGTAGATTGGAAGAGGAGAAAAAAACTGACCTTGAGACTTGTTCCCAGAGAGGGGCTTTGGGGCTGGTATCTCTAAAAGCAACGTCCATTTCAGACCTTATCTTGAGCAAAGCCATTGTCTCTTCACGAGGCCACCGGTTCGCGGCGGAATTCCGGTCACCTTCTTCGCCATGCTCTGCTTTGAACCCATCAGAAACTGGCTCGCTACTAGGAGCACCGCCCTCCCCTACCTGAGGGTTTTCGATGGGATTTTCCGGTAAAGTTGAGATTTCCAGCATCAGTTTCACCGAATTACAGCTGAGAAACTCTTGCTTTGTGTGTGGTGGGGGCAAAAGAAAAACAACGGTGAAATTTGAAAGATAAGAAGGGTAATTTCAATAACGGGTATTTTGGGTTGTGTTGTGAGTTGTGATTTGAGGGAGGGTTGTATGCTGGTTCTACTTCTACCTACTACCATACCATTATTATTATTGACAAGTTAAATAAAGTTACAATTGAAAGGAGGTGAATAATGAGGGGAGGGGGGTTATATTATTTAAAAAGTTTCAAATTTTAAAAAGGAATTGAAATTGGTGAGAATGGGATGATGATCAGATAGATTCCATCCAGCTACACTTATCAACATGGCGGCGTGTCATTGGGTGATGTGTCATTACAATATTTGCCACTTGTCTAACTTTGACATTTTGCAAGAAGGGAGCCAAATTAAAATTTGACAGCTACGGTCAATATTAGCGTGCTTTTTTATCTTTTTTTTTTCTTGGCCCTGAAATTAAAGAAGATGAGGAAGGGTAAAATGGGGATTTAGAAGAGTGGTGGTGGGAGGAAAAGGACACTTGGGGTTGGGGCCCAAGGAAAAGTCGGTTATTTTTATCGTGTGGCAGCGGAGTCCGGTTCGTAAGAGAAGGCCCACAGAGCCCACATTCTTGTTCTGTACGTTTCTGCCTCCCCGCTGGCTTTGCCCCACACACCACAACACAATTACGTGTGCCATAAATTTGCGAAGAGCACATTTTAGGGTGTCGGTGAAAACCAAAAATATCCCCTTGTTTTACATTTCATTGCGCTAATTGGGGCAAAACTCATTCTCACCTAATACCAATGAAATATAATTGACGTGTAATTATTTAATTTTTGGACCAAACAATAATCCTTCGCGTTTCAAGTCAAATCTCGTTTTATTTCAAAAATACTCATGATTTGATTTTATATATATGGATTCACAGAAAAAACAAGTGAAGGTTGATCGAGTTCGTTAAATAACGAATTTTACAAAGTGATACACGAATGGCAAGTTGGCAATGAGCTATAGCTAAAGCGGCGGCACCCTGTCTAGTGGAAACGTGATGCTTGGGTAGTTTTTTCTATCCTAATTTTCTTCCTACAACGTTGAATATTAATAGATGAAAAAAAAAAAAAAAGAGTCAAAGCAAAGTAGATTAAGCGGTGAGGAGTTGAAATTGAATTAACAGATCCCTACCCCAATCAAATAATGTGAAAGTGAGGTTTTGTTTTTGTTTTTGCCTTATGAAGAAGGTCTGTAATTTCCCAAGCAAAGATATTTTAGATGAGATTGAAAACCTAGCAAGTTGGGAAAGGATTTGCGGTGTCTATCATTGATGAGTCTAATTTAGCGGCGTGGCTTGCTTGCTTATTATTTTACCCTGTTCTTATTTGGTTGAATGATAACTTTGGGGTTTCATTTTGAAAATGCTATCCATGGTTACCGTAGAAAACGACAGCATTTGTCCCAGTTGAGTTACGTAAACCGTTCCAACACTCCTCACGCGAGCCACAGTCTCGTCGTTTTCTTACACTCATTGTTTCCTATCTATCCTTATCACCTTCCTTTAATTTTATTTTTTCCTTCACAAACATTTCCTGGTGCAGCTTACAAATAAGCGATTCTCGTTAACTCTCACATTTAAATAATGCTCCATTCACGTACATCATTTCCCTTTCACATTTGTATAATAGCCTTTTCTTAGTAAATAATATGATTATAATATTTTATCATAATTAAATTATATCTAGTGACATATCGTTTACATCTAAGAATAAAATTTTTTCTAATATGAGGGATTTAATTTAGAGGAAAAGTGAGAAGTTATAAACAAAATAATTGTGGCTGAGCTGAGTTGGCAATAAAAACAGAGATTATGGGATAAGTTGTTGAATTTAATCACCACTAAACTTGGTCATAAGGAGTGATATGATATATTTTTTTTTAAAAAAAATGAGTGGTTATAATCATTAATTGAAAAATTAACAATTTAAACGATAATGATATACAGACTACAGCCAGTAAAATGGGCTAGCCTTACCAGGTGACTCGTAAAAGCCCATAAAAATGTTGGGCTAAAACACTTATTTTAAAGGCCTGAATAACTCCAGGGCTTTTTAGCCCAACTCGATAAATCCCGCTACCCGCAAAAACTCGTAAAAAAATCGGGTAGCTCGCAAAGCCTGAAAAAATGTAGGGCTCAAAAGCTTGTTTTAGAAGCCCGAATAGCTCTCGAATTTTTTTAGCTCAGTCCGATAAAACCCGCTACCCGAATTGTCAGCTCTGATACAAACAAATATATAATAAATTATGAATTTATTTAAATCTTAATCATTGATTTTTAATCAATATTTACAACTTTTTATTCTCTAAAAAATTATAACTTCTCACTTTTGTATAAAACGAACCTTCGGTGTAAATGAGTCCAACCTAAATATTCTCCACATAATTAGTTTGTCCTATAAATTTTCTTTATCCCTCTTTACCTAGCTACTAAACTACCCCCAATCTTATTTTCTCTTCTTAGTTGGATTTTTTTAAATCTTCTCCACACACACACATAAATAATCTTAGGTATGATTTTGTCATCTTTTTCATAATAAGTGTCCCCTCAATTTTCTCTATAAGATACTCATTCCTATTTCTATCTCATCATATGTGTCCACTCATCTATTATAATATCAGAATTATTTTCTGGTTGACTCTTTATTATTCAACATAATGAGTGTCCTATGTAGAAACCACAGGAAACACTAGAAGGGGGGTTGAATAGTGTTTTATAATTTCGAACAGATTTTATGAAAACCTTTTCACAAGCAAAGTGTTTAACAAAAGTTTTGAGCAGCTTGTTGAAACTGGGCTTTTCAGGGACTTACTGATGTACTTTAGCAGGTCCAAAAGACAGTGTTATAAACTTGTTTTATAAAGCGTTTGAGATAGTTTTAAAGTTCAAGCTTATAAAACAGATTATTCAGAACCCTCCTGTTAGTCAAAATAATAGATATAATGAGATAAGGGTAGAGAAGACTTAACCAAGGATTTATCCTGGTTCACTCACATCCACCGTGAGCTACGTCTAGTCCTAATGCCAAACCAGCAAAGGATTTTCCACTAACTGAGCACAGTTACAAGTATTCTTTTATCCACAGCCTCTTCAGGCTAAAACCCAAGTATTATTTTACAGACAAGCCTCTCCAAGCTCAAACCCAAGTATTCTTTGTGTAATAACCATAGGAAACACTAGAAGGGGGGTTGAATAGTGTTTCAAAATTTGAAGTTAATTTATGAAACCTTTTTCTTGAAAGACAATAAATGAGTTTTGGCAAGTTATCATGAAAAACTTCATTGGCAGATAATTGAAATTATCAGAGCTGTGCGGAAGCTATGAACCTTTGTTTTTCAGAAACTTGCTGAGTTTTGATAAAACAGTTAAGTGTTCTACGAGCACTTCAGAAGGTTTGGAAAACTATATTTAAAAAAACACTTTGTTTAAACTTGTTTTGAATTAAAAACTGTTAGTTCAAAGATATTTTTCTTTATTATCCTACTAAACTAGTTACTTGTTGAAAACCATGTTGTGGAGGAACTTGCTGAACCCCTTTCAGTAGGTTCAGTAAGTACTCTTTTCAAAACAATTTGTTTGCTACTTGAAATATTGATTTGTTAAAAGTTAGGTTACTAATCAAATCCTTCCTTGGTTAGTAATAAACATATATTGACAAAAAGTAGAAGAGTTCAGGGAAAAGAAAAATTCACACAAAGAATTTATCCTGGTTCACCCACTACACCGTGAGCTACATCCAGTCCCAGGGCAAACCACCACTGGATTTTTCATTAATCCCGCAAGATTACAAATATTCTTTATACCAGCCTCTCCAGGCTTAACAACAAGTACTCTTTGTTTTCAACTGCCTCTCCAGACAACTCATGTAGTATTCTTTTACAGACAAGCCTCTCCAGGCTCAACAAGTATTCTTTTACAGACAAGCCTTCCAGGCTCAACAAGTATTCTTTTATATACAAGCCTCTCCAGGCTCAACAAGTATTCTTTTACAGACAAACATCTCCAAGCTCAAAAAGTATTCTTTTACAGACAAGCCTCTCCAAGCTCAACAAGTATTCTTTTCTATCAAGCCTCTCCGGGCTCTAAGAGTATTCTTTCTTCCTCCAAGCCTCTCCAGGCTCTCTGGAGTATTATTTCTTACCAAGCCTCTACAAGCTCTAAACAAGTATTCTTTCTTCCCAAGCCTCTCCAGGCTCTAGCTACACTTAATGTGTTAACAATTAAGCTCATGTTTAAGTTTCCTAGAAACTTAAACTTACAATTTCCTGTACTAATGGTTTACTAAGTACTACTCAGAATACAAAGGTTAAGCTTTTAAGTACAAGGAATGACAGAGATATAGGTGTATGCTTCTAAGCTCTAATTTATCTCTGTGTTTTCAGAAGTTTGGCTGTATATTTTCGGTTTTAAGCTTTGCCAAATTCTTCCGAGGAGGTTGATGACAAACCATGATGAAGGATAAAATTTAGGAATGCATGGCTGCCTCTTTTGTTTTTGGTTGACACTTCAGAGATGCATCTTTGTAAGCTCCGCCAACTACTTCAAAGTCTTGCTTCAGGCTATTTATATGTTCTGATAAAATATAGTCGTTGAAGGTTGTTGATAATACCGTTGAGAAGAAATGATTTGGCTCATATAGCCGTTGTGAAATAGCTTCTCATTCAGTTGCTTCTTTTCAAGCAGATTAGGTGTGCAGATGACTTGGTTCTGACACACTGTAGATAAGCTCTTTAATTCTGAGAGTTTTCCATTTTCTTCAGCGAGTTGATTTCTCTCTCTTCTTCATCTTCTTCTTTCTTCTTTTTCTTTCTCTTTCTTCTTTTTCTTTTTCTTTCTTCTTTCTCTTTCTTCATTCTTCTTCTTGCAGATATAAGGAGATAGGATATAGATATCCATTGGTCTACTCCTTTTTTACCGTTGTGAGCTCTGCTTCTCTTTGATTAGCCTTGACCAGTATAGGTGTGTAGATATTTTATCCGTGCTGATACACACACAACAATTTTACTCACATATTTTCTCCGAGAGTGAAATTGCTTCTTCAGCAAGTTGGCTTATGAATATTTCCTGAGAGAGTAGTTTAATCTTCAGCAGGTTGGCTTGCTTCTCTCAATCTTTCTTCGAAGTACAAAGCTTTCGGCTGGATAGATGATGATGATGATGATTTTAGCCGTTGAGCTTCTCTTTCATCCTTGATAATTTCTGCTTTTCTTCTTTCAAAGATTCAGACTTCTGATTGCGTGTTGCAGAGTTTGTGCAGTGATAGGTGTACATTAATACTGACCTATTCCTGACTCTATTTGCTTTTCTGCCTTTTTCTCCTTTTTCTTTCTCGAACAGAGCTTCTTGAAATAAGGAAAATAGCTTTTGCTACTATTTCCTTTATGGATGAGGGCATAAGACATTTAGACAGTTTTCTAGTTGTTAATCAAATGGTCTTTGCCTTTGTTTGAGACTTCTCGACGTTTAAGATTTATCCACGTAGTCAGAGAGTTGAGAGTCTTCATATCTTCAGAACATTATATGATATGTCTGGCTTCTTCTTCTTCAGATAGTTTGAAATGCCACGTCATTTCAGATAGTTGATTCACTTTAGCATGTTGCATGTCTTCAAAAGGTTGATCCTTTCAGCATGTTGGATTTGAGCGTTCTTGACTGATTGGTAATCTTCATGAAAGCTTTCAGCTTTTGCAGTCGTGCTCCTTCTCTTCAGTTAATACAATATCAGCAACTTGATTTAGTCTTCGGATAGTTTGTCGTATTGTTCTTCTGCTTGTTCTATTTCTTCTTCTTCTTCTTCTTCTTCTTCTGCTTCTTCATCCGACGCTTCATCTATTCTTCAGATTGTTTCTTCTTTGATCTTCTTTGGATAGTTTCTGCTGTGTTGTGCTTCTTCTTGGCTTAATGCTTTTTCCTTGTGATCTTCTTAGTCTTCCTTGATGTCTTCCAAATAGTTTGGCCTTTCAGATAGTTGTTGTGATGTTCTTCTTCTTAGTCTATTGCTTCTTCTTTCTTCTATTAGATTATGTATTATTCTTCTTGTAGCTCGTTTGTTCTTTCTTCTTCTTCTTCTACTTCCAAGTCTTCTAGTTCTCTTCTTCTTGTCTTTCTCTTCTTGTCAGCTGGTTGGTTATCTTCAGAGTGTTCCTCCAATGCTCTTTTTGCTTTGTTCTTCTTTAGCAAATTTTTTTCTTTCAACAAGTTGCTTCATCTTTCTTCGGATTTCCTCTTCCTGTCTTTTGTCTGCTTCCTTGGCTATCTTCGTCTTCTTGTCTTCAGATGGATGCTTCCTCTTGTTACCTGAAACACAATGCATAGAACAAATACCTTTCTCAATAGAACCTGTCTTTATATGATCTAATTTGTTAATCATTAAAACCTAAGGATAATGAGTCTTAAATCTAATTTAAATACTTAAAATTAATTCTGAGACTCAACACTTTGTTCCACCAAGCCTCTCCAGGCTCTCAAACACTTGAAAGTGTTTACGGTGAGTAATAGTTTAAGTTCCTGAGAAACTTAAACAGAAAAGATCTTGTACAAGAGATAACTGAGTATAACTCAGGATACAATTGAAATATTCTATGTACAAAGATATCAGAGAGTAGCAGCTTGATTTTTGTAGCGTATTGGCTTGATAATAATTGTCTTCTCTCTCTTTTTTTTTTCTAAATTTCTTCATGAAGCTTTATATAGGATTTCATCTAGAGTCCGTTGAAGATTGATGAAAAACACCGTTGTGAGATAACATTAAATGTTGTTAATACCGTTGTGATACAATCTTCAAAAAACTTCTGACTTTGTGTGTTGCAGGTGCAGGTACCAGAGTCTGACACGTGCAGGTACCGGGTTACAGCAGTTTCCCTTTCTGGTAAAAGATTTGAAGTGCTTCATAAAGGGTTTCTGTAACATTCCTTAATAGAATCAAACTTGCAGAAGACGTTTGTAATGCATTAAAGTCTTTGAGCAGGAAGCCTTCTGACTTTAGTCAAATGCCACATAGTGAGTCTTCAACAGTTCTTCTTGATAATACAACAGTACTTCAGAAGGTTGAATAGACTTCAGCAGATCTTTGTTCTTCAGAGAGTTCCTTGTATCAGCAGGTTCAACTTCTGAGAGTTGGATCAGATCAGAGGGTTGCTCTTCAGAAGGATTGCTGAAACATTTAAACACAATACCTTCAAGTGAAACTGTTCTTAAAAATAATCCTTTAACCAAGTTTGTTATCTATTAAAACATAGGAGATGTGAGACTTAAACATTATTAATTCCCTTAATAATATTTTGAGACTCAACATCCTATGCATCATTATAGGTGATATAACTTAAGTTTTAGTTGCATTATTCACAAAATATTACTTGAAGCACCCTTTCATTAGAAATATGCTAAAACTTGAGGGAGTTTTGTCTCCCCAATTTCTTGATAATACATTAGAATATTGATTATGCCCTAAATCAATGAAGTACACATTTGGGTATCTACCAAATTCATCGGTAATGTCTTCACTAAAAAGAACATTTCCTAATGTTTTTTATCCTTAATTTCTAGTTACCCTTTGAGATATGACAACATAGTCTTCTAAAGTTATAGTAAGATATGTGCAAGTTTCTTTTATTGTATCTAGGCATGTCTTACAATTGATTTGGATTATTTATCTGTAACTTTTTATGCTTGAATGGTCTTATATCACAATTAGTGGATTCCTACCAAACATAGAACAAAATAAACCTTGATTTATGTGTAGTTGCTAGAATGCTGACATAGGAATATGTATATTACACATGCCAAGCTTGGAAACCATAGGAGTGAAAGGACCATGGGACAAAGCTTTGGTCAATACATCAGCCACCTATGTTGATGAAGTGCATGATTGGCATCAGGTGAAGTAAACGAGATTGGACTTTGTCTCGAACAACATGGCAGTCCAATTCAATATGTTTAGTCCTTTCGTGAAAAATAGGATTGTAGGCTATGTGGATGGTAGATCTGTTATTGCAATAAAGCACCACTAGATCAATGAGAGGAATGTGAAAATCTTGTGACAAATATGAGAGCCACTGAGCTTCACAAGTTGTATGAGCTAGTGCTCGATACTCAGCCTCAAAAGATGATATATTTAGACACAACTTGCTGCTCCTTGCTCTTACAAGAGATAAGAGCATCTCCCAAGAAAAAACAAAATCCACTAACATATCCACGGGTTCCAAGGCAAGAACCCCAATTTGAATCACTAAAACCAATAAGTTTTAGATTGGTTGTGGCAGGAAAGAATAAGACCTTAGCACGAGAGGATTTGATATATTTAAGAACTCTCAAGGCCGATTGATGATGAATGTCAGTAGGACAATCCAGAAATTGACTAAGTTGGCTTAATGCAAATGAAATATCAGGCCTTGTATTGGTAAGGTACAACAACCTACCAATCATTCTTCTATAAGAAGTTATATCATTTAAAGAATTACCAACACCCCTTTGTGGTTTAAATGAAGAATCCATTGGAGTACTGCGGGACTTATAGGCAAGCAAACCAGAATCTGAAAGAAGGTCTTAGGTATATTTTCTCTGATGCAGAACAATTCCCTCCCTTGGATTGTGCAATTTTAAGACCAAGAAAAAACTTCAAACTCCTAAGGTCTTTAATGTTGAACTCGCGATCCAAAACTTGTTTGATTCTGTTAATCTCATCTAATTCATTTTCTGCAATTTGGTGCATGAAAAGGTGTGGAATCGAGAAATGTATAATATGGAAGTGGTGTGAAAAAGGGTTGGACAAGGTTATTGGAATCTGTGATGTGATGTGATGTGGTGATTGAGAAAATGGGAAAATATGCTCATAAAAAGTGGTTTTCTTGGAAATAAATACTTCTCTATTCTTCAGATCATAGAGGACTGAACCTTTGGTGTGAGCTTTGTAGCCAAGAAAATACACGATCTTTAGATCTTGCATCCAACTTTTTTCTTCCTACAACTAAAGTGGATGTATAGCACAAACACCTAAGTACTCTGAGGCATAAGATATCAACTGGAGTTCCATAAAGAACCTGGTAAAGAGACAAATCAGAAAAATTTAGTAGGTGTTTTATTAATCAAGCACACACCACGACATACTGCATATGTCAAAAAATGATTAGGCATTTTGGACTGAAACATAGGTGCTTATATCACTGCTGGGATGATTAGGCAAAAATGATTAGGAATTTTTCTCAACTATGTCATTCTGTTATGGGGTTTCTACACAGGTTCTCTAATGGATAATGCCTTTAAATCCATAGAAATTGTTGAGAAGAAATTCAGGTCCATTGTTTGACCTTATGCTCTTAACTTGTGCACCAAATTGAGTAGCAATCAGCTCTTCAAAAGACTAAATAAGAGTAGGCAACTAGGACTTATGTTTCATGGAATAAATCCATGTGAATCTGGATTTGTTGTCATCAATGGTAAGAAAAAATTTGCGACCAAACAAAGATGGTTGTAAAATAGGCCTCCAAACATCAACATGTATCAAATCAAAGCAATGGGATGAACATGTAGTGCTCAAAGAAAAATGAAGTTTCTTTTGCTTTTCCATATGGCATGTATCACAAGGATCCAATGTTTTGGTACATTTATTGAAAGGAAATTGTGACTGCATAGGTACAATTTTGGCATGAGAAAGATGTCCAAGTCTCATATTCCATGAGTTGTTGTCATATATGTAAAAATTATTCACATAAAACGGTTTGGAATTTGAACTAAAATAAAAAACTAAATTAGCTTCTTGGTCATGATTCAAAAACATATAACCCATCTTGAAGGTTAGCTACACCAATCATCCTTAAGTAGGCAAGCTCTTGAATGTTAGGACCACAGAAAACACTAGAAGGGGGGTTGAATAGTGTTTTTATAATCTTTACAGATTTTTAGAAAACCTTTTGAAACAAGCAAAGATATTTTCAATGTTCAAACAACTTGCTGAAAAATGAGTTTTCAGAGACTTGCTGAAACACTTCAGCAGGTCCAGTAAAATTGATTTTTGAAATGATTTGCGTAATAGATAAAAATGTTTTCATTGCGAAAATTATAAACTCACTTTTCAGAACCCTTCTCAGTTAGAAATAAACAGATAACAACGGAAAATAAAGAGTAAAGGGTTGAGAGAACTTAACATAGAGATTTATACTAGTTAACCCACTAACCCAGTGAGCTACATCCAGTCCCAGGGCAAAACTCCACTGGATTTTGCACTAATCCCGCAAGATTACAACGAGTATTATTTGCACACCTGGCCTCTCTAGGCCCAACTGAGTATTGTTTGCACACCTGGCCTCGCCAGGCCCAACAAGTATTCTTTGTTTTCAATTGCTTCTCCAGGCAACTCTTGCAGTATTCTTTTACAGACAAGCCTCTCCAGGCTCAACGAGTATTCTTTCTTCCACCAAGCCTCTCCAGGCTCTCAGACACTTAAAAGTGTTTACAATATAAACTAAGTTTAAGTTTCTGAGAAACTTTAAACTCAGATTCTTCTTGTACAAAGGGATAACTAACAAAGACTCAGGATACAACGGATAAATCTAAGTACAAGGATATGTCAGAGATACAAGTGTATAATTTAGGCTCATTCTCATCTCTGTATAAGGGTTTGCTTCCTCATAGAGTTGGCTTGATAAGATATCATTTTGAGCTTCTGCCAGTTCTCTCTTGGGTTTTCTATTGTTTATCATGAGATTCATTCAAGCCCAGGGTTCACCAAAGGTTCGCCAATCTTCAAAGTCTTTCATGAAGCTATTTATAAGTTCTGGTAATATAGCCGTTGAAGATTGCTTAGTATACCATTGAGAAATGTAGCCGTTGAAGATTGCTTGGTATACCTTCTCAGAGCCGTTGTGAGATAGCTTCTCTTTTGCTTATCTTCTAACTTGAGCAGAGTAGGTGTGTAGGTATGGATTAGTTCTAACACACAGACTTTTTGGTTCTTAAGCTTTCTTGAGAGAATTTCAAATGCTTTAGCAGGTTGATGCTCCTCTCTCTCTCGTTTTCTTTTACAACACGAAGTCTTTTGTTTGGATAGAGATGATGAGATTCTTTAGACTTCACTTTTATCCCATTATGATTTTAACTTTTCTTCTTGTTGGGATGTGCATGCTTATGATAGCGTATCACAGAGATAGTACAAGAGTAGGTGTGCAGCTAGAGGTGTCAAAGTGAGCCAACCCGGGGTTGACTCACCATGAGTTAGGCTAAAAGTGAGCCGAGCCGGGTTGGCTCACTTTTCTGGTGAGCTGAAAAAATACCAATTCGGCTCGACCCACCGCTGGTTGGTTGGTTAAGCGAGTTGGCTCACCTAACTTAAAAAATTATAAAAATAATAAAAAAATTAAAAAAGGTCAAAAAAATAAAAATAAATATAAAAATTATAAAAATGACTTAAAAATTATAAAAAGTAAATAAAAATTAAAAAGTGAGCCAACCCGACTCGAACCCACTTTGGCTCGCAAGTTAAGTGAGTTAACCCACTTTTGACCCGCGAAAATGTGAGCATATATTTTACCAACCCAACCCACCGGTGAGCCGGGTTGGCTCACCAAGCTCAACCCAAATTGACACCTCTATGTGCAGCAGCGCTGACTCTATCTCTGACCTCTGTTTGCTTTTCTGTAGTAGGTTTCCTCTTTTGTGTCAGGAAATAAAGCTATACCAGAAAGCCTTTGTTTCTTCTTGCACCGATTCAGTTTCACCATTAATATTTGCTGAGACTTGAGTCTTTTAATGTTTTAATCAGATTGACTCACAAGTCTTTGGAGAGTAGCATGGTATCTCAAACTTCAGAAGGCAGATTCTGATATTTCAGAAGGTCATCTTCTTCAGTAGGTTTACCATCTTCAACAAGTCCTTTCTAAGTATGCTTTCAGCATGTTCTCTTCTTCAGCATATTGTACTCTTTTCTTCAGATTCTTCCTTTAATATGTTGTTCGTCTTCAGCAGGTTGCTTCTCTTAAACAGATTCCTTTCTTCATCAAACAATAATCCTTTATAAATCTATGTGCTCTTTGATTGGTGATTTTCCACAAGCTTTAAGACCGTCTTCATTTCAACTTGCTCAAATGTACTTCTTTTCTTCAGTTGATCGGTTCTTTTTATTTCTTCCTTCACATTTCTTGTAGTAGGTTGCTTCTCAGTAGATTATTCTTTTCTTCAACGAGTTGGTCTCTTCGCCTGATTGCTTTCTTCAGTTCAGCAGGTTGATCTTCTTCAAATAGTTGCTTCTACAGATCTGCTAAAACACAAAGAAAAATACATTTCTCAATAGAACATGTTTTTATACATTCTAATTTGTTAATCATTAAAACCAAGGATAATGAGTCTTGAATCTAATTTGAATACTTAAATTAATTCTGAGACTCAACATTGAAGTCCCGAATGTGACAGACGGTGTTAGTAAATTCAAACTTGCATTCCAATTCAGCCATCATCCTTGAAACAAAAATTAGATTGAAATGGATTGAAGGAATATAGAGCATATAAGTTAGAAACAACTCATTGGAGAAAAAAAGGATCCACACAGAGATGTGATAACTTGAATCTTATCTAGTAGATTAATGATGATTGGTTTAATTCTTCTGAAAGACTTAAATAACTTTAAAGAAATTCACACATGGTCAATTGCACCAGTGTCTATAATCCAAGAATAATCCTTAGAAACAACCTTATTCATACCTTGGATCTTACTTGGACCAAGTGTCTTAGGAATAGTTGAGATCTAATTTACTGAATGTTGTTGATTTGGCTGGATCAAAGCAAGGATTGCTTTTTGTTCTCAGGTGTGAAGAACGGGTTCATATATGTGCCATCATCTCTGTCTTTTTGACTTTGAGAATTAAGATTAATCTTATCATCATCATATTCTTGATTGTCTTCATTATTACATATATTTATCAACACTCTTTTCTTAAAGTGAGGTGGATAACCATACTTCTTAAAGAATTAATCTATTGTGTGTCCAGTCTTGTTACAGTATGAGCAAATCTTCTATTCTCTGCCTCCTCTACTAGAATTTGAGCCAAAAGATCTATAACCTCTTATTCCTCTACCTCGAACTGTCAAACTACTTTCACCAACATTCATAAGAACTTTGCCTTCCTCCAAATTAAACTGTGATCCAATCTACCTCTCTTGTTGAATATGCATGGAAAACACCTTAACTATGTCTGGTAAAGGCTCCATCAACATTACCTATGACCTAACAGTCGAGTAACCATCATTCAAGCCTCTCAAGAATCTAATGATATAGTCATTATCACGATAGGATTTGATGGTTAGAACCAAATTAAAATGACATTCAACTTCACAAGTGCACTTAGGGATTGATCCAAAATTTTCCAGTTCCTGCCATAATATCTTCAATTGAGTATAGTATGATGTAATAGTCAAGTCTCCTTGTTTAAAAGCATATAATTCTTCTTGTAATTCTGAATTTCGAAAAACATCACCTTAATATATACCTAGCATGCAAATTACTCCAAATTTCTACAGTTGAATCCATCCATAATATGCTTTCTGCTATCCCGTTGTTTACATAATGTAAGGAAAAAACTAAGAATTTTGAAATAGATACAAGATTTCGTGGGAGTTTACTTACTTCCTATAAACCAACAATATGCTTCTAATGACACTCAATGAGTTTTGGTTTTAGTTTAACTGATGTTTTCCCAACTTGAAATGGTGATTTTAGAGTTGGAATAACAAAACTTAATGAAAATTGGTTTCAAATTTAGTGATACTTTTCCAACTTGGATGGTGATTTTATGGTTGAAATGGCTTAAGCGATGGTGCAAAAAAAAAAAAAATTTGAAAGCTAAATCAAGACCCAACCGAGTGAAAGGTGGGGGTGAGCTTATTTTAGTAGCTTGTAGTGCTTTTAAAATGCTACTTCAAGTAATGTTTGGGTTTATAGTTTATAATTTATTATCTTTTTTTCTTCTATTTTTATCCTTAATATTTTAATAAAATATCATTTTATCCATCTTAATTTTTTAAAAACTCCTCTAAATTCTTTTCAAATTAAACATACTCAATAAATAAATTAAATAATTAAAATAATAAATAACCTTAAGCTATGTTAATCTATAAAATAAAAAAAATTGAAAATAAAAAACGTGTATTCAAAATTGATAAATCATTTCTTAAAAAATAAAAATATAGTTACAAAAAAATATTTTTTATTAAATAAAATTAGAATTTATATAAAAAATATCATTTTACATTTATAAGTTACTTTAACAATTAACTATACCAAATATTTTTAATTCAATAAGTTAACTTATCAGTTTTCAGCTATTAATTATGTTTTCAGTTTTCAACTAACTTATCAGGTATTTTTACCAAATATTTTCTTAACTAGTATATATGTATTGTATAATGTAAATTATATATGTTCACAAAATATACATAAACTTAAGATGAAACATTTTATTTTACTATACATAAACTTTAATTAGTAAAATAATATTTAAAATGTCTGGTGCAATGCACGGATTTCATACTAGTAACCATTATAAGATTAATCATTTTATCTCTTTGAACTAATAAAGAAACATATTTGCATTTTAAAAAGACATCAGCTAATTACTTTTGACTATACATGTATAGATTTTTGAAAAAAAAGGGGGTTATAATTATTTTTCATCTTTTCTTTAAAAAAACTTTCTCAACAACTAAGAAAATATCTCTGAAAAGAAACATCATACCAAATAAATAAAAGATAATATTTTGAAATTAGAACAAAATTATACCACTGAAAAAAAAACACAATAAAACAAGTGAATTAAAAGGTTTTTATTTAATATTTGTTTGTTTTAGTTCTTGCCAAAATATTATATTGTTTAAGTGGGGTTGTATGTAAAGTGAGCAAGTGAGGGATCATTTACCATTCATTTAATTTAAAATGCATCATAATCTCAATCCATAAAAATCCAAGGGTAAATAACGCCTTACTTACTCATTTTACATACAATCTCACTGTTTTTTTACCTTGATTTTTTTGTTTTTGTTTTTCTTTTAAATCCTCGATAATTATTTTTGTTTTTATTTTTTGTACTTGCCCAAAACAGCCCGGCATCTTGGCCCAATACAACTTATACACATAGACAAATATGGTCCAAATGGTCCGTATTTCAAAAACACAAACTCCAGAAACAGGTGGTGACGCCGTGACGGCTTTCATCTCTTGTGCTTCCTCAGAAATTTTACTACTCACAGTCACAGGATTGGTGGGTTCTTGATAGGGAGTGTGACTGGGATTCTTTTGCTTCCGTGATTCTGATTGTTGATTTGGTCTGTTCATGGAGTTTAATTTGGTGTTTGTATTTTTTGAAGAAGGCCAACCTTACATTATATTTGGCACACCTTTTATATATTACTGGATAAATGAGACATACTATTTCCACAATTCCACCATATGTGTTCTACTTAGAAATTTAGTAGAACATACGCATGACATTTTAGGCTTTCTGGCCTTATCTAAGATAAGCTTATATCTTGTTGGACAGAGCACTCTTAATTAAACAGAATGTCTTCTTTGTTTTTTGTACTAATATTGAAGATTGTCGTTGTTTCTTAATACCATTTTCTAATAGATATGTTGGTGAAAGTAGGAAGAGAAGACAAATTAAGGCCGTACCTGTATCTTGGAAAGTAAAGCAACAAAATCTCGCAGTTTGAAGGTGAGCATATTTTTTTCTAATTTCTTTTTAGAATTTTTTGTGTTCTAAAAATTATGCCAAGAAATATGTGTTGAGTGTCTACTTGATTTAAATTTCCAATAGTATAGAATTAATTTCATGTAATTTATTTTAAATTATTTTCATTCAACATATTTTATAAGATATACAATATTTATTTAATTTAATCATTATTTTTAGAATTAAACCAAACAAACACTAAATCACTTATTTCAAGTATGCAAACAGTGAAATGAATGAATATTTACCACGGGATTGGGTTAGGCCCTAAACGGTTCAGGCTCTTGAATATTTTTTCATTCAGTTCCAAGGATAAAATATGATTATGGATTAAATATTAAAAGAGAGAGTGATGACAGAAAGAAGGGAAAAAAATCCGCATCACATGTACACTATACCAAGTGTTGTTGCAGTGTTCAATTTGAAGTAGTTTGTATATATAATAAGGTACATATGGTCAATAGCATACTTTAAGTGTCACTAGAACTGTGGCGGTTGTGGTGGGGGAGATGCGGGCAGATATAATTGTTTCGTGGAAGTGATTGAACAGGATAGAGAGACAGAATCATTGAACTGTAAGTTTAAATTTCTCAAGAATTAAATGTTAGATTAAACCCCGGATGATACACTATTTGTGTGAGAAGTTTAAAATGGTGACACGTTTACTTCTGTTAGTCACTCAAATGGTTATTACGTTACTGCCTCAAATATTTCAACTCTTTACTCATCACATTAATTCCTTAAAGACATTGTTAATTAATTTACTTATATGAAATTGTGAATTAAATGCTTATTTGACATTTAATAAAATAACTCATACAAATTAAAGAAAGTGTCATATGAGTAATTGAAAAACTATTATGAATTTATGATGACTATTTTAAATTTTCACCTACCTAAATGTTAATTGAAATATTTGAGGAACTTAACTGATCGTATCTTTGAGAAGGTTTACTCTAAATTTTACACATGTATTGTAAAATGTTAAAGAAATAAATTAGTATTAATTTGAATAATAATTTTTTAAACTTTATTCCTTTTATTATTTACTCTTAAGAAATCGATTCTAATTAATAAATTAGTTTTGATTCATTTTATTATTATAATTCATGTAATTGAGATATTATTAATTTTTATTACAATAATTTTAAAATCATTTTCATTATTTTGAAAATAAAAAACAATAATTTATTTTTTATTTACTTTCTCAAATTAGTTTGTTTTATTTTAAAATTTGTATCATATTCAAATATCTAATGATTTTAAACTTTTAAGATAACAAAAGGAATTTTATTGTAATATGTTTATAAAATAATAAGAGGAGGTTATGTGAGGTTTAATTAAGAAATTCATTGAGTTTTTTGTAATATTAAGCAAAATATATGTATTAAATGTATTATTGTTAGTTTTACTGAAAATAATACTACCACAATTCTTATTTAACTGTCCATTTTCAAAGAAAAGATTTGTTTATATTTAATTGTCCGCTTACAAACCCAATGCACTAATAAATACACTTTTATCCATTTTACCCTTGTGCTAATAAATGACCCACTATTGAAAACTAATGAGAGCCAATGGTAGCAAGAAAGATAAAAGGGTAAAATAAAAAGTTTGAAAATTTGTTTACATGAAAACAAGAGTAATAATTACATTCCTTAATATGTGTGTTTTTAGTTAAAATGGATAGTTAAATAGAAACGAAGGTAGTAATTGAGAGTTGATCGGTAACTTATTTAGAAAATAAAAGAAGTTTTGTGTAGGTTTTTGAAATGAAAAGAAACTTGAGTAAAAGACGTAAACTAAAAGGGAGGCTAGAACAATTTATTCTATTAATACTTGCATCTTAAAAGAAGAAACTTATAGACGAATACTAACAACTATCTTTGAGAAACTCATTATGATATTTTTTTTAAAATTAATTTTGTGTATTAAATGTCATATTTTTATTAATTTTTTACTTTTAATATATTAACGAGTGTATTTAAATCTCACGTTAATAAGATTAGATTCATACTTTTATATACATATCTTCATGGTAAAAACCAACATGCGCAAGTTCTTTATTGGCTTGATATATTTTGTATAAATTCGTAGCTAGGGTGCATTGAATTGATTGTTCTTGTTCTCCTGTCTTTCTGCCATTTTCAATCTGATATTAGGTTCTAAATTGAGATTGTACTGAAACATCCAGTACCAGCCACCATCCCATTAATATATTGAATTAATCATGCGTCGACATAGAAAACTCTTAAATGGCAATGACAAGTATGGGAAGCCCTGAAGTTACCTTTTCCAGTTAATGAGTTGGGTCCAGAGTTGGATTGAGGTTCTGGCTACTTCACCAAACTGTCAATTTGAGATTTATTGCCAGATGGAAACCCTGTTAAATGTTAATTCCTTCAGAAATTATTGTATGCAACCCATTTCAACTAGCTATTTAAATATGTTTTTAGGATATATATCAAACTTAAAAAGTCTGACCAAAAAAAACTTTCAAAAAAATTAAATCTAACTTTGGAAAAAAAAAGTTTTTTTATCAGATCAATAAATCAGAGTGAAATTTCACTTAGTTTTGAGAAAATAAATTATACTCGTTTACCGAATTACCGCAAAGTATAGGTTGATTCTTTTTATCAACAATATTTATTTAGGAAAATAATAATTACACACTTAAATTTTGAGTGTGGAAGTTAGAGAAAAGAGAAATAAAAAAAATAAAGAAAGGAAATAAAAAATGTGATAATTATTGTGATATGAAAATAAGAAATATAAAAAGAAAAATTTAGTGTAAAGGAAAGTATGTATAAAAAAGTGAGTGTGAAAAAATCAATATTTATTTATTTAAAAATAATCCATACGTAATTTATGAGAAAGAGAGCATGTGTTGGGGGGGTTGGATGCATTAAAATGTTCAAATGTTCAATACTTTTCATTGGCGGTTGGCTTATTATTGCTAGAATAAATGCTCAACTAGCTAATGGAGGTGAATTTTAGACTCGCGACAATGATAATAGCGTTAAGGTCCTTTCCATTTCTTGTGTTCATTTCCGGTTACTTGAATCTATGAATGACAAGTGGCTTTAAAAACTTTAATGTGTTTAATTTATATTAGATTTATGTTTAAAACGTTATTTTAATATAAATCAAACATACACTACAAATCTACAACTATCAAGATTTCATTTTATTGAGTAAACAAACCGATCATCCATTTAGTTATGCATTTTAATTCTTGACTTTTTGAAATACTTTATATTAGTCCCTAATTTTATTTTTCATTAGAGTAAACTAGCAAATTAGTCCTTGACTTTACAGGGACCATGTAGTTTCGTCTCTGACTTTGCTAAAATAGCACTTTAGTCTGTACTTGTAAAAAACACATGCACTTTAGTCCCTAAAGTGCATATTTTGTAATAAAGTGAGGGACTAAAGTGCATGTTTTTTAGTGAAATAAGGACTAAAGTGCATGTGTTTTTAACAAAGTACGGACTAAAGTGCTATTTTAACAAAGTCAGGACGAAATTGCATAGTCCCTGCAGAGTCAGGGACCGATTTGTTAGTTTACTTTTTTTCATTAAGTACTTTAATTCAAAGTTTTAACTTCTGTTAAATTTACGCTGAAGTGTCTCGTTAAGTGACAACACATTGGTTGCCAAGTAGGACCACACCTTCCCCTAAGCCCCAACTTCATATGTAAGCAAAAACCACGATTGGGTCTCCATTTCAGGACTGATCCTAAACAGAACATGCCTACTCGAAGTCCTGGTATAGTATCTGAGAAACACCCACAAATCCTGAAGCATTAAACTGGGATGGATTCAAAACCAGATCTTTAACATAGCATTAAACTCAGGAACATGAACCAAATCATGCAACCACCAAATAAAATCCCTCCCAAATTTCAAACACAAGTGAAACTCTTTCCTCAATTTATTAGAGCATTATTGACTTGGTGTTGAGTGTTGATCTTCATCTTAATGTAGGAAATATTTAAACCTTGATATGTGTGTCAATATGTGAGATAATTAGCGAAACATTTTGTTTTTATCTTTGTTAAAATTTGGGTTTAAGTGGTATAAAATAGCCCATTTACTTTTAAAAAAATATTTTCCGCTTTCATTTCCTATTTTTATTTATAAATATAAAAGAATGTCAATTTATTTTTTTTTTCATTTTATTCCATATTTAAAAGATTTATATAGAAGATAGAGAAACCAATACAAAGTTATTTTTATTGTTTCATGTATAAAACTTTGAAAACATAAAACAAAATAATATTTTTATAATCAAAATTAAAAATATTTTGATAATTGAAACTAAAAACAGAAAATGAAAATAAAAAATATTCTCTCAAAGTAAACTACCTCTATTTTAAAGGTGGGATTTTAATCATGTTAAGTCTCTTGAGCTTACTTGTTTTACCTTATACTCTATTTTGTTTTTGCTAGATGTGGAGGTGAACCAATCAACTTGAGCTGCATATACCTTATTCATTTTTAGATTGATGAAGCACATGATTTACCCTCCTATATGGAGCAATAGTTGGAAGTTGGCTTACGTAATTCTTAATATTTTTGCTTTCCATCTTTTTTGTGCTATTTTCGGCAAAAACCTAAGGTAATAGTTCGCATTTTTTTATACTGTATAATTCTTAGACACATCTTCAATAATTTTGGTGACACAATGTTGGAGGGCTTTAATAGTATAGCCTCTGGAAGTTAGACAATGGTCCCTCCAATAAACGAAAATTGTTGTTTCTTATTCCTCATTATAATTATTTTTTAGTAGGTCATTGAAAAACTGGATTCCCTTTAAGATAGTGTAGCTAGGCTTGATTGATGCGTGTGTGATATGTAAACAATTACTTAAAAAATAGAAACCATGGGAGCAGCAGTGAAAATTGAAGGTTTTGCGAGAGAATCTTGGTTGAGTGGGGAGAGACTAGACGAAGCATTCCAAATGGTCCAACCACACAGATTGTAAGGCGAATAAACAACAAAGAGTGAGGGAAAATAGAAGAAACCAAGAAACCTGGGTTTGTGACCCTTTTTTTTTTATGAATTAATAAGGAATAAAGGTACAATGAATTCCCTAAATCCTTTAGGGGGACTGGGAGATTGTTAAGAGAAAGGAAGTTTTGGCACATTCAGAGTTATTTTTGCTTTTTTAATTTAATTAAATTATTTTAATGAATGACACGTGGTAGTCAATGTGTCATTTGACATGACATATGTGCACCCACTTAACATAAATTAATGATGGATAAAGTAACGTCAAAGACTAACATAGAAAGACTAACATAGAGTTTTTCAAAAGTCATGGACTAAATTGCATAACATCATAAAAGTCAGAGATATATCTGCTGCTTTTACTCTGATTTTATTTATCCTATTCAATTTAAAATATAAAAGATAGATACGAGCTTGATGCCATGGGTGCCATAGGCACACAGTTGAGACGTTAAGAAGAATAGAAGCTCACACATACTCTTCACAAAAACTTGATCGTTGCTTCACCTCCACAGTTGTGCCATTGCCACTCCCTCACCACCCTTCCTGCTATTGTGCTGCCACCGTGCCACACAGTTGTATGCAGATCACAAAGAAAATGGCAGTGAGGAGGAAAAATTTATTCCTTCTTCTTGCAATGATTAAAAACACATATTAGAGAAAAGTTGAAATTTTCTGGTTTCCCCAGTGAACCCATTTCCAATTTAATTTAAGAGTCAATGGTTTCCCGATCCCACTTTGACAATGGTTTAAACTAGTTTTAAGTGTTAATTGTCACAATACTAGAATATCCAACATATATAGTGTTTCTCTCTTGAGTTTAGCTTCAACTTTTTCGCATTTGAAAAAATGGTAACATTGTATTTACCTTACATCTTGATTATAAATGCAATATTGATATGGCTCTAGTTCATGGTGGTAGGGTAGAGCCACTTTGATTTAAATTTAGTTTTGAATATAGTCACACCATTGTAAGTTTCAATTTCATGTTACATTGTTGTGGGTTTACATCTATCATTCTTTATAAATAAAAATCTACTGGGAAGAATTCTTAACCTTGAATTAATATGTTTTCTTAAGAGAACTTTGAATTCCTTTATCATAAAAAACAACAAAACCAAGCGATTGATGGGCCGAGGGAAATAATTCATTTGCTCTGTTTTGAAAACAATGACATGGTGCCACTACGTTTGAAGGGCAGTCGGGGAGAGGCGGCGACTTATGGCAAGGCTAGGCGGCAAGAGATATGGAGGGAGAGAGTATAAGCTTCTCTTCATTTTATGTTCTCGTTGAATCACGTTTAGTTCTTTTTAATTTTAAATTAAATTACACAAATGAATCTCACCCTTTCAATATTGAGTAAACTAACAAATCAGTCCCGGACTTAGTGGAGATCATGCAGTTTCATCCCTAACTTTTCTAAAATAGCACTTTAGTCCTTAACTTTGTTAAAACATGCATAAAGTGCATGTTTTTCAATAAAGTGAAGGACTAAAGTGCATGTTTTTTAATAAAATAAGGACTAAAGTGCATGTTTTTTAATAAAGTATGGACTAAAATGCTATTTTAGAAAAGTCAGAGACAAAACTGTATGGTCCCCATAGAGTCAGGGACTGATTTGTTAGTTTACTCGTTCAATATTTGTAAAGGCACGTGTCATAAGTATATTGAAGGAACTGAATATCTCCATATCAAGGGGAAATGGAGAGGATATGAACTCATGATAATAGTATAAGGCCATCTTAACGAGCATTTTATGGGTACTGGTTAAGGAATCCATATATAAAAGGTTTTATTGGAAATCATGATATTAATTGCATGTGTAACGTTAAATGCTACACACTCTAATAAAAAATTTATTTTTGATCCTTAACAAATACCCTTAAGATAATCGTTAACATTCCACAGTATAATACTAATACAAGTACCATTTCATTAACTTTTTTATCTGTCACGATTTTGTAAAACCATAAGAATTAAAAATGAAGTTAGAATAATTCTAAATTCTCTTACAAATTCTCCTAATTACTAAATAAAGTAATTATTAAAGACTTCTTTTATACTTTTAAGATATTAAATAATTTTAATTTTTTGTTTATTACTTACTTTATATAATAGTAAAAGGAAAAATATGAGGATTTAACTCTATTAATGAAATTAATATTTTCTTTTTTTTTAAAATTGTTGGTCCCTTTGTTCATTTTTATCTGTGACAATTTTATTTATGCACATAAATTAAAAAATATAATTAATACTCTCATTTCTATTAAAATTAATGTCTAGTATCCCGTATATTCTCTTATTAATTAATTTATTTCTCATTATTATTCTCGTTTTCAGTATAATTGGGAAAAAAATCAATGTGATCTTGATAAACTTTTAAAGTGACATCTAAAATGGAACAAAAAATATTCTCAAAATTTTATAGATAAAAGGGAAAAAATTGTTTATTTACAATTTTTAAAAATTGTTTTCTATTTTTAAGTAATTTTGTCACAATCTAGGTTCTAAAAAGAATATCATTACCTAATAAGTTTTTAAAGGAATGAAATAGTCATCATGTCTGTCCTTCAATTGCTCATAGTGTGTAGACTTATCTGGTGATGTTTTAATGCTTCGAATAACTTATTTAGTGATTTTTTTTATAATTTCAAAGACTTATTTAGAGACAATAATCTTTTAAAGACCTAATTGATGATTTTTTTTATTCATAGGTATCCTCTATGGGAGGTAATTGTGCTCTAAGGAGGGAACATCCACATCATGATAGAGCTACCTATCCCATTGTGGGTTTTTTTTCCATATACAAAACTTGAACCCGGAACCTTTCTTAAGGAGAAATCAAGTATGTACCAAATTGAACCAACCACCTTATGGTTAAGGATTTGCTCATTTAATATGTTTTTGTACGTAGGTGTGTATCTATGGATTAATGCCTTGAGGGTAAGTTGATTGGTCTTTTAAATTTTTTCTACACTAATTTAGTTTTATTATTCCTAATAATTAAATAAATCATTTTTATTAGGTTATTATCTAACTTTTAATGGAAATAACTAACGTGATACATTGACTTCAAGATATAATAGAATGGATTGAACTAGTCATTTAAAATAACTTGTTATGTAACACATAAGACTAAATATTTTAATAAAAAGGAAATAAAAATAAATCAATTCATGATGCATTCCGATCAATCTTTACTCATTTTTGTAATGGAAATGAATTATTGAATAATTTAAAACTAGAAAAATTTGTAAAGTCCATGAAGGGAATAGGGAGGGTAATTGAGCCCAAACCTTATGGGTACCCGTAAAAATTACCCGCAATGGGTAGGGTAAAAACCCGCAAAGCGGGTATGAGCGCAGGTACGGGCAAAAGCCCGTTTTTTTCATGGGGACGGGCGCGGGTACGGGCACTTTGATGCCCAACCCGCCCCATACCCGCACTCATATATATATATATATAATTATTTAATAAAAATACCATATATAATTATATATAGGGATATATTAATTTTATTAAAATATCTAATATATTTATGCATTTTTTTAAAATTATATATATAATATATTATAAATTAAAAAAATATTTTTTATAACTATCTATTTCTGTTTTTTTTTACTTTATAATATATGACTAATTAGTGTTAATAATCATTTTTGACAGATCTTGAAGAATTCTAACACATGATATCACAGTTTAGAAAATAGTGTGACGTTAAAGTATATTGTAATATTTAATAAAAATTTTGAACTTTAGATCATTTGTTGTGTTTTAGAACATTAACATATTGTGTTTCAATGTAATTAAATTGTTGCATCACTGATATTTAAAAATTATGTTTGGACAATCTTCGAGTAACTTTTTCAGATATAGTTTTTTTAAATTAATATTTTTTTAGTAAGTTGTTAATTTTTTAATTAATAAAAGTGGGGGGTAACGAGCGTGGGTACGGGCATATAAGTGCCCAACAGGTATAGGGACGGGCACTAAAGTTAATGCTCACGCAGGTACGGGCGCGAGTACAGGCTTTTTTTTAAAACGCGGGTACGGGGACGAGCACTGTGTTACCTTGCCTAGAGGGTACCCATTGTCATCTCTAGAAGGGAAAGATGGAAAATAATACTTAACTTTATATGTATTATTGGTAGAGTAAATATTTTAAGGTAAGATTGGAAAAAAAATGAATCAAATCTATTTTGTTTGGACTCAAGAAGTAAATTAGAGTTCATCACAAACAATTAGAAATGGCGGTGGGTGTTGGTAGGCAAGCCTTGTGTTGCACTTGATTGTTGCAAATTTGGAAATTTAACCTTGATTAGTGGCTATTATGATATCAACTTAATTGTCTCTATTTTCTAGCACTATCTAAGATAGTGCTAGAAAATATAGACAAGTTGCAACTTGAATTTTAATCGCATACCTTGTCCGTACATGATGTCTTGGTTAAACAGTTCCATAAACCATGTGCTCATCCACCTTGCTATGTCCATTTGTTTAGGACTATATGAATATGTAGATCAATCTAAAAAATGACTGAGTGAACCTACAAAATTTGTCGTAGTAGTATGGTTATGATTATTAGAGTGTAAACAACGTTATATAATATTTGATATATGATGTGAATTTTGGCCCTTGCAAGGCCTTGCTGACAAAGTACACACTGGACTTTTCCCCTCTAACGTCTCACTGACCAGGGTGAAGCTCACGACCACCTCGTCTTTGAGAGCTAGAAATAAAGGGTTCCATTAGGGTTTAACTTAGTGAGGATAGGTGGTGAGGCCAATTTAGTCTTCAATTATGGAAGGATGATTGACATTATGTTGTTCACATGAAATCCTTACCTTTCTTCAAAAACAGGTACGATGACAAGGACTTGTAGACAACAATGGCCGTGAATCAAGAGAGGGTAGCAACTCGACTAGTTAGTTGTTGCACCTCACGGATACCTTTTGGGTTGTGGATCTCAAGGATGGTGTGACATTTTTCTAGGTTTTCCTTAAATCCTTTGTGTGTCAACATGAACTCGAGGAATTTGCTTGTCCAGACTCCAAAGGCACACCTGAGTGGGTTTGAACCTCATGTTATGCCTTCATAGGTGGGTGAAAACCTCTTCAAGGTTGGTAAACATGGTTTCCATCGACCTGGTTCTTTATAACAATGTAGTTCACATACACCTCAACCAACTTGTTGATCAAAACAATAAAGACATTCATTATTATTAACTATCTCGTAAATACAATGTTCTTTAGATCGAACAACATGACCTTGTAGCACTACAAGAAATTCGTTATTTAGTGACGACTTTTGTAGCGACAGCCACGACACTGTCGCTATTAACGACGGCCAACCGACGCAATGGTTGACGCTAAAGGTATAATAAAATTTTTTTGATTTAGCATCGGGCAGACTGTCGCTAAAGGAAATTTGTTTAGCGTTGGCCTTTGTAAAGTTAGTGTCGGCCTAGCCGTCACTAATTTTTTGTTAGTTTTTCACTATATATTCCAAGAAACAAACTTGGCGTAACGATAATGCTCATTCTTTGTATCGTGCAGGTTTTGGGTCCGATTCTCACAATTAATAAATCTGGGAAGGAAGGATTATTTTTGAAAAAAATATTTAGCGACGACCATGGGTGTCGCTAGCCAACAATGGTCGTGCTATGTAGTGACGACCATGGAATTAGCGACGGCTAGTAGCGTCGGCCATAAAATGTCGTCACTACTGTATTAACGACAAGGCTTTTAGCGACGACCATTGGCTGTCGCAAAAGCCGTCGCTAATTATGAAACAGTGACGATTTTTCCCCTTGTAGCGATGAATTTTGGCCATCGCTAAAAATAAATTTTCTTGTAGTGTAGTAATATTTACCATTTTTTATGATAAGGATTGTTTTCTCCACATCCTCATAGAATATTTGTTGGCCCAGTTGATAACAAAATCTAAGTATTAATAAAAAGTATTGATTTGAAAAATATAAAGAGTAATAATGATAGTTAACATATTTTAGACTATACACAGGTTAATTTTTCAAAGAAATCATAATTAATTTCTCTTTAATTAACACATAATCTACAATGAATAGAGTGAAGAATTTAAATCCTAAGCATGGGTACAAACAAATTAAAACAAGTAAAAATAAAAGTAAATGAGAAAGATAACAAAATATGTGTTGAGTTTTTGAGTGATCCCCTAATCAAATCATTTATCATTAAGATTATTATTTGATTAACAGATAAAATATGGTTTTGTTAATGTTAACTTCAAGACAAGTGCTAAAGATACATAAAATAGAAAAAAGTATTAAAAAGGTATTCATTGCACTTTAATATTTTTTATAAAAGTTTTACTTTATGTATTTGAGGGTTTATGTTGACAAAATTCTATAAAACATGTAAGAGTTAAATATGTTTTAATCCCTCAAGTTTGACTCGAATTTGATTTTATTTCCTAGACTTTAAAACCGTTGGTTTTTGTCTCTCATGTTTTGAAATCACGTAACTTTAGTTCCTTCCCTTAACACTGTTAACTTTGATGCTGACGTGACAAACAAATTTCTATGTCAGTTTGTCTAGTCAGTTTTAATGACTATGATGTGACAATTGAATTACACCTCAGCTCATCTAGCCAAATTTTATTACAGTTGGATGAGCTGAGGTTAAATTCAATTGCCACATTATAATCATTGAATTCAGCTGGACAAGTTGACATAGAAATTTGTTTTCCATGTCAACGTCAAAAGTTAACGGTGGTAAGGGGAGGGACTAAAGTTTCGTAATTTCATAACATGAAAGACTAAAATTACATGACTTCAGAATATGAATGACTCAAACCAACGATTTTAAAGTTTAGGGACAAAAACCAAATTCGAGTCAAAATTCAGAAATTAAAAACATATTTAACCCAACATGTAATAAACTAAAGAAGAAGAAGGAATTGAAAAGGGTGATTTATTCCAACACAGAGCATATTAAAAAAGGGAAGAAGAAGGAAAATGATAAAATTAAAGATGGAAAGAATGACAAATTCATGAAGTCCCCTTACCTTGATAAAATAAGTTGCAAAATGAGAAAAATTTAGTCTCACAATGATGTTTTAGTTATCTCTTTCTCTTTATTTTTCCTTTTCTTCGTTAAGTTCTTACGTTCTTATTATAATTAGTTTTCTTTGAATTTAACTATTAAAGTGCAAAATTATAACTATTAATGAAAAATCAATGGTTAATATTTAACAAAGACATAATTTATTATACATATACATGTATTTTATAACTCTCTCAATTGTTAATTTTTCAATCAATGGATATCTTTATACTTTATACCTTATCCTCTAGAGTTTTTTGTCCCTACACTTTAGAGGAACTACTGGTTACTACTTACTAGTTAGATCAATTGGTAATATCCTTTAACGATTTTTTCTTTTAGTTTTGGTTTGCCTTCTATTTAAACTTTTTCCCAGGAGACAAATGTAATGAACTTACTAAGAAAAAAGTTAAAAAAAAAATACCAAAAGCAATCTAAACATGCAAAAAGGGATAAAAAATCCAAAATATCTTTTTTTTTTTTTATCATGGATCCTCACATGTATAATCCTAAAATTAACCCTCATATTAAAGGTGATAAAGGTGATAATTAGATAAAGTTTTCCCAAAATTAATAATTCTATGATTTGAATTTTTGACATTATTGATAAAATTCATCTAGAACCATAATGCACTTTGAATAACCAATGTTGAACCCAACAAAAATACATGAAACAACAAACCAAATGCACTAATAATACCTTATAATGAAAATCACTAGATAGACAATTTAACTATGATCAAACCTTCATTATAATCATTCATTTTAACCCCTCAAAAGTTTGAAGTTGATGATATTGATCTTGAAAGATGAAAATTACATTTTTTTTCGTTCCTAAATGATAAAACGTTATTCAATTTAATTCTTAAAAGATGAAAACTCGTTCAATTTAATCTTTAAAAGATTTTTTTAAACGTCAATTTAATTCATAAAAATGACTAAATTAAATGATTTTTTCATCTTTTAAAAATAAAAAATCAATTTTTATTTTTAGAGACTGATATGAACGATTCAAATTTTTTCAAGTATGAAAATATGAGATTACTCATTTAACTATTGAATAATTTGATTTTAATGAATGTAAAATGCGCCAATCGTATATTTGGGGCTTAACCAAACATGTACGAATTTGGAGGTCATATTTCTCTGCTTGTGTAAAACTTGCACAGAGATTATGAGCCGCATGGGATCATGATCCTGTGGCTGATGCTAAATCAGTGGCTAACAATAAGTGAATAATTTATACATATTTGTTTGACAATTAGTAATAAATTCTTTAAGGATGCTAATAAAGAAATAAAAAATAAAAAGTATTTATTAAAAAATATTATTAAGTTTTAATGTATTAAATATAATATTTTAAAATTATTTTGCTAGTACGTTAAAGATACTTGTTAACTCCACCAAAATAAAAAAAAAATATATTTGTTAACACATTTTTATTTAATTTTACTTTTTATTATATTTAAAACTCATCTGATCCCTGCCAGATAATATTTGAACGTGTTCAAGAACAAATTTAAGCGATGGCTGTGTCTGGGTCCTGTGGGACTTGCATATAATTGGTGTTAGATTGTGACGGGCACATTCGATATATATCCTCACTATGATCTTCAGGCTATGCTACCTCTTTGTTTTATACAATAAAGACATGAACATTTGATTCTATAATTTCTTATAAATTGCTCGAATTACTTTCAACTGATATAGAATTAATCACTTTCCTAAAATTGTTTTAATAAGTGCAACTTGTTGAAAACTTTTTAGTTATATTTGGATAGAAATTTACTTACTCCAAACGTAAACGTAAGAGTATATTTGGTTAATATTAAAATGTCTCGTTTTCAATGTTAGAAATAATTGTATTAAGAAATTTAAATTTGAGTTTGATCGGTTTCAACGATAAATCAAACACATTAAATTTTCTCAAAAAATCACATTTAAGAATTTTTATAAACATTTAATTTTGTCAATATTATTGTTGACTTAAAAATTCTTAAAAAATAGACTAAATTTATAAAATATTATACATTTTAAAAATAAATAATATTTTATTAAATAATATAATTTTAAAATATATAATATACAGTTTAAAATACAAATAAATTAATATTGACCCTTTCGGATTCGGTTGGTGGCCACAAGGCAACATGGATATTAATATTTCATCTTCATCCATCATTCTATTCTTTATTTATTGTTTGATGCAATAATAGGATCAAATATATTTATATATTGGTTATCACATCTTTTTTTAATGTGTTTTTTATTTTTAGGGTCGTTTTTCTTTGTCACTATTTCTTAGGGTAGTAGCTTAAGTTAGAGATGGATATGATAAAATAATTTTTTTCTTTCCATTCCTTTTTTACCACGCGTTTGTGGTATTATTTACTTATTCAATTTTTTATCCTATTTTATTTTCCAACTAATCTTTTAAGATTATAGTTTATTTTCACTGCAATATCAATTACCATTTGAATTAATAAATATAAGATAAGATTATTATAAAATAAATAAAATAGAAAATATTACTATCATTTTATTGAAGATAAATAATTACAGTATTTAATTATTGACTCTGTTTTAGTCTTTCTGGCTTGTTGGGGCAAAACATAATATCAACCACTAGTTGGGAATTACTTTTTCAGGAAAACCATCTCACTCCATGCATGGTGACAATTTTTCTTTTAAAAAAAATAAAAAATAGAAAAAGAAAGAGTTCCTTGAAATTGAAAATATAAAACCTAGCTGAAGGGTACTACAACTCGCAGTGCAGTGGGTGTGGGGTGGTTTCACAGACATCTCTGAGAAGACAATGGCGACAAAAGCTTTGGCCCTCGCTGTTACTCTTTCTGACCTCACAAACCCCTTCGCTTCCAAGTCGCCACACGCCGCTGCAAAAGTTTCCGTTTTTTTCTGTCAGATGCTCTGCCGGTAACCTTTTTCTATCTCTTTCTTTTTTTGCAAAACTCTTTTTTCTTTTCTCTGAGGCAGGGTTATGAAACCCTCTTCCACTGCATGTGCGAAAATTGCAACTGTAAATGTCCTCTTTTTGGCTTTGGCGTTGGGTTTTAGTACCCATTACTCGAATAAATTGATACCAGTGTTGTTGCTTGTAAACATATAGGTAATGGAGAAAGGCCTTGGAAAAATTCAGATGCTAGACTTGTTCTGGAGGATGGTTCCATCTGGAAAGCAAAATCATTTGGTGCTTCAGGAACCCAAGTTGGTGAAGTTGTTTTCAATACATCATTGACTGGGTGAGGCAAATTATAATTCTTAGGATATGTTGTTGTTGTTGTTGTTGTTGTTGTTATTGTTGCTATTGCTTGCTTTGGACCTAATTAAGGGGCTGTTTCCTTTGTTATGTGTGTGATCCTCAGCTATCAAGAAATTTTGACAGATCCTAGTTATGCTGGCCAGTTTGTGCTGATGACTAATCCACATATTGGGAATACTGGCATAAATTTTGGTTAGTATTTATATGCTAATTCTCATGAGTCTTGAATCCTTGTGCTTGGAAGCCATTTTAAGAAATACCTTTTTGTTCACTGCCTGCCAGATGATGAGGAATCAATACGGTGCTTCCTTTCTGGTCTAGTAATTAGAAGTTTGAGTCCCAGGTTCTATTCTCATGTTCTGGAAATATTTTCCATTGGTTCAGTTATACTTAATGTACTTACTCTTCCTGCCTCTTTGTGATGAATTTTATTCAGTACCTCAAACTGGAGATGTGTGAAAACTCTGGGTGATTACTTAATAGAAAGGAATATCATGGGAATTTGTAAGTATTTTACACTAAAAGTTGTTTTGAGAAGAACATTACTCTCTGCGTAACTTCAGTTCTTTCTTTTGACTTCGATTGTGTTTGGTGATGCAACAGATGATGTTGATACGCGTGCAATCACCCGCAGATTACGGGAAGATGGCAGCCTTATTGGTGTCTTGAGCACTGACAATTCCAAAACAGATGAGGAACTAATTCAGATGTCTAAATCATGGGACATTGTTGGTAAGGATATGAGTCTTGGAGGTTATGTGAATGGTTTTAAAAGTGGAATTAAGAATTACATGGCTGCTGTTTCATATTTGCAGGTATTGATCTAATAAGTGGAGTGTCATGCAAGTCTCCACATGAATGGGTTGATACAACAAAGCAAGAATGGGAGTTTAGTTCCAATGGAGGGCCTGGAGAGACTTTCCATGTAAGTATATGCTATAAGCTGCTGGTTCTGAGTCTTCTCACTCCTTATTGTTGACTTTGGGGTAATTAGATTAATGTTTTGTGCTGATGAGTGAAATTGTAGGTAGTTGCTTATGATTTTGGAATCAAGCATAATATACTTAGGCGCCTGGCATCCTATGGCTGTAAAATCACAGTTGTGCCATCTACTTGGCCAGCATCAGAAACTTTGAAGCTAAAGCCAGATGGGGTCCTTTTCAGCAATGGCCCTGGAGATCCATCTGCTGTTCCTTATGCTGTTGAGACAGTAAAGAATATTATTGGAAAGGTGCCTGTTTTTGGAATTTGCATGGGCCATCAATTGCTAGGCCAGGCTTTAGGAGGTAAGACCTTCAAGATGAAATTTGGTCACCATGGAGGAAATCATCCTGTTCGTAACCTTCGAACTACCCATGTTGAAATTAGTTCTCAGGTAATTCTATTTTATCACTTCTTATTTCTTGGCATTCCGCCATAATTAGACTTAAATCCATTTGAATCCAATAGATGTGCTGGAGGAGACAAAAATAACATTTGTTTTAGATCTGTATTCTTTTTCCTCCTATGGAGTGTAGGAACCTGGTCCCTTGTCTTGAGAAGAAAAGAAAACTAAACCAGAACTGACTATAATAATGAGTGATGATGGAAAAAACTATGCAATTGGTAATTGGTACCATTAGTTCAGTCCATGTCCCCATTGTATCAACTCATGGGCATTTTTAGACTTTTATTCTCGTGGCGAGGTAGAAATCAGCATAACAGATAGCAAGTTCTATATATAGCAGCAAACATGTTGAAGTGAAAAATAGTGTGTGTATTTGTCGTGCCAAACTGCCAATCATGTTTTTGAGACAGATTAAAGTCAATTGAGATGGCTGTCTTCTTTCTTAACTTTTCATGTCTTTTATTTTATCAAGAAAACTTTTTCATGTCGGATAAGTATTTTGTTCTTTTTCTCATGGCCTTATATCATCATAAATAAATTGGCAGAACCACAACTATGCGGTTGACCCTGCCACACTGCCAGAAGGGGTGGAGGTTACTCATATCAATCTTAATGATGGAAGTTGTGCTGGTCTTGCTTTCCCTGCTCAAAAAGTTATGTCTCTTCAATACCACCCTGAAGCATCTCCTGGACCTCATGATTCTGACAACTGTAAGAGACTTCAAACTTTCACCGTTTATTAAAAATAGAGTTTGGTATGATCATCAATCTATCTGGGCATTACAATCTTCAGAAATGTTAAGTTCAAGAGCAGGATTCTGTGTTGTGTAGGATGTCTTCATTGCATTTAATGCTTTTTCCATTTCCTGATCTGTCTTAAATTTGGCTTTGATCTATAATTAATGATTGATGTGATTGTTGATAATGCAGCTTTTAGGGAGTTTGTAGAGCTAATGAAGCAAGGAAAAAACAAAACAGCCAAGGAAAATCTACACCAACTACAAGCGGCACATGCTTTGGATGCATAGTCCTTGAAGCGAGCTGTATTCTACGGGGCTAAAAGAATAAAGTATCAGATGAAAACTTAGGTTCTTAGTGGTGTCGTTCTATGGTTTTATAGATTAATTTAATAAAAGGGATTCCTTGGGGTTGATTAAGATTTTCTTGTGTTCATTTTCTGTCCAACGGCAAGCATGCCCGTGATTGTTATAGCCTTCAGTGAGTGGTTGATGTACTCATCACAATACCAAGAACCAAGTTTTTACTTGCAATTTGTATAACCCGAAGATTTATTATTATTAGTCTTTAACTCATGGATGGTAACCGAGAAACAATTTCCCCAAATTACGGCCCCTAAGGGGTCACTTTGGATATAGAACTTGGATAGATAGTGTTTTATTAACCAACATTTCTTTCTTTTTTCATTCATTAATATGAAAAAAAAAATGAGAAAAGGGATAACATAACCTTATGAAATCTAGCAGACAATAGTTAGATACAAAATAGAAAAGCAGGAGCATTATGCAGACAAAGATAAAGATGCGGGGGCGCCAGAAACATGACCAGACCCGATTGATTCCTTTGCCATTTCAACTCGGAGGCTACTGATACTGAATACTAATCTTGTTTCTCTTCTTCAAATTTCTCGTTAATCCCATTTCAACTCAGCATCATGACAATTTTAAAGTTTCGAAAACCCGTACAGTGATATAAAGAAACCCCCCACACCCTGATAAGGGCAACATGCCGATCACTTTATTATGTTTGCTTGAATTGAATGTGGCTATCCATGACAATGGGTAGAGTATTGTAATATCCACATTTTTTAGAAGTACCCGTATCCAAATCCATATTCGCGTGGATAATAATTCTAATACTTGTATCCTTATATACTGTGTGCTTAAATACATGTATTTGGACCTATTACCCACACTTTTATTAACTATAAAAAATAATTTTGTAACTGTAATATTTTGAGTTAATCACATGTATCCCCTATTATCAAAGGCAATCATGTTGGGATTAAAGTGTGTTTGGCTTGCCATTTCAGCTAGCTGAAAGTTGAAAATATTAGCTGAAATCATTTCAGCAGTGTTTGGGAAGGTAGTTTTTTTGGGTAACTACAAGTTTTTCTTAAAAAACTACTTGGGGTAACTTTAAAAAAAAAAACTCCAACTTTCAGCTACTAGCTGAAAATTAATTACAAGTTTAGCCCTCAACTACCTCCACTTATCATTATTTAATAATTAACGTTATCCTTAAATGTCATTTAACCATTTTCAGCTAGTTTTACCAAACACATTCAATAGTTTTTCAGCTTTCAGGTAGCTTTAAGCTTTCAACAAGTTTTTCAGCTTTAAGCTTTAAGCTAGTTTTACCAAACACACTCTTAGTCAGAGTGTTTAGCGAGGATCGTATCTGAGTGTTCTTCCCACAATCTCAAACTCCGAATTGAGTAACAACCTTTTGGTAGTGACTATAATATATATCAATATCAATATTTATTAAATTAATCATATGTATTATATAAGTGAAGGTATGAAATATGGATAGGATTGGATACTATAATACTAATATTTGCACTTGTACCCATAAAAAATATGGACAATTATTCTACCCATTGTGTGTAATTTTTACAGATAACCATTGGGTCTTCATCCAATTGGGAATGTGGCATCTATTTAACTATCTATATCTGTCAATTTAAATTGATTTTAAAAATGAATTTTGAATGAAGAAAAGAAATAACATAGTGAGAATTTAGTAATTTTTTTTCCAACACGAATTGGAAGGAAGAGAATCATTAGTTTTAAGGTTCACATTGAACTGTATAAACACTATTCTTCTTAAAAACTGAGGTTAAAAAGAAAAGAAACCCACGCAAGCATTATATGTAATCTAGGAGTTTAAATCCGAGAAATGATGTTTGTACAACAAATAACATTTACAACAAAGAGAGATAAAGAGAAAAAAGTGAGAGAAGTGTGAGATGTAATGAGTGATTTAATGGAGAGATATAGAGAAAAAAAATGTGTTATATAAGTTGTTGTATGTTTTTGTTGCATGAATAAGTTATCTATTTAAATCCTATTTTTGGGTGAGTTTTTCCAAACCGTCGTTCCTCTCTCGAAAATTAATGTCACGTCTATGCATGTGCAATTACCCGATCCAATACTTACAAAACACCGAAGTTGAAAGAAAGGAGAGCTAACTATGAGCAAGTATGCGTGCTCGATTTGTTGTTTAGATTTGTAGTGTACTGTTGTAATACTCTCTATTTAACATCCTTAAGCTTTGTAAGTGCCGCCGACATCATGGCTGACCCAATATATTTGTAGGCCTAAAGCAAACTATAAGATATAGGCCTATTTTTAGAAGATAAAAGACCTTAGATGACATATCTATTTTTTAAAAAACAAAAGTTATGTTAAAGTGAGAAAACTAATTTCATTAAAAAAATATTTTTAACTAATATCCATCCTCTAAGAATTAGTAATATTTTTATATTTGATACAAAGATTTTATTAATTTAAATATGTAAGATATATATCTGAAAAAAAAAATTGAGGCCTTGTAATATGGGAGGCCTAAAACAATTGTTTTAGTGGCCGACCCGGCTGGCATTTTTCAATTAATGTTCTCTTGACAAAAAAAAACTATGAACAAGTAAATTTAAATGTTTTACACATTTATACATATAATTTTTTTTATCTAAAGACATAAGGTTTATGATTTGTTATTAATGTTGGTGTATGTCCTATATGTTATATTGACCTTAATAGTTTACACTTCACATTGTATCATGTTATTTATTTAATATATGAGATATTTTATTTACTAAGTTATTTATTAAATAAACATAATATAATCCTTAAAATAGTAGGTCTTTAAGTATTAACTGCATAACTTGGTGAAATTCTATGATGAACTTCAAACATTCTCTTAAATGTCCTCTCATCAAATATTATTGTAAATTAGGATAAAAGTACTGTAATAAGATTAACATATGGATAGATTGATAACCATATTTCACTAGTTATAAATATGAGATATCAAGTCTATATATAAATACACATTATAATAATGGTGTATTAGACCGATCACCGTGAAAATGCAATATGGACAGTTACATAAGTACCATAAGCATTTCTCATAATGAGAGTGATATATGTAATCCTCTATCCTTTGACATGAGATTACCATTGTTTCTTATATGAGGAATTATGTTTTAATGTCATCATAAATCATATGCAATAGTGACTAAAATTGCTCATTAGACACATTACAAATCTCGAGGAGGGATGTGTATGACCAAGTTAAAATCCATCTCTACTACATAATGAGTGATATCCATGTGTCTTTAATTGAGTGACATCACGAAGTGGGTGATCATGCTAAAATGAGTCAGTATGGGATATTAAATCATTTGTCACAAGTCTACCTAGACATTAGAAAAAAAAGATTGAACTATACAAAAATATATGTTTCATACCTTATGTTCAATTGAGATTTGTGATGTCTAGACAAAAGGACTAGGCTACAAATAACATTGATCGCATATAGATTATGTCAAATGATAGGCATCCCTAAAATGAGGTTTTAATATTACTATAAATGTAATGGGAACTAATGAAATCAAACACTTAAAATGAGTCAAACAGGAATACTCCTTACAACTCAACTAATAGGCGTCTTATTGATTATTAGTTTGAGAAGATCAATTCCGTATAATCGAAAAAAAGTCCGTAGTTGAAACATAATGAGATCCGTGCTACTGCTAACTCGGTTTCGCCTGCTTTAAACGTTAAAGCAAACATAGGCTAAATTATTTGAAATTTCAGATACTTAATCCACTTAATAAAAATATTCCATTCAGCAATTAAACTAATAAAATCAACATTTATATAAAATGAAATCAGGTAAATTTAAGAAAACTTACTTTCTGGATTGCCTGCTCATTATGGATAGGATTCCATTTAAAAGTCTAAGATAAAAAGTCCGAATTCGCAATACCTCCCATTTAAATATCCAAACGAGTGAAATTTTACAATCTGGCATCCGGCTTTTTATTTTTTAAGTCTTCTGCATTTGTTTTGTTCAACATGCAGCAACAATATTCTTCATTTTACAGTCAGTCATACTGTATTGTGATCGTCTATGCATTAGGTTTGAATGTGAGATTATTATATATTACAATATTACCATACATCTCATTAAAAAACATAACAAACAACCATAATCATATATGTTATATTCAAAATTAAATTTAATCGATCGCATAATTAGGGAGAATATAAATTAGGGGATCGTGAAGATACGCCAACCCTTGGACCCTTTCCAAGAAGGGTATTGAAGATCCTAGTTCCAGTAACTTGAGCGTCACCAAGTTCAGTAACACAACGGCGGGAACATAACCCCTCACTGCCATTCTATCTATTCATTAAAGAATTTATGCCTATAAGCATTTCAAAATTCAAATTTATCAGGCAAGTAACTCATGTATAAACTCATTTGAGAATTTATGACCGCGAACTGATGATATTATAAAAATGATCGATACATAGGGCTATAGACATTCACATTAATGTTCCAAAGGAAAAAAAAAAAAAACCCTCAAATGTGAATTCTGAAATAAAATATGCATCACAATCACTCCCTTGCTACAAACAACCTACTTAAGAAGGCATGCATGGATGAATTCCAAGGCAAAAATTGCCTCTTAAAAAACACTCTGCCCGCCACATCCAGAGGGCCGCCACACAATATAATATATATCAAGCCCAGAATATACCCTCCAATGATCCTATCTCACGTCTTATCCATGGCAGCATAGTTCACATGACATGACAGAGACACCAAAAAAGCAACCACAGCAAAAAAATAACTTACCATTAAAACATCCTTTTGGACTTAGAAGCACTTTCTGTGGACAATGGATGGGCCAGACTCATCATATTCACCCTTAGATATCCACATCTGCAAAAACAAAACATGTTTTAGAGTTCAATCTATAATTAGCATATATGCCAAAGTGCTAACTTGTGATAAAACAATTACCTGCTGGAAGGTGCTGAGGGATGCAAGGATTGATCCTCCAATCCAGACACTATACTTTCTCTCTGGTGGAGCCACAACCTTAATCTTCATGCTGCTAGGAGCCAGGGCAGTGATCTCCTTGCTCATACGGTCAGCAATACCAGGGAACATAGTTGAGCCACCACTAAGAACAATGTTTCCGTACAGGTCCTTTCTGATATCCACATCACATTTCATGATAGAGTTGTAGGTGGTCTCATGAATTCCTGCAGCTTCCATTCCAATCATAGATGGCTGGAAAAGAACTTCTGGGCAACGGAATCTCTCAGCTCCAATTGTGATAACTTGTCCATCAGGAAGCTCATAGTTTTTCTCAATTGAAGAACTGCTCTTTGCAGTCTCAAGTTCTTGTTCATAATCCAACGCAACATAAGCAAGCTTCTCCTTTATGTCACGGACAATTTCCCGCTCAGCTGAGGTGGTGAACATGTACCCTCTCTCGGTGAGGATCTTCATCAAAGAATCAGTTAGATCACGGCCAGCAAGATCCAAACGAAGGATGGCATGAGGGAGTGCATAACCCTCATAGATTGGCACAGTGTGACTCACACCGTCACCAGAGTCCAAAACAATACCTGTTTCAGAAAGAATGTGATTCAGGGATACATTGATTCACCGACAAGAGTATGAACTGTGACAAATGGATACAAATACAAACCTGTTGTGCGACCACTTGCATAAAGAGAGAGGACAGCCTGGATGGCCACATACATGGCAGGCACATTGAAGGTCTCAAACATAATTTGGGTCATCTTTTCTCTATTGGCCTTTGGGTTGAGTGGAGCCTCAGTTAGAAGCACTGGGTGCTCCTCAGGAGCAACACGCAGTTCATTGTAAAATGTGTGATGCCAAATCTTTTCCATGTCATCCCAGTTACTGACTATACCATGCTCAATGGGGTACTTCAGAGTAAGAATACCTCTTTTTGATTGGGCTTCATCACCCACATAGGCATCCTTTTGACCCATCCCAACCATAACACCAGTATGGCGAGGTCGGCCAACAATACTGGGAAACACAGCCCTAGGAGCATCGTCACCAGCAAATCCTGCCTGTTATAAATAAGCAAATTGATCAGTGATGAAATCAAGACTACTAGATGCATATCAAACATGAATGAAAAAACTACAAAGTACTAACCTTCACCATTCCAGTTCCATTGTCGCAAACAAGGGGTTGAATATCCTCAGTATCGGCCATCTTTTACAAAACTACAGTATGCACAAACAAGATTGTCAATACTAACAAGTTTGAATGTACAATCTGCAGAATTCATCCACTTACAGACTTTGAAGATTAGGTTTACTTCAAATCCTAAAATTTTCTATATAAGATACATTGCGCATAACATACACAATGTCAATGAGAAGAAAGCAGGGAAATGAAATATTTCAGTATTATACAATCAACTTAATCAATTACTTATATTAGATAATTTGAGGTTGTCAAAGAAAGAAAAAAGAGCAGGTACATAACTTGATAAACAAAGGAGATGATCCTTTGCAATTTTTATGTAAAACTGCCAAAATTTAGAGATGAATAGAAATTATTCACAATGTCGTAGGATAAACATAGGGTGAAAGCATGTAAAACTTGTAATTTTAAATTTCTTGATGAGGATTCAATTTCCTCTGACACAGGGAGACTTAAATTCCAAAATACAAAACAGAGAGATATTCTCACATAAAAAAGCAGACCAGACCATAAAGCCATCCAAGAAAATAAATACTCTAGTTTAGATCAGAAAATGGAATCGATGGCAGAAACACATACACAGCAGCCATCCACGTTAAAAATAAATACTTAGTTTAGAAAGATCCAAGATCGATCTCAGGACTAGAAGATCGGAACACCAAACCACAGATCATCCACTTGTCAACCATAATCTACTCCATCTCAATTACATAGATCAAGTAATATGAATCGCAATTATCAAAAAATAAAAACATCAAGATATGATTCGGATGTAAGCATCGTTAGACAAATCTAAGCATAAATATTCGAGATTGCAAAAAGCACTGAAAGAATCGGGAAAAGGAAACATACTTTGCAGCAAAGCTGTAATGCAAGCAAGATTAATTGAAATGATTGGAATGAAGGAAGTAAATAGAGATAGGGAAATGAATACCTACTTACCTAGAAATAGAGAGAAAAGAGGAGAGAAGATGGATCGAGGATAAACAAAGCCAAGCTCCAAAAAGAAAGACGATGGCTTTGCACACTCGCTTTCTCTCGCTCTTCTCTGATGAAGGCCTACACAAACGCTGTATGGTAATCGAGAAAGGTAAAGAAGGAGGAGAGGGGTTTATATATAGAGGGATAGAGAGAGATAGTGGTGAGGGTTTGAGTGTGGTTATGTGTGAGCGTGAGTGTAGTGATGCATTGAATTTGGAATTGGTTTGGGACCAAAATTGAAATTGAAGGAGTAAAGAGAGGAGAGAGAGAGAATCATGTCGACCACGAGATAAAGATAGATAGGGTGACCTGGCTAGACAGGACAGCCTTTTCTTCTGCCTCGCCTCGGTGTTTTCTTCTCTTTCTCTTTTCTTTCTTAACTACTAATTTATTTATGTTTCTATAATAATAAATACAAAAACAAATAAATATTATAAAAAATAAATTTCATTAAAGATTTATTTAATCAATGAAATATTAGTATATGATTAATGAAAAATTAATTAAAACATAAAGATATGGTACTTAAACATTTTAAATTTTAATATTAATAAAATAATTTTGAATATAAATTAAGTTATTATCAAAAGAATATATTTTAGTTTAATATATAAAATTGTTTTTTTAATAATTAATCTAATGATATAAGCTGTTAATATTTGTAAAAAAATCACAATACTCTCGTTGTTGACAAACCTAAAAAATGGACTAAGTTCAAATGCTGGCTTAATACTCAAATTCCTCCCTTATTATATGGACTTTTATTATACATGTTCTATGATTGAATATTACGATATCATTTAATCTATTTTTTTATTAACAACTGACATTTTATTTAACATAAAAAGTACAAGGGTATTCTAATACTTATACAAATATTAGATATCATAATTGACCTATTTGATGGAAAAATAATTTGGTTATACCAATGGGGTTCATTTAATTAGTACATACTTGATTTCCCTTAAGTAATATCTCGGGCTCGAGTCTTGTGGATGGAAGAAAATTCCCACTGAAAAAGTTAGTCCCGCCATAATGTGGATGTTTCCGGATCGAACATGTTTGTCTTATGTGGTGGATACATTGAAGTTGTAGCTTCAATCACAATAAGGGGGTTGAATTGTGATTGAATAAAATTTTCTGCAATTTCTATTAATACTTTTTCTGCTCAAGGATAACCTTGGCTTAGTATTAAGAAATAACCTCACAGAAGATATATGTTAGTTCAATTAATTTTGCAAAAGGTATATATATATATAGTTATAATCAAGTTATTGTAGTGGTATGTAATAATGAAGAGAAGGGTAAAGAAGATGGCACACAGAAATTTTATACTGGTTCACCTCTTCCAACTTGAGGCTACGTCCAGTCCCTACACCTGTAGGATTTTCTCACTCTTATAATCAAAGTACAATTTTCTTGGGTAACCTTACCACTAGTATTCTTTTTTTGCCTCTTCAGGCTAACCTTAACCTATCAAACACAAATTTCAAACTGAAAGCTTACTGCAGAACCTTCTGCAGAAGATCCAGTAACCAGAATGCTGCAAGTACCTTCTGCAGATTCTATAAAACAACTGAGATCACCAAATCTCAGTAGACCTCACTCAAAATTCTTTCTTTTGCTGCTCACAAGAAGAACATGCATCTGTACACTTCTTTTGAGACTTTACAATAAGAACAAGAAAGAATAAAGAACATACAAGGCTCAAAGTAATACAATCTTTGCACAGCAGAAGCAATATGATGAGCCAAGACTCTCTCCAAGGCTTTTCAGACCAGAAACTAGAAAAAGAGAGGAGAAAGTTTCTAGAAGATATGACTTGTAAATCTGCAAGATATGTGCTTCTTCTGGAATGAGGTGCCTTCAAAGTGGAGGAGAAGTCTCCTTTTATAGAAGGCTGAAAGGAACTAGCCGTTGGACACAGGCTTGAGCATCCAGCTGTGTCCAGAGAGCTGTCATTTTCTCATTTGCAGCAGGTACAACTTTATACGGTTGTCATTTTGACCAGTCACATCTTCTGGAGGATGTATCTTCTGCAGAGCAGTTTCCTTGTTATTCTGCAAACATTTCATCTGGGGACATTCCTCAATATTTTTTTGACTTAGTATGGATTATTTTGAATATTTCTGGTCCAAGTAATGTCTCTAAAATGATAAAACACATATGTTACTGACTTTTGTATCTTCTTCAGGCAACCTGCCACTGTTTCTTCTTCTGTTGACACAGGAAGTTTGTGAATGTTGTTGTTGTTTCTTCTTTGAATTACTTAAATTGATTTATATAAAACATTTTATATGTAGTTGCTTCAGCTGTAATCTCAGAAAGTGAAAAGTCACTTTGTTTCATGTATTCTGCTTCTTCTGCAGAATTTTCTGACAGTTGTTTCTTCTGCAGATGTCTCTTCTTCTTCTTCTTCTTCTTCTTCTTCTGCAGGGTCTTGTCAGCTTCATGTGATCATTCTAAGGATCTTCAGGAGTTGTTTTCTTTTGACTGTAACTTGTTTAGACTTAGGGAGTCATACTTTTCAATTAAGAAGTTTCTTCTTGATTTCTGAACTGGTGTAGTTCTCCGATGAAGGATTCCGGTCGCAAGATTGGTCGTCCACGGTGGTTTCCGCCTGAAACAGAGGATGAGGTGTACCTGCAGACACTTCGATGCTCAAGTCAGTATGTGTAGCAGATGTGTAAGTGTGATTAGATTGGTACCTGATAATTATGAATTGTGTGCTTTTATATGGAGGCGAGTAGCGGGAAATCCTGTTAACTTTACTTAACGTCCATATGTAATAGATTGCTAAAGACTCCCCTTTTTGATGGCATGCTCCTGTGATAGTCGCCATGCCGGTAGGCGTTCGTATACGCTATGTCGTGTTCCCCAGGTCGAATGGTCACGGTATTGCGGTGAGCTCTCACACGGCGGGCTCCCGAGGTTTGTGGTCTCAAGCCGGATGCAGGATGCCATACCAGAACAGTTGCCCCCCAAGTCGTATCGTTCAAGTTAATGAACGTGCAACTTGAATACAACATAATGCCGGTAGGTGGCCTCATGCCGGATGGCGCTGTCCTTTGGTATGCTTTCAGCTGTAACCGTCCAAATCTCGAGGCGCGACGTGTCCCGATCTTAGGGGCGCGTCGCTTGGCCTATTGCCACGTGTCAACATCCCTTGTGGAGTATAAAGCGATCGGAGGGGGGAAAATGATTGTCGCTTTTTTGAAATTTCCCCTCCGTCTCCACTTCTTCTCCTTCCTCTTGCTTCTTCTTCTGTTTGGTGAAGTTGCAGTGCTCCCCTACGGCTCTCGTCGGCTAAAGCTGTGTATGCCATTCAAACCGTCTGGTCTTCCCGAATTCTTAGCTGCGTTTTGTTCAGAGTTCCTTCGAGGTATTCCCCTACTTCCTTTCTCTTTATTCCCTGTGGGTTTTTGGTTTTTTGGCTGTATTTTGAAGTGTGTTTGTAGTCTTTTCCCACCGGAAAATGGATCATGAGGGTGGTTTTAGGGTCATAGTAGATGATTCTGCGGAGGAGTGTGGGGTCACGTCGCTGGTTCGCAAGTTCCGAAATGGTTCAGGCTCCATTGTTGAGGGGCCTAGTAACTTAGTCTCTGGGAAATTACCCAGAAGTGCCTTACCCCTTAACTCCATGACTCCTGGGGAATTTTGGGCCCTTGAGGCCGGGCTGTCGGCTTGCCTAGGTAGGAATGTGGGGATGGATGAGTTGAGAGAGTTTGTCGGGATTGTCCGGCTGTGCTCCGGCATTATATCTTCATCTGAATCAGATTCTGACGAAGAGTTACTGGATCTTTCTTACAGGTCCCAGTCGTATAGGTCTCGAATGGGAAAGAGGAAGATCCATACTTCCCCGGAACCCAACTTCCCGGAGCCGCCTAATTGAGAGAGCCTTAGGTGGGTAGATGTAAAGGCCTTAGGTACTCCTTGCTGGTATAGTTCAGAACCGGCATTAGAGTTGGCCTTTAGGCATGTGACCTACGCCACTCCAGGTCATGAGAAGGATTGGATCATCGAGCTCCCGGGAGAAGATGATAGGATTTGCAGTCAAGGGACCCCTGAAAAACCTTTCTTGCCAATGTATAAATGCCATTTCACAGATCTGGGGGTCCGGCTTCCGTTTTCCAACTTCGAGGTCAGCCTCCTTCGCTATTTGAGTGTCACTCCCTCACAGCTACATCCCAATGCCTGGGGCTTCATTCGTAGCTTTATGGCGGTGTGTGATGCTTTGGGGCTTTCCTACAATTTTGACATATTCTTCCATATGTTCAAACCATATCCAGTAATTGATGCCAATGGGCGGAAGGCGCGGCTGGCCTTCAGATCGGGTCCCGGAGGTAAACTTTTTCAAGTTTATCAGGCTTCATATAAGAATTTCAAAGAGCGTTTTGTCTTTTTCCGTCCTTCGGAAGGCGGAAAACAATGGTTATTTAAAGAGGATGGCAATCCCAAGTTCCCGCTGTACTGGAGTCAAGACCATTATAATCGTAGATCGAAGGATTACATCTTTAATTTAGAGGAGCTGACTCCTTCGGAGGTTACCATGGTAAAGGCGTTACAGGCCTTTAAAGAGAAGTATGGGATCCTCGGATGCCATCGCATCCTGGACGGTGGAAGCCGGAGTCTGAAGGACCGTTTAGGTATATCCCATATTACCTTGCGCTAGCTTTCCGGATGATTTTACTCATTCCTTTTTATTTTGATCTTGCAGGCGATATGGCGGGCAACAACATGCTAGCTTTGGCGGAGAAGAGGGCCAAGGTGAGGCCGCTAAGAAGGCGGCAGTTGATGCCATTGCGGCTGCCGCTACAGGTGCCGACTCTTCGACCCCTCAATCCACACAACCCGGTGTTACAAGTCCTGTTCAAAGTCGTCCGGGAAAAAGGGCTCGTACTGAGGAGCTAAAGGATTCCCATGATTCTGGGAAAGGAGGTGATTCAAGCACAAGTCTCTCTAGTCCTCAGCCGTGTCCGGGGTTCCGCCATCACCACGGATATCCTGGGCGACGCCAGATCCGAAAGAGGATGCTGCAATGAAGCTGTTGGGCCAACAGGGGCAGCGCGTATTTAAAGGTTCTTCGGCCTTTGAGATGAAAGATTTCCTGGGCCAGGTGGGCACCTGGTGTTTCCGGGGGGCCATGATGGCGGAATTTTTTCATAACACTATTGACGAAGTGGCTGCCCTCCCCCAAATAAAAAAGGACTTTGAGGCCGTTTCAAAGAAGTTGAAGGATGATGAAGTCAAGATGCAGGATGCCCTCGGGAAGGTGAAGAGGCTTTCTGATGACAACATTAAACTCACCGAGAAGAACAAAGGGCTGGTGGAGGAAAATGAGAAGCTTAAGTTAGACCTAGCGGCCAAGAAGTCTGAGGCCATCCAAGCCGTTCTTGAAAAATAGAAGGTGGCGGAAGACTTGGAAGCCGCCAAGGAGGGATAGAAGCTTAGGGCAGCTGAATACGAGAAGGAGATCCAGCGTGTGAAGGACCTTTGGGATGAATCGACCGAGTGTTTCTTCCACAATGCCATTGACCAGATTAAATACCTGAATCCCGGGGTTGAGCTGCATACCAGGGGCATGAGCACGCTCTATGTTGTTCGTGATGGGAAGTGGTACCGGGGTACTGGTAAATTCTTTGTGGAAGAGTTACCGGGAGAGGCGGAGATTACCCCACCTCCCATGCAGCCGCTTACTCTCGAGGCGGATGCTGTTCGCGAAGACAAGAAGGATACCACTGAAACCGAAATGGTGGATGACCGGATCCTCGGGTTGGACGTCAGCAAGCCGCCAGGGAATGAGAACGACTAGCCTGACGCCACTAAAGATTGAAATGCCGGGATGCCGGTTTATTTTGTAATTATTTTATTTCTATGGGCGCTATGGCGCCCATATTTGTATGCGACTAGACGCTTTCTGATTATGATTAATAGTAATTCCTTTAGTATTCCAGTTTTCCTTACAACTCGTATGCTTGTTTGCTTTTGTTTGGGAGTGCGCACCTCGGGATCCTGGACATTGCCGGTGTTGGGATCCCTTCTTTCCCTTTGCTAAAATCAAGTTTCAGCGAGGGGGCACCATCGGATGTATCCTTGCTATGAGGGTGGAAAGCCGTCATAGAAGGATTTCATCTTAAATGTGTATTCCGGGATAAGGTCCCGTCAGTCCGTGACAAAGCGTACGACGCGAAGCCGTTTTATAAGAAAAATCAATATGTATGAAATGAATCTTTATTTGGCTTATAGCCACGGCGTTAAGCCTTGTAGAATTTACAACTTGTTTCAACTGGCATTGTTGCCACGACGCTGATGGGTTTCCTGGCAAGTTTACCAGTAGTCCAGTAGTTGTAGAGTAAGTGAGTTATCGTATCCATAGGGAACGATTTTAACTTGTAGAGTTATAGTAATTGTATTTTCAATAAAACGTTTTCGCAAAAAGGTTGGTTTTACGGAATAATAAAATAAACAAAGATAACACGAGATAATAGTATTTAGGACTAGGATTTGATTTCGTTTCATCTCCCCCCTTGTGTACTTGAACTCTTTTTCCCTTATTTATGATCGTACTTGTAATTACCTTAGCATTGTTTAATTACAATAATTATAAGGCATGCCTGGTAATTATCCTACCCGCAAATTCCCCTATAATATCATAATTAAACGCCAAAAGCTATTCTCTACAGGCATTCAAAGTGGCATTTGGCGACCCTGAACATTCCCCGTATTTTGCAATCAGCGCTATCGATTTAACCATACTTTCACATAAGGCACCTACGGAGGGGTGTGTCACTCATTGAACCTTTGATCGTTAGAATACAATCCTTATGCTACGATATAATTAAACCGAGTACCTTTAGCAATCCGAGAATAAGCTTCATGAACAGCTCCATGCTCACCTACCTCTGATACTAGTCGAAGTTCCACTTTTTGTATCCAGAGCACTAGCCTACCATCCCGGCGCATGGGCGGAGTTGATGCATTACACACAGCATAAAGATACCGATAGATTACAAGCATAGAATCATAAATAAATAGAAAAGAGAATTCTTATACACAAGGGGATCGAATCTACTACATCAAATCCTACTAGAGAGTTTAGCTACTCATGGTAGCCATTACTAACTACTGAGAAATCTGTCACCTTTCTCAATCCTATACTACTCTCCCTCCGTATCAGTGTGACCTTTGCCAAGGGCTCTATTTATAGAGTTTGGAAAACCTTCAAGGGATCAGGTTGTGATGTCACTGGTGAGTGTTTAATCCAATCAGAGGCTACCTTTTCATTAATTGACGTCATTGTTGTGAAACTTGACCAATCAGGAGCTTTCCCTTTCATTAATGACGTCACAACGCACGACTTCATTAATCAGGACACACGCTTCATGTGCGCTTAGCGCACATGAAGCCTGACTAATCTGCTCATGCGCTCCACGCGCGCTAAGCGCATATGGAGCGTGTGACTCGCTGCAGCTTTCCTTGATTTGTGGATCTAACCTCTTGATTCCTTTCTGATCTCATCTGGTTTTCCTTTATCCTTTTATCCGAATTATTATTGTATTTATCTGCCTTGGATTTGAATTGAAAAGATTCTTTGCAGGATTCTCCGATTTTCTTTTATTTATTTAATTTCTGAATCTGCAATATCCTCTATTCTGATGCTTTTTCCACTCTTGTCCCAAATCTGCTATAATTCTGCATAAAATAGCAAATTTCTATTTAAAATAGCATCATATTCAAATTTGTATCAAATAAATATAATTATTATAAATATTAATGAAAAGGGATATTTGGGGCATAATTTACTATTTTATCCTTGATAAGTGTAATAAAAACTATATGAAAATAACACTAATTTTACACTTATCAAATACCCCCCAACTTAACTTCTTACTTGTCCTCAAGCAAGACACCCTTGCAGTCAAATTTCAAAACACCCTTGATAATAATTCTCAACACAACTACAAAAAAATTATCTCTTTATTAGGCAGAAGTCACTTTCCAGATTAAGAAAAATTGAGATCAGAAGATTTTACCATGCTTCAACCAAAATCAGAACACAACCAGCAATTTGAATTTTCTCAGGAGTAGTAATTAAAGCAATAAATAAAATACCAAGGAATTTCACTCATGCTCACGGGTACTGTTTCCCTCAATGTTTTCACCACTGCTGAACAACTAAAATTGATAGTCATTTCTAGTTCCTAAGCCTGTTCATGGTTGATATGGATCAAAAGGTCTTTTCAAGGTTGTAATGAGGCTGGGTTATCAAGAAATTATGATTTTTCTTGATAAACAATGAACATCTAGAATAGAGAGCATCTTTGGATGTTGCTTTTTGACTTTCTCTCCTTCCACCATCTCTTTCTTGATTTATTTCAATTCTTTGCAGGCCTCTTTCCTTGTTTGAAGATGCACTCCCCCAACTTATTCAATTTATTCACTTTTTCTTTTTGATTTTAGGGGGAGTGCTCTTCTTTTTTCATTTCTATACCTGCTCCTTGGAATTTCGACCTTTTCTTCCCATTATTTTTCTGCTTATCACCTTGCTCTCTATTCCAAATGTGTGAGGGACATGATATATATATATATATTTATTTTGGGTTGGGTGAACAAGAATAATTAATTAAGGCTCAAAATGGGTTATCAAAAATTGGAAAAATTGTACCAAGGTTGGCTTTTTGGCTCTGGGCAGATATATTGAAAACAATTTTTTTGCCTTTGTCATTTCCATATTTTCCAAAAAATTAGCAAAAGATCCAAAAACTCAACCAATAAAAGTTGACAAACAGCGGTGAAAAACTCTCAATTTTCTGTTTGGGCTCTCAACTCACCGGTTACTTGGCTAAATTCCTTGACAAAATATTTATTGGTTTTAATTAACTACCCTGATTGATTCTCATGTGAAGTATCCTAATCCTAATTGATTATGGGATTAATCACAAGACATTTTTCCTCTTTAATCTGGTTAGTTAAACTGCCTAAATTTAGAGATTTTGAAAAAAAATTCTCTTTACTTCCTAGAATCTTAAAAAAATAAATGCGGGAATGTACTGCTGCATAAAATATGTCAGAGTGAATGTATACAGTACATGCTGAAGATAACAAAAGAAAAAGAAAATAAGAGAAAAGAAAAAAAAAGAAAAGCACCGAAAATAAAAATCACTGGTCCTGGTCCTGGTGGTCCTGCTCTATATGATCATCAGCAGCTGCTGCTCCACCCCCCTCTGGCGGAATAGGCCTGTCCCCAGGCCACTGAAGATACTCCCTAAACTGTTCTGGTGGCATCCCTGGGTAGGGGTCAGGTCTAATGGAGTACAAATACTCCTGCAAGTGAACCTGGCCCCTATGGATGGAAGTCAGCTGGGCAAAGATGTGTTGATGATGCTGATGGAGTAATGGGTCTGCTGGTGCTGGTGCTGGTGGTGGTTCCTGTTGTTGCTCCTCCTCATCCTCCTCATAAGGGGTGCAGTAGGTCTCAATATATGCCCTAGTCATAGGGCGGTGGATGCGAATCGTGGGTTTCACATCCACACCCCTAGATCTGCAGAGGGCCGTGATGAGTGCAGGGAAACCTAAACTGATTCTGGTAGTGGGAGTGTGGCGCGTGATAGTGGAGATGAAATCAACTATCTTCTAAGTGATGACCCTGGAGATATCCACATCACCGCCTGTGAGGATGGTGTGGATGAGGTGTGCCACTGACATCTGAATGTCAGATACATGATTGGTGGGAGTGACATTAGCAAGGATTAGCACAGTCCACATCCTTGCTAAGGCTGTCATGTGCCGTCTGAGGATGTGAGAAGCCTGACCTGAAGAATTCTTCTCGAAGGAATATCCTGGTAAGCACAAAGTCTGGGCAGTAGCCAAATCCATCAGGTCATAGCCACCAAGCCCCACCTCTCTCATCCGGAGCTGATACTGACACTCCATCTGGTCTCTGTCAATGGGTGCTGGGTACTGGAGTAGTGCATTGATTGCGTCGCAATCAAACCTAATCTCAATGCCCCTTACAAATGATATTTTGTCTGGTCCATGGGCATTGGCATAAAACTCCCTCACCACAGTGGGATCAAAATGACTGTCTGGGCTGCTGAGGCGCACCCAATTTCTCCTGTGGATCTCTGATCTGAACTCCTCAAACTCATATGGATGGAGTCTGACAGGTCTCTCCTTGATGAAGTTACAGTCTTGTATGTCACTGTAAGCTTCTGCAGCCTTGATGTCCCGGAACCTGTGAGGGTCAAACTCAGTGTCCTCCTGTGATGGCTGGCGAGGTCTCTTGCCCTTTTGGGCACTACTCCTAGAACTGATTCCTCTTACTATCTTAGTGCGTGCCATCTGCAATATTAGTTACCAAAAATTATTTATGCAACAAAAATGGATTATTTAAAATTAATTGATTAAATGGCCAATTTAAATCAACAATTTAAATAATTTTTCAAATAATTATTAGCACAAATTTTTTATTTTAAAATTATCTCCTTATTAATTAATTAATTTATTAAGAACATGCAAAAATGATCAGTTAAAGCAAGCCCTAATTAATTATGTAACAATAATAAGTAGGTAAAAAATATTAATGCTCAAAAAATCATGTTTAATAGCAAACATGCATAAAAGCACAATTATTTATATTTTGATAATGCAAAAAATGTTATATATTTTATTAAAGCAAGCATGCACCAAAATTAAATAATTTGCAATAATTCATTGAGCATTTAAAAAGAATGAACTACCACCTAATATCTCCTAAATAAGTCCTGGCAGCATGCATTCTAGACTTAAGGCTTTTCTAAACAAATATTTCTATCCTAAAATGTCCTAAAAGCCTAAGTCTCTATCCTAAGATTTCTAGAAAAATAAGGACTTAAATAAGAATTCTGATCGGTGCAAAACTTTTAAAATAGTAAAAAAAGAACCTGGTATAGCTTCAGAAATGGTAAAAGCAAGGGTATGTGGGCAGAAACAACAAAAATGGCAGTTAGAATCTCATAGAATTGGAAAGGGATTTTGAAATTTGAAAAATTTCGAATCCCTGTCCGTTAAAATAGGCTCAGTGCGCTCGTGCGCTACACCTGCGCTTAGCGTGGGTGCAGCGCGTGTCTTCAGTGGAAGATGAAGTGTTGCGCTTATGTTGCACTATGCGCTTGGCGCATATGCAGCGCGCGTGCGCTTTATTATACGCTTAGCGTATTTAAAGCGCACATGCCCAGATTTTATTTTCCTTTTTGCTGTTTTCATCCATTTTACCTTTTTCTATACCCTTTCCTAATCTACACAGGTAGAGATTTAATAATAAAAATAAAATAATAAAAAAAAACTAAACAAATTAAAAATAATAAAATAAAAAATACTGGGTTGCCTCCCAGGAAGCGCTTGTTTAACGTCTCTTAGCTCGACGCCTGGTTCTTTTTGTATTTTCATGGTGGCTTCAATTGGAGGATGATGGTTGATTCTGTGCCACTTCTTCCTGTGAATTCCCATCCTCCAATCCATTTATTCCCTATTTCTGCTTCTCTGCCTTCTTCCTCAGTAGCTGAAGGTGTTCTTTTCCTCTTCTTGAACTTCCAACCATATTCTGGCTGCTTCACTCTCATTCTTGGTTTCCTCAGAAATTTGAAAACCCTCCTTTTTCTCTTGATATCTTGATCTTCTATCAAGATCCCCTTTTTCTTGTTCTCTTGCAGCCTTGCTTGGAATTGACAGATCCCATCAGTAGGATCTCCTTCACTTTGAAGAGGTTGTAGAATCTTGGGGCTTCCCTTATCAATATGAAAGGTGATCCTTTCATCCTTCGAACGCACTTGGTACTCCCCTTTGTCAATGTCTACAATCAGCTTGGCAGACTTCATAAAAGGTCTTCCCAAAATGAGGGGGACATCAGCGTCCACTTCTTCTGTCTCAGTGATGATGAAATCTACTGCATACACAAACTTATCTACTCTGACCGACAATTCTTCTATAATCCCATAAGGGCTTTGAGTAGACTTGTTTGCGATCAATAGTTCTACATCAGCAGGCTTAACCTTCACATCACTCAGCTTGTTAAAATATGTAAGCGACATCAAATTGATGTTCGCTCCAAGATCAAGTAAAGCATGAGTGGTAGGTAAATTCTTAATATTTATTGGGATAGTGAACTTACCTGGGTCAAGCGCTTTTTCTGTGATAACAACCTCATTGGGTACTTTCTCTTTTTCTTCATCATAAGTCACTGTCTCTTGACTTTCCTCTATCTCACATGGTTCATTGACTTTTTCTTCTTGGGATGACTGCCTTTCTTGAATATGTTCCTCATCTTCCTCACCTTCTTCTAATTGATTGTCATCAGTAACAATCAAATGACACTGTTCCTTGGGGTTGGTAAGAGTATACGCTGAAAAGTGGCTCTTTTTGAATTCTCCCATGTCTTGTGCTATCTGGCCCACTTGCTGTTCCAACGCCTTGATTGATGCATCATTGTTCTTTTTGTACCCTTCAAAACCTGATATGAGTGCATCTATCTTTTCTTCCAACCTTGAGATCTTGTCATTTACAGAAGGTTGTTGCTGCTGATAAGGAGCTTGCCTATTTCCACCATTCTGACCCCATCTGGAATTGGCTTGGTTGTTCCTCCATCCTTGATTGTAGTAATTGTTGTTGTTGTTGGAGAAACTTCCTTGCCCTCTTTTATTTCCCATGAAATTGACTTGTTTTATATGTGTCTCTCGAGTAGAACACTGACCATTTGCATGGTCTCCTCCACAGAAGTCACAGTTCATTGGTTGGGTCTAAATTGGTTGAGCATGGATGGCCTTTAATTGCTGAGGGAGTGCTTCCAAAGATTTTGTAAGTGCCTCTATTTGCCTTTTGAATAATTTCTGTTCAGCTAGAAGGGCATCAATAGTGTTGAGATCTAGCATTCCCTTTGCTTGCATTTGTACTGACTGCCTTCCATGTTGAGCCTGTTGGTCATTATGAGCCATGTTCTCAATGATCATCACGACCCTTTCTGGTTCCACGGATAAGATAGTCCCTCCTGCTGAAACATCAATGAAGGATTTGGAATCTGGTCTGAGTCCATTGCAGAAGATATTCAATTGGGCAATGTCATCGTAACCATGATTCGAGCATTTTCTCAGCAGGGTCTTATATCTCTCCCAGGCTTCACAGAGTGGTTCATTTGTTCCTTGCATGAAAGTGGAGATTTCTGCCTTTGCTTGGATATGCTTTCCTGCTGGAAAGAATCTGTTTAAGAACTTTTCCTCCACGATCCCCCAAGTATGTAAGCTTTGATTTGGATGAGACTTCAACCATTCTTTTGCTTTACCTATCAAAGAGAAAGGAAAAAGACGTAAGTAAATGGATTCTAAGTCTACCGCTTCAAATCCCATAGTGCCTATCAATTCATAAAAAGTAGAAAGATGATTATGTGGATCCTCATGATCCAATCCTGCGAATTGATTTGCGGTTATGAGGTTGAGATGAGCAACTTTCAACTCCAAGGTCTTTGCAGTTGTGGGTAGCACAATGCTGGAATGATAGCGAGGGCCTTGATTTCTGACATAGTCTCCCAAAGTCCTTCTTTGTTGAACTCCTACCATATCTTGTGGCTTGTCTGTTACTATCCTCCTTCTTCTTTGGCTTCTTTTCCTCCTGGTTGTCCTCTCGATCTCTGGATCGAAAACTAGTTGCTTTGGAGACAACTGGCTTCTTAAAAGCATAAACAAGAAGCTAAAAGGAAGATTAAATAACAGATAAATATTATATATATATATTTTATATAAATAAATAAAAAAAGAAAAGAAAATAAAAGGAAAATAAATAAAATATGGAAAAATAATTATGAAAATAAAAAGAAAGAAAAATAAAAGAAAAAGTTTTGGAATAATTGAAAATTCAATTTTCTAAAACTTTACAAATTGATTCACCGCTCCCCGGCAACGGCGCCAAAAACTTGATGGGTTTCCTGGCAAGTTTACCAGTAGTCCAGTAGTTTTAGAGTAAGTGAGTTATCGTATCCACAGGGAGTGGTTTTAACTCTTAGAGTTATAGTAATTGTATTTTCAGTAAAACGTTTTCGCAAAAAGGTTGGTTTTACGGAATAATAAAATAAACAAAGATAACACGAGATAATAGTATTTAGGACTATGATTTGATTTCGTTTCAACTCCCCCCTTGTGTACTTGAACTCCTTTTCCCTTATTTATGATCGTACTTGTAATTACCTTAGCATTGTTTAATTACAATAATTATAAGGCATGCCTGGTAATTATCCTACCCGCAAATTCCCCTATAATATCATAATTAAACGCCAAAAGCTATTCTCTACAGGCATTCAAAGTGGCATTTGGCGACCCTGAACATTCCCCGTATTTTGCAATCAGCGCTATCGATTTAACCATACTTTCACATAAGGCACCCACGGAGGGGTGTGTCACTCATTGAACCTTTGATCGTTAGAATACAATCCTTATGCTACGATATAATTAAACCGAGTACCTTTAGCAATCCGAGAATAAGCTTCATGAACAGCTCCATGCTCACCTACCTCTGATACTAGTCGAAGTTCCACTTTTTGTATCCAGAGCACTAGCCTACCATCCCGGCGCATGGGCGGAGTTGATGCATTACACACAGCATAAAGATACCGATAGATTACAAGCATAGAATCATAAATAAATAGAAAAGAGAATTCTTATACACAAGGGGATCGAATCTACTACATCAAATCCTACTAGAGAGTTTAGCTACTCATGGTAGCCATTACTAACTACTGAGAAATCTGTCACCTTTCTCAATCCTATACTACTCTCCCTCCGTATCAGTGTGACCTTTGCCAAGGGCTCTATTTATAGAGTTTGGAAAACCTTCAAGGGATGAGGTTGTGATGTCACTGGTGAGTGTTTAATCCAATCAGAGGCTGCCTTTTCATTAATTGACGTCACTGTTGTGAAACTTGACCAATCAGGAGCTTTCCCTTTCATTAATGACGTCACAGCGCGCGACTTCATTAATCAGGACACGCGCTTCATGTGCGCTTAGCGCACATGAAGCCTGGCTAATCTGCTCATGCGCTCCACGCGCGCTAAGCGCATATGGAGCGTGTGACTCGCTGCAGCTTTCCTTGATTTGTGGATCTAATCTCTTGATTCCTTTCTGATCTCATTTGGTTTTTCTTTATCCTTTTATCCGAATTATTATTGTATTTATCTGCCTTGGATTTGAATTGAAAAGATTCTTTGCAGGATTCTCTGATTTTCTTTTATTTATTTAATTTCTGAATCTGCAATATCCTCTATTCTGATGCTATTTCCACTCTTGTCCCAAATCTGCTATAATTCTGCATAAAATAGCAAATTTCTATTTAAAATAGCATCATATTCAAATTTGTATCAAATAAATACAATTATTATAAATATTAATAAAAAGGGATATTTTGGGGCATAATTTACTATTTTATCCTTGATAAGTGTAATAAAAACTATATGAAAATAAAGCTAATTTTACACTTATCAGACGCTAAGCCTTGTAGAATTTACAATTCATCCCATATATTGGGAACTTTCAAAATTCAACTGAAGTACTTCCTCAGCTTAGTGGCATTCCATGTCCTTGGGATGAGTATCCCTGCTAAAGTTTCAAGGGAGTATGCTCCCGTGTCAGTCTTCGCCGTTACCCGGTATGGGCCTTCCCAATTGCATTCCAGCTTCCCTTGGGCGGCATTCTTGTTTCCAATATCTGCGCGATGGAGCACCAGGTCCCCCACCTCGAAGGTTCTGGAACCTACTTTGAAGTTGTACTGAGTTGCCGATTGTGCTTTGATGGCGGTTTCACAGATGGTCGCTCTATCTCGAACTTCCTCAATCAAGTCGAGGTTCTCCCGTAGGCGGGATTCGTTACTCGTGGCATCAAAACTGAGGGTTCTAAGGGATGGCTCTCCGATTTCCACCGGGATGACGGCTTTCGTGCCATATGTGAGTCTGAAAGGAGATTCCCCTTTTGTAGAGTGAGGCATAGTGCGATAGGCCCATAAAACATGCCATAATTGTTCAGCCCAGAGTCCCTTCGCATCTTCCAACCTTCTTTTTAATCCTCGAAGGATAACCTTATTGCCAGCTTCTGCTTGCCCGTTGGTCTGCGGGTGTTCGACAGAGGTGAAGTGTTGCGTGATATGGAGCCCTTGAAGCAGGTCCCTGAAACCCTTATCAGTAAACTGGGTTCCGTTATTGGTCACGATAGTGTTTGGGATGCCGAATTGACATATTATCCTGCGAAATACAAACTTTTCCAAGTTTTTGGCCGTAATCTTCGCCAGGGGTTCTGCCTCTATCCATTTGGTGAAGTAATCAACAACTACTGCAAGGTACTTCACTTGCCCGGGGGCTAGTGGAAAGGGCCCCAGGATATCAATCCCCCAGCAAGAAAAAGGCCATGGGGCGCTTATGGAGGAAAGTTCTTGAGGCGGAGCCCGGTGGATGTCGGCATGTCGTTGACATGAATCACATTTCTGGACGTAGCCCGCGGCATCTGCCTCCATTGTTGGCCAGTAGTAGTCAGCCCAGAGGTTCTTCTTAGCTAACGCCCTTGCTCCGAGGTGCTGGCCACAACATCCTTCATGCACTTCAGCTAAGATGTAGGGGATGTCAGATGGGGGAATGCACGTTAATAGTGGCTGTGAGATTCCCCTTCTGTATACTTTTCCCTGATGTAAACAATACCTCGCGGCATGTCGCTGGATTCTTCTTGCTTCTTTGGCTTCCGGAGGGAGGATGCCGGACTCCAGGTAACTCTGGATGCTGGAAAACCAATGAGTCGAGTTTTCGACTGCTAATACAACTGTTGGAGAGCTGATCGTTTCCTGTATGACGGAACGATGGTTGCCGGAGGAGCGGGTGCTGGAAAGTTTAGATAGAATATCAGCTCGCGCGCTCCTTTTCCGGGGAACATGGCGGATATCAACTTGGCGAAACTGTGACATTAATTCTTTCACCCGGGACAAGTACCTCATTAGTAAGGGCTCTTTGACTTGGTAGTCCCCTTTGATCTGGGACACTACCAGCTGGGAATCACTGTTTATCCTGATGTCTTGGGCACCAACCTCAGCTGCCATTCGGAGCCCAGCAATACATGCTTCATACTCTGCCTGGTTATTGGATGTTGGGAAAGAGAAACTCAAGGAGTGTTCAAGGACGATCCCCTGGTTATTTTCTAGCAGAATTTCAACCCCAGACCCCTTTGGGTTGGCTGATCCGTCCACGAAGATCTCCCAGTGGGTTGGTTCCGTAGAGGATGCAGGGGTGAGTTCTGCTATGAAGTCCGCGAGGGCTTGTGCCTTGAGGGCCTGCCGTGGCTCGTAGGTTATCCCAAATTCTGATAGTTCCACGACCCACGCCACCATTCTTCCTACTAGATCCGGTCTATGGAGTATTTGCCGAATGGGCTGATCAGTGCGCACAATGACCTGGTGGCTTTGGAAGTATTGTCTTAGCCGACGTGCCGCCGTCAGGAGCGCGAATGCCACCTTCTCCACTTTAGGGTACCTCAACTCCGGCCCCGACAATGCCTTGCTGACGAAGAACACCGGCCACTGCGTGTTGTCCTGTTCCCGGACCAAGGCGGCGCTGACGGCTTCCTCCGTTATAGAGAGATATATAAAAAGGGGTTCCCCTGCTACCGGCTTAGTTAGGATTGGAGGGGTTGACAAGACCTCTTCGATATGCCGGAACGCTTCTTCACATTCCTGTGTCCATTCAAACTGTGATCCGTTCTTCAATAGGCGGAAGAACGACAATGCTCTCGCCGCAAATTTGGCTATAAAGCGAGTTAAGGCGGCTAAGCGGCCTGTGAGCTGTTGGACCTCCTTGATGGATGTCGGGCTCTTCATATCCACTACTGCTTGACATTTTTCACGGTTTGCTTCGACCCCTCTTTCTGTGAGCATGAAGCCCAAGAACTTTCCAGCTTGGACCCCGAAGGTACACTTCTTGGGGTTCATGTTATGCTTGCGCAAGTGGCTGAAGATTGTTGCCAGGTCCTCTGAGTGAAGCTCCTCTTGGGTGCTTTTGACTATCATGTCATCAATGTAGACCTCTATGGTTTTCCCAATTAGACCTTCGAACACCTTGTTCATCATTCATTGGTATGTGGCCCCTGCATTCTTCAGGCCAAATGGCATCATTCCGTAGCAATAGTTGGCTTGGTCCGTCATAAAGGTCGTTTTCTCTTGATCAGGTGGGTACATAGGAATCTGATTGTAGCCCGAATAAGCATCCATGAAGGACAATAGACGGTAGCCAACAGATTGATCAACTAGGCGGTCTATGTTTGGAAGCGGATAACAGTCTTTGGGACAGGCCTTGTTGAGGTCTGTGTAGTCCACGCACATTCTCCACTTCCCTAAAGCTTTTCTAACCAATACAACGTTCGAGAGCCATGTGGTGTACTTCACTTTGCGAATAAATCCGGCTTCTAGCAGTTCAGAAACCTGCTGGGAAACGGCTTCTAGGCGTTCTGATCCCATCTTCCTTCTTTTCTGGGAGACCGTCTTCAACTTTGGGTCCACGGATAGATGATGGCAGATAAATGATGGGCCAATGCCGGGCATGTCGGCGGAAGTCCATGCGAACAAATCCCCATTTTGCTGCAGCAGCTTACATAGAGCTGCACGCACTCCTGGTTCTATTCCCATTCCTATCTGCACTGTTTGATCAGGGCGCTTGCCTACTTGGAGAGACTGAGATTCTCCAGCTGGCAGGGGGCGGTCAGCGGCGAAATCGTCGCGCACGTCAAGGTCAGCAAGTAATATCCCGCTTCCGGGCTGCCGGGGTGCCTCTGTCGATGGCTTTTCATCCTTAACTATGCGTAAGGATTCCTTGTAGCATGATCGTGCCGTTACTTGATTTCCTTTGAGGGATATGATCTCTCCTGCGTCACCCCAGAATTTCATGATAAGGTGGTTGGTGGATATAATGGCTCCAATAGAATTTAGAGCCGGTCTGACTAGAATGGCGTTGTACGTTGATGGGCAATCAACTACTAGAAAGCGTATTTTCACAGTCTTTGAAGCCGGGGGTAGTCCCAAGGTAACCGGTAGCTCTACATAACCCAGCGGCCGGGTCTTGTCGCCAGTGAACCCAATAAGAACTCCCCCAGTGTAGGGAAGCAAATCTGACTCTGGAATATGCAAATTCCTAAAAGTCTTCTTGAACAAAATATCCGCTGAGCTGCCCTGATCAACAAATATCCGTCTGACTTCGTGGTTGGCAAGGAATTCCGTAATTAGAAGTGGGTCGTCATGGCCAGGGACAACTGGGCTGAAGTCATCGTCTGTGAAAGTCATGGCTGGGTACCGTCGTCTGTGTCGGGTGGATGATGGCTATGAGGTGGTACTTAGAATCTCTTTTAGGTGGCGTTTCTTGGAATTATTACTTTCTCCTCCTCTCGCGAATCCTCCTGCTATGACATAGATGATGGGACGGCTGGCATCCAGGGTTTATTGTTCTCTTGCAGGAGTGCCTCGATGCTGAGATGCCCTGGGAGGGTCTTCCTGTGGCCTACGTGAGCTGGATCGAGGCCTGTGGGATGTATCTCTATTGCTTCTAGAACGATGTCGGTGTGGGCTCCTGCTCCTGGAGCGGCTTCTCCCCCTGCGGGGGTAGGCGTCCCTCCTGTATCCTCGATATGCTCCGTCGTCCTTTTTTACGAACCTATTAAGCTTCCCAAGCCGTATGAGGTCTTCGATGGCGTCCTTAAGCTGGATACACTTATCCGTATCGTGTCCTTGACATCTGTGGAAGCGGCAAGTACTTGCTTTTGTTCGTTTCTGGTCTTGATTTTAACGGCTTAGGCCGGGGTATCCCGGCTTCAAACATCTCCACATGCATCACTCCGTTCAAAATCCTGCTGGGGGAAGTGGTTAAGGGGGTATACAGGTTGTAGCGCCCTTGCAATTTATTTTGGCGATTTCCTTTGTCTCCTGCCGGCTTCTTCTGCTTCCCGGCTTGCTCTGTTACGCCTTTTAATTTCAATGCCAGTTCCTCATCTTCCAAGCTAATATATTCCTCCACCCTTGTCAAAAAATCCTCCATAGTAGGGGGCTTCTTCTTGGATAGGTCAACCCAGAATGGGGAGTGGGGTATTAGTCCATCTTTGGCCAACATAAGCTGCACCCCAGGTTGTATTCCTTATACGAGTAACGCCTCCTTGGTGAACCGGCTGATGTAATCCCTGAGTGACTCCGTAGGATTCTGTCGAATCTGCTTCAGGCTGGCTTCCGTCTTGGGCTGCACCTTGCTAGTGGTGAAACTAGTGACGAATTTACTCCGCAGATCGGCCCAAGTGTTGACGGATCGCGGAGGGAAGGATTGGAACCAGTGCAAGGCTGTCTTCTTCAGCGATAGAGGAAATACACGGCACATGATAGGGCCGGTAGCCCCCCTGATTGACATGGCGGACTCGTAAACTTCCAAGTGCTCTAAGGGATCCCCGTTCCGTCATACTGCTCTGACACTGGGAGTTTCTCAAACCTACGATCCACTGGGAAGAGCATGATTCTCTCAGAAAAGGGGACGACGACCTGGATTACCTCGTCGTCAGTGTGAAAGTCCTGCTGGGATTCTTTGTGTCTTCCGCGATGAATAGTGGTTGGAGGCTGCTTAAGAGAGCGCGCTGGAGAGACGGAATGTACGGAGGCTTCCGGTGATGGACGACGTTCTCGAGATGGCTTGGGATGGCCATCGGACTGATGGGGTTCCCTATTCCGTGGCTCCCTTCTTGGAGAGGTTCTTGGTTCAGCAGTGTGGTGGGAAGGTGGTGGTGGTTGAGCGTGTTGCCGCTGGTGCCGCTGAGCATCCGCTTCCGGTGTTTCTTGGGTGATAATCTGGGCAGAGAGGCGGAGATGTTCCTCTTCGAGCCTCGAGAGGCGTCTTGCATATTCTTGCAACATGGTGTCTTGTTTACTGATGAAAGAAAGCAATTCTTGGCGTGACGGCTGCCCCGGAGAAGTAGAGCCAGAGGGTGGCGGAGTTGGAGGGAGCCGATTGTTATTTTGAGGAGGGGCCTTGCGATTGGCCGCTGCCTGGGAAGCCGCGGCCGCGGCTGCAGCTACGTCAGCATTGTTAGGATCAGGAATTCGAGTGCGTTGGGGAATAGCAGTCGGAATGATGGTGGCGGCCGCAGCAGGTGTGGCGACCTCGGCGGCGGTGCCGTCTTGATTATGTTCGCGCCCGGGGCCAGTGGCGGAGTTTACTCTTGTGTCAACCATTCTTGCTCATAGAGGTTGCGGAAAACGATCGTCGTTTCCCACAGACGGCGCCAATGAACTGGTGTAGTTCTCCGATGAAGGATTCTGGTCGCAAGATTGGTCGTTCACGGTGGTTTCCGCCTGAAGCAGAGGATGTGGTGTACCTGCAGAAACTCCGACGCTCAAGTCAGTATGTGTAGCAGATGTGTGAGTGTGATTAGATTGGTACCTGATAATTATGAATTGTGTGCTTTTATATGGAGGCGAGTAGCGGGAAATCCTGTTAACTTTACTTAACGTCCATATGTAATAGATTGCTAAAGACTCCCCTCCTTGATGGCATGCTCCTGTGATAGTCGTCATGTCGGTAGGCGTTCGTATACGCTATGTCGTGTTCCCCAGGTCGAATGGTCACGGTATTGCGGTGAGCTCTCACACGACGGGCTCCCGGGTCACGAGGTTTGTGGTCTCAAGCCGGATGTAGGATGCCATACCAGAACAATTTCAAAAGTGAATATTCCTTCTAATAACTTATAGGAAATCCATCTTCTACAATCTTCTGATTTTTCTTTCAGAGAATCCTTCTTATTAAATTTCTCAACAACTTTCTTACTTTCCTTCTTTAAATTATTCTTCTCAATTTATTGAAGTCATCTTTCCTAAAGTAAGTAGGCTTTGTTTCTTTCTTTTGGAGCTGAAGTGTATCTTCTGCAGAGACCTGTCTGTATCTTCTTGACATACACTTAAGTGAAAAGATTAGTCCTTTAATACTCAGAATTATCCCAAGTAAACTTTGATTGGTTGTCATAATTAAAACCACTTAAGGGGATTCTTGGACCTTACATACATGTGGTTTAAACAAAAAAAAAAATTGGTTATGGTCATTGTTAATTCACTTGTATAAGACCATGATTTTTTTTGTATTAGAAAATTCTCATTTAGAAAAATCTACATTTGCGTGGCAATTTCTCCCTCTATGAACTACATTTTCAGAGGTAGTACTTGACATGGTTTTCCATAAGATAATTTGGACATTGAAGACTTAGGGATGTTGTTAGGGTTAGAGTATAACTTATGCTACATTTGATAGCAAAGAAAGGGTGAAGGGGAAAGGAGATTGAGAGAAAGTTTGAACCAACTTTGTTTGGAAGATAAAAGAGTTGGGGAAGAGAAAAGGAAAAAAAAAGGTAAAATATGTTTTTAGTCACTATAAAATTAGTAAGTTTTGTTTTTGGTTCCTGTAAAAATTTTCTTTTCAAAATCACCTTGCCAAGAATTTTTTTTGTTTGGAAATCATCCTTTCGTGTATACAGCGTGTGTTTACCGCCGATGTGTCAGCCCATATTTCCTAGTCAGCAATCCTACATGGTTGTCATTTATCCTAGCTGGAATATAACTTACTAAACATTAAAATTCTTGCTCCTCTATCGTGTTACCCTCTTATCCATCATCTTTATAACCCCATTTCTGCCTTTTTTGAATAGGAAACACATCAAAGAATAAAACAAAAAGGAAGAGGAAGAATATATGTACAACGTTGGACATGAAATTCCCACCCATAGCCATAGCCCTTACCCCAATTATATGGGCCCCTAAATTTCACACCCGTCCGACACCTTTGCCACCGCAATCACTCGACATTTATTGAAAATTGTCAAATGTATGAAAAGGAAGCAAATAAATTAAACAATACATCAATTTACATTATAGTTCAAGGATAATTTCATCTTCAACAGTTAAGGTTCATGTGTTTGCAAACCTCAATATCCAGTTTCATTCTCTCTAATAAACGATTTTATCCATTCTTTAGTCTTCGAGTCATAGAGTTACAAGAAAATGTGTCAAAATTAAAAATCATCTTTCTTGTATGCAATTTGCAACGAAAAGAAAGTTTTCATTCAAGTTCAAAAAAACTTGCTTTACACAGTTAAAAACCATATGCCCGAGAATTTATGTCCTTGCCTTTCAACAAACCAAGAGGAGAAAATTCTTATCAAATGGAAACATTCTAAGTCATACATCAGGGTTTGGTATCATCTCATGACATTCTCTGTCACCCGAATTGAGAGAAGCAATATCCTCCACTCCCTCTATTCTCATGGTTTCCTTTCCAGGAGAACCCCATATTTCATCCTTTTTAAACTTCTCATTCATGGCTGCCATGAAGCATTATCCTCCACTCCCTCTACGCGATGAAGCAATATCTCTCTTTACTTCTCTTGTTTTTATTTTGATTCTTTTGTTCTGTTAATGTTTTGTATCTCTCTCTATGTGTTCAAAAATTCTTTCCCTCTCACCTTCTCTTACATGGTTGTCACTAAATTGGTTTAATTAATATGTTATATTCCACATGTGATTAATAACAGGCATGTGGCATTGTTGACTAGGAAACCGGGCTGGCACATCAATAGTAAACACACATTTGAAGATCTATTCATCTCTAAACCTTTCAAAACTGCATATTTTCTATTCCCGAAATTCACTCAGGGCTAGAGAAGGCAAACTCTTCGGGCTCATTTGAAACACTTATTTGTTTCTGAATTTTTAAAACTTGTTTTAAAAATCATTTTGTAAATTTATTTTATATTATGTTTCATTTATTACAAAAATATCATTAATGAATGTACCTAACTAGTGTATAATCCGTGCATATGCACAGAAGAGTGTTGAAAAAAATCAATGTTTAATACAATAATTTTTTGGTACAACATATTAATTTGTTAAATTTATCAAAGTAAGGAAACATGGTAAATGTGAAGGTAACTTCATCAAAAGAGCATTAACATATTATTTTTTTTCGGTTATACATATTTAATATATTGTAGAATAAAATTAGAAATGATATAGTAAACTGATATATAACAGATGTCAAGTATATAGGTAACCTCATGAAAAGAGCATTAACATATTATGGAACACTCCCTTATAAACTATATTTTTTATATTTTTGCATGAATAGTATTATCACTGTTTACCAATATCCGGAGCCTAGCTTTAGATTTGACTTGAGATACAACAACATATAGTTGTCCATGAGAAAAAAACAGGTTTTGGAAGAAAAACACTAACATATGTTAATGTCTGCCATTGACTACTATTTATTGTCATAGCAAAAGATAAACATAATGAGAATTGCCGCTTTTGAAATTTGAGATGATTCAACCTATTAAATAGAACTAAATTCATTCGGTAAATATACACCTTGGTACCAATATGATTCCACGTGACAACTTTTGCTCCATTAACATTAGAATCAAAATCTTCAATAATCAACTTAGTTCCATTACATAAACCTGTTGATATATGGGTAACTGGGTAAGGACACAAAGAAAAAAAAAAAACCACAAGAAGAAAAATAGATATCCAAGTATTTTACCTTATAAGAAAAATATTAAGATGACACACATGAAAGTGGACAATTTTGCAAAATAGATATTAAAGAAAAAATATATAAATGGATCTATCCCTTGAGACAGTAATGGTAATAGATGACCAGTTTCTCGTTAAAAAAAGTATTTTCATTAGAAAGACTTTCTTTTTTTTACCATATCTATCAAAAAAAAATCTTGATATGAAAACTTTTAGTAGTGTTAATGATTTTTAAGTTACGATGTTTTTAAATCTCTAAGTAATAATAATAATTATATAAATCTCTAATCTATAAATTTATTATAAATTATTTTTTAAGTTAACGATTTCTTTAAATTAAAAGAACCAATTTTAATCTTACTTTTTATACCATGACAAATATAGTCATTTTTTTATGTGAAATTTGTTAAATTTATGAAAGCGTTTATTTCTATAAATACACAATAGATAAAAGTTAAAAAGAAATAACTTTATTCAAGTAGATGAAATAACATGAACGGTAAATATTATAATCCTAATAAAAAACATATTAATAGCAAAGTCCCGACGTTACGATTTTTCCCCCTAATAATACGCAAGGAATGATAACCCATGACTTTTGAGCCACCATTAGCTAGCAAGCTCAAGATGCAAGCACATTATTTAATCACCTCAGAGTCTTGTGGCTACAATGTTTTCCCCTAATTTGAGTTTCTAATCCTTAATTTCCCATAAATAATTTCACTCTCACACATGACTAACACAAATAAAAATCATAATAAAGGACCCCAATTAGTAAGTTAAGACAACTTCACTAACTCTCCATTCTAACAAAAAAAAGTTGTCCAAAAAAAACTGACAAAAAACCAAAAAAAATGCAAGAACACAGTAAAAAAACGCACCAAAAAAAAGGAAAAGTTGTTCCAAGTAAAAACGTTAACTAAAGAAAAAAAAAAGCAAGATACCCGCCAAACAAAAAACGCATATAAATAGTGCCGCACAATACTCACAAAGATAAATTCAGATGCTACTTTTAACAAAATTTTGGGGAAAGGGTATACAACATGTATAGCGAGAAATTCTATGGGAGGGGTGGATTTTGGGCTTACCAGGCAGATTTTCACTCACTCTCCACTGCTTGCAGAGGCCCTAGCTTTGAGAGAGGGTATATCCACCGCGTCTAATCTGGGCATCGAAAGAGTGATTCTCGAAAGCGATTCGTTGCAGCTGATTCGAGCCTGCAGACAAGAGATAGACATTGGTGAGATCAAGTTCATAATCAAAGATATATTGTCATTATCTAATGGCTTTCAGTGGTGCGGATTCACATGGGTTGGTCGCGATGAGAACAAGGTTGCACATGAGGTAGCTCTTCTTGCCTCTCGCTCTGCGTTGGCGTACAATTGGCAGTTGTGCCCTCCTTTCTCCCTCAGCTCCATTCTCGCCCAGGATTCCTACTCTCTGCGTCGCGAGGAGACAAATCCCCCGGCTCTCCATCTCCTCCGTTCTCCAACAGTAGCCCCAGGGGTTGAGAGAGTTTATATTGTTTTAATGTACTTTTCTTTCACCTGTCTTTAGTTAATGTTGGTTGTACTTCTAAGTCAGAGAGCAAATCTAGCGTGTTATTTTAGTGTATCTGTTAGTAGATTTGCAAGTCTCTCTGTTGTATTGGGCCTTGGGCCCCTTTTCTGCTGGTTTCCAGCCCTTATTCCAGTGATCAATTGACCAAAAAAAATACTCTAAAATATCCGTATATATATAGGAATGGATAATAGTTTTGTCATTGCCTTATTTGGATTTCAAAAATAAAAGTGAAAACATCTAGCCAGTTTGATTGCGTTCTTTTTTTTTTTATGAAAACAAATTTAAAAAATTGAGAACAAAATAAAAAAAATTATTTGGTGATATTAATTTAAAAATTGTTTTAGAGGTGAGAAAACAAATATCATGCTTAATAATTTGTCTTAAGAAAATGCCTTGAAAGTATAACATGTCGAGTGGCAACTTCGATAATGGGAGCTGGGCAACGATGATCACTTCAATGAAGGGTATTGAGTGACGTTGACAGCAGTGGAAGATGCCAAGTAATGGGAGCAACGGTGGAAGGTGACAGGGGTAGCAATAGTGGTAAGGAGCTAGGAGGTGATGATGAGTTGACGACGATGAAGGTACCGAGTGGTGACAATAATGGAGGGTTGCAGTGATAATGGAAGGTGTTAGGTGTTAGTGGCGGCTATACAAGGTTTAATGGAATGATGGTGGTTGTGACAGCAGAGGATGTCAAGTGATGATGACAAGTGCTTGACAAAATGAGCAACGATGGAAGGTGTCATATGTTAACGGTGGTAAAGGGTGTTAGCCAACATTAACCGTGATAGAGGGTGCTATATGACAGTAAACAAGAACACAAGAAGAAAATAAAATTGAAAATAAAAACAACTATAAGTTTTTCTTATACTATTGTTCTTTAAAAAAACAAAAACAAGTTTTAAAAACAAGCAATACAAAACACCTACTCTAATAAGTTTTTTTTAAAATAAAATCAGTTTTTAGAAGTTGAAATCAAACATGCTCGTCATTAGTCTGTGTTTGTTTTTTATTATATTTTTTAAATAGATGGTTTTTAAAGTAGTTAATAAAAGCCAGTCACCTAAACTATTTCTTAACTTAAAATATTATTAAAAATAGAAAACAAACAAGACCTTTACCGGCTTTAAGTGCGTGGAGATTATCAAGGGCTACTTGCAAGTTGCATCGTAGTGGACTAGTGGAGGATAAGTAGTTGTTAGTTTTTAGGGACAGGCAGTAGTTATTACACTAAAATACTTAATTATGAAATATTCTTTTTCTTTTACAATTCGACATATATTATAATTTGTTTCTCATTTTCTTTGACAAGAAATAAGAATCTATATATTTGTTTTAAGGTTTTGATAACATTGTCTCTTATCAATGTTTTAAAAATCGGACCGATAATCGAACTGGTGAAGGTATCGGTTCATAGTTCAATGGTCGAAGTCAAACCGATTTTAATTAAATATATTTTTTAATATTATATAACATTTTAATTAATAAAATAACATAAAATTATAAGAAATTAAGATATATAAAATTGTAAAGCAGTATAAATAGTTTTATTATAAGGTTTACAAGACAAATTTTTTTAATAATAATTAGTAAAATAATAGATATCTATGTATAATTCTTAAATATATGTCTTTATTTATTTTAGAAAATATTTTAGATTAAATAAAAAATTAAAAAAATTGATTTTTTTTAAAAGGACTGGTTCAACCGGTTTTTTGACACCGATTTTTTAGCAGTTTTCACTGATTTTTGACCAGTTCAACCGGTTCTGAGATCCTCCGATTTTTTGAGTTGGACGGACCGGTCACCAAGCCGGTTCCCGGTCGGACCGATCGAACCGGCCGGTCCGGTCTGATTTTCATATCATTGTCTCTTATTACTAAGAATAGAAACATTCAAATTATAATTTTTAAAAAATAAAAGTATTTATTACATAAAAAATATATATAATACTCTCAATAAAAACTTCCCAGTTATTGTATTTTTATCAAAACTAAAATTTCATATTATTTTATAATGATAAAATGATGAATAATCTTATATAATTGAAGAATAAATTGATGTAAATTGTTTTTGAAATGGAATTATTTAAGTGAATTAATCTTTACTTAAACGGAAGTTTAGTTTAGGTGATACATGTATAATTCTCTTTAGGTATAGAAAATGTTCCTAGATGGAGGATATATGTGATTTTAGAAAAAAAAACAATTAAGTTTATATATGTTATTTGTGACATTATAAATTATAATTTAAAATTATTAAATAAAATAATATGATCAATTTATAGTTTTCTTAATTTTAAAAAATTATTAAATATCCGGAGGAGAATATCCGCCCTCACCTTACCTGATTGACACTGATGTGTGGAGATAGGGTAGTGTAGTGTGGCCCAATTTTATATTTTGGTTTTGATTAGTGGGGAAAATTAAAAATGCCTTAAGCTATAAATAGAAGAGAAACATTTTAATACCGAAATGATAAGGCACACGATGATGAACCCTACAACATAACACTGTTTATTTATTTTTTTTTTACCAAAGAGTTGTGACTCAGTTGGCAACGCAGACTGAGATTGTGGGAAGAGCTTCCTGGTTCGATCCCCACTAAACCTGGTTCGATCCCCACTAAACACATTCTTCGGGAGGGGTGAGGAGCCTTAACTGTGACTAAGCCCCGAATTGGTAATAGGGGATACCTTTGGTTTACACAAAAAAAAAAGAACACTATATTTTTCAAGATACATAACCAATATCCTGGCTGACTGTGATTGGAACCAGTGGCCGAGGATTGTAGTAGCGGGGGAGCCAAGGAAAATATATTTTATTAATTACTATATATATATATATAAAATTTATTTCTGGCCCTCCCAAAAAAAATTATATCACAATATATTTTGTATAATAATAATAAAACTAATTTTAAAAATTAAACTCATTATATATTGGGCCAGTTTGTTTATGCTTAAAAAAGTTCTTTTTTTAAATTGTTAAAAAAATGATTTTATTTTAGAGATTCTCGTATAATCAGAAATAAAATTTTGTTTGGCTACAATCATAAAAAAAACATTTATTATTTACTACAATAAATGCTTTCACATTGTTAAATGAATGCTTTCACATTGTTAAAATGTTTTCTCTTTCTTCTATTTTAACTGCTTTTTTAAGAAGTAACTCTAAGTTGCTTCTTAAAAAAGCAGAAAACTGATTATTTTCTGATTCTACTTCTTGAAAAATGTTTAAACAAACATCTTAAAAATTCATACAAGTGGTTTTTTTTTAAAAAAAATTGATTCTTTTAAGAAATATTTTAAACAAACGGGCTCATTGTATCTTTCATCATTTATAATTCCAAGCCCAAGCCCAATTATCAATTAAAAAGTAAATTACTACACCCTAAAACCTAAAAAGGATGTTCAATTATCAATTAGAATTTAAGTTACCTGTTGTAAAATTGAAATTTGAATAGTTGCTCTTCACTTTTGCTCTTTCTTACTGAGAAAGAAAGCTCTCCATTCTAAGAGACGTGGATTTTGCTTTTATTTTCATCATTTACATGATTATTCCGGTATGTATTTTCAGAAATTTCTCTTTTTCCCCCACTTTTTATCTTGCTCTTGAATCCTTGATACTAGTATTGTTCTCACTTTTTTTTTATCTGGAAATTGTGTGCTCATTTGTATATTTGATTGGCGATTGCGACATTTGCGAGATTGTATATATAATATATTATCGATTTAATACTCAAATTATTTGCGAAAAACAATAGTAGGTAAGGTAGAGATATTTGTTTATCGATTGTTTTGTTTAATAGTCAAATTGTTTCCAAAAAGCAACAGTAGTGTAGGTACTAGACAGAGATATTAGTTTTTGTTTTATGTGAATCAAGTAATTAAATCAATTGCAAAACTAACAGTAGGTAGAGTTGTAGTTGTAGAGATATTTATTTCAGTTTAATGTTAATCAAGTATGTAACTTTAAATCCTAAAATTTTAATAATTGGTAAGTAGTAAAGCTTTTTACTTTTTAGGAGAAGATTGTAGTTTCTTATTTATTAAAATTTGAAATTGTTAATATTAAAATTCTTTTGTTGGATGTTAATCAAGTATGTAACTTTAATTCCTAAAATTTTAATAATTAATAAGTAGTAAATCTTTTTACTTTTTAGGAGAAGATTGTAGTTTCTTATTTATTAAAATTAATCTCATTAAAACTTGAAATTGTTAATATTAAAATTCTTTTGTTGGATCAAATACATTTTAAAATTTTTAGGAGAAGATTATAGTTTCTTATTTATCAAATATTGTTTTTAGTCATATTTTTTTTTTGGAGATTCTGCTTAATATTATTAAAAAAGTGTGATTAATTTTATTTTAAAACAAATATTTGGATTATTGGAAGATATAAATATAAAAGATTTATAAAAATTTTATCTTTAATGGTAAGGGAATAAGTTTTATTCTAATATATTGAAACTAACACAAGGATGAAAGATTGAAAGGAGAAGACAAGCAAAGAAATCTGAATATCATTCAAAGATGATGAAAGGAAATACAAAGAATGCCTTAAATGCATGAGGCAACAGAAACTAATTAACTAACCTAACTAAACTAACTGAACTAAACCTAACAAACTAAACTAACTAGAATTACATACAACCGTAAAATGTAAAATACTGCTGTAAAATGTAAAATCTAATAGGCCCCCCTCAAGATGGTAGAAAAATGTTGTCAATTGCCATCTTGGATATGATTCCAAGAAAAGCAATCTTGTGTAAGGCTTTAGTAAAAACATCTGCAAGTTGGTGATACTTTCTGACATGAAACAATTTGAGAATACCTTTATTGACCTTATCTCGGATGAAATGGAGGTCAATCTCAAGATGTTTTGTTCTTTCATGAAAAGTAGGATTGAAGGCAATGTGGATGGCAGCTTTATTATCACAATAGACAGAAGCAAAGGGGGTGTGGATGTTGAAGTCGGTGAGGAGGTTCCTTAGCCAAGATATTTCGCTGGACACAGAAGAGATGACCCAGTACTTTGCCTCTGCAAAGGATTTACTCACTGTTTGTTGTCTTTTGGATTTCCAAGAGATTAAGGAATTCCCTAAGAAAACACAAAAGCCAGAAGTGGACTTTTTGCTGTCATGACATGATCCCCAATCCGCATCAACATAGGCATGCAACCTAGTATCTGAATTGGCTTTGAATAAGATACCTTGGCCAGCAGTATGCTTGAGGTACCTGAGTAACATGTTAGCTGCATTCATATGATCATTATATGGATTGGAAACAAATTGACTTAGCATGTGAACAATGTAGCAAATGTCAGGTCTAGAGATAGTCAAGTATAAAAGCCTGCCAATAAGCCTTCTGTATTTTCCAGGGTCGGACAACTTAGTGCCGGATTCAGCAGTGAGATTCAAATTTGGTTCCATAGGGATGGATGAAGGCTTGCATCCTAACATACCACAGTCTTCCAAAATAGACAAAGTACATGAAAATTCCTTCTTTAGATTTGGACAATTCTAAACCAAGAAAGAACTTGAGGTCTCCAAGATCCTTTAACCTGAAATGTTGTTGTAAAAGAGTTTTGTGTTGGAAATGACATCATTGCTAGGGCTAGCAATGACAATGTCATCCACATAAACTAAAAATGGCAATGAAGTTAGAATTGGTTCCTTTAGTAAACAAGGAATAATCAAATTTAGATTGTTTAAAACCATGAGAAAGTAAGGTGGTACTGAATTTAGTATACCAGCTCCTTGAAGCTTGTTTAAGCCCATATATAGATTTTTTAAGTTTACAAACAAGAGGAGCAGAGGTAGTACTTATGATACTATGGTTATAGCCTTGGGGAATTTGCATAAATATTTCTTCATCAAGGGTACCATTCAAAAAAGCATTATTGATATCAAGTTGAGCTAAATTCCAATGTTGAGATGCAGCTAAGGATAAGAGTAACCTGAGAGTGGTGATTTTGGCCACAGGAGAGAAAGCTTCCTGGAAGTCAAGGCCATACCGTTGAGTGAAACCCCTTGCAACAAGGCTGGCTTTATGTTTAGCCACAGTGCCATCAGAGTTGAGTTTTAATTTGAAGAACCACTTGCAGCTGATGGGCTTCTTGTTTGGAGGAAGAGGAACAATATCCTAGGTATCATTGACTTCCATAACAACCAATTCATTAGAAATAGCTTGCTGCCAGGAGGAGTGTTTTATAGCCTGAGCATAATTTTGAGGTTCAAAATGTTTAGAAATTTGACAAATATAGTCTATGTAAGAATTGGATAGGTTGGAATAATTAAGGTAATTTTGGATAGGATAATGAGTGAAGGAAAAATCAGTGGCATTGTAACAATGGTATTCACTAAGGTAGTCAGGGGGAGTGGTAGTTCTGTTGGATCCTCTAAGGGGAGGGGGTGAGCAATGGGGGATTGAATATCAGTAGTGATGTTGGCTGGATTAATAGTAGCAAGAGGAGTTGTGGGAAAGGCATCATCAATAGCATCCAGGGTAGGAGAATGTGTGATGTTAGGAATAATGTAAGGAATAGTAGGAGTAGCAACAGAAATAGGTTGATGAGCTGTTTGGAATGGGAAAATGTGTTAAAAAAATTTGACATCTCTAGAAATGAAGATTTGTTTGGTGGAAATATCAATGAGCCTGTAGCCTTTGTATCCCTTTTGGTATCCAAGGAAAACAACAGCATGGCCCTATGAGAAAACTTGTGTCTGTTGGATAAAAGAGTAGAAGCATAGCATAAGGAGCCAAAGACCCTGAAATCAGCATAGTTAGGTAATTTATCATACAAAATTTCAAAAGGGGATTTAGAATTCAGAATCACACTTGGAGTTCTATTCATGAGAAACACAGTAGTTTTGACACATTCACCCCAGTATTTTAAAGGAATGTTAGATTGAAACAGTAAGGCACGGGCAATATTAAGGATGTGTAAATGTTTTCTTTCAACCACACTATTTTGTTGAGGTCTTTCTACACAAGAGAATTGGTGAATGATTCCTTTCTTAGAGAATAAATCAGTGAAAGAAAGCTCTTTGGCATTGTCAGACCTGAAAGTTTTAGGAGTTTTATTAAATTGAGTTTCAATGTAGGATATGAACTGAGGAATGACAATAGTACAATCAGATTTATGTTTCAATAAAAAAAATCCAAGTGAACCTGCTCTTGTCTTCAACAAGAGTTAAAAAAATATTTGAAACCATTATAGGTTTGTTCCCAAAAGGGACCCCAAATGTCAGCATGAAGTAAATCAAATAAGTGAGGACTAAAATGATTGAAGTTAGGGAAAGAAAGTCTATTTTGCTTAGCTAATAGACAATTGCTACAACGAAAATGAGACTGAACAGAGGATAGATCAGTTTTATTAGCAATCAAATGATACACATTGATAGGAACATGGCCTAATCTTTGATCCCAAGTAGCATATGAAACAAGATTACAAGAATCAATGGCATTGAAAGTAGAATTAGACTTAGGGAACTCAAAAAATAGTAACCCTTGGTCTTGTTTAGCAATGCCAATCCTCCTCAAGGTCTTGAGGTCCTGGAGAACAAAATTATTAGATTGCATGGTAAACATAAACTGATTTTCATTAATCAATTTAAGGAGAGAAAGCAGATTAAATCTAAATGATGGTATGAATAACACATTGTGTAGATGGATAGCATCATTTAGTTGAATACTTCTTATTCCTTCTGTTTTAACTTTGGTGGAGTTAGGCAGCATAACATATGAATCAGATAAGGAGGTAAATGAATGATACAAGTTCCTATCACAACAAATATGAGATGTGGCACATGAATCAAGAACCCATCTATAATTAGTCTTATTCAAAGAGGAACAAGTAGTCATGCAAATACCCATGACATTGGGAGGGAGAGCTTCAACAGAATTATCAAGCTTCACCTGATCAGTAAGGAAATTGATTAATTGTAGACATTGGCCAGCAGTTAAGTTGTCAGACTTGTTCTGATTGAGAGAGTCAGGGTTGTCAAGAACCTGATTAGCAACATGTGTTTGCTTATTCTTAAAGTTGAAATTAGGAGGGTATCCTACAAGCTTATATCATTTATCCTTGGTGTGGCCTAATATACCACAATGAGCACATTTGGGTCTTTCCTTTCTATGAAATTTAGAGTTATCAACAGCTGAAGATTTAGTGGAAGAATTAACAAGGAAGGCCATACTATCGAAATTTATAGAGGGAGTGTGAGTTATAGCAGTACCAATTTCTCTTTGAGTTTCTTCCTGAAGAATTAAAGAAAACACATTACCAATAGGAGGTTAAGGATCAGAGAGCATAATCTGGCCACGAATTTGGGAGAAAGAATCATGCAAACCCATCAAGAAAGACATAACATATTCCGATTCAATGTAATTTTGGAGATGTTGTAAGCCGCCACAGGTGCAGGGGAAAGAGGGTTTGTATCCGGATAGCTCCTCCCAAATAGACTTCAATTTTGTGTAGTAGGTGCTAACATCACCAGTGCCTTGTTGAAGGGAAGTGAGTTGCCTTCTTAGTTGGAAAATGCGAGGGCCATTTTTCCTAGAGAATTTGGTTTTCAGATCGTCGCAAATTTCCTTGGCAGTGTTGGTAAACAAGATACTAGTTATAATGTCTTTGGAAACAGAATTATAGAGCCAATAAATGACCACATTGTTCCCACGAGTCCACGCATCGTAGGTAGGGTCGGTGGCAGCAGGTTTAGGAAGAGAACCATCAATAAAGGGGATCTTGTTCTTCATGGAGAGAGCGGCCAGCATCGCACGACTCCATGTAGTGTAATTTTTGTGATTGAGAGGCTGGGAAGTAAGCACAAGGTCGGGGCCATCAGAATGATGAAGGAAAAGGGGGTTAGTGGGATCGAAAGAGGGATCTTTAGAGATTTTAGCTATGGAAGAAAAAGGTAGAGACAAGAGGATCAAGAGGAGGAAGATTATCCTTCTGATACCATATTGAAACTAACACAAGGATGAAAGATTGAAATGAGAAGACAAGCAAAGAAATCTGAATATCATTCAAAGATGATGAAAGGAAATACAGAGAAAGCCTTAAATACATGAGGCAACAGAAACTAATTAACAACCTAACTAAACTAACTGAACTAAACCTAACAACCTAAACTAACTAGAATTACATACAGCTGTAAAATGTAAAATCCAATATAATACAAATAATTAATAGAGATAAATTCATAATAATTTTTTTCTGCAAACTTGCAATTTTAATTTCTCTCAAAAAATTGGATCACTTATCTTATATAAATGATTTTGATTATTTAACTTTAAATTTTGAGTGTATTACATTAATATCTTGAACCCAAAAAAATTAGTTAAGCTCCGCCACCGATTAAAAACAAGTTAAAATCCAGGGACTTGAGTGTGCTTCTGCAAGTGATTAATGGATCAATAAAGTTATTCTTTAAGGCGCAGATCAATTTTATCCCGCAATATTCAGGTTTTAGAGATGTTGCTTTTGTGCTCAAATTGAGATTTTATATTGGTATGGTACAAAGGAATGTCATGTTAAAGAAAATAAATTTCTCTTACTTTTAATTAAAAGCTTACATGTGCTTACACATGGTACGAGCAGGCGTGTCCTTCTTGATCCAACTAGACAACCATTGAAAGGTAGTTGGTTCGGTTAGCAGAAGTATATACGTATAAATACTAGTGTATAACCCGAGCAATTAGTAGAAGTATAGACATATAAATACTAGTGTATAATCCATGCAATGCACGAGATCACTTAAGAAATTGATTTTGAAATAATGGTGAGAAGATTTTTTTTTTTAAATTGAATTTTGTATATATACGGATTGTGCGATAGTAGAAACACAATCTGACTAAATGATATAGGTTATAAGGAACTCAAGTGGTAATATATAGGATCCAGTGTATGTTTAGTAGTAAAATTGTGTATATCTACCTGGGTTTGCTTTAGTCGATGTGACACCGGTGAGACCTTAAAAGGATATCACCATTATATCACATTATAAGGCTAAATGCAGGAATCCGAGTGACCATGTGTATTGTTTTGTTATTTCCATTTGTTTTATATATTGATATATAAAGATAAAGTATCATAACACTCTACCATATTAACAATCATTAATCCATGTAGCAAACCCTAAACCCTAAATAATATCTCAACAAATAAATCAATACTCATGTGTATGTTGATGTTTAATCTCTCATCTCTTCCAATTTTTGTTACTTTAGTATAGTTTTTTTATTTAGGGTGGTTTGGTTCTGTTCGGGTAACAGATCCAATATCTTTAATCCGTTACCAGAACCAATCATTGACGAGTTTGATTGGTTCGGTTCGGGTCCAACCTGATTTAGCTAAAAAATTCAAACCAATCAGATTGGTTCGGTAGGGTTTATCGGGTTCATCGAATTGAAACAACCCAATGAACACCCATAAATAATATATTAGGAAAATACACAATAAATTTGATGTAAATCAACATATTTTATTATATTACCACATCCAAACTTTAGTATCAATCTCAACAAATATGTCTGTACTCATGTATATCAATATCTACAAATTAAACAATTTTAATGTAAATAAAATATTAGGAAAATGCACAATAAATTTGATGTAAATCAACACATTTTATTATATTACCACATCCAAACTTTAGTATCAATCTCAACAAATATATTTGTACTCATGTATATCAATATCTACAAATTAAACAATTTTAGTTTGAATAAAACAATTTTTGGTACCAGTAAAATATATGGTTTTTGCTTTTAGTCCTTATAAAATTATTTTTATTCTTTTGGTCATAAAATTAAGAAACTTTGAAAAAGGTCCTTATTGCCACTTGTCATGCATCCAACCATGCCACATAAGTAATCATGTTGAGGTGGCATATGATGTGGTGTGTCTAGATGCATGACATATCATCAAAAAATGATAATAAGGACCATTTTCAAAATTTTTAAATTTTATGAGGACCAAAAGAATACAAATAATTTTATAAGGACCAAAAGCAAAAATTGCATATTTTACAAAAACCAAAAAGTTATTTAAGCCTAATAATAAAATAACTAATAAAATATTGCAATAAATTAATGAATAGTGGAAAAAATATTAAAAAACCTATAGGATTGTATAATTATAGATAGATGTAAATCAACATATTTTGTTATATTATATTAATCTGAACAAATTTATTTGTGCTTATGTGTATCAAAGTCTACATATTAACCAATTTTATTTTAAATAAAAAAGATAACACGACTTTTGATAACAAAAAGTAGTAACAATAATAATAAAATAACTAATAAAATATTGTAATAAATTGAATGAATATTGAAAAAATTAATAAAATACCTATAAGATTGTATAATTATAGATATATTATAGATAGATGTAATTCAACATATTTTGTTATATTACCACATCCAAACTTCGATATTAATCTAAACAAATATATATGTACTTATGTGTATCAATGTATACATATTAAACAATTTTACTTTAAATAAAAAAGATGGCACGACTTTGGATAACAAAAATTAGTAACAATAATAATAAAACAACTAAAAAAATATTATAATAAATTAAATGAATAGTGAAAAAATTAATAAAATACCTATAGTATTGTATAATTATAGATAAATTATAGATAGATGTAAATCAACATATTTTGTTATATTACGATCCAAACTTCGATATTAATCTCAACAAATTTATTTGTGCTAATGTGTATCAATGTCTACATATTAAACAATTTTATTTTAAATAAAAAAGATGACACGACTTTTGATAACAAAAAGTAGTAACAATAATAATAAAATAACTAATAAAATATTGTAATAAATTGAATGAATAGTGAAAAAATATTAAAAAATCTATACTATTGTATAATTATAGATCTGAACAAATTTATTTGTGCTTATGTGTATCAATGTCTACATATTAAACAATTTTATTTTAAATAAAAAAGATGACATGGCTTTTGATAATAAAAAGTAGTAACAATAATAATAAAATAACTAATAAAATATTGTAATAAATTGAATGAATAGTGAAAAAATTAATAAAATACCTATAAGTGCTTATGTGTGCTTATCTATGCTTATGTATATCAACGCCTACATATTAAACAACTTTACTTTAAATAAAAAAGATGGCACGACTTTGGATAACAAAAATTAATAACAATAATAATAAAACAACTAAAAAATATTATAATAAAACAACTAATAAAATATTGTAATAAATTGAATGAATAGTGAAAGAATATTAAAAATCTATACGATTGTATAATTATAGATTAAATGAATAGTGAAAAAATTAATAAAGTATATACCTATAGGATTGTATAATTATAGATAAATTATAGATAGATGTAAATCAACATATTTTGTTATATTACGATCCAAACTTCGATATTAATCTCAATAAATTTATTTGTGCTTATGTGTATCAATGTCTACATATTAAACAATTTTATTTTAAATAAAAAAGATGACACGACTTTTGATAATAAAAAGTAGTAACAATAATAATAAAATAACTAATAAAATATTGTAATAAATTGAATGAATAGTAAAAAAATATTAAAAAATCTATACGATTGTATAATTATAGATTATAGATAGATGTAAATCAACATATTTTGTTATAATACCACATCCAGACTTCGATATTAATCTCAACAAATTTATTTGTGATTATGTGTATCAATGTCTACATATTAAACAATTTTACTTTAAATAAAAAAGATAACACGAATTTGGATAACAAAAAATTAGTAACAATAATAATAAAACAACTAAAAAAATATTCTAATAAATTGAATGAATAGTGAAAAAATTAATAAAATAACTATAGGATTGTATAATTATAGATAAATGTAAATCAACATATTTTGTTATATTACCATCCAAACTTTGATGTTATCTCCAACAAATTTATTTGTGCTTATGTGTATCAACATCTACATATTAAATAATTTTATTTTAAATAAAAAAGATAACCCGATTTTTTATAACAAAAAGTAGTAACAATAATAATAAAATAACTAATAAAATATTGTAAGAAATTGAAATTGAATGAATAGTAGAAAAAATATTAAAAAACCTATAGGATTGTATAATTATAGATAGATAGATTATAGATAAATGTAAATCAACATATTTTGTTATATTACTATCCAAACTTCGATATTAATTTGAACAAATTTACCTGCTGGTTCCTAGTGCTGCAAGTACCAAAGGTGATATGGAATTGCAGAAGCATGAGCTTTCGGACCAGGAGAAGGATCTAATGCTGCGTAGCACTAAAAAAGTCAAGATTGACGAAGGAGGCAATGAGGCTCCAATGCAAGAGTCCAATGAAGGTACTCCCCAGAAACTGTCATACAAGGACCAAGTGATGCAGCAGGTTGGTTTGTACCAATCCCCTGATTTTGATGTGGACGACGTGGTTGTTCTTGCTGAGGAGTCCAGCGATGAGGAACGATCTTGTCATGATGAAGGGATGTCCCCTGCACAAAAGGGCAATCCATTATGACCAAAAGTACACATCGCAGAAGAGGAATACAATAGGTGGTGCTCACCCTGGAAGCAAGCTCTGGTAATTAAAGTCCTTGGGAAGAAGCTGTCATTACCTTTCCTGGAAGCAAGACTGCGCAAGCAATGGGCATGCAAAAATCCCATCAATTTCACTGATATCTCAGATGAGTATTATGCTGTTTATTTCACTAATAAAGATGATTACCTTCATATTCTTTTTGATGGACCGTGGATGGTTCTTGATCATTATCTTGTGGTTCAAAGATGGAGACCTTTACTTTTTGAAGAGGCTAAAAGGGTAAAAAGAGTAGCTGTTTGGATTAGAATTCCTAGACCACCTCTTGAACTATATAACACTGAATGCCTAGCTAGGATAGGTAATACCCTTGGATCTATGCTTAAGGCTGATACTCTTACATCTCTTCATTCTAGGGGTAGATTCGCTCGTCTTTGTGTTGAAATAGACCTGTCCAAACCATTGGTTCCTGAACTTGAGATTCTGAATCTTGTTTTTCAAGTTGAATATGAGGGGTTACACCTCATATGTTTTAATTGTGGTAGGTATGGGCATAAGGAGGAATCTTGCTTTGAACAACTCGAGGTTGCTAATCCCACTGACCCAAACCAAGCTACACCTGATACTGAGGCTTCACATCCACATGTTTCAATTGATCCCATGGATATTAAGGAACAGAGCCAGCCCCTAAACAGGAGTGATCAATATATAGGGCAAGATAAAGAAGATTCTAATGCTAAACCTTTTGGTCCTTGGATGTTAGTCAAAAAACCTCAGAGGAAGAAAGCTGATCAACTAGGAACTAAAAAAATAAATTCTGCATCTTCAAAGCCTAGCCAAACATCTCAGGACCCCATTCAGGGATCAAGATTTTCACTTCTTCACTCTGATCATTCAGAGGATCATACTATACCCTCAGTTATCATTGATCCAGTTTCTAATAAAGAACACCCTCCCCCTCCTGTGGTTAAGGTCCAGAAAATTAGAAATCCAGCTGCAGGCAAGAACCCACAGTCTGGAGCCTCCAAAAAACAGACTACTAAGAAATCTAATCAGGCTCCTCCTACAAAAATTAAGTCTGACCCTGGGTCTAAGGTTAAGCCTAGCATTCCCAGCTCTATTCCCAGCACCCAACAGCAGAGCATGGCCATGACTAATTGCCCCAATAAAGAGGAGAGTATTATCTCTGAAAAAAAAAGGCAAGTTGAACAGGATCACTTGTTCATGATGAAAATGATGCAACAAAAGACTGACAATAGGACTTTGATTAATCAATACCAGGAAGCTACTTTAAAGTCCTATTTGAGTGATCTCAAAGAACCTAAACCCCCTGACCCCTCTCAGCAAACCTCTGTTCCTCAAGGTAGTTTGGCTTCAGACTTGGTTATGCATGATGGTGCAGATGCCCCAGGGAATTCTGGTTGCCCTAAACCTTCTCCTTCCAATAGTTTTAAATGAATATTATATCTTGGAATTGTAGAGGTATCCTAGCTAAAGGGTTTGTTAGCCTTATCAAGGATATTAAATCTCTCTTTAATGTTAATTTCATGATTTTATTAGAGATCCATGCTAGTGGTTCTAAAGCTGAAAAAGTTGTTAGAAATATGGGTTTTGATTCTTATAAAATATTTGATTCTGTGGGCCACTCAGGAGGTTTTGTTATTCTCTGGGATAGTAATTTCTGGGATCTCCAATTTCTTAGCAACTCTAGACAATTTGTCCATATGAGGGTCCAGTTTGAAAAGTCTGAACCTTGGCTGCTCACTGCTATTTATGCTAGCCCCCAATTAATCAATAGAGGTTATCTGTGGGCTGATCTTAGGGCTTTATCTAATTCTAACGTGGGGGAGTGGTGTCTTCTTGGAGATTTCAACTCCATTTCCAACACACAAGAGAGATCTGGTGGATCTTGTAATCCTAATCTGCGTGGCATTACCCAATTTACCTCTATGATGACTGATTGTCAGATTATGGATGCTGGTTTCATAGGAAGCCCTTTCACTTGGAAAAGAGGCAATCTGTTTGAAAGGTTGGATAGGGGCCTGATTAACATGGATTGGAGAATTCGTTTCCCAAATGCAAATATTAACCACCTTCCTTTTTATAAATCTGATCATTGCCCTATTATGGTTAATTTTAGCTCTACTAACCCCCTAATCTCCACAAGAGACCTTTTCGATTCTTGGCTGCTTGGCTTACCCACCCTTCCTTTAAAGACTTTGTCAAGAATAATTGGGTGAGTAATACTGACTAGTTCTCTACCTTAGGAAATTTCACTTCCCAAGTTAAAATTTGGAATAGAGATGTTTTTGGCCACATAGGAAGAAAGAAAAAAACTATCCTTAGAAGACTTGATGGTATAGCCAAAAAACTTATGAATGGCAGGGACCACCAACTGGAGAATCTCCAGCTTGCTCTTTGGAAAGAATATGAGGAGGTTGCTTTCCAAGAGGAAGTTTTATGGTATCAAAAGGCTAGGAATAATAAAATTGCATTTGGAGATAAGAACACTAGGTATTTTCATGGGTCCACCTTAGCTAGGAGGAAAAGAAATAAAATCCAGAGTCTTACTAGAGAAGATGGATCTACTGTTTCTGAACTGTCTGAATTAGAATACATGACTTATAGTTATTTTAAGAATCAGTTCCAAGACCAGGCTTCCTACTCCCCCTTTTGTCTGCACAACAACTTTCCTACCCTTTCCCAAGAAAAAATTGACCAGTTGAATCAACCTATTTCTGATGAAGATATTAGAAGAACTGTATTTTCTATGGGTGGCTTAAAGGCTCTTGGGTTTGATGGGATTCGTGCTATCTTCTACCAGTCCCATTGGGATATTGTTGGTAAGGATTTGTGTAGGCTTGTGAATGAAATTTTGCAGAATCCTAATAAAGTTGCTGAGATAAATGACACACTAATTACTTTGATCCCTAAACTTGAGGGGGCCTCTAAGCTTGGCCAATTTCGTCCCATAAGTTTGTGCAATGTGTCCTATAAAGTTATTACTAAATTACTATTTAATAAAATAAAAGGCACCTTAAATACCTTGGTTGGTCCTCAGCAGAGTAGCTTTATTGCAGGTAGACAGAGCCGGGATAATATCATAATTACCCAAGAAATAATTAATGCTATGAAAAGAAAGAAAGGAAAAAGGGTTGGATGGCTATCAAGATTGACCTAGAAAAGGCCTATGATATGCTCAATTGGACTTTCATTAATGAAACACTCCAAGAAATTGGTTTCCCTAACAGGCTCTGTGAACTTATTATGGCTTGTATCTCTACACCGAATATGAGAGTTTTTTTCAATGGGGAAGCTTTGGCTCCCTTTATCCCTGTTAAAGGTCTAAGACAAGGGGATCCCATATCCCTCTATATCTTTGTTTTGTGCATTGAAAGACTATTCCAGTTAATTAGTGTTGCTGTCAACAACAAATTCTGGAAACCTTTTAGAATTGGCAAAAGAGGGCCTTTAATTTCCCACCTGGCTTTTGCTGATGATTTAATCCTTTTTTCTGAGGCTAGCATTAGTCAAGCTCATACTATCTCTATGATTCTTGATCTATTTTGTGGTAGTTCTGGTCAACGTGTTAGTAAAGACAAAACCAGAATTTTCTTTTCAAAGAATGTTGGTCCTCAGGTTAGGAAGGATATCTCTGATTCCTTAGGGTTTCAAAGAACTGAAAGTCTTGGGAAATATTTGGGAATTCCAATTTTCCATGGTAAAGTTAATAAACACACATTTCATTCTGTGCTTGGGAGAGTTAAAGATAGGTTATCTGGTTGGAAAACTAAAACTCTATCATTTGCTGGCAGACTAACTTTAACTAAAGCTGTCCTGAATGCTATTCCTAGCTATTCTATGCAGACTGTTTGGTTCCCTAAAGCCACCTGTGAAGAACTAGATAGAATCTCTAGAAACTTTCTGTGGGGTGATAACCCAGATAAAAGGAAAATTCATTTAATTGGTTGGGATCAGATTTATAGCCCCAAACTCTGTGGGGGTCTGGGTCTTAGGAAAATGTATGACCTTAACAAAGCTTATATGATGAAAATTTGCTGGGATCTGTCCCAGAATACTCAAGACCTTTGGGTTCAAGTATTAAGAACTCAATATCAATGTGGTAACAATATTATTCCTATGGTCAAACCCAAAAAGAGTGCATCTAATTTATGGAAAGGTATCTATAATGTTTGGAAAGATTTTATGGATAACATTTACTGGAAAATTCAGAATGGTTGTATTTGCAGGTTTTGGGTTGACACGTGGATCCCTGAGCTGGGACCTCTAGAAGGATATGCTACCTGTCCTATGGATACTCAATTCAGCCAGGAGGTGGTATCCAAATTCTCTAACTCTGAGGGAGGCTGGGACATGACTAGGATCAGGAAATCCCTCCCTGATTCTGTTTGTAACCTGATACAGAAGACTGCCCCCCCATCCCCTACTATGGACAATGACTTAATAATTTGGAAGGGTTCGAATGATGGGTGGTTCTCCATTAGTTCTGCTTATAATATTATCTCTAGGATTAAGGATACAAATGACAACAGACTTCTGAAAAAAGTTTGGAATTGGCAGGGCCCCCAACGTATCAGACTGCTGCTTTGGAAAATTGCCTCTCAAGGGATTCTCAATAACGTACAGAGAGCTAAAAGACATCTAACTATGGATGTTAGGTGCCCTATATGCCATGACTATTCAGAAACTGACCTTCATCTATTCAGAGACTGTGCTGATATTACACTAATTTGGAAGGAGGTTTTGAGTCCAGATTACTTACAGTGCTTCTGGAAGCCCCAATCTACTAGCAGCTGGCTGATGCAGGCTCTGAATTTCCGCCCCCTGATGGTAACACCCTTCGCATGGACCTTGTTTTTGGCTACACAATTGAAGAGATTTGGAAACTGAGAAACAATTTGGTGTTCAATAATTTTCGGGAACCTACTAAAGCTATTAAGTTCCGGATTATGGGTCAAGTTAATGCGGCCCTTAATGCCTTACAGAAAAATAGTAAAGATTCATCTGGGATCAACATGGCTAACCTCAAATGTCTTGGGTGGTCGCCTCCTCCTCCCGGTTTCTTCAAACTAAATACGGATGGATCGGTTGTTGAATGGAGCAATAAAGCGGCATGCGGCGGCGTTATCAAAGATCACTGGGGGAAATTTATTGAAGGCTTCTCTGCTAGGGTTTGTTCGACATCCCCGCTGCAAACTGAGCTCCAAGGGTTATTATATGGTCTTCAAATGGCTAAGAGGATTGGGGGGAGAGATTATTGGTAGAATCGGACTCGACTCAAGTTATCAGTTTGGTTGTTGCTGGTTGCCAAGAATCGCGTTTGGAATTTAGGTTAATCGAAAGTATCAGGGACCTTGCTGTTGGGTTTGAGTCTATTTCCTGGAACAATATCTACAGGGAAGCTAATGGCCTAGCTGACTGTCTTGCTAAGCATGGGCTTAACAGCCCAAATAGGTTTTGTAATTTTTATTTTGTTCCCTCCTTTGCCTAGATAGACTTTATTTTTGATCACTCTGGTGGTGTCCACCAAAGGGTAGGCTAGGTTTTGTGCTTTGTGTCTTTTTGTTTCTTGGCCTTTTTTAGGCCCCTCCTCCACCAAAAAAAAAAATTTGAACAAATTTATTTGTGTTTATGTGTATCAATGTCTACATATTAAACAATTTTATTTTAAATAAAAAAGATGACACGACTTTTGATAACAAAAAGTAGTAACAATAATAATAAAATAACTAATAAAATATTATAGTAAATTGAATGAATAATAAAAAAATTAATAAAATACCTATAAGATTGTATAATTGTAGATAGATTAGGAATAGGGAACGAAGGACAGTCTCTCTCTCTTCGGAACATGTTTTCCATAAAGTCGTATTGTTTATTATTTATTTAATTCTTTACTGTAGACGTTTGGGTTCTCTAATTAAGGATTATAAAATAGGACGGAAGGGATGAGTTTTTCATGTAATTATTTTTTATATGTTTTTTTTTTTATAAAAAGTCATTGTTCTTTTTTATTATTTTATTTGTTGTGTTCTTTGTCGTTATTTTTAAAAATTATCTGACAAAATAACTTTTAAGTAAACTATGGAAACGTCTAATATCAAGTACCTCGTGGGTGCTGTAATATCCTAAATTTTATTAGGATAAATATTAATTAAATTAAATAGATTAATTAAAAAAATAATTAATTTAATGGAAAATAAATAATAGGAGTATTGCTATTATTAGTTTTATTTCGTAAAGATAATTTTAATTGAAAATAGAATAAAGGGGGTGAGAGTGGGCCCAAGCCCAATTAGTTATTTCTGTAAGGAGGGGTAACAGAGCACCCTAATCCTTATTTGTATCATTCGTCAGTAAGCGAAACGCTAAGGAGGGGAGAAACGGAGTCTCAAGAGAGAGCTGTTGGGGAGTGAACGCCAAGAATCCAAGAAAGGACTTCATTGCTGTGATCAAGCTTCGTTTAAGGTACGGTGGGGGAGACTGTATTGCTTGCATATGCATGTAGGGATGATTGGGTAGTAACCTAAGAGTATAATTTTGAATTGATGAATGTATGACCTAGAATGATGATATAATCTGTTGATTTATGATTGATTGTATGTAAATTGAAGAGTATTGGATGAGATTAAACATGATAATGAGAATAATGGAAAAATGGGTGATTAGGGATTGAGAAATTGGGGATTTTGATGAATTGATGGTATAAGCTGTAATTGATTGTTGAATTACGGAATATTGGATGCTAATAATGATTATGCATGATGTTTAGACGTAAAAGATTGATTAGGGATTGATTGGATGAGTTTAGAGAGGTTTGAAATCGTGAACTCTGCGATCTGCGTCATGGGTAATCGATTACCACCCTGGTAATCGATTACCAGAGTGTTCTGGGCAACCCAGAAGCACTGTTTGCTTGGTGGTAATCGATTACAGGGGTGTTGTAATCGATTACCAGAGAGTTTGTGTGTGGGTAATCGATTACAGGGATGCTGTAATCGATTACCAAAGTGTTTGGTTGCAGGTAATCGATTACAAGGTGGTTGTAATCGATTACCAGAGACCTTGTTTGCGGGTAATCGATTCCTAGAGGTTGGTAATCGATTACCAGAGTGGATTTTGAGATCCTAACTGTTTGATGATGATTGATGTTGTTTGAGGGTACTTTATAATGAGTATGGTGTTGATGATTAATGATGTTTGATAAGGATTGCGATGCTTATGATGATGAATAATGATGATATTTGATTATGAGTGTGATGATGTATCATGATGATAATTGATGCTGAGTGTGATGATGTATTATGATGATAATTGATGATGAGTGTGATGATGATAATGATGTCGGTATATATCACCTTATTATGATGATGTTTAATGATGAGCATATTGATGTATGATGATGATGATAAGTGTATATCACTTTATAATGATGATGTTTGATGATGAGCATGTTAACGCATGATAATGATGATTTATGATGATGGTGTATATCACCTTTTGATGATGATGTGATCTAAGTTGTGCGGACCCATAGAGGGGGTACAACTTAGGAGAGATGCCTTGAGCATATGTGATGAGACCTGAATTGTGCGGGCCCATAGAGGGGGTACAATTCGGGAGGTGAACTGAGTTGTGCGGGCCCATAGAGAGGGTACAACTCAGGGGATCAAGAGGGGGCGTTCGATGCACGGGCCCATAGAGGGGGTGCAACCTAGGAGTGATTGTACGGGCCCATAGAGGGGGTACAACCTATTGGATAGTGTGTGGTAACACTGGTAGACCACCTTGGTACTAACTAGAGTGATTGACGAGTTGCGCCCATTGTGTGGAGTTCCAAGTCATGATCTTTGAGTAGATGATGAGAGGAGTATTGGTGTGTGATATATGGTGACGAAATTGTGTTATTAAATGATGATTGATGATGATGAGTATTATGTGTGAGAATAGAATATATGATTACTTGGGTGAATGATGGTATGAGAACTATATGATGATATATGAATGATGTTACGATGATGATAAGTTTGGTGAATGTATAATGGATGTATCTATGCGTTAAAAATAGAAATGATAGTATGGAATGTATATGTTGATATAGATGGTTAAATATATGTTGAGTTTAGATGAATGTTATTCATTGGTGATTTAATGTATTGATGGCGTGATGTAATGATGTTGTGGGTGAGGATGGGTATTCTCTATGTATATGTATAGGTAGTATTCCTTTTCCTCACCGTATTCTGTGGATATATTTTACAGGTGTTGAGGAGGACACGACTGGTGTCGCCTATGATTAAAAGGGTATGCTCTGATAGATGTGACATCAGGGTGTATTCGAGATGTTTTAATATGTTTTTAGATTAGGAGTATTTTGGTGAACTTTTGGATGCCTTGTATGGAAGTAGACTAATAGTAGTTCTTTCTGCTTATCATTTAAATTATATTTGAAAGTTTAATTTCTTTTAATAAAGTTGTTTTCGAACTATGAGATATTATAAGAGTAATTGTGAACCTTTTTACCTAACGTGGGACTTTCCCTTTTCTAAACTACAATTTCTTAAATATATAAGAGTATGGGGTAGAAGGGTGTCACAGGTGCTGTACTGGTGTCTCACAGTTTTATAACCATTAGATATATTATTAAAATATTTAAGGGTCCAAATTGAATACCTTATACTTGCTGAACTGGCCATTTAATAATTTTCATTAGATCCTTCCTTATTTTAAAAAATGTAAGTGATATTGCTATGTAGCCTTTCATATTATTAGAAGTATTTGAACTCATGCAATTTTTTATTGAAAATGATGACATTTTTTGAGGATTTTTTTGTCATTTTTTTATTTTTTGTTGAATTGATGCCTTTTTTTATATTTCTTTTGGTCATTTTTTTATCGACCTTTTTTTTTCAAACAGATGGCATTTTTTGTCAAACCAATACTAATTTTTTGTCAATTTTTTTATCCCATTTTTGTCAATTTTTTCTCAGACTCATGTCATTTTTTTATCAAATTTTTTGTCGAACTGATACAATTTTTATTGGACCATTAACGTATTAGTGATTGAGCTTTAGTTTTCATGTATTGATCAATTTGAACTTATACTTTTGGTATTTATATTTTAATTTTAATGGGTTAATAATAAGTTTGAGTTATGTAAAGTCAAATGACTAAAATTTATTAAATTGTAATGCAATAAATTATGTGCATGATTTAAAAAAACCACACACAATTTAGTTTCTTGTGGACAAAAGAAATATTTTATGTTTTTATTTTAGTAAAAGAAAATTGTCACATCAAATAAAAATCACATTTGAACGAAAACAAATATGAAGAAATCCTTTTTCCCTCTTCTAATTTGTGAGGATAGTGTGGGATGTCCACAAATTAAGTTTGATGATTTTTTTGACAAAAAGTAAGTTTAGTAAAATTTTTAATGAAAACTACTGTTAATTCAATTAAAAATCATCTTAATACTAGAAAATTTTACAAAACTCATTTTCGGGTCCTATAATGTGTGGGTAATGATGTGGGATGCCCATAATTTTAATTTGATGAATTTTGGATAAAATATAAATTTGTAGGGAATTTATTAATGAAAAACGTTTCTAATTAAATTTAAAATCACTTTTGTAGCAAAAACCTATGTAAAAAACAACTTTTTTTCCTATAATATGTGTGGATGGTGTAGAATGCACAAAGTTTAGTTTTGGTTAATTTTGGAAAAAAAAATAAAATTTTAGTGATTTTTTAATGAAATAATATTTTTCATTCAATTAAAAATCACATTTACACTGGAAAATTTTACAAAAAGCATTTTTGGGTCCTCTGATGTGTGCCTTGCATTATAAAAAAATTGTAAAAATTATTTTTGGGTTGTCTAATTTGTGGGAAATGGTTTGGAATGCCCAAAATTTAAATTTTGTTAATTATGGTTAAAAAAAAATTTTTTTAATGTAATTTTTAATGAAAAATGTTTTTAATTCAATTAAAAATCATTTTTATACAAAAAAATTGTAAGAATTATTTTTCAGTCCTATAATTTATGGCAAATGATGTGGGTGTCTAAAATTAAAAATTTGTTAACTTTAGACAAAAAAATGTATTTTTAATTTATTGTTTATTAAAAAATATTGTTAATTCAATTAAAAATCAATTTTATACTAGAAAAATTTGTGAAAATTATTTCTGGGCATGTAATATGTAAAATTCCTAGAATTTAAATTTGGTGAATTTTGATTAAAAACGTGTTTTTAGTGAATATTAATGTTTTATTTGAAAAAAAATAGGATTTTGTATTTGGTAAAAAAAATCACCTTTTGATTTGAATATTTTGGTTAATGTTTTTAGTGAATTTAATTAAATGGTTTTAGTGAATGATTTGACTTTCACAAAATAATACCATACTTTTCTACATTAATAGATGTCATTAATTGTAATTATGTTAAAATTTTACTTTTAACATTAGTAGGTAATTTGACCCACTATACTAGGTAAAAAAACTGACATACCAGTACACCACCCGTGCACTACTTCACCCTAGAAGAACCCGTAAACTATTGTTTTACTTTTTTTTTTTTGTCTTCGATAAGAATCCCCATCAAGATAATTATGGATTTAACTTTTAGACTTGGGGTGGTTGGATAAAACCCCCAAATAGTGAGTTAGTGACAACCCACCTTGTAGGTAAAATCTGTCTAAAATCACAATTCGCTGCCATTATTACAAATCATTATTTAATTATTATTGTTCTTCATAATTTGCATCGATTGCTTGTGAGTTCTGAATGTCTTAAGCTTAAATTAGGTTGGTCCTCACTAATTTTACTCGAGTAGCACAAGTCTTGTACACATCATATTATTGTCATGTTGCTATTGCAGTAATAAATATAGAGCTGTTAAAATCAGTTGGCTCGATTGAGTTTGTAAAAACCCGTAAAAATATAGGGTTTAAGCCTTTTTTAGAAGTATGTATGAATAACTCCAAACTTTTTTAACCCGACCTGATAGATTCTGTTACCCATAACAACCCATAAAAACTCACAAAAATCCACAAAAAAATGCTATCTATAAAAAAATCCTGCTTAAAATAGGGCTCAAGCCTTTATTTTAGAAACTCAAATAATTCCTAGACTTCTTAGTCTGACTCGCAAAACCCACTACCTACATTATGCCAAGTCAGGTAACTTGAATTTACAACTTTAGTAATATAGACTGATTTATTTAGGAGAAATTAAGCGTGTACAACTTACACAAAATTGAGGTGTGTGTAAATCCTCCACAGGTATAGTTGTGAGTTTAACTCTCGGGTCAGAGTGGTGGTTAGGTAAAGCCCTTCAAAGAGTGACTACTCCAGGATTCGAACCCCTGACCTTGCACATAAAGTCCATCCATTTCCACTAGGACAAATCACTTTTTGGTTATAGGATTTGAATTTAATACTTAAGCGAAATTAAACTTTTTAGGGTAAAATATGTTTTTGGTCCCTGCAAAATATGCGAGATTTGTTTTTCGTCCCTCCAAAATAATTTTTTTTTATTTAGTCCCTACAAAATTTTGTTGTTTGGAAAAGGTCCCTCCTTGTATTTGGCGTGTGTCTTTTGATTATGTGGCATTCTTCTCTCTCCTACTCAGATTTCCTACGTGTAAACTAATTATTTAAAAGAAAAATGAAATTAAATTGTCCTCCAATCTTTTTCTTCTCGATCTGAATAAAATCAAAACCCTACTCTTAACCAAATCCCTCTGCTTCGTCTTCTACGGTGCTAGAGACCTTTGCACGCTGTGGGTTTTTTTTCTTTCGCGCAACAACTATGAAGGGCAAAGGTCAATTTGCAGAGAAAAGAGGCGCTGGTTCGAAGTGTTCGTCTTCTTCAATATCAAGAAGACAGGTGTGTAGATGCGGCGATGAAGTAAAGCTTTTGAAGTCGAACTCCTCACGTAATCCAGGCAGAATGTTCTGGAGGTGCCCTAACTGGGATGTAAGTTCCTAAATCTGCAAATCCTTCTACTTCTCGCTATTTTTGTTTAACAACCATCTTGCCCCTGTTTTGAAGCTGTTTTTCATGGTTTTCCCAGAAAGAGTTGACATGCAACTACTTTCGATGGGCGGATGATGACAGTGAGCAAAATTGTAGATTCGATGAATTGCAACATTATGAACAAGTAATTGATGAGATGAAATTGAAGATTGCAAAGCTACAGAGGAAATTGGCCGGTGAAAGGACCAAGATGAAGGCAGCAATTTGTTTTGTTGTTATGTCTGTAATTATGAGTTTGTCAGTTTGCATTTTGGCTGTGCTGAATTATCAAGGGATGAGATGAATTTTCAAGTTTGTAAGAAAACTGTAGTGCAATCGTAAGGGGAGTTTTTTTGTGGGTTGAAGTTAAACTTCCATTCTAAGACAATGTATGATTCTACTCCAATTTTAATGGATTGCTTTTAATTTTCCTACTGATTTTTGATTGTTTAATTTCTGTCACAGTGCGTACAACTATGTTGGACATATGTTAAAATTGGAACAACCCATAAAAGGGGTGGTAAATGGCATGATTCTTTTGCTAGTATAGTTGAGAAATGACAAAGAGCACAAATGTGCTATCTTAATATCTTAATACTGATAATAAAGGTTCATTACATAATACTTGTGGCTTTAAAAATTGGTCCAAAAGATGCCACATTTAAATTACCAAAACAGTAGGTACATCATAAGATTGTAAAATGTAACATTGACAGCAGTAGTCCCAAGTTATCAAAAAAATGGGTACATCATCCTTTAATTCCCTAATCTATACCCCAATAAAACACCACAAAAAAAGGCTGGGTCACTCCTTCATTCAAGCATCCTTCCTTGTTGAATTCACTTCTGATTGGGTCACTCCTCCTTCAGCAGTAGCAGTGGGTTCAAACCCATTCTCAGCACAGAATTTCTTTGCTTCTTCCTGAAACCAATTTTGAATCAGTCCAAATTTTTCCCATGAATATGCATGATGTAGGATGTATTTGAGAAATGTCTTACCACATGTGTCATGAAATTCATGTAGCCTTCATTCTTAGATTGTCCCAATTGGTTAGCTACATTCTTCCAGTCATAAGAATTCCCAGAAGTGACATCTTGTGCAATAACCTGACAATTAATAAGATGTTACTATCTTAACAGAAAGTGTAATATTGTAATATAAACTAGGTGCTTAGATGTGATTACCATTAGCTATTGGAGAATTTTGTTTGCCTCTGTTAGAGCAGGAGGCAATGGTATGTTGGTTTTGCTCAACATGTTCATTGTTGTGCTGTGTGCATTTTTTAGGATTTGAATTTGCTCCAATGGGGTTGAAGTGTTTGTAGTATAAGTATGGGAACCTATTGGATGTGCAGAATTTGGTGAAATTACAGTAGCAACAGGGGTAGTGGGTGTAATTGCAGCAGCAACATGGCTAGTGGTTGATTGTTGAGTTCCAATTGGCTGGTTAGATTCTTGATCATTGCCCTTTTGCTTTGGATTCTTGGATGCTGTCTTATTTTTGGTTGGCGGCCTTCCTCTTCTTTTTGTGGGTTGTGCAGTTGAAGCAGATACAACATTTGAGGCCTGTGGTGTCTTACCTTGATTTCCCTGATTACCAACCCCTTCTGAGTTAGTGTTTGCATTTGGCTGCTGTGACTGATTTCCTTCATTAGCAGTGATAGTGCCTGTGGTGTTCTGCATTAATTCTGACAATGTCAGTTTATGAAGACACAGAAAAAAAAATAGATTATGGCCATATTGGCAGTAACCACATGCATACCTGGGTGTAATTTGGAGCAATAGGCTCTTCAGTTGCAGGCCTCTGACTTTGGGTCTCATTTGGAGCAGTAGGCTCTTCAGTTGCAGGCCTCTGACTCTGGGTTTCATTTGGAGCAGTAGGCTCTTCAGTTGCAGGCCTCTGGGTGCACTTCCTTGAGTTATGTCCATATTGGTGGCAGTAACCACATGCATACCTGGTGTGTGTCCTCTTCAACCTAGTGGGGTTAGGGTCCTCATCAGGTTCTCTCCTTCTCAACTTCTTAGGTCTCCCTGGACCCTGTTTATAGGTAGGGGGCAAGATTGGGGGTTGATCCACCTTGGGCCACATTTCTTGGCCATTTATTGGAGAGATAGTCTGACCATAACACAATTCATATGCTTCTCTCTTGTAATATCTATGGACATATGTTTCTGGTCTCTCACCCCTGTAGCTAATTGCACTCACAACATGCCTACATGGTATCCCTACCAATTCCCAGAAATTACAAGTGCAAGACTGTTTACCTATGTCCACTACAAATTTGTCAGGCCTCATGCTATGTGTGATCTCAAACTTTAACCCACCAGCCCATGTAGGAAACCAATTGGCAGAGTGCTGAACTTCTCTATCCAACCTCTTTCTAGGTTTGGGTAATACCTCTCCTGGATACTTAGCAAGTTTTTCTTTCAAGGTTGCAAACCTAGTCATGATATATGTTCTAATCCATTCCATACAAGTTATTATTGGTTTATCCCTAGCAGCCAATATAGTGTTATTAAATGACTCACAGATGTTGTTCATTAACACATCACAACGGGGATAATATGAAAAGGAATGCTTACACCAATTTTGAGTTGGGATAGCCAGCAACCATTCATAAGCTTTCTTATCCACTTGTTTTATCTCATCCATTTTCTGCACCCAGGCCTCAAAGTAGGTAGACTTGGCTGCTCCCATCATTAGGTCCCTTAGCAATGCTCCCCCTCCAATTTTTTTTTTTTGAAATTGGCATACAAATGCCTCAAGCAGAACCTATGTTCAACACCACCCAACATTTCTTCAAATGTTGGTATTAATCCCTGTCAAAACAATAAATATTAGTATGGTTTCCAATAACATGCAGAAGAAAAAAAAACAAAAAAGGAAAAGTACCTTTTGCTGATCAGAGATGAACACCCATCTGTTTGATGTTACATCACCAATGTCCTCCAACAGAAGAGTCAGGAACCATCTCCAACTCTCTTTTGTCTCTGTCTCCACAACAGCAAAGGCTAATGGAAAGTATTGGTCGTTGGGATCCCTACCAACTGCACACAAAAGCTGTCCCCCATACCTTGTTTTTAAATGGCAGCCATCCACACCAATAAATGGTCTGCATCCCTTCACAAACCCTGATTTGCATCCTTCGAGGCACATGTAGAAGCTCCCAAATTTAGGCAAAAGTGTGGGGTTAGGCCTATCCAAAGACAGTTTGCGTGTATTTCTATTACATGCACGCCTCAGCTCCTCACAATATGACCATAACAAGCTGTATTGCTTGGCTGCATCCCCCTCAACCATCTTCTTAGCCAATTTTTTTGCTTTCCAAGCAACTGCAACAGATATCCCAGCTGCATATCCTGTCCTGATATCTCCAATAATATCAACCAACCTAACTCCCTGACCAGACCTGAACCTATCAGCCACCTTTGTAGCCACCCACTTTGATTTAGCATTCTTGTTGTTGAAGACCCTTCCACAAGTATGGGTTGAATTCAGTGTCTTCATCCTATAGGTTGAACTCCCACCAACCTTGCTAACCAAAGCCACAAAATCACATGTTTGACTGCATCTGACCCTCGCCCCAACCTTATCATTTTTTTCAAAAATTATCTCCCTCCCATTTAGAACTGAATGTTCTAAGATAGCATCTTTGAACTCTTTTAAGGATGAAAACTCCATCCCCAACTTGAATTTGAACTGTCTGCACATTTCTTCCTTCTTGTACCTTACATAATTTGGCCTGTTGTCATCCTCATCTCCCTCACTACAGTAGTCACTGTCCAACTCTTCACTATGATATTCATCCTCCATATCATGTCCATGACCAACATTTTCAATCAGAAGAGGAATTGTACATCCACTACTCTGTCCAACATCCCCTGTGCCACTTGTAGCTCCACTACTCTGTCCCACACCCTTTGAATTCTTCCCAAATGGTCTTTTAGCTGGAACTGATTTCTTCCTTGACCCTGTTGGTCTAACAAAGCTAACAGGCTCCACATGCTCATTAGTAGGACTCACATCATCAAACCCATCATCATTATTTTCCATTCTTTCATCCTCACTGTCCGAGAAATGAATGTCCCCAACACTGTTGTCACTCAATTCATTTTCACTACCCTCAATGTCATTCCCAGCTTCATTCACTACCTCATCAGAAATCTTCTTCTTACTACTACCTCCCCCTATGCTCAATTTCTTCTTGCTATAGTCCCTACTACTACTCCCAACTTTCTGGACAGCAGCCTCATTCCTACCCTTCTTCCCCACACCTGAATTAACTTTATTGCCAACTTCAGCAACTTTTTTCCCCTTCCCAGCAGTAACAGCTCCTCCATTTTGTGAGCTATCCACATAAATGTGCACCTCACATTTGTTGTTGACAGCATAATTAACAACCTCTCTTGCTCCCTCATCATCAGTTAACTTCTTCAACCCATCTTCAAAACAAATGTCATTCTCCTTCCACCACAATGTAAATTTTCCTAACAGCCCAAGGTCCTCCTTCACAATCCCAATAGCCTCAAACAGTGACCACTTGTCTTCATCCAAGTTTCGAACAACATGTACCTCCCCCCCTTGGTAATGTTGCCTCGGGTCATTCACAAAGGACCCCTTCACATGGAATACCACAGAAAAAGACATCCCTACACATTAAATAATACCTTTTTAGCTAATAAAAAAAATAGGAAAATGAAAACAACCGTTTAAATATTGCGCACAACTCAACAAAGCACACATAAGGAGTTAATATAATATGGGAAGGGGTTTTAGGTCAATAAACAATGTACAGAACATGGCATTGATGAAACCCTTGGTCCCCACATCATTCCCACATGGACAATCGTAAAAGGAATCTAAGAACAGTAGAAAAAACGTTACCTTTTCAACCCTACGCTCCTCAGGTGATTTGCAAAGACAACGATGCTTTCTCACCACACTTTCAGACCGCCAAGAAGAAAATGCTTCGTCAATAGGAACCACACGCGTGAGAAATGCGTCTCGACCACAAACATCCACAGTATAAAAACGGAGAATCTCGTTGCATAGTTCCTAGGGTTAGAACTCTGTATGTGAAATTGTATTGCAAAAGGTTAAATGTAGGGAAACTATGCGTCAAAGGTGAAAAAGGAACCGAGAAAATGGAATTAGGGTTAATTAGGGCTAATAGGGGTAATTAGTGATAAGCTAAATTAATTAGTCTAAACATTTGTTAATTAAGATTTATTAGTCTAAATCAATTACACGTTGGATTAATTAGTTTACACGTAGGAAAGCTGAGTAGGAGAGAGGGAATGCCACATAAGTAGGAGGCACACGCCAAATACAAGGAGGGACCTTTTCCAAACAAAATTTTTTTGTAGGGACGAAATAAAAAAAATAATTTTGGAGGGATGAAAAACAAATCTCGCATATTTTACAGGGACCAAAAACATATTTTACCCAACTTTTTAGCACTCAGATAAAAAGGTATTGATGGCTCTATTTACTATTTGGGAGGTGGTTAATTTGTTCTTTTATAATTGTTATTTTTAATAATGATATTTACATTACACAAAAGTAATATACGATTTATACTTTATAATAATAGAATCTTTATTTGATATTAATGTACTATTATACATAAAAATATAATTATCGCAACTTTTAAACAATAATAGAAAGGTAATTAATGGGTGATTGATTTAAGTGGTACATGATTCCCCTTATACTCTCATTATGATGTGAATGTTCCCTCCTCGAGCATAATTGTCTCCCATGAAGAATACATGTGACAAACACTACTAAATGAAACAAAAATTATAAACAATTGATTCTCTACATATTAATTTTGAAGTCTCTATTTACAGTGGACCAACAAAAATATAGTATACTGATACACTAAATAGTATATTTCATAAATAATGGTATTTAAACTATTAAAGGTATAATATAGAGACATCAAGGCATCTGTAGATATTATAATAGAATTGCTAAGTAGTCCTTGCATTACATAATGATAAATATTTTACATGATAACTTATTAAACAAATATATTTTTTAACAAATTATTAGGTAAAATATCTTAAACAATTTTTTCTTCAAATTTTTTTACATACAATTTTATTATTTTTTAACTAATTAACCTAAAAGTGATATTTACAATTATCAAATAAAATCATCAAAAACAATTTTTTTCCAAATATTTTACATACAATTTTATTTATTTCTAAACTAAGTGAGTGAAATAGTGTTTATTAATATAATAATTGTAAAAAAATTATTTACATTATAAGGAGATTAAAACATTAAAATAGTAAATAAAAATGTATGAATCTTTGAATCGAAAGTAAACACATAACAATATATAACATTTCATAATTAAATATTTATCTTACACAAGAATGAATGTTTTTTTATGAACATTAATTAAATTAATATTTTTTTATAAAACTTTCAAGCAAAATGTTTTTAATATTTTTTTCAAATATTGCGCATGTAATTTTATGAATTGTTAATTAAATTACTAGAAAAATTACTTATTTTTAAAAAAATATTTTTTCTTCATTAGTAAATATTTATTTCAAACTCTGCAAAGTCAAAGTTTCTCTATCACACGTTAGAAGACTTTGCTCAAGAAAGGAAGACAAAAGACAATTTTTTGGGAAGATTTCAAAAGCGAAGCACAAATAAGGAAACATATTCTACAATATTGTTGTGGTTCAAAACAACGTTGCTTCCTCGTTACCCTTAGCTTTGTGAATTCAATTTTCACGCTAACATTAAAGCTACAAGGGTTAAATAGTGGTTGAGAAGCTTGACTTTTTGAAAGTATTTTCTTAAAAAAAAACTCTTATTTAAAGCTTCGGATAATAGAGCAATACTTTAGATAGCCTTTTAAAACCTGTCTGAAATCTTTAACGTTGTTTTTTAAAGTTTCTTCTGAAAATGAAAAGTTATAAACACAATTCAACCCTCTTATTGTGTTTCTACATTAATTTAAGTTAGGTATACTGTCTAAAGTTTAAAAGGGATTGCCTGAGACTTTAGATGAGGTCTTATACATTTTTTCCTTTTAAAAATCAATTTTAAGAGATGTTTCCTTCCAATATGCACACTTAACTCCAATTTGAATAGTTTAATATAAGGATAATATAGTGATATAATGGTTAAGTAGATCACACTTAGACTTTTATCTATATTCACTCTCAACTATCGAAAAGTTCTGTTAAGTGTTAGATTAATTTAATTAATGTGGTTCATGTATTTTAATAGTCTGGCTTTAATAAAAGTGGGTCCGATGTGATGGTAGTTGGCCCAATATGGAAAATAAAGTCAGAAAGGGTTATTTAAAATCTCTCTCCTCTTCCTTTTTAAATATAAGATAAGTTACCAAAATGATTAACTATGTGAGAGAAAACTTCCTAACCATCAAAGAAAAAGTGAAGGAAAAAGGGAGAGAAAATTGGTCATCAATTTTCACAGAGAATTCAAACAAGAAGAGCAATTATGGATCCAGGTAAGTGTCTTTGTCACTCTCATTGTTGTATGGGTATGTGAGAACCATGAAATTCAAGATCCCGTGTAGTTTCCATAATGTGAATCCCATGAAACTATCATAATAGAAATTTACATTAAGTCATTAACACTCAACAAATCTATAGGCAATGCAAGATAAAAAAGTGAAAAACTTAAAGAAATAAATGAGCACTTCAAACTAGTGTTATTATACGGGACCGACCCGGTCAGTTCAACTGGTTGGATCGGAAACCAGACCCATGGCCAGTCTGATCAATGTACCAAATCAGATTTGCTTGTAAATCGGTCATGACATCATCAACTTGGTCTCGAACCAATGGAAATCGTCTAAACCGACCGGTTCACAAGTTCTGCTTCTGTTGGATTGAAAGTTGGAATAATACATGAATTCAAAAATACCTTCCGCTGGAATTGAATGCGTGAACACATGCAAGACAAACGTGCTACAAACGAGCTCAGTAGAAATTCATTAAGTTGCTCTTTGTAACTTTAGGACAAATTACTTTTACTGAAACATAAACACACAACTAAAATATATTTCATATTATAAAATATAAATTTCAATTTATAATTTATATTATTAAGTATGAATATATTTTCATAATTATGATCGCATATTATTTTATTATTTAAAATTTTATATAAAATTTACAAATATATTAAATTATTAATAATCTGTGAACTACTATTCGAAGGCGTATTGTGTTAAAATATATTACCTTTTTTTCTATTTAACTGTCCATTTATAAACACAATGCAATAATAATTACATCTTTCTCTATTATACCCTTATGTTAATAAATGACCTATTAAAAAATAATGAGACCCAATTGTATTAAGAGAGACAAAGGTAAAACTGAAAGTTTAAAATTTATTTGCATAAAAACAAGAGTAATAGTTACATTCCTTAATATGTGTGTTTTTTATTCAAGTGGACAGTTAAATAGGAACGAAGATAGTAATTTTTATGAGAAGTATTAAATAGTTAAAAGAATTAATTTAATAATTTTTTAAGAAGGAAAATATATTAAATTTCTGTCTATTTTAATTAAAAATAATTTTAAAATATCAAATAAATATTATTTATTAAAGAAAATTATTTTAGTAATCAATTAATAAATAAATAAACTTTCTATCATAGTCTACTTAAAATTAAAAATTGTCGGTAAAAGGAATGTAATTCACTCCTGCCGAAACTCCTTTTTGTCTCCCCTTTTTTTAATTTCAAAATTTTATAACTTTATTTTTTTCGATATAACTGAGAGAATCGATGAACTTGAAATTAAGGAAACAATCAAAGTTTTTCAATTGATGATTTAAAAAGTTACTTATTTTATAAAAATATTTTGTCTATTTATAAAAAATAATAAAGCAATCAAATTATAAATTAAAAAATCTCTTAATCATAAAGAAGTTTCTCTTTATCTAAAAATAGCATAGTAAAGTAATCAATTAATAAATTTTAAAAAACTTATAGTCATAAAGAAGTTTTTTTATTTATAAATAACACAATAAAACACTGAATTAATAAATTGAAGATGTAATATGAATGTTTATTGTACAATTGAATATTTTCATATGAATGTTTGTTGGTTGTACACAATAAAACAATGTTTGTTGTACAGTAAAACAGTAAATTTACAAGTACTTTTTATCTCTACGCCTTCCCTTAAAACAAACAAATGTTTGTTGTACAATTGAATGTTTTCTATTCCTCACAACCTTGCTTTTATGGGCTGTAAATCCTCTCATTTTCCTAAAAACCTTACTTTGTCATATATTTGTAATCGAGAGCTCCAATAAGTACTCCAAGATTCGCCTTCATCCTCAGGTGGCTGGTCTTCAATTCCCCTCAGAATGGAGGACCCTAACCTGTCAACACAGGAACGCGACTTGATCAATAGAAGTACAAAAAAGATAAAAGTTTCAGCTCATTCTGATTCAGTGCAAGGTGAGGAATCTCAACCTCATTCGAAGACAGCAGGTAGGAAAAATGCTTCTGATACAGAATCTCTTTCCTACAAAGAAAAACTGCTTCAGCAGATTGGTTTACAACAAGAACCAATATTTGAAGTGGACGATATTATTTTTCCCCATGAAGAATCAGAGGAGGAAAGGGATCTAAATCTAGAGGATCAATTGGCTCACATTGATTTATGTCCTAGAGTTCCTGTTAATGAAGAAGAATACATTGAATGGTGCAAACCATGGCATAATTCCCTGGTGGTTAAGGTGCTGGGAAAAAGGATTTCAATGAGGTTCCTGGAATCAAGACTAAGGAGGAATTGGGCCATAAGTCTCCCATCAAATTTATTGATATGCCCCAGGATTACTATCTAGTGTATTTTACTGATAAGGAAGACTCTAAGCATGTGTTATTTGATGGACCTTGGATGATCCTTGATAGGCCAAGAAAGTCAAGAAAATTGTTGTATGGGCTAGAATTCCCAATCTCCCAATAGAGCTTTATAATCAAAATCTTCTAACCAGAATTGGAAACATTTTTGGGGGTCATGCTGAAAGTGGATCAAACTACTTCCATTCACTCTAGAGGACGATTCGCAGAATATGTGTGGAAATAGATTTATCTAAGCAGCTTATTCCACAGGTCAATATTATGGGCTACATTCTGAATATAGAATATGAGGGATTACACCAGATTTGTTTTTGTTGCGGGAAATATGGTCACAGACATGAAAGTTGTCAAGAAAAAAGAATGGATCCTTCTATTATTGATCAAACAGAAGCTGAGCATTGTCAAAATAAGGATAAGGAACCCCAGAACTCGTTTGATTCTCCTGGGCAACAAAATATAGCAAGTTATAACCATGACAACAAAGAGAATACATCTACCAGCCCCTATGGTCCATGGATGCTAGTGAAAAGAAACCCAAAACTGAAACCAAATAAAAGTCAGGGTAAAGAGGGAAATCTTCTTGACAATTCTAAAGGGTCTCGTTTTCAGGTGTTTGCTGAGGAATCACATGAGGAAGATTCGGTACAAGAAGAAGGAGTTCATCCATCCTTAGACTCGGCAAGAAAAGACCAAAAAATCCAAAGAGTTAGAGACCCTAAAGCTGGGAAGAATACTCAACAGCACAAGTCAAATTCTAATAAGAATAGTAACCAGGCAGATAAGGGGTTGAAAGATAAGGGCAAAATCTCCCAACAGAAAGTTAAAGTCTCCAACTCAAAAGAAGTAGTTGTGCCATCTCAGTCAACCATGCCATTAACCAAGCTTCCAAATAGAAAATGAGGTATTCCTACTGAGAGAACTCAGGCCCAAAAGGATAAAGAGCATTCCTACGTTTTACAGATTATAAAAAAACTAGGCTCTAAGGAAGAGATGAAGGTGTACCAGAAAATTGGAATGAAAGCACAAGTAATAACAAGCAGACTGCAATATCAAATGATTGTTCTCTGAATCCTAAACCTCCTGATCCAGGTTCTTCTTCGAATTTTACATCTATAAATGATAAGATATATCATGAATATGCAGGTTTCACCTCAGAATTTTAACCAATCAAATAATCATTAATGAATTACATTGCTTGGAATTGTAGAGGTAATTTTTCTAAAGGATTTTCTGCTTTGATAAAGGATATCAAGGGTAAGTATAATGCTAATCTAATTTTTCTGCTGGAAGTTCATGCTAGTGGAAATAAAGCCATTAATCAAGCTGGTAAGCTAGGATTTGATTCCTTTCACATTTTGGATTTAATAGGTCAAGCTGGGGGTATAATTGTCTTATGGGACAGCTCTAGGTGGTCTATTAATATTATTTCTTCTTCTAATTAGTATATTCACATGTCTGTTAAATTTAGTACCCTTGATCCTTGGCTTATTACTGTTGTTTATGCTAGTCCTCATTTAATTAACATGAATTTTGTGACACCCTTCTACCACAATCTCTAATACAATCAATAAATCGAAATATAAAGAAAAGTTGTAACCCACATCGGGTAAAAAGGTTCACATTTCTCTCTTTTAAAACGCCATTTAACTTAAAGACAGCTCGATTTAAATAGAAAGTAAAGTCAACGGTTTTCAAAAGCTAAACATCAAAATATCAACATCTTAAAAATCTCACTTGGCCATGCAAGGAACTTAAAATAGTTTTCATCTATCTCTACTCAATAACATGAATAAAAGTAAACTCCTAATACTAAGCCCTGAATGTCACAAGTATCAGAGTGAGACCCTGCCATTTCAATACTCGGCACATCGAGTGCCATCTTCATCACCTATAAAATAACCACAGAGAGTACGGTGAGGAAAAGAACACCAAATCATACATGCACGCAGAAGGCTACCTTATCCCCACCCAACACATAGTCATATCCATTAATTTCATCACATAATCATAATCAATCATTTCATCTCACACTCTTATTATTCAACATATTAACTCATCACAATTATATAAGTCACACTTCACAAATCATCAAGGACACACTATCCACACTCAACACATAACACTCACAACATAAATTCACATTTCAACACCATCATAAAATGCAATGTATGCTCACTCTATGCTCATGCACACCAAAACTCTTCCTAAGGATTATGACTTGGAACTCCGCACAATGGGCGCACCTCATCAATCTCCCTAATTGTTACCAATGATGACCCTACCGTTAAATGCCCTCTCTTGGCCGATAGGTTGCACAACACCCCTCTCTTGGCCTCGTGCAGAGACATCCGCCCCGCAATGATGGCCCTATCGTTAAATGCCCTCTCTTGGCCGATAGGTTGCACAACACCCCTCTCTTGGGCTCGTGCAGAGAATGTCCCCATCATGGTCACTGCACCCCCTCTATGGGCCCGTGCATCTCATGCATCACACCTCATAAGATTACACTCAATGCAATTATCATCATACATCATATCTCTCACATAATCTCTATGCACAATGCATCATCATCAATTCACATATATCTCATACAATCTCTATGCTCAATACATCATCATCAATTCACATATATCTCATACAATCACTATACTCAATACATCATCATCAATTCACATATATCTCATACAATCTCTATTACTCTATCACTTCTCATCACATCAAAATATTATAGACATAGAACATCACATAAGATACTTACGCCACCATACTCATGCCACAATCTATACACTTTATACATCCAATTAATCTATCAATTCCACAAATAATTCACATAATTATCAACAAATAATTAAAAGATCACAACACCACTTAAACAACACTCTCATACTTAATTTTGGCCTAGTAATCAATTACCACACAGCTGTAATCGATTACCAGAGACCGTTACTCAATTTTGGAATCTTCAAGTTTTAAGCTTAATGACATTGGTGCACTAATTTGGAAATATCTAGAGTTTTAGGTGTCCAATTAAGATAATTCCACTTCTATTAGAAATTTAAGATCCGGGGCTTCAGTTTGATAAGCTATATGATAGTATTTCGAGCTCATTTGCACCCTTAACCGACACATTCTTTTCCAAGCGAGAAAGCTGTCAAAGCCTGATAATTGATTACCACACAGCTGTAATCGATTAGCAGCAACTCAACTCTATGGTAATCGATTACAGACCCCTTGTAATCGATTACCAGCAACCCAAACTCACTCAACGCTGCCCAGAAAACCCTGTAATCGATTACAGACTACTGTAATCGATTACCGGAGACTCGAGAACGCCGTTCTTGCGATTTTTACCCCTTTTAAACCATTTTCTTCAACCCTAATCAATCCTCATTGTTAATACTTCAATCCCACACGTTTTTACCGAACAAATTCAATAAAAACATCAGTTTTTACTACAAATTAACACATCAAATCCATTATGGTTCCTCATCAATCAACCCTTATTTATCCCCTTTCGCTATTCTCACTACCATTACCCAATTCATCAAGATTCATCAAGATTATCACGTTTAAACATCAAAGCCAATAGATTTTCATCATACAACACATGATGCACATAACAAATTCGAATTTAAAAGTCTTAGGGGGTCTTATGGTTGCCTTCACTACCCAAGCACCCCAACATACACGCATAAGCAGCACCCTTTCCCCCGTACCTTAGAGACGACGATCGACAATGAATGACTGACCTCCCTTGATGATCTACCTTGCAACACCTTCTCCTTGTGGAGTCACTTCTCTCCTCCCCTAGGGTTTGGTTATCTGACGTTTGAAAACTAATGGGGTGAAATAGATAACCATTCCCCTATTTAAACATCTAATTGGGCTGGGCCTACTCCAACCCACCCATCCCCCTTATTAATTAATTAATTAAAATGATTTCTGAATAATAATACTATTATTTCTTCCTTTTATTTTATTTTATTTGTTCTACAAATTTTAGGATGTTACAAATCTATTATGGGATGATCTTATTAATTTGGTTGCTACAATTTCTGAACCTTGGAATATTAATTTTGGGAGATTTTAACTCCATTTGTAATCTTAATGAGAGGAAAGGTGGAACTTTTAATCCCAATCTAAGAGGCACGCAAGAGTTTAATAATATGATAGCTACCTGTCACCTTTTGGATGTTGGGTTTGTAGGTAATCCTTTTACTTGGAATAGAGGTAATTTGTATGAACGTCTTGATAGAGTTCTGTTTAACGTGGATTGGCATATTAGGTTTCCTGATGCTTATGTGATTCATTTGCCTAAATTTAAATCTGATCACTGTCCTATTATGGTTAATTTTGATTACCAACCCCCCAAGAATAAACATAGGAGACCTTTTAGATTTATTGCTTCTTGGTTTTCTCATCCTGATTTTACTTCCTTTGTGAATCATAATTGGAATGCTAATACCAATCTACCTTCTTCAATTTGACGTTTTAAAGAGAAAGTTCAACATTGGAATAAAAACGTTTTTGGGAATATTTTTAGTAGGAAAAGGAGAATTTTAAACAGACTAAAGGGCATTAATATGAAACTGAGTTCATCTAATGACCCTAATCTCCCTCATTTGTATAAAAAACTCTGGAAAGAATATGAAGATATTGCCTATCAGGAAAAATGCCTTTGGTTTCAGAAGTCTAGATGTAAAAAAATTAAGTATGGAGACCGTAATAATAAATATTTCCATGGTATAACCTTAACTAGATGAAAGAAAAACAAGATTGATAGTCTTCAAAATGAGGATGGGCAGTGGATTACTAGTCAGTAGGATCGTGAAGAGCATTGTACACAATTTTTCAAAAATCTCTTCAAGGATGACAGGGATTGTTCTCCTTTTCCTCTTAGGAATAATTTCCCTGATTTAGATCCTGAGCAGCTTGATTCTCTTTCTAAACCTATTACGGATGAAGAAATTAGGCAAGCTATTTTTTCTATTGGTGGTCTTAAAAGCTCCTGGTTTGGATGGGATTCATGCAATTTTCTACCAAAACTATTGGAGTACAGTTGGTCCTTCTATTTGCAAGTTTATTCATCAGGTTTGGCTTTCTCCCTACTCTATTTGTTCTCTTAATGATACTTTAATAACACTTATTCCTAAAATTGACACTACTATTAATCTAAAATAGTATATATTCATTAGTCTGTGTAATGTGTCTTATAAAAGAATTACTAAGCTGATTTCTAAAAGGCTTAGACAGATTATAAGCAATCTAATTGGTCCTCAACAGAGCAGTTTTGTTCCCGGTAGGCAGAGTAGGGATAATATCATAATTGCTCAAGAAATTATGAATTCTATGAAAACGAAGAAAGGTAAGAAACGTTGGATGGCTATAAAAATTGACCTGGAAAAGGCTTTTGATAGGCTAAATTGGGAATTTATTAAAGATACTTTATTTGATATTGGTTTTCCTGATACTTTAATTTCAGTAATATGGCATTGTATTTCTACTACTCAAATGAGAGTTTTGCTAAATGGTGAAGCTCTTGAGGCTTTTAAACCATCTAGAGGTATTAGACAAGGTGGTCCAATTTCCCCTTATCTTTTGTCTTATGTATTGAACGTTTATTCCATTTAATTAACTTGGCTGTTGAATTTAAGTTCTGGAAACCTTTCAAGATTGGTAGGAGAGGCCCCAATATCTCTCACTTGGCTTTTGCTGATGATTTAATTCTGTTTTCTGAGGCTTCTATGGATCAGGTGGAAATTATCCAGACTATACTAGATGTTTTTGGCAACAATTCTGGCCAAAAAGTCAGTAAAGAGAAAACTAGGATTTTTTTCTCTCCTAATGTGTGTTCTCATATTAGGGAAGAAATTTCTACTTCTTTGGGTTTTCAAAGGAGTACTGATCTTGGTAAATATCTGGGGGTTCCTTTTATTCATGGCCGTATGACTAGATCTATTTTCAGTTCTGTTATTCACCACACTAAAAAGAGACTTTCTTCCGGGAAAGCCAAGAATTTATCATTTGCTCGTAGACTAACATTATCTCAGTCTGTTCTTAATGCTATTCCTTCTTATGTTATGCAATCTGCCTATCTTCCTACAACCATTTGTGAGGACATTGATAGAAATTTTAGGAACTTTCTTTGGGGAGATACTGAAGATAAAAGGAAAATTCACCTTGTCCATTGGGATAAAATCTGTTCTCCTAAATTGACTAGTGGTCTAGGCCTCAAAAAAGCAAAAGTGGTTAATAATACTTATATGATGAAGGTTGGGTGGGCTCTTATAAATCAGCCTAATGAGCTTTGGGTTCAAGTTCTTCATGCTAAATATGGCTGTGCAATGCTACCATTCCTATTGTGAAGAAGAAAGCTGGTAATTCTAATTTATGGAAAGAGGTTTGTGAAAATTGGGATAATTTGATTGCAAATTGTGTCTGGAGAGTTCACAATGGTGAAGAAGTGAGATTTTGGCAAGACGATTGGATTGCTGACCTAGATAAACTTTGCAACCTTTTAATTGAGCCTATTCCTGATTCTGACTTGGAATTGCCTATAACTCAGTTCCTAACTGTATCTGGGGACTGGGATATCCATTATATCCAGAGTTTGTTACCAGAGGATATTTGCCAGAAGATTTTACAGATAGCCCCTCCTATCCCTGGCAGTAGTACAGATACTATTGCTTGGAAAGGTACATCTGATGGGTGTTTTACTATCAAGTCTGCCTATGACTTCCTTATAGCTGATTCTGTTGGTTCGAAAAATCCTCTTTTCAACAGAATTTGGAATTGGCAGGGACCACAAAGAATAAGATTATTAATTTGGAAAATTGCTTCCTATGCTATTTTGACTAATGTCTAGAGAAGTACAAGACATTTAACTAATTGTAATCTTTGTACTCTATGCAAAAAGGATTCAGAGACTACTTTACATCTATTTAGGGGTTGCATAAAAGTTAAAGAGTTGTGGACTAGAGTGATTACCTCTCAAAAGCTTAACAGATTCTTTCAGGCCCCTAATCTTCATCAGTGGCTCATGGAAAACCTGAAGCCTTCTCGTTCAGATGATCATAGCCCACATCACCCTCTGTTTTTTGGCTTTACCTTAGAAGCAATTTGGTGAAACAGGCACAACATTTTTTTTAATAATATTAGAGAAGACAATGTTGTGTTAGTGAACCAAATTACAGGGCAAATGCATGTTGTTCTTAAAGCTTAGTAGAGCGATGCCAACACAACCAGCATCAATGTTTAGACCTATGGCTCCTCTCCTCAAATGGAACCTTCCTCCAACTAATTGGATGAAAATTAACACTGATGGTGCCTTCTCCTTCTCTCGCCGAATCGCTTCCTGTGGTGGTGTTATCCGTGATGATTGGGGCTCCTTCATTGTGTCTTTTAGTTCCTCATTGGGTAGCGTTTCAATCCTGGAAGCTGAGCTTTGGGGCTTGCTCAAAGGTGCTAGATTAGCTAAACAAAGAGGATATAAGCAGGTCATATTTGAATCAGATTCCTTACTTGCAATTAAGATGGTGATTGATGGAGTTTGTTCCTCCCATTTGTGTTCTGGGTTAATCCTCCAAATCCAGGAGACAACAAATTTGGAATCACTCGCTCAGGGAAGCTAACATGCTCGCGGACAGCTTTGCGAAGGAAGGATTGAATATGGCTGGGAACCTTAGGGTTTTTGACACTGTTCCACCCTTTGCTGCTCTGCAGCTGATGTTTGAGTCCTCCGGCTCTTGGTTTGAGAGGGGAGGGTAGCTAGGGTTTTGTTTTTCCTTTTCCTGGTCTTTTGACCCGTCTCAAACATAAAAAAAAATCCTCTCAGTTTGGCATATCGGTTGTAAAAGCTATATGCCATTTTTAAGGACAAAAAATGAATGATTTAAAAACATTTTTTATCAGACACAAAAAAAAGAAATATTTTTTATCGGACAACAATCTTAAAAAAATCTATTTTCTATTGGATTATTTTATAAATATAGTCTTTTACCTGATTATTTTATAAATATTATAAATTTTATTCTCTTTTATTTATACCCTATTGATTCTTGGTTCATCGATGGACAAATGTTGGTTTGGACCACTGTAAAAGCCACCAATTTTGAAACACTAAAATAGACACTTTCTCCATTCTTTCAATTAGAAAATCATGTCATTTTTATATTTTCTCATTATTCTTTTTTAAGAGTGTCTTTCACACACCTCCAATACAAAGTTTTTTTTTACCATTCCCTCATATCTCTCTTAATATCTTGAAAAATTGATATTTTAAAATTTAAATATATATTCCAATTATTTACCTATTTCCCCTATTTCAAGTATTAATTATTTTAAGGATTTAATTTAAATTTAAATTCTCGTCATTATCTTTTATAATAATATATATAATTATCAATAAATGATCTAGTTTTAAAAATTTAATAGGATAATTGATTCATATCTCAAAATTTAAACTATATAAAAGGATATGATAATTTTAAAATTATATATAATTTTACTAATTCAATAGTATATATGTTTGGAATAATCATATTAGGGGAATAGATGTGCTGAGATGCTCTAGCAAAGAAGGGAGCTCTAACTGCCTCTTGCTCATTAGTTGTAGAAAGTTCAGGAGATGTAATTCAGGAGTTATTGTCAGCAGATGCCAGAGGGGACCTTGTCCCTAGGGTGTAGAGTAGATTAATTCTATCTTGTATTTTTTTTTGTTTTTAATTCCATTATTTTTTACCAAAAAAATATATGTTTGAAATAATTGACTTTTATGAATTAATAATTTAAATTCAAATTCAAAATAATAATTATTTAATATTTATAATGTATACATTCAAATTAAACCCTTAATGCAAATTAATTATCTCTTAATATTCATACGTTGAATTCAAGTCATATACATAATTCAAATTAATTATACAATAGTATTTATATATGAAATTTAAATTATTCATTATAAATTCAATATATACTTCATATTTTAATATATTTATTTTTATTATATACATCTATATTAGGATATATATTTAAAAATATTATATATATATATATTTCTAGTGTATTTAGGGATGGTAATGGGTACCCTCTGGGCAAGGTACCACAGTGCCCGTCCCCGTACCCACGTGGGCAGTAACTCTAGTGTCAGTCCCCATACCCGTTGGGCACCTATATGCCCGTACCCGCGCCCGTTACCCGCACTTTTATTAAGTAAATAATTAACAATTTACTAAAAAAATATTAATTTAAGAAAACTATATCTCAATTGAAAAAGTTACTTGAAGATCGTCCAAACATGACTTTTAAATATCAGTGATATAACAATTTAATTACATTGAAACACAATATGTTAATGCTCTAAAACACAACAAATGATCTAAAGTTCAAAATTTTTATTAAATATTGCAATATATTTTCACGTCACTATTTTATAAACTTGGATATCATGTGTTAGAATTCTTCAAGATGTGTAAAAACAAATTATTAACACTAATTAGTCATATATTATAAAGTAAAAAAACACAAATAAATAATTATAAAAATATATTTTAATTTGTAATATATTATATATATCAAGTTTAAAAATATATTATTTTAATAAAATTAATATATCCCTATATATAATTATATATGGTATTTTTCATTAAATGATTATATATATGAGTGCGGGTATGGGGCGGGCTGGGCATCAAAGTGCCCATACCCGCGACCGTCCCCATGAAATAATGCGGGCTTTTGCCCATACCCGCTTTGCGGGTTTTTACCCTGCCCATTGCGGGTAATTTTTACGGGTACCCATAGGGATTAAACTCAATTGCCATTCCTATGTGTATTGTGCGAGATAAAATATTAGTTCTATTTTGTAATTAGTTCCACCTTCTAAAAACATCACATAATCTATTATTTATTTATATATAATTTAATTACATCTCCAGTCTTTTTATTATAATTAATATGTGATTTTGATCTTTTAATAATATTTTGAGTAAATTTAATTATTTATTTTTTGATTATTATAATAAAATCTTTTTATAACTTAGCAAAAAAAAGTCTTTCTATAATATTTTTCTACTTAGGATTTTGTAATCATCATATAGTCGAGTGTGGTTTAAACATTTAAGCGTGTGTTTGGTTGAGTGTTGAAACTTGAAATTGACCAAACTTAAATTTAAATTCCTTAACACAATTATTTCTAGCGTTAATAACATGAGTATACCATGTTTAAACGCTAAATTAAACATGTTCTAATTTGTCATGTAAAATGTTGTTTTATTCCACTCGATTAATTTTTTGAAAGTTTTATCTTTAATTTATGAAAGTATTCTCTTTTAAAAATAAATAAATAAAACAACACGAGTAGTTAGGACTTGGGAGTTGAAACAAGTCAAACAACAAGTGAATTCCACGCAAAGGTTTAATTATCACTGCAGGCTTCAGAATAACTCATTCCATACACAGTAGCGTACATGTTAGGTGAAGAAGTTTATTGGCATATGGTACATTGGGCCGTTGGGTGAGATATTCTCTCTCCTACTGGCTGCTCCAGTACTTGAGAGGAGCGATTTCCATCGGGGCTAAAAGAATAAAATATCAGATGAAAACTTAGGTTCTTAGTGGTGTCGTTCTATGATTTTATAGATTAATTTAATAAAAGGGATTCCTTGGGGTTGATTAAGATTTTCTTGTGTTCATTTTCTGTCCAACGGCAAGCATGCCCGTGATTGTTATAGCCTTCAGCTAGTGGTTGATGTACTCATCACAATACCAAGAACCAAGTTTTTACTTGCTATTTGTATAACCCGAAGATTTATTATTATTAGTCTTTAACTCATGGTTGGTATCCGAGAAACAATTTCCCCAAATTACGGCCCCTAAGGGGTCACTTTGGATATTGATCCAGAGGTTAACTCGGAACTAGCTCGACTGGTCTAACGGCCTACCAGTTACCTCAGATTTAGACCTACCTCAACCATCTCGGCTAGCCTATTCAGCCATCTCGGCTGACCTATCAGCCATCTCGACTGGCTTATCATACAACCATCTCGGCTGGCCTACCTCAGCCATCTCGGCTGGCCTACCTCAGCCATCTCAGCTGGCCTACCAGCCATCTAGGCTGCATGGACACTTAACAACTGTGCAACCTAGGGACCACCAACTAGCTCCTCACCCTACCACTTGCCTATGCCTACGCGGACTGACACCAATAAAGGGCACTTCCCATCACATAGACTAAGCAACTTACCCACTGACACAAGCAATCAGGCGTAGGTTGGGCTACATCACAGGCTAGCCCTGGCTAGACCCCATGCTATAAAAACCCCCTCCCATGGAGGGTCAGGTACGCTCATTTCTCCCCTGCTCACACTCTGTCTCAAACCCATTCTAACTTGGGCGTTGGAGTGTCTTCGCAGGTCACCCCCTCCTCCTCCACCGGAGCCACTGTTCAGAGCAACCGCCACCGCATATCAACCTCCAACATCTCGGATCACTATCTCGGACAGCCAAGGAACATCTCGGACTACATCCAGAACCACCTTGGGACACCCAGGGATGATCACCTCTGGCACGATCAGATATAGAATTTGGATAGATAGTTTTTTACTAACCAACATTTCTTTCTTTTTTCATTCATTAATATGAAAAGAAAATGAGAAAAGGGATAAACACATAACCTTATGAAATCTAGCAGACAATAGTTAGATACAAAATAGAAAAGCAGGAGCATTATGCGGGCAAAAACATGACCAGACCCGATTGACTCCTTTGCCATTTCTGTCGCACTGAGGTTCTTCTATTTTTTCTAGCTTACCCGAGGAAGAGAAGAAGTTATAGAGAGAAAAAAGGACTTATAACAGAGGTAATGAAAACAGAAATTGAATTAACCTTTTCAATGAACAATTAGCATCTTATTTATACAGGTAATTACCAACTAACTTCCTAAAAAATAGCAAGCTACCTAATTCTGTTATTACAGTTTACAAAAACCAGAATTTAGAATTAGAATTGTATTTAACATCCCCCCATAATTCTAATTCCTATTCTGCATTCACCATCAACCTACTTCTTAATTCTTCAAATCTGTTCTTCCTTAGTGGCTTTGTCATCAAATCTGCAAGGTTGTTTTCTGATTTGCAATAGACAAGTTTGATCTTCCCTTTACTCACTTTATCTCTGATGAAGTGATATCTGGTCTCAATATGTTTGCTATTCCCATGATCAATTGGATGTTTGGCAAGATTAATTGTAGATTTGTTGTCAACTAGCAGTGTCACTGGTACATCCTTTTGAATCTCCATCTCTTTCAGTAATTTTCTCAGCCACAAACCTTGACAGGATCCTATGGAAGCAGCTATGTACTCTGCTTCACATGTGGACAATGCAACTGGATCTTCCTTCTTTGAACACCATGATATAGGTGCTTCTCCATACATGAAAACATATGCAACAATACTCTTCCTATCATCATTGTCTCTCCTCCAATCTGAATCTGTGTAGCCTACTAATTTAGCTTCAGTTTTGCCTTGACCATGGGGAAGCATAATTCCAAGGTTAATTGTACCTCTTATGTATCTCAAAATCCTTTTTGCAGCCAACAAATGAGATGTCTTAGGTGCCTTCATGAATCTACTGATTATGCTAACACTGTAAACCAGATCAGGTCTTGTGTTACACAAGTACCTTAATGAGCCCACCATCTGTCTGAACACAGTAGCATCCACCAATTTTCCTTCAACTTTTAGACTTAGTGCCAGACCTTCTTTTGCTGGAGTAGCTGCTGCATTACAATCTTCCATCTTGAACCTCTTCAATATATCTCTAGCATATTTTGATTGATGCATGATTATCCCAACTTCAGTCTCTTTGAACTCTATGCCAAGAAAATATGACAAGAGTCCCAAGTCAGTCATCTTAAACTGCTTCATCAACAACTTCTTCACACTTTCTATTTCCTTCACATTGCTGCCAGTGATCAGCAGATCATCAACATAGAGACACAAAATGGTCAGTTCAGCTGCAGATTTGTACTTCACATAGACTCCATGTTCTGAGGGGCACTTGACAAAGCCAATTTCTTTCAATACACTATCAATCTTCATGTTCCAGGCTCGGGGGGCTTGTTTTAAGCCATATAGGGCCTTTCTCAATCTGTAAACCTTTGATTCCTGACCAGTGACCTTGAACCCTTGTGGCTGCTCAACATAGACCTCCTCTTCAAGTGGTCCATTAAGGAAAGCTGATTTTACATCTAATTGGTATATTGACCAATTGTTTGAGCATGCAATAGCTGCTACAAATCTCACAGTTTCTATCCTTGCTACAGGAGCAAAAATTTCTCCATAATCAACTCCTTCTTTCTGCAAAAATCCCTTTGCAACTAATCTGGCCTTGTGCTTGATTACTTCTCCATTTGGATTTCTTTTTAGCTTGTAGACCCATTTCACTGCTATAGTTTTTTTCTTCTTGGGTAATGGCACCAATTCCTAGGTTTCATTTTTCTCTATTGCACTCAATTCTTCTTTCATTACTGTCATCCATTTAGGATCTTGCAGTGCTTCATCACAGTTTACAGGTTCAGTTCCTACAAATAATGTTAGATGCACAAGATCACCCTCATCAGAAATTTGCTGATCTGTGTAGACTTCAAAGTCCCTTAGTGCTTGTGGAAGTTGTCTAACCCTCTGTGGTCTCCTTTGATCAGAATCAGCTGCAGGTAGTTCCATAGGCTCTTCATCACTATTGCTCAGGTCACTAGGATCACCAAATTTGACTTGAATTCTGGCTGTCTCAGTCACAGAATTATTCTTCCATTCATAGTATTTCTGCTCATCAAATATGACATCTCTGCTAATAACCACTTGTTTATTTTTGGGATCAAACAACCTGTAGCCTCCAGTTGCATGATAGCCAAGGAAAATCATCAACTCAGCTTTGTCATCAAGTTTTTGTCTCAGCTGGTCAGGTACATGTTTGTAGCACAAGGATCCAAAGATTCTAAGATAAGAAATATCAGGCTTGGTACTTGTCCAAGCTTCTTCAGGTGTGATACCCTTCAATCTACTGGTAGGGCACCTATTAAGCACATATACAGCTGTAGAAGCAGCTTCACTCCACAGGGAATGAGGAAGGTTCTTTGACTTCAACATGCATCTGACCATATTCATTATGGTTCTGTTTCTCCTTTCTGCATCACCATTATGCTGTGGAGTGTATGGTGGTGTGTGCTCATGAATTATTCCTGCTGTATCACAAAACTCAACAAATTCTTTTGAGGTGTATTCTCCACCTCCATCAGTTCTCAAAGTTTTGATAAAACTTCCACATTGTTTTTCAACAACAGCCTTAAATTTTTTGAATGTACTAAGCACTTCACTTTTCCTTTTGATCATATAAATCCATGTTTTTCTAGTCAAGTCATCAATGAAAGTTATGAAATACCTGCTGCCACCAAGTGATTAAACCTGCAATGGCCCACATACATCTGAGTAGATAACTTCAAGCTTCTGTTTTGACTTTACTGGAACAAAGGATTTGAAAGGATTTCGAGTTTGCTTGCCCTCCAAACAGTTTCTGCACCTATCAGCAGTAGCTTTCAATTTTGGAATCCCTCCAGCCATCTTATGCATGTGACTTAGGTCTTTAAAATTCAAATGACCAAGCCTGTGGTGCCATAACCATTCAGCTTTACTTGCTGTTGTAAGTAGACAATTCTGCTCAAGTACATGTATGCCAACTTTGAAGGTTCTATTTCTAGACAAAGGAGCTTTTAATATCAATCTCTCTTGTTGATCATAGACTTTCATCATTTTGTCTGCCATTGACATTTTGTAGCCTTTTTCAAGGAGTTGGCCTAGACTCAGCGGATTACATTCCATCCCAGGGACATAAAGTACCTCATCAATGCAGGATTTTTTGCCATCCTTCCTTTTTATCAAAACTCTCCCAATACCTCCAGTGACAAGTGTGCTTCCATCTGCAAACCTGACTTTATTCCTTCTTTTTTCATCAAGATCAAGAAACCAGTCTTTGTGACCAGCCATATGAGTTGAACAGCCTGTATCCAAGTACCAATTATCTTCATCATCACCATTGAACTTGGTTGTAACCGTTAACAATACAGGTTCTGCATCTGAGTCTTCTTCAGCAGCAAGTTGTGCCTCATCACCTTGTTCTTTGTCTTTATACCAACATTCATTAGAGTAATGTCCCTTCTTTCCACAACAATAACATTCAACATTTTTCTTATCCTAATTCTTCTTTCCTTCTCTACCTCTTGTGCCTGAAAAACCACCTCTTTTCTGGACTGAACCACCATTCTTCTGCTCAGATTGTCATTTCCAGTTCCCTTTAGACCGATTTCCTCCTCACCCTCTTGAGTTCTTAAATCTGCCTCTACTTCTTTTAGATTGATTGCTTTCAACAGAACCATTTCTTGGATTATTCTGAACCTGAAGAGCTTGCTCAGAAACTTTGTCTGCTACCATTTCTTGAAGTCTTTGCTCATGTGCCTTAAGTGAACTTTGTAATTCATCAACAATTAAGGACTCAAGGTTCTTGGACTCCTCAATTGCGACCACGATATGATCAAATCTTGGTGTCAAGGTTCTCAAGATCTTTTCAATTAGCATCAACTCTGACATTTTCTCACCACAACCCTTCATTGAATTTACAATAATCTGCATTCTGTTGAGATAGACACCTACACTTTCACTTTCTTCCATCTAAAGCAGCTCAAACTGTCTCCTGAGGGTTTGGAGCTTGACTCTCTTTACCTTTTCATCGCCAGAATATGCCTTGTTCAGAATATCCCATGCTTCTTTTGCAGAACCAGCTGCTGCGATCTTCTCAAAGTGAGGATCATCAACATATTGATGCAAGATGACTAAGGCTTTGCATTCCTTCTTCTTTAATTCCTTGGCACCCACTTTCTGAGTTTCTGAAGCTCCTTCCTTGAGGACTTCTATCCCATTCTCAACCACATCCATCAATTCTTGAAATCCAAGAAGTGCTTTCATATGAACATGCCATCTGCTGTAATTCTTTCCGGTGAGGACAGGAAGATTCGCGGGAAAATGACCATTGGAAGCCATGATCGAATAAGAAAGATCCCTTCTTGATCGAACCAATGCCTCCTGATACCACTGTTGCACTGAGGTTCTTCTATTTTTACTAGCTTACCCGAGGAAGAGAAGAAGTTATAGAGAGAAAAAAGGACTTATAACAGAGGTAATGAAAACAGAAATTGAATTAACCTTTTCAATGAACAATTAGCATCTTATTTATACAGGTAACTACCAACTAACTTCCTAAAAAACAGCAAGCTACCTAATTCTGTTATTACAGTTTACAAAAACCAGAATTTAGAATTAGAATTGTACTTAACAATTTCAACTCGGAGGCTACTGATACTGAATACTAATCTTGTTTCTCTTTCTTCTTCAAATTTCTCGTTAATCCCATTTCAACTCAACATCATGATAATTTTAAAGTTTCGAAAACCCGAACAGTGATATATAGAAACCCCCTCACCCCGATAAGATAAGGGCAACATGCCGATCACTTTTGTTAACTATGTGATCTTCTTGTAACTTCGAGCTTGATCTCCAATGGCAGTTCAACGGCGGCGAACAATAGTCCTGGGATGGAGGAGGGTGGAATACCTGCAAGGACTCCGACGCTCAAGTCAGTAAGTGTTTAAGTAGAGTAACGATATCTCAGTATAACAATGTACCTGAAAAATAGCCTGAACCGAGATATTTATAATAGGATTTAGGCGGGAAAGTCCGTTAAAACCGTTACCATGGATTCCGAAATTCCCGGCGTCATGCTCCTGTCTGTGAGTGGGCATACGCGCTGTGACGGATGTCGGTTCCGCGTAAGGAACTGCCGACGTGTGATGGCGTAAACGGCACGTCGGCTGTACTTGAATGATTATCCAGAATGACTACATAATTGGAAGCGTCGGATGATTCCAGCAGGTGTGTTGCGAATTGTATTACCACATATATGTTTTGACCATGTCGGATGTGGTTTTATGGATGGCCAACAGTCATGGAATATGTCGGATTATGTCGAATTAGGAGTGTGTGATAACACTCCAGAACAGTTTCCCCCTAAGTCGGTTAGTCCGTGATGAGGTGATCGACTTTGCTTGTCCGACATTAGTGGAAAATGTCCAGACTGATTTGGGATAAACACTTCCGAGACAAAAACTTTCCCGCGTGGATTCCGTGGTTATTTCCGGGATCGCAACAGTTGAGTTCCCTAAGTAACGGCTACAATTTTTGAATTAATTATTTTCCCCAACCGCTGCTACACGTGTCTAGATCCTATAATTTGGGCTTATGGGCCTTACTGACTGATTCGATCCTAACCGTTAATTTGGGATACATAAAACTGAGCAGTTGGCAGTAGTTTCCACTTTCCTTCTTCTTCTTCTTCTTCTTCTTCTTCTTCTTCTTCTTCTTCTTCTTCTTCTTCGCGACCATTTCATTCCCCAGAAACTCTAAGCTCTATTTCCCTCATTTGTACTCCATTGCTTGTTTGGTTGTTGCGAACGTGTTGTTCTTCCGGTTCGTCTCACTCCTGCAGGTCCTCAATATCTGTCACTTTCTGCTCTCTATGCTTCAAGCTGTGCCACGAGCCCGTGTATGAACTTTGGCGTTACTGACTTCTATGAGCAATTTAAAGATGTTTCTTCCAGAATCTTGAAAGGTACCATCTTGCCCCCATTTTCCTGTATTTAAAGTTTCTGGTGCATTATGCTCACAAGGGCCAAGACTAGAGCACTTGCTGCTGAAAATAGGCGGCAATGTATTGTCGTGACAGAAGAACCTAAGGATCCGGACATCTCGGACCTAGTCATGAGGCGTAAACGTCTTCCTGGGATGGTTGGTACTGGGGATTTACAACGTGAGTCAGTTCCCGAAACTGCTCGTATTCTCCAGAAACGGGGTTATCCCAAGGTGTTATCCGCAAAATCCTCTGAGATTGGCCCCGAACGTCCCAGGGTAGATTCGACATCTCCCAATTTTAACTTGGCTCATGGACTTTTGGGCAGGTCTGAGATGGGAAGGCGGAAAATTCACACCTCACCAGCTACTAATTATCCCGTTTCCCCAGCGTTAGCATTGATGACCTGGGTCGATAAGGAGGCACTCGATACTTCCAGCATGTACAGCTCCATTGAAGCGTTAGAGCTGGGTTTCCGTGCTGTAGAATGGGTGGAACCGGGCAAGGAACAAGAATGGGATTTGGCGGTGCCCGAGGAGGATGATAGGATATGCTTTCAAGGGGACCTCGATGAAAACTTGTTCATTTCGATGTACAAGACAGTTTTTTACGACCTCGGCTTTGGCTCCCCTTTACTTGGTTTGAGTTGGAGATTTTTCAACACTTGGAAGTTGCTCCTTCGCAACTTCACCCCAACGGTTGGGCCTTTATCAGAAGTTTCATGGTCCTATGCAATGCTCTAAACATCGAGCTCAACGTTGATGTCTTTTTTTCATTTCTTCCGCCCTCTAGTGGTCAAAGACGGTCCTGACCGATATTCCTGGTTGGCTTTACGCGTTGGCGCTGGCGGGAAGATCTTTGAGATCTTCCAGGAGTCTTACAAAAAACATCAAGGATAAGTTTGTACTCGTGGTCCCTCACGGTCCAGGCAGGGATAACATCCTTGGAGAAGATGGTCGTAGTATCATCAATTCGTACTGGAATATTGGTCATTTTCATCGTCATCCAAAGACTATACCATGGATTATAACGAGTTATCCCATGATGAGAAGGAAGTGGTGGACACCATCAAAAAAGTTCGTGAAAGATCATGGGACGTTAGACAATCAATCAGTGATTTCAGAAGGCGGGTCTACTACCCGAAGATCTTTGGGTAATATAAAATTATTTCTTTATCACAAGTGTTTATAAATATCTTCGTTAACCACCAATTTCTTTTTGCAGAAAGCATGGCGTCCAAGCAGTAAGCTAAATTGGCGGAGAGGCTTCTCAAAAAGAATGCTAGGGAGGCGAAGAAGAAAGAAAACCAAGATGCCACAGCGGAAGATGTCCAAGTGGTGGATAAACCTCAGGTTAAACGTCAAAGGATCGACACTCCTTCGTCTCAAGAGGTTTCAGTGATCCATGCCCCGGTCAAGCAACCTGCTGAGGTCTTTTCAAAGGGTTCCTCATCCATGCTCCCGCCGAAGGGTGACAAGGGGAAGATGTTAGAGTTAACCAGTACAGGGCTTCCGGGGCTTCCGACATGACCACGGAAGAAGCGCGCAAGTATCTAGCGGCACAAGGCCAAGCCCTGTTCAGCGGAAAGTCGAAGGCTGAACTGTCGAACTTCTGAATGTTGCCTCTAATGGGGGAATGAGGTTCACGATGATGGCCTAGTACTTCATGGATGCTACCAGGGACCTCGCTGCATTCCTCCCCATGAAGACGGAGCTGGAGAGGATAACGACAAAACTGGAGTCGGATGAGCTATTGATGCAGAAGGCGTTATCCGACGTGAAGCTGTTAACCAAAGAAATGTTGAGTCTCAAAAATATCATAAAAGAAAATATGATGTTTAAGACAACTAAATTCCCAAGTTTAATGCTTAACAAATTTGAGTTAAAATATTTATCATAGATACATATATGCCTTAATGAACTATCTATGATTTCAGCAAGAGGCACTATGAGCCTACATAAAAAGACTAAGTGTTGAAGCTGTCTGAAGAAGCAGAACTCGTCTGAAGAGTTGAAGCTGTCTGAAGTAGTTCAACCCGTCTGAAGTATCAGTGCTATCTGAAGTCTCACTTATGACGTGGCACCCTATGCTGAAGTTTGTGAAGACTTTTCTGAACCTATGCTGCACGTACCTTTTCAAACACGATTATAGCAAGGAACACAGAGACCTTTCCTGGTGATTTTGAATTTCATACACCACTGAGGAAATCTCTGCAACGCAGCCTCTGCAACAACATTTGTAGCAGCCTTAATGCAAGAGAAACCTTGTATCATGTCAGAGATATCAGAACTCTCAGAAGCATGTCTCACAACGGATTAAATAGCATTTAATGTTATCTCTAAACGGTGGTTTTTCAACGGATTAAAATTTGGGTATAAATACCCATCTATGAAGACCATCAACAAAAACAAGAAAACGAAAGAAAGAAGTGAGAAAATCAACATACAAGAAAGCCAAGAGAAATATCACGCTACAAGTTTTTACTCTGTAAAAACTCTCTGATAAAAATCGCTGTACACATTTGTATATCCTGAGCATACCTCAGAATCTTTATTGTACATTGTATTCGTTGAGCTTCAAACTCGTATAGTTTAAAAGCTTAAACTCCTTTCTCTGTAAACTCTGTTTAGAGCCTGGAGAGGCTTGGTTGATAAAAGAATACTTGATTGTAGAGCCTGAAGAGGCTTGACTGTAAAAGAATACTTGATTGTAGAGCCTGGAGAGGCTTGGTTGATAAAAGAATACTTGATTGTAGAGCCTGAAGAGGCTTGACTGTAAAAGAATACTTGATTGTAGAGCCTGAAGAGGCTTGACTGTAAAAGAATACTTGTAATCTTGAAAGATTAAAAGAAAATCCAAGTGCTAGTTGGCATTGGGACTGGACGTAGCTCACAGTGGTAGTGAGTGAACCAGGATAAATTCCTTGGCTAAGTTTTCTTACCCTTATCTCTTGTTAATTCTTTTATACTAATCAAGGGGTTAGAGTAATCAATCTGATATTCTATAAAGGCACAAAAACATCTTTTAACATCAGTATTTTTGGCCGTCTGAAAACTTCAGACAGTCCTTGAAGAGCCTGTCTGAAATTGTGTTTTTAAACACCTGTTTGCGAAAAGCTTTCTAAAATATTCAGAAACACTATTCAACCCCCTTTTTTAGTGTTTCCCTGTGTTCCTACAGTTGGGTACCAGAGCTCTACTCAGGGTTGAAGCATCTACAAGTGACTGAGGACTGAAAGATCTAAATGGAAGCTTCTAACAGCAACAGGCAATACATCACAGAAGGAGCCTCTATCACAAGACCCCCAGCATTCAATGGAGGTGGATTACCACTACTGGAGAGATCGTATGAAGTTGTTCATTGAGAGCAACAACATTGATGTTTGGGATGTGGTCACTGATGGAGACTATGTGCCTATGCAAAATGGTCTGCCTATACCTAAGACTGAATGGACCTTGGAGCAGAAGACTAGAGTCCAGATGAACGCTAAAGCCAAACTCTATCTGATATGTTCCTTGAATAAATCAGAATATGAGAAGGTCCATGGATGCACTTCTGCCAAGGAGATTTGGGATACTCTTGCAGCAGCCCATGAAGGACTGAAACTGTCAAGCAATCCAAAATCAGCATGCTTATACACCAGTATGAGATGTTTAAAATGGAAGAAACTGAAAATATTGACCAGATGTTTGGGAGGTTTCAGACCATAACCAATGGACTCAGATCCTTAGGAAGAACCTATGAAATCGGAGACAACAACAGGAAGATTCTAAGAAGTCTACCTAAGTCCTGGAGACCCAAGTCACTGCCATTCAAGAGGCAAGAGATTTGAACTCTCTGAGAATGGAAGAACTGTTGGGATCTCTCAAAGTCCATGAACTTGACTTGGAGAAGATGACAACAAAAAGAAGTCTCTAGCTCTAAACTCCAAGGCCAAACAGTCTAGGCATAGCAACATAAAGGCTATGTAAGCTGAGGAAACTTCAGAAGCAGATGAAGATTCTGAAGACAACTCAGAAGATGAAAACGATCTTGCTCTTTTAAGCAGAAAGATCAAGAGAATGTTGCAGAACAGAGGAAAGTTCAGAAAGAACCAACCTTCATCATCCAAATCAGGTAAGACAGGTAAATAGTCTAACTCTGATAAAATTATTTGCTTTGAATGTAAGCAACCAGGACATATGAAGACTGATTGCCCAAGACTTAAGAAAAACAACTTCAAGAAGAAAAAGTTTTTCAAAAAGAAGAAAGGTCTCATGGCAACATGGGAAGACCTTGATGAATCAACCTCAGAAGAAGAAGAAGACACTTCAGAAGAGGCAAATCTGTGTCTCATGGCTAGTCTACCATCTTCAGACAGCTCTGAAGCTGAGGTATTTCCTCTTACTC